>CM067083.1:49854157-51104157 GCA_034008185.1 Gorsachius magnificus | reverse complement strand
CAGATGAAAACTTGTTAAGCCTCAGACTAAAATTAGATGTAGCCAGACCTCAGAACTACATCAACTAACTCCAAGTCCTGAAGGGGTGGATTTAGACTCGGGATCTGCTATTCCAAGTCATATGAAAGGGCAATAAACTAAACTGAAAATTGTTTAGAAGATAAGTGAGAAAGAAATTGCAAGAATTTTTGAAAACCTTCATATCTGGTTCTCCTGAATGGGGCATCATCATTGCAAAATGTTCTATAAATACTGCTGGAGAAAGCATTGGAATAATAATGAAAATGTCACGCTTCATCTTTCAAGGAAGAAAAGCAGACGCTTCCAGACAAACACAGGTCTGATCAAAAATCAGTGATAGCTGGGCTGGTTCATGCCAGGAGTACCCTGTAACAATGCAGAGCTCCCATTAAAGATCTCTCAGGTTTTGTACCTTCTTTTCAGTGCAAAGGCTAGTTGTGTGGTTTCAAGCAATTTTCTACTGAAACAAGAATGTTTTGTAAAACTTACACAGTCTGTGCTAATTGTGTTCACAGAGTATATACCTAGGCAATAATGTGACTTCTTGTCTGACCTTTCAAACTGGTCCTTTTCTGGTTTGTTGATCAGAGACATTTTCTGTAAAGTAATTACACAAACTACCAAAAAATGATCCCTGACATGTGAGCTCAGAACCTGGTTTTCAGGAAATACAAACAAGTTGGCACTTGTCTCGGCATTGTTTTGATGAACCACACAATAAACACTTAGCAAAAGAAGCTCCATATTCAGATTCTGAATACATTTACATGTGTATAAAACCAGAAAATATTGTCCTGTATCAGCATATACTGACAGGTAGCAAGATCCCTGTCTACAAAAAATACACTCCATAAAGCTTTCATGTTTATCAAAAATAATTTTACAACTCAGCAATTTTCTTCCTTTTCTTTGGGTTTTTGACAGATCTACAAATCACCCAATGTGCACTACATTTCTTTAGTTGCCTGGGAGGCAACACAGCAGGGCATGAGCAAACAAGTTTTCTGGAATGCATTGATGACAATTCCCTGACACAAACGATGGAGGAGCCAACATGGCCTACCAACATGGCCTGCTGTACCTCATATTTCCATCAAGGAAGAACTGATAGGAGATGTGAAGACTGGAGGCAGCCTAGGCTGCAGCTACCATGAAATGATGGAGTTCAGGATCCTGAGTGGAGGGAACAAGGCAAAAAACAGTATCACAAGCTTGGACTTCAGGAGAATAGACTTTGGCCTGTTCAAGGACCTGCTTTGAAGAATCCTGTGGGAGCTGGCTCTGGAGAAAATGGGGGTCCAGGACAGTGGTTGATGTTCAAGGACCTCCTCCTCCATGCTCAACAATGGTCCACCCCAACCATCAGGAAGTCAATAAAGAGTAGGAAGAGACCTGTATGATGAACAAGGAGCTCCTGACTAAACTCAGATATAAAAATGAAGCGTGCAAGAGGTGGGAGCAGGGATCCAGGAGGAAGATAGAGACACTATCCAAATGTGCAGGGATGGGGTTAGGAAAGCTGAAAACCACCTGGAATTGAATCTGGTAAGGGACCCAAAAGACATCAAGGACTTCTACAAGGCATCAAGGACTTCTGCAAGTACAACAAAAGGCAGACCAAGGGAAGTGTGGGTCTGCGCTGAATGGAGCAGGGCATCTGGTGACAAAGGATATGGAAAAGGCCAAGGTACTCAATGCCTTCTTCACCTCAGTCTTTACTGGCAAGACTTCCCTTCAGGATTCCCAGGTTCCTGAGACCAAAGGGGAAGTCTGGAGCAAGAAAGACTTGGCCTTGCTGAAGAAGGATCAGAATAGGAAATACTTAAACAAACTGGACATGCACAAGGCCCTGGTGGAATGCACCCATGAGTGCTGAGGGAGCTGGTCAATATCATTATGAGGCCACTCTTGATTACCTTTTAGTGGTCCTGGCAACTAGTGGAGGATCCTGAGGACTGGAAGAAACCTGATGTCACTTCTGTCTTCAAGAATGGCAAGAAGGAGGACCCAGGGAACTACAGGCCAGTCAGCCTCAGCTTGGTTGTGTGGGAAGCAGATGGAGCAACTAATCCTGGAAACCATTTCCAGACATATTGAGGACAAGAAGGGGATTGGGAGTAGTCAGAATAGATTTGTGAAGGGGAAATCATGCCTGACTAAACTGATAACCTTCTACAATGAGGTGACTGGTTTGGATGGACGGAGAGCAGTAGATGTTGTTTACTAGACATAAAACACTGACACAGGTTGACCAGAGAGGTTGTGGAGTCTCTATCTTTGGAGACATCCAAAACATCACTTGACCTGACCTGAGGAACTTGATCCAGCTGACCCTGCTTTGAGCAGGCGTCGGCTTGGACTAGATGATCTCCAGACATCCCTCCCAACCCCAATGATTGGTGCTTCTGTTTTCCAGTTGCTTAGTGAATACTGGAAAATGTTACTAACACATTTTTACCAGATAAGAATCCATGCAACAATTTATTTATCTTCTATTTTGGCATATTACTTATTAAGATCTGATTCTGTACTATCCCAAGAATCCTTTGTGTGTGTCGACACTAGTGGGTTAATGTGCTGCAAAGGTTCTTCTCAGGTGCAAATATTCCTAGGGTCTACGCTTAGGAGTCGCTTTCTGCCTGGTTTTACCAAGGGTGAAATCATGCAACAAGGCACCATCAAAGGCATGTTACTTCCCATATAGATGCAAGGTCCTCCTCCAGCTGTTTGCTCTCTATACATCCATGGGATTTATCAGTAAAGACAAGAAAATCTTGGATGACTGTATAGAAATCTTCCTTACACACATAGGTATGGATGTACAGTGCATTCCTAGGACCCACAATTAGCATAAATTTCACTGCTAGTAAACATATGATATGGAACTACAATCTGGATGGCACAACAGATTACAGTGAACCAAAGCACAGATGTTCACCCTTTTCTCAGCACAGTCAGCAAAGCAGACACAACCCTTAAATCCCAAGGAAATGCTCATCTGCACATGCACGAGTACAGAAGGACCACTCCAGGTGAGAACTTCTGCACAGTATGGGAGTACATGAGACCTCTGTATAAGAACAGTTTATGCTTGACTAAAACACACCCACGAATCAGTCTTGGTTCAAAAGATCTGCTGCAAGAAGGCAAATCAAACACAGTACATCTGAGTACCAGTGCTGGCAGGAGCAAAGGCTGCTTGACATCTCAGAAAAGCACGATCCAGTCCCTCCAAGTACCACTAGGAGATCCCCATGCCTACTGACATATCTTGTTTCCAGAAGAACTCTGAACTGGCACATCCTTTTTACAGTTTCTGGAATTAATGAATGTAGCGCAAATGATCTAGTTCTTTAGAATAAGCATGGATGGCTGATGAATGCCTCATTTATGTACTGCTTCTAAGAAACCAATGTGGTAGGGCTTATGTTAGTTTTTAATAAGAATTCATCTTACGTGATAATTAGGTTGTGTTCTGATGATCTGATTATATGTGAAATTTCTTGCTACCATGGCCAGATCCTGAGCTCATGGAAAAGGGCATGACTCTGTTTTCTCCAGTAGAGATACATTAATTTACAGTTGCTCAGGATCAGGGCCTACCTGCCTGTGTCTGACATCTACAGTATGAATTCATACGGCTCTATGGCACACACCTAAGTGTGTGCCATATTGGAGGGCTATTTGAGACATTCTGCTGCAGTAATGCACCTCCTCCTGACCCTCCCCCCTCTCATTACTCTTCCTATGCATTCCATCTAAATTCATTTTTTCTTTCCATTTCTCTGGCTACATTTACATCTTGTCTCTCTTCATTGCATTCCTGAAACAAAATTCAAGCTCCTCTCTACCTTTTTTAAAAAAATCTTTTTTTCATGCCTTTAAAAACCCGTTGTCTTAAAAAAACCTGATTTTTTTTTTTTTTCTTTCTTGCTCCCTCTCTCCCAGTACCTTTGCTTTCCTTTTTTTTCATACCTGGAAACATTACTCTTCTCACATTGCTCCTGAACAAAAGAAGAGCCTCATAATCACTGTTAGAACTTAATAAAAGCAATAATAGGCTTATAACAATGCAAACAGTATCACTATACCAACACCGGTAAGAACAATACTGCTGTCTAACACAAATTGTTATCATCTCTTCCTCTCGTCCCCTTCCCTGCTCGCAAAAGGCTCAGAAGCAGCCACACCTGGAAGCCTTCCAGCTATGAAGCCACATGACTTTGGGGTGCTCTTGGGGTAGAAACAAGAAGGTATGGGTTTGGAGACGTTCGCATCTTCTACCTCCCGAGGTATCCTTAAGGCATTCTATGCAAATGAGCCAATCATAAGTAGGGTAGCACAAGCTAAATTCTGTATTCAGGATCTGCGTAAAAAGCAGATAATTAATCAAGGGGGGAAAAAAAAAAGGAAACGTTGCTTTTTTCTATATATTATTCAGATAAAACTGAGCCTGAGGAAATTACTAGTGTGTGTCTAATCCGCACGACTCGAGCATACATGCCTGTAGTTCTATTCTGTTGTTAATCATGGTATTTTGGCCTTTTTTTTGGTTCTGTTTTTGCATAAATCAAAGAAGACAGAAACGTACCAATTGGTCACTGATAAATAGCAATGTATCATTTACCTTGAAATAATTATAATCTGGTGGAAAATGTTATATTTTTTCTCTTTTCCCCTCAAAATTCAACTCCCTTTGCTACTGGGAATTTAATGCAAAGAAAAAAGAAAATAGCCACCGTTACTGTATGACCCCACTGTATTTTTGTTCTTCTGCTTCAAAGGCAACCTCGCAGCTCACACAGAAAACAAAGAAAGGTTACTTTTGCAAACTGTATTAAAAGCACTCAACAATAATGGCCCCAAACCACTACAGCTCCTACTTGTCTTATTTCAGTATTTGGGGGCTATTACTGCAGCTTTTTATTAAATAAGGATCGTTAGCAAACCTTGCTTTGAGTCTTATGTTGTGTTACCTTTATGTAGTATGTTTACTGCAACTGTGTGCCACAACAGTGCACCACAAGCTCCTTCTGACTTCAGTCTGATTTTTGGACGCAAAGGAGGTCAGAATTTTTCTATAAGCAGTGAAACAAAAAGAGGCAAAGCATGCCTGCTTGCACTGAAGTGGCAAAATCACGTCTGTCAAATAGAGATGGACTTTAATTTGCCCCTGTAAGTTGTGATATGTGTTATTTTCCCACTGGAGAATCAAGTGTGCATCAGTTTTCTCAGCTGCTATATGAGAAAATTGTAGTTCATGAAAACCTGGTAGGGATTAATGGGAAAAGGATACAATTTGACTTACAGTTCAAGTCATCTCTGTTTTCCATTAACAGAAAGTGTTATGTTTTCAAATTAAAAATGGTCCCAAGCTGCAAAATGCAAGGTTTGTATCAACATTTTGCTCAAACTCATGTTCAAGGAACAAGCTGGAAATGAATCCCATGCTTAGATTCACCTCATTTTATACAGCCTCTGCTCGCGGGTTCTAGCACTTGAGGAGTCAGCATCTAGCTCCAGGAATTTGGTAAATGCTCATCACTTGTTAAAATAAGATTAGAAAGTCAGAATTAACAACTGTGTGGTCTAGCTTGTTCACCATCCCGGATGCTTGAAGTAGCTACCTAGCCATCTGCTCAGTACACACACACACAAGCAGAATTACATGACAGCACCTTTTCTGGATGAATCACACGCAAGCTTCCAAAGGGAAATAAGTTTACAAGCTGCATAACGATGATTTTCTGTATTTATAACAATGTATATGTCACCTCAACTAGTAATATGACAATAGATATAAGAACACATTTGCCCTTGAAGTTAAGGAATAATGTATAAATCTGCTATTTTTTTGGAAAAGCCTTCATTTAAAGAAAAGGAGTTTCTCTGATTTTTGACAGACGCCACTTGTTGCTATAGGATCCAATTAGATGTTTTCATCTTGTGTAATGACTGCTAAGGATATATACTTATGGCATTACACAAGGAATTAAGATGTGTAATTCTTAATGAGAGCAATTTCTAATGCCTGAGAGTAGCAGGCTAGACATTAGGTCCCCATTAAGAAAGAGCTTAAGTTAAATCATTTGAATAGTCTCACTGAAATGGATATCAAACAGATGCTCGAGTAAAATTTTGCATTAGGTCTTTACTCCTAGTTCACAGCAAATTTATTTAATTCAATTTTTCTAAAAGCTTGTAGTAGAAATATATAAAGCCAAGCAACTAAACCACATGGGATTACTTACACGAGGCCTTCCCAACACGTAGGTTTTTTACACCTGATAATTGACAAGTCAACCTACAGCCAGTCTTTCTAAATCTTATTTTATTAATGCCTTCTCTACTGAATTTTTTTCTTAAACCAGAAAACAATTTGAAATATTGGTGGTGGTCCTGGTGTTGCTATTGGGCCATCTCAGCCCATTAGCAGCTCTGCATTCAAAATCTGTCCACACTGCTACAGATTTTCAAAGGAAACTAGTGTTACGCCTATCTCTTTCTTGACTTTGGTCTGAGTGCCTTCCCATTATAGACATCTGATATATGATGCATGTGCATCTTAGCACTGAACTGTAGACAATGGGAGGGCTAGGAACATATAAAAGTAGCATTTCAGCTAAGACCCTGACAGTAAGCTTGTCCATCAGCCACAGAAACTGTAAGGTTTAGCAAGACGTGTGGTGCTCTGAGATAATGCATGCCTTGCGGGTGTTGTGACGTATGAGGCAGAGGCAAATGCTTTTAGTGACCTGCCAGTGTTATCTTACAGTAACATACACACCTTGTAATATCCTACGAAATTACAAAATAGCCCCAAACTCACAGAAAATTAAATATTTTTTTTTTAATTTAATGACTAAACAAAAGAAATGAGGTGCATAATAATTAAATGACTAGTAAAGAGCAAATAGTTTATGAAATGTTTCATTTCTGGACTGCTGAGGAGAATAATAGGTAGGGTCACAGGTGAATGAAATAAAATGTCACGTATATTCTTCACGCTATTCAAGCATAGCAATTTCCCCAAAAGGTTCTTCATTAAAACAAAAATGAAATAATGGAAGAGATAGTTTGGAAAGATTTTTTTCTTTTTTCATGCACCTTAATATTTCTTGAGACATACTCCTATTTATAAATCTGACTGGCATTCGGAATGCCATAGTTACTCTACTGGATTATACCACAGCCCTGTGTGGACACAAATTTTGCAGCCTGTAATTTAATTCATATAGTTATCTGTAACTAGAATAATCCAATGTTTCCAATAATCCATACATCAAACAAAATTTAGTGGGTTCAAGTTTTCTAGAAAATACAGAATCCTTTTCTAATGGATTCTTACACAAAGCAAAACCCATCACTATTCAATTCTTAAACAACTGTAAGTAATTTATCAATTTGCTCTGAAATCTTGCAACCCTGCATGATGTTTACCAAGTATCAGGGACTACTCCAGTTTTGCAGTGTTTTGTCTTTTGTATTTGTGAAAAAAAGCCTGTTCAGTTATAGAGGATTAAATACAAAGAGATATTAAAAGAGCAAGTTCCACTTCTCTCTGGCAGCAAACTTTCAAAAATGCTGTTAACAAAATTTCTTAGCCATATTCTTTGAAAACAGAAAATCCTTCCTAATTTTGTTGGGCTATCAATTACAGATAAAATATATGGGAACCTTTTGTCCAGACCACCACAATGAACAACCAGTGCCTGGCCTCTGTGTCCTACCTGTAAATAAATATTGGTTTTGGGATAGCTGACAAATATTCATCCAATCACCAAATACGGATTGCAACTCAACTTCTAAAAATACCTCACCAGATGACTTAATGTCCTCTGAAGCAGTTGGTCCCATATTAGTGAAATGCTTCACATTCAAGAGACTTTCTCTTGCTTTTTCTGTGAGTAACAGTCACTTAAAATTCATATGCGAGACTAAAATGCAGCTTTGATCCAAAGGCACATGGGTGAACGAATACCTCAACATTCAAACAGCCCAACAGCAAGGCTGCACACAGTAAGAATGTCTTAAAATGTTGTTTTAGCTGTAAGGATACATTATAAATCCAACCCTGATATTTATGCAGTTATTTAATATAATATTATTTATTTCATAGTATATTTGCCGAGAAGTAGTATCTTGTTCAAGGGGAAGATCTCTGGAGACAGGTAATATCTTTTACTGGACCAGTTGGTAGAGACAGAATACTGAACAGGGCTTTGGGATATATACAGTCTTCTTCAGTTTGATCCAAACCCCAAACTTCTCCCTTTTATGAGTTCCCCCGAATGAAAGAAATTAAGAGAGCTCTTCTATGAGCATTAGCAATGAAGACGACAGTTTTGCAGACATTTGTGTAATGAGTTTGAGCGATGATACGGATTTTCTGATGTTTAATCAGGCTTGAGCTCATAACGCAGCTCAGGATATTTCTTTCTCTTCTATCCCACGACTTATTAATGAAATTTGTGGAAATATACTTAGTAACATATGGTTAGAATTGGCCCTCACGGGTTACCAAGTTACTACAGGGGGGTGAAAGATCAGCAAAGACACAGAACTAGTGCTACCGCACGAGACTTATTTCCATAGAAAATCAGGATAAAAAAAATGTGAGCTCATCTCCCACCCTGACAGGCAGAGTCTGCTGATAAAGAAGGAACAGGAACGTGGAGCAGATCCATGGTGATGAGCACAGGGTGAGGACTTGCAGAGTAGAGCACGGAGCGACGTGCCCCACTGTTAAATCTGCTCCTCTTTGTGCTCACTCTCTCATTTCCTTTCGTGCTCCTGTAACTTTCTATCCTTTTCTCTGCTGTATGTTCAGAAAGGCAGAGAGATATCTTTTAAAGGCCCTCAATAGGCTTTTGGTAACCTATTTTATGTGATCATTAGCCTTCATTATGTTTCCCTCATCTGATTTTCACATTACTTAGCTTCATTTTTTGTGCTCTGTGACTGTGGGAAAAGAAATGCACCTACATCCAGGTTAGCTATTTGCATGCTAAACCCAAACACTTTCAATAGATTACTCTAAAGGTGTTTTTTCTTTCTTTTTTTTTCCCCCCTCATGGAAAGAAAACCTCGTATTTTCCAATATTTTAGTGGTTAAATATTTGAAACTTGTTAGCATTTGTGTTGTTCTGCTTTGTTCCTTTTTTTCAAGAGCAATTACGCCGCGAGGCGCAGGACGCGATAGGGGTTACAGCAGTTTTGATGCAATGTTAGCTGGTGTCTTATGCAACCAGACCATCCCCTCCCAGGCTTTGCTTCACTTTGTTTACCCCAGCAATACAACCCAGCATCTGATTTGCTTTCAGCACTGCCAGCTGTATTTTAGTCCCAAGGCTTTAGGGACTTTTCTATAAACAACTCCCAAATCTCTCTCCCATTAAATAATCCCCATTCTGTTCTGGGAGGGATTTTTTTTATTTTTTATTTTTCTGTGAGCACAGATTAGCAAGGTAGCTGAGCAGAAGCTGTTTCCTTTCAACCTTCCTACCGATTCATTCACGGTGAGACAACGCGGTCCTTGCGACACCACAGCTATTTCCAAGAGAGAGGATTTTGATGTCCTAAGCAAACGTGAGCCGATAGACAAAAGCCATTAAAAAAAAGCCAGTTATAAAGAAGAAAATAAAAAATAAGCTCTTAAGCATGCTGTTACTAACTAGTGGTAAGCCGTGAATCATCTGTGCCTACATGATACTATGAGAGCTCATAACTTATGCAGACTCTCCTCCAAAGATGACAAAACAGTAACATTTTAAAGGTATTACTTTTATGTTTTTTTGATTGATCAGGCTGTGATCTGATATACTACTACACTGACTGCAGCAGAGGGCATTGGCAAGTGCACACGAGAGGAGGGCAAACAGATTGACACATCAAACATAGCCCATTTGCCATGCACATAAAATGCATGGTAAATAAATACCTAAGGACAGAGCTTTCGAACCATTGCCATATTTAGTGTGCAACAGAGGGTACACTTCGTTTGCAGTTGACTCTGTAGTCACTACAATATTGTGGCTTTGTTAAAAAAGTTTGGAATGGAGAAAAGGAAAGCTACATTTTGCCTTGCTGTGGCTGCTGCCCTCTGGGTCCTGTTGTGAGCTCCCAGGGGAGCAGAAGCAGCCAGGGCGTGAATGCAGGGTGGGACTCTCCCGGGAGGCACAGGGGACTTGGTTGAAGGAGGATGCAAACCCACAGCTGAGTCCTCATAGAAAGGAGATGAGTTCTTAAAAATCCAGAGGGCTCTCGGAGAAGTTTGTTGCAGCCTACAAAGCCACTAACAGTTGATGGGTGGAAAGCAATATGGAAGTAATGGCACACCTGTAATGACACACGGAAGGATTTATCTTTTCCCAGCCATTTTTATTTAATGCCTTGGCCACCAGCTTTAGTCTGTTTAAAATTATCACTTCATTCTAGTTCAGTATATGGGATATAAATATGTATATGTATACAATGTATACATGTGTGTATACATATATAAAGTATATGTACTTTATATACAGGGATGGAAAATTCTTTACTGTTTTTCAGCATGCTTATGGGGCAGTTCAGCTTTATGGCTTCTAGATAGTTGGAGCAGCTGTAATATACAGTAAGAATGCATTACTGCCTGGTTAGGGTAAATGCCTGTTGGGTTCAAAAGACAAGTCAGTTAGGATTTTTTCTTGTAACTACCATTTTATAATGATTAATCTTCACAGTGTTCGTCTTTCAATATCTTCTTATGAGAATCACATTTAAGTAAATAAATGAATTCTACTGAAACCAAATCTAATCACTGGGGAGAGGTTTTCATATCCTCTGAGCAACGTGGAGCCATTTATTAAAGCTGACTTAACCTAGGACTACACAATCCCCTCCGGTGTGTGTTTGGGAAGGGTGTTTGTGAATGGGATCCTGCAGCTTCAAGTGCAGTGAACACAGCTGAGATCCACCTGCAAAAACTTGAGCGTGAGACTCCCCACTGCAGGTCTCACCCTGGGTCCAAAGCATGTCTAGCTCTGTCTCCCCCACAAACATCCCCCTTTCAGTGACAGATGTCTTCAGAGATCCAAAGACTTACTGATGAGAGGGAAGTATGAGAAGACTGGCGAAAAGAAAGACTTCAGCCTCCTGACTGCGCAGACAACCTCAGCCCGACGTTTATCATTCTTTCAGAAGTGTAGCTGGGTTTTGCAGTAAAGGACTGTAAAAAGGTAGCACCTTCAAATGCTTTTCTATTCTACTGTTTCTATACAAAGGAACAGCGTTGGTGTGTACTTCAGGCTAGATCCAATGAAGGACTTGGGTGCAGAGAAGTTAAATACTGCAGTATTTAATGTCCTAGAATGAAATACGGAAACTTTCACACGTACAACAATTTAATTCAGGTGTCTCAGAGCAGCACAGAGCTGCTGGCAGATAAGATGTGTTGTTAGCTCACAAGGGACTGTATAGTGTCCACCAAGGGACTAGGTAGACTGGTTATTAGAGCTTAGGCCCACACAGAAATGAATAGGTGGTATTTTGCAGGCAGACACAAATCAGAGAGTAAACAGCCAGCTTTTGCAGTGCAAGTGCGACATGAGCGGAGCTCCCCAGGGATGCACGCTAGGAGCTGCCGTTCGTCACCCCCAGCCGGGAGTCTGCAGTGAGGTGAGAAAGTTTGCAAATGACACTACATTGTTTCGAGAGGCAAGGACAAAGGCTGATTGTCAAGAACTATAGAAGAACCTTACAAGACTGGATGGTAAAGTGGCAGGTTAAATTCAGTGTATGTTCTGTGGCTGGTTACCTTGATCCAATACAAGATTTAGGGGGCATCAAATGAAGACAGTAAGAATGAAGTTCAAAGCAGTTGGTTGGATGGAAGCGGTTCCTCATGCCACGTACAATACATCTGTGGACCTTATTGCCAAAGGATGTTATGCATGCTAAAAATCTACACCTTTTCAAGACAGCCTGGTCAAGCACATGGGAGAGACATCCAGTGGAAATAATTACAGACACAATGGGCTCAGAAAGTGTCCTCAGCTAACTGGAGTCCAAGAAGGTGTAAGAGACAGTATCATAGTTGCTTGTTCTGCTCCTACTCTTTCCTGGGAACCTGTGTATGGTACTCCTGGCCACACTGTACAAGCTTGGTGGTCCCCAGGCTTGGTACAGCACAGCCATTGCCCCCCAGGGAGGAGCGTGTCCTGCCTCTGCTGGAGTGCAGCACCCAGGCACGTGCCAGCGCTTGGCCCTGGGGCAGGGGCTAGAGGTGCTGCAGGGTTAGGCGGGACTCAGCGAGGTCAGATGAGTAGCCCAGTGTGGCACAGGCAGGAGCACAGTAATACTTGCTGTAATCCACTCTCACACAGATTTAAAATTGGACATTACTGAGGTACTGGTACCAGGGCAATGGCACTGACACTGGTACCACCCACCACTGCTGCAATAGGAACTTCTTGGGGAGTAGAGCCAAAAATGAGCCCCCTGTGCATGCCGTGACAGCTATACCAACCGGCTGCAGGAGCTGCAGGAAGCTGATCTTCCCTGCAGCTTATCAAACTCTGCTGAGGGCCTTGTCAATGCCAGAAATAATTCAAAATAGAAATCATTCCTCACTACTTTACAGCTTCATTTGCGCTTAACTGCATCTGCCGTGATGCCCCTGCTGGAGGAGCTGCACAAGAACTCATTCTTCATAGATGAGATGCTGACTATGTAAAAACAGGTCTGGCATGACATTAAGCAATGAAAAACTATATATGGAATGAGAATTTAAAACCAAATTTTAAATTAAAGGCTTCAGAACCAATTCTTCTCCCCGGTCTGTTACAAATTATACAGCCTTCATTATCAGCTTAAAGAAACAGCAGCTCTGGACAGCAGTTAACCTCTTTTTTTCATTACCGGGGCTCTTCCAGTTCCTCCAGATCAATAATGCTCCTATGTATCTTTATAAATCTGAGTAGCAAATCCATTCTCATAAAGTTGACCCCATCTTGCTTTTCTGCTGAAAAGCAGAATCAAAAAGTATTTTAAGGGATATTTGAAACAGGGAGATTAAATTCTCTCTTAGTTATACCATGAACAAAAGCCAAAAAAGAATGCTACATACCTTGGTACATTTTTTACCCTTGAACACCCTCAGATCATATTTATTTTTGCCATTTCTTTTCACATTGCTTTTTGCCATCCTGAAAGTTTTTTAACGTGAATTGACCAGGTTGTGAGGTGGCTGTATGTCATAAACTATTAAAAAAATCTAAACCCTTTTAGTTTATAAAACTGACATTGTTTTTACATGTTGCAGTTTACTTTTAGAAGCAGCCTGGGTAATTAAATGAGTAAGTTTCAACCCACATTTTTATTCAAGATCTTTTATACCAGCATAGAGCCATTCCTTCTTTGCTGTAAGGAGTAATGTGGAAATTAAAGCAAACAGATTTTTCACTGATCAATGGATATTTTAAAAGAAAAGAAGCACAAGGGAATGTGAGTATTGATTTTCAGTTTCTTTCCAGATTGATTTATAATCTGAGAAAGTTTAATCTGACAGTTTCATTTTAAAATTCAGTTATACGATATACTAGTATTTTCTATGCAGATCTCAAGTGGAGGAAACCAGACTGCTTATGCATGTATGACCTCTCATCTTTCTAAGCGTTCTGTAGAAACTTTGTCACAGTGGATAGAATAATAAAAAGCCTGTTTCCCAAGCTAGCTAACAGTTGTACACATCATTAACTATAAATATAGGTAAGTGTACTGCAGCTGAATGTAAGTTAACTACTCAGTTAAGTAAAAAAGCAAGTTGCTAGAGAATAATTTACAACTTGGTTATTTGTTAGATGATGACAGGAAATTAATGCAACACTTAAGTCTCCTTTCATTAGGAAGATTACAAAGCAACAGCATATCTTTCCAAAGACAATAGAGGGGATTTTGACAAGATGCAGACGTAGTCAGACGACATATACAAATTTGCAACTAAATTTGGTTTAGTAGCAGGACTTCTTTTATATGTGGAAGCCATTATGACTGCTACATCCATTTTTGGAGCTGTAGGTTTGCTTCTGCAAGTAACACATCCATTGATTTATTATTGCTATTATTGTTATTATTATTGTTGTTGTTATTATTATCATTATTATTATTATTATTACATCTGTTGGAAGAATAATGCTCTAACATCAGTTGTTGAACTAGTACCTTGATAATGATCTCCAAGGTAGCTAACAGTAGTCTGAAACACCCGTATTATTGCTATCTAAGTGGAAACTAGAGAAACGCTGACTTCTGATTCTGGTTCTGCTTTTAACTCACTGCGCAAGTCACAGCTCCTGTATCTTATCCCCTTCATTTTTGAATGACTGCGGGAAGTAATTCAGAAACTTCTGAAATGTGCAGGGTGAAATCCCTCATGTGACTTGTCAAAGGATGGATCCCTTTCAGTTCTGCCCATGGGACTGGTGCTCAGTCCCCTTTTTCCAGTCATTTCTACCACTCTGCCCATAAAAATGTGAATATTCCAGCAAGGGACCCATGTATCAAAGCACCTCCTAACGCTTGTGAGATGGGGCCGAGCGCTGCAGGTTTGGGGAAGGGCACATTGAGCACGTGCACTCTGCTGAGGGGGAGAGGGCAGATGGACCCTCCGTCTTGCACTGCTCGGCCGCAGTGGGGCTGGCCAAGGCATCCAGAAGACGGACACACAGCCAGACACCTCCTGGTTGAGATGATGTGGAGGGTGTGATTACTTAGCAGCTTTTATAAGCAAGCTGTAACTAGCAACAAAACAGAGCCAACTGTAACCTAGGAAACTGCTGTGAAATAACCCCAGAGCAAATGAGCGCAACCGCTGGGCGAGTTACATCTGCAACAGACATCAACATCTGGAAATTGCCCTGGAAGCTACCAAAAAACCCACGGCTTCTCCTGATGGGGTTTAAAATGGACTATATAACATGACCAGGAGCCTGGCTCCTGGCTGCTCAGCAGAGAGCAAGAGGCGCTTTGTGTGTCGTGGAAATCAGGGGCTTCGCTGCCTTCTGAGAGCGGGGCTCCAGTGGAAACACAACAGCAGCTCTAATTCAGGGCCTTGAATGTATTTTCAGCTTACCTGTGAGGCTTACAAGCGGTTGCTCAAAATTTGTGTTACAAGGTATGCACTCCATAAAACTTTAGAAAAAGCCCCTGACCCAGAAAAAACATGTTAAACAAAATAGCTGTAAGAGAAAGAATGGTACGTGCCGCAGGCTGCACGCAAAGGAAAAGTATGTAATACAGTTTGGACACCTTTAAGCAGATTTTCTCACTTTCAGATAGCTGGGGTTTTGTTTTGCAAATGTGATTAATGCTGAATCTCAAAGCTTTAGGATGTTCACTGGGAGCCCCCCCTCCCCAGTTTCTGGATTTGACAGACTCCCCCACCTACTCATCTCATGAGTCCTGTTAACCTCAGCAGAAGCTTTAAAAAACTGGAAAGCATTTCCCAGTGCACAGAAGGACTCAGAACCTTTTGGCTACAAATATCCCAAAGCCCAGGATCAGGAAACCTGTAAATTCTCCAGTGTCATTGAGCAATTCTGACCTTACGTACCTTTGGCACATACGCGCTCTGTTCGGCAGCTAATCTTTATTTGACTCCTACATTTCCTACCAGCCAAAGCCGTTTGCAAACACTCAAAGTTCTGGCAACTCCACTTACAATGCCCTTCACTACAAAAACCCTCTTTGTTTTCAGTGGTGTCACTGCTGAAGCAAGATACTGTTGAATGTGATTATTTCTTCCATTTGACCACCAGGAAGAGATCCTATGATTGCCTATCACACAATAATACAGTAGAGAACCAGAATCTGTATTTTCATTTGAAAAGCCATTCCTTTCATACTTTTCTCAGTCTCTTTTCCCTGCTTCCTGAAGTGGAAAATACCAGTGTCCAAACTGTGCACATGTTTATTTGAAATATATAAAACACAGAAATTTGGAGTTACAATGACTGCAAACAGAAAATCAGACATCAAAGATTTCCTACAACCAAATGAAGCATAGGCTCTTATGAGACTCTAGGTAAAAACAAGACAAAGCTAGCAAAGTTTGGATCTGGATTTAAACTTCTGCTTTAGGGTTATCACAAGAGCCTCCAGATTTTAATACTCAGTAATATAATAAACTGCGGAATTTTGCTCCAAAGACCCATCTCTGCTGAATATTGTTGGGAATACATAGCACATATGAACATGGCACATGAACATTGTTGGGAATACATGGCTTTGGGATACAGG
The DNA here is from genome assembly GCA_034008185.1 of Gorsachius magnificus. NCBI lineage: Eukaryota > Metazoa > Chordata > Aves > Pelecaniformes > Ardeidae > Gorsachius > Gorsachius magnificus. The sequence goes on along the minus strand of CM067083.1, from coordinate 51,087,861 downwards.
GTACATTTAATTACTGTGCTTGCTGAACTTTTTGGACTGTGGTAGGAAACCAGATCAAACAACAGGCAAAAGGAATTGAGTTTTTAAGACTATTTCCTTAAACAGCTTTCATACTGTAATACAAGCGAACAAGGAATTGTTTGAATAAAGGTCTTATATACATATACAGCATCATGGTAATTTTTTTCGGATGAAGCTCAAGGCTGATTATGTATGAAAGGCAAATTATTCTCTCACCCAATGGAGGATGGTCTCTGCAGATCAGAGAATCAACAGAGGACTGCGGTAAAATTCTTTAGTTGTCAAAGACTACATTATACATGGGCTGTAAATAAATGGATTTTGGTTCTAAATACAGACACTCTTCCCATTCACAGAAAATTAAACTTACTCCAAAAAGGAGAAATGTCAAGGATTCACTTCCTTTCTAAAATTATCTGACAGCTTCACTGTTCAGTGACATACAGCCTGTCATTCCTCAGAAAATCTGTGAAAGCCACAGCTGCTGTGTCACCTGAATTTTACTAATGCACTGTTCACATAATTAATAAAACCATATGGATGGACCAGGCTTTATCAGAAACAACACCAGCATACACAAAACCTTGCATCCTGCTCACTTATGATACATTGCCGATGACTGTGACTAAGAAGACAAGAGTACATATTAGCTATGCCTGTGCAGCTGAGTCAAGGCTGTATATGCTAATATGACATTTTCTTAACTTTTGACTTCCTAGCTCTTCATCCATAATATTTTTGTAACAGATTTTGAAAAGGAACTTATTTGTCGGTGGAAAAACTAATGTCATTTCAGGGATAATTTACAGCTCTTAATTATGATTTCTTAAATTTCTGAGGCCTTTTGGTATCAAGAGAGCTTAGCTGTAAGTGTTGAGGACCACAGATAAAAAGTATGAAGAAATAATCTCTAAAATTAATTTTCTTGTACAAATAAAGCAAGTGGTTGTATTATCAAGCTGTATTTGTGACTAGAACTGCCTCATGGATTCAAGACATGGCTCTATTCAAAGGTCAGTGCCACGCACTAGCTACTTCTGTCATGAATGTTTTTCACTTATAGTTTGACCAAAGAAATGCAGTACAAATGCGGTCCCTCTCAAAATGCCCATGCCTTTCCACTGTTGTAGTTAGCTAGTGGTTGTAGCAAGATTTCCCGTTGTGGTCTGAGATCACTTTCCATCCCAAAACAAAATGCTGCCTGTTGGCTCACGCGAAGGGAAGGAGTGTGTCTCTGATAACGTGGAAACTTTCTGCTTTGTTTTGTAAAATTCACACATCTTTTACAATGGATACTTCCGACTGCCTGCAACTTGGACGCAAAACCTGACATGCCAGCCACTGGCACCAGGGAATGTCCTCGCCTTCCAACGCTCTAAACTTGGGTCAACTCTCGTAGGAAAACTCTATTCTCTTAAATGCCAGATTACTCAAAATGCAGATTGCAGAAAAAATAATAGCACCTTATCTGAACGAAGAGGAAGAAACCTTCCTGCATGACACTCATTTCTATCTCTGCTTATCACTTTCTGTCTCTCTTTTGAGTGATGCCTTTGTCCACATGTGGGACTGATTCTGCAGCACTTCCTATGCCAGTCCTGCCCAGCAGGGACAGATCAAGGTGACCCTGCCGAGACAGGGCTGTTGGGCAGCAGGGAGCTGCTGTCTTCCCACAAGACTTGGTCAAGCTCCCTTACGAGACATTTAACAAGGGTAAAAGCAGATGACAAGAACTTCTCTTTTTGCCTCTGGCTTTTCTTGGCCTAGGGCAGCCCTTGAATTTACAAGGGCACCAGCTGCTTAGAAAGGCTTGAAGAGAGGCAGAGCTGAAGAAAAAAGCTCCCCAGAAGGTGAACGCAGCCCTGGGCACAGCTGGGGAACAGACAGGCATTTTGCTGAGCATACGTCTAGGTCACAAATTTGAAATACCAGGTTTTCAATTTCCCTTGGAGGAACTCTGGGCCCAGAGGGAAGGTCTCTGACCAAGCTACCAGCCCCCTCTCCCTTCCCCCAAAATAATAAACAAAACAATGCTCCCCCTTCTAAGGGCAAGAGAAAAAAGAGAAAAACGGAGGGGATGAGGTTTTTCCAAGTCACTAAAGATTGACAGTGTAGTCCTGCCCTCACACCCAACTAAAGACAAAGTCCAGGTATCCCTGGCTGGCAGAATTTACTACAAGAATGACCAGACTCGATGTCCTTCTTCAATTTGTAGCACATCTTTACCTTCACATGCAGGAAAATCCTGTGCCCAACACAGCTCCAAGTATGACGAAAGTAAAGAATTTAGTTCTGAAAAGGCTGTGTTGGCTCACAGGATGTCTGCCGAGGCAGTGTGCAATCTGTGTGTCTCTTTTTATACTCTTGACACCAGAGGAGAATGGAATGAGGGAAATTACATCTGAAGTAACAAATGTAGGGGTTTTGAGTCACCACCCAGAAGCGTCTTTTTATAGATGAAAACTGCAATCGTTTTGACAAGCAAAGTGTAGTCGGGTTTTTTTTTTTGTATAATTTGACTTATCTGGGTTTGCTTTTTATAGATCTCTTTCCTGCCCACAATGGCAATTTCCTATTTACTGCCTTTTCCAAGTAAGACATCATTTTTTTCCACTCGTAATTAAGACATTAAAAATTACAGCAGTGTTCAGTCATAAAAGCTGAATACTGTTGCAGGCTTTACTAGTACAGTTATTTGGTTCCTACAGATAACAGGGGAGAGAGAGAGAGAAAGTAAAAATATTTATTTGTTGCATCACAGCAAATATGTTCTCCAGAAGTAAAATAACCACAAATTTCTAAATTCTGACTTTCATATTAGAGGTCTCTTCCATTTACAATGGAGTGGGGATTGTTATTTGGGACTCTTTATTGCTAGACTTTAATGTGTTCTGCAAGTATTTCTGTGAAATATGACATGCAATTTGTTTTTGTGAACATTAGCACAAATAAAGCAATGGAATTATATGTTTGCAATGGGAAAGTGAGCAAGCCCAAAACGTAGTTAAGTTCAAACCATAATCACTTTAAAACTGAGTTACTTTTTTGAAGAAAAAAGCTTCATATATATTACAGTTCCAATATGAAATATCACCTCTACCATAAAAATTTGCCCCCAAATTGGGCAATAATTAACAAACTCAGCTGTGGAATATTTGCAATATTGTTAATGCTCTTATGTAAGTCAGCATTCATTCATAGAGAAGAAGGTAGAAGAGAAAGCAACCAGACTGTACAATGCCCTGTTTTGCTAAGCTCAGTATATTGTGCCTAACAATACTGCTTATGTAAATCCAATATTTGTATTATCATTTGTGAAAATATTTGACTCGCTAATTGTGCAAATGTAATAACTCTGGTTTTGAAAAGCTATAGTGTGCACAAGGTCTTCCAATCTTAGTCCAATTTGGTTTTGTCTGGCTTAAGTTTTCAGACACTGGTTCTTGTTAAACTCTTACATTATTAGGTTTTAAAATTCTCTGATGTATCAGAATAACCATTAGCACCTTCCCCAGGAAGGGGATCAATCACCCCTCAATCTCTTCTGTTTACTTAAATGAATTGAGCAGTCTCACTTTTTAAGGCATTTTCTCCAATTCTAGAATAAATTCTGTGGCTCTTTTCTGATCCTCCTCAAATTTTCAACTGTTCCTAGTCATGACATCCCTATTCCCACATCTAAGGATCACCTGTTCCTGTTGTGGCATCCTGGGAGCGCATGGGTAGTTGCATGGCCCTTTTGGCCCACAGATCCTTGTTAACATTACCACTTTCTTAAACATAGAATTATTTGGGAGGCAGTTGTAGAACTCTGCACATCTATTAAAATGCATTTTGTTTGTGATCTCAGTTGCTGAGAATGACTGCATCTTTGTTTACAGTTCCCACCAGTCTTTGTGTCATCCACAAGTTCTATGATGGGTCATTTCCATTCACCTCCAGATCATTGATTAAAATGTGGCTTTGTACCAATGTCTATGAAAGTCCAATGAAATCACTCCTATCCAGGATAATTTCTCATTGGCAACAGCTTTTTGACATCTGTTTAGTACATTATATGTCATAAGTTATGAAGTCAAACCCCTTGTAATAAATCATGGTGTATAATTTCTACCCAATTATATTCATCAACCAAATATGTCATTACATCTGAGATTTAAATCAAGTTTGTTGACAAGATCTTCTCTTTATAAAGTCATGCTGCCTGAAATTGATTACTTTCTTGCCCTTTAAGTCTTTATTAATTTAATTTCATTGGCACTTTCTCATTGCTGTCAGGGATAGGTGTCAGGCTAACCAGCATATAGTTACCTGGGACATCCTGCTTGACATTTTTAATAGGGAAAAGATACTACATACTGCAACAACAGCTAGCACTTCATCACTGTTGTTATTTCATTTTACCAAAACTTTCTCTGTTCCAAGATTTAGTAGAAGGAGCATCAGCAGACTTTAGATCTCACCTATTTATTTCAGGACTGCTGAATACGTATCATCAAATCTACTTATTTAGAAATATTTATGCCAAGTACACATTTCTGCAGTCCTTCCAACTTGGTAAAAGTCTGGAAAGTCTGCATGTGAAATAAAGTGCCTTATGCTACTTTCTTCCAAATGCAGAGCTAAAATATTTATCGTGTACTATCAATAATTTTGCTGACTAGATCTCAAGATGAGACTACCAAACTTAGGCTTTCTTTAACAACAGATACTCATCTTTGTTATTCTTATCTTCTTTAATTTTTCATATCTCTAGAAGCCACAAATATTTATTTAACTCAATCTTTAATTTCTTTTATTGATTTTCTATACTTGACAAACCTTTTTTTTTTTCCTGTTTTATCTCTGTTTTAGACAAACTATAAGCTAAAGCTGACTTTTACCCTGTATCTACTATGGTCAATAATGAATTATGTTTCTTGAATAATCATTATTGTACATTAATCCAATGACTGCCTGCTGCCATTTTCAAAATATTCATAAACCATCTTCTTTGCTAAAATCTCTTACAATTCATTTAAAATGGTTTTCTTCTTTGCCTTCCTAATTCAGCCTTGTAACTTCCATGAAGAACTTAAGCTCTATATCAGTTATTGTCAGGACAGCGGTCTCAGAAATCTAGTTAATACCTTATTCCCAGTTTTCCAATTAATGAAAGTATGTGGAATTTACTAAAACTGCTGAGCTTAGAGATAAAAATGTTTTTAAAGAAATTTAACTGTATCTTCACTGGACATGGTCAGGCTTTGAGCTAGACCTGCAGCTGGAGTTGAACTGAGACAACTCTAACACTGAGTTTGGGCTTCCTGAGATGAGACAGAGCACACACACAACTTGGTACCTCCAGAACTGAGTTTAAAGCTGATGCTTAGCATAGGGAAACATGTCTGCCATCACTCCTCTGGGCTAAACCCTACCCTCTAGTGAAGAGGACAAGGGGAGCTGCACATTGCCTTCTGGGTATAACACTTCTTACATGGCTACCAACTATGAATTCTGGCAAAATACTTCCATTAATTCTATGGATGACTATAAGACCACATATCTAAGCATTTCCCTATTTCTGCAGGTGGTTTGTGGTCCTCAGTAGCATTTGCTCTCATTGATCATCTTTCAGCTGTCCATGACCATGCAGGAATCATTGCAACTCCACACCAAAACCCTTGCAGGTCCTCAGTGACTGAGTCCCATTTTTTGAGACTCTCCTTGAACAGACCCCAAACAACTCCAAACTAATTTAACAGTAGCTTCTGAAGCTATTTGAACTGAGCCTGCACAAAGTACAGGAATCAGTAAGGAGCAGTCTTCACTGGCAGAGGGGTGAACTGGATGGCATTTCCCAACTCTGCCATTTCAGAGGCTCTGCAATTTATAAAACAATCAATGGTTTAAACAGTCAGTGAGTGTGAGAACTAATGAGTGCTTACGTATACCTAATAAGCCTCATCTACCAAGAAATGAGAACCTTTTTTTCTCGATTTTGTAAGGCATTTTGATGTGCAAGGTTTATAGTCATACTTACCCATGATCACAAGCCATATATCTCAGAATCAACGCAGCTTCAGAACAATTTTGCTTACATTTTTGCTGCTTGAGGTATCATGGCCAGTGAGGGTAGTCCATGACCATGTATTTCAATAAAGTGTCAAAACTGTTATTAGTCTGGGATGGGACAGCACACTATAAAATTAACTGTAATTATTGAAAGAAAAAGTGCTTCCCATGGCTCTACCACAGTCCCACGCATGAGGGAAGATACTGAGAATGGGACTGTGCTGCTGCACTTCATTAACCTGTCGCACATCTTAATCCAGACTGAACTAAGCCCTGCGGTTGATTGCTTTCTACAATCTATGCTAATTTATGTAGCGTAGCAATTTGTGCGGTGCTCTAGCGCTGCTGCTTTAGAAACAGAATGTGATCCAGCAAGTCAGATTTCCTCCTCCCATTGCTATGCAAGGTCCACATAGCAAGCAGAGAGAATCAAGCAGGGCAGCTTGTTTCTTTTTTAATCAATTGCAGTGGCACGGAGGACAGACAATAATCCTTCTGCACACTGTGTTTAAAGGAAATGAAAGCTTTCTGAAGGATGAAAAATATATACCCTTACCAACTGAATTTCAAGGATTATAATTATCCACAGTTATATGCAAGCGAGATAAAAAAAGAATCTCCCTTTAGTTTTAACAAGATCTAAAGGTGAAAACAATCTGTGACTGAAATTTACTGCATAAAATGTGCTCCATCAGTTTCCTTCTGGTTTTTGGTTTTTTTTTTTTTTTAATTACACATTGCTCAACAATGCCCTGTATTTCCTAATCAGAGAAGCACAATCTTCAGGCCAAAAACTTTTATTTTCCAAGTTATGCCATTGATAATTGAAACAGCAGAATGTGAGTACTGCAGTCTAGCAATGAACCTGCTTGGAACTGTAAAATACATCTGAGACCAATAACAATTTAACCAGTATCAAAAGCGAGAAATGAGTGAAAACAAAATAAAGAACATCAAAATAAGAAGTTTTTTTACTTGCTGTTTCCGTTTTGAACAACTTCAAGCTACATAGAAGGCCCCCAAAATAAATTTAATTTGCAAGCTACTTTCATGTGTGGTATCTGAGTTTCAAAATTCTCAGTTTTGAGGTTTGTTTGGAGGAGATCAAATCTCCAGTTAAACTAAAGACACACATTTGTCACTTTATGAGTGAAAACAATGAAAGCACTTAAAGGTTCTGACTCTATTCCTTGGGAAAAAACATTCTTACACAGCCACTCTCTAACGCTTGCATGTTAGGTCCCCAGACTAATGCAACTACACTTTTGTGCACTATCAATTTGTTCTCTAGGAATAAATCAAAATTTGGAAGGCATAGGACATATTAATGCTTCCCCCAGCTACTTAAACTACTGGATTTTGCCTATGATGCTATTTAAATTTAGCATCCTATTAAATTAAGTCTCTGAGAGATGAAGTGACATCTAGGAGTCCTTGATACATCAGTAGTAGCAGCATACCAGGAAAAGAGTTGACAGCACTAATGTTCTTGGGAATATGAGAATCTTTAATTTACAGCCACCTCACATAGGTTTGGCTTGGTTTGATGCTCTCAACTGAGAAAAGATGCCCCCAAAATTGCAATCTCATTCATAGTTTTCTAAGTTCAGTGTCAAGCTAGGATTTTCTTAAGACATTTGAACACTTGTCTAAGAGTATTATCTTAGTCTTGCTGTGCTGTCCTATATAGTAAAATGTCTGTACTAAACCTGATATTATATGATAAGAAAGTTTCTGCTTACATATTCAATAAAGGCAGTACTCTGTCTCCATCATGAAGAATGTGCAAGTTTCTGCAATCTCATTTTTGTTTTCTTTCCTAATGGAAGGGATAGACACATATGGTTTGTGCATTTTTCCTGTTTTCCAGGGCCACTTCTGAGTATTTTCTTTGCAAAATACCAAGCTCTCATTTGAGGTCCCAACCTCCTTTTATTTTGGCTTTCAGTAGTTGAAAAGTAAATTTGTCCTTTTTCCTCTTAGCCCAGTCCAAAAATATGTGTGGGTAGGTAAGAATGAATTCTACACTGGTTTCACATTTTTCTCTTAGCTGTAGCATGGTTTAATAAAGATCTTTTCATAAGGCATTCAGAACATGGTTTAAAGTGACTTATTTGTATGTCTTACAGAGTGGACCTTTCATTGAAAGTTGTTCCCACTGAGGAGGAAGAGAAGGAGAAACAAGTCAAAATGGGCACAGTGAAGCTGCATAACACACCAGGAATTCAAGGTCTTCTGACTATTATAAGGACAGTATTATCCATTCAAATGCTTTTTTGTTTCGTGGCCTATTGTCTGCATGCTCCCATATGGTTATCCCTATTTGATCATTGTTTCTTAATTACAGTAAAAATGGGATGAACTAAACAAAACTGAGGAGTTCTGGCAGAAGCACTGACCTGAGCTCTTTATTTACTTTTTCCAGCAAAATGGATCCACATCTGCCACTTCTTCTGCCTGTCATTTTGCAGGCTGACAGATTTGCTGATGACACCACTGTACTGTAGAGAAAAAGGTATAAAAGGTGCCCCACCAAACCCTGTAACAGTTTATCACCGCTCCTGTTCATTTTGCAGGTTTGCCTATGTTGGACTTCAGTGATTTTCATTTGGCAGATGTACCATGAATGTAAAATGTACATACCCAAACTATTGATTAACTGAAGTCTCAACATTTCTTGAAGAATTTTTGGAACGTTTTCTCTCTAGGGCACTGCTAAGTGAAGGTGACAAACAAATTACTCTCAAATGAGTTGGGTATTTGTGATAGTAGATTTCCAGGTTCATAGAGGCTTTACAGGTCGCAGTGAGTGGCAAAACTCTTCCATCATTCTAAAGGGTCACTGCTGGTAGCTCCAAATTCCTCTTTTCCAAATCCAGTGTTTTGACATGGTCTAAAAGCATGAGTGATGCTTTGCAATCATTGCAGTCTTGCATGGTTGAATTAGACAGCACTTCCTAAATATCATGAGCCTTGATCCCAGCACAATAGAGAACAGACACTTTCTTCTTCGTCCTCCTTTTGAATCAAATATATTAAAAGCAACTAAGACTTTCTCAAAGCAATTTAGCTGTTTTCTTCCCAAATGGTGCAGTAAGTTGTTAGCATTTGACATGTCAAGAATGTGAAAAGCATAAAAGCCTCACACTTTCACCAGCATATCTAAGAAAAGCAGACAGAAAATATAGCTGGAGGGTTTGGGTGGAGTAGACAGACCCTGTGTGACTCTGGCTGACTTTCATATCCAACAGATGGGGCTCCATAGCACTAGATGCTTCTGTTCAGCAGTGCTTCTGAAAGAATACGCTGCTTACTGCAGCATTGAAGGTCTTTAATTTACTGTGGTTTTTTAAGGGTATTGAACTATAGCTGCATTTGATTGTTTAGGGATATTTTTCCATAGGTCCGAAGGGCTGTCTTTTAATTTCCAGCAGCTGTTTTTCTAGCCACGAGCTCAGCATGCAGTATAATAAATAATAAACAATAGTAATAGTAAATAATAATAATAGTTAATAATAATAATAATAATCATCTGAAGATGCACCGCAACACCCACCTCTCTTTCAAAGACTAAAGAACACCATGAAATTACCGCTTATGCTACATTTACTCATCAAAGCCTCCTACCACAAATAGAGCCTTTAAAAGGTGAAAAACAAAAAGGGACCCACTGTGGATCTGGCTTTTTTCCTACATCACTTAAAGAGATCTCTTCCACAATGTAAGGCTCTTGCTTCTCTATAGGAACAGAAGGTGCTGACTGCAGGGCTGTGGGTAACTGGTGATCCGAGAGGCACCAGCTAGAGGTGAATACAACATTAATTGGCTTGGACTCCCCACTGAGAACTATTCTTTTTTCTGTGGCTGAGAGTACCTCAAAACCTGAACTAACTCCTGTGAACTTTCTCATGCTTCCACAACACCAAAACTTTGTTTAAGACATCCAATATAACAGAGAAAAAGGAGGCATCAGCTTTTCTCTACAAGTGCTTGCCATCTCTCCAAATATTAGTAGTGCTCTTCAAGCCTGACACTGTATAATATGACATGCAAAAAGCTGCTCCTGTTACATTGATCCAGAATCTGATAATGAACATGTAATAAGTGATTTAACCCTGATCCACATGTCTGTGACAAGCTGGATACTTAGGTCATTGCAACAGTTACATATTTTGCCTTGAAAAAATGCCAGGATATTTCAATTTAAGAAATATTTGTCTTATCTGCATAACATATATCTGACTATTGCATCCTGGGAATAGAAAAACAAAAATCACTGTTTCATCCTAATCTGTGTAAAAACAACAATATAGCGTTGGATTCTTCCACAGTATGGAAAACCTGATTTTTTTTCAGCATGATTCTTTATCAGTGGTCTCATTTACTCTCATCTGCTCTCTAAGACTGACAGAAACTTTCTTCCAAGGCACACTGTTTAAAAACATTCTCCTTCATCTTAGTTACATTGTTCCCAATATTCTATTTAACATACGTATCTTTTTCATGCTTGCTACCTTATTCCAGAGGTAATTATTCAGCTATTCAGGTTGGTTCTCTGATGGACTAAAACAAAGCAACATCATTACTATTACTAAAAGAAAAAAATACAACTGTGATTTTGCTTTGGGTGGTTTTATCAAGCTCTTTTTCATGCTGCTGAGAGCCTCGAAAAATCCCAGACTACTCCATTAGTGCTAAAAATATTTTCTTCCTTGATCTTCGCCAACTGTATGCAGAATAACTTTGAAGTCATTGTTAAAATAAGTCATCAACAGGATAATGAACTGAGCTCCTCATTTCTTCCCACCAGAGTCAACGTTCCTGACTGTGTTCTTTTTCTGAGGTACAGTTGGTGACACAAGGATATTAGCATTCTTGTGGTCTTCTTTCTCAAAGGAATAAATGTATTTCATCCACCAAAGAACCTTTTTCCTAGAAAAGCTAATGGAAATGGTTTCACTACAACCCTCGTATGTTAAAAGACCTACTTATGAAGTCACTGTCTGTTTTTTCTTATTAAAAAATTGAGTAGGTGTGTAAACACTGCAACTGCTAGTAGCAGGACTTGCAGCTTACCCTAAAGAAACCACTTCCCTCATTTAAGAATTGTGTGCCTATATAGATTCAAAACTGTATCTATGAATTCATACACATGCTGAGCTGAAACCTGTAAAGAGGAGTAGGAATCTTCTAAACTACTAAACATCTCAGGTTCTGCAGCTCCCTTTTTAGGGTTTCCTTAGATGGAAAGTCTACAGGAAAACCCTATAGGCTTGGAAGTGAGCTTGGGAGATCAGTGGCTAGTATTGTTGTCAGACTAATTGGGAATTAATGAAGTTCTACTATATCGTAAGATGCTTAAAAAGGGATTTGAAGCTTAACCTGACCCAACTAAAAATACTTACTATATATATTATTCCACATAACTTATTTTAAAGCATCATGTGTGAGTCACATCTATTTTATTCAGATTCTGTTTTTTAATCCAACCTCTCTGTGGCACTGCAAGCTCAACATAAAACACCCCTGGTGTTTCCTGAGTTGTTAGAATGCCTAAGTAGAAAACTGTTTTGTCTCTTTATCACAATAACATCTTTAAAAAATTATGACATCTCTATATAGCTTAGCAAAAGAAGTACTTGGCAGGGGTAGCAGGGACTCAATTGTTATTTCGAGCTAATGCCTTCTCCTGATACAATCCCACCATTTTGATAGGAACAGTATTATTCTATCCAGAATAACCTATTGTGCCCATTGCATTACATCTGAGAAATTAAACTTTTTTCTACTGCTGGAATCTAAACAGATGTGATCTAGCTTGTCTAGGTATTACACACAGAAATAAAACACTTAGTATTGTGCAACAACCTATTACAGAGATAAAATGGTGCAATCCTGATAAAGTTATAGAAAAGGAAAAGAAACATTATTTCACTGTGAGAGTGTTTTGTGGATAGCAAGCAATAAAGCAACATTTATTTTGTGTGCTATAATTAATGGATGGTGCAGAGTGCAGTTCTGTATTTTTATGGTCTATGTCATCTCTAACTGTCCTTTGTTTTTTTTACCATACAATCAGCTCCTTCCTTGAAATTCTCATTCTCTTTTCTCATTTATTTTTTAACTAGGTTTGGTTTTCAGTATATGGTTGGCTTCTACTTTTCTTTGGAAACCTGTATTGTGATCAGTTCAAATAGCATTTTTACAAAGGTGCTGCAGTAATTGTAAGGATGGCCACACTGTACAATCACACATCTAACCTGCACCTCAGACAATCCAGTACTATGTACTATGACTTGGAAAGGCACCCTTGCATAAGCGCAAGAGGACTGGGCAGAGGAAGAAAGTTCTGGGGGATCAGGAACTGTAAAGACATGGAAGAAGACAGAGCTCAAGGCTGAACTCCCTCTATATGACTTGCATTGTTAATGACTCACAGGTGGTTTTTTTTTTCTTATTGCTTGTTTTTAGGAAACAGCACATGGGCAATGCCTATGAAATGGATTTTTGCTGACTGCAATGCTCTAGACTGATTTAAGGATACAACTTAAAAATACATTTTAAAATACGTATTTTGAAGTATTACCTAGTGGATTTGGTAAACAGGCATGAGTGTGTATCCTTCTCTCTTTGTTTCACTTGGACCAGCTTGTGAGATAGATTGAGTGAGACAGATTTATATATTCAGGTCTGAGGATAAATTCACTGCTGCAGGAAAAACCCCAAGTGTCTGGCATACCTTAGGAGTTTAGGTTTCAGGTAAAGACAAACAAGACTATCAGAAGAAAATAAATCACGTACATAGAGCTCTGAATATGAAATCTGGGAGAATGTCCCCCAGAAGTGGAAGGCAAATACTTGAGAGTGCGGGGACCGAAGGGGAAGGGTGCCCCTTCTTACACTGTGGCAACACCGGCCACTGCTGAGGGGCTGCATGATCCCAGGGTTCACAGTTAACGACTGCAGGTTCACAAACAGCAATGACAACCCATGGCCTTCCTATCTGAATTAGTAACAGCAACAACAGCTTTTTTCTTCTGTATTGCTCATCTAGCAGTGGAGGTGGAGGTGACAGCTGAAGTACAAAACCTGTTACACTCACTATATTGGACAAGTAACGAAAAATTACTGATAACTTCAATCTCTTCAACACCATACTCTGATAATATAGCACAGCATTAAAACACATACTTACATTCCTAACATAAATTGTTGACTACTTATTCCTACTTGCTGCTTATCTCAAACATTAAGCACTCTTAATACCTGGTTTGCAATTAATTATCACAACATGTTTCTTCACTCTTAATCATCCTACATTTAATGCACTAAGCCAGCTTTCTCTTCTCATACCACAATTGGAATTTAAACCCCAATTTGGATCTATTAGCAGTATCAGATGTGTTTGTAACAGACCTTTGACATATATTTAAGGCAATTAGGACAAGTGTTGATAAGTTTTTTTCCTTCTAGGTCAGACTGTGCCCTAAAGTCATCTTAATGATACTTCACTGGGGCAGCACATTTTATAATCAGATTGTACTTTTTGCACTAGTGACACACTACACTACTGATGGGCGAACCTTGAATGCTTTCTAAACATTTGGAAGATACCTAAGACTTATGGCTTTAATTTCTTGAGATTTCTTTTTTCACAGATCTACAGCTAATTTCCAGTAAGGTTTTAAGATAAGATAGTACTTTCATGATTCATGGCATAAATAAGTAGCATTTTAAATTTAAAATAATTTTGCTGATATCTTATACATTATTTAAAAGAGTAATTTGGAAAAAAAATTTTCATAAATCCCTACAAACATTTTAATCTCTGCTCTAAGACAGATGAAAAGAAGCATAGATTATCTAAGTCTAAACTTTTAACATGGGCACCTGAAACTAAACGCCTGTTTCCACATTTATATTTCAGGGCTACATGAACTGATATTTCCCAAAAGAAGATGTTGTAATTAAGTCACTGTTTGAGACACTAAATATCTGCTTTTTGTTTCCATTTCTCTCAGAGAATTTTTTTGCTATGCCACAGTTCCCAGTGGTACTGCTTTACCATACAGGTTGGGGACAAGCCATCTAATGTGAAAAATGTATCTATATGCCAAAGTGACAAAATACCACCAAGAAGCTATTGACATATACCTACTTTTTATAATAGTGAATAATAGTCTATCATTTTTTGTGCCACCATTTGGATTTTAGTGACTATTTTAGACACTCAAGTGACAGTATGTCCCTTAGCTACTTGTCAAGTTTATATATTGACTGTAGTAGCAACACAACCCAAAACCTTTACACCAGGGCCTTTATCTTGAAAATGACACTACATTTACTCTTTAATAATGCTCCTCTTTTGAGCAACAAATACAAGATTTAATAGTTTATAGAAGCACAGAAGAGAAGGACTAATATGATTTTAAAATTATAAATTATTCAATTAATAACAGTAATAATATAAACCTAACAATGGCTTAGATGATGTAGCTTAGAATTTGTGCATTCTGAAGGAATGATGTAGCTGTCAAAATGGACAAAAAATGTATAGCTATATTCATTCTATCCCCAGGCAGCTCTTAACTATGGTATGAAAAAGAAATCACATATGGTAATAAGTATCAAACAAATGCTACCATAAAACCCTATCTATTTATATTAAAATTCTTTTTGTGATCTGTGAAGGAAGTAATGAAAACCCCAGCGAATACAGTTTACAAACCTACGTGAGGCTTCAAAATATTTATCACGTAAGCTCAGGCACATCTATCATTAGAGGTCAGCAGTGAAAAAGAAAAGAGATTCCCAGAAGCCCCAAAGAAAAATGTTCTTGAAACAGCAAGGTCACGCAGCAGTGTGTACTCAAGAAACACTAAGGTCTATCGTATCAAACAATGACATTGCGTGTGCTATTGAAACCTGAAAGAGGGTGGTGGATAGCCTCAGCATTGGAGTGCTGAACTTTTTCCATCTAGATACATCTCAACCGCGTTCTCTTTTTGTCATGCATACTAAGGCCAAAACTAATTCCTTTCTAGGTTTGGCTGGTTCAATTTTATCCTCACAGGAGGCAGTTTAATTCTAGTGGAAAAACAATTTGCCCAGCAAAGCAAAGGCGTATATTATGAAATGCAAAAAAAATCACAAAAAATCCAACATCTGCTGCTTATGGAGGGGCCAGCACAAGGCCTGCTTAAGTCTTCGTGCTAGACCTCCTACTCAGAGGTGAATTACATGGAACACATTAACAAAAGCATGAGAAAGCAACTGCGTAATTCAGAAGGAAACCCCCCAAAAAATCTGAAACTGATTTCTTTATTATTCATATTAGTGTAGGGTGACTAAACTTAACGGTGGGTTTATCTTTGTGTACTTAATCAAAGGCCCGATTCAACTTCCTTCACTGAGAATTGCTGAGCTGCTGCATAGGGATTCACATGGCCTTGTTTGCTGCCTCGGGTTACTGTTCCTGTGTTTAGACCCACATGTTCACCCTTATAGTGAGAATTCCTCCACACCTCACTGAAGGACTGAGGTTTCTGGTGTACAGTTCGTCTCTGTAACCAATGAACAGAGACTTTGTCAAAGGTTCTAACTGGGTTACTTTTTACTAAATACATGAAATGAAAAAAAGCCTACAGATATTTGCTAAGAAGAAACACTTTCAGTGCAATGGTACTCACTCCTGCATCCCCTTCCTTTAAAGTTGAATGATTTGCCTTTGACAAAATAGTCAGGACTTCCTCAATAGGGTCCCAAAGCATATCATCTCTATTTCCACTGGGGAAAATGGGCAGAGACTTAGAACTGCCTTTGTGCTTTTGTAACCTTTCACTTTTCTGTGGCATAGACTCCTGATCCACTTTGACAGGTTAATACACATCACTTATAGGCAACGTCACCCCTGCTAAGCTAACTGTCTTGCACAGAAGCCAACCTATTGCCCTGAATCAATCCTTTTCAGGGACAGAAAGCCCGAAACCGAAGACTGATTCTTGTCAATCTTGTGCCCGTGCTTTCTGGGGCTCTCATCCCACACAATTAAAACAGGAAAAAAAAAGATAAAAAGGAAGTAAGAATATTCTCAGGTTCACATGAAAAGAAATAATCCTCAGCATCAGTCAGAACTCAGAAACTGATTGTAAACAGATTATCCAAGTCATCACCCTTGCCACAATTTCCTGCCTTGCCTTGAATTCTTGCCTTCCCTTGCCTTGACATGAATTTCTTTTGGTTTTTCTGTTCTTGATTTTTGGCCATGTAAATTCCAAAATGTCTCCCAAACTTTTTTGTGAGATCTCAGTCATGATCAGTCTGTTGATGATCATTTACTATTTCATATTGTGATTAAGTATTCCTTTTCAGCTTTCTTCTGTGTTACCTGTTTCTACTGTCACTTAATTTATAGTTGCTTATGCAACTCATATGCTTATACTGGTACTTACATGTAGTTGCTTCGACTTCTGTATGTCGAATTGCCTTATTTTGGCGATTCCTACATTAAGCAGGGTCAGGGGGTTTGAGTTTTTTAGGTCACCATGAATAATACAAAATAACATAACTATGTTATAGACATATGTGGAACTAAATCTAAATGTATTGACATCTGTATTAAGTACTTGGCATCTGTATTAGCATGGCAGTACACAAAGCATGACACAGTTATATTACCATAAGTAGTAAAGAAGATTAATGTGTTTTATCTTTTTATGTCATCACACAGAAAATCACATCTTAATCTTGCTTTCTATGTGGGCAAGAATATATTGTCAATTACTAATGCTTCTATTCTATTTCTTACACATTTGTTGGATTGCTATCAGTAGTAATACTATAATGCTTATTTAAGATTTTCTCCCATAGAAAAGCTGTTCATTCAACCTTCTTTCATTGTAAAAAAAATGTAATGTACCTTCCCCTGACTTTCACCTTCACACAACTCCATTCTCTTCCTCTTTCAATCCAAGGTATTTCTCAGCTGTTGTCCTCTTCGAGTCTTCATTAATCATTAAATCCTCTCCTTAGTCATCCTCCTGATTGCTGCCATACTCATTCTTCTCCCTCCTTCTACCCTCTGGGTCTTTCTAGCCTGTGCTGAAAATCAAATCATATTTTCATGCCCTTTAGCCTGTTGGGCCTTTAGATTTTGCTGACTCTTCTCAAAACTACCATCCTTCCTTTCCTTCCACAACTCTGTCCTCTCCATGCTCTCTAGAAAAAACTCAAGTTCCTCCTTCAGCTTGAGCAACCTCTTGAGCAACCACTTCACCCTTTTTCACTTTTTTTCATGTAACAGTTCTAAGGACTTTGCCCTTAACTCTCTTTGTATAATATAGAATCACAGAATAGAGTCATAGAATGCTTTGGGTTGGAAGGGACCTTTAAAGGTCATCTAGTCCAAACCCCCTGCAGTGAGCAGGGACATCTTTTAACTGGATCAGGTTTCTCAGAGCCCCATCCAACCTGGCCTTGAACGTTTCTAGGGATGGGCCCTCCACTACCTCTCTGGGCAACTCGTCCCAGTGTTTCACCACCCTCATTGTAAAGAATTTCTTCCTTATATCCAATCTAAATCTATCCTGTTTTAATTTAAAACCATTACCCCTTGTCCTGTCACAGCAGGCCTTGCTAAAAAGATTGTCCCCATCTTTCCTATAGGCCTTCTTTAAGTACTGAAAGGCTGCAATCAGGTCTCCCTGCAGCCTTCTTTTCTCCAGGCTGAACAGCCCCAACTTTCTCAGGCTGTCCTCATAGATATATTTTGGGGTGGTTTAATCTTCAGGCATACATTTAACCTGACAATTCATAGACCTCCTTCTCTACTCCCTACTTGCCCCTGCAATCCACACTGAGTTTCTCATATATTTCCAATGTCTCCTCACAGATTCCTAGCCATGCCACAAAGTTAAATATGTTTAAATTAGAATTCTTTATTTTTCTCCATACTGTATCTTTTGATTAAGAGAACTACCCTTAGATGCGTAACTTGGTACTTTTCTTTCATTTTTACCTCTTTCATTTCTTTGTGATGCTTTGAAGGGTTTTTCATTTTCACACATATATCTGGAAATGTTTGATGAGAGCTCTGTTGGCTTGTGTTATGATTAATAAAATATCTTTTCTTGCTTCCATTCAGATTGCTGTTGCAGAGATCATCTACCTAATCAGTACCTTTAGTTATGTCAATCTCCCTTTGCATCCTCCTTCACCTCTTTATCCTTTACCGTATTTAGCAAAAGCTACTTGTCATCTCTTTCAAGACCTTTCACAGACTATTGTTTCTTTACATACCATTTGTCATTCACCAACACAAAATATTGATTCTTGTTCTTATCAGCCCACTGTGATAATGTCAGCCTCAATCATCCAATTGTATTATTGCTTTCTATTAGTGCCCTTCCTGCTCAGAAAAGCTCCCTATAAATAGCCACGCAGAATTTCTTTCTCCAGTTTCACATCCTTGACAGTGAAGCATCTGTTTGCTTTAATGTCTACCTCCAAAACCAGTTGAGAACAATTAGGACATTCATCTGCTGAGACTCCAGTTTGTTGTTGTGTCGCATTAATTCCCATGTACCCTTACTTGTCTATGTCCATCTGTTGTCTCATGTCTTACCCTTTTATTTTTGTTACTGACTTTTTTGATACCTCTCAGAGTGGGATTAGTTCCTTGGCTAGCCCATATGAATTGCATGGCACAAAATAACTGCATATGTCTGAATACAGGTGTAAGTTGGTAGCAACATCATATTTTAGGTCAGAGGGGAACAGAAATAAATTAATGAAGTTAACAGAGTTTCAAACTCAGTATTGTACTTATGTTTTTATTATTGTTGTTTAACGTTTAAAGCTCCTTTTAAAACAGTTTAAGACTGCAACCTTTGCAGAAAGACAGATTTATTATAAAATGCACAAACTTTGACATTAAGATATAAACTGCATTCAACAAATTAAAATTTGGTTCTTAAGACAGAGATACTCAGACAGGTGTAAAACCCAACCAAACCAATTCTCTGTTCCCTTCCCCATCCATTCTTGCAAAATCCTATTAAAAATACAAAGTAACAGCCATTTCCCCAAAAGGAATTATTCCAATACTACTGCTTTGGCAGTTGCCTATCACTATCCTTAGTAAGCCTATAGGAGACATTGTTTAAAATCTACAGTTGTAAGAAAAATCAAAAGCTTTCAAAAGCACGCTGACACACACTGGTTCTTTGCCCTGAATGACAGCGACGAGATGCCCAGGATACTTTCTGACCAGACAACAGAACAAAAAGCACACAGCTCTATAATTAGGTGTAAATCCTTTGGCTGAATGAAAGGCTATTATTGAGCCTGAAAATGGAGTTTGGAAATCCAGAGCTCTACATGTCCAATGCTACACATTATAACCAAGAACATTAGGGAGTCTATTATACAGAGGCAACCACACGCCCACACAATAAAAGTGGTGTGCTCATGTTGTCTTTCCTTTGTAAAGCTTTTTGGAAAAAATGATAATAATAAAAACATATAGAGCAATTTTGAGTCAGGATTTCAAAGACTGCAAAATCATTATCTGACACAGGGAGAACTATCACATGGAAAATGACTACCTTCAATATTACCTTGAATGCTTGGAATGCTTTATAGAAAAATGAGAAACATTTTTTTCTTATTACTAAGCTTTCAAAAAAATTTTTATATGTGCAGTATCATTCTACTAGAAAGAGCAGCACTTAGCTCTACAGTGTGCCAGGCCCTCAGATACCCAGGTGATAAACGCATCTGCCATTCACAGAAAGTCCTGGGATTCTAGCTGACTGTTGGAAACTTCTGATAATGTCTTCAGAATTGAGAAATGCCCTTCCATTTTCATCATCCTTCTGAGAAAGGAAGACTGAGATTTTAATTAGTGAGTAAAAAGAAATGTAAAACACTGGTCAGTGAGACATATCTAGCCATGCTTCCTACTGTCTTTGAGATCCTGGCACGTTACCAGGGCAATAGGACTCTTATTTACCACAACAGTAGCTTGCCTATCTACTCCCCACAGCATCTTCTCAAAAATGAAGAAGTTGCCCTAGCACTTCACAATGTCTAAATCAAAAGAAAGGATTTTTTTTTTTTTTTCTTATCCTGCATTCGACTTAAATCATATTGACTAGACTTAGGGACAGGAAACAAAAGGAACAGGACTGTTAGGGCTCCACAATTCAGCTGCGGACTTTGGCCCTTTTTAATTCAAATTGCAGCTTCTCTCTAGTATCACAAAATTGTCTTTACAAAACACTGTGACAAAGCCACAGTGCCATTTCAGTACTGGCCCACGTGTTTTGAAGTTTTTCGAGGCACTCTCTACAACTCACTTTGGAACCATATAGACTGAACAAGCACCAGAAAAGGTGGGGGGGGGGGGGGGGGGGGGGGGAGAAAAAAAGTATCAGACCTCTCACAGTTCTGTAATTTGTTTTACTGGCAGAGAAAGGTTTGTATAAAGTGTTTTGTTTCCACCACATAACTTTCGGAAAATTAGAGTCCAGTTTTCTCTTTTACCTCTAAGGCAGAAGCTACAGGACAGGTAGAATAAGAATGATAACCTCTCTCCATGAAGACACCCAAATTACATTTTAAATGCTAAGTCACAGATGAAATTACAAAATCAGGGTCTTAGACTAGTTACTGGAGTAGATTTTTCAGTTAATATAATAATAAGAGGTTAGCAAAAAAAAAAAAAAAAGCATAAAAAAGCATTAAAGAGCAGGAGAGTAGTATCCATGCTGGGGCTGGTAAATGATAACCACTTCTTATTCTTGGTTTCACAAAATATTATTGTTTTACAGCTAAGTGAATTGATGTATCACATTTTTCTTAAAGTGGTGGTGTGCCACTTTTGGGTGGTAGGAGCCAGCGAGTGTTTGGGACACTGGAGCAGGAGATAGTATCTTAACTGTAACACACTCCCCCATCCCTTTGAGATACCTGGAGGGTTCAGCCTTCTGTTGGTATTAAGTGAGTCCTCAGAAGCACATTATTTTGAGCTTTTTACTGCAGAACCCAAGGCCATTTCTGATGGTTTTGGAAAAATATGAAATATTTTAAATATTTTAATATGGAGAGCTGCATGTTGCTCAGCAGGTATGAAATCTCCGTGCTGCCCTGCATTGCTGGAACCAGATCTTCAGCTGGTGTAAACTGATATAGATGTTTTGTTTTCAGTGAAGCAAAGCCAATTTACATCAGCTGGGAATTTAAACTACAGCCAGTAAAGCATTCTTGGATCTTGGATACATAATTAATAAAAAATAATATTAATTCAGCAAATAGTTACTGTAGATAATTAATAACTGAAACATTTACTAATTTTTCATCTGACAAGTGGAGAGGAATCTATTTCAGTTCTACACTGAATATTCAACTAGTTTAAAAAAAAAATATTTCTCCTTGAATAAATGTCTTCATTTATTTTTGCTAAAGCTCTTTGAAAAATTGTTTTAAAATGCTCTGCTAAACAAGATCTAGGAGGGTAAATTAAAGCACTAAGTGGTGGATAATTTTTAATATATTTTTTCTTCTTTTTGCTCATGTGTACGCTTCTACGATTGTATGGTTGTTGACATTTTCCATGAGACATGCTGAGGTCAGAGTGAGTGCAGCTTTATGCAATTAAATAGAAAGACCACATGCTATCGCATTCTCATTCAGTCCACAGGAAAATCCAAGTTGCATGGCAAGCAATGATAAAAGACAAAGCACTAAACCTGAACAGGTTCACAGGCACCATCATCATGGGAAGACTGGTTTATGACACATGACCAAGATGCAAATGTATAAATTTCTTAATTCACAGCGTTGGAAAAAAAAAAAAAAAAGGATAATCTCGGTGAGTTAGCAATTTGTGAGGTACTGTGAAAAGTGCATTCTTGCTGAACGGATCAAACCATCAGCAAGACTGAACATCTCTCACAATTAACTATATGTGTGTGTGTATATATATATATATGAACCAAATGGAGATATATGCATCTTTGCTTTATCACAGATGCTGCAGCTTCACATTCACAGGACACAAGGCTTCTTTTAGGACTATAAGCTGTTTTAGCTATTTATTTACTTTGCAGTTCAAATGGTAGAGTAGAAGTTCTTATCTGATTTTGCATGCACTGGATAACGTGGCATATGCTTTCCTATTACTGAATGGTTAATGACTTTCTAAATTAGTTTGAAGGCCTAAGGCAAGGAGCGGATGGTTTGTACATTTGACCAGTCATTAAAGTGTCTCTTGCTGGAAAGAAAACCTTCTATGCCAAAATGATACTTGGGTTTTACATTAGCAGGCTATCCAACCCCTATCCCAAAGTTTTTATGCAATAAGTAGCTATTGGATAATTCTGTAAAAACAAGAGAAGGAGGTGGGGAATCCTCTTTTCGCTTTGTTTCAAGCAGGAGACACACCCTGAAATCCAAACGGTACTCTAAGGACTGCTATAGGGGCGTTTCCAGTAAAAAAAGGGGATAGTTCTCTTTTCTGCAGAGGTTAAAGACAGTCACTAAAAAAAACCCACAACCATTTTAATTCAACAGGATGAGCTAAAAATCATAAGGCTTTTTACTTATTTCTCTGCATTCAGAGCAGCTTTCTTTGGCAGTGCTACCTAGCAGATTTGAAAAGTCCAACAGTTGGTAGGGGAGACACTATGTCCACACTATTAATTTTTCAGGGGGTTTATTTCAGTCCAGCTTTAGTCTGTCTTGTGGACTGAGTGCTCATTAGCAGCAGGAATGCATGATGTAACCTCCTGGACCTCAATGTTCAGTTTAACTTCTTCAGGAAAAAAGGCCACTTGATGTGCCCTGAGATCATGCTACAATGTGAATCAAAGTGCAGTGAGTGGGAACGATCAAGAAATTTGCTTCAAATGTGCTCTTCTGAGATGAAAACTCTAAGGCCAACACACATTGTGATACTCTGAGGTATTACGAATTTCAAACAGTATTATTTCCACTCTGAAGTTTGTAATTTTTTAATGGAAATAAGTATTTTCTCCCCCCTGTCCCTTCCCACCATTATTCATCCTGTCACTTTGTGAAGAGTTTTGAACTGACCAAATATTTAATTAAATGAAAGAAAGTACATTTTTGTATCAGTGTGATATTATAAACAATTCCTTTTCAAATCTTTCTGATATGAAAAAAAAAAAATAGATGGGGACACAGAAGGTTATGAAACTGTTTGCACAAAGCACCCTGAAATCTGAAAGGAAAACAGCCTAATTCTTATCTTCTGATTATGGATTAGATGTGGGTGTTCAAACAGTTTATTATCTACATGAGCCAGGGGACCTACATTATGGTGGTATGGTTCAGCCTGGCTTTGGGCCACCCAGTGCTGCCCAGAACACCTTAAGGGCTATGAAGGACTAGCTGGTAGTACATAAACCAGCTGAAATTTAGAATTTTAATCCAGTCAAATTCATAACTTCCCCATTCCTTACTACACCGTGTTCAATGATAAAACAGATATTGATGCACATATTCTAATCAGATCAAAGTCCATTTAGTGTCATAACTCAGCTGCCTAAACTCTACCCAACTTCTGTGCTTAGAGCTTCCAGTTAGCTAGTTCCAGGTCCATTGATTTGGGATAGATTTAGATATTAGGGCCCTAATCTTCACTTAATCCCTATCAGTTGTGTTCAATTTATTGTCCACTTTCTGTTTCACTGTTGTTATGTGAGACAATGGTATTTCCACTTTTCTGCTAAAATGAGAAAGCTGCAAAGGAACCCATATTGTTGTGCAGACTTTGTGTGAGATGCTTGTCTGGGAACTGTGCAAGGAGGTGTCCAGCAATGGCCAAGAGAGTTGCTTCCTAAGAGAGAAGAGACTTCCCATAATCCACTTTACCGTGGCTGTGACTTATCTCTGTTCTGCCTGGTATATTTTGTGTTTTGGCTTCTAATCCCATCTTTTAGTCTTAGAAATTTTTTCAAAGCAACCATAGATCAAACTTCCCTGATGCTAGCATTCTTCTTCAAAGAAAAAGTGAAATCTTTTTGGCCCGGAGGCAGATGTCTTGTTTGAAAGAGCTTGCCACGTTACATAGGCAAGCTCCCCACTTTCTCACATTGTGAATATCTCTTCCTGTATACCTGTTCACCAGTCCTGTTTCTTCCAGTTAGTTTATTTTTTTTTCTCTCCCACTGCTCATTAAAGCATCAGGGTGCTGCCTGGTCTATACCAGCAGTTTCACTGAAGTCCATGCAGCTCTGCTAACTTTCACCTTCTCAGATCACATGACAACACTTCTCACATGACAACTCCTTAAATTCAGGAGAAAGAACTAGAGCTCTGGGTTGCACAGCAAAATCAATTCACCAGGGTGTATTTAAAAGCTTTTCTTTCTCAAGCATGAGTGTGGATGTCCTGAGTATAAATTTTATTACTGAAATGTTGATCTCCCTCATTATATACCAGAGATGCCTAAAACCACCTTTGGACTTTTAAGGCCCACAAAAAGCTTTGCTACTCAAACCCCTAAATGACTTCACACATCTCATATTCTTACTAATTGCTTTTGACAGATAACAATGGGGAAGTTTTCAGCAGAAACCCTGTATATTATTTGTTGTAGAAAAGAAGGACAGGGATGATTCTGCTTCCTCTGCTATCCAAAAATGAAAAGGCACCATAGCTGTAATGCTTTCTCCTGACCCACCAAAGCACCATCTCTGCACTGCAGGGTCAAGGTATCTATATCTACAGAGGGGCTATACTTTGAAAAACAATCCAAGCAAAACTTCGATTATCAGTCACATACCATTTTAGCTATAAGTATATGATACAGGGACAGACAGCTCTTTTGAAACTTCTTTTTGGCTTGAAACCCTACTATCTACAGCACCACTTGATGCTCCTAGATGGATGATCTCTTGGCTGACCCTGAGCCTGGGTGGAGCTGTGCCATCTGAACACATGTGCCATCTAAATTACTTGGCCAGTATCACTAGGGGTTCAGTGCCAAGTGACCGTAGGTTTAGACAGGCAGCATACATAACATTGTAAATGCTGGCTCTTTTGTAAAATTTCCTATCCTCTCTGACAATGTTGAAAAATTGGCTTTACTTGCCATCCAACATGTGATTGCACCTGTTGGTGCTTACAGAAATCCTCCTCCCCCAGCCAAATCCTCATAGCAATAAATGACCATTCAAATGGTGTTAGGCAAGGCAGGTTCTCATCTACCTAGGAAATTAAAACCCCCTTTATTTAGACATTAAATAAATAAGTAGGTATCTTAAAAACTGAAAGGTCTTCAGGGACTCCTCAATGCAATCACAAAGTCTCTTTCAGTATGTCTGACCTCACTGGGACAAGTCCAATTAAATTAAATGTTTTTTCAAAACACTGCAGTGTGATATCAGCACACTGTTTAGGGAGCCACACCTAACATGCTGTCTACCTGTGTTTGTATCCATACTTACTGGTAAAATCTGGACAACTATCCCATTATGTCTCATTTGTAGATAAGCTGTCCAGAAGAGATGCAAAATTGCCAACAATTCAGAAAATGTTTGATTGCACAGAGTGCTGATGGGAAGAAATCCTGGCCAAATTGCTTATGCAGGCACAGTTCTGGGCATTTTTTGCTCTACAAAATAATTAGCTTATTAAGTCACTTACTGGAAGGCAATCAAATACCAAACCCTAGCTTCCAGTGGGGACACAACAAAGCTGACTTGTGTGGTTACTCTCACTTTGTCATCTAGGTTGTATCTGTCATGGCTGTATGTAGGTGCATGTTTTCAGGAAGAAACTTCATGTATGCATGTGTGTGTGAAAGGGTGTGTGTGTTATAGGAATAGGTTAAACATTGCACTATCGTTGTCCAAAGGAGTTCCTAATCTTACAATATAGAGAACAACTGCACTGCTACAAATCCTTCCCCTTTAGCTCCCCATCAAAGTCATAGATGCATCCAGCCTTGGGTGATCTACAGACTCAGTCAACTAAGTTGTAGAGAGCATGGGAGCCTTTGAGTTAGTTCTTCTTGGATATGGAATAAAAGTCACTAATTAATGAACAATACCATGAATATTTGAGGGACTTATTCAGGAAGAGGACAACTCTGTATTGATGAATATGGTACAAACCCAACCTCTTCAGACAAGTTTTTTTTCTTTTTCCTAGGCAACTTACTGGAGAATGAGAGAACAGAAAAGATCCATGACTTTAAATCCATGGGAGTATTAATAAAAGTGAGATTGTTAAAGAGAAATCCCTCCCACTTTTCACTATTGACAGATGTGTTTAAAATGGCTGCAAAAAGCAACAAAAGCATTGCTATGTATGAAACTGTTGTGATCCCTTGCAGGATGTCCTGACCGCTGACATCACACAGTCATCCAGTGTGAGAGTGCTGGAGGCAAACCAGAACCACCGCGACTGCACCACACTTCCCCCTGACTCTTACTGGGACATGCCGCAAAAACAACGGAATGAACTACCTCATGGTTGTGCATCACCATCCATCACAGACAAAATAGATAAAAAGACAAAACCCAGATGTCAGCTTACATGTTATTAACTGAAAAACTACTGGTTGAAATAAGGCAAACTTCACTTTAATACGAACTGGCATACATTACCCTAATTAAACAGTGAGATGCTCAAGGAAGCAAGGAGGTTTCTTAATTAACTTAGATGATGCCAAATAGCTTTTTTCCTGAGGAAAAGCCAAAAGCACTTAATATTCCAACGCAGTTAATTTTCAGAAAGAAATATTTATCTTTCAAAAATACCACGCACAATTTTTAACCAAGTACAGAAAGAGCAACCCTGGTTTTGTTTGGGAGGATATTAAGTCATACTTGTTGAGTTAAACAACATTGCTTACATCCAGAGACACAAAGGCAGTTAAAGGACTGATCATCAGATATTCCATTATGCACTTAAAATTCAGTAGGAGTTTATTTTCTGCTTATTGGCAGAATTTAAATATTACTACAATTGCATGTATTTTTTTTCAATGCATAACAATACAGTTTTGAGCAATTCTCTTCCGTTTTGCTAGGCTTCTATTCACTGCTCAACACCGCAGCCTTTTAGTATCTTTTAGCAATTCAAGGAACAATGAAGCTAATGTTTTGTACATAGTTGTTTTCCTGGGGTATCCCCACAGGGAACTGGGTAGATGGTCTTGTTCCAGTAGGAATTTTTGTTTTGCTGTTTCCTTTAACAGAAATTTACATATGTGCCAGGGGAAACGAGGTCAGAGAACTGTCCCTCTGGAGGAATGGTAAGCAGTATGGTAGCTGCTTATTCCTGCTGCAGTGACCAGCAGCAAAGGAAGATTTTTAGAAGTGATGAATGGTAAAATATCTTAATCTGTTTACGCACCCAAACACATACACACAGACACACACACATTTTATGTATGTATGAAAAAATTGCCGTCTTTGAAACAGCCACAGTAGAATCATTTCCCAAGGTGAGGGTACTTTAAACATCTTCAGCTCATCACCTCAGTGCTGTAAATTTCTATTGTGTTCTACAGAAAAGAACCTTCATAGGCAAGGAAAAAACCTGCTTTGTTTCCGCCTGGGCTATGTCTGTTTTTCTCTGAACCAAATAATGATCACCGTAAAGACAAAGTGACAACCTAGAAAAAGATGCAACATGGGACGGCAGCTTCTGCAGCATCAAAATAATTTAGGAACACAAGACACATTCAGACTCAGAAGGATTTGTGCTCCTAAGTCTCTTTGACGCTTTTAAAAATCTCCTGCAGTTTTGGTTTTATTCTCTCAGAGTTGCCCAGGCAATTCCACTCACTGCAATGGAATAATTCGTGATTCACAGTGGAGTACATGAGAGGAATATCATGCCCTTCATCTCTACATGACAAAAGAACTTTCTTTTTTCCAAGGGAGAGTTTGTAATTTAAATGCTCAGACTCGGAAATGGGAGTATGGAACCCCTGAGGCTTTGAACAAGTTTCTTAATCTTGCAATTCCAGGCTCTCCATCTGTAAAAAATGGGGGTAATACTTTCTCGCACTGTAACAAATAGACAATAATGAGAGTGCCTGCTGCCTCCTGCCATGGGACAGGTGTCTGACTGCCTGGGCCAAGAAAAGAAAAGAGATTTCTTACCAACGCTTTTGCTCATAATGCCTACAACAAATGCCATTCTGTAATTCAAATATGCAATGCACTCAGAATGTAGGTTGAATACAAGTACTGCTTTTGGGGTGTAAAAACACTACATTAACTGGCATGTGATTTTAGTATTATTTTCCCGTTCTAGCGGTGACATGTAATTGTTTTTAAAATTTTGGGAGACACACATCTCATATTCGTATCTTAAGGGGTACCTAAATTCATACTGAGTCATACCTGGACTGCACCAGTGGGTAATGTATTTACTAGCTCCTAACTCAAAGCCGATTCTTGTGTTCCCTGAGATGTTGAAGTAATGTAATTGGTCTCACCGTTCATCTCCTACATCACCTTCAGCAAGAACTACTTTCCGCATTATGCCCCAGTGGGCACACCGCGTTGGCTTTTGACCTGTTTGCATTGCAGCTGTACCACTCCCTGGCACTATCTCACTGATGCATCCCTGAGACAGATTTCTACTTAGGCACCACAAGCAACGTGTAACCTAAGATGCAAAGCACCAATAAGTGAAAAGAGAGATACCCGCTAGCTCAGTAGTTACTCCAATGGAGCTGGGTATTTGGATCAGCTCTCTTCATAGTCCTCTCTTTCTGTGGTAAACACAGCTTGTTGCCTCTGACAAGGAAAAGACTTTCCCGCACGTCCTTTCTGGTAACACCAGAGGAGCAGAAGCATTAAGTACTCTCTGCCATGTGTCTCCCTCCCAGTGCTAGGAGAAACTGTTGGGTAAGCACAGTAGCATCCTAGCATAAAGGAACGACTGCATTGCATGACAACACTGAATGAAATTCTATAGCAAAGCAGACTGGTAACTGCTGTGTGCCTGCACTGAAACCTTTGGCATTCTGGAAAATCTTCACTGTCATGAAACACATTCATTGACTTTCGTATTAAATACCAAAATGAACATCACATGCCAGTGTGTTATTTGTCTCACCATTTAGTTTAGCATTTACATTAATTTTTTCCCCCCTGTATTTAAGTTGCCAACAAACTCTCACCTTGCCAAAATGACTGATTTAATTTGTTTTCAGACTGTGTGGGAAAAAGCCATGACATAAAATTGCCATTATCACGAAGCACTTCATTATTTTTCAGTGACTGACACACTTGACAAATAACACCTTCTTACTTGTGCATGTATGAAGGCTGCCTAAATCCCCACCTCTATCAGTTAACCCACAGAGCTTGAAGAAATTGAAACTTTGTATCTCGATCAGTCACAAACTTTTGCAGACTTCCTACCATGTCTCAAGATGACAGAATGGAAGATATTTTGAAACTCAGATGTTTTAAAAATCTCATACTCCTGAATTCAAAATTTTAAAAACAGGAAAAAAAGCTTCATGTCTGGGAGCAAACGAAGCTGTGAAGTAGGAGCAGAAATAACAGCAGGAAATCATTCTCTCCGCAGAAGCTGTTGCCTTTCTTTGGGAACTCTTCTAGTGAATCTTATAATTCAATAACTTTCACTGCATCAGTGAATCATCATTCCGCTATTTATTAAATTCTTTTGTAGACACAAAATCCTATCAAGGGCCTCCTTTCATTTTAAATCTATCTGTCAGGCTTCATTCCTAGTCCCCACAGACCACTTTTATGATAATAATGCTGAGAAGTCTACATTAAGTTTGATATAAAGAAAATGGAGAAATCCTTGAAATCAAGCAGAGTTCATCTTTGTTAAACTGCAATAACCTACTGTACATTTCAGCTGAATACTGTTTGTACTATCTTCCCTTGAGTACTGCAGTACTGCTGGATACTAGTACTTGAGCAAATTGAACAGAAAAGAATGTAATATTTCTTTTGGCTCTACCTTCTACTGATATAAGGCAGTCTTGTTTGTCTTTTTAATTTAGCTTTTTAAAAAGAAACACCACATGAGGAGTCTTTGCTGTGCTGCCAAATCCCATATAAAGCTACAGGACGTGACAGAGAAATTGTGCCTAACTGCTCCTGCGCTAACAAAAAAAAAGCAATTCCTGCTCTCCTGGATGTAATGGAGGTGGAGGAATGGTGGTCTCCCCCAGAGATCTAGGGCAAGGAGTGAAGACTCTTCTAAAAACTGTTCTGTTGCAGGGTTGAAGAAAAAATATTTTCCAGCCTTCTTATTTAATGGAGTGGAACAGCTATTAAAAAGTACCTTCCTATTGTCCTGCCTCTGTCCCCAAAAGTCCTATACATTGTATATGACCACTTTTCTCCTTTCTTGAGTTCTCCCTTCCAGTCTGTCCCCCGGGCCAGTGCTGTACTCTGCTTCTCTTGGGAAAGGGGAAGCTGGGCCATGGCCATGCTTGTCACCACTCTTCCAGTTGATCTTGCTACCTGTAGCAGCTCTTTCATGTCTAGCCTGTGCATGTTACTATGATTAATAATAATCCATAAATAAAGGGAGCATTGACAAAGTAGATAAAATATAAATATGTGCAAGGACTGTTGCTTTTTGGTTTTTTCAGTAATACAGCTTTCAATACCTTTTTGAAAATAAAAAGTTCAGGCTCTACCTTTTTAAACAGAGAGACTGTAAAATTAAACTGAATTGATTCATGACCAAAAGCAAATTTTCCAAGAAAATCCAAAGCAATTGCTGAACTTTCTCTGTATGGTTCAACTAGTAAAACTACACTGTTCCAAGCAATCTTTGTGGTTCTTCAAAGACCCTGTAGAAGAAACTAATGCCTGTTGTCATCCTAGCATTGCTATGTGGTAAATACTAGTCAAAAACATTTTCCTGTAGGCTGATGTACAGGCAAAGGAAAAAATGCCATCCTACACTAATCCTCTGGGGAGCTGCAGTAGGTTCTTTTGGGAGTTCAAACATAAAAACAAAGAGATGAACCTTGAATAAATATGTGTGACTGTTAAATAATGTAGACAGAATGGGATGACTTGAATGGCTAATGATGAAGGGAGTATGTTCACTTGATAGACCCAAGAAATTTTTCAAGATCATTTCATCCTTGTGAAATTCTTAACTGCGTATGACTGCTAAAAACTACTGCTTTGACTAGAACAGCCAACTTTTCAGAGAAAAAGCTAAACACTTTGCATTCATGGATCTAAAGCTTTCACTCATTCTAGCTGAGTATCATCATTGTAATCACAGTCTATCTGTTTTACAGTGTGCAAATTATCAAACTTGATGAATCCTTGTTGCAGGATTCTCTTTGCATATGAGAATTTGGTGCACATATTTCAAATAAATTCTATAAACAATACTAAATCATTCAAAACCAGTGCCCATCATGTCTTCACTGTATTTACAGATCAATGACTCCACGAGCAAGTGTTCTTTGCACAGAAGAAAGCTCAGCTTTAGTATATGCTACGGTTTGACAATGAATAAACAGACATGGAAATGAGTTCTTGACATTGAATTCTTGAAGCTCTAGCACAAGTGATGCCACAGACAAATCTGAATCTACAAAAGAATATAAACACACGATATTGAGAAGAAAAAGTTGTCAGGATGCATCTACAGGAGCATCGTAGTTCGGAGCAAAAACGCACTTTTGAAGCAGAACTTCTAGCCACCTTCACCTACCATGTTTGCATTGTGACATGGTCTGGAGCATGAACTTGACTCTTTTCTGATGAACCTGAGCTGAAAGATGTACTCCAAGAGCTCACTTGATGCCATATGCAGCTAGTGGGCATTATGTCTGTAGGGTGGATTAGAGCTAACCTGAGGCAGAACTCCTAAAATATTAATAGTGTGGTCACTGTGTCTCTAGCACCAACTACTTCTCTTTGCAGATCCATTATTACAATTCCATTTGCTAATGCAGGTACAGCCTCAGTATACTGGCAGGATTGTGAACTATAAAGACGTCAAGTAGTGAATGATCCTCTGCATGTTTTGAAGAGATACAGACCTCAAATTGATATTTGTTACAGTCTGCAGATTAAACTTAAGTTTTGTGTACATATAAAAATTTGATTACAGAATCTGCAAATTCAAATTACTTCAGATTCAGAGTCATAATGCTGCCACCTGAACAAGTTTAGATGTGAGCTGGAAGTCTGGATCCACATTTTTGTCTTGAAGTTGTATCTGCTCTTT
Source organism: Gorsachius magnificus (assembly GCA_034008185.1). Taxonomy (NCBI): domain Eukaryota; kingdom Metazoa; phylum Chordata; class Aves; order Pelecaniformes; family Ardeidae; genus Gorsachius; species Gorsachius magnificus. Next base: position 51,055,551 of record CM067083.1, on the reverse strand, counting down.
CAAATACTTTCCAGTCCCACAGGAAATGAGGAAGAAAATCTTGACCCCACTCAACCTATTGAGAGTTTTGCCACTGACATCAGTGGGGCAGGGGTTTCATAAGTAAAATGCATTTCAATACAATCATTTTAGATGATTTTACAAAGCTCCCATTAGACTTGGATTGTACTAAGTGAAAACACAACACACAGTCATCTAAAAACACACCAAATATTATTTTTAGGAAATTCTGCTAATTAATAAACTAGCTACCCACTGAAAGATTACGATCCGAGGTTCTAAGTGTCCTCTGCTTCATGAACATGTGAATACCTAGTACTCTGAAATGTTGGAACAGACACTCGCACTTACAGAGCTCATGCACTGCAAGTAAGAATAGCAGACACAATCATATTAGTTCCACATCTGAAAGGAAAATTTGCAAACTTCTGGTCAGCTACTGATGGTAAAATACATTCAGAGTTTACAGTGTTTCCTGACAATATACAACTGGACTCTGAAAGAATCATTTAGGCTGTGAACTCTCATTATTTGCGTTCACACACATTACTATTCCCACAAGCAAGGAAGCTGAAATAATGTTTTAAAAGACCCTTCTCTTATGCACTGAGATAACATGGTACAATATACACCAAGCTGCTAAATCCAATATCATTGATGGATTAACCCCCAAACATTAATAACTATAAGTAATAATGGAATACAAAACCCACTTTCATTTATAAGGGGCTATTAATAATCCAGCAAAAAAGCGAAGATATTTTCTATATGCTGCATAAATATGCAAAAATGACACCCTACAGTTTACAAACAGAAATTTCTAGGGGAAAAAAGAGGCTCTTTTGTCCTATGCTTTTCAATAAAATATATTTTAAATTAAAGAAAGCTGTGGCCTAGAGGTGTTGGACCTGGGTGGTTCAAGGAACCATCCTATCGCCATGAGGTCATTAGTTTAGTTCTAACCAAACCGTTACCATCTGATTTTTACTCAGTAGGTCATGTGAAATGAACTGCTACCCTGATTTAGTTTCCAGAGAACAGGGGTTCATATTGCAAGTACCAACATATTGCAAGTACACAGCAGAGAGACTCAGCTCATTTTCTCATCCTAGAGATGACTTTCAGGTCAAAACACTGGCCTGTTGACATGGGGCAGCCTACTATTTTGTGCATGACTCATGCTTTCCATAGCCATCAGTTGACAGTGTTAACAACAGTTGCAACCAGCTTATGAGGGAGAAACAAATTTTAAGAGAAAATAACTCATTAACTTTAAACAAGATAGTTAAAAAGGGACTAGGACTCACTTGTATATTGAAAGACAGACAAGTTCCAGTGATGAGTCAGTGTTTCTCTACCACAAAAAACAATTAAAAAACTCACTACTAAAAAAAGTACATTTGATTCAAATTCTACTCCTTATTGACTCTGTTATTTGTTACAAGACTGCTTCTAAGGAGCACAAAATTGACCAGATGGAATCATAGATGCTAGTATCCACCTTTGTTCATCAACATCAACATCTAAATCAGCATACTCTTTACCAGTTAAAACCTTGCCCCTATACAATTTGTCATGATTTGTTAGAAATCAGCAACTCAGATTACCTCATGACTTGTGTTCTTCCTTTCATTTTTTCCCTTCCCTGAAACCAGAGAATCTATCAAAGCATCACTATCAGTAGATCATTTCATAATAAGGAAGTCTGAGTACCACTTTCCAGTATGTAGAAGACTAATAGAAATACCATAGGTCTCAAGAGTCTATTTTTATATTAGGATCAAAAGACAGTTTCTTTATACGTATTAATTGAAATCTGTATGTCCTGAATTTGTCTTGAGAACAACATTTCATTTAGTATTTCTCTTTAGTGACAGGCTAGTGAAAAACATTAGGTACTCTCATCTATTGCCACTCTTTCTTCCAGTGAGAATACTGCCTTATAAAAAGGGTACTTGTTTCATGACTTAACTAGCTTTCTTCTTCCTTTATGATAATTACAATTTTAGTCTTATATGTATATTTTATATCTGGTTTACTGGCTCTCTGTATATTTAGAGGCCACTTGAAAACCATTCTTATTGTGCTACCATGATTTTGTTGTCTTTGATGCATTATTATTCAAAAGAATAACATTTATTTTTTACTTTCTTCAGTTTACCTTTAACAGAAAAGCAGTTTGATTTCTTTAGCCATAAAAAAAAGCAGTCCTTGTTTTAAGGAATCAAAGACCAAATATTGGATTCTATGTTTTTGTATAAAAAGATGCATTTGATGATATTCCATTTCTCTACTGTTCACCTAAATTCCCTTTCATATGCGAATGGTGATAGCGGTATTAATGTCCACGCACAGTCACATAACACTGAAATTCTGCCTAAGCATATCTGAATAATCTTTTCCTACAGCATTTCTGGGGAGCAAAGCTTTCATCAAATTAATATATATGCATGATTCTTCACATCTTTGTCCCTAGTTGGTTGGGAGTTGTCAGAATTTATTTTTAGCCTGTACTTCTGCTCACCCCACATCTTGGTCCATTTTCCTGAAAAAAGGATGGATAAGTATACCTTCACCCATAAAAACACACAAACTGTGAGCAATTCACAGAATTACAGTAATTACACTACCAAACAGTGATTCCTTTTCTGGGCTATAAATATGTCAGGGATACTTAGATGTAAAAGAGAAGAAGGTAGTCTGACAAAGCCTTTTTTTTTAGTGGAAAAGCTAGTAAATCAACAATCATTTAACACAGAAGTATTTTTAAAGCAACTCTTTATACTAGAAGAAGGAACATATAACCAATCTTTACTCTTTGAAAGTGTGGGACCTAAAAGTCCATTAATAGTACTCCCTAGATCACTTACTTCTGATTCTCCATGTTAAAATGCGAGGACCATCAAAAAGATGTCCAGTTAAGACTCCAAAATAATAAGCCAAGTTTGGATGTGAGTATAAGGGGAAACAAGATGAGTTGCTCCTTTTTATTCCATGTTAAGATTTAAGCCAACTGGCTGAAAGTTTTAATATTTTAATACATACTAAAAACTCCGATAATTAAAACTTTTTCCTGTCAGCTTCTTGATGTATCACCATGGCATTCCATGCTAGCTTTCAGCAATGTGTTCTCTGTATAAGCCTCTTCTATTTTACATATTTTGTCTATTATGCTGTATGTTTTGGATTTGTATATTGGATGAATAAATCCTTTAACTCTAATCCTCTGTTTGTACTATTTAAAGTGACTCACTAAGACAGAGCCATCTCATTCAACTGAATCACTCCCTGCGGATGTTCAGTCACATCAACTACCTTCAACAGGAAAAAAAACAAGTGTTGCTTACTGCTGTCAGAGTTTTAGGAGACAACGTAGCTATTGGTGATGATAGCTATAATAGAAAGTATCTGTGGTGATCCTGGTTCTATTTCTCCTTGGGTATCATAAACAAAATTGTTCACTGAGTTCCTACCAACTACATCAATCACATTTGAGGGAATGGTTTGCATGATGGGGCTGCCTGGTCTTTCCAACAGAAACTTCATCACGAGGAACGGCTCAAGGGTAGCACATTCAGGTTGATATTTTGAGTCCAGGTTGAGTTAGCAACACACAGATTCTTCAGTTCAAGGTGTATGCTTCATGGATGAGAATCTGTTGTATGGCGGGGGATGAATAGTAACAGTGAGTGGTTGGGCTTGCCTTCTCCTAGGCATCTTACAGACATGAAATATAGAGGCAGTTCTTTGCTTCGGAAAGCCTAATGCAGTACCAACCATGGACTCCCAACTTTGCCATTTTGCAAACTGTATTTTAGATTGCATCTACACTGTAAGGAACTTTACTGTTAATTCATCTTTTAAAAGAGCAGGACATTATGCATACTTTTTATAAACAGGCCTGAAAATCTTGGTGCAGACAAAAAGCAGATCATCCAAATTAACTAAATTTCAGTGCCTAAAAAATCCTTGGCTACAGAACAGGCCAACAGGATTGAATAAATCCAACTGCCAAAGAGCTCAGACTGCTTTGTAAACACAGGTCTTTAATCGATAACAGAATAAGGACTAGTGTGAGTGTAACAAGCAGAAAGTGTTTGACTTGGGTATTACTTTTGAACTTCAAAAGGGCTTTGAATAATTTCTGTGAGTTTATTCAGGGCTGACAAATGTCTGACTAGTTTGGAATCTAGCAATAGTAAAGTTTATCTAAATGCTTTAGCACCAGCAGTCACCTATTAGATTTGACTTAAATGAAAATATTTCTTTGAAAAGCTTGGAAATATGATTTGACTGTAGCCTAATGGTTCAAAAATCAGACTGATAATAAAAGTACCTGATCACTCATTAATAAAAAGCCATCATCAAAGTGGACAATATTCTTTTAGGCTATACAGCAGCATAATGCTAACTTCCTAATTAAAAATAAATTAACTGCTGAAGAGTGTACTAAGTCATATCCAGAACAACAAAGCCTTCTTCCAACAGGCAAGAACTTTTTTCAGTTATCTTCAGAAGTTCCTTAAAGAACTGGTGCATGATGAGTAGACAATTATCACTAAATCTTGAGAAACACACTGGCATAATTTCCCCTGGACTCCTGACACTTCTTGTTGGTTGAAGTTAATTACTTGCATGACCTCCTGCAAGCCAAAAAGCAATTTTACTTCTATAAAGGGCATTCAATAAACCTGTTCTTTTCCTGACCACAGAAAATGGGAATCTGGTTAAGATCATAAATCACAAAAAAATAGATCCCAGAAAGCTTTGTAAAAGGGTTTCTCACATATAAGTAATTAAAGCATTAAGGAGTGTGAGTTCTCATCACTGAAATTTCCTTTCATTTATTCTTTTAGGAGCAGGGATTAGTTCCTTTATAGAAAAAGTAGAAATGGGTTGTGAAAACTTTCAGAAGACCCAGAATGGGTGTTCATTGCACCCCCACTGCTCTATGGGAGCCGTATGACTCTGTGCCAACGCTGACAACTGGAGCGATTTCCCCTGTCTCATAGAGGGTGACAATTGCAAGAGCCAAATAGTCAGGGAAATCCAAGTGAGTTTACAGTGTCTTAGTGATTTAATTATCTTGATTTTACATTTAACTGTGTCATGATACAGCATGTCCCAGCTGGAACAAAAGATGCAGTTCTAAAAGATGAAGTACAAACCCCATGCAGTTAGTTCAGTGGGTACCTAATATAGAAATATGGGCATCTCTAAATTACAGGGGGTTCTGTATGTTATTCTGTGACCTATAGAATTGTCCAGAATATCTGTGGCACTGCAGGTTGTGACTCCTCCTTTCTTATGATGAGATTTACAAACGACTTCTCTCAGACAGCCTTACAGCTGTTCTCTCTATATACCTGTACCAGGCTGCCAGCCTGAAAGAGTAATGCTTTATTAGTACACAAAGACAGGTCATATAACAGTGGAAAAATAGCCCAAGGATACTCTCTGCAAGCTTCTGATTGACTCAGATTGCACTGAGGTCAAATACCTACTCTAAGCCATTAGCAGTTGGAGTTTCATTAATCTTCTTACCTTAGAAACCACAGGCAACTCCCCTGGAATACAGTAACATAAGCAATTTACTATTCTTTTATCACAGCTTAAAGTATTCTGACTGTGACAACCATTCCTTATGGCTGATTTGTTTCTGAATGATGTTACATTAAAGGCTAAAATTTATTATGCCAAATTTTTGCTTCTCCAAAGAAGGACAGAACCAGTATGGAGGTTTTTTCTGGATTCCTTAATTATTATTGTGACATTCTTTCTGTATATTCTTTTATACTCAGAGGCTTTTGCTATTGCTGTAAACTTTCATTTATTTATCTGATAGCTGTGAGTTTCCAATTTCCGAAGTTTTATATGCATATTTCTGCAGCACATGTGAATAAGCAGCAGAAAACACAGGGAAGTAGCGTTAGATTTGCACAGTTAAAATAGCAAAATCTCTGAAATTCCCAAGTAAGGATCCAAGTCCAGTCAGCTTGTCAAATCTGGTATATTTTACAGCAGATTCAATCATTATCACTAAATTACATGTTGAAAGAAAGACAGTTATAGATAATACTTTCTATAGATAGCGTCAGTTATTATCTTGTGGACAGATGGTATCTATCTTTATAGATAGACAAAGATATCAGCTTTCCTCCTCTTTGAGTTCTTCCCTGATTCCCCACTCCAATTATTAATTAAGCAGCTTCTGCGAATCATTTATTGGTCTTTTAATTTAATTTCCTACATTAGAATGAAGAAGAGAAAACATTTGCAAACCACTCTCCTGAATCTTCTGAGCATCTTCAGGAGCTAAACAGGGTTGACCCGACTCAAAATGAACCATAATAATCCACCAGGGACCATTATATAAGCAAGAATCAGCCAAAATGCAGAAGCATGTCCAAGGTCCTCCTCAGGGCACTTCCCAGTTGTTTTACATTGCTCAAGTACTGCAAAGCAGTGAAAAGTTGAGGATCTGGTTCTTAGCTATTAAAAAAAGGATCTCCTAAAATATTTCTGTATCTGGTATGACAGTTAAAACATTTGCCAGCGTAAATCCCCTAGGAAACCTATCCTACACAGTGTAAGTTTTGAAAGAAAAGAAACGGAAATAACTAAGCAGAAAGCAAACTAACCTAGATAATTGGAATAACATGTTACTGTAACCCTCTTGCTTCATTCTCCTCACTCCCTCTCTTCTGGTCTTCGCTTCCTTTCATCATGCCACTTGGAAATTTCATCTCTGAGGCACGGATTACACCTTTTCCATTGTATTATTGATGTAGTGGCAGCAGGTAAAATGGTGACAATCCCAATGCAAGACATATAGAATTGCACGTTGGAATTATGATTACACTACTCCAACACCTGCACAGTGCCAGAGGCCTGATGCTGCTCAGTCATCCTCTAAACCACTTGGTCACTCTGTAAAACCAGTTCAGTTCCAATTATGTGCAATGGAACTGAAGTTCCACCAGTGAGACATATATTCGTACCTATGTAAATGTTGGCCAGATTAGATAATAAACTCTTTAACAATAATTTATCACTCCATTCCTTGTGCTTTTTATCAGGCTGGTTTTGGTTTTATTTTTTGACTGATAAGTGCTTTATAATCTTTTTTTAATGAAAGCAGACAGTCTGATGCTACTTGTGATATGAGATCTCTATTTAGATTACATACATTCAGTGAACAACAAATTAGGCCAGTAGAACCTAATGTTTCTTTTATCACGCTGTTTTATCTGAATTAGGAAAAGAATTATCACCATATGATGTGAATGAGCATGTGTTCAGCTACTTCTTGTAAGTGAGGCTGATTGAAAGTTTCTGTGAACAACTGTAAACCAACAGCTTCAAATAGTTAAAAAGCTTCTTATGAGACCTTGAAGAAATGTAACCTTGGGAAAAGTTGATGCTGGTAATAGCTACTGTATAATTCTGGCAGCTGTGCTCCCATCTCGTCCCTGTTTCTGGCTTTGATGTAGATGTTTTTTCAAGTGCAATGGAGTGACCGGGGTAGGCAGAAAACTGAAAGAGCAAGAACACGGAGCACAAACAGTTAACACTGTACGGCACAAACTGTGCAAAACCAGACAGCATTCTCCAAATAACAAGCAAAAATTGCCAGGTGCGTTAGATAGTCACTTCTCTGCAATTTGAAGACTTAACAATTTTTAGTATTATAACTTTTCTCTTTGTGGTGTAAGACTGACTTCAGAAAAAAATATATTTAACTATTTAGCTCTCACGGTAGGTTTTATTTCCTTAACTACTGGATATAAAGGGCAATGTTCTAATATATTAACTTACCAACAGACTGAGAGACCTTTATTTCAACATTAGTAGTATCTCAGGTTATTACTAAATTTATTTTCTAATAATGGTCATTCTTCTTCAAATGCACAGGGTTCAATTTGTTGCCCTGCATGAGATTTAGAAAAGAGCAGCCTAATGAATTTGTTGCTGTTTTCTGTTTCTAGATTGCTGAACAGTGATTATACACTGCAGTCAGGTGAATTGTCTTTGCTCATAAAATATAAGATATGGTGGTATTCAGTTACCTTCAACATTTGGAGATATTAATGAAGAAAAATGTTTTAATACCAAAACTGTTAGGTATTCATCCATTTTTTAACAAAAGTGAATTACTAATGAAATAAATAGGAATAACAACTGATTAAAATTGAGCAATAAATTTTTTTGTTTTATCTTTGGAGCTTTGCCATTTTTCAGGAGAGGGAGGTTTCTAATCTCAGTCAGATATGTCAGTATCAAAGATAATTGCAAATTTGAAAAATCTTAGCGATTCTAGCAAAGAGAGAGTTTTGCCCACCTTCACATACTAAATCCTTCACATATTAAATTTCTGTAACAGAAATAGCTCTACTGGAGTCAATATAGTTCCTGTTATTCTATGTTACTGATAACATTGAAAAGTTTATTGTAGTAATGGCAAGGAACCCCATTCACAAGCAGGTATGTGCTGCACCAGCCACTGAACAAACACAAAACCGGCCACACATTTAACGATCATAAGTCAAAAGATGGCTCAAGCTGCCATCAGTGTAAATAATGCTACTATAGTCTAACTCTTGGGAATATCACTACTCCTTTGAAAACACCCCTACATATTAATGTCACTTTAATCCCATGTAAACACTGCCTTGAAGGCCCCAAAGTAAATTATTAGTATGCAAAAGCGTCTGAAAACCTTGGTGTCTCAAACCCTTGAGGTTACAGACCACATCAGCCCTCAAAATGTCCTGTATATCCTCAATTTCTAGGGCCAAGCACTGGAATGGCATTTATTGTGACTCTGCAGACCAGCTATAGTAACTGCCAACATCCTTGTGTACCACAGTCCACTCACTGAACATCAGGGAACGAATCTGTTCTAGCTGCTCAGTAACACTGACAGTCTGATTTTTAATAGCTTGAGCTATGCTTTTCTTTATTAAATCATAGCAACTTTTAAAAATTCCTACTTATTAAAGGAGTGACATGGAATTCTACTGCATGGCTTTTTGAGATTCTGGAAACTAAATAATTCTCTACATAAGGCTTCCTCCCTGGCCCCCAAGATACATTAAAAAATGACTAGATTTCTTTGTTCTTAATGTCTCCGTGCCACTTAATTTGTCTTTCTCAAGGGTATGCGATTTTAAATGGTCTTTTACTCTATTCTTCACCCTCATGATATTCTTTGTTTTCCCTCTGATAGGTTTTCAGTGAATTCGGAAGAGAAAAAAAGGCTGATGTTATCATCTCTTTGACCCAACAATCTGTTAAAAGTCAGTTAGACAACCCATTACACCACACCATATGCTTCACAAAAGTTGGTGTTTAACACTTGTGCCAAATTTTCCCCAAAATATTTATAATAGCTCCCAGCCAGTTGATGAACATGAATCAAACAGGTTTTATTTCCTGCTAGATTTTACCCAGCAATGTGATGCATACCTCTTCCAAACATAAAAGCAGGGGCTGTAGTTCCCAGTGTGTGGAGGGCCTTCAAATAATACCAAGATAATTTTTGTTTATAACTCTGTGCCAGCCTGGCTCTGTTGATATGTTCCTAGTTATCTTAAGATCCTATTATCTCTTCTCATGCTTATCCTTTCAACTGAGACACTTGCTGAGAACATTATAGTTGAGGGAGAGAATAAGCTATTTTTCTGTTCAAGCCATCTGTCTGTTTTAACAAATTCAGCACGGTGTCTCTCATTTGCTCCTCTTTTAAGTTTCTTAGACACCTTTGGGATATTTACTGGACAGACAGAACTGTCTGAAAGGTTTGGAGTTTTTTTCAAGTGTTTTTTTTTTTGGGGGGGGGGGGGACGTTGAGCCTGCTGAAACTACAGAAGAAATCGTTTTGACATTGGATTTTATTTTATTGCATGACAGAAGCTAAAATCCTTTTCCTCATGCTGAATAGGGAAAGCAAATTTAGCAGGTATGAGCTTTATTCACCAGAAAATTTGATTCAGCTCCACCAACACTACTTGTGGATTTGGCATTAGCTGGGCAGATAGGTTTGATGGATTCTCCTTTTTCAGGCTGTATGCACAAACCCAAGAAAGTACAGGGGGGGATAACAAGGAGGCAGAAGTTGCCTTTTCTGCCTGAGGAGGCTTGAGCCCTCGTCTCTCAGAGGAAATGCATGTTTGGAGAAATCTCCTTGAAAGTACTTCAAATACCATCAGAACAACAGTGTTGGACAAGTGTTTCCTACCTCCTGTAGAGAAGGGAAGTTGCAGTTCCTCTTCCTCCTTTGTTGATTTGACTTAAATCTAGCCCGGCATTTCTGTTGCTTCGTTTATAACAGAAATATTTCTTGCTACAGAAGTGAAACATACTGTTTGGATCCAAATATAACATTTTTATATGATACTATGTTGTTTTCCTTTGGTGACTCAAAACCTCTTTTTCATTAGATGGCTGAACCAAAAGCTTAGTCATTGATGTGGTCCCTTTACTGATCAGAGGAATCATCAGCGGAGAAAGGAGTAAGAAATTAGTCCAGCCTCAGAACACACTTTAGAAAGATGACCCAGCCCTGACTGTCCTCTGCGATACAAGTACCAAGCTCTGTCATTGATCAGATTTCTCTCACGCAAACTGACCACCTTGATTCAAAGGGGAAAACAGCAATCTTTTTGAATAGTAAAGGAAGCAAAGGCCTATAAAGGATGGAGTAGAATCTCTACTATATTTTAAGTATAGCAGTCTTTAAACTAAAGCAGTCAATTTGTTCTTTATGCAAACAGAAATATTTTCCAGCAAGGATTGAGACACAGTCAAAATCACCCATTGCTATATATGTCACAAAAAGAAATATTACCACAAAAATGGAAAACAGTCTCCCCCAAATGGGAAATGATCTCAATAATATCAAAAACAAACTCTGTAATCTCAATCTTTTTAGTTTCAGTGACCCATCTTTCATGGAAAAGTAATGACGCTTTTTGATAACTATTCCTTTAAAAATGTCACAGAAGTGCTGTGAGAGTTGCTGTTAGAGGGATCAAAGGATAAGCTGTGTTAACAGGACACAGCCTTTGGGAGAACACTAATTTCTAGGAGCCCCTAAAACCTCTGATGTTACTACTGTCATCAGTTGCCACACACCCTGCTCCGAATAGAAATATATACAACTCTTCCCTGGATTGTGTTTGCTTAAAATACTCTGATTTTATTGCTTACCTGACATGTCACTGAATCACAAATACCTTTTGATCACAGGTCAAGATGAGAAACAACAGTGCAAGCAGTGACTTGCAAAGTTACTGTGTGGTTCAAGCAGCAGAAGGGTCGCTTTCAGAAAAAAAAAAAATCTGCCAACTGGCAGGAGAAATGTTAGACTGAGAAAACAATATCTCAGTTTTGTGGAGACAGCCTCTGCAGTGGCATTCATTTTTATCATGAGATGAACTCTGTCTCACTGTGAGCTTTCAGCTGCAGCACAGGGAAGAATTTTTTTAATTCACTCACTCTTTTTCATGCACGTGCCCCCCCTCCCCCATGTTACTATAATAATTCTCTAACATTAAATCTCATTAATATTAATTTGCTTGCATACTCTTAACTTACTGAATCTCCAGGTACCAAAGCTTCAAATCACGGGTTCTCAAATAAGTTTTAACATGCAGGTACCCTTTAATGATCCGGACACACACAGTGTCGTTAAGTGTGGCCAGTGATGAGATTCACTGTTCAAAAGTCAACATTTTCAGGAGAGCATTTAACTGTTGTTTCAGTAAGAATTTACATCCAACAATGAATGAGGACAAAATGTACATACACTACTACATTTACTGTAGTAACTATTATTGGCTTTCAACAATAATGGCTTACGTAAGGAAGTGCCACATATCTCAGACACTGAAATATCTTGTTCTGCACATCTGCTTATGTCTGGTCCACAGCTTAAACATAGCCCGTACTACTCATTGTTATAAAGGAAACTGGAAAGAAAAGAACAATAAGAAAGATCTAAGGAAGAATGAGGGGAGAGGATATTCATCTGAGAATACTGAGAATATTATTAATACCACAGAAGATGTTCATAATGAGTGGGCACTTTGAAAATGGGCAGCATTTAATCTCTGAAAAATCAAATGGCTGAATTAAAACACCTTCACAAAGAACAACAACAAAAAAAATCCATCTCATATAAAATGTGTGAATCAGCAGAATTACCACCATCAGTAGATCTACTGAAAATGAGACACTTGCCCAGAAAAGAAGCCTTTTACACCCTTCTGTGGAAGGGTATTCATTTGCACGCCAGCGTACCTGCAGACCATTTATCACAACACAGGTGAATTCCTAAATTATTTCTCAACTTTTTCACTTTCAGACTCTAAAATTAGAATTGTAAGACAAATGTCTGTGCGCTACTTCTCCTCATGTGCAATCTCACATAATTTTAGTTTGGAAACTCAGTTGTCCTCAGATAAACAAAGATTTCCTACTTTTGTTATTCTCTATTTCATCACTTCGCAAGCAAAATGTCTTAAAGATGACTTAAAGCTTTTCCTGTGTACAATGAATGGCAAGTCTATGCCCTCTATACTGCCTTCATCTTAAGGATTTTCAAGGACAACAAGAGCAAGCTCCATTGGAGAAGCAATTTAGCAAAGATTTTTTTTTTATTCTTACCCATCTTCTGAGCTGGGTTGATACAGCTGAGAATGAGGGGGAAAGGTGACTTCATGTTCCACCAAATCATGACCCAGTCACTTTCAGGCCAATCTCAGACATACTAAAGTTTCAGTGAATCTTCTTTATCTTAAATTGACTTTCCCTAGCGCTAATCTGATTAATCCAGTTTTACTGCTGTGAACGGATGGATTAGTATAAAGAGATCAGCAAGGGAGTTAAGAAGATGGCCTGGAATATTTCAGATTCTCTTTTGTCTTCTATTCCATTAATTTGTGTATGTAAACATAAAATCAAGTCAGGAGTAATTTCCATTGAGAGCTATGAAAGTACACAAAGTCAAAGTTGCTGTTTCTGAGTTCAGACTCCTTCTATCATGATGATAATTTATGTATATGCCTAAAGTTTGTTCTAAACACAACAGCAAATAAATAAACACATGCATGTAGGAAATATCTATAGCCTCATGCACCCCACCCCCTCAAGTTATTATCTCCAAGGACTTCCCTTTTAGGTTACTGTCTCCTTGACACCTTTAAATCAATCTCATTGTGCTCCTCCATAACAGAGTTTCAATGCCAAGACATTTTCCAATATTAATGAAAAATGTATAAACTAAAATAATTATCAAAGAAGAAAAGACACCAGAGGAAGTATATTTGAAATGACGGTACACCATTCTCATGTTCATATGGAATGTGTGGCACAGAATTGAATCATTTGTCATATATTCCAATTAGATGTAAGATCTAAATAATCAATGGCGTTAGAGAGTTTCCCACATTTACTACTTGAATAATCTTTACAATAAAATACAAAAATGAATGCAAATCTGCAATATACTGTTGGTGCAGGAACATCAATTTTGTAATACAGTAAATGCCATTCGAGTTGGAACTGTAAACTGGAAACCTGCTGGGGACATACAGTTCTCAGTTTTCTTTACTTCACTTGTGCCTATAAATAATATGCACATATATATGCAATTCACTATATGCTTTGGTTCATGAAAAGAAAAAAAATACCTCATATTTGTGCTAAAATATTTCTGGTGTGCTTTATTTTGTTCACTGGGCTTATAAGTAAAAGCATCTATGCCCTAGTAGGTAAAGGCCAAAAATTCCCTGATATTTTTGTCACATTTAAAAACTAATTTATTTTTTGGCTTTTTTTATTCTTCAATTTTGTTTTAGTTTTATTACTGCATCTACAGGAAAATCATACATGTAAGGGGGAAGTATATACTTATATGTATTCAATTACATATTCACATCTATCTATAAATCTTCTTAATTCATTAAGCACAACTCTGTACATTAGGTGCCATAGTGTGGTAAGCATTATACAAAGAAACAACAGAAAGAAAACTAGCCAGAGAATATAGATTAAAATTGGGAATGATGGAATAAATGATGGAATAAATTAAACAGCATTACATCATAATATATATGGGCAGAGAGAAGGAAAAAACCTCATCTGTCAGTATTTGAAAAAAACTCCATCAGGATACTGGTAAACAATAATTTTTAGATAGCTGTAACTCACCTAAATCTAAAATCAAACCCTGCCAAAATATTTGTCCTAGATGCAGACCATTAAGGTGCCAGGATTCCCTCAAGAGAGAGCAGGTAAATGTATTAATGCTGTGTGCTGGTTTTGGCTAGGGTAGAGTTAATTGTCTTCACAGTAGCTGGTATGGGGCTGTGGTTTGGATTTGTGCTGGAAACAGGGCTGATAACCCAGGGATGGTTTCGTTACTGCTGAGCAGGGCTTACACAGAGCCAAGGTCTTTTCTGCTCCTCACCCCACCCCACCAGTGAGGGGCTGGCGGGGCACAAGAAGCTGGGAAGGGGCACAGCCAGGACAGCTGACCCCAACTGACCCCAGGGGTATCCCACACCATATGACGTCATGCTCAGCACATAAAGCTGGGGGAAGAAGAAGGAAGGGGGGGATGCTTGGAGTGATGGCGTTTGTCTTCCCAAGTCACCGTTACGCGTGATGGAGCCCTGCTTTCCTGGGGATGTCTGAGCACCTGCCTGCCCATGGGAAGCAGGGAATGAATCCCTTGTGTTGCTTTGCTTGTGTGTGCAGATCTTGCTTTACTTATTAAACTGTCTTTATCTCAACCCAGGAGTTTTCTCACTTTTACCCTTCCAATTCTCTCCCCCATCCCACCAGGGAGGGGAGTGAGCGAGCGGCTGGGTGGTGCTTAGCTGCCAGCTGGGGTTAAACCACAACATGCTGGCAAAACTCATTCTTATAACATCCATATCAATAAATCTCCAAACCAAAGTGTTATAAATATGTAGCAACCTGCAGATTAAATTATATGTTTGGTAATGGGGTTGGACTAGATGACCTCTAGGGGTCCCTTCCAACCCAAAACATTCTATGATTCTATGAATGTTTGGTATTTTTATAATGACCCTACTATGGAAAATAGGTGACAAATTTATAAAAGATACTCCTATGAAAATCTGCCTGCAAAAAAGAACTATACAAATCTTATTTATCTGATTAAACATTTAGAAATAAAAAATATCTCATTAAAAACCATTTTGCTGTACAGAAAAGAAATGCTTCTTTATTATTTCAAAAATTAACTATCACAGTCTTTCATATGCAACAAATGCATTTTACAGATGAAATACATGATGAGATAGTACTAGATGACTGTGGGGACATTACATGGTGCTTTTTAAGGAGTTTCTCAGTCTAATTGGGATAAACTGTAAAATTAACTTTTCATTCTTCCTTGCCAAAATAAAGGTCCTTCCTATCTTGCACCACACTACCCATTTTGCTAAACTACAGGCTGAAGGTTTATGACACTTCCATACTATGTATCAGTTAAAATCTAAGTAAAATCAAGCAAACACTTGTCACTGCTATTAGGAAAAAAAGTGGGCTAGGTCTACATGAGCATTTGAATTTTCCATGAAGGATGTCAACTCTGCCAGCTCAACCTTTTTCTTTCTTGAACTTTCAACTTCAGAAGTCTGTTGTAATGTATATACTCCAGGAAGACACTGAAAATGAAATAAGTAGCAGGGAAGCATTTATTAGCCTCACTGGTGTATTTTATTATACAGGCAGTGTAAGTGGCTGTTTAAAGTTATAAGAAAAATATAGTTGACATATTCTGGTCATATCCTAGCGGGGTTAATTCAGATTAAAATCTCACAATCCATTTTATGTCAAAAAACTATTTCTCAGCAGCTACCTTCTGAAAAATGATGCATCTTTTGCAGTCCTAAAAGACAGCTGGAAGCACTGAGGAACACTTAAGTAAGCTAAGGTTAGGGCTGTTTTCTTACTGAATTTCATTACATTGAGAGTTCAAACTACTTTGTTGCATCTTAGAAAGAAAATGAGTTTAGCTCTGACTGAACATTTACATACTCCTTAATCCAGAATTTGTTGATGGGACTTCTGATTTATTCTGTGGCGTAAACATCCTGGTCTCTAAGTAAAGAAGTTTGCTACAGTTTAACCTATATAGACAGTATTATTAAATATGGGGAGCCCTCATGAATTTTTCAAGCAGACCTAATTAAGAAGGATGTTTTAATATGCATGCTCTTTATTTATTAGCAAGTTGTATCATGCATCTTATGTTGTACTTAACTGTATCAGGATATAACTATAGCCATAAAGATACAGACTGTCAGACCCTACTTTTACACTGCTTCCTCTTAAGATCACCAGGAAATGATTGCTGCCATAACCATAGTCTAGCTTCATCAATGTAGGCACCCCCATACTAATTCTCTCAAACAGCAGCTAACGTACATTAACATTAATAAGCCACTGAATGAGGCTCCAGAAACCTCACGTTTCTCCTTCGTCAGATGACTTAAAATCTAATTTAGAATATAAGCAGAAGAAAGACAAACCGATAAAAGTTACTCAAGGGGTTAAAAGTACTTTATGGTATGTGTGCAAAAAGAGGGGAAGAGGGACAAGAATAAGCCTCAGTTTGTGAAAGTCTCTATCTCCAAGTGGAGGTTTAAAAACTGATACTTAGCAAAAATGTTCTGAAATTGTGTCTCTGTAGGGCATTTTTAGAAAAATCCATTAATAACATGTTTGCTGTTGTTGAAGTGTCTATTATGAGGCTCAGGCTGTGTGAAAGACGGTCTCTCCACAAGAGAGATATGACAGGCTTGTCGGGAGGGATAGGAGATGGCTGAAGATGGATAAGTGCTGCCTTGTTGACAAGTGGTGGGGACAGGCAAGGAGATGGATCAGTAAAAATTTCCATTAAATCAAGAAAAACACAACTTGCCCCTAACATCACCTCTGATAGTTTCTTAGACCAGCTGCTTCCCTGACACCCTACTGAGGAACAAATTGCTTTCCTAGCAGGACATTTGGACACTCCTGCATTAATAGATATGGATCCCAGCATGCCAAGCCAAGCAAGAAGGCAATTTAATATGAGCAACACTGCCATCTCAATTTAGGACAACAGTTAGGATGCCTTACAGGGCATTGCAACAGCTTCTGGAAGTACACAGTGTAAGACATTCTTTCTGTCTTAAGGCTATAGAAAGCTGGTATTTCTAGTAAATAGCCAAGCCAAGGAGAATGGAAAATGCATAGATGACAACAGCATTGTACTGTCTAGGAGCATCAGTTTCAAATCAAAGGCCTTTCATTTCTGTAGAGAATGCCAGCAAAATTTGCAGGGAAAGAAAACACGTTGAGGAGGCAGGAATAACACTAGGTGGCAGGCATTGCACTTTCAGGTGGAGGTAAATTTCAGAATAAAAATTCAGCCAGTTCAGAGGGCTGTCTAGCATGACAGTGTAACGGTACTAAGTAACAGGAAGGACACAGAAACATTGAATATTTACTTTCTGATAGTGAAGGCTCTTAAAATCTGCAGTTGTTTTCAGTAATCAAGCTTTTATTTTCACACAAGGGCGCTCTTTTTTGCAATCTCCAGCTAAGCCTAAACAGGAAAATAAAGTGGATGTGTCATGCTTTGAAAACAGTGGGCGGTGTAGTTGGGCAAAGCCTCCATGTCCACATGGAGAGAAAGGATTGGGGATGTCCTGAGTTAACGACACCTGCATTCCTTCAAGTCATGAGTAGTTTGGTGAGGCAATGATTCTTTGATTGTATGAGGCAAGGGAAGAAAAGGATGAATAGTGGAGTCATCTGATGAAGGGAAAAACAAGACTTTTTCCGAACCTGACTGGCTTTTTGGGAAGAACACTTCCTCCAAGTCTGATGAAGATGTTTCAGGATTAAGTGGTGTTGCAGAAAGACTGCCTTGGAAGGCAGCTTCAGATTGAAGTTGAAAATTTAGGGCTGTTGGAGGGGACTTATGGGTGGCTATGAGACGAAGGGAGTGAGCAAATGGGTATCTTCACCGGAAAATAGAGGTGTTTCCTCTATGTTGCTCACAAAGATCAGATCTACATGTTAGATAAAGCAAAGCTATGACCCTCTATCTGGATATCTCAATCAAGGATGCTTTAGAGAAAGTATTTCCTGACAAACTGTCTATCCCAGTTTTGCAGAGGCAAACTCCACCTGACTTGATCCTGCTCCAAGCATGTTTTATTCAAAACATTTCCATCAGCAGTGTGGGCCCATCTTCCTGCCTACTTGCAGCTCCTGAAGATGTGCCTCTTGGTACAAGGGTAGAGTTACAGTATGTGTCCAGATGTCTAATTGGTATCAGGAAGACATTATGGGAAAATTTTCTTCCCAAGGAAAGATATGACCATCACTAGATATACTACTTCAAATCTCTAAGTGAGCATGGGGTTCCACAGGAGTGCTGGCGGTCAGTCTTGTCCTCTGTTTTCAGGGGACCTGCTCAAAGGTTCCTCCTCTGACTGGTTCATATGGAGACCATATAAAGATAGTATGAACAGAACCAGCAGCACTGGTTGATTCGCAGTTGGCCACTTCCAGAAGCCATGATATGATGTCTGGGTAACTACTACCATGACAAAATCAGCAGCTGCAGTGGTGGGACAATTTTTCAGGAGTGTAAGTGGACAGGGGGCCCTTTTGACTAAAATTCTCTACTGTCCTTGTAATTTTCTTATTCAAAATGACAAGGAAATAGAAGGCTGGATGCTCGGGTGGCTTCATACATTGCAAGCCCATTGCACAGCCAACTGATGCTGCAAAGGAGCTGTGGCACCATTTAAGAAAGAGGATGTAGATAGTTGTTGACTGCAATGCCAAAAATTAGATTCCCTGACTTTACTGGTAGCTTTGCTGCTGGAAGCTCTTTCTGGTCTCCTATGTATCACATGTGTTAGTCAGATGGTGTCATTCAGTGCTCTATAACTTTAAATTGATCTTGGGTAGAGTAAAGAATACAGGTCTGTGGAAGCAGTGATTGTTTGGAAGTCCCCCTAAAACCCCAAAGCATTACTAAGATCATAAGAGTAATAAAAAAAAAACACAACCCATCCAAATATTAGAAGTCACACAGTTAACCACCTGTGAAATAATGCCATAAAATTTAACAACTACCCTTCTTGGTGGGAAAAAATCTAGACATTCAGTGTTTGCTTTATCTTCTCTGAGCTCTGCTCAGCTCTTCTTGAAATTGTCTTTTTGTATGAGAAAAATAATCAGTTGCTTGTTAAAACATTTTAGGATGAGCAGCAACTACTGCCTTCCTCAGTCTTGACTAATCTTCACATTCCAGATGACACTATATATGACAGGAAACAACACACAGTTCTCTATGCTGCTGATACCGCCAGGCTTTTTCCCCATTGCTTCAAAGTACATGGAATAAAACAGCTCTCTCAGAAAACAAATCAAAGTGGTACTCACTCACTCTAGCTATGTGGTGGAGCAAGTCAAGACATCAGAAAAAATCTTCCAATTTCCTTTGCTGACAAACCCAAATTGAAAAATGTAAAAAGAGAAACATTTGAAGCAATGTTTTCAGAGTATTTCTAATAATGAAAATTGGGAATTGTAAACTTCAGTGATATTTTACTGGAATGATCTTGTGCCATTCTTATCGCTGTAGCTGTTTACAGAGCTCACTTGTATGCACAAGAACAGAATGTTAACATGTGAAGTTAGTCCATCCCTGTCCTTTAATCTTATTGACAGCTCACTTAATTGGTCACTATTTTCAATTCCTTGATCCACAATCAAGCACTAAACAATGCATTACAGGTTCTAATGACATGACAGCTACAGTTAAACTCTGCTACATGATGGTACAACTGAACTAGATAACATACCTGCTTAATCTGACCGTACCTATAATGGTCAGAAAGAGTAGCCTTTGTTACTTTTAAAATTGGTTCATTTTAAATCAAAAAGCAAGCTAGAAAGAGGAATCTCCAGTTTTTTAACTGTCTATTCTAATTTTTCTTCACTGTATATTTTCAAGTTTAAAAGAGTACAAAGGAAAAAAGCTTTTCAAGACTAGTCACGAGAGATCAGATCTAAAAAACCCATATATGAACAGCTAATCATTCTCTAGAAAAGATTCTTCCCACCGGAGTGAAAACAGCATAGCATGCAAGGAGGTCCTACCACTGTTAAGATCTTGGAGCCACTGTGAATCACTCAGAGTATCAAATAATCAAGGCAGACTACTAGACGAATGAAAGTAGCCAATGCCAAAAGTGACATTAAGGCAAAAGGAAATTCCCAGTTAAGATTCCCATTAGCTTTTTCCTTCTGCCTGGTGATCAAAATTTAAAATACCAGTTACAACTACTTCATCAGAAATAATAATAATGTGACATAATTTTGTTAAATAGTAATATCATATTTCTTTTCAGAAGCTAGTGACTGAACTTGATTTTCAAATTTGTTTTATCTGTTTTGGGTGACTATCTTAAACAAGTCACACATGACAAGGAACCCCAGATATGAGCAATATTCCACTCCTAGAAACCTAATCATTTTCCTCACTCACATTCACTCATATTCACTCATATTCAAATAGAAAGGTTTGGCTACAGAAGTCTGAAAAGCAGGAATACATGAAAAAATTAATTACAAAGTCCATTGCAACTGTATAATGAATACTAAAATAAAATGAAGGTCTATGGAAGGTATTCACAAAATAAAAATATTGCAAGGTAAAATACCAAGAAAACACATCGGTATTACAGGAGTACCTTTAAATGAATATGACTTCCCTGCTGCCTGCAGATGTTCCAAAATCCATCTTTTGCTGCATTGTGTACATGCATATATTGTTCTTTGTGTAAAATCACAGGAAAGTCTCAATAAAGAGATAAAATTGAGAAACTGTGAAAAATGCCTTCAATGAATTCATGTAGCAGGAACACAGTTATTTAAAACCAGTAATAATAACACTCGAGGTAAGTGCTGCATTTGAGAGGATTGCACAAGGGGACAAGATAAACCATATACAAAGAAAGGTAAAAGAACACGTACACACAAGAAATAGAAATGCTACATTAATATCTAAGTGCTGAAGAATCAATATACTACAAATAAAATATGGAGGGAATTAAGTGAATCTAACTGTACTCAGAAGTTTTAAGATAAATGTGACATTTTGCCCAAAAAATTGAGGATCTTTTTTCTCGTTCAAAGCACAATTAGTTGAAAATATCTGAGAAAGAAAGACTGAACTACTTCTTCACTTGCTTGATAACAGCTCTGGAGGCTTTATTTGAAATGTGGGGTTTACAGAATTTGGTAAGGAAGGGGTGAGAGGGCAAAACCACAAGACAAAAGACAGAATTGAAGGAGTACAAAAAAGCATGGAAAACCCACATGGACCTACACACACACAGTTATGCATCATTAAATCCGAGAAAGACTCCTACAAGGAGTAAGTTGGTACAAAGGACAGAGGAGACAGTGCTGAAGAACTAGTATGCATACAAAGGTCTCTCAATCTCAGTAATGGTGACAAGCTTCCCCACTTTAATACACATTCAAGGGAAAATACAATAAAATAATTTGACTTATGGTGCATAAAAAGTGAGTGAACTTTGCTAAGAGAAACAGGACAGGTGAAGGATTCAGTGACTGAAACCTTTTCTGATTCTCTTTTATTCTAATATTAATGCTGTATATGGAGGAAGTTGGACAGTTTCCTTCCTTTTACACAATGCTATGCCTCAAATTCCACAGTTTCCATGAAATTTTTAATAGTATCAATTGCAGAATGGGTCTGATTACAGTATGGACTTTCCTATGTCATGTCCAGACTCTCCAAAGGGCTGGGAGGTGGCTCAAACTTTTGGGAGCTCTGAAATCATGGACTGTAGGAACTAGACAGATTTCTCTTTTAAAGGTTAAGTTGAATGTTTCTTTCCTCATAAAATGTCCGCAGTGATTTTGTGACACAGTGGCTAGTTTATTCTGTGTTATCATGAAGTATCAGCAGTGTCATTTCATAAGCAGCTGGCTATTCAAAGGAAAAAGATTATCTAATCAAATTCTGGCAGCGGGAACTCACACGAGAGGAGAAAGAACTAATGTCACCCTGAGCGAGGACTGGCTTTCTGTAAAGTAGTATTTAGAAAGCCACCAGGGATATGAACTCTCCTTAGGTTTATGTATGTTAGCCGCTGACAGCATATAAGCATTCTGCAATATTGCACTTACTAGATTTTATCTGTTTCATCTGGCTTTTATTTAGGACTCAGTACTTCTAGAGCAGTCTGCTATAGATTGGAATGAGCAGAGACTCAAGCAGATATGGAGAAAGTTGTTGATGGCACATCTCACCAATTTATTTTCTTCAAAACCAAGTGGACTGGGAAGAGGGT
Organism: Gorsachius magnificus; assembly: GCA_034008185.1. Lineage (NCBI taxonomy): Eukaryota > Metazoa > Chordata > Aves > Pelecaniformes > Ardeidae > Gorsachius > Gorsachius magnificus. Next base: position 51,033,121 of record CM067083.1, on the reverse strand, counting down.
AGAAAAAAGACTCTTTTCTTGGATAAGGGCCATTTTTAAAATGGACATCTTCCATCTTTAACTGAGTCATAACATCAAGAAGGAAAATAGGGCCATTGTTCAGGTTCAGGTTTCCTCACTGTGCATTTAATCTGTTATTTTGGATTAGGGGAAATAATTACTGTGATTTATACACCTCAGTTCAGCATTTGCCTTTTTTTACACTACCACACTGTTGACTCAAGATCACACTGTGATCCACTGCAGTTCTCAGATCCTCTTTTGCTGTATTGTCTCTCTAAGCTTTTATTCTATCATAACATACAGCTGCTTGTACTTGTCTAAGTAGAAACTTTACATTTATCCTTACTGAATTGCTATCAAGTTCCAAACTGTTTGCTGCCCCCCAGCTACATATCCTCTGCAAATTTAATAACCTTACGCTATAATCATTCATCAAGGCATCAGAGAATATATTAAAACCTGTCAACCTCAGGACAGATTTGAAACATCCCTCCGCTTTGATTGTAAAATGCTGATAAATAGTCTATACACAGTTTCCCAACTAATTATGTATCCACCTAATGAAATTATCATCTAATCTTGTATTTCCTAGTTTGCCTATGAGAATTTCACATGAAATAATGTGAGGAGCTTTACTGGATTCAATATAGATGACATCATCTATTTCTTTTCTACCCACAAGTCCTGTTACTCTGGCATAACAAAGTTAGATCGATGTGATAAACTCTTGTTAAATCCATGCTTCCTGAGATTTTCTTTTTTTTGTCTTCCAGGTAATTACCAGTAGTTTGATTATTTGCTACAGTTTTCCCTCAGGAATTCAAGTTAAACCTAATGGTCTATAATTCTCAGGTTCCCTTTTTTCCTCTTCTTAGATGTAGACTTCATGTTTTTGCCTTTTTCAAAACCTTCCCTACCCATATTCTCAGAAGTGACCATTAATGTTCTGGATTTCCTTCCTTCAGCCATTCCCACAGGAAGAATTTCATCAGTCTCAGCTGATTTGACAACTTATCTCTATCCTGTCCTTTCCCCACTATAGCTGCTATTTTTAATTCAGTTTCACTGGGTATAGCTCTGCAAACCATCTGAGCAGGTTTGACCTTTTAAATTAAGATTGAAACAAAACAAGTAAACACTTTTGTCTTCTCGGAGCTGTTTAATGATACATTTTCCTCTCCCTCGAGAAGCCAACCAGCAGTTTCCTTGATCTTTCATGTTACTATTTCTATTACTTCTTTATGGAAATCTTCCTGAATATTGTTTGGTAGACTTTATATTAGAAGTATTTTGCTTCATGTCTTGCACTTTCTGACTTTGTCCCCGCGTGTTTTTTGGTTTTCTATCTATTCCTAGTGATGCAACCTACTTAAATCTTTTATGCACTTATTTCTTACTTTTCAGGTCATAAAAACAGTCATTGTTCAAGCAAGTTGGTCTTTCCTTACCCTTCCTAGTCCTCTTTTACATTGAGATAATTTACCTTTGCGCCCTTAATATGACTTCTTTACTGAATAGTCATCTCCCTTTTTCTGGTTAGAACTGATTGCTTATCAGTTACCCAAGTTTGCTTATTGTTACTTTCCAGAAGTCACTGTTTTCCTCTTGCTTCATAGGCAGAAGTATGTTTTGCTTGATTGATTTTTTGTCTGCTTTTGTCTAGGGGACTTATTCTAAAAAATTCCATCTCTAAAAGAATCAAACTTTTTTATTTCAGGAGTTGACCACTGGCCATCCATATGAAAGAATTTAAATACTGTTGTTTTCTGAAACATAATGAAGGAGAACATGTTTGAATTACACAGATAACATTTTTGCAATCATGAAACATTTGCAAATGTTATTAGGGCAATTTATTTCTGCCATGTGTCATCTCTTCGGCAGGAACACTCTGCATGGGTTAAATGTTTTTTAATGCAGTTTTGAATAGTTATATGTCGCACTCCGAAAATAAAGATTGAACTGTTCATTCTCTATTGACTGAAATCATATAAGAGATCTTTTGCTAATAATTAATGTCACATCCCACTGGGACAAACACTATTTGCATGGCTTATAATAAAAACAATTCAAAACCACTAATGTGTTTCCCTGAACAGTGAAAGCTTGTGATGCATGTTATGAAAACACCACTGGTGAGAACCACAGCAGCATATAAAAGCTATTATTGTATTGTACATTTATTGTTAAGTTTATTTTCTCTTTGATTTATTTAACTCGCCAATTACCAGTTGTTTTCACTCCTCTGATCAGATGATATAGTGAGTTACTAGCTCAGAGCAATGCTACTGCTTGGCAGCCACATTTTTTTCCATCTCCAAATATGAAACACCTTCCTGAATGACTTTAGGTAATTACTTCACGCCCAGAAAAAGCTTCCTGTTGGTATAAATGATTTTAAAATACGCTAACTGTAGATACTTGAAAACACAAAATTTGGTAGATTCTAATCAATCTACATTCACATAAAAATTCTGCAATGACCAGGAGCTCATGCAAAATATCATGGTCACATGGCTGGGCTGTTCTTTGTACATCCAAGACTTGTACATTTAAAGCTTTCATCCACTTAATAGCCCGTCGATTCCATACATGCTTGTAGTCCCCCCACTGCTCCTTTCACACCCACACACCAAAATTTCTAGCCACGGTTCATGACATAACCATCCCAATTCCATCTTAATTTATACACAGATCTTGTTCCCATGATTCTGAATACACACAGCCAAGGCACATATACTCTAATCTAGACTTTTACTCCTTTATGCCAGGCCCACCCATCAAAGGATTTAATAAAATATAGGTTTTCCTACAGAATATGCATTTTCGGATCTGCCAGAAATCTCTGAAGAAACCCTCGCATTACTAGCTCTTATTCTCCATCTCCACCTGCTCACTAGGGACCAAGCAAGCAACCAGAGGTGCAGTACTGCCTCACACAAAGTCAGGGCTCTCAGCAGAGGAGGCAAGTTAATGTTCCTGTTGCCTCCTTCCAGGCTGTTTCCACAAAATGCAGGAGCAGTTTCTTACTCTTCAAGTCAAGAGAGAGAGTGAAGATATTGGTGTTCCTGTGAGGGTTTTGAATTCTCAGTAAGATCCCACCAGGTCTTCTCAGACCTCACCTTAAGGCTGCTTCCTTGTTGCCCTTCTTTTCCTATTTACTCCTCCTCCATCCCCAGGCAGGAACTTGTGGATTTCAGTTTTGAACTTCTGTCGTTTTTTTAAGTTTTTAATTTTCTGATTTAGGTCAAGTGTCACCAAAAGACTATGCCAACAACAGGCATATTCAACTAATGACATTTTTTTTTTTTTTCAGAACAACTCTGCTCAGTAAGATTTTGACATAAGCATCCTTATCATAAAGATTAAGACATTTCAAAAAGCACCTTTAAGAGACGTACAAGAAGTTCCCTAAACAAACTAAGGAAATAAAATTTACATTAATTTTAGTTTGAAGGGGAAAGTAAGTAGAAAACAAAGTTTTGTTAAGCTTTCTTTATATATGATAATGTTGAAGAGCATGCCACATGCCTATTTTTTATTTGCAGATTATATTTATTTTTAAGCACTGGCTTTAGATTGGTGGCCTAAAAGTCAATCTTTTTTAATATAATCATTTCAGGTGTGCATAAGAGACTTACCACTGTCATTACCTGGGATTACATAATATGAGCATTTTCACTGGCATAAAGAGAAAATGACAGAGATAAGTACAAAACACTCTACTGCTATTTGATATTTCTTAATGGAAACAACGCCCAGCTTAACCAGCCTATTTTACTGCTCACTTAGTCTGAACAAGTGAACTGCCAGTACCTTTAAACCTTACTCTTTATCTCTTCACTTATGTCTTTTAAGTGTCAGTGGAATAGATTTCCTATCATGGTAATGATTGTCACCCAATGTAATGTGAGAGCTTTTGGAAAAAAAATTATAATTGAGTGGTATGAATGATTTAATTTTTGAGAAATATAGGGATAAAATGGAGTTAACTGAGACACGGTTATCCACCCATGATTTTCTGCCCTTAGTCAAGGCCTCCATTCACTGATATATTATATTATCCTTGTCAGAATTTCCCCTTTTCTTTTCCTTCATGATGGTTTTATGAGCACATACTGCATTCTGTTTTTCTATTGCTTCCCACTGAATTACAGTTGGTCATTGTTCTCCAAATCTATGTCCTTGCTTTTCATTAAGAATACTATTAGTTTACTGCGTAAGGGATGTCTTTTACTTAATTTGGTCATTATATTTTCATTTTATTTTATTTTCATAGTTGACTTTGCAACATTTTCTTTACTCCCTCTATTACAGCTTAGTGACCTTAATATCATTGTTAAGGTTCAGATGCAACCTTTATTCTAAACTCACTTTCACAAGCTTATAACTTTTCCCAGATATTCTCTTTCAGGCTGTGCTGGTTTTGGCTGGGATAGTTTTATTCACAGGACCTGGTACAGAGCTGACCCCAACTGACCCCAGGGGTACCCCACACTGTATGACGTCATGCTCAGCACATAAAGCTGGGGGAAGAAGAAGGAAGGGGGGATGCTTGGAGTGATGGCGTTTGTCTTCCCAAGTCACCGTTACGCGTGATGGGGCCCTGCTTTCCTGGGGACGTCTGAGCACCTGCCTGCCCATGGGAAGCAGGGAATGAACTCCTTGTTTTGCTTTGCTTGTGTGTGTGGCTTTTGCTTTCCCTGTTAAACTCTTTGTCTCAGCCCACGAATTCTCTCACTATTACTCTTCTGATTCTCTCCCCCATCCCACAAGGGAGGGGGAATAAGTGAGCGGCTGCGTGGTGCCGAGTTGCCAGCTGGGGTTAAACCATGGCACAGGCTGAGGGTTTTTATGGTTATGCTTTGTTAGATGTGGATTTTTGTTTGAAGCTTCCTAAGCATCATCTGTTTGTTTTGAGTTATCCAACATGAAAAGATAGCAGTTTTGCAGCAATCAAGACAGTTTTCAGATGCTTTTTTTGGACTCTGATAATTGAAAATCAGCTTTGTTTCAGCACTTCAAAATCAGCTTTGATTGTGGAATGGTGGCTTTGCTATCTCTTTGAAATGGTTTTGAAATAATAAAGTTCTGCATGTGACATCATTATTAAATACCTTACTGAAGTAACAGGGATGAGGAAAGTTGATCTCGGAATAACTCTGTTCCACTTCATATTATTTTTAAAAGCTGTTTATTTTCTGTAAGAAAATTACATTTAGTTATATTTTAAATCTTTTAATGTCATTTTCCTCCCACTCTTCAAGGAGTGTAGCCCAGCCAGATGTATTATAGAGTGCCCAGTCAATCTAGGTTCTATATAGTATATGGAAATAATGCAACATGTGCAATGAAAAATAAACATTTCTCTTGTAGTGGTGAAAAGATAAGCAGTCACTTTGCTTCATTCAACAGAAATACTGTTGTAATTACAAAAAGGTGTCTGAAGGACCTTTTGCCCAAAGGTCCAGTAAGAAATCCTGCATAGCTGTAAACTGTAAGAGGAGCACTGGGAAGCTGTAGACAACTTCATGTTTGTCTTCACAGAAAAGATGTTCTTCAGGGAAGTGTTAATGCACACTACTTCTTGCTTTTCTATGGCCCCTCCCTAGGGTATGCTTCTACTCTGCATTTTGTGCCATTCCTTTTTTCATCACAAGGAGTTTCATAATTTCAGTAAGTAATTATTTTATGCCCTTCACATGGAAAATGCTGTTGTAGCCTTGAAAGAATGAACCAAGAGTCTGGCTGACCAACAGAGATTTTCTGTATTTCAGAGAGTCAAGGTAAAGCTGAGAAACAAACTCTTCAGGCATTTCTTTAACCAGTTAATGGAGAAATATAAAAAATTACATTTTTAATAGGGGTACTCCTTTTAGTTTAAAAAAAAAAAGTGTCATTGCTGGTAAGTTCCAAACTGACACAAGCTGCTGCTTTCCGTATTTGTGCTTACACAGAATAGACTTAAACCCTAAAACTAAATTGCACTTTTTTAACTCTGATATCCCATGATGTGAGGTCCCTTCCAACCCTTGTGATTCTGTGAAGACTACAGGTGCCACAAAAGCTGTAGAAAGCAACTCTCTTTTTGGATCTAAGTGAGCCGCTCACTTTATGAGCCTTGTGATTTACTTTTGAGTTGGGCTACAGGCCAGAATTATACCGGGCATATAATGAGGACATTTTTTTAGCATTCAGAACTTTGAATTTGTTCCCTGGCTAAGCTACAAATGCTGGTCAATAGATTCATTCTAATGTAAGACCTTATTGTGCTGGTCCTATCTTTTTACTCCATTGTTTCTCATTGATTAAGCAGCTCTTGCATTTTACAATAATGCAATAATACAATCCAAAGTGCCTCAGGAGGCCTTCATATGAAACTTCATATGAAAGGAGATGAACAAGCTTAGTTTGATTCATATTTATTTTCCTTTTCATCTATAAGTGATTTTCTGCATTCAGCCTGTGTTTCTCTTTCCTGTTCAAATACAGAAAGTTTTTAGAAGATTGTTCAAATAAGCCTCTTACACAATTAGAATCCTGCCCTCGGTGGCTGCCATTCTCAAGCAGCACATCCTCTGCTGATTGCATTATTGTTCCCCCTCCAGTCACTCAGTGATAGATCAGTTTATTCATACCAAATCTTCCATTAAGGCCTAGTTCTGCTAATTTACAAATTTATTTGTATTCGTCTTATCGATTATAAAACTGCAGTCAGTATATAAACTGTATAAGCAGGAAAGCTCAGGCCCCTCTTGTGGTCCAGGACAGACTATTATAACCAGAATTTATTAATCCATTAGCTGAAGAAAATACAGGTTGGTTTAAAATGGCTACACTTTTCCATCATGTGCAAAGTCTTTATCTCTGTCATAAAAGGGAGCATAATCTTACCCTGTATGCAAGTAGAATATGAAGTCAGAAGACAGAATTCTGTTCCCATACATGCAGAATTAACTGTAGATTCCTATAAACAGTTTATTCCTCCTTCTCTCCTATTGCTGTACTCCATGCCTTTAGTGGTGGGCCACATGATGAAAGTGTCCCCTGTCAGACATATTTCTAAGCACTTTGTTGAAAAGGAGAGGAAAAAAGTAGTTCCAAGTCCTCTCCAGTCATAAACTTCCATTATATTTAAGGCTTGACAGAATTATGAGTTCATCTAATATAATCTCCTGAGCATCAGAAGCCATTAAATATCACCCAGATACATGGAGCCCAATTATTTTAATTAGACAAGAGCACTTCAGTTGTCAAGAGACTAAACTGTAGTGTGCCACAGGCATAGACCAAAATAGACAAAGATATCATCAAAGCCTGAGGCTCTTGCAATAACAAGGAATTTCTAGGTGAGAAGTGCCCCCAAATTCCTGGAGATGGTATGTAGCTCCTCCACCAACTTTGGCATGGAATGTCAAGTCCCTGCCAATGAGACCTGAGAGAAAAATTTGACTTCTTCAGATTTGGTGATCAGTTTAATCCTGCCCTGAGTATGAGAGTATGATATACTCAACAGGAACCTAAGGAAAGGAATCACAGTCGGCCAGAGAAAGTAGGTTTTTTTGAGCTGTTTTTCTAAGTCTATGTGCTAAAATAAATTTACAGTAAGCTGTGGATATTTAAATCGTGCACTTTTTTTTTTTGCTGTTCATCTACTGTAAAATATCGTTCTTCTCTTTCCACAGGTGAAGAAATTTGAAGCTCAGGTAGCTTCAGCTCTGGAATCTGAATATTGAATGGGTGACAAAGTCGAGTCTTTGGTATTTCTAATACGAAAATCCTTAGCACCCTTTCAGGGGACTGTTTGATCTAGCAGTTTACAAGGACTAGGATTTAGTTGATAAATCCTAAAATCAACTACCAATGTGATTTTAAAATTGACTCCTATTTTACTTCAGCCCTTGATTTAAAATGGGTCTCACATGCTTGCAATTTTAGCTCATTTCTATTTCAGACAAATTGGTAAAATTGGGACCATTTATCTTCTGCAAAACATTGGTTTACAAATCCCAGTCTGAGCTGGTTTACATTCATAGAGACAAGTTTTATCCTCTCTAGTTCCTAGGTCCGAGTGTCCAGTTTTGACTTATCTTTACAAGGAAGAACTTGATTTTATCCTAGTTTCCTCTAATACAATTTCTCTGACTCAAATACAGCATTATTCTGCTATCTGTGTTCTCATGTTAGATTACAGAGACCAGCAGCCTCCATTCCTTTATCGGGTAACTACCTCTTTTCTCTACCACCTCACTCCTTTTTTTCTCAGACTACATATGACAGATTTTAAATGGTGAACTACTAGGTAAGCCACAGAATAATAAATCAAGCCAAAACACTGAAGGCACTGCACATTCAATATAACATTTGCAATGTGCATGTACAAAAGCCATTTTCCAGATGCCTGCATGATGCAGAAATCAGGGAAAAGATATACCCCACTTAAATTAAGGGATACAGAATTTGATCACATAATGTGAGGCTTCCCGTAATATTCTGTACATGTAGCAGCCCAAACTAATGAAGTTTCTAGCTCAGTTAAAGTTGAAGAGACTCACATGTTGTTGTCTAACATTATTTTACCTGCTAGTTCTCAGTGATTATGGAAGTAAAGGAAAAAAACCATTTATTCGTCTACCTGTTGAACCAAGCACAAGTAATTCATTTGCTCTCCTTATAAAAAGTGTTTGTTTTGCTTTTGCTAGTCCTATGAACTAATGTGATCCATGTTATTAATAATGGAAACATTCTCTAGATTGTTTTATCCACTCACTGCTGACAGCTGAGTTTCATATAAGTCACCAGATGAATGAATTGCAGCACTGCAAGATATTGGCAATGGAAATAATGTACCTTGACAGCAACACATAGCTTGTTAATTGTACAGTGCTATTCTGGAGTAAACGTTTTATTAAAACATAACATTCTACCACGTCTTAAAAAGTCCCATGTTTTTACCATTCATTTTAAACCACATAAAACATTATCAGAAAAAAACCTACAAATCCAAAAAGAATTTTGGTCAGCCTGAGAAAGCCTGTCATATTTTAGCAGTGAAACAACTTGCTTAGCTACTGAAGCATAATGTGTCAACAAGATGGAATTCCACTTTCTAAAGCCTAGAGTGCCCACTCAGTAGAAGAGAGCAATACATGATTACTACTTAGAGCTTGTGGTGCAATGCTAGCAACTCAGCATTTAGCAATAATAGAAAATGTCTCATTTTCATTCCCCTTGAAAAAAAATCCCTATACATTATTGTGAAACACTCCTGCTGTGAGTTCGTTTCTTAATCTCAGCAATATCTTCAGCTATTACCTTATCCATGGTAATACCTTTCTGGTGAATTTTCTTAAAAGCAAAGATTTAATGACATATGGAACAAGGACAGATACCTGAAATGTAATAACAAAGAGTAACCCTTCAATTTTACTACAGGTGCTAGGTATCAGCTATCTCCTATTTCCATTTTACTGTTTCACAATGACATAAAGGTCTCAAGGTCTTTTCATTTTTGAATTATTCCTCTGTTTTTCAAAACCATGGAGCCTCTTATTTCTGCTCCTGCTTCAACTTTCACTCCCATCTTAAAACTGAGACAAAAATTCAGATCATTGTGCACAGAGCCCTTCTTCACCCATGACCTTTTATTCATCCGATTATAAAATTAAAAAGATTTTTTTCAGTGCAAATATCTTCAAAGATTGTCTTGAAATACCACTACTCACCTTGACTATCTTTATATTTTAAAAGTGGCCTATTTTCTCTTTACATACATTCAAGATTTTCCTGGTACTGCTAATGAAGAAGCAAAGCACACCTTGAACCAAACATTTATACCTACATCTCTGCTTGAAAATAAAGTCTTTTAGGTTAGTCAAACTTTCAAGCATTTTGATCAGGCAATATATATGGAATAATGTGCCAAAACCAGACACAAGAGGGATAGAAATTGCACAAAGAAAGTACATGCTGATCATGACAACACACTGCATTAGGGCTGAACTTTACAACAAAAGACTTATAATGCCAGATGGGGAAACTGCTTTTTGCTTCTAGACTGGGGTACATTTACAAGCTATTATCCAATTTCATATATATGAATTAGTTCTGAACCAGTACTTGCAAGCTAGTTCCAGCCCCAGAGGAAGTGTAAGTGCATGCACATAGCACTCCAACAGAGATACAAACCTCTAAAATAAACAGCCCCACTCCAGAAGTTTAGAAGGACACACCCAACTATCAAAATCATAATTTGAATTATCAAAACTAAGTGAATAGGAACTTGTTCCTTGGAATTTTTATAATTCAGATTTGTCTCCTCAAAACAAAGTATTTTTCCGTATTATTCAGGGTTTGCCTACATGAATCTTATTGTACTTAACAAAGACATCACTGAAGATGAAACATGAATGCTAGGAAATGCATGAGCAGGAGATAATGAACACAAAAAAGAGCTCTGCAAACAACAGGAATGTGTATTGCACTTCTCATGTAACTATTTTAGAGTGTCCTCTATTCTATTAAGCTTTCTGAAAAGGCAGACAATTATTAATTCTACAAATATGCTGCAATTGCTTTTGATATGTGCTTCCTTAGACATGGAAGAAGAATGCAAGAAGAAATCAATAGGAAAAAATTGCCGGGAAGAGTGAAATTGCCTTAGGGATTTTGTTCTATGTAATACAATGGCCTAGGAATGCTATTTCTAAGGAAGACATGGTATATTTATCTATTGATTTTTCAGAGACCTCTTGCAGTCTGCAGCCTTAAAATTTCACCTGTCCTAGAAGGTAACACATCTTTTGTGAAATCTTGATGTTCTTCAATGGCATTATGCTAACAGAACAGTAAATATGGTGTAAAAAAGGTGAAAAAATCCTCAATTTTGTGCAGGGCTATAAAACTCCCTTTATCATTGCACATTTAATATGCTACGGTTGAGTACTCACTTGTGGACTGGATTTTCACGTTAGGGGATCTGAATGAAGGGCCAGAAAAACATCAATTATGACATCTTGTTCCTAAAACCATTTAAATTGTCGACCAGACTTTAAGATAGTTTAGAGTGGTCTCAGGACCTCCATGAACCTGGCTATTGCATCAAGAGTCAGGTGTCCTAGCAAGGGATTATCAAACCACAGAGTATCTCTGGAAATGCATTCTTCTTGCTTATATAGACTATGCTAGGAATGAGTAAACTCAAGGCGAGAAGACTGGCAGTGGTTCTATCTCCACTGCCCCCGATCCCCTATCTGACCCCATTCCAAGGGACAGGTCAACTGATATTGCATGCTGCAAAACATTTATACAGTTGTGGAGCAAGGGCTGGGATGTAATCACACATTAGTCAGGTATCATCCCACTGAAAGATATTGACAGTGGATGTTTTGCAAAATAGATGAGCTGTATGTGTACAAACCAAGGCATACTTTTTAATAAAAAAGTAGTATAGTCCCTTTTGAAACTCCATTCTAACCTGCTTTTAACTCCAAACTTTTCTTTAATATGTAGGAAATAATATGACAGTATAATATAAAACAAGACAAAGATGTTTTATTCATAAAGCTTTTGTATGCCTTGATTACCACAGCTTTTCCTATACTCAGGGCAGCTGGTACAATATGTACTGTCTTCTATGTTTTGTTGCTGTTTTCTTGTATTAAATATGTCAAAATTTTATATCTGAGCAATAAAAGTTAGTAACATAGGTCTGAAGCATAGTAATGAGGGCAGAACAACAGTGTATAATGGTAATATCTTGGTAAATCAATTAATATGTTTATGGCTAATGATAAAAAATATGAAAGATAGGCAAAAGTAAGGACAATCAGTGGTACCACAACATGGCTTTGGGTGAGGACTATTCATAACCATTAAAAAGATATCTGCATGCTAATTTTCAAGTAAAAATAAATCTCTCTCCTTGTCCTATTTCTTTGCCTGAAAGCCTCAATAGATAGCAGTGTCTGACTGCAGAGGGTACATATGGGGATGATTAAATTTAAACCTCTCTCCTCATCTTTTTGGTACAGTTCTATCTAGATATTTTCCAGGCTGCTTCTGGGCCCCACATATTGCTGTTTCCAAATTTCCTGAGACAAAGCAAAATCCACCATCTTCAAATTCCCCAAAGGCCCTTTTAGTAACTTAAGAGAACTCTTCTTGGAGACTCACGTTTAGCTTTGACACTGATAGCAATGACTTTGCAAAAAGAGATTCTAGTTCCTCATTTCACATACCAGAGAAAGAAACTGAGAAAGGCAAAATATCTGTATCTTAGCCTTGGTCAGTTACCTGTTCACTTTTCAATGCTCTTTCAGATTTTGTTGGAGTCCTCACATGTTTGGGACTGCCTCACATAGTTTTCTCTCTGGATAATGGAATATTTATTCTGCTTCAGTCTCTGGTGGCCAGCATATTCTCTGTTTGTTCCTTCTGCCTCTCCATTTCTAAAATGGCTGCTTAAACCCCTTTTCATTTACTGTCTTGACTTTCTCTTGAAAACCTGTCCCTCCTCCCTCCCTTCATCCATCTCATCAGTTAATCAAAATCCTCATCTACTTGACAGTTGTTAGTTACCCTTATACTGCAGTTCAGACCTGAACAATCAGTTTTACCGTGCAGTAGACAACTATTTCTCTACAAGGGCTTTTGGATGCATAACAGACCTCTGATGTTAGATGCAACTTCTGCTGCAAGCAATATGTTATCAATTCCAAACTTTACCCAAAGACCTATGTCACATACCCCAAAAGAGATTCTACATACCTAAAGTACAGCTTAAAGGATGACCCTTTCTCAGAATCTGTAACAGAACAGGGTGAAAATATGTGCCTTTGAATCTTTCTTTGCACCATGACAAATGATAACCTCAAGGACGGTTTGCCGCAGAATGTTTCCTGTGGTAAGGGTGCTAGCACTGAAGTCAGCTGCCAGTGAGAACGCTGGCTGAAGGTAAGGATATTCATAGAGGATATCCAGATTCATGTTGCCTTCCTTATTTCTTTGCTTATCAGCTTCAACAAGGAATATGTTTCTAAATGTATTGGGTTTACATGGCAAGGTTTTGGTAGTAGGGGGGAGGCTATAGGGGTGGCTTCTGTGAGAAGCTGCTTGAAGCTTTCCCTGTGTCCAATACAGCCAATGCCAGCTGGCTTCTAAGGCAGACCTGCTGCTAGCCAAGGAGAAACAAATCAGCAATGGTGGTAGCACCTCTGGGTTAACATATTTTAAGGGAAAAAACCCTGCTGCAGAAGAGTACCTGGAGAGAGGGAAGTGAGAGGATGTGAGAGAAAAAAAACAGCCCTGCAGGCACCAAGGTCAGTGAAGAAGGAGGGGCAGGAGGTGCTCCAGGCGCCAGAGCTGAGATTCCCCTGCAAGCCCGCAGTGAAGACCATGGTGAGGCAGGCTGTCCCCCTGCAGCCTATGGAGGCCCACCGTGGAGCAGATCTCCACCTGCATCCCAGGGCCCCCTGGGAGGGGTGTGGACCTGTGGAGCCCGGGGGCCCGGTTCCTGAAGGACTACCCCCTGCGGAAGAATGGACCCATGCTGGAGCAGTTTATGAAGAACAGCAGCCTGTGGGAAGGACTCACATCGGAGCAGTTCATGGAGGACTGTCTGCTGTGGGAGGGAATTCACACTGGAGCAGTGGCAGAGTGTGAGGAGTCCTCCCCCTGAGGAGGAAGGAGTGGCAGAGACAGCGTGTGATGGACTGACCCCAACCCCCATTCCCGATCCCCCTGTGCCACTGCAGGGGAGGAGGTAGAGAAAATCAGGAATTAAGCCTGGGAAGAAGGGAGGGGTGGGGGGAAGGTGTTTTAAGATTATGGGGGGGTTTATCTACTCTGATTTGATTGGTAATAAATTAAACTAATTTCACCAAGTTGAGTCTGTTTTGCCTATGACAGTAATGGGTGAACAATCTCTCCCTGTCCTTATCTCGACCCACGAGACTTTCGATATATTTTTCTGTCCCCTGTCCAGCTGAGGAGGGGAGTGATAGAGTGGCTTGGTGGCACCTGGCGTCCAGCCAAGGTTAACCCATCACACTGACCTAAGCTGTACAGGTAAGTAGTGCAAGGCATCTTTCACTACCTTTATTGGGATGGACAAAGGGGATGTTCCTCATCTTGGGCCTTTCTTTGAGCTTGTAAATCATTGTGTACGCTCATGAGAGAGCCCAGACCTCTGAAGTGGATGCTGTGGATTCCATAAAGAAGAGTGGAAGGCCTTCACACTAAAAAAGGCCAGGTTTTTTCTGGGAAAAAAAGCACCATAGTTTAACTTTATGAATAGAAAACACTCAAAGTGACTACAGAAAACTGAGTAGAAATAAATAGCTTTCCTAACTGAGCTGGTGTCCTTGCAGGTGGGTCCTTACCTTCAGCCAGCTTTCTCACCAGCACCTGACTTCAGTGCTAGCACCCTTACCACGGGAAACATTCTGTGACAAATCTTCCTTGAGGTTATAATTTTTCATGGTGCAAAGAAAGATTCAAAGACACATGTTTTCACTCTGTTCTGTTACAGATTCTGAGAAAGGGTCTTAATGTTACCAAAATTTGGCTCTTGCTTCTCATTTCAGCCTCAGTGAATTGTACCCCTTAATGTTCAAGATGCCACATAATCCAAAACAAAGAGTGAGGTTAAACCCAAAGCTACAGATCTGGTCACTAGCAAGCACAGCACCGAGTCCTTAAAAGGAAACAGAGCAGTTTGCTAAACCAGGCAGTACATCAATCCTTTATGCTATGTACACTTTATTTAGAGGCCATTTGCAGATTCAGAATGATGATGAATGAAGCTGCAAAACACAGTTTGATTTTCGTCAGTTCAAGGCAGAGAGCAGAGTAAGAATTATTTGTGATTTTATCTTTTTTAAGCAATCCTTAATAGTTAATCCAGAGGCATTTCTTATTGTTTACTCAGTCTTGTTTCTTATTACTTTCCCAACTTCTGCTTTATTTTATAACCCTATGTCTGCTCAGTGAGTCTGGGGAGTGCTCTGTTTTACATGCACCACTGCATGGACAGATAGGAAGTTTTACCAAGGTCGACAGATGCTAACCTACTCACAGAAGACAAGTTACTGCAACTTCCTACTTCGGCAAACAATTATTCTTTCATGGTATCAGTTTGGGCAACATGAAAACTGGAATAAAAAGTGCATTTTCCACAAGACAGACAACAGCAAGAGCATGATAATATTTTACAAATATAGATATTTTCTCTTCTCTCATAGCCTGTGTGGAATTCAGTAATAACGCCAACCAGGGGAAGAGTCACTTAGTACAAACATCCGTTAGTCACTCTAACCTGACATTTAATAGGTTGTTTTATATAGATATTTCTCTCTACATATTTATATTTCCCCCAAAGCTTCGTTCTTGTAAGGTACCTGTTATTACTACTGCCCAAAAAAATCACTGATCCATACAATTTGACCTCTTAGCAAAAACATTTTCAAGTGTCATCAGTCTTTTGTTTTCCAGAAATCCGCCATTAGTTGTGCATTCCCCCTGCTTAAAAGCAATTCTTATGAGAATACTAAAATATTTCTGTATTTCTTTTCATCATGTATCTTACAATGCATAAGCAATGTTACTGCAGTATCACAGACTGGTCATTCTCTCCTTTTTCTATGACTTATAAAGAAAGCTGGTGTTAATAATAATGAACGGTTTGCTTAAGGTCCTGCTTGGTTTTTTCTGAGTGCTAGGAGAAGAAATTCAAGGCACATTTGGATTGTCATTTGCACAGCTCAGTTTCTTACTGTAACTACTCAGCAACTTCTTAAACCAAATAAAGCAAAGAATTCTGGAGTGGATGTAGGCTACACGATGAAGTCATCATTCCTAAACCATGGTGCTATATTTAAATTGTATATTGAACTGCAGTAGCCCACTCTGATATGAAGGGCAATTCAGAGCCACTGATGGAGAAGGAAAAAAACATTTCCCCTCTTATTCTAACAGTGTACAATATCAATTGTTTCCCACACCACTAGTAGGAAAATGTATATTCTTACCCCACAGCCTATTCCGGTGCCTGGTTCGCATACAATTTTCCTCACTCCTGGTTCAGGAAGCAAACCCGCTCCACAGCCGGGAGTTGGACACAGCACTCCTCCCATCTGCAGCACGCACTCCTCCGCCCCATAGAGCTGATAGCGGCTGTACTACAATACAACAAACTGGTGTTAAATTTCCAACAGCACACAAGAGAACCTCCACAAACTTTGACCTTGAATCTATCCCACATAATCAAGCCAACCGTCCTAATGTCTCACCTGATAAGTTTGGGTTATTTGTCAAAAGTCTAAAACTTTGCAATGTCATTAAATAGGGTGTCACTCCACTCCAACTCACATCATATGCATCATTTTTTGACTTACAGCTATCATTTTCACCACCAGAAAATTGTGTGGGATAGTAAAATCAAGAAAACAGCAGACTGTTTCTGTAAGTAACCTCAAGAACTCTTATATTGCTATTAAAAAATTACCGTAAATATCATAAATACAGTCCAACAACAGATACTGATAAATGCTTTATACAGATTGAAAAGAAACCCACAAAACCCCCTAAGGATCTGTAGGTAGAAGTACAATATAATGTTTTAGAGCTAAAGGGTTGTAAAAATTACCTAGCCAACTTTATTTTCAAAATAAATTTCTCTGATAATAATAATTCTCTGATATACATTTATTTCAATGCTAAATGCTGTTTTTTTCCAGGGTCTCCCAGGAAATGTTCTTAGTTTTTGCAGTTTTCATCTAGTTCCATCCCGATAGCCTAAAAGGCTATGGGAATGCCTCCATTTTAATGATGGAGGCACTGACACAAAGCAATATTAAATAACATTCTCACTGTATCCTCACTGACAAAAACGCCCACTGTAAAATGACTGATGCCACTGCAATAACTCTCCCTGGTCTAACCTACCCTGCTTTCAGACAGAGCTAAGCTGAGCAAGTACAAATCATGCTGCGTACATGTAAATAACATCCACTATAAAGTTCTCATTGGTGCAATTCTACGCTAGTGGCTGTACAACCTCTGTAAACCAGGCTTCAGATCCACCTATAAATCTGGTCTACTGTAGAGTGAAATAAATGAAAGCATTTGGTCCTAACAGCCCCAAAGAAATCAGGAAAATCCAAAAGGCCAAAGAAGAAGGGAGTAGTATGAATTTTCTCTGCAAGCAGAATGATTTTATGGCGTGCTAAAGGAACAAAACAGAGCTTTATGTTAGAGCACTCACAAGAGTATTTAGTGCTTCATAAACTTTGGTCCCATAACTGCTCATGAAAATCCTGTTTCCTTTTCTTTGGGGGGATAAAAACCAAAAAAATTCTCTCCCCAATCTGAAATCAAAGAAATCCCACATGGAAAACTGAAGCAATAGGACCAAAACCTCATACACAAAGGATACAAAGAAGAATTTCAAATCATGAAGACAGAGGCTCCACTGCACATTTTCTGCCTACATTTAAGAAGATTCTTCTGAAAATGTTGCCATAACAGGTCATGTTACACTGTCTTTTTAAAAATAGTATGCATCTTCTTAAAACACTCTAATGCATAGGCATAAAAGTGTTGCATCCCAGGAAAAAAAAAGTTTACCAAACTGAAAATATCCACCTTTATCAATTAAAAAAAAAAAATCCAAGCAAACTCCCCTACAAAAGAAAAGCAAAATCCAGAAGGAAAGAAAGCCAACAAAAGATCACTGAGTGTGTGAACGGCAGCCAGAAATCCTGAACTAAGGATCTTGGATCTGGAAGACACCAGTATTTTGAGAAGTGTATAAGACATGGCTGCAAAGTCTCGTTGAATGCGGGGGCTCAGCAAGTCAGCTGGTGTTTTTCTATGTTATTATTATGCTCGAACTGAGAGTAATGGCATAAATATTTAATGTTGGACTCTATCAATTTTCAGTAAAGTTTGTGATCCTTGCACTAAATACATGCTGAGTGCTCCGAGTTGCTCTGCTGGCCTTTGACAGAAATATGCGTAACCACAGCTGCAAAACTCTCTGCTGACCTGATTTTTCTTCAGGGCAGAGACTGGACCTGAAGGTGAGGAGGGCGATTGTCTTACCCCGTTAAGAGGGAACATTGTGCTGGATGTGGGGCTGTTAGCAGCTTCTAGTTACGGAGGCAAACACCAGTGACACAGGAGCTGAGATTCTGTCAGCATTAGCATTATAAATTCTCAGCTGAAAGAAAGGATATGCTTTCCAGTCATTAACACAGCATAAAAGGGCATGGAGAGATTCCTCCTGTCTCCTCTCCTTTTTTTTTTTGATACACAAAAATGGAAGATAGGTAAAATGGGAATCAATCTGCATTGTTAGAGGAAGTTGCAGAAAGGAAACGTCCAGTCCACCTGCTGGCAAGGTGGACAAAGATGTCGTATTCTGTCCAACAAATTCAACATTTTATACTGGTTCAGCACAGGCCTGATGCCAAATCAGTCCAGCACTCTCATCAGTAATTTTCACACTATAAAAGCCAAACAAATTATCAATTTGAAGGCAGGAAAGATCCTACTACATGCTTGCATATCTTGGCATCTAGTTACCAGTTTTTACCTGCAGAGTCCGGACGCATTTATAAGACATAGTTTTCCAATTTTTTTCCTTGTGCCTGTACACTAGCTCACTTAAAACCCAGCAACCAACTAAAACATGTAGTAGCAGAATGTACACACGTTTGCTGCCGTAACACAGTTGTACATAACATAAGGATTTATATGCAGCATTCTGTAGCCTGAAACAAAACTAGTCGTTTTACATTAAGGATGCATTTATAAAAGGCTTGTAAAGGACAAAAACCCTCATGAATTATTAATTAACTATTTGCATATAGTGACAGATTATATCCATTAGAGGCCTTTTCTCCTATATACCACAGCCATACATAACACACAGTACTGATGCAATCAACATGCTTAAAAAAAGTCAATTTTCAAAAGCCCTTTAATGCCTTTGGACCCTGTGATGTATTTTTGATCACATGTCTGGATATTTAAGGATATTCCAGCAACCACCACTGGTTTACTTTGCCTCTTATTCTCCCCTGGAGATTTAAAGTAGGATTCATTTTAGTTTGGATTTCTCCAGTGAGGATGCCTACAGTTGCACTAGTTGCTTAGACTCCCTTTATAATTAACAGGAGAATTAGGATGCAATTCATCTTTTCTCTTTTAGATGTGTGCATTAGCACGAGAAGAACTGAGCCCTGGAGTGCCCTGTTCTCTTATCTATAAAGAGAGATGAGGCAATTTGCTAGATACTAACACCTGAAATGAGGTGACTCCCACAGTAGGTGCTTCGGTTCCAATAATGCTGCTCCTAAGTCACCTGGCCTATGCTATTTTTGAAACCAAGGTTTGGGTACCTAAATCGCTTAGACTGTGAACCACCTCACAATTTTAGCTCTTCAAATAAACTTCTAACCTAAATGACTCATATGGGCTCCAAATATATTGAATGAGAAGAAACAAGATCCCAAGCAGGGAATTTGTGCTGACTTACATGCGATGTCTAAGATAGGTAGGATGAATCACCCTATGGAAGTGCTATAGTTGAAGCTAAGAAAACTAAGGCTAGAAAACTAACATGTAATGAGTTGTCATTAAAAGATGAACTTAACTCTTCTGTACATTAAAAATATTTCACAATATCTATTAATTATTATCAGTGTGCCTCCTATTTAGAGATGCACTTATCATGTGTAAAACAGTTCTGCAAGCTACAAGGAGGAAAAATATCTCCAATTATTTTTAGGAAAAACCTCTTACAAAGTTTAATATGGGGAACTTGACTGAACTGGCATCCATGGCACCTGATTTCAACTCCTGGCAGCAGCACAGCCTTCCTGTGGTTTTCACGTAAGTCACTTAATCTATGCTTCTCATCAGTTCCCCATTTGTAAAGAGGAAGAACGATACTTGCTGATTTCACTGTAGTGTTAAGAGGCAAAATCCATTAATAGTCATGAGGACATCAAATACTATGGTAATGAGGGCATAAAATTACACAAAAATCACCAGCCATGTACCGCTGCTAGAAATCAGCTTTTGAGCAAAACAGGTCAGGCATTTATATGCTACTCTAATAAGGCCCTCAAAATACAGGTAGGTAAATAGTTGCTGGATTCACTATAGAACCGTGTATTTCAATGCTTATTTGAAAAAAAAAAAGTCTTGAAAAATATGATTTACTCCAAACCATGAGTGCTAAGACAGATAAAGGTATATGAACAAGGTAGCCGTAAAACATTCCGATTTTTTTCTCTGAAAACTGCATCCTGTTGTGAACTTTTCCCTCAGTTTGTGAATTGTCCCAGTCAACCCAAATCTGTACTTTTCATGGAATAAAATTTTGAGTAGAAAAAATTCCCAGCTCTACTTATGGTATTTTAACCATAACATGAAATTCTTTCATGCAATCTTTCCTCATTAAGACTTGTCAGGGCCTTTAGAAGTGATTTTTATAAATGATTATAAATTATCATATGACATAGACACAGAGGCTGGATAATTGTAACCATTTATTCCCTGCTCCCCACTTTGAGAATGGGATGGTTTCCCTTGAGCCTTAGAATGGTACTGGATTTTCAGCCAGTGGAAATTCAATCATTTGATGTTGTAAATCAAGGGTAATACAAATGAAATAATTGGGCTGGAAAAGGAATAAAACAGGTTTAACTATGGATTGCAGTCTTTTCAGTTACATTGAGATTCAGATACTAAGACAAAACTGAAATGCACCTTGATGCACAAAACTCTTGCAAAATGTACTTTGTGAACACAGTGATTCCTTGACATTTTATTTAAATTGCAAATTATACTTTAATATCATAGAAACATAGAATGGATTGGGTTGGAAGGAACCTTAAAAGATCATCTATTCCAATGTCCCCTGCCACGGCACGTGGGCCTTGTTCTACTTTAATTTTGCCTTTACACTTTGGGCACAGTTTTCTTTATTTTCCATTTTTCCTCACACCTAAAAGCATCTGCTCAGTAGTAGCCTTGCAGGGAACTTTGGACAAAAGTTTAACATTAGATGTAAAGACAAAATTTCTAATCTTTGAGAGGTAATTTGATTACTTGCTTCTTTTAACTGCATGTAACAATCTCACAGGAAAGAAAATCTACTTTCTGGAGTCAGATTGTTTTTACTGCTCCTATAAATCAAATAACCATCTGTGTGTTTCAAAATTAGATTGTGGAGGCTATTAGCCCATAATGTAGACTAAGCACTTTATTTATACGTATTATACACATACAAAAATAAAAAGAATTAGTTCCATAATGTAATTAGGCAACTTAAAGGACAAACCCCTTAGTACTCATTGGACTAGTAAAAATACTTACAAAAGAGACATCTAAAATACAGATTAAAAAGAGATGGACTGACATGGCTTTCCATGGAGCACCCTTAGTTTATTTTTCCTAAAATACTGGGCTCCTTTGCTGGCCAGTGGTAGGATGGGAAGAGCAAGTTCAGAGCATCTTGTCCTTCTTGTTCTCACAGGAGCACCACACAGGAGACCAGAAAGGGAGCCACCTACTAGAGGGCTGGATTATGCCTGACTTTGGAGAATCACACAAAATTGAGTAAGGCAATCTCAAGAAAATACTTAGCTAAGAAACCTCTGGCAGGACCAATGCAACACAATTCATGGATGAATTCAAACTGGAGTAAAGAGGGGGAAGAAAGGAAAGATTGCAGCTTGCAGAATGATATAAAAGAAAGCACAAAGCTAGGAGTATGAAAATAGAAAATAAAGAATACTGAGAAGAGAGGACACCAGAGCAGTCTGTATTGGAAATCAAACTGAATATAGGCAATAAGATGCAATGAAGAAAGTGGTCTCAGCACAGTGTATGGCTTGGCACCGTATTTACAAACTATTGAAGTTTGTGATCTTCCAGCAGGTATTTAGGGGATCAGTCTGAATAGACTGAATGCTGGAGATAAACATTCAGTTCCTTCCAACACTTGTGGAGCTCAAATCGACATTCCTTTCTCCCCTACAGGTAACAACCACCAAGGCTGTAACTGATGCAAGGAAATCTTTTCAGCTGATGCTGTTGTAAATTGTACAACTGAGATTCACTGAAGTAGATACTAGCTCCCAGGAACTCCACTTCTCAGGTCACAAGAGTGAATATATGCATGTTCCATGAAAGCAGATCAAAGCCATCCAAGGGATGGAAGAAGTCGTACCTTCTACATCCACCTGAGACCCTAAACACTGGGGTTCAAATCCTCTCTCTGAATTTAATAAAAGCTGGGTGGAAGAGGATTCCTCTACTTTAAGAAGTACTCAAGTTTCTCGCTGATAGTTGTTACAGAGATGTAAACAAATGGAAATTTGGGTTCTACACAAAATGACTTTTTTTTGTTTTGTTTTCACAGGAAAAGAATATCCTTTAAATTAGTTTTGATCACAAGTACTTTCTCCTTTCTTTCTCCCCATTTTTTATTTCAGCTGTGAACCAAAAATAAATTACCTTTACTTGTCTAGTGCACAGACAAGTTAAAAAAGGAGTAAGAAAGTAGAGATGCCCTGCCTCTGACAAGAACTCAAGGAGAGTAAAGTTCTGATAATCCAGGAGAGACAAAGCTGGGGAACTCACATGGATTCCAATTTCCTCTGAAGTCAGGGAAGAAGGCAGTTAGGAGACACTCAAAGCAGATACAGCGTGGGAAAAAAAGAGAACCACCACTCTGGTCATATGAAATTGCAAGAGTGTAAAGTTTGTTCTGTAGTTCCAGCTTTAAAAAAAAAAAGTGGTGTACAGTAGCTCAATTTTAGAGAGAAAGTGATGGGATGGTGATGACAAATTCAAAAGGTGAGCCAAATGAGATAGACAGATATCAGATATTAGACAGAAAAGTGGAAGAAATTGAGAGATGCATGTAGGTATTATTCACATTGAGTAGTAGCTGAAGCCAGGAGACTGGGTGGGAAAGCAGAGAGCTGTAAATAAGTATACTAGTAAAGATACAGATTTGAGAATACTATCCAAATAGCTTTGGTTTAGTAATTATGAACTGGAGAAATTATTCAGTGAAATTTTTTTCTTTTTTTTTAACTGCATGTGAATTATCGAGAGGTAACTTACATTTTTTCTAAGTGTAGTTATCAAAAATCTTGACCCACAAATATTTCAGAAGCACTTTGTTGATCATATTTGACAGTTTCCTCCACTAAACTCAGCTGATTAATTAGAATTGTCATATGACATTCCTTTTGCCTGAATGGGTAAAATTATATAATTTAGTTTGAGACTGACTTTATATTAATATTCTGTAAGATATACTTAAAAAAAATCCCTCTAGCAAGTATCTCAAGCAAAAAAAAATCAAAAGGACATTTCCCTTGCCACACACATGTATTGTATACAAATTCCTTTAAAGCCTCAATTAATGTTAAATTATTCCTGCCCAAACTGTGTTCTTTTAATACTATATTTCCCTATCTCCTAACGTTACAGCTCGCAGCAAACCCTAGTACAAGCCCACACCACCTTTGAACAGCATAGGGATGTGCATCTGCAGATTTTCAAAACAGAGTATTCCTTTGCGTAAGTTTTCCCCAACTGGCAAGGAAATGTGGGGGAAAAAAAAAAAAAAAAAAAAAAGAGTGTCCCCATTCAGGCTTGCTCAGATTCCAGGGATATAAACACCCACAACATTTCTAAAGAAAAAGTGAGCAGTGATATGAGTTGCAGTAGCATATGATAGGAAAGATCTGTTGAAATTGATCATTCCCCTGTCAAAATATCAAGAAACTGGCCAATACATTCTGCAAAGTTGTCAGAGCAGATGATATAGCAAAGAAGCGTGGCTATACATTACTTAGCTGCTTCTTTTCCTGCCACTAGCATGTCAATCTGCTTCATCTCTGCGTTGGGGGCACTCAGGTATAGCAGCAGATTGCTCTTGCATTATTTGTTTTCCTTCCAGCCTTCAGATGTAGCTGCTATTTTATTCATGAATCACAATATTCCATTTAAACAATTAAACAAGAATTTTTTTTATCACTTTGGGGAGAAGAGGGAAGTTTCTCGGAGAGTCATTAGGGAGATTCCACAACAGTACAGTGCAAGTCATCTTGCTATGGTGGTACATTGTGGTGTTTAGGTCTGAATTAAAGTGTTCTCTGCTGTCTCTGGCACTGGCTTGTGAATTACCTGCCATCCACTGTATTTGGACAGAGCCCATATTTAGGGCATCCTTAACATATTTTTGTAAGCAGCTTGTACTATCAGCACTTGCAGAACCATTTGCATTTACTTGCAGAGACAGCCAGCCTGACAGGGCAAATAGCTACTGCTGGAGACTAACTTTCTGATACTGTGCTACTTTTCAATAGCTCCCCAGTTAATAAATCTTTCATCCTAATCCTGAGTGTATCTCAGGTACCTATGAAGCAAAGCAGATAGGCAGCAGGTGGGACTGCATCCATTATGCTAGGGGAAAATGAGGGATTATGAACAGTGAGATTGAATTGCAAGAAAAAGCTCAACAGAGCTGTGGAGAACTAGAAAGCTTCAGGTTTTACCCTTCCTGGGGCTGCATGTCCAGGAGTCTCTTTGCCTTGTACAGACCTTTACGCACTGGGAGAGTCTGTGAAAAGGAGGTCCAAAACAAACGAGTCAAAGCTGCTTTGGGGGACTTTTCTAGGTCAGACTCTCTGGCACCTTCTCAAAGGGTGAAGTATCAAGTGGGGTAGCAATCTGTTGCTAAATGAATTTGTGTTGCATATTAAGCCAATTACTGTGGAAGCTGGTTGTATGTGGTAAATTCGGTATCCACAATGAATATCACATAACCAGGGAAACTTGGACTCTTCTATTTCACCACATAGACTATGATTACCTCTTTCCATAAAGTCCAAAACCAATCCCTCTTTAAAAACAATCTTGTTGCCACCAACTAAACCTTAAAAGATAGACTTTCCATTTAGAATAAATTTCCCATAATGTACATTCCTGAGGGAATAGAAGACATGGGAGTTTTACATGTCTGGGAGACTACTGAGATGTTTGAGTATTTGGACAATGGTTTTATTATTATAGAACTCCTTTTAGAAAAACCTAGATTAATCAGCAACTCTTCACACTTCAAGTTGAACACAAAGCCTTTTTTTTCTCAGCATTAGTTTTCCTTCAATGTTTACATTTAGATAAAGAAACATATTAGATAGATAGATAGATAGGCAGGCAGACACATGTTTTTGAGTGTTTTGATCCTGCAAGCCGCTCAAAACATTTCTCTCTCAATGACATCAATAAAAATTATATATGGTCAGTATTTACAGGAAACAAATACTTGGTGAACAAAAGGTAGAGACCAGGGTTTTGTATTAGAAGAGTTGCTTAATTTTAATTTGACTGAAATTTGGTTGAGTGGTGGAAAGAGAGTTGATGAAGCAGACTTCTCTAAGGCATTTGTCTTGTTGCCGTCTGGAATTTTGAGTAAGTATCTCGAGTGATACATGCCATATATTAAGAGGATGAAAACTTAGCTATCTGGCACATCTAAAATATAAATGTAAATGGGCAATCATTATTAAGCAGGTGTGCTTTCAAAAAGGTCCTGAAGGTATTGATTCTTGGCCTTATGCCACCTAAAATTTTTATCAATGACTTGGAAGAAAACTAGAACATAAAACATCAGTGATGAAGTCTGTAACAATTTGAGAAGAGAAAGTAATGAACATGTAACATGGACGGTTAAGTTCATGCTACAGGGGTATCTGAACTGTCAGTAAACTGTTTTTAAGCAAACAACTTACTTTTCAGCACAGTCACTTGTAAAGTTATTTTTCTAGGAACAAACCATTACCCACAATTGCCGAATGGGATTTCTGTCTGGGAAGCAGTGTGATGGATCACAAGATGAATCTGACCTGTGTCCATCCATGTCCAAAAGCACTAAGGCACCTCCCAAATGAATAAATAGAAATTTCTAGAAGGGAAATTATATTGCTTATTGAGCAGCCACTGGTTTAACTGGAACCCACAGGTTCCTGTGGGAATGTCTACTTCAAACTGAACGGTTCCTTCATTCTGTCTGAAACATATTTAGCTGACAGTATGACTGACAGACTCCCTTCTGCTGTATAAGAAATTTTTTTAGTCCTGTTTTAGGGGTATGGTGGGCTGCTTCTGCGTTGCATTCTTAAGTTGAAGTAATTTTTTATGATGATGATCACCTATTGCCTTGTGACAGGACAAAGGGAATTGGAAATGCAAAGGATCTGACACTGAGGAATGGGAGATATGCAGTGTAGGGAGCATTGGTGCTGGTAGCATGGTGGAAAAAAAAGAAGCTGGGAATTTTTTGTCTTTCACTACTGAGAGGTATAATAGGATCTAATGTCTGCAAGTGATTTGTAAACAAAGAATGGATGTTTTTCTAGGCAATATACTGCAGTTTAAACAAGAATTAATCCAAGGAAGTCTTATAATGTGTATTCTAAAGGAGATAAGAACAGATTA
Source organism: Gorsachius magnificus (assembly GCA_034008185.1). NCBI lineage: Eukaryota > Metazoa > Chordata > Aves > Pelecaniformes > Ardeidae > Gorsachius > Gorsachius magnificus. The sequence goes on along the minus strand of CM067083.1, from coordinate 51,006,589 downwards.
TCACAATAGTCCATCCTGCTTTTATATTCTGGCCTTAAATGCACAAGTATTTTAAAAATAAATCAAGATGGACATGAGGCAGTAACATGCCCCTGTTATTCTCTGACTGTTGCTGACTGTAGTGGAAGAAAATATATGTTGGTTGATAGCACTGAAATTGTAAGCAGTCTGAATAAAACTGTTATAATTAATTATGATTTTTTTCTACCTAGTATGCATGATAAAAGAAAGATACACTAGATCTTTTTAAAAAGTAAATATATAACTAAATAAATTTAAGAAATAATTAGCCATGTGAATAAGGACTTTGCCTGAAATTCTTCTTTTTCTTCATTTAGATGTATTTTAATTTTTTTACCTTGGTTTTGCACCAACTTCTCCCTAACTGTCAAAGTGTGTGCTAACTTCAGGCAAGAGCTACTGTGATCATCTGTAGACACATGATAACAATGCTTTTGTAGGGACAGAATATAAGTGCAATATTCTTTATATTTGTATAGGTTTATGGAATAATAATTCAAGCCTCATGGCAGTGTTCACTACTTGCAAAAAGATTAGTTAAGACTGTAGTGATAACCACTGTATCCAAATAACCTGTTAATGTAGCCAGTTTTAGAGAAAGGCAAATGTTTATAGATCAGACTCATTCTGCAAAACAACTTTCCATCTGCATAGTTTTATGCTCCTAATGCATGATGACAAAAATTTCTCATCTGTTTAGGTGTACTGAATAGAAAGAGGAGTAATTTCATTATAAAAGTCTGAAAGGATACTAAAAATATTCCAAGTGGTAAAAATACTGTATTTATTTGATTATCAAGGTTTTCCTCAAACACCTCTACTCTCTTCAAGACTTCTTTTATTACTGGACAGAAATTAATTATCTTTTCTTTTGTGGTTCCTCATGATTTACATTGTCCCCCTTCTGAAGTTTGTATATGTTCATGTAATTTAATACTGTCTTAGAGCAAAGGTGTAAGGGTAGGTGAGTGAAACAAAGAAAGGAAGAAAGTATTAAGATTACATAAACAATCTTAAATCTGTCATTTCGTAATGTCTGAATTCTTCACTGGCACTCTTAACTATTTTAGCCTTCATTTTTATGTCTACCACTTCCTTTTCTAAAAAGCAAACAGAGAAGAAAAGAGAAAGTCCATCAATTGAATTATATTGCTCTTTCAGTGGTTGTTAGCAAGGCTGAGGACTACAATTCCATCCTCAGAGCTTTGCCAGTGGAGCTATCAAAGTCTGTCTGGTTCAGCCCTCCCTCTCATACTTGCAGTCTCTTGGTTAAGCTGTTCCCTACTTTTCCTTCAAATCTCTCCTTTTGTCCCACCCCTCCTACTCTGCTTAGGTTCACCTCCTCATGCAGCTCATTAGGTACAGATTTTATTTATTTACCAGTCTCCTTACCAAGTTTCTATACTCAGTCATGCCCTTCCAGTCCTTGGCCCCCTTGTCAGACCCTTATCCCTACCATTCTGGTTTCTACTCCTACCCTCTTTCCACCAGCCTGCCCCTTCTCTCTACTGCCCCCAAGCTTCATGTCACTCTGCCCTCCATTTGTCAGCTGGCTCTAACCAGCCTCTGGGCCCCATCAATCCTGGTCAAAATTTCTTTTATTTCCTCTTCCTAAATCCTCAATCCCACCAGATTCCTGCTTCTAGTATGTCCTTTGGCCTAGTCTGTTTTCTGTCTTTTTATCCATTCCTGTCAGACAAACCCTCCCACCCTCCCCCTTCATGCTGTCTTCTTGCTGAGGAAAAGCTGGGTCCCTGAGGCATTTGGCTTTTGACTTTCCATAAAAACTGAAGTTGGAGGCTGGTGGAGGAAAGCTGGAAGTCTAGAAAAGCACCGGCAGCCCTAACTGTAATAAAGAAGGGGAGAGTGACAGGGAAAGGAACAGCAACAAGGTGTTCTTGACAATATAATCTGATCCAAAACCTAAGAAACCAGACTTTGAATTAACATTTCAGGAGCTGCTCCTACCTCTGTCACAGCCCTCATATAACCTTGCGCAAGTCCTTTGGTGCCAGGGTCATTAAAAGATGCAAATATTTTCACACACAACACACTAATGCTGAGCTTTCAGGCCCTCAGTCCCTAGTACCTGCAAGTCTATGCCAGGAAGTTAGGCTTTATAACCAGCATATTAGGAGAGATACTTCAGTGACAAAGACGACTTGAATTTCAGAAGCATTGAGCATTCAAAAATTCAACTTAAATTTCAACAAAATTCAACTTAAATTTCAACAAAATTTAAGGCCATTTTCTCAATATCTCTGCATGTTATTTTCATTATTGACAAAATTATAACTATGACCACCTTGTGAGTGTTGTAATGCATACTTCACTTATGCTTTCCTAAGATACCCCTACAGAAATAGTTTTATGAGTGCAAAGCACAGCTATAATTATGCATGACAAACACACTTTTAAAAGAGGAAAAAGGCCACAAAAAAGAGATGGATAATATCATGCGTAGCTGTAAGTACCAATCTCTTGGTCAGATTGTCTATCTGCTCTTTCAGAGAGCCTGTTTACTGCTGTAGTCAAAAGCCGAAAAGCTGTGGCAGATAGCAGATGTACCAATTAATAACCTGTCAAGGCTGATGGATAGAATGAAAAAAAATAATCTCACATATATCTCCTGTGTGGTTTTTTTCCTCACATTTCAGGTCATTGGGGGTCATGAGATACGCTCTGTCTCCCTGGAGAGAGACGAAACTGTCTCATTAGCGTCTATCTTTCATGACATTAAGACGCTGCCTTTGAGATGCTAACTCACTTGTTCTTCTCCCAGAATCCTGAAGTGATGAAGCTCTTTAATCAAGGAGTCTGGACAGCCAGCTGTTGGAAAGAAACAAAAATAGGCATTTTAGAGCTTCCTGTCAGTGCAGTTTCAGCATAAGATACATAGATGCAGAGAGGATAGAATATACAGATTACCTTAGATAAAGAAGATTAGAAAGATTAGCCATGGTTCTGAAGGCACCAGAATGCTGAAAACCATCTATCAAATAATCCTCCCGCATTTCCAAGCATGCTACCAAGAACACTTAGAAAGGTTATATTCCGAATATTTTAGCCCTTTCCCCAAAGGACTGCAAGGAAAAGCCAGATGAAAAGGGCAGCACTGTCTGCCAGATACCACCAGCCCCTTAGTGTAAGCCAAAGAGCCTGTTAAAAGAGGATCTCACATCAAAACCTTGGAGCTGCCCAAAGCTGAATTCTGATTCACACACCAGGTTTGGACTCATTTCTAAGTGTAATATAGGCCTTCCCTGATTCCTTGAAGGATTTCATAGGCCCCATGGATTACTTTAATTTTGGCTGTCACAAATATAACCCATTTCACAGATACGTAGTTGTCACCTACAAGTGTAATACACAAACCAACTATGCAGGCGGGGGAGTGATTTGCCAGAACTTTGCAATCAGATTACCATTCAGTCGCTACAGATTTTCACATCTGTACCAGCCAGTAAGAAAGAATATGTCTTGCGAGATGCCATGCACTTCACTGACCTGTTCAGGCTGTGATAACCTTCCTGGTGATGAAACCCAAGGCTGCTACTCACTTTTGTACACTACTAGACTCATTTCTGGCAAGTGATAGAAGTGCAGGCTGTGAAAGCAATCTGGGCTTTATTCTTCTTACCATAAATTGAAGCATCTGCTTGTGAACAGAGAAAATTCCTTAAAAGGAATTAAGATGTAGTTCTCCCCAGAACATGGAAGGAACTACGATTTTTATCAACCTGCTTTTCTGCTGATGCAACTACAAATAGTTACCTCTCACTCTTAATGGCTGCCATTAAAGGGAGGCAAATGAATTTGGAGATGGTTGTCAGGAAATCTCCATCAGCACTGTGGCTTCACTCAAAGCCAATGAGCCGACACACACAACTTCTGTTGGCATAGCTGTCTTAGGGATACAAAGGGAAAAGCCTTTATACTTGCAAGCAACATAACTAAAAGAGGCAAAACCCCTACTATAGACACAATTACACCAGTACAATTCTTCTACTGGTGAAACTTTTTCTACCTAGAGAACTGATTTAAATGATATTCAAATCAGCTTCTTGCTGGTAAATACTTTATCTCCATTCAGAGGAGGTACAGGTGGAGAATGTACCACCAACACAACTTCATCAGCAAACCCTTTTAAAGGTAGCCAAGGTTTCAGGTGGCCAAGGTTTAAGCATATGGTGAGAATTACCTGTTAATGGCTTGTCTCTTATATGTTACTGGTTTTGCAGTCTTTACAGCTGCTTCTTCAACCAATCATTTCTTTCTTCACTCTTACCCTTTCCAATTATTCACTAAATCCCTTAAGATGGGAAAGTTTCCTTTTTGCTTGCCTAGTAAGAACTTTTTCTCTTTGTTCTCCTTGAAATGATATTTCCTGTATGTCTATTTTTCCCAGAAATCCATCCCATTCTGCCCTCATGTATAATTTATATAATCTCCCTTATGTGAACTGCTTACATGCATCCTCTCTTTCTTCCATGTTAAAGACTATAAACACTTTGGAATCAAGGATATCTTTGTTTATAAAAAAAATGTGTAGAAGTATGAAGATTTATATAGACATATATATAAAAATGTATATGTTTAAGTGTTATTAGTTGTCCACTGCTGCATCTTCTTCCCAACACAATATTTTTTATAGTCTGTTTTTCAGAGACTTGCCCAATCTAGTTTTCAATCTTTTCTTAGTGCAGACTTTCACTGGATCTTGAAAGCTGATTATACAAGAGATCATGAAGTTACTAGCAAAGGAGGAGGAGAGCTTAAAAACCATGTCACCATGCTTAAAAAAGAATGATGCTTTCCAGCAACAAGCTCAGAAATGTCAAATGCGTGCAATATTGAATTATACTGACACACATTAATAGTCTGCTGTCTGTAAAAGTCCTTTCAGATCTTCACATTGCAGAAGCAATAATTTGAGGAAACAATGAAAATTATTTTGTCAAATGATAGTTTGAGGAAAAAATGGAAATGAAGAAGAAACATGGAAAACAAAAATTGAAGTAGGATCGAAATGTCTTAATTTCTTTTTGAATATTTCTGGATGTATTTCTGATATTTCCTATTTCTACTTTAATTTCTTCTGTTCTGTAAGTGGACCTTTGTAAAACATGCTCCAACGATCTGACCCATTTTACCTAATATCTGGCAGTTTTAAAAAAGTCTTGGATGATGTTAAATTCCTGCACTATGACTAGAGACCAAGGCTATACACAAATAATCATTCCATAAATAAAAAGAGATTAAAAATTACCTATTCTGCCAAAAAGCATTACGAACTATTTGTAATTTTGACCACAAAGCCACCCATATATCCATCAACATATTCATGTTAAGCAAACACACATGGTGACTTGAAAATTATTACAAGTTAAGCACAGCATCCAATGGGTTCACTGGCAAACTGTACACACCAAAGATTAAAAGACAAATGTATTTTCTAAGTCTCTGATGTGCAGCTAGTGCGTGCCACATGAAATAAATAATCTGCACTTTACAGATTTCTTCTATTTTGTGTAGAATGCTTTGAGGATTGTTTTTTATGCCCTCTGTAGTACAGAAACCCTTATAATCAATGGTCTCAACAATTACTGAAACTTTCCATTTCCCTCTTCCCAATTATTACTTGAAAAAGTACAGGCATATGAGAAATTTCCACAAACATCAACCAAACAATAGGAATATTAAATAAATCAATCAATAACAATTACATGTAAGAGTGTTAAAAAGAAATTATGCAAAAGCACAGACAATTGCCTTTAATCAGAAGCCAAAACTCAGGATTCAGGACATTTGCAGACTGATAAAATGGCAGGTAAATTGTTTTAGTTCCCTTTTTCAATGCACATTCAAACCTGTGTTTCATATGTTCCCATCTACAATGCCTGTTGCAGATTTTTGCTAACTGTGAAGGCAGAGCAAGATGTAAGAAATACAAAATTGATGCAAATCTTTAGTATTTTTATACTCCTTTTTCCTCTGACATAGCTCCATTGACCTCAAAGCAGTAAGACCCATAAAACCAATGTGAGGTCTTAGGAATGAACCTGAGTCTAAGCAAGCAACTAAGTAATGAAGGGATGATACCCAGTTCAAAGCACCAGCAGCTTTATAAACTCACCACAAGTAATTTCTTTGCTTCTATTTAAGCATTTATTACTTAAATCAAATTTAAGCGTATTACTTGCTTCTAAATGTTCTGTCATACCCCAGATTATTTGTTTGACTAATTTTGTTGTTGCTTGATTCTCATATTGCTTTATTATTTAACTCCAAATGCTGCACTTATGAATGAAAGGTACATCCAAAGTTACAGAAATTTGTAACTGTAAATTTACAATTTATATTGTGGTATTCTCCTCATAAAGATATAAAGATATTTTTAATCTTCATATAAGTATATTTATCTCCAAGAGAAGAATAAAGAAGCAAAATTTAGGGAGGACAGTTTAATGTCTCCTAATATCATAAATCCCCTGATTTCAACTGGTCTGAACACACATTTTCAGCTACACTTGTAATTAAACTACGATTCTAACTACTACCAATTTAATTACCCAAGTCTTCACATATTTTTTCTCAGACAGAATTAGCTTCTGGTTTTGTTTTTCCTTAAAATTATCACTTTGTGTGACTTATGTTCTCCAGTGAGAAGGCAAAGGAAAAATTAAATCAACTCTTTAATACTGCATAAACTGGCAAAATTAAAGCAAAAAATGACCGCTGCTACAAATACAGCTGACTGAGAACAAATGGAAGTGACAGGGCCCTGATGGCACTACCAGCCCAGACTGCCCCTGCCCAGTCCCTGAGGTTCCCCACATCCCAGGACCCCATGTCAGCCCCTGGGGCCATCAGCCCCTGCCCCAGCAATGCCACAGCAGGGCTGGTCTGCAGCTCCTCACAGCCCTGCCCAGCCATGGACCTTGCTGAGCTAGGACCACTCATGGGCCCACATTCAGGCCTGGCCTTGGCCCGTCCTCATCCCCAGGGAGGTGCCCGATGCCCGGGGCTGTCCCAATGCATCTGGCTGCTCCTGGCTGGGGGGTGGGGTGGGCCCTGGGCAAATTTTAGCCTCAAAGAATCATAGAAAATCATACATCATCTTCACTGACTGTAGTTACCAGCAGAGAGATATATCTACTGTAGAAATGTGTGCTACATCTTATCTTCTACCATACGTTTGTAGCTTTATTTCCTGCTTTGCATTTTAAATTTCATCTTTCCCCAAAATGGTACAGTTGGGTGAGATTCAATTCGCTGAATTTAAGCATCTGAGTATTGGTTATATGTGTCTAATATATTCATTGCATGCTTCTTTTTTAGTCAATAGAAGGAAATACACACCTTCACAGAGTAATCCCCATTGTCTGAGACAGGTCCCCAAAAAGGTATCCACTCCTCCAAATAATTAAAGAGTCCAAGGTGACTAGGTAAGATTTACACAAGTAACTTTTAAGACTTTTAGAATTAGATGAGCTTAATTTCACCCAACAGCGGCAATCCCAATCATTTCTGCACAAGCTTAACTTTGACCATGTAAATTTTCCCATCATATTTAGCTCCATGCAAACTGAGCATTTACATTATGAACACAGTGGAACTTCCATTTCTCTCACTTAAAATTTATGTCTGCATCAACACTTGTTAATTCTGAAAAGTACATACACTTCCGTGAGCTCTGAACGTAACCACCTAAGAATACCTATCAGAGTCCTTCAAAGGGTATCCTTCCATAGTGCTAATTGCTAAACTGAGCTTGCAACTAAAAAATGTTTCAAATTCAGGAGAATAACCACCTCATGCTTGGAAAATTAATGGATGAGTGTCTTTCTTTTTCTGACTGCTCCATGTGGAATCATATTTCACTGGAGTACAGATATGAAAAATGTTCTATATTCAAAAAAATTTGGAAATGCAGCACTCTAATGGCAGTACGTGCAACATAGCAATGATTATATAGATACACACACAGAAGCGTACGCTGGCCTGCCGCACACACGCAGCAAGAGAAGGTGGCAAGGGAAGCCTGCGGCTCAGAGGTGCTGTTATAGCTGGTATCCATCCCGAGCACAGCCAACCTCTAGCCACAGCAGGACACAGCAGCTGGGACCCCGTACGCAAGGTACAAGTAAGTACTCAGGACGGCACAACCCAGCCCAGCCAACTCTGTCGAGCGAGCAGGAAAGACAGGAAGAGCACAGCCCTGCACTGTGTGTGATAACAATGGGAATGGTAACGGGGTAGCAAGAAGAGGGAGCTGGGCTAGACTTTCACTCCAAACTTAACAGGTTTGAAATCCTGTAATTAGTGTGCATTTATTTGTTATGTCATTTTCCCAGTCTCTTCCAACCTGTTCAACTAATTGGAATACTGGTGTAAAAAATAAAACTTTCTGCTGTCTGTGCTTCTTCCAGTGAAAAGCAGTCCTGTGCTGGTGACAGTACGGTCACTCTTATGGGAACTGACAATGATTTCAAAGTATGAAGTGACTTCACTGAGCTTGTGTTAATTAAATGTTTTGATGTTTCGGGTGACCTTTTCTCATTTTTGATGTTATGTGAACATGAACAAAGACAAAACTAAGGAGAGTGTCTGGAATGCATAAATATTTTACTGAAAAGAGAAAAAGATATTATGAAGAGTATCAAGTATGTAATTCACAGAATATAAGCACATAAGCCTATCTTTGGAATACTGCCTTGTGAAAGATGTAGAAATGTTTTCTCACAGATCCCACAGAAGGGTATTATTATAACCATTTTCATAATTTTTTTACAACCTTCATGAGCAATACTTTCCTAAATAGTAAATTATTGAGTTTTTTTCTCTGTTGTTGCCTAGATAATTTTCTAATGTAACCAAACTTAAAGCTTCATTAACTTGTAGACCTACACTGTGCTTGCAGATACTATCTTTTGCATAAGAAATATTTAATTTTTAAAGAAAGATAGGTGATAAAACTGTTCTGTAAATAATTTTTCGTCTCAAGTCCCAAGCCTTACAACTTCGGGTCTTAAAATGCAGAGGATTCACGTGGGCACACAACTTTATCTGGAAGATCAATTATTGCTAACCACCATTAATCATAAAATTGCACATCAGACTCAAAACCCTCACATGAAACCAGCTTGTAATCAATAGGTTTACCTATTGATTCATTATTAACAAAAGGCCTTACTTATTTACCTTCTGACTTCTCAATGTTAATCAAGCATTCCAGCCATATTTACCAACTAAAATTCTCTGAGCCACTAACTCATACTTCTGCTTCCAACACCTATTTTGATGATCTATTGTGATTGGGCTGGGCACAGTTATGGAACATTTTTGCCCAAGAAAGACAACCAAATGACTTTTTGTTCAACAGATGTGCAGTGGTTATTCCTTTGCCTTACCAACAGGTACCAGAACTTTTCTCAGCAAGTATAATATGTCTTAGCTTTAGATCTATTTCAAAATACTACAAGCAGCATTCAGCCTGTTGGACAAACTAAAACATCTGATGATTTATTTTTTGTAAAATTACTGTTGACTGCAGTCAGCAGTATATTTACAAATTGGGAGACAACTACTCTTTAGTTCCCCAATATCTTGTACTGGCCACCTTACAGCTGGTGTAAGAAATAACATATCCAGTAAAAACAAAAAGGTGAAGTAAAAGATCACATGGGGTTCTTTACTTGTACCCCTGGCATTTTGATGACATCAGTTTCCAGATGATATGGGTCTGTACAGTAATGTAGGTAAGTAGATAGCAAGGTAAAACAAATATCTGCCTGAAAAGAGATACATTAGAGTGCTGAAATAATATAGATTCCTTTGGAAAAAAATATAAAAGGAGATATTTTCAAAAGCAAGAAATATTGAATTCTGTCCTTTCAAAGTCAGCAGGTGTGTATTTAGATTGCAAAGCTCAGCTCTGCAGTTGGGTAATGCTAAACCAGAGAGCACGACAGGCAATACTTACATGTGGTTTATGTACCCAGAGGTCAACATAGTGAAAGTCTTTCCTGTAAGTCTTTGGAAGTCTCTCTAAAACTACAAATGGTAGGGAAGGTCTTCAGCTCAAGCCAACTAGCATAGCTACAATTAAGTCAGTGGTGCTTACACATGTTCATACTAGCAAAAAATAATGGCTGGGTACACAAAATGTAATGCTTCGTTAAAAAGACTGCGTGCCAATAAAAGATATATTTAAGTGCCCCTTTTTGCAAAGCTTAATCTGCAATAAGAAATCTATTTGCTTTTAAAAAAAATTCAGAATTTAATTACCCTTTTCTCCTGATTAATACCCCTGTCAAGCAGTATTATGTTAATTTTCTTTTTTCTTGATTGAATTCTGACATCTGAAGTCAGCAAAAAGACCTATACCTTTTTTTTTTTGCTATCAAAAAAGGCTGCTAAAGCTAAAATTCAAGAAAGTTTCATGAAAGCTTGATTGTCAGGACACAATACATGTCCTGTTCTGACCAGTTACCAGAGATGTTAGTTGCCCAGCTGAATGGGTTACATTTTTGTTTGTGTGCATTTAATTTCAAAATCATCCAAAGACACAAAAGGTATTTTTGCTCTTGTGAAGTACTTGTGCAAAAATTCAGCAAAGGGACCACAATAGAGTTGGGAAAGGATGACAGAAAGTTTGACTACTGGTAGCAAATAGAGCATCTCAGGTTAGAGAAAATTCTGCTGGCATGGCTTTCTCACATTGCACACAACTCTGGCCTTCCCTGTGCTGCTACTCACTGTTTTTTTTAATGATGCTTTAAAGCCAAATGACTAGAAGGAATGAACCATGTTAGCAATTTCCTAATAGGGTCTTTCTTTTAATCTTTACTACAGAAAATATCAGTAGGAATACTGACCTGCTATTTCAGTTCATAACCTGCTTCCTTGCTTGCTTTTTGCATATTTAAAACAATATTTAAACCAGACTTGAAAAAGTATTATTTACTCACATCAGCAAAACCTGAATTGTACTGAGCTGCACAATGCCAGCATGCCACTGCTTGTTATTTTTGACAGTTTTCTATATATGCTGCACCGCTATATGAAGAGCCGTCAAGAGAGTCCATCAGAGGGGGAAATTTTCTAAAAAAAATCAGTATTGCCCAAGAGACTAAGACTTCAGGGGGTCTGTGGAACAGTGCAAACATATTTGACTAATAGGCTGTACCATTTGGTTGCTCGATATTCCAGTTTAAGTTATAGGTTTAAATTCACCCATGCAATTCTCAGTGAAATCAGTGAATACTACACTCATGCACCAAAACTAAATCCGTGCTGTCTATCTGTAATGAGAATCTGAACCACGACCTTTACTGCTCAAATACAGCAGCTCCAGAAGCAGAAATAAAAAGGATACTCCCTTCTTTCCAAGCAAATACTGACTTCTGTCAAATTGAAGTAAATGTTACAGAAACAACATAATTTCTTTTTTTTTCTTCTTAATTAACAGAAGTTACTCCTACAGTTTCTTCATAACATCAAAGAGTCAGAAAATCAGCAAGTCTAAGGCTCCTAACATAACCAGGTGATTTTTTTTTTTAAGTTGAGATACAACAGAGCTGCTCTAAACTTCTTTTGGAAGACTCAATACCTTCCACCATATAAACCTTGGTACTGAAAATCTCATTGCAGGGATCTGAGCTGAAAGGAGCTCTTCACTCTCAGTATACTAGTTTTCTAGCTCAATCAGCTCAATTCATGAAAGGCTTTCTCATCTTTTATTCAAAAAGTAGTTGAAATCTCTAAAGCAAACCTTGTTCTCTCAAACTCCCACCTTCATGCTGGCACTGGCCTTTGATGATGATCAGTACCTTTGAGAAGGCAAGTGAGAGGTCAGGAGCTTTCAGCATGTGGTGGAGACTTTATAAGAGAGGAGATTGTCTTCTCAGGGCAAATCCAACTATCCTGGAATAAAAGTCAACACAAGGCAAAAATAACTATAGAAGAATTTCGTTTGCCAGTTACTGAAGGGCAAGTATTTAAAAGATTGTAATTTCTGAATGCCAGAATTAAACAGGCACAATATAGGAAATGCTGAAAGTTTTCTAAGCTGAAATTAAACCAAGTTCACACAGCTGTTTTCCAGCTGATGGCTTGAAAACAGAAGTATATTTTAAAGACCAAGTGCAGATTTGGAGAGTAAATATTTCTTCTTTTTGCCCTCAAAAGTTGAATTAAGGAAACTGCCCTCCTATAATTTTGGGAATGACAGACAGAAGAACAGTTTCAGCAATTCATGTTGCAATAAATTTCTGTCTCACTCGTATTTTACCAAGTGAGGTTATTGCATGGACTAAGAAATGTAGAATAAGCCATTGTACCATCAAGAAAGAGGTGGCCAGGTGCCAGAGAACAAACACAGCTTTCCATCTCTTTAATTACAAAACTAGCATTCAAGGATATTAAAATGCAATTTTTAAAGGTTATTTTCTGTCCATAGTACAGGAAAATCAATATGCCATGCTCAAAAAAAATCTGACAGAAAACCCAAGATGCACACATGTAGGTCTTGCTCTCTTACTCACACATGCATAAGCATGCACAAAATTACTATTGCAGAAAGGAGAATGGCAAACAATATTCAGTGACCCAGAAACAGCAATGCTTTTCTTTCTACTTTTGCATTTCTTTTTTTCCTGGGATGTGACGTCATTCTGTATAAACAGTATATAAAAAACACCATTCCTTTAATCTGTGCAGCATTTATAAGACTTCAACATGAGCCTTTCACTGAGAGCTTAGACAAATATTTAAATTGCTACATAAATGACTCAGACTACAAGGCAAGCCCAGGCTACTCTAAAAATAAATGTTCATGGACAATAAACCCATCCAACCAAAAGAGAATTTTAAAAAGCCATGGAATATATTATGTCTCACAGAATAGTACAGACATATCTGGATGAATGGCTATGATTTTCTCTTTTTCATAGGGATTTTATGACAGCAAACCGTTTCCAGAACACTAAAGAATGAAGCAATGGTCTAAAGGTGACCTGCATTCTCGTAATAGAGTTGAAATTTTAATTGTTACCTAATTCTGATATTTTTCTTCCTCCTTCGCAGCAGCAATACATATATGCATGTCTTATTACTCTCTGTGAGGGAACATGGCAAAGTTCCACTTGTGAAATGAGGACAGTTTTGCGTTTCACCTTAATCATTAGGGCAGGTGGTAACCCCGCAGGCAACATAATTATGAAAAATGCCTGTGTTCAATACAAACTGTCCTCCCAGTCTTGAGGTCTAATAGGACATCATAGTACAATCCTTTTACATTTTACTGGCAGCTCAGAACACAGAAGCCCACAGAGGGGGGGACTACATACTGCTCTCACTTTTTGTCTGTGCAAATCCAGACAAATAATACATATGTTCTTCAATATTTACTCTAACATAAGAGGCAGAGTGTTCCTGGGAGTGCATAAGCTTGTGTGGGATGATATCTAAAGTTAAATACAGAAGAAAAAGAAATTAAGTCACTCTGTAGTCAGGTCTAATTCTAATAACATTGTGTGAGACAGGCTAATCCTGCATTACAAACGCTGATTCGTGTTTCTATTATAAAAACACCTGACAGGCAGGCATAAATGCAAGAGATCATGCTGTCTGTTCATCAAACAGAAAAAATATGGAATGACCTGAGAGGTTCCTCAAAGATAGTTAAGGATTATTCTGATTTTATCTTGATATACTGGCCCTATTCTTAAACAGACCACTTGTGACAAATAGCTGGCGAAATACATTTGAAATAAGCTGAAAATTTAATGCAAAATTCTACTCTACATTAAGGGGATAATACAGCCAGGTTCATTTTGAATATTACTCCTCTGAAGACACCCCAAGCACTACAATAACAAATGTTATATCAAAGATGCAGTCAGCAACAAATGCAATATGAGTCTCTGCGAGGCGGTTTTTCAGTATGTCAGAATTACAATATCACTCCATGGAAACAAATTAAGCAGCGCAAGCTCAGCTGTTGGGATCACTTTATTAGCAATGCAGTGTTTTCGCGTAAAGAATGCTTTGCTTTGGATCTGTCAATGAACATCAAAGATGGCCTATTCGTTTTTATGGTGCATGACTTACTATTTGCTTATGAAATAAACAAAGCACTTTAACATCCGTCTCTTTCTGCAACACTTCAAAAATAATACTGCAAATAACAAAACAATTCCTGATCATTTTTACTGTACAGTTGAAGTCCAGTCCAGTGTGGGGTTTTTTTAATCAAGAGGGATAAACACTTTAATCAGGAGGGATAAAACTGATACACTAGTACCAGTGAAGGAATAGTGAACAATTTCTACCTGGTGGAGGAATATCTACTTTTAAATACCCACAGATTTCTGCAAGATATTGAAAAATATTCTGCCCTGGTAAGACATCATTTGACTTAATTTTGTCCCTTGTGCATAAAAGCGGAAACACAGCCCTTGCCAGGTGGATAGGCCTTTTCGATGGGTCAGAGAAGGACGCTGCGCTTGCTCACGAATTTCCAAGGCTGTTACCATTTACCCCAAGCTCAGTGGCTGCACTGGACTAGGAACGCAGGGGGAAATGGATGTGCTTTACTATGTACAGGGCAGGAGAGAACCCCCACAGTTCAGCATTATGCCGTCAGGCTCATCGGTACGCTGAAGTGAATTAGTGCAAGCAATTTCATGAGATTATGCTAGCAATTTAGCACAGAACAGCTGCCGCACCACACTAGAGGATACTCCTTCTAGTCTTTACTTACATGGCCATAAATAACTTTTGAGTTAATCCAGAGCTACAGCATACATCTTTTATCTTTACCACCTTACACAGAGATATGCTATGCCTTGTAATTAGCTGGTCTTGTCTAACGTCTTTTTTAAACTCACAATAATTCCATTATCAAAAGTCCAATATATCTTCATTAAATTAGACACTCCATATGACACTATTTCTTCTAATATTTGAATTACTTCCCATATCTAAAGCATGCACATTTTTTCCCTCAGCTGCACTTTTTTCTGTATTCTTTCAACAGTGCAGTGTTTCTAAGCTGTGAGCCTGAAGCCAGAACAGTCAGGTATAGGAGCAAATCTCCAACCTCTCTAACTGCATATATGAAACCCCACAGGGTATGCAGTCCAACTGCAGAGGGTTGGGGCAGGGGGTGCGTGTGCACATGTTTCCCCCTCCTTGGGTCAGGTATTGCTGTATCAATCATTTCCAATCAGGAAAAAAAAGCCTTTTTGAAAATTTATACCTAGTGGGATCCTACAGTCACATAGCTTGGCACTATGAAAGCTGATGCAGATACTAGAAATGAGAACTGGAATGTCTCTGACCTTGATGCTAACACTTAAGCAGGCTGATAAGCCAAGTCGGAACTGGTGTCCCCCCAGGAATCCCCTCTCCCTCCCCCACACACCGTCTCCCCTTTCCCCAGCAGAAGAGAGACAGATCTCAGGCATGAGTCTCCTCTGTTTCTTCTTTTCTTTTGCAAAATGGAAAGTCAAGTTACTGAAACTAACCATAAGGTTCAGCTTTTTTTTTATCATGTCATTAAAATGCTCGCTTGACTTTACTTCATTTCAGTAGATCCCTGAATTGCAGCTGTAAAAAATAACACTAGGTCTCACCGCGTGTACACTTACCTTTTGACACCACGTTAACTATTTATAACTCAGAGTACTCCTGAGCAGTCATTTATATGTTAAGCACTCAACCCTGTATCACTTCTGCCTTTCAATACTACATTCCTTGCTCTGTATTTTCCACTTGTGTCTGTTATGTCATGGATCAGAAATTCATTCCTTCTACTTCTGTCTGGCTCCAGAATACCATCATGCATGAAATTTCAGAGACGCTTTTTTTCCTGACTGAGAATTATTGGATATACAGCTATAAAGCATCCATAAAAGCTAAAAGCCCTTAGAATTATTTGGAGGGGAAACAAAGCATCCCTTAAGCATCAAACTGGTTTGAAATTCTTCATACTTCTCTTCTGTACCAATTCCTGCAGGATTTGCTTTCTATTGTAGCTTAGCTCCTGTCTGCTTCAGGAAAAAGATTGTCAATTATGATAAATGATTCTGTGTGGCAGGATTTAGACTCAGGCTACAGAAAACTATATCCAATGAGATTATCTGATTCTTTTTTAAGGATCAATAATTTATTTATAGGCAGGAGCCTCAAAGGTTAATTTCTAGTGCTTTACTTGCCAAGCTGTCCAGCACTCAAATGACTTGTAGGAGACATACAATCAGAACTGGCTAATCCACATCAGCTTGTTTAAAAAAAATTGTCAGATTAACAAATCAATGATACTTACACACTGCAAAATTGGTTTCCACTTAAAAGCTGACTGGATTTACACAGTTTACATGCAGCATAAATCCTGTTTTCATGTCATTTAGCAGGGATTCTGGGCAAAGTGATTCTCCCCTCTCTTGTCAATTTACAAGGCACAAACTGGCCAGCAGAAATCCTCTTGCAGTTTGATGGATGTCTATTGAGGGAAACAGGGGAGGAGGAAAAAAAGAGCAAAGCAGGATTTTTGATGTTTGGCTACAGATTGCTGTCACTGATCATTTTCCTATCTCTGCTTCCACAGCCAGCTGTGACTTTCCATTTAGAGAGCTTTTCCCTGCGTTACTGGTTATGCCAAGAAGAATACATTGCCTAGCTTGTGACATGTTGATGCTACACTCATGCAACAACCCATTGGGGTGCTACATTCATGGCGTTTTCACCCATTTCCCCATTTTAATTCTGCTCCCACCTGTTGCGGTCATTACAAGAGTCAACGGTGTAGCAGCCGTCAAGCAGGCTGTGGCATTGAATGCAAAAGCTGACCTCGCTGCAACAAATTCTTTGGTATGTGCATGCACATCTCCTTTCTCTCTCTCTCTCTCCCCCTCTTCTCTCTAAATATTTTTTGCTCCCCTTTGAAGGTTGTGGAGCTTTATCTAGGTTTTTTTTTTTAGTTTTTGTTACTTTTGGGATTTGATGGTGAGTGAGTTGCGAGAACACAGCACACTTGAGATCATTAGGACAATATCCTCCTTCACAGGTACAATAACAAATCAAGGTAGCAAACAACTGAAAGGTACAACAATATTTTTTTGTGCAATGGCTGCTGAATTGGAAGAGTTGTGATATAAAACTGATGCAGGTGACAGGTGCTTAATCAACTGAATCTCCAACAACTCTAATAATAGTTTCCTAACTTCTTTCTGTACCTGGAAAATACGAGTTGAAGACAAACACAAATATTTGCAATAAAAAAACCCCACCAGTGTAATTTTGTGTTTTTTCTGTCTTGTATCTACAGATCCAACTGAACTGAAGGTTAATGCTAACACTTAAAGACAGACTGTGCATAATCTAAGAGGACATGTGACATTTTTATGTTTCAGGCTAATGCTTTGTGTCTTTGTTGTTCAGGAGAGTCTCATGCAGGAAAGTAAGCTAATGTCAATGACTATCTCAATAATAAATAGATAAATAAATAAATAGAGACAAAGGAAAACATGATGGAAGTGGCTGAAATAAGTGGCATGTACACAGTAAACAATTCTGCCAAGCACTGTTCTAATTTGTCCCAATCTACCACAGCCTATTACTCCTGCCTCAGAGACTCCTTATCTTAGATTTTCCAAGCGAGCTAGCCTCTATTTCTTGATAAAAGACCCAGCAGTATTTCAGAAAATTGCACATTAGATAAAGAAGAAACCCAGTGTTAGAAATAATTGCCCGCATTTTTTTCCCCAGCTGAGCCAATCCTCCATCCAAACAGTTGAAAAGCTAACTGCCTTCAAAGTTAGGTCTCAGTAATCCATCTGTATTGGCCACAAAATAATAGGCTTGACGATATTGTAGATTCATTGCTCTTAGCATTGCTGTCTGCTAGAAAAAGCTGGGAAAGTACTCTCCGAGAGGTCAGCAAGAGCAAAAAAGGACTGGGCTGAATTGTGCTCTCCACAGTACTGGCTAGACATAACCCACACTTGCGACACAGACGCAACACGGAGCTCCACAATGCACGAGAGGCAGATATCATCGAGCCCTGCTTCTTTCTCCTTCCTCTCCCTTCTCATCCCCCTTCTGGGAAAGAGAAGATATCTTTGGTTTGGAAGAACCTGGAGCTAGCAGTAAGTACTATAGGTAAACAAATGTACCGAACCGAACAAAAAGTCCATCTCTCTCTTGATATCCTGTCTCTGGTACAGGCCAATAACAGATGCTATAAGAAACAAGAAAAGAGTTAAATATCTCTGTATACCATCCTTATCTGCAGACTGCAGTTTAGGGACATTCTGTGATAGAGGATGCAACCAGATCACCTATCCTCGCCACTCTTGGCAATTTTCTGTTAATGTATCTAATTACTTTGGGAACCCTGAATACTTTTGGTCTCTACAATACCCTTAAGCAGTAAGTTCCACAATTATAATTTGCAGTGGGTGAGCTTCCTCTGTTTGCTTTATACCTGCTGTATGGCTATCTCCAGTTCTCACATAATAAGAATGGGTAAAACCCTATTAATCTTTTCCATTTCTCTCATGATTTCAGAAAACTCCGGCACATCTTGATCCAGATGTCTCTTGTCAGAACAGAATAGTAAGCATCTCATTACACATAAACTATTCCATACCTCTGGCCATCTTTGCTGCCCTATGTTTGAACAATAGTTCTCACTATTTTTCAGAGGCAATAACCAAAACTGCACTTGGTATGTGCAGAGCAGGGTGCGCTCTCGATTGACCAGACAGAAATAACACTTTGTCATTCCTAATAGTTCTGAAGATCTTAAATGCCTTTTTGACTTTCACTTAGTACTCAGTTGATATTTCCAGGGAACCACCCAAAGAGGATGCCAAAAAAATGAGGCAGCAGATGAGAGACCAGTGCTGTCCTGCCTGCTTTTGCCTTCATACACTCCAGATGATGCCGCCCCTGCTTCCTGAGAAGCCTTACTGGAAAGCGTGTTCAAAAAACCTAGCAGTGTCACGCAGACAGTCAGCTCTGTAAAGCAAGTCAGTTTGTTACTCCATCCTTGCACCTGAGCAACACTGCAGCAGCATTGCAGCCAACTCTGGGCCATGGCCACGTACCCCATTAACCTGACTTGCCGTCCTGGCTCCACCTCAGCTTGCCCCAGCACTGGGACTTCCCTGGTGATCACAGGCCTATGGCTGACTCGGCATGGCGTGTCCCATTGGCACGGCACAGCATGGCACGGGCGGCCTCACTGCCGCCCCAGGATCACCCTGCCACTCTGCTTCACCACGTTCTGCCAGCAAACAGTCGCTATACAAGACTGCAAAATGACTTACCGAGTCTCTAAGGAGTTAAGGATGTTTAGCTGAGCTGTGGTGTGAGGTATGAGGGAAGAAAGCAGAATGGACAAAAATTTGATAATCTGAAACTAACACATGAAAATGAACAACTAAAAGCTTTTATCTGAAAGTTGAAACTGAGGAACAAAAGATCAGGATAGCAAACAAATAGGAAGAACAAAGAAAACTACCATCAGCCTCCTCCTTTTCATCTTCTAAAGGACAAACATTTCTCAAAGAGCACTATATTTATTCTGTAATAAGTAGCCTTATAATTTTCATTATAAAGATCATGCAGTAACAAGAAAATTGCAAGTATCATTTTCTTTTCTGACAGAAGAAATGGCACAGGACTGGAAATTCAACACTAGACAATGACTGGTGTTCAGTAGAATTTCTCCAGTGTCCCCAAAGCATGTTATTAAGTAATGCAAGAAAAGTGTTGGGTAATTAACCCTTAACTACACAATATTTGCAGAGGCACTGTATTCCGCTGTATATTGTATATGATATTGTCAGCTGCTTTACTTTCAAAGAGAAATGGAAATGTAAAGCACTTTTGCATATGTGCCTTACGGACTTGAATTTGAAAACTATGAAGAATGATTTCTCCAAACCCTAGATGTGAAACCCTGGAGTTTCATACAGAGTACAAGGTCCCTCACAACCTGACCTGTGCACACAGCATGCTCGAGCGCTCACTGTTCATGTAGAGCCTGTCTTGAACTCATGCAGAACATTCCTGAGGATGAGACAATTTGTCTGGTGCCCTCAGTTTTCTTGGCTGTGCTCAGAGAAACAAGGACCTCAAACCTAGACAGCATCTGACCCATAATAAATGGAAAACAAAATCTCCATGTGTAGGTTAATCTTTCATCTGCAGGTCCCTCTACAGGTTTGGGTTTGGGCTTTTTTTTCACCTCTGGGAGCTGTCAAGGCAAGCTCTTTTGTGATTGAAAAACCTGGCTATGTAAAGTATGGTGCATCTAGCTGTGCAAAGGTGATATAACATTTATTTTTATTTATATTACAGTTGAGCTGAAAGCCTCCCTTGTGCTAATAAACAGTGTGCTAAATAGTGGGTGAACATGTCAAATTAAACAGATGATGTAGTCATTTTTAAGTCTACCAGAGGATGCTATCTGTGAGGGTGATGCAGAGTCTGTGGAAGATTGCCCAAGGGAGGGGGTTGAAGCACTACAAGAAATCTGCACGTTCTTCTCCGCTATGGATATAATGACCAATGCAAAACTGGGATTTTAATTTTGTCTCTCAACATCATAAGCTGTGACTTGGGCCTAACTCAGTGATCTTACATACAAAAAATATTACACTGCCAAAGATAATACTCCAGCTACCCTTTACAAACAGAAAACCATAAATCCCATGTCTTGAATTTACAGAATATAAACCAACAATCTGTTGCAGACTCAAGTCTATGTTTGACAATGACAAGGCAATGCTGCCACACAATTGCCTTGGGAACCTCCACTGAAGGCAACAGCAATTGAAAGTTATAACATCTGGCTCCGAATCCTTACTTTATGACTTTGTGGAGAAAGAAGAACAGTCATAGCTGCATGACAAAACATCAGTTTCGTATTTTCTGACTTTTCTCACAAAGTCTTAACAATATTTAAATATGGCTCACTTCATATTAATGCATGTATTATATAAGATTAAAAAAAATACAAGATCTGGCTCCCACAAAATCTTTTATGGAAGATATTAATGTACATCTTACTCAAGAGACTGAAACCTCTTCACAGACATTTTAGCCTTCTGCATAAAAGTAAGCTTAGGCAGGATTTAAAAGAAAAAAAACCCAAATAATAATTAAAGAAGCTTTTTCTGTGCCCAAAAGGCCAGAACAGTTGAAATTAGCAATTTCAGTGTGCTAGGTACAGCCTGTTTCCTTTTGCTTTTCTTTGATTAACCTGGCTTATATACCTGCCTTGCTGGGAAAGAAGATCTTAAAGCCCACCCATTACTGGCCCTGAAGCCTGCATAAAAAGCCAGAGGATGCCATTTAAATAACAGCTCTCACATCATTCTTCTGCTTTAGCAGTACAACTATTTTAAAAACAAACTTCAGGGCCTGAAGTAGCTCTATTTTTAAAGTAAATTTTGCTAATAAATTGCTTCATTGGCAGGATGCAGTCTGCAGTTTATTCAGTCTGTAAAATTCTCATGTGATAGTTGTAATGAGTCCGAGTTCAGTGCTCAGAAATGAACTCTCTCCAGTTTGAAGGAAGTAGGGCTTAGCTGAGCAGGAGGACAGATCGAAAACCCAGCAGCCTAAATAACCATTTGTAGCTAGAGAACAGAGAAGAGCAAACGGGGATAGAATCATAGAATCATAGAATCACCTCGGCTGGAAAAGACCTTTAAGATCATTGAGTCCAACCGTTAACCTAGCACTGCCATCCCACCACTAAACCATGTCCCTGAGCACCTCATCTATCCTTCTTTTAAAGACCTCCAGGGATGAGGACTCCACCACCTCCCTGGGTAGCCCATTCCAGAGCCTGACAACCCTCTCGGTGAAGAAGTTTTTCCTAATGTCTAGCCTAAACCTGCCCTGGCGCAGCTTCAAGCCATTCCCCCTCGTCCTATCATCTGTTACCAGGGAGAAGAGGCCGACCCCCACCTCACTACAGCCTCCTTTCAGGTAGTTGTAGAGGGCGATCAGGTCTCCCCTCAGCCTCCTCTTCTCCAGACTAAACAACCCCAGTTCCCTCAGCCGCTCCTCGTATGACTTGTGTTCCAGACCCCTCACCAGCTTGGTTGCTCTCCTCTGGACCTGTTCCAGCAAGGCAACATCTTTCTTGTAGTGAGGGGCCCAAAACTGAACACAGTATTCGAGGTGCGGCCTCACCAGCACCGAGTACAGGGGCACAATCACTTCCCTACTCCTGCTGGCCACACTATTCCTGATACAGGCCAGGATGCCATTGGCCTTCTTGGCCACCTGGGCACACTGCTGGCTCATATTCAGCCGGCTGTCAATCAGTACCCCCAGGTCTTTTTCCACCAGGAAGTTTCCACTAGTTTCGCTAGGAAATTTGAAGGTGGGTGTACAGGGAGAGGAGACAGGGATTGCAGCATACAAAAAAAATACAGAACACTGAAGGCACTCAGTGCTAGCAGAGCTATTTTTCATGTCAGATTTTCTTTAACTTGCAAGCTCTCAGGGCCAGACCCATTAGCACACTGACCATGATGCCTCAACCCAGGCACTGAACTACATCTGCAGGACTGTGGCCTATTTTCCTGACAAACGAGGCCAAGAAAGGGATGGGTTGCACAGAGGGAGCTGCCAGCATCTCACCAATACAAGGAGAGGGGAAGAACAAGGGGGCTGTGCTGAGACATGTCTGTAATCGGAGAGACCTCACCAAGATGGTAACATTCATACAGTATGTGGGGGACTTCCAAAGACAGAAGAGCTGAATGAGCATCTCCCAGGAGAAAATGGCCCCTCTGCAGGTAAGAATATGGCTGGTCACTTTGTATGTAGTGTGTTATACTCCCTAGCAGGAACAGATATGTGGAAGTAACTAGTAACAAACAAAAATTTAACCAAGAATTGGTGGCAAGCATGAGAGTGACAAAAGGAGCCCCCTGCCAAATATGCTGGACACACTAGTTGACGTGTTGCTTGTCAGAAGCATGAAGCCACTGAAAAATTGTGTTGTTCGTGTTTATCTCTGTGGACATGAGCTTTACTGCAAAATGATCTTGGGAAGATCAAAAGGGACTGGAGGTTCTGCAAACAGACGTGAAGAGGCTATTCTAGGGCTATTTTCATTAGTCCTTTTGGAAGAGTGGCAAAGATCAGGTAAAGACAGATATGATGCAGAGGTAAGTACCTGGCTGCATAGTTAGTGTTGACAGGAAGATAATTAGTTTTCTCAACCATGAACGCAACTTCCCAAACTTCATCTCAGGGTAGTTAAAGAAGTGGGTGAAGCAAACTCGTAACTTCTGGCAGTTTCCTTTGAGAACACAGGGAGAACAGGTTTGCCTTAGTAAAACCAGAGAAAAATGTCTTTAAGTCCTTGACTTATAAGAAATAATAACAAACTTAAATAGCTGGATTGACAGTATGCTCAATGCTGACAAGATCCTTGCCCCTAAGAATAATTTTGGGCTGACCTATCACTCAAGATCCTCCGTGAAATCCAACTGACGGTGATAGCTGCAGGGTCTGTGTTCAGTGTTTTTCATTTCTCCGTATTTCACATGCAATTTTTCCAACAGTGACATATATTAACATTTGTGCATCACACAGTGTATAAGAAGTCAGGAGGAATCCAAATAAGAGAGACACAGCACAGAAGAGGTATTAAGAAGTAATGTACAGTCCTTGCCCCTTTCATCCCTAACTTCTAGAGCCAAAGAGTGGCTAATTCAGCTTATGGCATGATTCACAGCAGCCTATGGAGCACTTTAATTTTTGCCAACTGCAGTGTTTTAAAGATGTTTTGGCATTGAGAGATGGCTAAGCATGCCTTTAACAGACTCCTCTTTTCTACACATCCCCCTCTAGAGTCTCTAATGGCAGTTCCATAGCTCTGTGCCACCAGTCAGGAAAGGTAATCTCAGCTGACTACTTGATGTCACCTCAATTTTGCAGTTTGATGAGGGCCTGGATGTGGTCCATGACAGCATGCCAACATTTAAAAACATAAAACCACTGCTGTTGTAGAAAAAGGTAAAGGGAGATTAACAACTACAAATATGAGCAACATAGTATTTATCCATCTCTTATTTATACAAAGCATGCAAGTTTACCCATTACTAAGAAAAGCACTTCTTCATTTTCTGCAGAAAAGGATGTGCAAACATTTCTTTGTAGGTCTAAGTTCCCTTTCATATGCATCATATATGGCTTCTGCTGAAGTGAGGTGGAGTCCTGTACATGTCAGGATAGGAAGAGGTTTATAAAGTTTTAGATGCCGAAATGATAAATCCTTTCCAGACACTTGTGAGAAACAAGATACAGTAAGGAAGAAAAAGTGAGTTTGTGTCACGGTGAAAAGTGTATAGGCAGTGTGTTGATAAGTAATATTACAAGGCTTTTCTCTGCATAATCGATAATGGAATCATATTTGTATCACCATAAGGCAATACATTAATAAACTTATCTTCTAAAAAGAAACATTTTTGGAGGGGCGTATCACTGGCATAGAGGTCAATCAGCAATGAGAAACTTACAATGAGTTTAAAATAAATGCATGGTATGAAAACACATACAGCAAAAAGAAAATTGAAGATTCATCCCCCAAAGAAGTAATAAAAACAACTATCAATATATAGCAGGGTGAGTACCCCAAGACTTTGCCTAAGTAAACCTTATATCCAGAAGTGTTATTCTAACCAATAATCCACAGCGTATATGTGTAAAGAAGTCTGGGGGGCTGTGGTTGCCTCGCAAGAGTTCTGGACAGAAATAAATCAGAACTTTGCCTTATGTGAACTGGGATTTGATATGACCTTCATGCTGCAGACCTGTCAAGCTGTAGCAATGATGAATGCAATCAGACAGCTATTAGACACCGTTCTAATTTAGACACAGCAAAACTTATTGAGTAATGTCCAATGAAACAAAAAGCAGGACTGCAGTGTGAAAGGGCTTTAGTTCCCTTTAGGTAAAATTCAAAGGACCTTGTAACATCAAGGCCTTGCTGAGCTGGGCATGAAGGCCTTGGAAGTGATGAGGCAAGATTATTGACTGAATATGGCAGAATCCTGTCACAATCCTCAGAGGAAGCTTAAAATTTCTACAGGGATGGTGTGTTTTTGCAATGTTTTGAGCAAGCCAGTTAAAATCGTTTTGAAAGTTTGTCTTTCTTTTGTTCCCTGTCAACACCACCTAGAACATTAATTCTTAAGCAAGAAACGTGTGAAGGAAAGTATCATTTCTTTCAACACTGTCTTATCATCTTAGGCAAGACCATGTCTATGAAGAACACTGGAACAATTTTATGTGCATCAGTATCTACATAAGCAGAAAGACATGGGACTGAAAACCTCTCCCCTGAACCTAAACTATTTTCAGTATTTTAACACATGGCTGAAAATGCTCCCCAAGCCCCTCCAAACCCAAATGTGGAAAAGTTCAGGATACAGCTAACTGTGAAATACCTAAAATGTTTTAACAGACTACAAAGCTGTCATTGGAACTGTCTTTTCGGCTAGACACTGGTTCAGAAATATTCAGTTTCTGTCCTTCACCCTTCTGAATTTACAAGAAAATAGAGGATGATGTAAGAGTGTAAGCCAATTCCTTTTGATCAGATGTGATCAGATTTTCAGCCTATCCCAGATCAGAGGAAGTCTCCGGGAGAGTCCAGGTCTAACAAAGGGATTAAATGCAGGAAGAAATTCTGGCTGAGATTTAGGATTGACTTTATTGTTTCAGAAGCAAATGTTTGCTGGGCTCAACATGAAACCTGTATTGTCCTTGCCTTAAGTGATGATGGCATAACCATCAGGATGGAATAAACATTATCCCAAATGACTAAAAGACGATCCAACAACTGATGGTTCCCCAAAAATTCAGAAATGGAGGAAACAGGGGTTGTAATTCTTTGAGGATTACCTACTGCTAGTCATGACAATTCATTGGAGTTCTGAGCAGGGCTGCAATGAGCTGATATAGCTGGTAGGTGCACACCTAAAAAACAGTTGGGCACCTTCAGCCCTTCAAAGACAGCAGGTAATCTAAAACAGGACAAATCCATCTCTGTGGAAGAGAGGCAGCGCTGTAAGTGGACAGAGAATCTTTTTCATTTGGGCTTGAACTGCCTGAATGCTCTCTCAGCAACTTGCTATACTTTGTCAAACTAGCCAGAACCCGAGCTTGAATATGGGAGAGTAAGAATCTGGTCACAAAATTTTCCTTGCTTTTCTTGGAAATTATGCCTTGACAAAAGGACTAATCTGCCTGAGGACAAGTCTACTCAGGAGAGCTTTAGCAGGTGTAACAAACTGTTGGTGCTAAATCAGTATTACCATGACTATTAATATAGATGTTTTTGCGGTGCCAAAACCCCAAACAAAACCCCTGGAAATGAATAGGCATATTTAGGACATATTCTAGGAGATCAAGAAATAGAAACTGCTTTTCAGGTGTGGAATGGGCTCAGGCCCTCCTATAGCGATCTTGGTGAGGCATTGGCTACTTCTGTGCTCTTAGGCAAATATGGTGATAATTTATACAGTTAAACTGTCAGCATGGTCCCTGGTTCACTTCTGGCTCATGTGCTGTCCCAAAAAAATACCTGAGCATGGTTTCAGAACAGTAACATTTCAGGGGCCATTTTCCAAAGGTTTTCTGCATGCAGATGCCCTGGTTTGGAGGCCAGAAGAACCTCCTAGCATGGACACAGGCTGCTTTTGTACCAGGCAACCTTCGTGTGCCTGGGTACCTTCCTTTTCCCTGTTAATTCACTGCTCTAGATAGCAAGTCTGTGGAAAAAGCTTCTTGCTTCTGTCCAACACCACATATGAAAAGGTCCTGAATTTTCTGTTCTGTTGTTCTCTAGTGTCATAACACAGGAACAGACCTGGACTAGAAAAAGCTCAATTATTCCCTCAGTTGTAATTAGTATTAACTTACTATTTATTTCAAAAAAAGCCAAGTTAAAGTCCTCGTTGTCATAAAATGGAAGCAGAGTTAGGCCAGGGAGAAGTGGTTTTGAAAAGCCAATAGAGATGTGGTGCTTATGGCAAATTCATTTCAAAGAAAATTTCGGTTCAAGCTAAGAGTGGAAATGTAATTTGCTATCTGTTAATTCCTATTAGTGAGATTCTGTACAACCTCACTTGCTGGGGTGACAGTTTCTGAAATCTAGGTTTTGATTTATAGTATATCCTGAGGATTAAAATACTACTTAAGATTTACAGTAATTGCTAGAGCTGCAGGAAAGAGAAGTAACACAAATCATTTGATGTAATAGAAATTCATGTGTACGAGCTGCTGTATTAGCTTATCATTCAATTGTTTTAATATTCTAACTCAAAGGCTCCTATCAAAGAAATTACTAGTCTTAATAACAGTGTGAGTTACCGGCAGTTTACAGATTATTCATTCCAGTGGCCATAAGTTCCCTTTCCTTTGAGACCTTATGAACTTCAGCTGTAGCAGATTTATAGCTCTACTTTGGAAATCATTACTTAAATTCAGTTACGACTTATTATCTTCCCTTACAAATTGTTAACATTAAGTTGTCTATAGCGAAAGGTTTTTATTACAGAGAAGAAATTTACAAGTTTAGATTTAATAAGGGCTTCATTTCCACCGGACAGCAAAGATGCACCAGTATCAAGTCTTAGAGGCAGTTTAAAGGACTGCTAATTTCCTAAAATAGCCTGAAGTTAAACTTACATTTTTTATTTTAGAGCTTTCTCTTCTGTTCCAGAACGCTTAAATGTATAAAACACACATAATTATCAATATAAAAGCAGAGTAAGTATGTATACTTCATGTCGTATGCCAGTACTGGTGCAATGGAGGGCTGGGGAAGCTCCAGCACAAAGCTCCATAACTCTCCCTTGACTGCACAGAAGACCATTAGATACACTCAAGGGGTTCAGCTATCATTCCCTTTCTAAAAAGAACAAAAGATTCAAAAGGATAAATGCTAACACAAGGAATTAAAGCAAAGGAAATGACCACAAGACACATAACTGGAAAGCGGCAAAGGTATGGCTAGCCTAGGGAACTGCAGAAGTGTTTCATGTTAAGTATGTGGATGCTTGTGCTGATATATTTGTAAGCAAAGCAGCAGATCCAGCCACTTTCCAAATAGAACAAGCAGCATTGTATGAGAAATATTCATTTTCCCAGCAGGTGAACTCATACCTTTTCTGAAAAGCAAGAGGCCAAGGGGCTGCATATGAACCTGTTGAAAATGTTACAAACCAGCTTCTCAGAGTATAATACTTCTGTATTTTAATAACTTCTGTTCTACATTCATGCTTTCACAATGACACAACCTTTCTGTGACCCATACTGCCTATTAAAATCTGCAGTCTTACTCAAGCCTGTTTTGGGGTTTTCTTGGGAGGGGTGGTGGTGGTGGCTGAATTTGTAATGTAATTATTTAAGACATAGCCAGAGCTGTACGTTTTCAAAGATTACTTGAAAAGTTTGAATGGAATGGCTACTGCACTATGACACTAAGTAACCATGTAAAGGTTGCTTCCAGATACCTTAGCTGTGTTTCTCATGCTTTACTTAAAACATAACTTTACTGCTGAATTTTTCTGGCTTACAATACTTGATTTTGGAAGAAAATGTAACATCTCCATAATTCAGGATACTATGAAATAATGATAATGAACTTACTATGAACTCTACTTTAACTTAATTCCTCCCTTGGAACACAAAATCTGGTAAACAATTGTTTAGGAATATTTCACAACTCTTTTGGAAAGTTCACTTACTAGTAAAGAACCTTGCAGAAACAGTCCTTTTAAAATACATACTTTAGATATGCAGTGAAAAAATGTATTTTTTAACTGTTACTGTAAGCAATTGCATTAAAAATTCCATTGTAAAATTATTGTTATATAACTGGATAAAACACATATCATGCAAACAATCAAAACACTTTAAACTTGAAGTACTAAATACTTCACGATACTGCTTATAAGCCATAAAAAGAATTAAGTTGTTTAAAGTAGTTGTCCAAAAATTCAAAAAACAGTCTTAGTAGTTTTCAGACAATTCGCAAACACGGAATGGGTAAACTTCTAAAAAACAAGAAATAAGAATAAAGATAATTTCAAAAGATTAAGCTTAGCCTGCAGCAGAAAAGCCTCAGATTTCACTCTTAGGAGTAAATTTCATAAATTCATACCTTAACTGGTTCTATAGTAACTGTAGTGTTGTGATAGCTTAGAAATGTCATTGGATGCTGTCCTGGTTTTGGCCGGGATAGAGTTGATTTTCTTCCAAGTAGCTGGCATAGTGCTGTGTTTTGGATTTAGAATGAGAAGAATGCTGATAACACACTGATGCTTTAGTTGTTGCTAAGCAGGGCTTACACTCGGTAAGGGCTTTTCAGCTTCCCCTGCTCTGCCAGGAGCACAAGAAGCTGGGAGGGGGCACAGCTGGGACAGCTGACCCCAACTGACCCCAAGGTATCCCACACCATATGGCATCATGCTCAGCACATAAAGCTGGGGAAGAAGGGAGGAGGATACATTCAGAGTGATGGCGTTTGTCTTCCCAAGTCACCGTTACGTGTGATGGAGCCCTGCTTTCCTGGGGATGGCTGAGCACCTGCCTGCCCATGGGAAGCAGGGAATGAATCCCTTGTGTTGCTTTGCTTGCATGCACGGCTTTTGCTTTACCTATTAAACTGTCTTTATCTCAGCCCATGAATTCTCTTGCTATTATTCTTCTGATTCTCTCCCCCATCCCACGAGGGAGGGGAACTGAGCAAGCGGCTGGGTGGTGCCGAGTTGCCGGCCAGGGTTAAACCATGACAGATGTGTAACTCTGTAATCAGCATTAAAAGTTAAATACATTGCCATTATTATAACACTAAAATGTAAAAAAACTGAAAACACAGGATATTCAAAATAGAAATATTATCCTTAGAATCTTACAGAGAAAGCTGTGTTTACCAGTTAGCTAAGAATCCCCACCACCTTACTTGTTTTCTTCAAGTATTAATAAAGATGCCCACACGTGAAAAATCCCTTCACTTCAGTAAAACTACCCACATATTTCAGCTGATGTTTTTATAGAACATTCATTTGTCATTCCAAACCTCCCTAATCAAATGTTGGAATGGTCCCAAAATAGTTCCAAATGTCAGTATATTTCCCACATTTTGACAATTATTTCAAAATGGTACTTGACTCATTTTTAAGCTATTTTTAGAGGGAAAGTTCTCATCATGTATCATGACCTTGAATTTTCTTTCAGCTAGCCACAGAAAAACAATAATTCCCTGCTTTAGTCCCTGTATGTTAACTCATGAGATTAAAACCCAGAAATGAGTCTTTGAAGATGTTGACTCTCTTCCCAGTAGTCACTCTCCCTCTTCCTCTACTCCACCCTGTTGACAGGATATTCAGTCATGATATCATAAATATTAAATTTTCTTTTTGTACAATATTGGATAATATTGTAATCCACCCCATAAATCTCAGGAAGTGTTCAGATTAGAAAATTGAAACAGTTTTGCTAAAAGTCCCAAAATAGAATTAGTTGTTATTAAAGTGAATACTGTGCACAGCTGAAGACAGCTTGCTTGGCATAGCATACTACACCTGCACTGTTTTCACTCCCAATGATGGTATCAGCACAAAAAATTAAGTATACCAATGGTCATTTCAAATAATCTATGTTTTCTTTTACCATTTTAAATGTTAATAGCACTTGAAAACCTGGATTCCTCAAATTGAATATTGGAAAATTTCAGTTTAATGGTGATAATAATTAATAATGAATTTATAATGCAGTTAGGGTTTGGAGGACCTAATTAAGATTGGGTGCCATTAAGTTCGTCATTATCTTGTCAAAATACACAATAAAATGAAACTAAATTCCCTTCCTTCTGGGCATTTTTCTAAAAGACAGGTTTATAAGGATCATCCAAAACTTGGAAGACAATTGGGTTCCATCATATCCATAATGGTCTAGAAGACATCTGAGAGCCATTTTCCCTCCCTTCCTTCCCTTTATGTTATCCTCAGAAAGAGGGAAAGAGATTGTAGAAATCCCTGCTTTTTAATATTAATATTATTCCATCCCTTTCTGTCCTATTAAAATGTCTTTATCTCAACCCATGAGTTTTCTCACTTTTACTCTTCCGATTCTCTCCCCCATCCCACCAGGGGGGAGTGAGTGAGCGGCTGGGTGGCGCTCAGTTGCAGTCTGGGGTTAAACCACAACATTTCTTAAGATGGTTTTGCTACTGAACACATCACTGCATCTAAGTACACCCTTAAACTAATGGGGACACAGGAGAGGTAAAAGTTAAGGCCGTAAGTGAAGGGTCTCTGTAAGAGCCATCACTGACGAAGGAATGCAGCAGGAGAGCAGGAGAGTGACAGAAGTCTGGTTTAACTTAAGCAATGCAATAAACCAAATCTAGAATGAAGAGATGACTCTTCCTTGCTAGGGGATCCAACCTTTCCTCCCAAAAAAGTAATTTTCACTCCTGAATTTCAAAAGGTATTTTCATATCCATTTAAAATCTAATCACCGAGTATTCTTCATTTCAGATTCAGTGCATTTGAAAAAAAATCTCTGAAAGAATGTTTAGGGAAGAAGTGATCAGCAAGAAGCAGTGAAAAGACTTAATATCTCAAGACAATAAAGAGTATCAGAGATAGGGGTGTGCAGTATGGAGACCATAAGTCCAGAACAATAACAACATTAGTTGCGATAGCATTACTTAGAAAGCATAAAAGGCACAAGACTAGGCATGTGCGGGAAACTTTTGCCTGCCTGTCATTTTTCTGGCTCATTGTTAGAAACCTCCAGTGATTTGGTGGGCGTCATGTCATGAGGTCAGTTGACAAAACAAGGCTTGTGGAGTCATGAGGATAAATTTAAGAGAACAAACCATGGGACTTAAGAGGTATATTGGCGTTCTGACTCTGCCCCATTCCTGCACAGAATGAAAGATGTATTTGAGAGGCTGAGTGTTATAAATTCTTGTGCTGCTGTAAGGATATCTGCCACCTTAGTGGGTGTTTGGTTTACTTAAAGCCCATCAGAATGAACACAGAAACTGAATATTTGCCTTTAAACCTGAATACTGTGTAAAATACTGTCACGCTTAATCAGGTCATTCTATTGTCATGTCAGCTGTGAAGGAATATTGCAAAATACTCTGTGATGTCAGTGCTGCAAAGAAAGCCTTCCATTTCTGCCGTTGTGTTTGTGTGTTCTGCTTTGTTGAGTGGAAAACTGTTAATAACCATTTCCTAAATTAATACTGCTAATATTGCTGTCCATATTTGAGCAAATTACTAAATATTGTTTGCTTATTAGAACACAGTGTGTAGCAACAGCATTCTACTTTATGCACTAAACTTGTAAGTACCTCAGCTTCAGCTCTTTTCTCCAATGTTGCAGTGTGTAAAGGCAAATGGTAGGGGAGAAATTAAATTTTAAGAGATGTCATTAAAGCTGTCACAGGATTTGTCAATACTCATGTTGAACTTCTTGTGTATGAAATACTGTACCAGGGGAGGCACTGTAGAAGATTGGTAGTTCAGGGTATTGGATGGAAACCGGCAGAATTGTATTAATGTTGCTGAACTCCTAGAAATGTCACTGTCTTCACAAACTTGATTTTTTTCTCTGCTCCCTTCCCTTCCACCAAACAAAAAGCTGCATTAGAGACTTACACTCAGTTTTATAGCTTAAGCCTACCTACAAACTATACATCAATACAAGACTAATTGTGCATAAAATTTAAATTCTATTGCACTGCTACATAAAAATGCAAAATGCTCCAGTGGTATAATGGCTGATGCTGAGCTCAATCCAATAAGGGTTGCCCCAAGGCAAGTCATACAAATGCAATTATCTCTCACATACTCAAACTGCTTTCTTTCACAAAATTACTTTTATTATGCAAATGTATAAATCTAATTTTAATCCGCAAGACCATCTAGAAGATTAAACCAGTACTCATGTCTTACCTTCACTAAGTGTAATTAAAGATATTTAAAAATTTAGTCTTGGAGGAATGATTCTAATGCAAGCAAGAGCTTGATATTGCCCTTAACCTAAATTATAAAATACAGATATTAGAAGAAAAAAAAAAGCAGCTCTAATTCAATAAGCTCACTTGCTCTCTTTCTTTTTCTCTCCCTTTCCTCCTGGAGCAAGGGGTGTTTATTGTCCAGATGAAGGTAATGTGGGAATGGGACTACAGACTAGGAGAAGTCCCTGTTTCAATATGGGAGGCAGAAATATTCATTGCCCTGCAACCTGTGTAATCATTTTGATGACTGTAGCAGTTGCATTCTGATTAGGCGGCGTTTATACTCACTCTACACAACTGTGACTGGCGACAGAAAGTGCTGAAACAATGAGCGAGCCAGACTGGCTGCATCAGCAAGAAACACGAGCAGAGTAAAAGCCTGTGCAAAAACCTGCTAGGATAAAAGGATGAGAGGGAAAATGCCACTCACAATCAAGTGGGATGTGGAACAGAAGAGACTAGTGCTTTGATGTGGCACCCTTCTGTAGGATTTCTTATGCCTGCCTGGGGAGAAGGTTTATTCCAGTGCCAGATGGACCTACTCCTTCAGCAGTAACAAGGGGTTTTAGATCCTCTTCCACCAAGCCAGTCCTTTTGCCTGGTGAAAAGGCACATCATGGGTAAGAATGGCTATCCTGATAATTCCTATTGAATATGAACAGTTCTTAATGAACCCATGCAAAACGCATTCTGATTTCCTGGCTGTTATTTTGGGTTCTCTGGTGAGGAACTGTTATATATGTGCAAGAAAATAACTTGTACCATAAAAGTCTCAGGAACACAGAAAAATGAAAATATGGAAATTTCATTCTACTTGCGTTTGAGCTGAAATACTGAGGAATCCATTTTTCAATATGAAATAGTTCAAAAAAAATTAAAATAATCTACAGGAAAGGCTGTGATAATTCCAGGAAGAACGCCAACATACAAAGTGCTATGGCACTCATCCAAAACCCCCTTTTTTTCTGCAAAGAACTTGTACTGAATATTTTCTGAGTTTTAAAGAGGTGTCCAAATCCTTCTGGAGCCAAAAGGATCACAAAGACAGAAAGACACACAAGAATTGGCAAAAGCATTTACTTAGGTACACTCTTTAATGTGATCTTGAAATGCTATTGACATAGCTAGTTTTTGTCTGGCTTAGGATGGCAGATTTAAAATGTCTTCTCCCTATTCTCAACCTTGTTTATTAAACTAATTATGCCTCAAGTTCTCACTTTCTTAATCTCCAAGTGATAAACTGATGCAAACAAAGAGGACCCTTCCCAAATTCTCAGTACATGTAAAACAGAGTTTAAACTTTAAAAAACCTCAAAATGAATACTTACGCAAAATATACTATCACTTACTAGTTCAAATGTGGACATATTTCAGATTAAACCGTTCTTGAAAAAAAACCAAAACCTAAAGGTTAAAGAGTAAAATACATACTATAATGGATAATAGATCTTTATGTTTCATGATGATTTTCCTATTTAGCATTGGGAAAAAAAAGAGAATTTTTTAATTCCATAATTTTTCCTAGAGTTGTCATTGTAAATTAATAAAATGCTAATATATTTTCTGGCCTAAATTTTTTTTTCAGCTGATCTTTTTTGTTTCCATCAAGTTCAAAAGGAAATATACCTTTTTATGCTTATTTCTTTCTACATTACTTGACAGAAAATGTAATAAAATATCGGTCAAACTATACTGTCAAACAGGAAGGGACAAAACCATTTTGCAATATATCCTGTATAACATATAATTCTTCGTCCATAACTCTAACATGGAAGAGCTAGTAAATGAAACCTGGTACTCCACTCCTATAGTGTGCTTTATGTAGATATGTTCCTTATTTCTTCTCTTCACAACATACATACTTATGTAGGAAAAAATATTTCCCAACATACCCATGGGGCTATGAAATTCATTAGAACTAGGATTTTTGTCCTATCACCCACTGCCCTGTAGACTTTTGTAGGCATCTCACTGCCTTCCTCTTCACTTGGTTTTGAAAATCTTTTCAACTGCAAGGATTACTGTGCTTCTTAAATTCCCCACCCTTTTTTGATGTTATTTTATATGATGTTTATTATTTTATCATTTTTAGTTATTAAACTTCCTCAGTCAGAGATGGAACAGGGTAACTGTAAAACACAGTAAACTCATAAGGTGCTGTAAAAGCTTATAAAGTGAAGACAATGTCATTTACGCTGTGCTGTGCCATGGCATATCTAATCTCTGGCTTAATCCTATAAACATTTAATTGAGCCAACTCTAGATACATCGACCCAGTGGGCTTAACTATGATTTTTTTTTGGCAAATGAAAGATGCTTCTAAGAGAGGTTTTATGGAAATCCATCTTAGATGTAGATTTAGACAGGAAAAGATAGCACAAGGTGGAAGAAACAAGGATGGTTTAGGAGTTTTAGGGACACCTTGGAGCATTAGAGGCAGCATGCTTGTTGAAGTATGTAACAGTAGAATAACTGGAGTAATAAAATGTGAAAATTCGTTTGTACTGCCAGTCCAACAGAAAACAATTAGATTTTGAGAAGATGGTCTCAGTTGTTGCTAAATATTAACAGCTACAGAATTCTGGTGGTTTTAGACGTTAATACAATTAAGAGCTTGATGGTTGGCTTGGATCTACAACTGTGAGCATCCCTTCTTGTCCAATACAAAAATTACGCCAGATCCGGCCTGACATTCTTTTGACATTACCATTAAGCCCCTAAAGATCCTTTCTTTTCTATGCAAGAGTTTTGATTACTATTCTGTTATGCCATTGGTCTGAATATGGGTGGTACAAACCAGACTCTGCTAAAAAATATAGCTGTATGGATCCTCTGGGAAGTGCTTGTTCCAGTGAGGCTCTGCAGTGAACCACAATAAATTTTGTGGGTCATCTAATAGCAAATAACCCAGAAGATTTTTCTTTCTCTTTTCCAGCAATGAAAGGTCATCTGGGTCCAAAGCAACATGGTATGGAAAAATCACGTGAACATGAGCTCTTAGCTGCAGTAAAATGCACTTTTACATGTATTTAAAATCATAGGAATGAGGGTAGTGATCCTGGAAAGAGCAATGATTTCAGCTTTTTATGCAGCAGCTACAAAACTAACACTAAAAGTCCATGTCTATGTAGTGTCCCTAGTTTTAAAGGCATTTTGAGAAGCTGAAGGGGGTGGATAAAAGATCCACAAGAATGACTGAGGGTTGAAGAAAATGTTCTACAGTGATGGATTGAAGAGCTTAATCTGTTATACTTACTGAAAAAGAAGACTGAGAACTGACTTGCTTGTAAGGGATAAGTATCTTCATGAGAAAAAAAATAATCCAAAACCCACTGGATAGGACATGATACTATTATCTAGTGGAGGAATACTTAATAAGAACTATTGGTGGAAGCTGAGGCCAGGCAAATCCAAATGAGGAAGAAGCAATGAAGAACCATTTATTTTGAGAGAAGGTGGCTGATTAACCTCCTAGAACTAACCAGCAGGAAAACTGGCAGTTCCTTTATGACTTTCCAATACAAATCCAGTGCCTTTCTGAAAGGTGTGTATTTGCCAAATATTTTTGCTTTGCCAGATTATGAGGTTTCAGAAATGATACACATGCAAACGTGCAAAATATGATGCTCTGTGATATGCAGGAGATCAGACTAAATTACTTAATTATGCACACTGAACTTTAAATCTACAAATCTATGAAATCAGAACACTGATCTTTGTGGCTACAGTTCAGACATTTTGATTCAGAAGCTGGTCACGGCAGAGAACTCCCTGGCAGTGAAACTGTTGTGACTCAGCTATGTAAAAGGGAAAAAAAGATACTAGCAGTGTATGAAAGATGGCTCTGAGGAGCAATGGGAACATGGAACTGGCATTTCTAAAAGTACTGCGTGACTCGTCATTACAAACCTCAGGAAGACAGGGATGATACTAATTGCTTAAAGGCCCCAATAATCTTTAGGGTAGACTCAAAGTTGCAAAGCCAACAGTGAACATTTTCCTCCTTTGCCCATCTTCTACTCCTAAAATCTACTTGGAAATTCCTATTTTAAACAACTGATATCAAACAGACCAGGGAAGCAGACAGGGGACCTAAATGAAAATTGTATTTAGAACCTGCTGTACTTTTGAAATCAAAACCAAAAGCAAATAAAATATAAACCCATTTGCTGACATCCCTCCCCCCTCCCCCAACTAACTAGAGAAAGAAATTTGTCAGGATAAACCTGATGGTCTGCCTTTATTCTTAGAGCTGAAAACATATTTCATCATGTGGAAGAACATACTGCTATGGAATTAATATCAAATGGAACCAAAGTGTTCAGTCTCCATCTCTGTATTTTAAAAATCAGTCCTTCCCAAACTTCCTGGATCATAGACTAACCTATCTTCCAAATTAGTTTTTGACTATCAGGATTCTTTTAATTTAAAAGTGTAACATTAATGTGTTAATTGAAAGAAGGTAATACAGTTCTATGGACCACCTGAGGACTGTTCTCCAGCTGGGCCACTGCTTGCCTGTTTACAGATTAAAAACCACTGGCCAAGACAAGGTTGCCTCAGGACCTCCAGCCTCAGAATGGAAGACACTCCCCAGGCTTAAAATTGGTGTATTGGAACCTATTGGTGCAATGAAGTAATTTTCACTTTCCATGAAACTGAGGAATAAAATAGAGTAATTAGCCATCCTTCTCACTGTCAATATTTTAGCTTTCAAATTGGGGAAAAAAAAAAATAATCCCCTTCTACATACAGATTGCTCTGATAAGCCCTGATAAAATGATGTAATTGATTATGTATAGGGGTTTTGTACTACAGTAGCATAAGAAGGTGAAAAATAGGACTTGACATACCTTGCTGATTGGAAATCCTTTGGCTGGTGTGACAGAAATAGGAATGATTTGCGCTTCAAACAATAGAAAGCACTTTTAATTGGCTCAAAGGTGATAAAACCCACTGCCCTGCTATGTGCTAATCTGTCAGACTGAAAAGTATTTAAAGTGCTGCGAGATTGTAGTGAGGATATTTTAATAAGATATTTGGAGGCTAGGCTGTTTTTACACCGAAGATTTTGGTAAGATATAAGTACAGTCAATGTAACCACAGAGGATTTCAATAAAATATTGAATTAAATAGGTCACTGTGAACTAAATGATGTTACAAATACTGAAGGAAAGAAAATGTAAATATGTTGCTATTTAATGGATGAAATAAAGCACCCAAAGTGTATTTTGAAACATCTCTCATTTAGACAGTTCTGTTTGTGAAAGGGCATGTTTAAAAAATAGCCCTCTGGAGCTCTTAGCAAAATTATATTTTTAACAGCTATTGGTCACCTTGTTCTGCCAGGCCAAGAAAAGTGTATGAAAGGGATAATAAATTACTAGTAAGATCTGGCTTCATAGGAATGCTTCTTTGGCTTTCCTCATTTCCCACTGAGTTTGCTTGTGACTTGCTGTATTAATTTTAGCATGCCTAACAGCAGTTGAGTCTTACAAAAGAAGTAAGTGTGAATTATATTTTACCAGTCTCAGGATAATCTGATGGCAAGCAGGCTATTCTACCAACATGCAAACTGGACAAAAATCAGCTTTTTGCCAGTGATGCTCCTTAACCCTAGCACAGCCAAACAATCTATAGGGGATCTTTCGTCACTACTGCTAATACAGGATCTCTAAAATCTGATATATAAATAAAATGTACACACATACACAGATATTTATGAAGACTAGCAAAAAAAAGAAAGAAAATAAAAACGTGTGCATAAGCTTTAAATTATGAGTTTAAATTACAAAATACGGTGCAAAACAATTCACATAAAATATTCTGAAAAACATACAGCAAAAGCCCACCTTAGTCTATTAAGCACACTTATTAGTTTTCTCTTTTAAGAAATCAGTTAAAACTTTAAACTACTTTTCATGTCCCCTTTCCTGTTTTTAGTCAAATTTAGGATTTGCTCTTTTTAATGTATTTGCAGTAAAGCAAATGGGCCCCGTAAGGAGCCATTGTCTGAAAACTTACTTGCCATGCTCCAAAATGTCAGTATGTAAAATGAAAGATAAAGAAAGATAAAAGGCAAGAAAGATAAAATGCTCAACAATTGTTTCTATTCAAAAGCATCTGGGCAAGTTTGCTTGAAGTATCCATAGGAGCTCGCATGCATACGCAATATCATCCTTGGTTATTCATGGACTGTGTTTACTTCTTACCGTCTTCAAATCTGCAGCAATTTCTCCCTTGTTTGGATGTTATGGTAAGTGCCAGCCTTCTGGCTTCTTTGTGTTGCAGTCTGTGCTGCAGTGATATGTAAGAATGCATATCTAAAAACATTTGTTAAAAATTAATGGGAAAGTAGTGGGAACCAAGGTTTTATACTGTAGAGCCTACAACAATATAACCTCTCTCGGTGATTTAGAAAACAAGGTACAAGAAATAGTTTTTTAGCTCATCATAGATGACTTTGGGCTAATTATTCTCAGTGCTATTGCCCAGTATAATCAGAGCTGAAGAAATACAGTCACTGAGGAAAAAAAAGACCAAAACAAAACTAAACAGGCGTGGAACATATTGAATTCGGTTGGAGAAAACCAAATTTAAATCGAACATTTGCTGTGTTTACTCTAATTTCTACAATGCTCTTGTGTACAATGCCACATTATTCCACTGCTGCATGAGCTGGAAAGCCATTTTCTTTCCTCATCAATTACTGTAACACCTGCATATACACTCAAAGCTGATGGTACACCCATCCATTATTTCCCTAATACGCCACTGAGTCTATTTGTGTGGAAAGCCAAAAAGCTTCACAAATGCAAAATACAGAAGACAGCTTGTTAAACGTGAAGAAAGGGCATCATGTCCGTACCCAGATAGATAGCCCTAAAGTTTTCTAGGCACAACCCAGACTATTTTAAACACTGGTTACTACACTTCTCAACCTGCTGGAAGAGTAACATATGTTCCAAATGGGGCTCATTTCTGTTGTGCTTTATCACAGTTCTGCTGCTTAGTATGGGTATTGTAATAGTGAGGACAATTTCCACAGAGGGAAATTGTGTCAAATCTCAATCTGCTACAGTACATTAAACTTCCACAGCACAATTTTCTTTGACTTGATATTTAAGGAAATTAAATTTTTTTTTTTTTTTTTAAAAGTTTTCTTAGTTACAGAATTTGGTTTTGGGACACAAGCAGAAACAAATAAAATCCATTAACAGAGCCAATAGCTATAACCAAAGCTAATAAAAAGGGCTAAAGGCAATTTATAAAAATGAGTCTTAAAATGTCTACAAAAAAAAAGAAAATTTAAAGTGATCTTAAAAGTAACTGAAACAATATTGTTTTTCCAATATTTTAGCTAACGTTTTTCATTTTAAAACACTTTGCAATATATGCAAATAGGGTCATGCACAAATTCCATTTGTTTTCCTTGGTTCCATACATTTATTTACTTAAAATGTTTATAAGACTTTTGTTAATAGGCATCAAACATGACAAATAAACCAATCCATAAACATTAAAATGAGACCCCCCCCGTAGTTCTAAGTCCGTATCCAGCTCCAAGTTCTCTTTTGCTTTCAATGGTGGAATAGCCATTGATGTATTATTTAAAAAAAGGAATTCCATGTTGTTGATACGCATGATTTTTGGTACCATTTTATTTTTCTCTCTCAGTTCTCTCCAGACAGAGCTATACCTTGATACATCATGATTCTGACCTTAATAATATCTTTCATTTTTTCTGAAATTATGCACTTTGAATGAGATAGCTACTTTACCCAAGGAAAGATGTTCATGACACCAGTGTGAAAAAGTGAGAGTGTCTACAGATCTTTATGGAGAAAACAACTCAAGAAGGAGCGGGGAGGACTACCCATGGATCACTAATTATGGCAGTTTAAAGCAGAATGAGAAAATCTCATTTATAAAAGCATGTTACACACCAAATTATTTTCTTCAATCAGAGAAGCAAAATACTATACTAGGTCTCATGCAAAATAGCATGATAGGTGACTGGGAAATGGACTCAGGGACATTGGATACATATCATTAGTGATAAGACATATGGCTTTGCATTCCACATGTTATCTAGAATTGTTTCAAGACACTATGGGTTACAGAAAGCACTCTAATGACATGGTGTGTGTAGTCAGTGGAACCAAGCCCATTAGCAAAACCAGCCACCACACAAATTTATGTGCCACTTATGCTACTGCTTCTTGGCTGTTGGTGGGGTACAGGGACAGATTTGCTCTCTTAAGGGAAATAAAGAACAGTAACATTGTATTGCTCTAGGGGACTGGAACCTGCAGTATAAAAATAAAAAATGGGTATGACTAGAAGTAGGCTCTAGCACAGGTATTTGTCTCCATTAACAAAGAGAAAAATCCAGAGTTCTCTCCTCTTAATTGTCAGACAGTTAAAAATGCCTGTGTGGGCTTGTCTACACAGCAAGGATAAGACACAGTAGGCTGCAGTGTGAAGCTGCAGCAGATCTGTAAATACTCTTAGTCCATTTGGGCCACCAAGTAGCTTACTCCATTTGAAAACTGCAGTAAGGATCCCTGTGCAAAGGTAGTTTTAGGGTATGGGCTAACAGGACTTTCCTTGTGCTATACAGTTAAAAGAGCAGATTTTCTGCTCTGCAATAGGGTTCAGGCAGCCCTTCATCTACATAGAGAGCGCGGTACTGAAAGCACACCTAAGTAGGACTCAAATAACGAGCTTTTCAACTTCTAATGACCCAAAAAGAAGTTGAACAGAAACACAGAGTGTCACAGTTGATACCCATCTTCTCCATTATTTTCAAAGTACAAAACTGACTCTTTGAATCAGTCCGTTGCTCTAAAAGGAACAGAAATTTCTCCAAGAGCAGGAGCTGAACATGACAGCCCCACTTAAAAGACAATACACATATTACAATGTGTGAAGGCTGTCAGCTTCAGACACTATCTCATCATTTACAACTCTGCCCTTTCTATAGAGATATTGTCCTTTACATGACCATAGCAAGACGCAGGCAAAACCACCCACAACCCCTCCAGCATCGATATTCAGTTCAATTCCAATTTCATTTCACTAGACATAACGATGGTGGAGGCGAAGTGAAGTGAAAGTAGGTTCCCTAATCAGGGTGTCCTAAACTGCAGATGGCTGCAAAGCCATCTCCCAGCTGTAGCTGGGAAGCTGCACAGGAGGAAGCACTCTTACAGGTTTGCTCTTACATCCTGATTTGTGCCCACTTGTATAGCAGACTATCATCAGAGGCAGGAATTTTGGTTTGTCTCAGTATGTTAAAAAACATAAAAGAAAAAAGAAAAGAGAGAGACACCCCAGTAACTTGATAGTTCCCAGTGTATAGGTTGGGAGAGCACAGAAATCTTTCCCTTGTGCTTTCTGTCACTAGAAAGGGAGATATATTAAGCGAGCCTAGAAGCCATATCACAGTTTTATAGAAGTGAATCTCAAAAGAACTACAAAGAATTAGTGACTCTGCTCCAGTTAAGAGGAATTGCTAGTTGTATAAAAGATGATCTTCAAGTTCAAATTATTCTGAAAATCCTGACTCAAACCATTAAATTTTCTGCCTCTCAGGGTGTAAAGGGTCAAGCTAGTTTAAGATCTGGCTCATGTGAGTAAATGAGCTCTTCAGATCAAAGCCTGACACAGATTTTGCTTTGGTACTATTGAGGATGCCACTATTAAATAAACAGAGGTAAGGTGTAAGTTTTCACACTAAATAATAGACACACTTGGCAGTATTGTGGCCTCAGAAGAACTGAAACAGAGAAGGGGAATACCAAGATGAATGGAGCATTTCGCAGCTGCCGGGATCTTATTTCAAACCTTATTTATCTCCACTAGGTGTTTTCAGCTAGGAACATTGAGGTATGATTAAGAGGCCACTTCATGTCTTCTGACACCTTCTATGCTGCAGAGACAAGGTCCAATTTTGGGGCAGAACACCAGATATCTAATCTCCTACTCCTGGTCTGCAGCTGCACGACTTCACAAGCTTACTACAGGCATGGGATAGCAAGAAACCATGCAGACATTCTTCTGTCTTAAAACACCTTGAAACCATAGAGGGAAGAGGTGTGGAGTGGGGTCCTCCTCTGAGTGCCAACCAACCTACAGGAACAACCATCATTTCTATTTCGCTTTATTCCATTACAACCTTTCCCTACCCCTTTATTCTGTTTGCAGGTACTCGGCCAGTGGGGCTTTGACTAATAACTGCCCCTTTGGCAGGAAAAGGGAAAGACCTTGCAGGTAAGAATGATTTAACCTGCACAGCTCCTTCATTGTTGAATTCTAAAGAGCTCAGGGAGGGAATGGGGAAAAGCTGGGCTGTAGTAAAGGTGAAGAAGCCAGGCAATTAGTGATGAGAAGGTGAATATCAGAGGGAAGTGCACCTGGTAAAATCTCCAGCCTTTTATAAGGAAATCAACTGTGTCCATAGATCCAGATGTGAAGAGTTAAAGATATAGGCCAACATCTGCAACACATCTTTTCAGATCTCCTTGTTCAGAGCAGTGGCAAATGAAAAGATTCATTTAGAAGAAACCAGGTTCCAGTCTGTCAGCAGACTGTCAGAAAAAGAACAGAGGAAAAGGATCCTATCCCCATGTTATTTCTCTGGTACAGAAAAAAAAAAAAAAAAAAAAAAGGCTGGTCTTACTAGCCTTTCCAAAACCACAAAATCCAAATACATCTTAGATAATCAGAAAAGCAGGTAAATGGCTACCAAATTTGGAAGCCGACAGTGTCATAAAGACAGAAATCAAGGCAAGTAAAAGTAGCAGTCCTAAAAATCAAGAAAAAGACTAGAAAAAAAGCAGAGAGGCTGGTTTTGTTTGTTTGTCTGCCTTGCTC
This sequence comes from Gorsachius magnificus, assembly GCA_034008185.1. Taxonomy (NCBI): domain Eukaryota; kingdom Metazoa; phylum Chordata; class Aves; order Pelecaniformes; family Ardeidae; genus Gorsachius; species Gorsachius magnificus. Next base: position 50,962,599 of record CM067083.1, on the reverse strand, counting down.
TTTTACCATTCCAGGGTTAAAAAAGAATATCTTATGGCCTCCCCAATATACATGTGTAATATCTCTGTTATTGCGAATGGGTGAAATCACACTGCTTACTCATATAATAACAAAACTGTTGTGCTGTTAGACAAAAGCTGAAGTTTGACTGTTAAATTAATTTGTTCATATATTGGTACTGAGAAGTAATTTACAAAACAGCAAAAAGCCTAAGGGAAGGCCATGGTTTAAATCTAATATTTGATGCAGATTACCAATTTATAGATAATTTGGACTGCATATGTTAGAGTTTTCTCTTAATCATATTACAATAATATTTAATATATTAGGTAGTCTTACATGTTATATGTACAATTATGTATTGCATATGACATTACCTATTATTAAGTCACTGTGCCAAACTTCTTATGAGATCAAAAGATCTTTGTTGCTTAAATGGACTCTGTTTAACGCATCTGAATTGCTTGAAAGGGAAGAGAACTGATGAGTGAACAGGCTGCAGTAATCTAATATAGACAGATGACTAGTGGGCACCTCCAAGGAAGCAAAGCAGTAACTTCACATTCTTTTGCTAAACAAGAACTGCTTTCTAGGTTGTTTGAGAAAGTCCCAAGGATAGAGTTTTCAGTTACAATTACAAAAATCCCATGCTGATATTGCCCTACTTTAACTAAAAAGCCACTTAAGTTCCAGTTGAAGGTCCTAATATTAAATACTAGAAAAAAAGAACTGAGGAGCTCCTGGGGTCTACAGTAGCATTTGGGTTGTTGCAAATGACAAAGATAATCTATCTTTCCACATTAGGAAGGATTATAATTTTATTATCAATAAATATTTGAATGCATAGTGAATGTGACTAACATTTTCCTTCTCTATTTGGTGGAAAGGAAAATCCATCTCCTGACAAGGGGAAAGGACAAAGTCACTGTAACAGCTATCACTTGACTCACCTTTGCCCTTAGAATTCATTTTGAGACACAACCTTCACTTACACCTCACTACGGCCCAAAAATGACAGTCATGTTTGCCATCAGGCTGCTGCTAATTCCCATCTGTGCACCAGTCCTGAAACACCATCTAGAATCTAGCACTGAAATTAGATATATTTTGTCCTTCGAGAGGTACACACACCGCTTATTGTATCAGAACAATAACTTTACACCAGTCTGCTCCACCTCCTTCCTCATCATTGAGAAGCATGGAGATACAGACAGAATTAGGAGACACAGTGAAGAGGGCACACACTACAAGTTTAAGTTTGCATCATTAAACTCTTTTTTTTTTTTTCCTCTGTGTTATAAGCTCTTAATTTCTGTTTTACAGAGTTTTGAGTATAGATCACACTTTGGGCAAAATTCAAGGTAGCAGTGGTGACTTCAACTCTGAGCAGCTTATCTCAGCAGCACCCAGACTTCCTACTCTCAGGTAAGATTCTAGCAATTGTAAGCAACAGCTAATCTGGTAGCTATAAAGATAGCTTTTCCTTTAGAAACAAAAGATATTCTCAACAGGCTGTTGGCATGAACATTTTATGAATGTTAAAATAAAGCAGACCATCTCTGTATGCAGAAGCACAGGAACTGCTTTACCAATTAAAAGCAATATATGCACCTTCACAACACCATGATTTATAAGCTGACAGTGAGAATAGACTATTGAAAAAATAAAAAAACCCAACAGATTCAGTTTAACAATGCTTCTCTATCTTTACACATTCTTTTCATTAATATAGATGAGGCCTAAGGTTATGAAAGCTGTGGAAGAAGTAAAACTTAATTGTGCCTGGACAATATGTCCTGGAGAAGACAATATAAAATAAATACAAACAGCTCTTTAACTTCCAGATGAGCACTAGGTGACCAGACTTGTAACGTCTTGTCATGTAGAATCCCTCTGCTTCTAATTATTGGATAAATTTGTTAGCTGGTTAGTCCAAAAGCTATACAGTTTGTTTGGATGGGTAGGTGGGGGCAGGCAGAAGTATACATGACACAGAAAGTCCTCTACAGTTTTCTCCAAGGATATCCCAATTTTCTTCCTCAGTCCCCTCCATAGCCAAGTGCCAAAATTTAAACTGGACAAACTGATTATTGTTATAAGGGAGTAAGGCAACCCTCCTGCATGAGGCTAAAGCCAACCTTTTTAAAGTCAGAAGCCTATAGATAAGCAACATTACTCATTAACGGGTCTGAGTTTTCCTTCATGGAAAGGTCTAACAGTTCAATATACTAGTGAAAATTAAAATATTTTAAATAAAATTCTTTTTACAAACAAATATTTTTATGCAAGACACACACAATGCATATTCTTTCTCTTTTATTATCTATAATAGTTTTGCGAAGAATAGTCACATGAAAACAGGATACTCTCTTAAAAAGCTCATCTGCTACTGCCTATTATTAAATACTTGAAATCACAACAATGTTCTTATGACATCATAAGCATTTCCACAGAAACCAATTATATGTATCAATTGCATTTAGTGAACTTAAAATTCAAACTCATTTTCATGTAAATAACCCTATCATTACAAAAAGGATAAACAAAACTACAGAAAGCATGTGTTTGTACAATCAGAAGAGTCAGTAAATATAATGAATGTTTTTCTGTGTCTGCCATGAAATGCCAGTACATTAAGAAGTGAATAGACTTTTTGTGTTATAAATGAATACACAGACAGGGATAAAGGCTCCTTCCATTTCAACTCCATTCTTCACTAATCAATTACTGCACTGTACCTTTTCAGTTTAATGGGAAAGAAAACTACAAACTCCGCACTATTTTGATGTTTCAAAAGGAAAAGGGAAGGAGGATTAAAAAAAATAAGAAAGACCTGGACAATATTTCTTTCACTCTTTGCATCATGAAAAATAGCTTGTGCACATGTATTTTACTAAAATGTTCTTTGGAGTACGGTTCACAGTTGCAAGTACCTGAGGGACAGATTTACTAGGTTCTGTTTCTGGCCCTCTATTGATTTAACATGTTATCTGAGGCATCTGGCTTAATCTCCAGAGTGCCACCTTTTACTGTGCTCTAAAAAGTGACAAAGCTGCACCTAACCACAGTGCAGCCCTCTACATAGCTATGTAAGTCTTGCACCTTTGTCCTTTACAGAACTCATTTGACTCAAAGATGGCTCTGTAAAATACATATTTTCTAAAATAAGATATTTGCACAAGAAAAATTGGCTTTAAAAATGCTCTACACTTAGTTTTAAAGTGTATTGCTTTCTACCCAACCTTGGCCCTGTTACTCAAAACACTGTGGTTTGACCCAACTCTACCACATTTCTCTAAATCCTAGTCAGTCCATATTTGATCACCCTAACCAGTGTGGTGTGAATTACTTTCTCTTTGATTAATTTTACTATCTTCCAAGCCTTCTCAAATTCTTACGTCTCTTTTAAACAACAGTACTCTAATCCGGTATGGATACATATTCTGGGCTCATTTAATCTTTACCCTACAGGACAATTAGAAAGAATTGTGATGCTGCTGAACGTCAAGTGCTGTAATATTTTACTTTTTAGGGAGTATTTGGGGCACTATTTCCCCAACTGATCATCTGCTTCTGATACCATTCCCACATTTTCCCTCCAGGAGGTACCAAGAATTTCCCACATGGCAGCCCTTGAAAGGTTTTTGCTTGGAGCTCTTTTTAAAGAGGTTCTCAACCACTATCAGATTGACATTTTCAGGAAGTGATCTAGGCCTCCTACACCTTCTTTTGAACATGCTGAGAGTGCTCACACTACAAACCAAATGAGACCCTCTAGACATTATTTAAAGACAACCTATTATCATCTTAGATAAACCCACAGTTCATAGCTCTTTACTAGAGTACCTACAGAATGAAGCTTTAAAATCGTTTAGACTATTGTAACTAAAATTCAGCTTCTAAAAGACTACTGCAATTCTTGCAATATTCCCCTTAGTAGCATTTTGTATTTTAAACATCTGTTAAAAATCAGTAGCATTAAGTTAATGGGATAATCTGGCTGGGCTCTTTTGAAATTAATCAAACAAATTAGCATTACGGACTTTTAAGAGAGACAGAAAAGAGCTGATTAGAATACTACACGTTAAAGCAACAAGCACATCCGTACCAGGGTGCAGAATTCGCAGCAGATAGGCTTCCATGGTACAAAGCACATTTAGGGTCACACAGTTGCCATGTCTTCATAAAGTGATAAAGGAAGGTCCTATTCCATCAACTGAGATATGCTTCAGGTAAAATAATTGCCAAAATAAAAGCATTTCCTCCCTTCCTGCACCTTCCTCTGTCAATGAGGAAGTCGCATAATTGCATAATGATAAATGACCGAGACATGCTGTTCCCAGACATTCATAATGGCTGAGTGCTGCACTGGTCATGTAATACTGTGATGCACTGCTATATGATTCAGTCAATGGAACAAAAAAATCCAGCTGTAGCAAATATCTACCTGACACATTCATCCTTGACTTAAAATAAAAAGAAATGTATTACAGTTGTACTCAATGACTGCTTAGTAATGCAAGTACTCAAACCACAAAGCTTCAGATTTGGTATACAATACTGAGAAGACAAACAAGAAATTTTAAAATGTTTTCAGGTTCAAGATGTATCAGCATTCAAAATTCCAGTTTGTCTGCAAATATCTGACAAATTGTGAAATTTCCTGTTCTTCCAGGTTAATAATAGGTAGAAATACTGTGAGCACAGGGCTCTCTGGCTTACATGTGCAATTCCATTCATGCTTGGCCCTTCTCCTAACAAGAAAAAGTAAAGGAAAAGAAAGATAAAAACTAGGGGGAGCAGAGTTAATTTCTTTTAAAATGTTTTTTGATGTAAATAAAATAAAAATGTAGAAATAACACCAAAAATATTAAACTGAATGAAAATTCAACTTTATATATTCACTGCTCTCCTCTAGTTTTTATTTCTATTTGCACTGCTATTTCTCTTTGGAGGATGACATTACTGAAGGAGGTTCCATATGGCTTGTGTTATGTAGGAGGTCAGATACTTATGATGGTATATTTCTGGTCTTAAATTCTATTCACCTATCATAATACTAATGTATGCATTATTTCCCATGTATTGGCAGGTACACACTGCTATACCCCCTGTCTCCTTGAATGCTATTGTAACTGGTCTTACAATGTTCCAGTTCTCTTTTCCCATCATCCCCTTTCCTTTCAGATTTCTCATTTAGCTTTTTCTTTCCCTTTTTAACCCATATGCATTCAAAACCAGTTCTAAAATGCTAGAACAGATATGCTATTTTCTTCCATACACTGTTAGGTCTGCTTATGTATTCTCCCACTTCCTTTCCTCCCTCAATTTGGGTCTGTTTTGGACAGAATCTGAAGGGCCTGTTTGCTGCTCTCCCATGCAAGAGCTAGCATGGCAGGTTCCAGTTTTCACTCGCTATTGCACAGTACGGCAATACACATCACTAATGACACTGTTGGAAGGAAGATGAGTTTTCTTATAATTAAAAATGTTAGGGACTACAATGCACCACACAACTGAACGCTAATCCCCTCACTGAGTGTGCCGGACAGTCAAGGCTAAGTGTTGTATGAGCAAACAAGCCCAGATAAGAAAGTTTAAAAAGAAGAGAGAATACTTTGCTGAAGGGCTGCTGAAAGAATTCCGTAAAAGTTAGAGCTATCCCTGCGCTTGGCAGGTGTTTCACAAACAGGGGTTTGTCCAAAGTGGCCCCTGATATCTAGCAAGAAAAAATATAAAGCAGAAGAGATGAAGGTATCAGGTCAGGAGGATAAAGTTCAAACCAGAGCAGAACTATACAACTCTGCATCAAGTATTTATGCATTTGAATGCCAGACACCAATCCTGATGCTGGCTTCTCAGGCTGTCACACTCACAGAGGTACCTGACAGCTACTGCAGATTCTGAACATCTGAAATGCACCTCAGTATTTTTGGCTGCACTGATTTGTATCAGAAAAGTTCTGGTAACATTCAACATATACAAGTAAAATTCAACAAACAGAAAAAAACCGCAAAGCATAGGGATACTTGACCAGTGCGCTGAACTCTTCAAATATGAATGTTTATTTATGATCTTTTTCTGTGATTTTAGATTAGATTGCATATAGAATTAACAGCCTTTGCTGAATGTGCCATGTCATCTCACACAAATGTCTTATCTGAAGTAAACAGCAACTGGTGGAGTATGAGACCTCTCATAAGAGTTAATTGGGCGTGACCAAGAACAGGATTTGAAATGGGATTCTAGAATAAATGGGACTTGAATAAAAGTAAGAATGACTTTTACAAACTTGCAATTTTGTGGCATGTTTTTCTGGTTGATCATTTCTATGCTGTAGTTATACTTTTGCAAGCTAGATCCATGACATTCATTCTATCTTGCTGATATTACTCCCCCCCAGTCATCCACTTAAATTTACTACATATAAAAGCCGAAAGCACATTACCTCCAAGAGCTTTGGGAGGTTACATAATCTGAATCAATTTCATTACCATAAATAAATGTCAAATGGCTGAAATACGTTTTCTCTGATTAAACTGTCAAGGGCAAGAACATGCAGGAAGAGCGTGTCTTTGTTTTATTCCTCTTATGGTAAAAAAGGGGGAAAAAAGTGTGAAGGAAAAAATCAGTATGAGTGATCTTTACATAACAAAAACCGTAAGGTGATACTTCCCAAAGACAAAAAAAATGACCTAGTAGTCCACGTCATTAGTAACTAAATAATTCTGTTTGTGGAAAAAAATCTGAACATCTGGTATACTAATTAGTCATAACTTGAATCATACTGTGTTATCTTCAAACCTTTGTCTTAAGCTTTTCTGCCCTCAGTTTATAAAGAAAAACACACATATGTTTCCATTTCCCTAGCTATCCCAAATAAAATATAGAGAACTCCAACGTCTTCATACCATGCTTGCTCAGAGAATTCACTCTCTAGAAGCAGAGAATGTATTTCTGAGAATTGTGTTCATAAATTATTCCTATTGCTTTAGTACCTGGAAGTCCTCTAGAAACATCTGGTTTTCATCTTTGGCGGTAAGGGAGTTTGAAGTGACAGGCTCAGTTGTCAATGGCTGCTTTCCTTGGCTGAGGTCTCAACCAAAACACAATCCTTCCTCTGGAAACAGATGTTCAGATCCCCAGGTTTAATAACAAACAGCACCTTTTAAAAACTTGGATTTCAAAACAGTCACTTTCAAGGCACTAACCTTTACATATATTAAATAAATAAAGAACTGTAGATGAACGTGATTAAGTGGTAATGTTAATTTTGAAATTCCTTATAGAAATTCAGAGACGTGATTCCTAATAGCAATATAGCACTTGTGACAGACATTTTTATACTGTACATGTGTATCTTCCCCACCATTATTCATTCCTGTGGGTTTAGCTCCTAGAAAATACAAGCATTATGAGTACTGTTCATTAGTGTCAAAACACAAGTGTACTTTAAATATTCTTCTCATGCATTATGTATAAGAAAGAGTGTACTGACAGAATGTCAGAAGTAAATGGATTGAAAATAACAGTTTAGGGTTATGTAAAGGAGATGCAGCCCTTCAAACTGGAAGTAACACCAACTTATATGTTCTCTTAATCAAAATTGCCTAAGGCAAAGTATAGTTACATTAAGCCAACAAATACAGTTAATTGGGGTTATTTCCAAACCACCATCTCTGAGCTAAACCTTAAATAAGGTTGTTTTGAAAAAAAACCCTCTTGGAACCAACTCAACCCTGTATGTTACAGAGTTAGAATCAGGAAAAGGCTCAAAATGTGCAGATTTGGAAGACCAGTGGCCAGACTCTAATTACCTCCTGGTTGTATTCCACTCCATCAACAAGGAAAGAACCAGCAGGCAGTTCTCAATACAGGCAGCACAGGATGGTATAATGCCACGCTAGGGGCAAAAGATGTGGTTTCTGAATGACTGGAGTGGTAGCTCTCACTTCCCATTTTGGCCCCAGGGCAGCCCTCTGAAGACAGTGAGGAAATTATCAAAGAAACCCCCCCAACGGCTGCTTTCACAGCTGTGTTGCCCTTGATCAGGCACCTTTCTTGTCCCAGCTACACAGCTCCCTGATTGCAACAAATTTGATTTGGCTCTAGGCGATGAGCAAAGTGGCTTCGTTTAACTTTCAACAGGTTAGAGGTGCATGTGCACTATTCTTGCATTAACTTTGCTTTGGGCTGAGTTTAAAGCATGTTCAACGTAACTGAAGGTGGATTTGGTTTAGTTATTAGACTAATGCAGCCACTGAATTACTTTTGAGTTAGCATTGGATGATATGGCTGTATTGATTTTACAGATGTGTCTTCTAGGTCATTTCCCAGTTTGGGCTTGCAATCTTTATTTTGCTTCCTGCTTTATTATTCATCTTGCGCTTGGTCCCTGCTGTTCACCTGTATCTCTGTTAACAACTGTGTACAATATAAGGCGCAATGCGTTTTTAACTGGCATGAAAAACTGGCCCCATGGAAACTGATGAATCGCCTAGCCAAACCACTACTCGCCTCCAGCAGCACCCCACATACAACACAGCAAACAATAGTGAAAAATAAACCAAAATCCTCTCTGTATTAGGCCTGTCCTATAACACCGGACAAGAGAAGCAAAAGAAAGCTTCCGTCGCTACTTCAGAGTGCTGCAATGCCTAAAATCGGAGTATCAATATAGCACAGTTACCACACTTAAAAAAGAAAGAAAGAAAAAGTAAAAGTTATCTTTGAATTGATAGAGGCATTTGAAAAGGAGAATATGTGAAGAGGAAAATGTGCAAAATAAGAGAAAAGGAAAATAGTTTCTTCTCTTTCTTTCTGTTCAGAGAAAATCGCACCTTGGGCCTTTGCTCAGCATCTCTTGGCTTATCTCACTGACTGAGTCTTGTACAATCTTTGTGAGTGACTACATCTATGACTGTAACCAACCCCCCATACTCCATACTGCTGCTTGGGGATGTGTGGGGTGGGGCTAAAGAAGTCAATAGGGAAGGAGTGAAGTTGAGCATGAGAAAGTGGGGAGGAAAGGTATTTTAACATTTGTCTCTGGTTTACACTACCCTAATCTATTTTAATAGGCAAATTATTTTTCCCAAAGATGAGACTGTTCTGCCCACAATGGTAATTGGTAAACAATCTCTCTACCTCAACCCATAAGCTTTCTCATCCTATTTTCTTCTCCTGTTCAACAGGGGAAGGGGTGTGAGCAGCTGGGTGAGAATTTGGCTGTTAGTCAAAGCTAACTCACCAAAACAGTTAATAGCCTAGTCAAGTGTGGCATTGAATCTGAACTTGTAAGTCCTACTGGATATTCATCGACTCTGTGAAGAGAAATGCAGGTGTCTCTGCTGCAGTCCACAGCTTATCTTGCCATACATCCAATATTTGGGACATTCTAGTTGTCTAGTGCCTCAGTTACTAGGAGGCTGACTGTACAATGAAGGAAAAAAAAAAGATAAATCTCCATGGTATACCATAAACATATATTTTCCCATCCTTGTAGTATATCCTGAAAAGACAACAGTCTATAAATTATTACAGATTATGATCCACCTTTTCAAAATTGTTACAAAATGGGGTATTTTATAGAAAGACTGTTGTGCTAATTTTACAAATATGAAACAAAATGTTTAATTTTCAATAGCACTAAGGAATTTCTCTAGGAAATAACTGGGAACTAAGCCTTTTCCAGAATCCTGATCAAAGCAATAAAAAAGTTAACCATCCTTTCCCTTAACTAACCAACTAACTTTACAGTTGCTATTATTGCCACTGACCATTGCTCATGCTGTATTTTGCTAAAATTTTCCATCAAGGCAAAACCCAGCATAATCCTGGCAAAAAATGAATGGTATCAGTGGTTAAAACTTAAAGTGTATTAGAAAATTGAGTTGCCATTTTTAAGACAGAAAAAAAACATGGCACAAATATGTGCTAACTCCAAGGACTAGGATGGACTTTACATGCCACTAGTAAGTGCTGAGAACATATTTGATTCATGAGGATTAGTTCAAATATCCTCAGGGCAAGTTATTACATGTTCCCTATAGGTGGAATTTATGACAACTAAAAAATAAGCAGCAAGAATAGTTGCTGCATACATAAGACCGCATCACTTGTTATTGTCAGGAAATTAACACAGAAGGTTGCTAATACAGCTGAAAATGGTGCAACCTATTTAGTTTCTGAAAGCTAATTTCATAATGCCATAGATATCTGCATAAGCCATACATCAGAGAACTGGGGAAGAAATGAAAATAGGTTAAAAACCCCCAACTGATTACAAATTATAATGTTCCTGAAAAAAATAGATTAAAAAAAAGAAAAACAGAAAATATGACTCAAGGATAGTTTTTCCAGCCAAGCTTACTGCTTACAAAATCAGTACACTACTAATTCAGTTTTTAAATTTTTTGGCAATGGAAAGTTAATGAAGAAAGTAAGAGAAACCATTCCACTTAGAACAACTTGCATTTTAACAGCTTTAGCCCCTCTTCTGCTTCTCAAAAACATTTAAAAAAAAAAAAAAAAAAGACCTCACAAAATTTGACATAAAAGTGTGAAGGACTTTATGGGGTATTCTAATTGCATAAGATTATGAAGGAATATATAGGAATGGCCATAGAGATATTATGCAGATGATGCCAAAGTCATTTTATACTCAGCAATGCTGAAAAAACAGATGTGATTATTAGTGCCAATTAGATGATATTGGTTTGAAATGAAAGAGCAATTGTAGGCCTGTCTAATGACATCACTTTTTCAGTTGAATAAAAAACACAGATTGTAACATCTAAAAGAATTAAGATTGAATGTGCACCAGCACTTTCAAGGGTCTTCATTTTAAATCTTATAAAAAACCCCGACCTTTTAGCAATACAGCAGCTTTCTTGTGACAGATTAAACAACTGTGACAATTACCCAGATTTCTCATCCCTGAGTTCAAAAGGAGGAGCCAAATGTTCAGTATTAAGTGACAACTGTACTTTCTGATTAATACTCCAGATTTTAGTAAAGCCCTCCTGCTGGAATACGATATTGGGGTGCATAGTAAAGTAAGATTGCACAGGACCTATTATCTGTGTCTGAGGCAATAATTTCTTTCATAAGTGCATATCTTTATCTTCTTGTTTAAATATGTATTTGGTTTTTTATAGAGAGAATAATATGGATTCTCTTATGCCCGATTCTTCTGTTTAAAAATGATGAATATTTTAGGAAATTTATTTTAGAGGGATACATCTATAAAAAAATTTCAGCTACTAAGACAGGCACATAGTCATGAAGTTCTTATAAACTACACTAGGCTCTGTTTTGGACAAGACTTTTCCAATCACTAAGAACTCAGTTCAGTGTGAAACTTAGGCTAAACCATCTGACTACTGAGTGACTTTCTAAGTAGCTCAGGCATAAGGTCTTGAGGCTGAGGAATACCTGGTATCATTTTGTGGAGGACAGCATCTTTCTCTCTGGAGACCTTCCCTGCCGTGCTGTTGCCCAGTGCAAGAGTGTTATGTTCTCATGGACCTGAGGATTCAGCCCATTTAGGATGCAACTCCAGATGAAAAAAAAAACCATATTCCGTGTTCAGTGTAACTTATATCATTGCAGCTGTAAGACCCTTTTAATTGTGTGGCAAAACTCAAACTTACCAGTGTTTTAATACTAATTTAAAGAGGACAATGACAAGATTTAGTCCAGCAGCAAAGAGAAAGGAGCTGTGGACAACCTATGAATATAAACACAATTATTGGACTTGAGGGAAAAGCCTGTATGCTGAATAGCTACTATGATTAGCCAAGCCATATGTTTGCAAAAGATCTCACTGCTCACCCAATACATTTCATGGACTCCCCTGACAAGGCCCCATGTTAGTACTCTCTGGGATATAGACATGAGGAGAGGGATCACGGAAATGTGCACTTTATCTACAGAGTAATTGAAGAGAAAGATATAACCTCAGAGATTTCAAGAAAGTCTGCATCTCCCAGGATAAACGGAGGAAATGAACATCAATTTCTGCAGATAATTTTGTCAGAATAAAATTTGCATTTTGTGTTACATCTTTACATGATCATTTGTCTGAAAGTCTCTGTGACAGGTTAAAAAAATATGGCAGCCTGCTCACCAGAGGTTACTGGCTTAAGGTACACAGGGATTTTACTGAAGAAGGGAACAATACTTTGAGCCTCTCCAATATGACTTCAGAAGGGGCAGCCCTCATTAAGCACTGCATTACTGCTGTATCCATTCCTAGCGAGCAGCAGCAACTAAAACAGTTTGCAAATTTTGCAGACTCTTGGTGCCTCAATTGCAAGAAAAGTGATACAGCAGAATATTGGGATCTGAAACAAATGGTTATTGAAAGTTAAATCTCCTCTTCTTAGCTGTTTTTAAATAGCTAATGTGCTCAAAAATCTCAATGTGAATGGAGTGCCTCAACACACAAGAAAAGAATAAGTCTTTGCTCTCCAACTGAAAATCTGGAATCAAAGACGATACCTTCTGGAACCCCTCGCATTTGTTACTAGGAATGTCTTCTAAGAACCACAGCTGTGATGACCAGTTGCAGATATTTAGGGATCTTGGACAACAGCTGCAATTGCAACTGTAAAAAGAATATCAGAATCCTTTCCTGAATTCCTGCAGTAGAGACCCCCCAAAAGACAGTAAGTGAGCAAGGGCTTTATGGAATAACAGTCCGAGAGCACCTCATAATGTGCAGCTCAAAACTGCAGCACAGCTGCAGAAAACTCCCCCCTGCATTGTGTCAAATTAAACACGCTGGTCTAAAAGCCCTGCACTAAAAGCCAAGAAACGTTTAGAAGCTGAATAATAGTGGAGGTTCGAGACCATGCGTTATCCAGAAGATTATTCAAGAGGAATAGTCAATGAGGAACTAATATATTTAAAAGCTCCAGGAATGACTAATAGGTATCATATGCCAGTATATGAATTACTGCAGTTCCTACTGGTAATTAAAATAGGCTTTCCTGGAAAAAAGAATCTGAGGGCTTTGAGGCTCATGACAATATAGTTAAGAACTCCCTTTTTAGTATTGCTACACGGAGAGAAGGTGCAATAGAGCATGGGAGCTGTAGTGTGACAGAAAAGGACTTTTCCTCAGAATAACAACTCAGAGGACAATCTGAATCAAATGGGGTGATGGCACACAGTAAAAAGCCGTATTTAGAACTTTGTAGTACTGTCAAAGATGGGCCACTTTAATGGTTGTGCTGGTCTATGAGGAATACAGATAGCTCCTCAAGGAAACTATCAGAGGGTTTCAACAAAAATGAAAAGTTGAGGGTACTCTGCTATCAGCAGGCACAGAAGGACTATTTCCACGCAGCAGAACATTGGAAAAAAGAGAGAGAGGACAGTATGCCTCACTCCTTTTAAAACTACAGAACATGCAGAGGCAAGGGGTTTAGAGTGCTTGCAGACATGTGCTCTACAGTGTGAATATGCATATAGTTAAACTCTCAGAGAAACTCTATTAAATTCTTCCTCTGCCTTAAACGAACTTGCTGTGTTTCTAAGGCCAATGAGTGAATTTAAATATGCTTGAAGCAGCCTGCTTAGATGCACTGTCTGAAAAGCATAGCACTTCTTGATGCTTTTCCTGACTAAAAGTATTTTGAAAATAGACTTGGCTCACTACACACCCCCCCCCAAAAAAAAAAAAAGAAAAAAAAAAAGATGATGGGATGGAAGAAAACAAATTATAAGAATTATTAAATTTAACACCCAATCCCCAGAATTATACTGAATTTTGGCAGATACACAAAGCATAGCATAAAACCTCATGAGGCATGCAGCACAGAGGCAGAGCACTATAGCACTCCTGATGCAAATGACAAAGATTTATTTAAAAAAATAAAACTGTACTATCTGGATGAAACAAAGCAAATTAAAATAACTTAATCATAAGAAACTAACCATGCACTCCTTGCATAAATGATGTAGATCATGAAACATGGATTCACATGAAACCTGCAACATGATTCAAGCTTTGTCTTAGAAAGTCCAGTAAAGAAATCATAGAATCATAGAATGTTTTGGGTTGGAAGGGACCCCTAGAGGTCATCTAGACCAACCCCCCTGCAGTGAGCAGGGACACCACTAACTAGATCAGGTTGCTAATAAATAAGATCATAACTTTGAGGTTAAAAGTTAAGAACTCATTTCAAAGTAGATTGGAGAGCTCATGCTTACTAATTATTTTGTTACTATGTTTTGGTTGGGTTTTTTTGTTTGTTTGGGTTTTTTGGGGGTTTTTTTTGATGAAAAAAGATTCACAGTGGTTTAATACTTTCAAGCGGTCCATGACTGGTCCACTTATTAAAACTTGAAAAATCTTTTCTAAACATTAAGGCCTGCAGAATTTTTAAAGTTTTTTTTGTATCAATCAGAATACTGCAGATTAGCTAATGTGAGGTAACTAATAGCTGCTGCTGTTTTCTGTTTGTTATTGAAAACACCATTTTATGAATTAGTTCTGAAGAGTTTTACCAATCATCTGTTAGCAGTGAACAAAATCGATGAATATCTACAAAGAAACGGAAGTGAACAGAAATGACAAAGAAAGTCAACAAGACAATCCAGGCAATTAAATCTACCCTCCCTTGAGAACTAATCACTTCAGTTTATAACACCGAATATGGGTGTGGGAGGAGTAGGGAGTAGGATGATAAAAGAAGTGCCAACAGCAAATAGGTTTTTCCCTAAATCAGTATAAATATTGAAGGTTTTTAAATGTCTGAAATGCTGATGCAGGCATCTTTTTTATCGTTTCCAGGAACATATATTAACTTCTAGATGAGAGGCTTGCTTAATGCTTTTAATCTTTCAACCTCAGCAAACAAATTGGTTTTGTTTCTTTACTCGAGTGTTAAGCACATTTTATCATGGAAATTCTTGCAAATTTTGTATATTTTGAGCCTTTTTTATGTTTTGTGCTTTTAGCCTTTTGTTACCCTTTTTTAAAAGCAGAGTTAGCATGCAAAAAGCATAACCTAATTGAGCAATGAAGATCCTAATATTTTCTTGCATCTAAGAAATTTAATATGCTCTGCAGCTCCCTGAAATAAAATCAAGTCAATAAAGTTTTGCTTTTTCCCCCTCATTGTTTACTTAAGCTTTTATTACCTGTGTGGTGCTCATGATGGGTGAAGAAATCATAGCATGGAAGCCTCAAGTCCTCTACGTACACACCAGCTAGGAACAGTTCAAGTGGAAGCAATACAAAGTTATTTCCCCAGTGCAGATCCACTTCACATCTGACCTATCAGTGCCATCTCTTCTAAAGCAAACAGACAGTCAGGTTTCATGTTCACTCAAGTTTTTACTCTCTTGTGGACTTCCAACTGTGCCAAACTGTGCGTGATGGTTCTATAATGCTCTCGCCAACATACCAACAACCAATCTCCAGACACCTCTGTAGGCTTTGAATAAGAGCTTCCAAACCTGCACAGTCAGGTACTGAGAATCAATATTTCCAGTACATCCTCAGGGAAAACAGTGGATGAGAAAATGCTCATGAAGAGATAATAAAGGCCTACACAAATGAACAAACACTGGTCTGACACTTAAATGTGCATCTGGTAAGGTATAATTTACATTTCAATCTTTGATTCAGATGTCTACATTAGTTACAAGGCATAATCCTTTATATTTAATTTCAAATCTCTGCCATGGACTCTTTCAGCACAGTTTTAGTGTAACATTATATCCTGAAGCAAAAATCAAAGCTACCATGCCATATATGGCTCTTCAGCAAATTATCCATAACAGTCAAGAACATGCATTAGAATTCCAGGAATGTGGAAATATATTTAAGAAATAGATTTCCCCTTTTATTTTCCATGAAAAACACAGTATGATATAATTTTGCCTAATGTATACATAAAGCACATCTGTAGCAGTAATATTAATAAAAAGAGAGACTGCAAAACTATTCTATAAATCTACCCTTTCATTTGAAAGAAAGAGGTTCTTTGCAACTGTAGTGCTATAAAATATAGATGTTATTTTTAAGTGCTTGTACGCGGATTTTAAAGTGTTTTTACTGGGATGTAGATGTAATTTTAAGGTGTCTGGCTGGTATGGAATTACTTTTCTTTAGAGAAGCCCACATGGTGTTGAGTTTTGGATTTGTGAGTAGAAGACACCAGTCTTTTGGCTTTTGCTGAGCAGTGCTTGCATGGCACCAAGGTTTTCTCCTTTTCCCACTCTGCACCCCAGCGAGAAGGATGGGGGTGGGCAAGAAGCTGGGAGGGGACACAACCAGGACAGCTGCCCCCAACTGACCAAAGGGGTAATTCATGCCACAAGATGCTGTGCTCAGCAATAAAAGCTCAGGAGAAAGGAGGAGGACAGAGTGGGGATATTAATGGTATTTCTGTTGTTAAGTAACTGGTTTGTGTGATGAGGGCCTGCTTCCCAGGAAATGGCTAAACACCTGCCTGCTGATGGGAGGTAGTGAGTAAATTCCTTATTTTGCTTTGCTTAAATGTATTTACGTTTTTATCGCTCGCTTATGCTTTCCCAATTCTGTCGCCTGTCCTACTGGGGTGGAGGGAATGAGTGAGCGGCTAGGTGAATGCTTTGTTGCTAATGTGCCAATCCACCAGTGTTGTTTTAGCCATGAAATATAGAACAAGCCATGTTTTGCCATTGCTAAATAGGCAATCAAGAATGGATGAGACTTCCTATTACCACTTATGGTGATACCCTCATATGTGATATTTTGCATACAGTCAGTGTATGCAATTCTGTGCATACCTTCTTTTTTTCTTGGCAAAACTCTGAACTCAGTTATGTTAGTGTCACACATCAGAATGGGTTGAGCACGAATATAAACTGAATTAGAATATTTTGAGAAAAGTGAATGTATTATTCAATCATATGACATAGGCAATATTCCATAGTTTCAGTTCACTCATATGTAGGTTTTATGACATTAGATCTCTCATCAGCAGAAAGGTAAATATTTATGGAGTTGAACATTAAGGCACATCATGAGGTCTCTTGCTAATCTGAACCTTATCTGCCATGTGAGTTTACTCATGAAGCTGAACCTTTTCCAGATTTGTGCTGAATCCTTGTCAAGAACAGAAGTAGTTAAAGGGGCAAAATGAACAAAAGGTTCCCATTCCTATGTAATAAAATATCACTTGCCCTGCAAAGTTTCCTAGAAGAGGAGAATAATGAGACACTTGCTAGGTTCCATATAATTACAGCAAGATGTAGAAGATGGGGCAAAAGATCTCACAGTCAAGACACTGGGGGACCTGTTCCTCACCCTAGCTCTGACTTGCTGAATGACCTTTCATTTTAGTCTCTTTGGATTTCAGTCTCCTTAATTGCAAATTGGTGGTATCAGCATTTATAAGGCACTTCAAAATCTACAGAAAAAATTGCCATCCAAGTCCTACACCCATATTAGTGCTATCAAATGTCTTTGGTCAGCTACTTTAGCCATAAAACCCAAAAGCTGAATAGTTTTTTTCTTTGCTAAACATTAACTGATCATTGCCAACAATTATTTACAGTATTATTGAGATTATTACTAAAACCATCGGCATAACAGCTACAGACCAAGTGATTCATGCTGTATAAACATTGAATAAAGATAGTCTATGTCCTATAGGACTTGCAATCTAATTAAAAACCAAAACAAAACCAAACACAACAAAACAAGAACAACAAGAGAGCAAGGAAATAAACAGCGTCAGAAAGACAAATTGACTAGCATGATAGACAGTAATTTTACCCCACTTGCAGAACAGTTGTACAGAGTAGCTAAACAGTGCAACAAGGTGTATTCACTTCAAGGATCTGTGCCAGTGCCATCTTCGATGCCTTTTTTTTGGTATTGAGGCTACAGCTTCTTCCTTTTCCTTTCCATTTCTGACTGCTCAGAAAATTAAATTACCCACTTGCCATAACCTATTGCAACTTGTTGAGGACTCACTATGTCAAAGGCTATTGAAATGAAACCAAGAGTAATATAAAGCATACTGCATTTTTTCTGCAGGTAAAAAGGACCATATATTGATGAGATATATCAGCCATATTGCAAAATCTGCTATACTTATTTCTTAAAGGGGGAGTTTATGAAAGAATTGCTTAACGACTAATTGTCACAAAGAACTGAGTTCTAAAACCTACCAAACCCAGCAGAGTGAATAAATCTGACCAGCATCTTTGGCCCTTGCTAACAAGGAAGTCAGCCCAGCAGCAAAAATTTGGCCACTAACCGACAGAACAAACTCGGGAGTTACATAAGGACATATGCATCAACAAGAATAACCTATTCTCCCTTTCATGTCCCCCAAATGAGACCCCTGCTACAGAGATTTTGTGGGTCTTGCCTCTTCATGGGGTTTCTGAGACATGACACTTTTGCTGGACGTGAGTCAAATGACTATAGGACTCCTCTTACTCTGTCTGAAGTACTCTGCAGGTATCTACTGCATAACTCAGCTATTAAATGGAAAGGAAATCCCTCAGAAAAACTTGATGTAACGTGGGTGCGTCACATGCCAAAAAAGATGTTTTCACTGTACTCGGGTTGTTGACTCCTCTTCAGAAAGCACTTGCAACCCTGACTCTCTCCAAGTCAGTAGTGCATGACATTGGAATTTTGACATTTACGTGCACAGAAAAGATGCTTGCAGTGTAACACAGTTGTGTACAACACTTGTGATTGCTGTATACGCACTTGTGATTTTCCTTGAACCTATTACCCTATGTATTCTTTTTATGTCCAGATCAATATATCATCTTTTGACTCACCAGGATAAAACAAACAACAGAAAGCATTATTTAAAACAAACTTTTTGGGTTTTGACTCTTTCAAGCTCTTTGTTACTGCACAATCAATTTACAAATACAGTAGGCAATATTTCAACTACCAAAATAAGAAAATTGCACTGAATAAAAAAAAATCATTCTGCTCTCCTAAAATCTCCTGAGGAAGAAAACTGCTCACAACTCAAAACCGAGAAATAGCCATTTTAAAATAGATACTATCTGCCTGCATCCATCATCCTTTCTCCTGTTTGTCAAGACTCTATGGCCTTGAGCTCTGCTTTAATTCATAATGGTAAATTAAGTTCATCCTTTATTTAATCTCAATTTAATAAATTACTGCTAAACGGTCCTTCTGGTAATTTATTAATATAAAATAATGGCTTTACAGGAGGTCATTTAGAGCTGTTCTGAGTTAGAGAACAGCTAGTCCACAGCATTATAAGGTTTTCTCTCTAGATTATATGTATCTACCTCTGCATGTATTTTGGGGGGGTTTGGTTAACATTTCTACAGGATGATATTTTTCCAGGAATACAGTTTTTGATGGTTTCATGAGCAACTTAAAATTCAGGAAGAGATATTTTGTATTACTACTGTTCATGTTGATATTCACATAAGTGCTTCGTAGTCAGTAGGGGCTCTGTAGAAAGGTAAATATTAGATAAGAGTCCTAGAACTTCCCCTTCACTCTCTTGGTGTCCTTCTTAAACTGCTCAGAATAAAAGCAGCATTAAACCGGTCTGCTAAAGAATTCTAGACCTAACTAAAATGTCAGCCTGCAGCTTAATATAAATCAGTCTCAAAAGGCAGGGTAGAAACTTGTATTTTAATGCCCAGAAAAAGGGTGGTTTTTTTTAATCATTTAACTAGTGGGAGTTCAGAGATGTTCAGGTTAATAATGTGTGCTGCCATATTAGTTAAACAATTCTGTACCAGATTTTGGTCTGGATGCAGTTGTGGACTATTTGGAGTAACTACAGTCAAATTGTATTGATGTGCAGCTTCTTCCTCAAAGTCACGGTAAATGACAAATTAATAATGCTGACGAATAATAGCCTCTTCCAGAGAGAACAGGTATACAGAGTCACAGTCTCCATTTTTTGAAGAGTATCTGAGTTTTTTGAAGGAACATTAATTCCAGATAGCAGTACATTGCTAACAGCAATGGAAAAATGAATCCCCTATCTCCACTGACATTAACTGAGTCTTCTTAGTAAACACTAAATTCACTAACAAAAAGTTTAATAAGATGTAAAGAAAGAGTTAAATATAAAGATAGCTGTAATGTCCCTGATTTCACCATATTCACCATATTAGATTTTTTTTGCTTCATCTTGAGTATCTTGTTAAAGATAAAAAACTTAGTAGGGATTGTAGCAAAAGAGTTTAAAGAGCTATAGCCCTAGCACCCCAAGATGAGATGAGAAGTTTAAACCGGGAGAAATACCTTGCAAGTGAAAGATGTCTCAGAACTCCCTCCTGCCCAAACAAGATGTTCTGTTTGGTCAAATGTCTGATTTAAAATATTAGCTTACAGAAAAAGTATTTTTGCCTCCCTTCACCTTGAGTCAGTTGGTCCACCATGAAAAGTTACGCAGAACTTAGACATATCTGATGGTACAAATTATATTCCTTAAAAATGCTCCTCCCTGCTATAATGGGAAATGAAGAAAAAAATGACATCAGAATGAATGATGGGCATCACATTAACTGGCAACTTTGGCCTGTTACTATATATTATAGCTTCATATCTCGATAAAAGGAACACCACGTGGTTGGTTTGCTTTTAAAAATCTTTGTTTCAACTAAAATTACTATTAACCCCAACCAATTGGCTTATAGTGATATAGGCAAGTTAGTCTTTTAAAACAGAAATAATACTTGAAAAGTTAATTGTGGACATGTTATTAGTAATAATAAAAACTGCAGAATTTGCTCTTTACAGGAAATTCTAAATGTGCATGTAGAAGAATTTAGATAAAGGTCAGACTTTTTATTATAGTAGTTATGCATTTGTACAAATCACAGATTCCCTTTGTTCTTAGAATTAACACAGAGAATGAGCTAAGCCAGTGGGTTTTGTGTTGTTCTGGACCTCTAATGTTATTAAGTTTTTGAAATTTAGTCTTGGTGTGCAATGCATAGCAACGATCACCTCAAAGGCTAACTGTTTTGCCAGAGTACTCTCAGTGTCAACTCTGAGAGAATGAAACTTAAAGCTTTACTATCTTCTATCACACGGGCAGAACTCAGAAAGAAGCAGCTAGCGGGCAGTCTGTGTCTTACAGTATTCAACTACCTCTGGGAGCCAAGTGTTCCTAATGAATGTTACAGTATGCAGCAGAGAGAATATCCCCTGGTTATAATAAAAAGATTAAGTAGCTAAAAATCAGCCATCAGCAAAATAAAAAATGAATGGTATGCTTTTTAAAGTGGAAAAGGAAACAAAACACTATGATGATGAACAAACAAGAAACACCAGCAAGACTTCTAAAAACAGATATGAGAGATGGCATTCTGGCACCTATTAATGTAATAGCTTTGTAACAGCTTTTCTGATACACAGTAGTATTTTACCTGGATTTCCAAAAAGTCAAGTCTTTCCTTTCTGGGTGTCCTATAAGCATGCACTTTCAACTGGCATATTGTTTGTAGGAGGCAATATTTCTCTTGTTCTGTCAGTTTAATTTCTTCCCTATTCTCTACTTCCATCACCCCACCCTCCTTAACACAACAACAAAAAGCAACTTGAAAGGGAGTAAATTGGAAAGCAGTGGCACATGGTATTTTCTTCTCAATACAAAGGAAGTTTCTTGAGTTTGAACCATAATAAGCCAGGAAGCAGAACAGAGGGTAGAATCCAAGAGATAACCACTTTCCATGGCCACTTCTCTTGGAATGCTTTACAGCAGGACCAAGAGGAGACAAGTTCAAACATTCATGTATAGGTTTGAAAACGATATCCAACAACTAAAGCCATATTTATTATTGTTCTTACAGTTCCAGTTCCCTCAGCTTTCTGTGCATGTGCATCCAACAGCAGTCCAGTACACAAATACAAAATACTTGCAGTTCACATCAAAGTATTATCAGACTCTCTCTGATGTCTACACAAGTTTTTTCATTTGCAGATCTACACTAGTTATAGGCAAAAATTATTAAAATGCTCCATAAATGTCCACTGTACTTTAAAGACTAACTTTTACTGGCAAGATTTCCCCAGGACATGTAAGTTCAAATCAATATCCTCCAATGACTATTATCATTTTTTTTTAACAAAATCTATTTACATTGAAAGGAAAGGAATACTATAGAATTAAGCTTTTGTTTCTGTTTTGGTAGGTACCATATTCTGATGGGAGGGTTTTTTTTTTTTCTCTTTTAATGAAGCTTGTGGTCTAACGCTCATTCGTTCTGTTTTAGGTACAAAGACCAGTAACATCAAAAAATGCCCGTGCATGCTGCAGAAGCACCTTCTGAATGCAAAGATGTGGTTATTATGGCTGATGGCAGCCATGTTTTCACAGCACTTATGACAGCAGGACCATGTATGCTTAGATCAGATTGCCACATCATGGACTATAAGAACAACCTATGACACAAGGAACACCAACAACCAGAAGTCACGCCCTTGCAAAACTAAAATCTGTATTTTCAGTTGTCGTGGTTTAACCCGGCTGGCAACTAAGCACCACGCAGCCGCTCGCTCACTCCCCCCCCTCCCTCAGTGGGATGGGGGAGAGAATCGGGAAAGGGAAAAAAGGTTAGAGCCGAGGGCTGAGATAAAGACAGTTTAATAAGAGAAAATAATAATAATAGTAATAATGAGAATGATAACAAAATATACAGAATATACAAAACGAATGATGCACAATGCAATTGCTCACCACCCGCCGACCGATGCCCAGCCCGTCCCGAGCAGCGATCAGTACCCGAGCGACCGACCGACCCACCAACCCCCCCGAGCATGACGTTCTATGGTATGGAATAGCTCTTTGGACAGTTTGGGTCCTAGCTGTGCTGTACTCCCAGCTTGTTATGCACCTGGCCGAGCAGGAGAAGCTCAAAAAGTCCTGGAGCAGTCTGAGCACTACTTGGCAACAACTAAAAACATCAGCGTGTTATCAACATTCTTCTAGTACTAAATCCAAAGCACAGCACTATGCTAGCTTCTGTGAAGAAAATTAACTCTATCCCAGCCGAAACCAGGACATCAGTCCAGCCATTTTCTGGAAGAAAAATCAAGGTATGAATGGATGAAGGTAAATCTTAACACAGCTTGGTGTCATGGGTGTGGTGAGAAAATTAACTTCATCCCAGTCAAACCCAGCACACTTCGTAAGTACTGAATAAACAAATGAAAGAAATTTCCCACATAGTTGAAAGAATTTCACTGAAATTACTTTTGCTACAACAGTCACATGGGAAAGAAAGCTATTCAGAAGCAGATGAGACATATTATTATATGATGTTTCATATGTTCAAATGAATGGGGCCTGAAGAAAAAACTTGCTAGGAAATAATGAAAATAGCAGTATGACAAAAGTGTGTATTTAGCAGAATGGGTAACAAAGCTCGCAAAAACTTGTCACAGTCATAAGGAAACCTCCAACAGCCCAATGCTAGGTCAGCAGTGCTCTTCAAGCAAGATAAGGACGAACAAACAAGCTACTGAACTCTCCCTTAGCAGCTTGGCCCCTGTTTCTGCTGCTGCTACCCCTGCCCATGAACACATTTCTTGACTCCTCTGCACATCGGTTTCCCTCACTGGCAAAACGTGAAAAAAAGTGCTAGCTTTCCTTGACAGAAATTTTGGGATTTACAAAGCACTCTACAATAATGCAAAATACTGTGAAGCAAGTTGGTATTATTATTGGGTTGCAGTTCACATCCAAGCGTTTAAAAAACTGAACAGATCTCAGTGGGTAAAAAAATAGTCCTTAGCATGTTTTGTTACAACAGCTTCTTTGTCATACACTGAGATAACTGATTAGGTTTCACTTGCAAAACTTCAGAAATACATATTTTTGTCAAAGATAACAAGACTGAAATGATGAAAGAAAGGAAAGTGTCAAATATTGCTACTCAGTATATTGAAGATACAGCATGGGTGAAACTGAAGCTGAGAATTTTGTAACTGTGTTTGTTGTCATTCTGAGGGTATCAATATCAAAATATTTGGTAAGCAAAGCAGATAAAAATGCAATACAAATTCATTTTAAAACAAAATTTTTCAGTCATTGATTCTCTTCTATGAATACATGCACCCATACAGAACAAGCAGAATGTTTTAGCATGAGAAAATCTACTATGCTATCAACCATTATAGCTGGCAGGCTGGCAGTATTTGCAACTTAGCTTGCACATGCGTTGTACCTGCTATCAGCACTATGTAGAAAGGATTTTCTATTACCACTTTCAATCATTTATATAGATCATGGTAGTAGGATTAGACCTTAGTTTGATGTTTCAGGTTCAAATCCTTTCCTAAACTTTGTTGTTCCTGAAAGACAGCATTTGTCTGTCAACTGATCTGACTTATAGATCAATGTTAACTTGGTAGAATAAAGTAATGAGAATGAGTAAGAAGCACTTTAAAACCTTGTTTCAACCCTCATAGTTACATCTCAATTTCTGATCAGTTTCCTAAGAAAACATCCTATAATAACTATGCTAGCATTTCTCTCTCAGACAAAAAATGATGGGCGTGCCTCTCCAGGATGAGATTTGCAGCAGGGCTAAGAGCATGTCCTTGGCCAGATCAAGGAAAGGACACAAAACTGAGCTGCTGCAACCAATTGAAACTGTGACATTGACAGATTCATGATCACAAAATCTAAAATTCTTTTTCACTTAAATAGGTCTTGAATTCTTAAATGGGAATAAACAGGGTAGGCAGCCATTGCTATCCAAGAAAAGACATTACATAGATCCCAGGGCGCGAAAGAGCGGGCTCCTGACGAGCAGGCAGCTCTGACTCAGCGGGGCGGATCAGGGTGAGGCGGCCGGACCCTCCTGACGTACAAAAGCAGCCCCAGGGAGCGCGAGCGACCCGGAGCGCGGCGAACAGGACGGGCAAACAGGGCGTGGGGCGGCAGAAGGGCGTGGGGCGGCAGTTTGCGCAGGCAGTGCGCGCGGGCAGGGCGCGTTCTCCCCTCCTGGCTCGGAGGCTCACTCGCCTAGCACCCACAGACACCCAAACGAGGAGAGCGCAATGGTTTCTACTCGTCCGAAAGCTGTTGCCAGACGGAACGTGGCGACTCAGACGGAGTCCCCACCTAAACAGAAACATGCGGCTGTCCAGGTCGATGGCTGCAGGGAGTGCCTCAGCCTGTCAGCTGTACCAGAGATTGGTAAGGACAGGGGCTGTCTCAGGTGTGAGCAGGTGGATGATCTGCTCTGCCTGGTGGCAGAGCTGAAAGAAGAGGTGGAGAGATTAAGGAGTATTAGAGAATGCGAGATGGAGATAGACTGCTGGAGCCGCACTCTACCATCCCTCAGGCCACGGCAACAGACAGAGGCTCCGCAGGTAGCAGAGGATCCTCTGTCCTCTTGCCGGCAGACAGAAGCTAGAGACCCAAGAGATGATGAGGGATGGAAAAAGGTTTCTGCTCGGGGCAGGAGGAGAGTCCCCTCCTGGGCTCCTTCACCTTCCCAGCTGCCCTTGCGTAACAGCTATGGGGCTCTGGAAGTTGAGGGCCAGGCAACTGAAGATGGGGATGAAGGCCCAACCAGGGGGTTGGCTAGGGAGAGACGGTCACCCCTACCTGTCAAGACCGACTGTACAAAGAAAAAAAGAAGGGTAATTGTTGTGGGCGATTCCCTTCTGAAGGGAACGGAGGGCCCGATATGCCACCCGGACCCATCCCATAGGGAAGTCTGCTGCCTCCCTGGGGCCCGGATCAGGGACATTGCCAAGAGACTCCCTGGTCTGGTACGACCCTCTGACTACTATCCGCTCTTGATTATACAGGCAGGCAGCGATGAATTGCCAGAGAGAAGCCCCAAATTGATCAAAAGGGATTTCAGGGCACTAGGGAAAATGGTTGAAGGACCAGGAGCGCAGGTAGTGCTCTCCTCGATCCCATTAGGGTCAGGAGGGAACACGGAAAGGAATAGGAAAGCTAGAGCGGTTAACGTGTGGCTCAAAGGTTGGTGCCATCGGAAGGGCTTGGGCTTCTTTGACCATGGAGAGGTTTTCATGGCACCGGGCCTGTCGAGAACAGATGGTGCCCAGCTCTCTCAGAAGGGAAATAGGATCCTTGCTCATGAACTGGCGGGGCTTGTAGAGAGGGCTTTAAACTAGGCTGAAGGGGGAAGGGGATATAAACAGGCTCACTAGAGAGGAGCCTGGGGGGTCACCCCATTGCTGGGGGGGAAACCGACAGCCCAGCTTAAGTGCATCTACACTAATGCACGCAGCATGGGCAACAAACGGGAGGAGCTGGAAGCCATTGTAAGGCAGGATGGTTATGATGTAGTCGCCATCACAGAAACGTGGTGGGATGCCTCCCATGACTGGAGTGCTGCGATGGATGGCTACAAACTCTTCAGAAGGGACAGGCAAGGAAGGAGAGGCGGTGGGGTGGCTCTGTATGTTAGGGAGTGTTTAGATTGTACTGAGCTTGATGCTTGTGGTGAGGCAGAATGCTTATGGGTGAGGATGAGAGGGGAGGCCAACAAGAAAGATATCCTGTTGGGAGTCTGTTACAGACCACCTGACCAGGATGAGGACACTGACGAAGAATTCTACAAGCGGCTGGCAGGAGTCTCTCAGTCGCGAGCTCTTGTTCTTGTGGGGGACTTCAACTTCCCAGACATCTGCTGGAAATACAATACAGCAGAAAGGAAACAGTCCAGAAGGTTCCTGCAGTGTGTGGAAGATAACTTCCTGACACAGCTGGTAAGTGAGCCTACCAGGGGAAGTGCCCTGCTTGACCTCCTGTTCACTAACCGAGAAGGACTGGTGGGAGAGGTGGTGGTTGGAAATCGTCTAGGCCTTAGTGATCATGAAATGGTAGAGTTTTCGATCTTTGGTGAGGTTAGGAAGGGGGTCAGCAAGACCGCCACCATGGATTTCCGGAGGGCAGACTTTGACCTGCTCAGAACGCTGGTTGGGAGAGTCCCTTGGGAGATAGTCCTGAAGGGCAAAGGGGTCCAGGAAGGCTGGGTGTTTTTCAAGGAAGAAGGCTTAAAGGCACAGGACCAGGCTGTCCCCATGTGCCGTAAGACAAATCGGCGGGGAAGACGACCGGCCTGGCTGGACAGAGGACTACTAGTGCGACTAAGGGAAAAAAGGAGAGCTTACCAGCTCTGGAAGAAGGGGCAGGCAACCCAAGAAGAGTACAGGGATCTTGTCAGGTCATGCAGAGAGGAGATTAGAAAGGCAAAAGCCCAGCTGGAATTTAACCTGGCCACTGTTATAAGGGATAATAAGAAGAGTTTTTATAAATATGTTAACAGCAAAAAGAGAGCCAGGGAGAACCTCCATCCACTAGTGGATGCAAGGGGGAACATTGCCACTAAGGATGAGGAAAAGGCTGAGATACTCAACGCCTTCTTTGCCTCGGTCTTTAATGGCCCGACAAGTTATCCCCAGGGTACCCAGCCTCCTGAGCTGGAAGATGGGGACAGAGTGGAATGAACCCCCCATAATCCAGCAGGGAGCAGTCTTTGACCTGCTATGCCACCTGGATATCCACAAGTCTATGGGGCCGGATGGGATCCACCCAAGAGTGCTGAAGGAGCTGGCAGAGGAGCTTGCCAAGCCACTCTCTATCATTTATCAGCAGTCCTGGAGAACAGGGGAGGTCCCAGATGACTGGAGGTTGGCAAATGTGACGCCTATCTTCAAGAAGGGCCGGAAGGAGGATCCGGGGAACTACAGACCAGTCAGCCTAACCTCGGTACCGGGGAAGATTATGGAGCGGTTTATCTTGAGTGTGCTCACCAGGCACATGGAGGACAATCAGGGGATCAGGCCCAGTCAGCATGGGTTCACGAAAGGCAAGTCTTGCCTAACCAACCTGATTTCCTTCTATGACCAGGTGATCCGCCTGGTAGATGAGGGAAAGGCTGTGGATGTTGTCTACCTGGACTTCAGCAAAGCCTTTGACACAGTCTCCCATAGCATTCTCCTGGAGAAGTTGGCAGTTCATGGCCTAGATGGGTGTACTCTTCGCTGGGTTAAAAACTGGCTGGGTGGCCGAGCCCAGAGAGTCGTGGTGAATGGAGCTAAATCCAGTTGGCGGCCGGTCACAAGCGGTGTCCCCCAGGGCTCAGTTCTAGGGCCGGTCTTGTTTAATATCTTTATCAATGACCTTGATGAGGGGATTGAGTGTGCCCTCAGTAAATCTGCAGATGACACCAAACTGGGAGGGAGTGTTGATCTGCTGGAGGGGAGGAGGGCTCTGCAGAGGGACCTGGACAGGCTGGATCAATGGGCCGAGGCCAATTGTATGAGGTTCAACAAGGCCAAGTGCCGGGTCCTGCACTTTGGTCACAACAACCCCATGCAGCGCTACAGGCTTGGCGAAGAGTGGCTGGAAAGCTGCCTAGTGGAAAAAGACCTGGGGGTACTGATTGACAGCCGGCTGAATATGAGCCAGCAGTGTGCCCAGGTGGCCAAGAAGGCCAATGGCATCCTGGCCTGTATCAGGAATAGTGTGGCCAGCAGGAGTAGGGAAGTGATCGTGCCCCTGTACTCGGTGCTGGTGAGGCCGCACCTCGAATACTGTGTTCAGTTTTGGGCCCCTCACTACAAGAAAGATGTTGCCTTGCTGGAACAGGTCCAGAGGAGAGCAACCAAGCTGGTGAGGGGTCTGGAACACAAGTCATACGAGGAGCGGCTGAGGGAACTGGGGTTGTTTAGTCTGGAGAAGAGGAGGCTGAGGGGAGACCTGATCGCCCTCTACAACTACCTGAAAGGAGGCTGTAGTGAGGTGGGGGTCGGCCTCTTCTCCCTGGTAACAGATGATAGGACGAGGGGGAATGGCTTGAAGCTGCGCCAGGGCAGGTTTAGGCTAGACATTAGGAAAAACTTCTTCACCGAGAGGGTTGTCAGGCTCTGGAATGGGCTGTCCAGGGAGGTGGTGGAGTCCTCATCCCTGGAGGTCTTTAAAAGAAGGATAGATGAGGTGCTCAGGGACATGGTTTAGTGGTGGGATGGCAGTGCTAGGTTAACGGTTGGACTCGATGATCTTAAAGGTCTTTTCCAACCGAGGTGATTCTATGATTCTATGATTCTATGATTAAGATATCTAAATCCTATTTAGGCTTCTAAATAACCATTGACTTGAATGCGCCACTAGGATCCTCAATATTCCTTTGATTCATGCCTAAGCACTGTAAAATGCCTGTGAAAATTCTAGTCAGCAACAACAAATCTCTCTTCTACTGAGACAGCAAACAAATTTGAGAAAGCTGTAATCATATCTCTCATCTTTAACTTTACGGTATCAAAATGCAGTGAACTTTACTATATTATGCGTAGGCACATTAAAGTACCTCCTAAATAGCCTCAATATTGAGGATATCAACGCTGTTGTTATGGGTGCAATGAAGATGTTCAGAATACAAAAATTAGCTGCATATATGCACCAGTATTCTAGTTTAAAAACTGCCAGACATTTGTGTTTCAGGAGACCTAAATTATGCATGGGAAAAAAATTGAGATTTTCATGTAACATTTGACATCAGTTTACTTTACTGTCATAGCTGTCAATTTATAAAATGTTGCTGTCTTTGTCTCCTAAATGATATGTGAGATGGTAAAACGGAACCTACGCCATTTTGCAGAAGACAGAGGAAGAGAAAAGGAAGGAATAATTCCTAGGCACAGTGTCAAGCCTATATACTTGACAAAGGAAATACAGGAGTTTTCAAGGAAAGGAGAGATGATGCCAGCTTCTCCAAGTGATTATGCTTTCCACCTTTTTCCCCCATGGTGTAACTCCTCCAGCCCTTATTTAAATCAGAACTTTTTGCTATTCTTAACACTGTGGTTTCACAATGAATTGTTCATGCCGTTTGGCTCTATGTTCACAGTACTGAGCCTCCTCATGGAAGGCAACACAGGCTATTTATGTAAAGCTGCCCAAATTGAAACTCTCGGGTGTTAATTTTCTAACCAGTATCTCTGTCTCTTGATTCAGTTGAAACAGAAAAAAATGATCACATGCATTTCTCTTGGAGTGATCTTCCTACAAAGATAATGTAATTGTTCAAACTTAGGTCACTTTCCGTGACCAAAAATCCTTTGAATTTTATTAGATTTCTCCATGATACACTTAATAAATTAGCTGGTTTATTAAGGCCAAGTAAAGAAGCTGCTGGCCAAGTCACTGCTTGCAGTCCATGGTTTACCAATATGAATATAGCAATAAAAACAAACAGAAAAGCCCTATATAATTACCTGTACATACATCTTTAAATAAACAAACCGATAAATCTATAAAAATGAAGTAGAATTATAACAGACCTCATGACCTGCATGCTAATATGATATCTTCTTTGACAAAGCCTTTCTGGTAGAAGGGTTAAGTAATGAGACACAGTACTCTTCACCTCCATATATAAATTGTCTGAATACACTCTTTGCTGAGAACAAATTAATCTTATTAAAATTTATAAGACATGGACCAACTCTCAGTCCAAATAAAATGAGACCATGCCCAGTCAAACCGCTACCCGCAAAGTGCCTCACATTTGATCTCCCTCTGTCAGTGTTGGAGAAAGCCAAGGATTTCAAGATAGTGAGAGACAGCTGGTCCCTTTTTCCAGATCAGAGCAGAGGTGTCCTGGCCAATGTGGAAAATCTTCCAATATCTTGTACATAATTTGCATGCATAACAATATCAACAGAGAACTCCAGTTTATAGTATTTTCAATGTGTCACATAGGACACTGTGCCTAAGAGACAAAGTAACACCCTGAATTTTACTGCCCATGTTGTCCGACTGAAAAGTGTTCTTTAAAATTCTGACTAAACTGAAATAGAAATTTAGGTGTCAGCATCACTCAGGCTTATTTCTTACAGAAAATTACCTGCCTCCTCCCACTTGTTTTACAGACTATAATGTTTGGTTACTCCAAACACATCTATACCACAGTGAAAGGGCCCATCAGGACCAGAAGTTTCATTTGTTCCTGTATATTACCTTCTATTAATGGCAAACCAGTTTTCTAGGAATAGATTTAGCCCTTCTAAAATATCCACAGTGCAGATAAGCTTTACATCTGTTGCTGGCCTGTCTTTACCTACATTCTTCCTTTCCAAGACATTTCCAAGAAATATGTTATTCTAGAAGTTTTAACACTGTGTGAGCTTCAAGGCATCTTTCCTCTTAGTCACAGAACTTCAAGATGACATAAAGGGGGCCTACAGGGAAGATGGAGAGGGGCTCTTTATCAGGGAGTGCAGTGATCGGACAAGGGATAAAGGTTTTAAAAAAGAGCATAGATTTAGATTAGATATTAGGAAGAAATACTTTACCATGAGGGTAGTAAGACTCTGGAACAGGTTGCCCAGAGATGCCCCATCTCTGGCAGAGTTCAAGGCCAGGTTGGATGGGGCTTTGAGCAACCTGGTCTAGTGGAAAGTGCCCCTGCTCAGTCATCTCTCCACTGTAAAACTTGTCCTTTCAGTTGCGAATAATATTTAAGTAGACTAAACTGGCATTTGTCATACCTCAATATTATTGCAAAGGAAAGATGTTAAATTACATTCTTGTCTGTGATTCCTAAAAGACTGCTGAGAATACTTCTATATTTAAAATTTGAGTTAAAAAAACAGATGAATGATATTTTAAGGGACTGACAGAGGAAGAAACTAATAAAGACAGAAGAACCACCAATTAGCAAGCAACCTTATCTACGTACTTTTTTTCTAACACAGCTGTATCTAGGTTTAAAATATCTATACTTGCTGCACATTAAGAGCAATGTTAAACATAAACAAGCTATTCAGAACCCTGCTGCATGTATGATTCAGCCTACTTCCAGTATGTGTAACCTTGTATTTGGCATGTTGAATTTCATCTGCCTTCATGCTGCCTAATCATCCACTTTTGTTAGCAGTCAGCAGAGTTCCTCATGATTTTCTCTGGCTTGAATTTCTTAACTTTATTTGAAAATTTAAATAAAATGAGCCAATATTCAGAGTATTTATGTATCCACAGTACTTCATGATTTCAGTCATGGAGTTGTAGACGTACTGTATTTGTGAAGACCAATTCTGCAGTATCTGATATCATGCTGCAGCCAGAAGAATTTAATATGGAGCAAGTTTATGTGAAGAGAAATGTCATGCCCAGAGCATGCAAAGTAGTCCTTCCAGTCTACTTAGCCTGGATAAGATTGACTCAAACGGACTATGTTATGCTTTGTGTAATACAGTCCAAGACAGCAGACTGGAGTAGTGTAGAAAGCAACATAAGGTTATTTGTTTATTTGGTATTTGTTTGGTTTTGGTTTTGACTAGAAAAGAGAATGCTGAAGAAAAGGGGGGTTGTGGAGTCTCCTTCTTTGGAGGTATTCAAAACCTGCCTGGACGATGTCCTGTGCAACATGCTCTAGGTGAATGTGCATTAGCAGGAGGGTTGGACTAGATGATCTCCGGAGGTCCCTTCCAACCCTTGCCATTCTGTAATTCTGTGAAAAGGAGGGTAAGAGCTTTCCAATATGGATAAAGGAACTGCGAGGAGGCAAGAAGACAGTGCTCTCTGTGACCGCAGCCAACAGAGGAACAATGCAAATGAATCACAGCAAAAGAGTTTTAGTTCATCTCTTCCAGGAAGCTTGTTGATATAAAGGACAGATGAACACTAGAGAAGAAGTGAAACCTATGTCCCTAGAATCTTTTGGAGAACAAATCTGATTACTACTTTTCAGGCAATGGCATAGCATGACTGACTTGCCTCTGGGAAGGTGGGTGGGCAGGGACCTCCTAAAGTTCTTTCAGACTGTAGTCTCCAACTCTGCATGTAAAGCTGTGAATTCTTTAAAGGTTTTGTATTCATATGCATATTCATCAGTTTTTAATGCTAAAAGGGGATTACTAAAATGGGAATGCAACAGAGTGTGTCTGAACAGGCAGTAGGAGGCAGTAGGCTTTCACAAACCCCCAACCTGTCTGTACCTTAATTAACAAGATCTGAACCAGGACATGTCACTTCTTTTCAATCATCATACACTCCACCAAATAATACTACAGCATAAAAGATATATTCAAATATATCATTAACCTTTTAGCTCAGAAGCATTTGCACTGTAGTAAAAGAAATTGCTACAAAGGTGGTGAAACATCAACTTTTGCTATCTTGCCGAAAGTAAAACTCACGACAAGGCAGAAGAACGGGTATAAAAGATTACTTGATATGGCTAGAAATTCCCTTAACCCTTCTCCTGTCCCTTATCTCTTACTTTTCCCATCCCTCTCAAATTTTCCCACCTGACTTAAACTGTCTTGAGAATGTGGAATTAAATCCATGTGCTTGGGATTTTACAATTAAGTGGGAAGCCAATTAGTATCTAACTGCTTTGGGTTCTGATGAAGTATTGTCCTTGAGCTGGCTATGCTGCCACTTGAATTTGAAAGTTTCTTTAAGAAATATTTTTAATATACTTAACATGCTTGGCAGAGTTTAACTCTGTATCCTGATGTTTCCATTGCAGCTCAGGCCCACATGGAGGTATTAGAGATTCATACTATTCACACTTACAAAGAAGCCAGAATTAAAAAAGTAGCATCCGTGGATTTTAAAAGGGACTAGCTAGTTTTCAAATAGGAAAACAGTCTTGTTCTTCCTAAGAAAAGAAAAAACAAAATCAGAATTTTAAATTGAATTCTTAAATAAAGTGTTTCTACCACTCATTACCCATGCCACTACTTTGGAAAAAAATATCTGCATTGCAAAGGCAAACATGCAGTATTTTTGACATATTTTGTCTTCCCCTGGAACATCAGTTTTTCATAAAGGTACTATAGCAAGCTATCAGAACAGACATTTTTTTCTGAATTTCATTTCTATAATCATGATCACATCTTTGTGTCC
The DNA here is from genome assembly GCA_034008185.1 of Gorsachius magnificus. Lineage (NCBI taxonomy): Eukaryota > Metazoa > Chordata > Aves > Pelecaniformes > Ardeidae > Gorsachius > Gorsachius magnificus. The sequence goes on along the minus strand of CM067083.1, from coordinate 50,928,724 downwards.
ATTACATTATGCAAAGCTCTATAAAATGAGAGATAGCACTTTTCTACTTTTGTTCTCTTACTTTGTTTTTACAATCAGTCTCTCTTTCATTATAAAGAAAGTTACAGTTTGGGCCTGTATGAGACCTCACTTTCAATAAACTTACACATATATTTCTAGCTCTATACGCAAACCACTTTTTTAAAAGGCCTTTGTATTAAAATTTAAAAGACTGTCAGAATGACAGTAGGCTATGTTTGTACCATTTTTCCATTCTCATTATAATTACCATCATAGGTAAGATTCAAACTGCAGCATTTTCTCTCCTGTTGCAATCCATGGCACAAGAACGAGCTATCAGAATTTTAACGCTTCATATATTCTATAAGTTAAGTACAGTTCTGCATGGCTTTGACCTTTTCAATATTCCATAATTTGACTGACTGGCTACTCTAATTTTTCCCCTGTTTACAGTTTCAGAAACCTGTGGGGAAGAAGCAAAATGCCCAGCCAATCAAAATACTGAACACTGAAAAGATCAAAGTAGTAAAACATACTACAGTCTTTCACAGAATATATTAGGCATTAAAATTTTCATATCACACTATAAAAAGATAACATTTTCCCCTGCAACTCTAGATACCATGAAAGCGGAGACACTAGTGCAGCAAAGGTGATATCACTAAACCAAATAACACAATTTATACTACTTGTACATTCTTGGTTTAGACTGTTACACATTTCCTCAAATAACTAGCTCTTTTCTAGCACTGAAATTAAATCAAATTCAACTTTGGTTTGATAACTTTAATATAAACTCATGATTTTCCACTATGCATTCCAGTTTTGGAAACTGCAGGGATAGATGTTTCTGATCCTGCTGAATGTGTACCACAAAACTTCTGTCAACAACGATCAACTTTTCTGACTTGGCACTATGCGGAATTTTTCATTTTCTTTGTGGTTCATAGACACTAGGTGAGTCTAGTAACATAGAGGCAATTTTATGTGATTTCTGTTTACATGACTCATTTGCACTCCTCCATGAGTGAGTAAATAATAGTAGGAGCAGGTGTCACAAAAAAATCCATCGTTTGCCAACACAGCGTTCTACTAGGAAAAAACAAAACCAAGTCATCTTACTATGTCAAAGACATTAAGGTATACAATGAAGAAAAGAGATTAAAAATCAAATGTAAACAACATTGGGATGATATAATCTGACTACTTTATGAATTAATTTCTATGTAATCGTTGCAGCTTAATTGGGTTATGGAACTATAATGTATTACCCTGTTATTGCAATGCATGTTTCTTTATCTACTTGCTGATGAAAGAGACTTAAGCAAGATGAAGAGAACTAATATGATTTGATTTGTAATTCTTTCCTTGAAAACACCCAAAGAACAGACAGTCTGATTATTGATAGTCTTATCAAATAGGGTGTCCTATTTGCTACCTTTTGAATGCAAATTGCTAATGTGTATCCTTAACAAGTTTCCAAACCAACACGCAGTTAATTAGAAAAGTTTGCCCCCGTGATGCAAATTTATTAGAATCTCTGCCTCCTCTTTAGCAGCAGAACACTTATAACAAAGAGGCTCACATATTACGCACAAGTTGCTCATCCTGCTTGCAAGTCTGCATTTCGTGGTATGATCAGAGAGCAGGCGCAGTCACCAAGGAAACAAAGAAAGAAGCTACTCCAACATCAACTTTCACACCGGAATAACAAATATGTCCTATAAGACAATAAGAAGTTCTAATATTTGCAAATAGGATAATAATTTATGTTATAAAATTTATAATTTAGTAACTCTAGCTGGCAAAAAACAAAGACAAGGGTGCCATCTAATTTGTTGCAGTGTGCTGGTTAGCAAGGTTTACAGGCAATGGCGCAGAGCAGCAAGCATGAATCTTCCCCACCTACTAGTCACTCGGTTATACGATCTCATGCTGTGTGCTATGTTGTTCTGTCTTTCTCCCCTCATATTGCATTACAGTTATCAGGTATGCCATCCAATTTATTTTTTCTTTTATTTATCTCACAACCTGCTTCTTGTAATGTCTCACTGAAATGGCTCAACTGAACTGCAAAAGCATCTTCTGAAAGTAAAGTGTCTTCCAATTCCTGAGAAAAATGCTATCCTAAAAGTTGTCCTACACGTGAATTTAGAAAGAAATATCTATAAGAAGAGGTACATTAGGACTCCACTGAGTAAGACTAGTAATTTGAGTAGGGTCAAGGGCAAGTGACCAAAGCACTTGTATATTGCTCTACAACTACCTGAAAGGAGGTTCTAGCAGGGCGGGTATCAGTCTCTTCTCCCAAGTAACAAGTGATAGAACAAGGGGAAATGGCCTCAAGTTGCACCAGGGGAGGTTTAGGTTGGATATTAGGAATAATTTCTTCACAAGTAGGGTTGTCAAGCATTGGAACAGGCTGCCCAGGGAAGTGGTTGAGTCCCCATCCCTGGAGGTATTTAACAGATGTGTAGATGTGGTGCTTACTGACATGGTTTAGTGGTGGACTTGGCAGCGCTAGGTTAACAGTTGGACTTGATGATCTTAAAGGCCTTTTCCAACCTGAATGATTCTGTGATTCTATGAATATCAACACAGAGTCCAGACAAGCAGTTATAGAAAGACTGGCAATTTGCACAGGATATGTGATATCACATGATACAGGTAAATGCCAGGCAGAAAAAAGTCAAAATTCATTTTCCCATAACAACAGTGGACATAAGCTGGCTATGGACATACTTAGATTGGAAATTGGATAATGGTTTTTAACAAGCAGAGGAGTACATTTCTGTAAAAAGATCCAAACAGTAGCAGCCAAAGCAAAATATCCTTATCTTGAAATACAAAGGAAAAGTACATTGTCAAATGTTTTTATTGCAAATCATTTTTTCTGCATCACTTTTTATAGCCTTGGTGAATAGAGGATTTACTTTTGCTCCTGACTTATCACTAAAGGGGGATAACTACATTTATTTTGTGTGTGTTTGGTAAAGTGTACGGGCTGATCTAGAGCAATGTCTCACTGCCTTAAATGTCATAAAATTAAGCTTGTGACATTGTGTGAAACAATCCCTTTCCAAAGCAATTGCAGGCATCAAGAGGAATATGACTAACAGAAAGATTATTTCAACAGACAACAAAGGGCATGCAATTTCTTCTGTCTCAGATGCTGATCAGAAGAAAGGCTACAGTGACCATTGCCAGTCTACTTGGCAATATATGTCTAAAAACCTTGGGAACATTCTCCAAAACACCACCAGAATATTTTATGTTACTCTTTCTAAATATGCTAACAGGAAATTTAGAGTTACTAAATTATACGCACTGTACTTCAGGGAACAGCTGAGGAACAAAGATGCCAAATCTCGAGTGCTACTATCCAGCAGATAGCCTACCAGAAATCAATCCAGTTCTAAAGGAAAATCCCCTCTAGACTAAGTGGAGATTTAAGGAGAGATGGCAAGTAGAAATTAAGTTCAGTTCCAAGTAGAGTTGTTACTGCAATCAAAAGATATTCCTGTTTGTCACTATGCCATAAAAATAGTTGTTTGCTGACTCAGATGATAAGGCACCAATTTAGAAAGAGTTAGGACTCTGGTAAAGGGGACCCTTTAATCACCTCCAAAACTGAAAGTAACCCTTGCAGTTGGGTGGGTGGAAACATGGTGATTTCTCCAACTCATCCTTTCTATCAATCAAGACCTAGAGGTGTCTTCACAATCACAAGCTTACAATCTGCTCTTCTTAGTGTTTAATTGAATATGAAAGACAGTGTTAACAAGTATGTTTATAATTTAATATGTTCCTAACTTTACGTATGGAAGATTAGTCTTTTTAGTCTTTCTCTGTGGTTGATGGTGAGAGCTTAATTTTTCCAGAGGCCAGTTCAAAGCACAAGCCTAATTTTGGTGCTATTTGTCATTTGCTGGAGGATTTGCTAGTCTTGATTATATGGGAAGATAAAGGCACCTGGCTTCACAAAGCCAGGACTATGCTTTGTAGTATCCACTATATTGCTGTGGCAGAATATTTTCACAAATGAAGACCAGGAAAAAAACCAATGTCAAAGGTGGCAGAAGAAAATTTTTTTTTTTTTTTTGTTAAGACAGAATGCACTGGAAAGCGAGACTATTATTTTTTGAAAATAGTCTGGTTTGTGAGAGCACATGCAAAAAGTCAAAAAAATAAGATAAAGACATTCTTTTTTCCCCAGCTTTACTCTTAGATCTTGTATGTATCAGCTCACTACGGAAAAATATTTGGATGCAGAAAATACTACGACTTGGAAAAAGCCTATAAGAACCTTCACTTCTACCCTCTGCTTTTACTGAAGGCTTTTACAAAATTTTACGATCCAGCCCATTTCTGGTTTTGGAACTGAAGCTTTAGTGAGGTCTGAAAATGTTCTGAAACATTTTTCATGTGAGCAAATTATTTTCATGCTGCTTTGCTCCTACAAGTTGGAGAATTAAATGCTTTCTCTCAAAAGCCTCTTGTAGAGAGATTTCTAATGCCATTTAATAAATTCAAGAGACCCAAATAAACATCCAGATCTTTATTTGCAAACAACAAAACAGTTTTTGAGGTTTACTGAATGTATATTGATGCCACAGGCATCAGGTAGCATTAAATAAACTTAGTGGATTAGTTGACCTGGGTCTTACTGTTAAGTATGAATAAGAAAGTGTTAAAAAAGATAAGTTTAGGCACAGAAGGCAGTTTTCTGATGCTCCTTCTCTAGTCAGTGAATGGAGACAGAGGGTCCTTCTAATCAGCAGCCCCACTCCTGTTTTCCAGATCTCCTCAAGATTTTAGGATGACAACTGCTCTGTTGTTGGCCATCTGTGGTTTTGCCATCTCTTCAGCAATGTGTAGGTGGAAGACATATATAAGGTAAAAGTCAAGAAATAAACCAGCATCATGTCAGAGTAAGAACATCAGAACACATTATATGTGTATCACTAATAATAAACTCCAAATGTTTATCTACAGTGTGTTTTCCACATTATTCCAGTGAGGATTCAGTGATATCTATGAACTTTTCAGATGCTTCATAAAATGCCATATCAAAATGAAACTGTATTTGAAAACAAGAGCACAACTGAGCACAGAGGAGTGAAGAAGTCAAGGACACAATGAGTGGGTGGATACAGGCAAAGGAATAGCGTATGCCAGCACTGCCAATTAACAAGTATCAGCCATGTATCTGGCAGTTGAATTACTCACTGAAATACTTCTCTTTTTGTGCTTTTTATTTTTTGTTCTCCTCTCTGATTTCCATTAATCCATCTTTCCTTTTCCTTTTCTCTGACACACTAATATTTCCCTCTAAACTTTTCCCCTGACCACCTATATCCTAGGATGATGTGTTTGTTCCCTTATGGCAAAAGGGAAGAGAGGAAGAAGTGGAACTTGGAGACCTGTGCATGAAAATAATCCTGGAAATACAGAGTTGTAATTTTATAAAAATATGAGGGTTATTAAGTATTCTGTTCTACTGAGACATGCAGTGGTGACCTGGAAGTGTTCTGGTATAGATTTGTCATAGGTCTTTGTGTATGACAGAAGCCTATTAATGAGAAATCTCAGAGCTAAATTGCTTAACTGGCTTCCACATTCTGCCTGTTCAGATTTCATCTGCCATTTCTAGTCATTTCCCATGTATTTCCTATTCCTTTTGTTTCATAGAAGACCTGGTTAATTTGTCTCCTGATAATGAGCATGCAGTCATGTAATACCAAGGAGTTTAAAATCTCTCCATAGGAAGTAAGCAAACTCAGCATGAATTTGATCCCAGACCTCCTCTGCTCTTTCCCTTTTGTCTAATGCAGCATATGCATAAAAAGAACATAGGTTCAAGAAAACAAATTAAATTCCAACTGCTGAGCATTATCATTGACAATATTATTTCTCAGAACCCTGGAATATAAACCATGTTTTCTTGATAACGATGGTATTACTAGTTGCTGAGAGACATCATAGAAGACATTCTTACACTGATGGGAGTGACTGTAATAAAGTCAGCAGAAACAGGAGTAAGACATACAAATGTTACCTATTACTGAAAAGCTGTATCATTCAGACCATATCTTCTAGTTAACTAATTCATAGCTATTCATAAAATATGTTGAGTAATCTATGAGTAAGTTTAAGGGAGTATTATTATAGGGATTTATTTTTGCCTCAATACGACAATCAACATTCATTATGCCTTCAAATTAAGTCTGCATATACACAGTCCCATTTTTAAGTAAGTTATTCCAAAACAAAATAAAAAAAAAAAATCAAGCTGCTTTTATACACTATGAATGCAAATTGAAATATCTATATAGTAGTTTTGGTTTGGTTTTTATGCTCTTAAAGACAGGCTTAAATTCAGAGTGGAGACAGAATGAAGTTCTGTGTAGGTGGTCCTATGTAAGAAAATGTCACAGTCAGATTAACTGTATCACCAAAGAATAGTTATATGTACAAGTAGGATGTCATTACTGAATTTCATGGTGAAACAGTTGGTAACTTCCAAGAGGAGCAGAATTAAGGTGTAGGATGAATTACTGTAATCGGTTTTACACTTTTCACCCATGCTGTCTATGCCTCTATGCATCACAGTCCTTCCTAAATTCCCTCTGCCTCATTTTGTCCCCTCTTCATTCTCTTCCCTTTTGTCCTGCAAGACACAGGCTACCTCTTGGGGGTTAGAAGAAGAAGGAATGAGATCACAGGGATTTACAAATACTCTTATGTTCATGTGCCTGTGGAGATAACGCAAACCGTTTGTCATCTGTTGACCCCATTTTGCTAAGCAAGGTTGGTACCTTGTACTGCTGTCCAAGGGAGGTGGAATGAAACCCTCTATTTTCTATTTCATTCTAACGACTAAAACATGTGATAGTTTAGAGTGGCCCAGGAAACAACATAATACAGATCTCCTTTCCTCAAATTATAGCAAATGCCAACATGCTTTAATAAACAGGTGGATCTGTATGAACCTATCATGAAACTACTCCAGTTTCTCAAAGTGCTGGATAAATTGGATGGCTGTAGCAGTTAGTCAACAACTGGCTGTTCCAATACCTGCCAAAGGAATGGATGCCCCTCTCTGATCAGCGATAAGGTGATATTGTGATTAATACTGTGAACATGCTGCAGAATGCAACAGTGAGCATTACAATGGCAAACTTGAATTTAAAATCTCAGATGTCATCAGACTTGAATGCAAAGGTGAGTTGTGTTGTCCCTCTGAGACAACTCTGTCTTGGGGAAAAAAAGAGAAGTCATAGCTTTATATACATGTTTAGGTTCACAACAAATTGTTTTACTATGATTTGCAGAACTAGGAGGGACAAATATTAGAAGCCATATTTAAAGGACAATATTTCATTTCCTGCTAGAAAAAAACCCCAACAAACTGTAAAAACTATTTTGTATCACCATGTATTATCCATAGACAGAAAATCTTAGCAGCTTTGGAAAACAGAAACAGCAAAATCTGTGGGGGAAAAAATCTTGATGCTCTTGCAAACTGAAGAATAAAACTTGAAAACTTGAATTAAATCAAGAAGACTAAATAGTAAAAATGTAACATTTTGCTTATAAGGATTCCCCCCCACTTTTTTTTTTCCTTAAAAAGTGTAATAAATATTACGAGCATCATCTAAATGCCATGGAAGTCAGTCAGAACATTTCTGCTGATTTTAGAGGAGTTCAGAACAGTTCACTTCCTGTGCCATGCACGTTTATGTGCACAGAGTCTGGGTAAATATACTGCAAAATCAGTGCAGAATTTACACAGCTAAAAAGCAATGACCTCTGTGCTCAGAATACAGTAGGAGTAAAAAGTCATATCCAACTCATGTTACTTGCTGCAAAACCAGAAGGATTGGTACAGACAGCGAGGTGCTATGCTTGTGAACACTCACTGTACACAGAACACAGTAACTTTTCCATATAAAAATCTATGCGACAAACCTGCAGGAACAAGCACTCGTGTGCTAAGGAAAACACCAGGAAGCTGGTTTTGCTTGTCTTTCCTCTGTTGGTTAGGAAATGCATAGTTATCTATATGTATCTACTGCTCTATTTGGGGAAATGATTAATGCCAAAACTAATTTGTGCTGGATTATTCATCAAAGAATTCCATAAATACTACTGAAAAGTAGGACCTACCAGAAATAATGAAAAGCCACTAGATAGAAGGAACTGACCACAAGTCATTAAGAGGTTTTGCGTATTAAGAAAAAAAATTTCTTTTCTTTACAAGTCCAGAGAAACACCTGCTATGACTGTAACTCCTGTTTAAAAAAGCTGCATGGGAGGGAAATGGACTAAACACCAGGAGTTCTTAAACAACTCATAGTTCCCAGTAAACCTGGAGAGTCAATGCACACTTAAGAATTTAGCATACGGAAATCAATTTAAAAAACATATTCACTAATTTAGATATCAAAGCAGAGAAACGCAAGTCCTTTGGTGTGATTTATTAGATGTCTTTAGCTTTCTCAACTACAAATAAAATCAGTAGATAATCTGAAAACAGAAAAAATTAAAACTAACTTAAGTATCAGTTTCATAATACTTAGGCTTTGCAGTTTGCCAGACATGCAATCAATTTTCAGCTGTGCTAAATGATAGGAATGTTGGGCTTCAAATCTTAACCACACTCAGAGTTTAGTGATTCAGAATTAATGCTTTTCTTTTTAATTCAGATCACTATATACATATAATTTATTTCTGGGATTTGTTGTATCTTCATGTTGAAAAATACCATACTTGCTGATTAGGCTTACAAATAGGCACACTACTCTTTTTAACAATATAATCTACCTACTGTCACAATGTTCTGATGCAGGTATAATGTCACATTCTGGCCATGTACATTATAAAATGTATATTCTTACTCTGTCACACATCACTTACTAAAAACATCATAACAGCCTGTTAATGGTTTAACAAGTAAAATGATAAATATAGGTTTAGAATATGAACAGTTTGAGTCTGTCCCCTCTGACATGGCGTTATATGGCACATATTTTTTTACTCCCTTGTGATTCAGCCTCCTTTTTGTCCACAGATTTGGCATGTATTCGGACACTTTTTCTTTTTCCATTGTGCACTACTAAAAGAAATTCTTATATCTTATTTCATTCATTTATCAATTGCCTATTACGCATACACATTTGGGTGCTGACTAGCAATGAAACAACAGTCAAGATACTACCTTCAGACTTAGTGACAGTTAACATGCAGAAAACTAGGATGTGAATGGCATCAGCTATGGACATTTTTATGAGTGGTTTCGCTACTTGAAGCTTTTGACTGTTTAATTTAGGGCTTTGTGGGGTGCTTAGATGAATCTTGAAACTTTAGCAATGCACTACAAGCAGGATCAAGCCTAAAGCCAAAAGACCTGCAGCTCATTTTCAAGAATCAACTCAAGCAAAGATACATTTAAGCGAATATCATCATTACAAGTCAACCACGGGTCAACCAGGTACTAGAAATACATCTACAGAACAACGGAAAACAAATCTCAGTTATTCATCTGACACATAAAGCACAACAATATGTTTTATGCTGCATCAACCACCATTATCCACTGAGAAAGAATAAAAAGTAGCAAATAGTTCTTTCTGCTTATAGAAAGTATTTTTTTTTCACTAATTTTGCTCCAACCCCCTTCCCGCATAAGTTAATCGTAATACTTCTACTGATCAGAACAGAATGATCAAAACTTCAATACATTAAACTTTTCCAATTTTTCTTGAAAATTACATCTCAATTAGTTCAACACATGATCAACTATAATATCATAATTTTATGAACCTGTTTCATAAACATGAAAAACTTAAAGCAATACTCTCAAGCCAATATGTGATTCTAACAGAGAAGGAGATAGCTGAACAAAGTGACTCATCCAAGATGCGATGACCCAGGAAGCATGTGATGGGGAAGAACAGAACAGGGAAAAAGCAGAAATCAACTGTCTTTGGACTTCCAAAATACTTGGAAGACTACTATGACATGAAATTAAAGCTACAACGCAGTTGTATGCAAATAATTTGATTTCTTTTCTTTGCAGTGTATTACCCCAGGGATTCCTTTTAGCATTTTGTAGTATAGTAAAAATATTTCATACTTTGCAATAATTTACAACCACAGTGTTCCAGAAACCACCATCATTTGGAACCTCCAAGAAGATAAGACACTAAAATTCTGCTACCCTTTTTTCCCCTTTGGCATTTAATTTAACTAAGCTGCTGACTGAACTTAATGAAAACCTGACAAACATTTAATCATTATGTAAAGCTGTATTTTTGGTCACAGAACCACTCTTAGCAATCTAAGCTGCTACTGTACAGAATATAACAGACTTCATACCCCCAAAACACATGTCAGTCTTTTACAACTAATAGTGAAAAACGTACTCTTTTTCTGAGCAGAGGGGCCATCCATCATGTATATGGTATCTTTATTCAGATAGTTAACAAGTGAGTTAGAAGCAATCATACAATATAAAGCTCTTCTCTAGAAATCAGAGCACTCTAGGAATGAGAATCATTCACTGTTCCCTAAACTTATAGTAACGCAAACTCTGAAACAACTGCCTGGCTGACTTGTTTTCAAAACCAATTAGAGAGATTCATTAAGGTAAACTTTTGCACATAGGCAATTTTGGGGTTTTTATCTCATATTTGCTACCCTCCACTTGGAGGCTGATTTTTCTTAGCAATTGCTCCGAATGCAGTACCTAATGAAGATTCCTACTTTGGTCATAAGCAGACTCCAAGGCAAAATTGCCATTCTACTGCAGGGGAAAAAAAACCTACTATAGTAGCCATTACCAAGGGTAGGCAGAAAAACTAGACTAATTGGAGGAGACTGTAAGAAATACTTAAGTGGTAATGCATGAAAGGACCTTGATATCCCCAAATACTGCCCATTTTCATGTCTCAAAACAGTGACAGGAGATGTGTGACGAAAAAAGCAATGCAACCAAGATGGTTCCACTGCCGTTAGGAATGAGGAAACAAAAGCCTAGGCATGTTTGCCAACACTCCTAGTTTTGCAGGCATCCCAAGATGAATTCTTCTTTTCTCTACAAAGCAGAATTTACTGCTTAGTCTGCTTAGAAACAGTAGTTTACTCTGCTTCTGGTGCATACTCTTCAAGAATAGTGGTTGTCTTCTCTACTCCCTCACCAGGGAAGGAGAGAAGAAAATCTGGGGATCAGGTGAAAAGGAAAACTGTATTTTCACTAAAACTGTGATGGATACACAGTGTTCTTTCACAAAGCAGGGCATTTTCCCCAGTTATCCTACTTGTTGCAACTGTACAGTAATGTCAGATTACAAACAGGACAGCATGCTCTGTAGAAGGTGCATAGGAGACACCACAGCTTCAGTTAAGCCTGGGAGAAAAGCCAAAATGGTATGAGTGGACAGGCATTTTCATACAGATCAATGGACTAAGCCCTCTGTTTAGCTCTAGTTTTCACTGACTCATTGGCTGTAGAGTTACGACTAATGAATCCGTAAGACTGCAGGGAGGTGATTAAACTTTAGCATGACAAATGTTTATGTGTTTCTCTATTTTCTATAACTAACGGCTGCAAGCATTGGCTTCACTCATCAAAAAAAAACAGACCCCAATTTCTATAAAATGAAAGTTGCAAAATCTAAACCATCATTTATAGCATGAATAAATTGAAAAAGATATTTGAAAATAAAGGTAATTACTGCAGGGATTTCTGAGTCACCCTCTGATGGCATCCATCTGCCTGGGAAGTAATATCATTTGTGACACCAACTACACAGCTGCAAGAGATGAGCTTCTTTAAGAAGCATCCATCCTGCTTTAATACTGGTTGATGAACCACAGAAAAATAAAATATTCAACTCTTTAAATATTTATCATATTGTTTAAATATTAAAGATTAAACTTTTCTTCTTGATTGCTAAATCAGTATTATACAGGTTGGAAATTTGTTTACAGTCTCTTTCAATAGGATCACTGCCTGTCAGCGTCAGATGATATAATTTTCAAGCCTGTGGCTGGTGACAGCTTTCTTGCTGTGAGATGACAAGTGTAATTAAAACTTTGGTTTCAGATACATTTTACTCCTGATGAGAAGTGTTTCTACCTTTTGAATCTTCAGACTGCAGGGTCAAGCAAAAATATTGACTTTGCATATAACTCTGCCTTAGGATTTGCAGACTGAACTGAACAATCATTGTTGAAAGTCCCTCAGAATAATTATATTTCTATTTCTTCAGACACCAATGCAAAAAAAGCAGTGAATTGATGCTGGCATAAAACAAGGACGAGAAAAAGTTTTTTCCCTCTGAGTGTGGTCAGTATATTTCACAAATATTGGGAAAACTCTGAAGAAAACCTTCAAAATAACATTTGGTAGACATGAAGATGTAGAAAAAAAGTAAAACTAAGTAATTAAGCATGACCATTAGTCAAGACAATGAAAAAAGCAAACCCCATCTTACCAGCAGACTGCAATAAGTTATGTACTTCTAAAGATCCGACAGAGCATCAGAAATAACCTGAACCAGACCTCCAGTGCTAAATAAGCAAATGATCATGAAATTTTATATCTGCACCCAAGCTTTGTAGCTGGCTTTACCGCCAAAAGCTAATGATCTACACATTTATAAACGATGCAGGTATTCCACTGTATATCAGAAATACACAGCTCAGCTTATTGTAGTGCACAGTGGTTTAGAAAATTTGACACTTTGGAGGTGCTATTACCAGGCACCTAAGACAGAAGCAATGTTGCTGAGGAACTATGAGGTGTAGCAGAGAGGTACCTAAGTTATCATTTGAAAAAAGTAGGTTTAAAGTTGTCATTATTACAGGCAGAAAAAGGAAGATATTTTCAGTTAACAGTTCAGTGGAAGTCCTAAGCAAAAGAGCTGAAGAGAAGTGGCCCTCTATCTAAACTTCCCTATTAATTCTGAACAAAACCTATCACAGAGCTTTTATTAGCAAATGATTTGAGCTAAACACAAAAACATGGATTACATTTCTAGGAAAAATGACAGATCTTCCACTCTTCTCCCAATCACAAATATGCAGGAGCATATTTCCAGTATTTTTGCAAGAGAAACAGATAATACTACTGCTTGGTCAACATAAAAGATTGTACATATTTTCATATCGTGCAAGGCATTACATTCTTGTGCTCAGGATTTTGCAGTATTACAGGATTTTATTTTATATTTATATTTAAAGACTGAACAGTTTTGATTAAAAATGTGCATCTATATCATAAACATATACTTGATTCTCTGAAAAACACTCTTTTCTACATAAAATTGCTCATCTAATCATTCTGCCCACAGATTTCTTTTTGTTTATTTTTATTCATTTCTATCTTATTGACTTATAAAAGTTATTTAGGCAGTTTTGATTTAGGAGATGATTTAGGATATTGGTTTCTTTGTTTTGGAATTTCCTAATCTATCTGTAATTAAAATATCCTATAAGTGTGAGAAATCAGTCTTTAACTGCATATGAATCTCTGAGAATCAGTACTTAGGGCTGTTTCCATCCCTTTTTCTCACAATCCATGCAGCTGGGGACCCAGTGCCCCGGGATATTAGAGGAAGACTGGGACAAACTGGACCAAGACAGATTAGATGCCTTGTCCAAAGGATGTTGGAGCTCAGGAAGGCCCAATGCTGTACCTTTTTGGAAATGTAAATAGCTATACCATGACAGCCTGGGTTTTTTTCTTAATTCTTTCCTGAAGCACTGGTGAATGGTAGCTCTTGGAGAGCCTGGCACTCCACAACAGGTGACCTTCATGTCCACACCACTATAACGGCCTTGTGTTCTGTGATGCAGTCATAGAGTTTTCAGGCCTTATAAATGACTTCTAAGCCTACCATGAATTATTTCAGGGCAAAATAGTAAAGCATACTGCAAGTATATCACAGGATATATACTTCCAGTTTCTCTTACATGCAGTCAAAATGTTCTGTTGCATTTTTTAATCCATGAGATAAAACAGACATCTCCACATTCATTGCCCTTGTCTTCCACAAATGTGTTTGTAGCAAATCAAGAAGAAGCTACAGATGAGAAGTCTCATGTACAAGCCAAGGTTATTTCTCATCCTCCTTGTCCAAGGAAACGTAGCTCTTGTGGCATTCCCTGTTTTACAACAGGGAAGTGAGAATGTGAAGGCATTCAAGAGGAAGGTCAGACAAAATGGAGGGAAAGTTTCATATAATATTTTAAAATATCTTGATTCTTGGCTACTCTATGAGCTGGAATGCACAGATGAATAACTTTAGACAATACTTTGTAGCATTAATGAAAAATCCTGAGGTTAATATATGTAAATAATCAATTTAGATTTACACTTTAAATTATGGGATTCCATAAATTACAGAGCTTCCCAGACTCTCCACAGCATTTTCTTCCCTATGTTATCTCCCCAATTCCCATGCATCCTTATACCAGGGTTACAGAGGAGTACTCAATGAAACTTTATCAGTCTTCAACCACATGGTCACTACAGAATCCTCCCTTGGCAGACAGGGGAGCCCTTTCCAACACTGCAGCCCTTTAAGCTGGTCTAAGGGATCCGAGCAAAGGTGAGCCTCTAATCTTTGTCTCACATGAGCTGTGCCGGTTATAGCACTTCATACCTCACATCAGTGGACTTAGCATCCCTGCCTCTAAGACAGTGACAGATGGTGGTAGAAGACGGTGCATTCTTTATGACCCTGAGGTGAGGACTGGGTGGCAGATAGCAGGCAAGAACTCGTGCTTCAACATAAAAGAGACTTTCAATTACAAAAAGCCCAATAGCAAACAAACCCAAATTTTTAATGCATAAACTGTATTTTGGAGTTACTGGCAGAGAATAAGTACAGAATAACACTACAGCATTTTCAGAGTCACTTTGGAAAGCTGAGCTGTACTTTAAACAATAACATGAAGAGTGTCTAGACTGTAAAGAGTATTAAAATAAATTGTGGAAGTATAGATCACTCTATCATACACTATCCAAAGACTGTAATTGCAAGTTAGCATTCCATCTACATCTAAGGCTAACAAGACAAAATTGCAAGAAAATTAAGTTATTGTCTGACATCACCGTACATAATAAATAACGTATGTCCTCCATTCCATAAGGGAATTAAAAGGGCATACATTTATTGTACATATGCTAATTCTATCTCTGATGTAACTCTATGGAATTAGACAAGGGATCATTTGGCCAAATAGCACATACAAAGAAAATAGGTCAGATTTTAAGGCCAATGTGCAAGCAGACCTCAAAAGTCAATGGGATTAATCTATGCCTTCATTGTCCCAACTGTGTTTATAGTTTTAATAGTGGCTGCAGTGAAATCACACTAACTCCATGCTAACTGAACAATATGTCAGCAAACAAGTACATGGCAGTAAGTAAAGCTAAATTTGAAAATGAAAACGTTTTTTTAAATATATGACACCAAACTTGAACGCACTGCCTGTATTCCCCAGTTGAGCCAAACTCTGAATATCAAGAACAAATTTTCATTCCATAGAGAGCAACAGAATTTGATCCTTTGATCTTAAAAAAAGTTTCAAAGATAGAGTTTGTAATAAATGTATGCCCATTTGATAAAGACTATTCAGACACGTGCCACTGGCTTGGCTGATCATCCCTGGGAAGTCTTTATTTCTCCTTTTTTTCTTTTTTTTTTTTTTTTTCCTGACAGTGAAGACAAAAGGAAGTGGTATTGTTTTGAGGGAAGAGAGTGAGAAGGAGAGGATGGAGGGTGTGTGTGTTGAGAACTCAGAGAAGGTCACACTGGCTGAAGAACTCTTTCAAGCACAAACAAAAGGGATAAACTTTATTCCTCTGTAAGAACTTACGCCATACTGATACAGTTTTGAAACAATGTGAATATAACACACAGAGAACAGCTTCTGACACAAACAAATGCACCCAATTGCGGCAAGAAACCTGAAGGCCACATTCCTGCAGCTCAAAATGTCATTAAAAGCATAAACATTAGTACTCCTATTTATTTGTAATGCTCAGAAAGCCATGCACCTTCTAAAATTAATAAGCAGTGTTCTAAACTACTCCAGCTTCCCCAGATTTAATCACCATTAAACCATTTATGATGGTTCCTCCACAAGGGACTTAATATTCTTTGATATTCTTATGTATAATTACTTCTTATAATCGGTGCATAGCTATTAAGTGATGTACTGCTAAACCTCCAGGTTTCAAATGGATAAATATTAGCCTAATGTGCTCAATCAATGCATAGAAATAGCTTTAAGCACTTTCCTTGCAAGGGAAAATATTTACCATATATCATAGTTAGATTAGCTTGAGGCACTAAGCAGCTGATAGAGGAGGATTGAAAGCCTGGAAATCACTTTAAAAGTCCTTGCATTTCTGTGAAGGACATCTTCAACAGAGAGGGAGAAAAGAAGGAGCGAACTCTGTTACCTTGAGCTTCCTATAAAACAGAGTACTTAGGATCAGAACCATGTCAGAATATTTGCTTCATGAGACACAAAATGCTGCTTTCTATAGAGAAAAATCACTAGAGGATACAAAGAGCTTCTCATCTCTTTAGTTTACTGAATTTTTCAATCTAAATGACAGTTAGGAGCTCTGGAGTCTGTTGATAATAAATAAACCTCCTCCACTGAAGTTTACACTGTAGCTGGCATAATGCCTGGCAAGATATTCAATTAATACATTAGACCTAACTGCACAACTCTTAAATAACATAACTTTTAATAATAATAATAATAATAATAATAATAATAATAATAATCTAAGAGTACCTTCAGCGCTTCTCAGTCTGAAGATGAGGGGCAGGTGGAATAATTTCTATGTAACTTAGAGAAAGTGCAATGCTGTATTCAAACTAAGCTGTTTGATTTTCTTCTTCGTCCCCATTTAATAAAGGAAAAAAGAAAATGCAAATTTTGTTTTGCAGGTGTGAAGTCAATGTTTTAGGTATTCTTTCTGTCCACAGAAAAAATTTACTTGCTTCAAAAGCAGTGCTATAATCAAGACAATGGTAAGTTTAGCTAGGACTGCAGGTACATTTAGATACAAAGTTAGAAAACTACACACCACTTTCTTTTTCCACTGCAAAGAGGTGAAGTGTCCCTTAGCAAATATATCACATATAAACAATAATCTTAAATTTTTGTTATTTTTTTTGTTAATTGCCAAATTAATTCTTATTTCCTCAAATGTACTGAATGTGAACTGATTGCTTGGATATGTCAAGTGGGCTGAATATATAATTTTCCAAATTACAGGCTGTTTACTGTCTATTTGATTTGATTATCGTTCTTACTTTTGTCATTTATTTTCAAAGTTGAAGATTTTCTTACACGAGGGAACAAAAGTATGGAGCTGATGAATCTTATAAAAATATTCTTAGTAGTACTGTTAAAATGCTTTTGCCATTGCTGATTTTACTCTAGTGCTCAAAACTTCTTCTGCCATACATGGTTTAGCATTCTGAACACTTATTTTTGCTTCTGTTTGATTTTTTCTGATTATATAACACATAACTGACCATCGACAGGTAAAACACTAAAATATGAACTATATTAAAATAAAATACCCATTGTTTGCCCTCCTTTTGAATTAGTTCATGGCTAAACTGGGAGCAATTAAACTTTACAAATTACTCATCTTTCAGTTTCTTGAAAAGAAACTGTATTTTTGAATGGAGTATGTTGCAATCCTACATGAAAGAAAAGTGTACTTTCTTTGGAGCTCGATTTAATTCAAACAATACCATTCTTTCAATAGCAAATAGATTGCACTGAATAACATTAACAAAAATGAGCAATTACTTGAAAGCAGAGTGCAAGAGGGTGAAGTAAAATGATCTCAACCATGGTTTTGAACAGAAAGCTTTTGCAACTTTTGAAAGGTAGTTACACAATGTGAGGACAGAATTATGTTCCTTACTCAAAGTCTTGTTTCATCAATTATTTCTTATTTCACATACAATGGAATTGCTGTCACATCTAGTAAATCAGGATATTTCTCCCTTTTCTTTAGCACTTTTCCAGTGCTTTCTTAACAGCAGGCTAAAACCATCAAGGACACAAATGACACGTTTCTGCCATCTTAGCAAAGATGCAGGATGAACAGTAACTGCGAGAAAGGCTCCTCACATTACTATGTCTCAGGCTTAGAAAGCAGAGGAAGAAGCAGGACAAAATCAGAGGTTTGGTGCCTTAGCTGAAAACAAAATCAACAAATGCCAATTTTCCAGCTCAGTTTTTGCCAAATTCTAATGTGACTGAGAGTTCCCTTCATTTTTCAGAATAAAACGGAAGAGTCATTTTAAGCCAGAATTTCAAGCACAGATAACAAAATTTCACATTGCTGGATCATGAGAGCTGGATTCACTATGTTTCCTGAAGGCATTCTTCATCTTTTGTTAGCCAAAAAAATGCCTCCAACCCTGATGGCTGCCAACTCAGTGAAGAAGCCAGCCACTGCCTGTAAATAGACTAATTTCTTTTATTGCAGAAGACAGGAAATTTCAGAGCTAAAACACATTGACTGACTGATGTAGGAAATTATTGGGATTCCATGGTCATTACTCTTTTTTTTTGTTAATGGACACAAGTCTTTATTCTCAAGATTCTCTGACCCTGTTTTCTAATGTAAAATATACATGATAAGTATTTAACTTCACTAACCTACAGCATTGTTGCAAGGTTTTCAAAAGTAGTTTATGTACATGCACTGAGCTAAATAATGTATATCCGTAAAAAAAGCAATAAAAATTACTTAGAGTGAAGAACATTTGCATAATTAAAACTTCATTTAAGAACAGATCTGTCATACATCTGCAAAAGCAGAACAGGACAGAAAACAGCTTCTGGTGAAATAGTTTTCCTCCATTTTCTGTGCTAGGTTTACTACGGTTATTTCACCTCCCCCTGCCCCATCCGTTATGCTAGTTACTTCTCAAACAGAAAAGAATAAGGTTATTTTGCAGCCATAATACTTGGAACGCTGCATCTCTAGGAAGAAGAGGGTTTGCACAGATAACAGCGTAGCATTTTCTTGGCAAATACAGTTTAAATTCAATTGATATGAACAAGAACCTAGAGTTTCAAAAATGCTCACTACTCATCAACTCTCACTGTTCTCAGTGGGAACCGCTGGGTGCTGAGTGCTTTTGAAAAAATCTGTCGTTTTTGAAAAAATGCCTGACTTGGAGCTGTGGTGTTATGAAGCTATTTTTAAAACCTGGCCCAATATTATTTATTGTTGTATTGTAAGGCAGGGTAAGATCCTTTGTCTAGGACTATGTACTATACATTTTTACAGTACTATAAAGAATTATAGGAACATGTAGCAAAGATAAAATGTGCATTCATGAATGTGGTTAACGTAACCAATTAACATTATGCAAGTAAATGAGCTATTTGTTTGTTATTGCATTGTAAAAGAAATAATATTTGCATGCTCAATTTACCTCATACAAAAGGATCTAATCTGTTGATTCCCAAATACATTGTGAAAAGAAACGTGCATGTGAAATCAATGGCTAATTGCACATGTAAACCCTATACTGTTTTAATCGTAATAGTTCCTTCTGCCCATAAAAGTGTTTAAATTAAAAAAAAATTAACCAAAAGCGACTCCATATGAATTTTATATTGTCCACAACCAACATATTCAGATTCTACTATCTTCATTAGATTTTAGTTCTTAACTCATTATTGAAGCAGAGGTTCAAGGATGAATGAACTACCTTATGTTCATTATTTGTTCTCAGAATTATTTAATAAAACCTTGCTACAGGTCTACTGTTGTGTTAGTCACTGATCAAAACAAAGAGGTTTATAGATAGTATCATCACACAACAGTAGCTAAAACCTCCATTTTTGTCATAAGGCTATTTACTTATGTGTCCTTAGAAAAAAAATCGCTGCAAAATCAGAATAATGTAATGGGGAAGGGGGGAGTACTATTGAACATCTCTTTCCCAGTCTCATTATTTCAACAGTCTCACCACCTGTGCTTCCTGATTAGTCTTCAAATAACACTCACAGGATAAAAAAGAATTCTGTAAGACTATGAATTTAATTTTTCTTGCAGTATGATATATAAATATGACAAATAATCTTCAGAGGCAGAAATATAAGGATCAGAAAAGTCTATAAGAGGAACATTATGGAAGGGGCAAGAAGAAAATGGGATGAGGAAGTTTATAACAGCACAAAGAATAATCAGAGAGGCATCCGAACAAACTTTATTTTCATACTGTAGGCTAACTATTGAATTGTCAGTGTTAAGAGAAAATTTTTTTTTTTTTTTTTTTTTTAGTTGCAGACAAAGTATATTTAGTAGTACTGAAACCACAATAAACACTGCACTGCCATTGTTTCATTCATTATTCAGAGTGCAATCACGGTATATAGGGTGCTGCACAAACATTTTTGGTACCTGGTTCAGTATCACATGGGCTACAAACTCCTTAGTGGCTCCATGTGAATGAATCATAACACAAACTTTAGAATGAGGCAACTATATCAGTAATTCTGCACCTGGCACGATACATGACCTGCATATTGAAGGAGCTGGCAGCTTTGTGATTCGTAAGCATTACCTCATTATGCAGTGATGAACTAATAGCTGTGTTAGCTGCCACCGCCAGCTCCTTGGACAGATGGAGAGCCAGCAGTGTCATAGAATGCACATATTAAAATCCTTGTTCCTGCTGAAAGGAGAAGTGTAAAGAGCAATCTGTTTTTCTGATGACTACGTCTAGGACATCATCTAGCATACAAAAAGGCCTTTGAAATACCCCATTACCTCTGCCTCTGCTAAGAAACCAAAAATTCACAGGCACCTGGGTCGGGGTAACCCCCAGGATCAGTACAGGCTGGGAGAAGAAAGGATTGAGAGCAGCCTGCCGAGAGGGACTTGGGGGTGCTGGTGGATGAAAAGCTGGACATGAGCCGGCAATGTGCGCTGGCAGCCCAGAAGGCCAACCGTACCCTGGGCTGCATCAGGAGAAACGTGGCCAGCAGGTCAAGGGAGGGAATTCTGCCCCTCTACTCCGCTCTGGTGAGACCTCACCTAGAGTACTGCGTCCAGCTCTGGAGCCCTCAGCACAAGGACATGGAACTGTTGGAGTGGGTCCAGAGGAGGGCCACAAAAATGATCCGAGGGCTGGAGCACCCCTCCTATGAGGACAGGCTGAGAGAGTTGGGCTTGTTCAGCCTGGAGAAAAGAAGGCTGCGGGGAGACCTGATTGCGGCCTTTCAGTACTTAAAGGGGGCCTATGGGAAATATGGGGAGAATCTTTTCAGTAGGGCCAGCTGTGTCAGGACAAGGGGTAATGGTTTTAAACTAAACCAGAGTAGGTTTAGACTAGAAATAAGGAATAAATTCTTTACAATGAGGGTAGTGAAACACTGGAACAGGTTGCCCAGTGAGGTGGTGGAGGCCGCATCCCTGGAAACATTCAAGGCCAGGTTGGACGGGGCTCTGAGCAACCTGATCTAGTTAGTGGTGTCCCTGCTCACTGCAGGGGGGTTGGACTAGATGACCTCTAGGGGTCCCTTCCAACCCAAAACATTCTATGATTCTATGATTAGCCCCATTATAGACCTTTCCCCTACATCCCTGAAACCAATATTCTTCTTTATCACTCGGCCAAAAGAAAAATGTCACAAAGTACATTCATAATCAGAGAAATAACGCCTTTCTCATTTTCACTAGGCCTCTGGACAACAGCGAACCTCCAGAATTCAACAATTATCTTCTTTCCAACCTGCCTAATCAAGACTAAGCTTTTCTTCTTCTAGTCTGCTCCAGCAATTTCACTGCTGCTGCAATGAAAACCTGAGATTCTAGAGGAAGACTCAGAAATCCCTATTTGCCTGTAGAACTCGGTAAAATGTACTGAGGACATGTTTCCAAGGAAACCTCAATGAAAAGAGAACTTTACCTGATTTTCTTTTTTAAACCTGATATCAAGTTCAATGAGAGGTGTCCTAAGGCTTGCAAACCTTTTCAACTGAACTTTGGCCAATTCATGACTTCAAAGAAACTGCTGAAAATAAAAGGGTTTTTTTCAGCTCCAAACGAAAACTAAGTGTCAGACTCTTGTTCGACTAAATTGCATGTGCATTCTACTATTCTTTAGAGCAAAAGTAAATGTAACAAAAATATTTGGGAGTGAGGCATTTCTGAATGCATGTAAATTAATATTAGGCCCAAATCTGCCCTTTTGTGTGCATGCATTTGAACATATTGTTTAGTGAAGATAGTTTCAGTGGAGCTGCTTTTGGAAGGTATCACATATGGATCCAACTTGAAATGAACCACTGAGAAACAGTTCTGCAAAGGCTTATTACAGAGGTTTTGTAATAGATCAAATATAACTTTATTAACCAAATTCTATAATGCTCCCTCTTCATTGGCTTAGAGCCTTGATGAGCAATAGCATCTGGGACCCCAGCCACTGACTGAGTTTTCACTTGCTCTGATAATTTTAAGTAGCTAGCTGCAAGCTTCATTTTAATTTCTTTCCCAGCTCTTTCTTTCCTCTCCATTACCAGCTAGATATTTCAGACCTAAGTATGCATTTGAATAAGGCCTAGAATCTGCAAGTCCATCCTCCTGATCAGATTTAAATTGCTTTTCTAGAGAAAAGGAGTTCAGCTTCTCAGGAGAATGGGGGAATGAGTTTATGAGGGGTCTTAGGGTGCCAGGTACACAATTCCAGTCAGTGGTGGCCACATCCCGTACCCATGTAGATAGCTTTGAAAATCCCACCATGACAAGGAAAAAAGGAAGCAAGCTAGGATTTCCCAGAAACCAGAGAATTCAGAATTAATAGACTAGAGCATTTCATAATTAGTAGCAATTCCACTGATAATGTTTCACATTGTATTTAGCATGATAAAGTGTGATCTGGGTTTCCTATGGGGAGTGGAAAAGACTAAGAATTAATAAGAGTAGGCAGGGAAAGCTGTTCTACACTGTACAAAACTCTCCCCATAGAGGCCAGGCCTGATTTTTTTTCATAAAGACCAACTGCAGTAGGATTTGTGGTTTCAGTAAAATAATTGCTTTTGTGTACAGTAAAGCCGTAAAGATACCAAGGACCTCACAGTAGGCTATCAGGAACACTGGAAAACAGGGATTTTATGCTGGACACTCTAATGACATTTAACTCACTTTAACAATTTACTTGGCATTTACATAGAAATTGTAGACAGGAAGCTACCTACATGCCAAGAATTTTATTACATAATAAGGCCCTTTTGTGATACGTGGCACTATTTGGTCTATACCTTTGGTACACTTGTTTCCTTCTGAAACCTAGAAAGAGTCCAAATATACACATATCTGAATGGTAGATTCAGCATGCATCATTCTTTTCTTCTCTAATCAGTCACACCAGCAACAATTACTTTAAAATATATTTCAGTAGCCCATTATCTATAAACCCCTCAATTTGACATGACCTTTAAATTGACTAGTCATTTTAATTCAAATTACATATACACTTTAATTAAATATCAGCTAGGGACAATAATTAAGCGAATGTCTGTCATCCTCAAATGGAAATACAGTTCTCCATTGTCAGGTCTATATGCTTGCAGTTTTCTCTCCCCCCCCCCCCCCCCCCCCCCGCCTTTTTCTTTACTGTTCAAACTGTAGTGTTACCTACAAGTATAAGGATAATTATATAAACTCCAACAAAATCCACTAAACCACCTTGGTTAGAAACACGTTTCCATTTCTAGCACTATGACTACAGTTTCATGTCTGAAATAATAGGAATCTAAACAGCTAAATGTACTAGAATCTGTCCAATATGAATGCATAGATGGGCTTCTTTGAGACTCACAGAGATTAATGTATAGGAATAAGAAGTATATTTTAAAATATATAATGAAATATTATTTTCTGTAAAGTGTAAGTTTAAGTTTATACAGGCTGGAAAAAGCCTTGTCTGCAATTTATTGTATCAATGCTTTTGTTCTCTTTAGCAGCTAAGCATCTTTCTAGGAATTCTTTGGTACAAAGCAGGATAGTATGCCTTTTCCAACTAGGACTACTAAGTATATTCCTTCTGAGAGAGAATGGAGAAAAGAATAGACTGGCTCAGAAGGGAACAAAACAACAGACTTTATTTGAAAGCTATTAACTTGAGAAGAAATATTGCTATGTGCTAATAATAATGATAAAAAGGAGAAATGGTGAGGAAAAAAAGAGTAAACGGGAACATGAGTGACAACACAAGCACGGCCCAAGCTTTGAGATGGTAGTAGAAAGGGAGAGTTTCCATAAACAGAGTACTGCTGAAGAGGGAAGGTTTATTCTTCTTCTTAAATCAAGAAATGCCAAAGTCTGCCTGTAGAGTGAGGCTGTAGCCCAAGCCTCAGAATACTTAGGATTCTAAAGGTTATAGAATGCTTAGTTTTTATTTTTTCTCCTCAATCATTTATCCCACATTACTTTGTGTGTGCATGTATACATACATATAGTGAAAAAT
Organism: Gorsachius magnificus; assembly: GCA_034008185.1. Lineage (NCBI taxonomy): Eukaryota > Metazoa > Chordata > Aves > Pelecaniformes > Ardeidae > Gorsachius > Gorsachius magnificus. Next base: position 50,904,179 of record CM067083.1, on the reverse strand, counting down.
GAAAGGGTTTCATAACAGAAAATATGTTTTGTTATGGCAGATAACTCACTTGAGGTGTACAGCACAAAATAACATAAAATACTCTGCAATAAAACAATTTTGCTTGCTTTTCTTATCAATTAGTATACATACATTTTTGCCTTGGGACATTTCTAAGCATCTTCTAAAACTTTACTAATAAAAGTTGGGCACATCTAAACTCCACTTTAAAATAAGTAACCAGCAAATTTAGAAATTAATGTCTGGATAGACTAAATTTCTATTTCTTTGAAACCAAGAAAGTCCAGAGAAACTTTGATAAACTTGCGCCTGTCAGGTGAGAAATGTAATAAGGAGTAAAATGATTAACAGGTGGTGGTTTTGCTTTTGTGCAAGTACTACTTTGGGGGTTATAAAGAGTGAGGAAGCGCTTCAGGAGTGCTATTTTAGTCTGCATGATTGTGCACTTGTGCCAAAGGTAGCAAGCACTGAGTGGGATCAATAAAGAGTCCTTGGCAGGTAAATACTGTTTCCACAAATTGTGCAGTTTACTTTACGAAAGGATAAAAGCACAGTGAAAGACTGCCAGCATCTTCCAACAGTTCTCCATGGAAAGTTGGAGGATTACATGAGCAGTACGGCATAGAGCTAGTATTTTGGCAATGACATGAAGAAATTAAAAGGGCTAATAAAAGGATAGGTGCAGAACTCATCAAACAAGAAATAAGTGTGACTGTGTCTAACAGTGCTGCTAAAATAAGATAGAGTGATCATGCAATTTTCCTTGTACACAGGACACTTATTCCCATGAGCTAAACTACTACAGCCTTCAATAGCATATAGGTATAAATGCTTGACCGTTTTAGAAACTTTTCTTCCTTTAGTTTCCATCAATTACACTCATTTCTTGAAGCAGCCCATATATTTTACCTCTTTATGTTTCTTTTTTTCATTTCAATGGGGAAGAAAAGGAAAGGAAAACAAAGCAGCATTTCACTTGTTAATCTTGTCCATGATTTTCTGCCACATATTGCATAAAATAGCATGTCTTTATTCAACTTAACTCCCAAATGTGTATACAACTTCCATATGAATAATTCCTCTTAAATGAAATATGCCAGGTGAAAATACATAAATGCCTGACTTTCTACAAAAATAGCATGAACTGTGATCCTTTGGAATCCGGGTGCTGGGACACAGCTGTGGGTAGGAAACTGGCTTGGGAATAAGGGGAGCTGTGCTTTCTGGGGCAAGTCGTTTGATCTCTCCATGCTTAACTGGAAAGTGAGAATAGAAACGCTATTTCTTTCAAGAAGAAAAAAATAGACAAAGCATTTTAGAACATTGTGCATAATCTTTCAAGATTATGGGGTTATAAATATGCTCCTTGTAGAAAGCCTTTGAAGTGGATCATGATGCTAGTAATGTGCAATACTTAAATTGGGGATTATTATATTTAACTGGTGGATATATTTGAAAATGAGAAGGAACCTCTGTGTATATGTGGCTTGTTATACCATCCAAAAAACTTTCATCAACTAACTCCTTTTCAAGTCAAACACAATTTTATCTTTTAAGAAAAAGTTTAGCTTTTATTTTAAAGAAGTCTGTGATGAAGAACCTATCACAATCCTTGATAACTTGATCCAATGATTAACTGCCTTCACTGCCAAAACTATTGTCTTTCCTTGTCTTCAACACCACTGCCCAACAGAGTAAAAACCTGCTACTATGAAAATTCTGTCTCCCAGAGATGTAACAGTTCTTGTTAGGCCATGATTTAAGATTTTCACTATTAAATGCAGAAGACCTGGCCACTTATTTCTTTGTACTCCAGGAAACTCTTTTCCTGTAATATCTATTTTCCCTCCTGTTGTGATTTATGGGACTCTTTATTAAACCCTCCACATTATTCAACTTCTTCAAGCACGGAATTCAGAACTGCAGAAGCTCTTTGCAGAAGCACTGCAGAAGCTCTCACCACACTACCAAAATTGAGAGCAATGGTATTTTTTTTCTTTATCTGATATTCACCTGATTATACATGATCACTTTAGCTCTATGTGCTGTGGCACTGCACTGAGATCAGTGTCGGATTTATTATTTAATGCGACCTGCTGAATCTTTTTCAGACTAAATGCTTTTGAGGAATGGATTCTTTTTTTCTGTAAATATGATTCATGTTGCTTTTTCCAGATGTACTTCCCTAATGAAATGCCCACTTTTTCTTTTCCCAATTTGTCAACTTAGCCAGATAGTTCTGTATCACTGATGTTTTCTCTCCATTATTTATGGTTACTCAATCTTTATTTCTTCTAAAGCTGTTTGTTTCATAAAACTTAAACACAACCAAGAATATATTTCTCTTATACCTCCTGTTACTATTATAATCTAGGTGCTTAACTATGATTCCTCATTTCACATTTGAGATCGTTCACATGACAAAAAGCATGCCATGTACTTTGTGCTCTTCTAGCACATTAAGATCTGTTGCCTTACTAAACTGTGATAAAAGGCTTTCAGAAGCCTGTTATTTCAACATTATTCATCTTCTAACAAAGCTTGTAATCTCATGACAATTATAAAGATTAGTTTTAAAACACGTCTTTTCCACAATTCATTTTTAGTTGTTTTTAACACTATCCTTCTCTACCTCTTCATTACTTGAGTCTGAGAGCAAAATGACAGGCCTTCAGTTACTTGAATTTTCTGATTTTTCCTTTCTGAAACATTTTAGCACATTAGCTTCCTTCTGCCTTCAAAACTGTTCTCTAAAACCTAGTGTGCATCAACATTAAAAGTCTGCAAAGCTTCTCAGCTAGTTCCTTTCAAGCAAACCTGTGCAGCAAGGGGCTCCGGCTGTAACACCTGACATCATTCCAACAGAATCATGCCAAAAAAGAAGAAAAATATTTTTGTTGCTTTGATAAGTGGAGGATATCAGAAAACTTGCAAACAAACTTTGCATTAGAAAATGAACCAGAACAAGAGCAGAAACATATTATAACACTTGTCTAGCAGAATCTGGTTAATCTCGGGAATCTCTTTCTTCGAAAAACAGATTCAAAATGCTTGAATGGGGAGTCTTGGCAGGAGACCCAGGTGCACCAGGAAGTCTTTGTTTATTTACAGGCTTGTCAAGCCACTTCTGTCAGGAGTGTCAGCCTCCAGACACAGCCGGTGGTTCAGAGAAATACTGCCTCCTTTCCCCAAAGTCTTCCTATGTGCAGAAATTGTAGTGGCTTAAGGGAGAGAAGAAGCAAAGCCAGTATTTTTGAAGAAAAGCCAGTAGCTGCCCTCTCAATGCATACTGCTTGCTCAAAATGAAGCTCTCCCCCGGAGTGGGAGGCCCTTGGGGAAGGGCTGCAGCAGCAGCAGTGAAATGCTGGGGGAAGCCCTGGTGCAGGCCACGGGGCGGCCGCTCTCCCCCCCCTACTGCTGGGGACTACTTGCCTCTTCTGCAGTATTTTGGGGTGTAGGCCAGCAGCAGGCTCTGATACCAGGGCTCACCTATTTGATAAACCACTGCTAAACCGTTTCACAGTACCATTGAAGTTATGGTGCATACTAGATTTTAAGCGTGACCAAAGAGCATTCATATCATTTTTAAGTAGTATATGCTAGGGCTGAGTCAGATTTAGCATTGCTAAAGCTCATTTAGGATAAACTGTAACACCATACTCAACCTGTCCGAACAAAACTTAGGGTTCTGTTTCTCTTTTAAAAATCACACACTGCCCATTTCTCAAAATGTGTTTAACTTGGAAATCAAAAAGAAATACTTTGCAATAATATTAACAATCATGGGTTTGTTATTAACATGCCTTAAGACAAATAAACAAATTACAGATGGCATTTTTTGAAGATTTTTTCTCTGCATTTTCAAAAGTAATTTAGTAAGGAAAAAAGTTCCGAGAAAAGAAGCATAACAGTTATGTTAAATCAACAGAAAGTATAAGCTTAGGTAGATAAAAACTAACCACCACCTGAAATAACAGGTAGAGGGTATTCCTAAATCAGTCAAATATGTATTGGCAACAATTGTTTTTTAGATGAAAAGCCTGAGACTGGTTTCTTAAAGCATTAATGTTTAATAACTTTGCATTTGCACTGTGTTAGACCACTACTTAAAAATGAAATTGGCTTCTAAGTTTTTATAAGAATCGCTGGTCTGCCAGACACTTAAGGGTACATTTTCAGCACTGTGCCTAGGAATTAACTTTAATGGGACTGAGGTAATGAAGTCCCCGAGCACCACTCTAAATATTACTCTGCTTAGTTACTAATTCAGTGTGGTTATATGAGTGTAAATGAAAGCAGAATTTTGATCTAATAGTTTTACAGTAGGAACTCAATATATGTAATAGTTTGATTCTCCCCATATAAAATAGTATAGTTGCATTAAAGCAGTGACTTGAAAATTTTATTTTCATTTGAAGATTTATGTTAGAAAACAAATTTCTTTGCACAGCAATTGAAAACGATTACAATCACTAGAATCATATGATATTTATCAGTACAAAAAATTAAGAGTTCTGGAGCATAGCACCTCTTAAGAACTGCTATCTAAAAATGAACTGGAGGCACAAAGTTCAGATCTTGGACCAAATTTTTCCTATATTCTGAATAGTCAGATCCAAATATTTTGGCTTTGTCCCATCTTCACTACTATTTTTAACAGAGAAGATATCATTAGCTTCATCAAATATGGGATTTAAAAATGGTTGAATATTGTATTCATTTGGTACCAGCCTATTAATACTTTTATGATATTGCATATTTTGTTTATTAATGTTTTAATACTGTATTGATTTTATTTTACTTAAAGGAGGACCCGTATTTGTCAACAAAGAAAAAAAAGCTTTAAAAATAACCTCCAGTAAACCCCAAACATACAGGAGAACCTACTGCTGTGCCTTTTCTAAAACAGAATTCACAAATCTCAGGATTTGCTTCCATACATTCTTATCTCTTTTCCCTGTATGTTTTGACTTCAAGGAAAAAACAGAAACTAGAAGAAATAAATATAAATAAAACCAAAAGTAAAATGATATCACAGAAATACACTTCCTAAGTCACCAAGCATGGATATTTACTTCTATAGGCAGCTACTTCTTACAATCCCTATCTGAAATTTATCATGCTCTATCATAAAAGTGTTAAGGCTGTTAACACCCACAAAACTTGTTCTAGAACAGCAGCTTTCATTGGTTAGAAAAGTTATATTTTCCATCCTAAACTGCTCTTTGGACAGTTTATACCCATTTAGTTTTATGCGAACAGCTCTTTAGCTCTTCACATGCTCTAATATTTATCATCTCCGCAATAGTCCTAGGCAGCAGTTACATCCCCTCTCAGATCTTCATTTTTCTAGGTTAAAGGGACCAAATTATTTTGGTTTCTCTCCCATTCTCCTCTCACTCTCACAATATGTTACACCTCTTTTGGTTTACATCAGTTTTCCTGAACCGGCAACCAGGACAATGTGTGCTATGATGTGGACACCTGCATAGGCTGCTACGGAATGAAAGATTACCCAAAAACTTTCACAGCCCCTTATATTTCCATATTTACTGACTATTTGGCACTGTAAATGTCGTTTACTGTATAAGGCTTCGTATACACGACAAAACTAGTACATGAATACACTCTACCATCAGCTGTGAGAGCCAAGCAGGGATAACTGCCTGCCCATCCAGTCTCAGCAGAGGGGTGCTGCACACACTCAAAAAGATTAAGCAAAGTATCTTCACTGTTCTGGGCTATGAGCACATGCAGGGAGGGCACTGATCATAGCTCAATCCACAGAACAAAAAGTAAACCTGAAAGTCTTCAGATTTTACCATGTTTTATCCCTACTGCTAACTTCCACTGAATTATTAAGCCACACAGACAATGAAATCTGATGAAATGGCTAGCAAGCATCAGCAAGCTTTAGTATCAACTGCTCAGCTAAAGGCTCTAAGAGTTCAGTAAGTCAGCACAGTCATCAGGCACAATGACGACTGGTTTTGAATAGCTTGCTGCTGTTACAATTCCTGGCAGATAACAGCACACTGAGACAAAGCCAGCACCTCTATCCCAGTTCCACAATGGTAAATGAGATTAAGTGATTTCCTAGGAGTTCATGAAACTTTTTTTCCATAAGTCAGAAGAGAGGTATACACTTTCCTAGATTTATAATCTCATTCAGGCATATGGATATATGGGTGGCTAACCAATGCTATACAAAAGAACTGTTATTTTCACATATTCCATGTAACAAGTACATTAAAATGGTGTTTCCAAATACCATGCTTTGAACAATAACAATTTCATTAACATAACAAATTCATTGTTCACAATAACATTCCTGAAGTGTTGACAGTAAAGGCAAGAAAGACCTCTGACATGCTTGGCCATACCTTTCTGAAGAGTGTTTTTGTTGTCTAGTCTTTTAAATATCCATTGAATTTCATATATGCAAGCCCATGCCACAATCTTGCTGTGGCCACAATCTTAGCTATGGCATTAATTTTCAATCCTGAAATTTTTATATTTTGTTGTATAGTCATAAATTCACTCTCTTTTTATTCTTACCATGCTCTGTGTTGTGCTGATGTACAACACCTCTTTATCTGGAACACAGGGTATCTTTACAGCACACCACATGCACATAAATAATTATCCATGTAGCAGTTTCTCACTTGTATTTCCATTACGAGACCGAGAAACAGAGAACACTGAATGTGTTATACATTTAAAATAATTTTGCTATCCCTTAAACACTTCCTAAAATCAAATCTAAGGTACTGTAAATTAGAAAATATGAGACATGATTAGTTGTATAATTCAACTTAAATCTTTACTTGTGTAAGAAAAAAATCAGTAGGTCAAAAAAATTTTGAATGTGTTTATTTTCACACTCTGCTACCTGATATATCAGAGAAATATTCAGTAGTAATTTGTGTGGTAAAATTGTTGTTCACTCAGTAATAGAACTACATTTTCATCTATCACTACCAAGACACTTCAGCAAAGAGTTTGCAATGTTAGTGTTGGAGATGAAGGACGCATTTCCCTTTGAATTGTGCTCGTTTGGGCTGCTGCTCTTGAAACATTGTAATTTCCCACTCAGACATTTTTTTTGTGATTCTAACTATGCTTTATCTCTTTTTGATGAGATACACGTATTCATTATTTCTTTTTTGTGTGTATACTTCACATGCAATACATGGAAATAATAAAGGCCAGTGCATAATACATACATAAATTTAATACATAAAATAGGGTTAGCTGGTTTTAAAGACAGACTTAACATAAGCCTCGTAACAGCAGTACTAGGACATGCTTGTATTCTACTTGGCAGCATTCTTGGAAATGCCTAAGTTCTCTGTGGTAATTATTTCCAATGGGAAATGAATAATTCAGGGGCCATAAAACGGTGATTTCAGATTTGGGAATTACAAAAATACTCCTTGGGACATCTACCCAGCCGTCAGCTTCCCATGTGACCTTGGGTAAGCCGAAGACTCGAAGCTTCAGTTCCCCATGAGTAAAGTAGGAATATTAATAGTTCCTGTCTTCATAAGTGTATTTTGAGAGCAGTAATGGAAGCTACACAAGCACACAAAATAGGTAGAAAATGCACCTGGAAAAAGATACTATTTCCTATTACCTATTAATAGGTAGAAATAAACCTACACCTGTGGCTTACTTATCTCTCACCATCGTATCATGTCTACTAAGTAGGTACTTGGAGCTTCCTCATACTTGTTATTCAAGCATTTTTCTGGGATAAAGGACCACAGATCTCTATTTCTGTGAAGGCGAGGCAAAAAAGTAGGTATTTCCCCTACTGCTACTTCAAAATGCAGGACCTGTGGCTGTGAAAGAAAGCAGTAATTTGTGTTCAGCCACAAGACAGACATGAATTGCACCAAACCTGACGTTATTGGCAGAATTCTTTCTGATGGCTGTGGGAGACATAGTTAGGAAAAAATACTTAAAAATTATATTGTAATATTGTAAAATTATTATGGCAATGCAACTGGAGTCTGTTTCTTGACTTAACTTGTCTGAACAACTGAACTTAAGTAGCATAATAAAACAATAACAATTTCATTTGTGATGTATCCTAGATATGGATAAAGTCATGAGCATGTAAATAAAGTGAAGAACCTAAGAAGGGTAATGTGCTTCTAGCTGTTTTGTTAAAAAAATTTGTTTGTGAACAGAGTGATACAAGGATCCAACAAATCAAAAATATAGAATTGCTGTACTGATCCACCAGTTCGCCTAATGCTTCCCTTTTGACAAAAGACAGATATTTCCAGTCTCTAATTTTAATCCTAGTCTTATTCTACTTTACTAAATACAATGGTATCCAATGATTGATTATAGATAAAGCTACATCAACATATTTATAGCATACATGTAGTATATTTTTACTCATGTCATACCCTATAGATGGGACTGCTTTCATAAAGGAAGATGAAGGTACCTTTGCATTAATTAATGTATAATGAATCACTTGAATTTTCCTCCACATAAAGGAATCTCCTTTCGTAGTCAAACATTTTCATTGCATTAAAATTTTCCTTCTTTTTGCCCTCCTCCAACAAATGGAGTCAGAAGAAACATGTTCAAATATGCAATCCAGCATACATTGTGGTAGAGAGATAATGGAATATGTTAAGAATCCCTGGAGGAAAATTACAAGGATCCAAACTTTATAGGACAAAAAGGTAACCCTGTATCCTTAATGCAGGCATGACTCCACCTCGCCGAATGTCTACAGATCACTGTGAAGTACATGCAAGCATTCACGTTTATTGCAGGAAATCCCTACCTTACTCACCCTGTCTCAGGAATAATGAATATAAGCCAAGACATGTTAAGACCGACAGCAGCATATTGTCTTGCAGAACAGTAGCGTCATAGCGCCAAGTCTCTGTTTTCCCCACATGATCACTACAGAAGTGCATAGAATATACATACATAATGTACATACAGCCTGCACCTAATACCTCGTAAAGTGAAGCAGAAGAACTATGAGCACAAAAGAATTGTGAAAAGAAACAAATAAACCTCTTTTGCACTGAAAAAACAAGAAAGAATAGCAGAAACAATATCGTAGCCAGGTGTATAACAATGGAGAGCTGCAGAGGATCTTGAATCCTCCTGTTCAAGAAAATAAAGGACAGTTTTCACCTTTGTCTAAAATTACTTATATTACTCAGCCAAGTATTCCTTACTGAAACTAAATAGCATCAACTAGACAGCTCAGGAGCAACCTTTGTTTAAACACACCTTATAACAGCATAAATTTATGCCAATTAACATTTTAACTATTTATTCTAGAATAACTTGGACAGAACAATAATAGATACAAAACCAGAATGACAGCTGTCTAGTGCTGGCTGAGAATTTCAGCAAGAACGTAGGCATCACTTACAATAGCTTTTCATCTCTGGATACAATACAACAGAACATGTGCTCACGTGATAGCGAACTCGCCCAAGGACTTCAGAGCCGTGCCAGCTGAACACACCTGGCAACGCTTCTTGAGCTTTTCTCTTATTCCAGATATTAAATTTACAGAATTTGGCTTCCCACAGAGCTGAGTCTTCGAATGCCAAGGCTGAAATGTTTCTTTCTTAAAAATAGCAACCTCTGTCTCCCAGAGCAATTCCTATTTTTTCGTGAAGCCACCTAATAACTGAATCTAGGCAGAAACTAGTACTGCTCCCATGAGCAGTTCTACATCTGCTCACTTTAATGTCATAGAGTATCAATCACAAACACAAACAAAAATTAGACATTTTATGGGCTTTAATTTAAGCTTACATGATTTCTCATGAATGATGTGAGGCTTTATGCTATACATAGATTCTATACCTGATTTCAGCAGCAGGAACCACAGCTGTTTTAACAATATTTGTAATTGGATGATTTCATGAAATGCTACTCTTCCTCTTCTCGGAATAACTGCCACAAAGCATTAATTTATTGCTTTGATGCCACCAGTCCAGATATTTGATAGATATTAAAAGTGCAGCCAAGGTATCAAGTACTTAGCAGCATAGACATCAGGTGCCAGGGCAATAGAGTGCCAAAGATACTGGCAAGCTCAGGTTTGAAATACTGGCCTTATTTGGGGAAAGCAATAGCAGCAATCCAAAATGCATTGGTAATACATTCTTTCAAACAAATACTTCATCCAATACTGGAATCGCAAGCATTAAGCATTGGGTGTTAGTCAGTTCTGCAAATGAGGGAATTCTGTTAATTTTGTGAACTTTCTAAAAAATAACTGAAAGGTCCTGGACACAGCAAGCAAATCACAAGGAAACAAATTGCTTAACAGCAGGTTTAACTAAACTCAGAGCTACATGTGATGGCATTTTGCTATGCTTGGCAATAAGCGGAGCCTCGGTTCTATAAAGCAAACGAACAGAAAAATTACTGAAGGCATTTAAAGTTATGCCACCGTGAAGCCAAACTAAACAGTGTATCAATAACTGAAAGGACAGATACACCTGAAGACAGAATGCTGCAGATCTCCTTTTAAAAAAATAATTCAGATGCAAATGCAGGTTAATGCTCAAGGTAAGCTGGCTTCCTTTCTCCTGAATTTAAAGCTTTGGGGGCCACTCTTGAAAGTAAATATATGGTGTATTTTCCTTGAGCATTATCTTTCTTGGCATCCCTGGTGAAGGGGACAATGCATGCCAAGTAAGATGGTCAGTTAACCACCAGCAGTGTTGCTCAGAATATATTTATATCAGAATATTTATATAGAGAACTATAAAAAAAAAAAAAAGAGTACCAAGTACAAATTGCTGACATTCATGCTAGCATGCAATTTCATGCTAGTAACATGGTACTTCATTACACTGTGGAGAACTTCTGCAACAAATCTGGAATGGGAAAACCATTATGGGCAAGAGGACAGTAAGTATACTGTGTTCCCTGACAGACTCTAGCACACCAGATTACTAAAAATTATTTCTGAAGTAGCACAGCTCTTCACACCATTTTCATAGTTTTTAAAAAGGCTTCTTGTCCCACAGAGTTCACATTCCTATCACAATAAGTCAGCATGAAAAGAAAGAAAAGAAATGTGAAGGTAAAGCAGACATCATGCTAAAGTCAAAGAAATGAAGTGGCTTATATCACAATAAAGATTTAAATCTTAATAAGCAAGGAATTTATTACAGCATCAGAAAAGGAATGAGCATCGTAGGAGAGAAGACCAGAAGGAAGAGTGAGTCAATAGGCACCAGATTTGGTGCTGTACTTGACAGTAAGAAGTGGAAATATAAAAAGAAAGGCAGTGAATATACAGCAACAAGAGAGGAGGAAAGAAAAAATACGGAGGTCTGTGTGGGAGGGCACAAAAGTTCACAGGAAGCAGAGTTCAACGATGCAGCTGTAGGAAGCTGGGACTCATGAAGTCTAACAGAGGTCAGATAGCAAGATCTAATATCTCAGGACAATAGTTTGCTGACACCAGACTGCTATTGCTTGACTGCACCTGTATACATGTGGTAAAATCTAAATGGCACTACCCTGTGCTACGTGGACTTAAAAAAATTTACAACACTGTCAGTTAGCATACCTCGATTTCATTCTAGTGTATTGGCTGGCTCAGATATCCTGCCCTGCCGACTCAGGAGCACTGTATGCTAGAAAAGATGTTGAAAAGTTTGGTTTTACAGAAGAGGATATCTTGCCTTTTTTAATGATGTTCAACTTTGTTTAAGGAAAGGCTTGTTTCCTTCACTGCTGCATTTTTCATTATTACATAGTGTCTAGGCCAGGTGTGCTCCTGAGGATAAATAAATTGGTGAATAAATGCGCTGTGCCACAACTGCAGGTTTTGTCACTGCACCTAGATTCACAGAAGCCACAGATTACAGAACAGGGCCTGCATGTTACAGACAATTCAGCCCCCCTGGATGCAAATGCAGGGTGCTGTGGCCAGGATTCTTCCATGACCCAGTTTCTTTCAGGAAAACAGATAATTTCCACAGAAGGTAGGATTCAGAGAAATGCCAGCAAGCTTTCAGTAGAGAAGACAGATGTTGCTCAGATTAAAAGGCTCATACAGAAAAGGCAGACACAGAAAGGCAGTCTTCTTGAAGAAACAACTTTCAGAACCCTGAGTACATGCTAAAAGATGAGAGGTGCTCTTTTTTTACCCACTCTTTGAGGGAAGTAATTTTTATTACAGCCTCTCTGATAAAGTGAACCTCCTACCTTCAGGAAAATTGAGATCCACAAGACCGTATCCAGGTCAAGCCCCACTATGCTCACTTTGGTTTACTTTACCTAGTAATTTTAAAATTAAATGTTTATTTTTAGAAGATCATAAATTTTCTGTAAATTAAATTAATTGGAAGTTTGTGCAATGGACACCTCCTTACTGCAATTTTAGAAATAGGATATTCCTTCCCTTTTGACAGTAAATTAATACATATTTGAATATTACAAGAACTCAAATTTTCTTTTCATTCCTCCCATTCTATCTAAAAAATCCCAGTTTTTGCAGTATCTCACACACAATGTTTATGGATCCCAAACTCTTTCACAGGTGTTGAAAATTCATAGGCAAAAAACTTGTGCTCCTTCCCCTAGATAAGCAGGTGTTATCTGGCAGCTGAGAGAAATAACCTAATCTTTTGTCATCAGAGAATCCTTCAGAAAAGATTCATGTTGTAATAGCAGGACATTCTCTCTTCCATTTCTGTCTGATACTAAATTTGCAGCTAGATGAAGGAGCTCCAGGCACATAAGGACATGTGGACAGGGAGAAATGTCCATCTGCTATTGACACAGCCAATTAACAAATTGAACACACTTTGAGAACCTTTGTTTATTTTCCCTTGATGTACTTGTGCTCCTACCACAAATCCATCAGTATATTCACAAAAGAAAGTTAATGAAGACAGCAACAATTTTACTTAAAATGGAAAAATACCAAAAAGTCAGAACAAACAGCCCTTAAGAAAAGCAAAAAAATCTTAACATGGTTACAATAAATAATCATGTCCAGCCCTCTACCAAGTTTCAAATGCTTATTTTGGCTGCATATGCCACCTGTGCAATTTCTCTCTGATATCTCAGAAATAGCTTTACTATTAGAATTGCTATTGTGGCTACAGTTTAAATCCATTCCAACCCAAAAGCTGATACTGAATTTTAAAGCTCACATTTTAAGCAGAGCAAACAAAAAAAAGTAGTGTTACTTAATCGGTAAATGATGCTTGAGGGTCTCTGGAGACCATTTCTAGTGCCTTGTGTACCTGGGAGATTGCCTCCTTGCACCTGCCAGAGCTGGTATTTATGATGGTGCTTCCAGTCAGTAGAGATTAATGACATAAAAATTTTGGCAGAAAACAGAAACAAAATTCTGTTCTAAATCAATTTGCAACAGTGGTAAAAATCATATCAAACCTGATTCAAGAAGGGCTGGCAATGTCTATTCCAAAGAGGTTCATTCTGTTTTGCAGAAAGAATAAACAAAATGCTATAGGAGGCAGAAAGCTCTATATACCAGACCAGCTGGCAACAACTGGCTTAGGATCCAACAGAATTTTTCTCTACCTCAAAATAGGATCATAGAATCATAGAATCATTTAGGTTGGAAAAGACCTTTAAGATCATCAAGTCCAACCATTAAATGCGCTTAGAAATATGTGATTCACCTGCAAAACAAAGCCATGCCTTTCTGAACAAGGGAAAACCAGACTGGACAAGCAGCTAATGCAGATTACTACATTCTTCAAAGCAGCCCACTGGAAGTTTTCATTTCAACGTAAAGCTATATTATCGTATTTAGTTTGATTCCAGAAAGCATGCCTTTGGAAAACAGCTACAATCTCTTGCAGTATTTCTCATTCCTAGAGAAAGTTACTGAGGAAGTAGTGACCATGACAGAAATAACCACAATGTGTGACATCTGCCAATAACCTGGATACCTTGCCTCTGAGGACATGGTACGGGAATCTCCTGTGACAGTAATGTTCATCTTCTATAAGGGACAAAATGTGAGGAGAACAGGCATGACAAAAAGATAGCAAAGCAAGCAGGAGAACCTGGCACATATATTTGAAAGAAAATTATTTTCAGTTCACGTCTGGGATTTATACATGCAGAGCATTAGTTGGCACTCTGGATTGAATTTATGCTAGGAGGCACTTAGTGTTCCAAGTCAGTGAAGGATGCTTAGCACCAGAGCACTTCATGTATCCAGGGACCTGGCTTTTTATGAATTTCCAAATTTTGCTGTTAAGCAAAGAAGGTTACCCCTTGCTCTCCAGGGAAAGGTCTACAGAATGGAGATGGAGTGGGCGATTAAATGTGTATGCTTTCATCATAAATCTATCACAGTTTTAATAACTAGCCACTGAAGATCACACAGCATCGCCCACCACAAAACTAGGGACGGGCCTTCATTTGATTCATACCAGCTTCAGAGTTTGCTCAAATCTCAACTGGAGATTAGGGTGATCGGCTTTAAACCAGGACATACCAAATTTCCAGGTTCCCTCTCTCTTTGCCCTTCAGTCTGAAACACATACAGATACACACTTCCTGAGCAGCCTTATTCCAAAAACTATTATTGATACATCAGCACTGATATTGTGTAGTGTATCTGAACAAAGACAGACAAAACTACAGGCCAAGAAAAGCTCACATTTTGATGCTCAATTCACTGACATCCATATCAATATGTTAGCAACACTATGTTATTGAAATATAAAGTGAGGGACCATGAAAGTAAAATACTGCAGTTGTGTGATAGCCTGTAGCATTTCATGCACAATTTGCAATATTCTTTTACTTAATATGAATTTATACTTAGTAGCAATAAAGAAAGAGAGTAAAGGAGAGCATGCTAGCACATGCACTTGTAATAGAGGGGCTGTAGCAAACAATAAAGTGATGCAAACCTAGAGAGAAATAATCCCATATATTCCATGCTATAGTGTTACTAAATGGGACTCTCAAACACAGTCATAAATAATCCCCATTTCTTTCCAGCCTGAAAAAATAGGCTGGTATTCTGTTCTAAATGGAGCATTACAATGCCCGTTCTTTGTTCAGCCCTCCATGGAACAGTGTGGTGCGTAAAATCTGTCTAAAAAGGCAGCGTCTCTCTCGCTCTCTCTTTTTGTCTTACTGCTACCATGGATATGACATCATTTTTGCCAACCGTTGCTAAGTCATGAACAGAGGGAACATTTCCTTTTCTCACATACAGGGCAGGGTATGAGCCAGAGCTTCCAAGAGACACAATGTTCTCTTTATGCAGCCAGGGAAAACAGTAAGAGAGGGCTGCCGATGGTCTGGGAAATGGCGGGCAGCCATAGAGTACACAAAGCTGACAGAGCTGCCCGGCCAGTCTCAGTTCCCACTAAATTGGTGGCCTATTTTCTCATCTCAAAGAAAGGAAAGGGAGGGAGAGAGGGGAGCAAAGAAAAAACCCCTACATCTTCACCGCCTAACCCTTGCTGAGGCAACACGCTTGTCCCTTGCCCTTCCCAGCCAGGGCTGCATCCTCGTCTGGAGAAGAGGAGAGGGAGCACTTCTGATGGATCTGGGAGCTGCTGCTCCTAACTCTGCTGCATGCTGCGCCCATCAACCATGAGTATTATGGCTGGGGGAAAAGAGAAGCTGCCAGAATGGAAAGACGTTAGGTCAAAAAGGACCCAGAACTCAATTATGGTCAAATTCAGAACCACTCTAAGACATATGTTTTCTAGATGCCTGTAGACTTAAATGCAGGTCCTGAAGTCTAACTCAATATTTCCTAGCAGGCAAAACTACTGTTGAGATCAATGTAAATATCATATGAGAAAGCGTTTGCGATAACACAAGCTTTGAGTATTTCCCACACTTGCATAGCTACAGTGACGTAGATTACAGGGTTACAGTTTACAATGTTCAACACATTAAACCTTGTGGTAATTGAAAAAAGTTCTACTTATTTACTTCTCAGAAAAGATATCAACAAAGCATGTTTTCTGCAACACTTATACAAATCTTACAACTGAAGCAATGGTTAACTTTCCCCCAGGTTTGAAAACTTTCATAGCTCACATTGTGTGACTTGGAGTGAGGAAAGTCAAATGTTCACATTTACTTTAACAGATGATTTTTTTTCATTATTGCAGCTATTCATCACTTAGTAATTTAACTTACCAAAGACAGACTACAGTTACTTTTGCTTGCCTCTGTCCTAAAAGAAAAATAGAATTTCCTGCATCTCAGATAATGGCACCAACCAGAAAAATCGATTGCCTTCTGTTTTTTGAAGAATCTGAATGCAAGGTAAGTGGGATGACATTTCTCAAAAGAGGTAGGGGGGAAAGGAAAGAAAAAAGGAAGGAAGTTGCTTCCATAAGACAGAGGACATATCTAGATTCAATCTAAAATATTACTTTTCCATTCCACCCCAGACAAGGTTTCCATAAGATGCCATCTTCCATCAGGATAAAAATTAACTCAAGCTGAGTTATCTTGGGAATAGGTAAAGATTTGAAATATATGCTCCTATTTTCTCAGATTTCTTAATTTGTGCTAGCAAAAAAGAAGAGAACAGAAATACATGTTGAGTCAAACCCTGGTTCAACTGGCTGTTCCTATAAAAAACAGTAGGGGACACTAAATGAGTGAAAGATTTTCGCACTTCTTTACAGACATGTAAAGTTGCTCTTAACATGGCTTAACAGTAGAAAGCACATACATTAAGAATCAATGCCTCTCCAAGCGAAGCCTCCCTTCAATACATATCTCTGGCCTTCCTATGGAAATAATTTTACATAAACAAATTTCATCAACACAGGCAACTATGTGACAAAGGCAGGTGTTTCACTGACCCATGGAAGAGTTGACATGTGGTGCAATACTGTATTAGTTAAAAAATACTGTGTGTATTTGCATTTCTGAATACAGATGCACGTGCAACTTGTGAAGAGAAGTTTGAAGTCTGAACTTTCCAAAGCAACAGTTAACAATTTATTAAAAAATGGACTCAAGTAGTTTGACAGGATGGGATTAACATATGGTACATAGCCTGTGGCACAAAAGGGACTAAACTTCTAGCTCCTGTTCACAGTTAGATACAGCATCATGAATAAGCAGTGAGCTTCTGTCCTCAGTCGTCAAGGGAGGGCTTGATCCTGCCCTCAAATATGAAGGCAGGTGTCTTGTAAAATCAGCTATTCTACTAGCGCTGCATCTGATATTACAAGACACCAAGAGATGTGTGCTGGTTCTTACTGAAAAGAAAACTCAAAGCACATAAAATAACCCTCCTCCGACAACCCTTGCCTGCAAGCAAAAAAAAAAGAGATGAGGACTGAAAAAAGGGCTAATGGAAAATAACCCTGTGCCCCCATCTTCAGTGTAAGAAGGAAAAAAAAAATGACAGTAGAGATATATATATATAAATTCCCAGAGTTCAATTGAATCACAGCATCAGAAGCAAGAAATTTATATTAAGCCTTTTAGAACACTTTGGACTCTACTGATGGCATTTGTTTTGAGTTCACTCGCGCCTGAATGCCCAGGAAGGAAGCGAAGTGAATGTGCAATGTTGAGCTCGCAGGATATGTTGCTTGATAGGGTGCTGGCATCAGCAGGGTTCATTTTCTTCTCAGACCCCAGAGCTGCACAAGTGTATTACTGTGTGCTTTTGTGCAACACCAGGGAAGCTGGAACAATTCCACAAACTATATGGATGAAAAGATGGATGGAATGCATCATTCCACAAAAATGCACTCCTTTTTCCCCTCCTCCCCTCCCAAGAGATTGCTTAAAAGGGGGAAAACGTGATCTCTTTTGTAA
The DNA here is from genome assembly GCA_034008185.1 of Gorsachius magnificus. Taxonomy (NCBI): domain Eukaryota; kingdom Metazoa; phylum Chordata; class Aves; order Pelecaniformes; family Ardeidae; genus Gorsachius; species Gorsachius magnificus. The sequence goes on along the minus strand of CM067083.1, from coordinate 50,886,362 downwards.
ATTTCTCACAGTCCTTTATTTTTTGTTTGCACTGAGTTTCCTTTAATCAAACATAAATTTGGAACTCAAATATTACAGTAACATAAGGAAACTGTTCTTGCTGTGAGATTTTCCAGCACTGCAAATCATGTTCTATTACACATGCAAACTCCATCAAAAATGTCTTACAGCTTTTCCGGGGAGTTTTAACTTAATCTAGTGTTCTGTTGTTTTGATAGCACTTGCTCACTTCTCATTTGTTCAAAAACTTAAATTTCATGCTCCCCTCCTCCCCGCCAGACTAAGGCAAAACCAGATTTACATGAATCAACACAAAAACCCGTGGATTAGCAGGGAAAATATCCTAAAACAAATAATTCATCTTTGAGAGTATCTTCTCATCAAAATTCACAACCCTGGAAGTCTATTTGCATTAATTATTTAGGGCAGTTTACTAAGGAGAATATGAATAGCATGTCTGTTTCTTTTTTTACTAGACGAACAACTTTTTGTTAATTAGATACAGAATAACTAGCATCATCAGGAGAGAAACGTGCCACTAGGGAAAGGAAAGCTACTATTATAATGAAACATTAAAAGAGATAATGAACCTAGTCAATAGATAATTATGTATTTTTGTCAAAGGAAAGTATGATTTTTCATATTTGATGAGGCTGAAGCTTATAGACTCTTTGAGAAATTCCCATATAAAGCACCAAACAAAAGTTCCATAATGGGCACGGAACAAACTGGGTTATAAATGTATTTAAAAGAATGTAATCAGGAACTGAGCTGATTCCTCTCTGTTTCAACTAACATATATGGTGGCAGGGTGAAAAATGAACAGAAAGAGTTTGATGCATTTGCAGCATGATTATACCGTATCAATGGAATGGAAAATGTTAAAGCTACTGAATCTTTCTGAGCAAATTAAATGTGCACCATTAAATAGTCAATCATTTTCTAAAATGAGTACATTGCAATAGCTGGAGCACTTCAGAGCGTTAGTGACTTTAAAATGGAAAGGGAAAAACCACCCAGCTCTGTGCTTAAGCAATCTCTACTCCCTGCAAGAACTAGTAACTTCACTAGTACTGCTAAAAAGTAAAAGAATATTATTGTGAATAAACATAGTAAATTTGACCTTTAGACTCTGCAGTGTGGTAAATGATGTTAGGCAAATATGTAATCGTGCCTACCAATATACCCATGTTGGACACTTCCAGGCTGTCATTCTAAAAAACCACTAACCCTTAGTGTTAGGTGTGGGATAATTCAAAGATGAAAAATCATAACAAATAAATTAAACTTGAAGGAGTCTTTGAAGCTGTTCCTTTTGAATGAAGCAGTAATTTCAAGGAGCTTAGTATTTAGAAAGTGTTTCAGTATTTATCTAGGGATTTAAAAACCAATTTGAATATAAAAGCAGGGAATTGGATGTGCCTTACCACACTTTTCCAGGACAGTGCCCAATCCCCCAAAATTAAATATAAAAACTACACAGTATAATCTAACCCAATGCATTAAGATTTGTTCTACGGATGTCCTAGGACTATTTTGTTCACAGAAAATGCATCCTGCTGCAGTGCATTTTTTAAAATGTGAACATAATGCATGCATTGAACATTTCATTGACTTTTTGGAAAGATATTAGGATACTTAAAGGACTTGTCAAGATGAGTCTTTTTACAAATATTAAATAGAAAACTGCTCTTGTGAAAGTTTAAAACCCTTTCTCATATTTTAATAGTGAAAAACTTATATTTAAAAAATCCTATTCTGTTAAAGTTGTGAAGCCTTGAAATGTTTTAAACATTATATATAACAGTTAAAAATATACTTACAGCTGCAGTATATTCAATATAACATACAAACGTATAGATTCAAATTCTTTTCCAATTAGAAGCTGGGGTGCTAATGATTGAAAAAAAATTGCAAAATCATATTCTGATAAAAAAGTACTATTCAAATCCCAGTGAAATGAATCCTGTTGAACCGTAGGAATACTTTATCATTTACTTCTCTTTTATGAAGCCACACTGGAGCTGCACTGAGTGACTGAATTTCTTACGCCAAATAAACTAAGTTTCAGACATCCATTCATGTCCCTTCCAAACAGCAGGGGCTGCTGTGTAGTAGGCTACCTTGCCTGAAGGCTAAATGAAAGGAAATGGAAATCACCTACAGAATAAATAAATTAAATCTTGTAGTATGTCCCATGTATTAGAAAAGACTGAGCATAATGAGACATCTCATCAGTGTAAGAGTAAAAGGAGAAGTCATATTAATCTCAAATCCTCTTGGAAATGATCCATTATAGCCTGCTGCAGAATTTTGGGAAGAAGCTCCTCCACTATAACTTCTTGGACATTTTTCATTACACTGTGATGCCAGGAAGCCCTGAATGACAGCATTTATGACTTATGATGGCCAGATTTAGAACCGTGGATGCTACTACACATTTTCATCTTACCCTCTGGTAAAGTCAGGCTTGTCATAAGATGACCAAAACCTCACTGGTCCATATTCTCTGAATCCTGAAACTGCATTTCCATTCAAAGAGTGAAGCTTCTGTTTTGAAAGAAGCACTCAAACATATATTAATAGGAATTCACCCCATAAAACCAGTAGAATTTTAGGTCTAGAGAACCAGGGGTGTTTTCCAGTAACAAACTGTGCAGTAATTAAAGTAAAAAAATGACTTAGATTCTCATCCAGTGCAAACAGAACACTGACCTACAAATGTACATTAGTTACTCATTTTTCCTTTCAAACATCCTTCTATTTCCCAGCCTTAAGCAGAGATGGAGAAGCAAGCAGTTAGTAAGTAATATCCCTCACCTGAGACAACAAAAAAAGAAGAGTTTTGAAATCCGATTTCCAGGACAGTCCAATATCATTATCTGTTTTTCCTGAACAGCTATCCAAATTGAACTTTTAATTTTCTGAGCATTGTTGCTTTCATTTTCTAAATTCTTTAATGCTGATGAAGTTTTCCATTTTCTTTCCTCCTTATTCATAGTTCTGCTAATCCTTTGATTAAAAGTTTACATTTGTATAAAAACCTGCACTGTTTCCATTTGGTTGTGAATGCAAAAAAAAAAAGTTACCTTAAATTCAGCTAAGTAGGAAACTACTGGTACCTCAGATGTTTTTTAGCTGCTGCTGGTGATGCTAAGAAGTCATGTGGTACCTGGAATACCTTTAGCTATATTTATATGAAGTTGGATTCCAAAATCAGAGGTTCCCAATACTTTTAAATCAGAAATTTCTGATAAAACAATTCAGGGTTGGTTGCACTATGCAAAAACTTTGTTGACAAGTCTGTATAATCTGACATTTAAAAAACCAAAGAGAGGTAGGAGACACAAGCTGTATGAATCTGGAAATATCCATCCACTTTTCTCGAAGTTAAATATCCACCATTCACCTACAAGCTGACCCCTGGTCACAGCTTGAGACCTCCAGGCTGTCAGATGATCTTACATCTTCAAGGACTGACCTCAGTCATCTGATTGCAATGGACCTAATGGGTGACCTACACAGCTGCAACAGATTCAAGTGCTCAACTGGCAAACTGCTCAGCAGTGAAAAAAAAAAACCCCAAAACACCAAACCCCACAACTAAAACCCTATTTGTAACTACATTAAGAAAGCTTTTTATTCAGTATCTCATTTTCACTTGGGATCTCAGACAACTGTTCTATGTGCTAATTTTACTGAAAACATGGTCTGGTTTGTTTTCAAAGACAAAGATCTGATTTGTAGCCAGTTAAGTGGTATTTTTAGCACACCACAGTGCACATGGTTCAATATTTAAAGATGACAGAGTTTAGAGTGAAGTTCCATGCCTGGCTTCTTAAAGATTTACTTGTGATCAGTCATTACTGCAACCTGAATCCTCCTCTTGATTTAATATGTGATATAATATATGTACCCACAGGCACAGTACTTTGTCCCTGTGCCCTTGAAGATTGTGTCTCCCAGAAAGCATGAGAAGTCTTATCAGAAGGCCTAACAGGGAATCTAATCCTGCAGATAAGAATAATGTGGAGTGGGGATATGGAGGAGGGAAGAGGTGGTGCAGGATCCATTTAATCACTTGAATGATGCTGTAAGCTCTTCAATTTATTATATTTATCTACCTTCCATGGCTGGTTTACATGACTAGGTAAACGTCTTGTTCTGGCATTTTCATGGGATCATAAAAGGGGAGGAACTTTGAAAAAATAAAAATCCAAAAGACCTCAGCAGTGTTGTACTGAGATTTCCAGTGTCCTTCCCCTTTAACTAAAACCCATAAATAACCATAGTGTGCCATGGATTTATATGCAGCACTCCCAATTGATTTCAGTGGGGTTTGCTTTGAAAAATCAATGGTGTGACACACCACAAAGACAGAGATTAAATTTTTCCTACTGTAAAACAACAAAATACATTAACTATGACAAATTACCAATTGGTTTTTAGCATTCATTTTGGAGGATTATGGCATGTACTATTTAGAAGTCAAATAAAAATCAAACAGAGAAAACACATCCCATTTCTTACTTCCCAAAAGCAAAATGGTATATAAAAGATAAGTAGTAGTACAAGATGAAAACAAAGGTAGTGAAGACGTCAGAAGATTTAGAAGCTCAAAGTAGGTAAAAGCATCACCAATGCATTAAGCAAGAAAAAATAGGAGTTTATATAGAACTATATAAAACTCCCCAAACCCAGAGTGAACTTTGCAAAGTTATCTATGTGTTTACTGTTAGCTATGACAAAAACTCAAGTAATACAATAATTTTCATGAAAAAACATTGAAGGGAATATTTGAGGTGCTATATTTACCTTCTGACAACCAACTACCAAAGTCTCCACTTGGGCAGTTATCAGAGGATCAAAGATAAGCCTCTGTGGTATTTCCTGTTACAGTGTAGAGGCACAATTATTACGAACTTGGAAACAAATCCTGAACCATAAATATCCAAAGCTGTGACAACTGAATTTGTGCAATGGAGACTGATATAGTGTACCAGAATGTTTAGCTTCATAACCAAACTAAAATTAAAATTATAACCAAGTTAATAATGATACAAAACTAAAACACTCACTTCACCCTTTCCTTTTTTTTTGGTGTAATTTTAAGGATATAAGAAAGTGCTAAATTATCTTAGTACGTACAAACATAGGACACACAGCAGATAATCTTGCTTCCCATGGGCACTTCATTATTTTTTTCAAATCTAAACTAAAAATTTTACACCAAATCCACCTACAACCCATGTTTCAACACTTTAATACTCTGAACTCCTTGAATACTTTAAGGGATTCTCAGTACCTGTTACACTTACAGACTGTCTGCTGAAGCACACAAAAATGGTGGCTACTTAGTGCTAGGTGGATATGTTAAGTGATAGTGTAACCTACTCCCTTGGAAATAATTGAAAGCAACAACCTAACTTCACTATTAACTATTTCTGATTTACCGTAACAAAACATAATGCTCAGACCTTTCAAAGACTATGGAGATGATTCTTTATCTTGAAAATATGATTGCTTATTTCAACTGTGGTTTTGGAAATAATTTTTTGAATTTTTTTTAAACACTTTCATTTCATTGGCTTATTGAAGGAAACAAAACACTGGATTCTCTTTTAAAGAAAAGCAAAAGAACTGGAGACAAAACACTGCTGTCTACGTAGAAATATTTTTCAGCTTGTAAGCAACCAAAGTTCTATAAATAATGTTCTACATAAGCCACATGAAATTTACATTAAATTGTTATGGCAACTCTACTTTTTAGCAAAAGGAAATAACACAAGTTTGTACTTGGACAGAACTGATGGAATGCCAGCCCTTTGAGGATCTTAATAAAACATAGAACCATTTATGCAAATTTATTCTTATAATTATTTTGTATTAGTGTTACCTGCCGATTCTTTTGGGAAAAGATACAATGTCCCCAGGGAGTACACCGACATGATCACTTGTTACTGTCATCTCTTTTAGTTTCTTAGCTTTTATTAGCCATAAAATGAGCTTGCCATAAGTACTGTGTAGGGACAGTTGTCATATTTTAATTTCACAATGTCAGGAGCAAAAACAGATTGAGGAGGCACTCAGAAGTCATCTCTGATGGTTATTGCTTTGCTGAGAAAAGGACCACTGGTGTCATTTATAATGGTGTCCTGGAATTGCCTCCTCATTAGCATCAATCAGGTTTTAACATGACAGATTGCATTACAATATCAATGGTGCAATACAAATGATAATGTGATAACTTTCTTATTTCTGTATAAAAACGTTTCCATAACTTTTGAAAATCATAGTCACTGGACCTCATCTTCCTTATACATTTTAGCAAAGAAAATGCATCCATTTATATTTCACAGGCTAAGCTGTGTGTTCGGGTGGGGGTGCTAAATAAAAAGGAAAGGCCTGGGTGCACATTGATGATGATCTCCATTTTAGCACACATAAAAAATTGGCAAAATCCTACCTACATTTTTTTTCCTTTCCTTTCTCTTTCATCCTCATGAGGGTCTTCACAATGTCCATTTAATCTTCAGGAGAACAAATGTCACATGTGAGTCACTTTGCTTCGCTCCATTAATTATGCTTTGTATAGCTTTGTACAGCTTTCTGCATACTACAGCCAAGGAGCAGGTTTGTTCTGGTGGCCACGTAAAATTGTGACAGAAATGGCATGCTACAAGCAGTACTGATGTACAGCAATAATAGACAAAAGAAAAAAAGAGGTAAATGTGACATTTTCCTCCTGAAGCTTAAATGAATAAGCCCTGAAGAAAAGTAATGATGGAGCAAAGAAATACTGTGAGCCAACTCTGTTTTGATGGAGACAAACAAAAAGGAGGAAGAATAAATCAGTCAGAGCCTCCATTCCATTGATATTTCTAAGCTGTATTGAGGACTACTTTGCACAGGATTGTGCCCAACAGACAAAGACCCAAGTTAAGGGCAGTGTAAAGACAAACTGGCCAAAGGGAACTCCAGGAGGTACTGTGCCTCACTGCTTCTGTTTTACAGACTCAGGGACAACCTTTTATTCAAGCTATTCAAAAAGCATTAACTCAGAGTCTCACCATCTCATTTGAAAACTATGACATCTTCTTGGAAGTGCAAATTCACAAAAAAACCCTTCCTTTTGGTGTAAGCTTAACAGTGATTTCATTGAGTAACTGCCAATTTTTCTACTACACATTGTTAAAAGTAACAAAGAAGTATGAGGAGGAAAGGAGAAAAGAAAAGAGTTCATTGAGCTCAGCAAATTGTACAAAGCTGGGTCTAGAGAGTAGTTCATTTAGCCCTTGCAAAAACATTGGATTCCCTCCAAAACGGAGACTCTACAGACTTTCTTCATAGCAGAGTGTCAATACATCCAGGGAGGTTTGCCTTTCCTGGGAAGAAACAGGCATTTGTCTACTCATTTTCTGGTCCTATGAAGACTACTGTTCAGGCTTGTGACCGAGCTGGCATGGGTTATATGTATGGGCTGCCCAGGTCCATCATAATTAGTATGGATTCATTAGAGTGATCAATAGTCTGTGTCTATTCACCAGCACCCCCTCACCCACCCCCAATTTTAAGAAATTACATGTCCATAGCCTCTGTTTACTGTTAAAAGAGCTCTGAGGAAATGAGGAAATGGCAACACAATTTAAAAGTTAAATGCTGGAGAAGTGACAACACACACGGACAGGCAAAAGCATATTGCATACACTCATTTTTGCTATGCCCAGAAACTCTGCTTTCTTATTTGTTGTGGAGACTTTAATTCCATGTCACAGGAGAATAAGCCCACATGTAGGGAGGAATAGTACATATTTTCAGCTAAGGTCTGCTGAAGGTTTAGAGAATTCTTAGAAACTGCATAGCTAGAATCAGATTTTTTGTCTTTTGAAAATCTGTTTAAAAAGAAAATGTCTTCTGGGAACAGTTTATCTCCAAAGGTTATAAATAACAAATTTAAAAACAATAGAAGAAAAAAAAAATGAAAAAAAAAAAACCAATGAAGAAGAACTTACTCAGCAATACAGCAACAGTGACTGTGTGCTTGCTTTAGGCTGTAAAAATCTACAACAGCTGTGTCAAAACCCTACCCTGTGGAAACATGTAAATTTTGCTGGCTTTGCTGCTGGCATCACTAAATTTGAATTTTACCCACACTGTGTGGCAGCCAGTAAATTTTCTTTTGTTCAGTAAGAAACAGAAGCCACAGCCCATTCGCTAAGAATAGTGATTTGTATGGACGTTATTCAAACGTTTGTCCACATAGAGGGATTATTTTGGTGATATATTTTCTCTCTGAGAATATTTTATACTATCTTTCTGAGCCTGCACTGAGAATTTTACATGGTGACTGTCTATTCTCATTGCAAAACTACATGTGGTTCTCCTTGTGCACACACCTACTCACCTATGTACTTAATGTTTTACCCTCTTAGATACATCAGAGAGAAAATATACGACCTCAAAGCTGTAGAAAGAACGAGAAATTGCATAAACCTAAATCTATTATACTTACAGTTTTAAGACTGTTATCATGTATTCTCTTTGGAAGCTTTGCAACATAAATTAAATGAAATTCATAACTTGATAACAGATAGAAGGCCATTAAGGAAAGACTGTATTGACTAGGACACTAAGAAACAACTCGTTTTATTTTAATCAAGTCTAACTTATAATCTTGGCTGCAAAACAGCAGAACTAACTGGCAGAATAGGGGCAATTTATGATATTTTAGGGAAGTATCATACTCTGATTTGCAAATGCATAGAGGTTCAGTGGACTCGATTTTACATTTAATTAAGGTGACTTCCAGATTGGACTTTTTAATTTAATAATCATCTAAACAAATGACTCTTTATTTTGTGCTAAAGTTCTTAATTTCAGTAATCTGCTCTGAAGCCAAAAGCCACTCACACTGATATAGTAAAAAATTGTTTAATCAAAGGTTGCATATGATGATAAATTGGTATGGCATTTGTTCTTCTGCCCTTTTAATGCAAGAAAAAGAAGTGGCCTTCTAATCAACCTGTCCAATGACTCCTTCCAGACCTCTCCTTATTTTACAGGATATTACAGTTAACTAATAATTACAATTACGCAATACAGAAAGCAGAAAATAACAATGAACAAAAATCTGAGACATTTTAAGACTAAAAGGGTATGGCTAGATAACCATAAAATGTAGTCATTATCTTACTGATAGCAAAGTCATAAAGTGTAGTCATTACCCTACTGATAGCTAAGTAATGAAATAGATTGGTGCCTATGATGAGACATGCAGATTTGAAAAGCATTAGGACTTTCAGTTCAAGATAGAGCGTATACTTGACAATGTAAAAAGGGCAGTGTGAAATGCAATCCAGTCCTGGGCACAAGGCTGAATGGGGAGAAATGTGCCAATGCCCACCATGTCCCTGACATGCCCACTCTTTCTGTTGGTCCTCCCAGGGCTGCTGCTTCTATCCCCGCATCAGACTAAGTTGGTGTCCGCGGCCACTCCAAAGTGGTGGAGGATCCAATAGGAAGCACCAAAGTGAGGGTAGAGGAGGGTTGCCCAAAAGCTGAGGGGAACAAGAGGCAGGGAGGAGGGACACATGCTCTTGGGATCAAAGCTGCTCTCTACATCCCTGTGTGCTTCATAAATGATGGAGTAATTCTCTTTCTTGCATAAATTTTATGCTGTTATAACTCCACAGAAATACCATTGGCCTGACACTGACTGTAAGGGGGTGAAGAATCAGGATCATTATTAAAAACGCTAAGTAGTATATAAATCCAAGGTTTGAAGGATGTATGTAATTTCCAGTGTGTGCAGTGTGTACAGTGTATGCAGGGTCTGTATAGCTCCATAGTATGTGGAATCCTTAACTCTCAAAGGACAAAAAAGAGGGAAGGTGAGGTTAAAGTGAAATAAAGCCACCCAGAATCAAGGAAACATCTCAGTAGCTCTTCTTACTATTTTCTGTCATCAAAGACTTGTCTGTAGAACAGTAGCAGGGCACACTCACTATGCTTTTTACTCATACAGTATTCTTTATCTACAACTACTTGCTAAAACTTTCAAGGAAAGAAAAGAAAATTTACCCAAATACTATATTCTTAAAGGGGTGAAGGGGCAAGTTAAGACATCTCTCTCAGAAGCAATATAAAAATCTGCTGTTGCAATAGCTTAATGTACTAGGACTTTCATTTTTTCTGAAGTGCCCTGTATCTTTAAGTGACCACAACTACAACTCATTTGCCTCAAAACTTTCCTGAGAATTGTCTCAGTTTATGAACCTTTATGAATTTCTTCATTGCTGCCAAATATTAATTGAAACAATTAACTGAAGAACACGTGGGTGCAAAAATATTAGTACCACATAATCCTTTCTAGTTAAGAGGTCCTTACCAGATTATTGCAGAAACGCTCTGGAGTTCTAATTACCTATGGAAGTCCCACAAGGTTACTGCAGAACACGGTAATTAGATGGTTGTAATACAAGGTGTTAGCAGGGGATTGAGGATTTGTGCTAAGAAGCATGGTGTTTTCATGGCTATTTACTGTGCAGAGTACCAGAATTTAATGGAATTTGGTGGAAATCTCCAACAACAAATGTAGTTAAAAGGCGGGGGAAATAGAGAATCTTAGAATCATAGAATTGATTAGGTTGGAAAAGACCTTTAAGATCATCAGGTCCAACCATTAACCTAGCACTGCCAAGTCTGCCACTAACCCACATCCCTGAGCACCACAACTATGTGTTTTTTCAATACTCCAGGGATGGGGACTTACACACTTCCCTGGGCAGCCTGTTCCAATGCTTGACAACCCTTTTGGTGAAGAAATTTTTCCTCACAGCCAATCTAAATCCAAGCCATGAGCAGCCAGTTTCTCAAGCAGAAAGCTGTGGCAAATGATGCCAAAGGCTTTCCTAAAGTCCAGTTGGCAACATCCACCGCCTTTCCCTCATCCACTAAGTGGGTCACCTGGTCATAGAAGGAGATCAGGTTAGTCAAGACGGACTTGCCTTTCATAAACCCATGCTGCCTGGGCCTGATCCCCTGGTTATCCTGTACATGCTGCATGATGGCACTCAAGATGATCTGCTCCATGACCTTCCCTGGTACTGAGGTCAGACTGACAGGCCTGTAGCTCCCCAGATCCTCCCTCTGGCCCTTCCTGTAAATGGGTGTCACATTTGCTTACTTCCAGTCAACTGGAACCTCCCTGATTAGTCAGAATTGCTGATAAAGGATTGAAAGTGGCTTGGTGAGCACTTCCACCAGCTCCCTCAGTACCCTTGGGTGGAGCCATCTGGCCTCATAGACTTGTGTGAGTCTAAGTGGTGTAGCAGGTTGCTAACCATTTCCCCTTGGATGACAGGGGCTTCATTCTGCTCCCTGTCCCTGTCTTCCAGCTCAGGGGGCTGGGTACCAGGAGAACAGCTGACCTTACTACTGAAGACTGAGGCAAAGGCAGCATTAAGTACCTCAGCCTTATCCTCATCCTTTGCCACTGTGGTTCCCTCTGCATCCAGTAAAGGACGGAGATTCTCCTTAGCTCTCCTCCTGTTGTTAATATATTTATAGAAACACTTTTTATTAGCTTTCACAGAATTGGCCAATTTAAGTTCTAGTTGGGCTTTAGCCCTTCTAATTTTCTCTCTGCATGACCTCGCAAGATCCTTGTAGTTCTCCTGAGTTGCCTGCCCCTTCTTCCAAAGATCATAAACTCTCTTTTTTTTCCTGAATTCCAGCCAAAGCTCTCCATTTAGCCAGGCCATCAGTTCTCTTCTTCCCTGCCAGCTTGCCTTTTGGCACATTTGGATGGCCTGCTCCTGCACATTTAAGATTTCCTTCTTGAAGAATGTCCAGCCTTCCTGGACTCCCTTGCCCTTCAGGACTGCCTCCCAAGGAACTCTGTCGTCCAGGCTCCTCAACAGGCCAATGTCCACCCTTCGGAAGCCCAAGGGAGTAGTTCTGCTGACACCCCTCCTTACCTCTCCAAGAATTGAAACCTCTATCAATTTCATGATCACTATGCCCAAAACGGCCTCCAACCATCACATCACCCACAAGTCCTTCTCTGTTCACAAACAACAGGTCCAGCAGGGCACCTTCCCTAGTTGGCTCACTCACCCGCTGTGTCAGGAAGTTATCTTACACACACACCAGGAACCTCCTAGACTGTTTCCTCTCTGCTGTACTGTACTTCCAGCAGACATCTGGTAAGTTGAAGTCCCCCTTGAGAACAAGGGCTAGCAATTGTGAGACTTCTCCCAGCTGCTTATAGAATATTTCATCTGTCTCTTCATCCTGGTTGGGTGGTCTTTTATAGACTTCCACCATGATATCTATCTGCCTTGTTGGCCTTCCCCCTGATTCTTACCCATAAACACTCAAGCCTATCGTCACCATAAGCTCCAGACAATCAAAACACTCCCTAACATACGAAGCTACCCCATTGCCTCTCCTTCATTGCCTATCCCTTCTGAAGAGTTTATAGGCATCCATTACAGTGCTCCAGTTGTGCGAGTCATCCAACCATGTTTCCATGATGGCAACTATATCATAGTTTTCCTGCTGCACAATGTCTTCCAAGTCTTCCTCCTCTTGTTTGTTGCCCATGCTGCATGCATTGGTGTAGATGCACTTCAGCTGGGCTATTGATCTTGCCACCTTTTTGGGGGGAGAAGTCCTAATCCCTATGTGAATATTCTTTCTTAATAGTGATTCAGCAGCTGGTGAAGGGAGACTAGATATACACCACCATGATCTTTATGTGAATAAAAATGACTCACGTGTTACGTTTTTAATGGAATTTTTAAAAATCTTGATCAAATATTTAATGCAAAATGCTTTTCAATTTCATGCACAAAGTGTTTCATGTAAAAAAAAATCCATTTGACCACTGGTCTATCACTGGTAAAAAAAGTTAGGTCCCTTTCTGTGGTTGATAGCACACAGTAAAGTCATGTGGCTGATGTTGTGTCCAGAAGCCTTTGCTTTCCTAGCTCAAATGACAAGTTCCCCAGTTACAGGGTGGTGTTAAAGCAAAAGCTCAGGACAAGGCTCAAGCATGTACCTCTGGCTCTGCAGTCAGACCCTTGAACTATTCTGTTGTGACATTCCATGCAATAGAAGCAATTCTGTACTATGGATTTTTAACTTCATCTAAATGTATGTACAAAATACAGAGGCAGAATGTTATACTAAGATAAAGGGTAAATTTGGAGTACCTAAAGTTGAATTAAGTAGCACTACTGCAAATTGACACTGATAAACAGGAAAGAAAAATATGGTCCCTAGTGCTTCTCTTCTATGTGGCTGGGGCATTCTGAACATGATTTTGCAATTCTCAAGCCATTCACATACACTACTTGACACGAGGGTCCAGCCTTTTTCCACCTTCAGCCCTCTACAACCCTGTGAAGTGGATATACAACACTAGAGATGTAAATTAATAGACAAAGTGGAAGGTAGTGGAGAATCCATCTCTAAACATCTTAGCGTTTTACCAGATGGTTATTATAACTCATTTGTTCACAATGGCTAACATCCAATCCAACAAACCAGTCTTCCACAATGCTATAGGAATAGTCTTCCACAGGACTCTCTGCATAAAGGCAAAACTCACCTTTCATAGCTAAGCATGTAGCAAGGTTATATCTCCTTCATTATTAGAATGATAATATTGCCATTTAATCTTCCTTATCCTCTTCTGTCAGTAAAATACACCTCTCAGCTTTGTATGTCAGGCTGAATAATAGAAAGCCTATATAATTCTGAAGAACACCTAATATTTAATTTTATAATTTAAAAAAGCACATTCCTAACTGTCTAGGTATATGTATTTTAAAACATGTATTCTGTAGCTATTATTATACTTATGCAAATGACCGCAGACATGCACAAAAATAATAAGCTTCTTTTAACACACTCATACAAATTCATTTAAAAGAAAAAACATAAAAGAATGCTCTAGATAAAACTTTCACTAATATTTTTCAGCTCCTTTTAATCACAGCAAATATTTTTTGTTATTCTGATTCTGAATACATGACCTTTTAACATATCGTCTTGCCTGCCTCTGTATGTCTTTTGATTTGTGACAAGAAGATAACAGTCACTACTTGCATTACTTCATGATGGTGATTCATCTCTGTGGAAGTTAAATCCTGGCTCTTATGATCCTGGCCCAATTAAAGCAAGTTTATTTTGCCATTTTTAACTCAACATTAATTAAGAGCTTGTTACCTTCTGCAGGTCTTTCTAATGAAGCCAGAATGAATAGGGATTGTGGTGGAAGTAAAAGCTGCCAAGATATGAAAATCCACGTGTGTCTGTTTTTCAATGGATGGAGGAGAGAATTCTCTCCCAGACAAAAAAAAAAAAAGAAAAAAATATTTAAAAACAGATAGAAATTCACCCTGAATGACTGTTCTCTTTCAGAAGAGCAAACATCTTTCCAAACATTAAAGCAAGGAGTTAAAAGCAAAGAGAGAAAGCTGCTGGGTTGCTGTCCCTTGCCAAAGAATCTATCCTGAAAAGCTGATCTCTTCTCATTTGATATAAAAATAATGCCAAAGGACCAAAGGAGGGAATGGGGATGAGAGGAGAAAGAAGCCAGAAGGAATGATGAAACTGCAGGAAAGCAGGAACTGGTCTGGAAGCACGTGCATCTCCTCCAACACATGAAGCCGCAACAGAAGGATGAATTGGTTGGAAGGTTAATTGCTAACAACTAACCCTCCCTGGCCTGGTTAGGAATCTCAGTAAAATAGAGTTTTTTGTCCTCACGGGGAGCAAATCTCTCACTTTAAGGAGGTTAGAAAATACTAATATGTTCACTGAAATTCACTCCTTTCCTTCCACTCAATATGCACACGTAAAAGTTTCACAGTGATGTAAGTTATCCATCTGTTAATGGGAACGACAGCCCAGCGTACTTCACAGCTTTCCAAAGGACACTGGGAAGTTTTGTTTATTGACATTGCAGTATGTGAAGTGTAAACTGATTTTCTCATTATTATTTAGATGTATCCAAAGCCTTCACATCCTGGGTACTGACAGGACGTAACTGGCTAGCAATTTTACCAAGTAACACATTTACACCTTGGGGAAATATCTTTTCATGCTGTATACTGAAAGTGCTAATTGACTTTTATTTCCTAATAACTGTTGAAACTAACAACTCTGGAAAAGCTGGTGATTTCAAAGAACTGTAAATTAGACATTAAGACGTTTTTGAGCCTGTCAAGCCTATATGTGAAAATTGTAAAAGGTCAATATTTAAACTTCTGTCCTCTGGACTGAATTAATGAATTCATCAATAAGTCAATCATAACTGCCATAATGCAGGATGTTGAGAATCTAATAACATCATATATGTAATTACTACTACTGTAAGTCATCGGGAAGGTAATGCAATTGCCTTTCCCTGCATCAGCAGAATGGCAGAATGGAAAAAGCCTGAGCTGCAGCTAAGACATTTAGGACACATTTGACATTATGCCTCAGGAGTCAGACTTTTTTAAAGTGATCTTACTGCGTACATCTGCCAGTCTCTTCCCTCACTTTCCTGTACCACTCATCCACCCATTTTTTTAACACATCAGCTGATTTTGCAGAGAAGTACAAATTAAAATTATCACAAGTCCTGCAAAAATAAGGACATGGACAGAGGAAAGGGCCCTTGCAAGTGTCTATGGGAAAGGTGGATATAAGAGCTCATAATGTATTACGTGGCAGAGAATCCTCAAAGATAGACCTTAAAATGTCTCAGTTGTGAGAAACTTCTCCTGCAGCTTCAAGAACAGAACTCATCTTCAAAAGTTTTTGCCTTAAAGGTGGGCAAAGTTAAAAAAGGGGCATTAGAAAAAGAATGATGAAATTTGGGATGGAGGAAAAAAAGAAAAAGAGAGAAAACAAAGAGAAGATATGACCCTCTTCCTGCAACCTCCCTCCCCTTCCAAAAAAAACCCCCAGCCCAAACCCTGAAATGCACAGATGGCAGTATCTGTGCCAAGGACCAGCGTAAGGGGCTTCACTCCCCCACTAGGCCACTGGAAATGGTGACACCAGGAATATACTATTGGGACCCATGCTCTTACAAAAAGAGACAGCTTGACCAAATTAAACTGGGCTAGTTTTCATTCACTCCATAGGTTCTGACTCATTCAAAGGACATTAGCAGTCGCAAAGCTGACTGCCAACTGCTTCCCTATTCAGTGTTTATAATTGGAGCGGAGGTGGGAGGTGATAAAAGCAGGGAAGAGGCATAACAAGGCCGAAGAATAGAGTGAAAGGTAAAGCTGGCCAATGGAGTTAAAAAGAGGGGATGGAAAGCAAATTAGATACCTCATGCTGCCAAAGCAATAAAACAGTGAGAGTCTGGAAAAGAAGAGAGGAAAGAAAATTGGTGAAGTTCAGTCAGGAACGGAGGGGAAATGGCCCAGTAAGAATAAAATGAGTGGCAGATGGAAGAAAGGAGGATGGGGTGGGGGGCAATCAAAGACACAGAGTGCAGATAAAGAGAGTTACATGGGAGGGAATTAAAGAGTGGAAAGACAGTGCCACTGCACTGAGGACATCAGGAGATGTCAGCTGACTAAAGGTGAGAAGTGAAAACACAAAGGAGTGGGAAAGAGATAATGAGGGGAGCAATGAGATGTTAAAACCAAATAACTGAAACAGTATCTGCCACTAAGTATTCCAGTAAACCTGAGAGGAAATACTGCAACAGAGCAAGCTGAAGTGGCAAGATGTGAAGGCGCACAGAAAGGAAGTAAGTAGCGAGACCAAGGCACTTTGGGATGTGTGTACACTGGCATGACTTGTAAGATGACCTAGCCACTGCTAGATATACCAGTGCAGACTCCTTTGAGACTGAATAACTTTATTCATCTTTATTTTTTGTCCCACAAGCAGATTCTCTCTTATGAGCCGTAGTTGCTTTTCATCAAGGATGCTTCTGGTACAGCAACCAGCAACCACTGCTGCTTCTGGAGCTGGCTTGCAGTTCGATTTGCAGTTTGCCAGCACCTGGTGAATTCGAGACCTGAATCTACTAATCCATACTGTTTGCTCAGTCAGGAAACTTGAGTTTTAGTACCAAATTTCCACTAAGAAACTATGAATATAAAATCATATTAGAAAAGCCAAGTAAGTCACAATTCATATAAGCGCAACATAAATTCTGTAGAGAGACCAGAGACAATAAAATTTCTGTGGAAAAAATAAGTGGTAAAGTAATAGAAGTAATTCTATTTTCAGTTTATGCTCTGAAGTCCATAGGTCTGATCCCACATCTAACATGTAAATACAAGTTTTAAAGTGATTTCAGAAGAAACCTGAAACACATTTGACTAATAATTCTTTAATAATCTACATTGTTGGCCTGAAACACATGGGCACACAAAACCAAAATATTCAAGCATCACTTTTAAACTCACTTTTTGAAATCAACACATCTTTCCCAATGAGAACTCTTTCAGGACTACATATCTCATTGATGCTTCCATCTATCACTAACGTTCTTTCTCCTAGCAAGATCACTATTCAGAAGTGTCCTATTTCATAACTAAGCCAGACATCCACATTTCTAACAGTGTTTTTTGCCTATAAACCCAAGTTTTAGAGCCATGGTATTAACAGTTTTGTAAACCTTAGTTCCATTCTGGTTTATCAGGGACTAATGCCATAGACAACAGGATCTGTCGCACCTGTACATCATTGTCTCCTAGAACTGACATCTGAGGTAACAAAGGGCCTTTCCCAATCATCAAGGATTTTATAAGCATTATCCGTAATGTAGTAGATTGCATTATTTGCAGAGAACACACAGCCATTTACAGTGAAGAAACAGACAGATGCCGGGACGACCGCTTCAAAGAGCAGCAAAGGACTATTAGAAACGGGGGTTCTAATAGAGCTATTGTGTTCCATTTCACTTCTAATAACTGTGATCTCTTTGTGTCCTTCAGCAGGGTTTCCAGAATGCTAACCACTCAGAGCTTAATAGCCATATAGATTCTCACTAGCCAGCAAAATTAGATGACAGAATAATTTTCTACCAAGTTTTTCTTGTGCTTATATTTATCTCAAACGTAATTCCCACAATATCTAATGGTATTGCAGTTCTGCTTCTGTTTTTCACCTATGTTCAGTGATTCATCCAGAACATATTTAAGCCTTGCAACGTTATGCATTGTTTGATTCATCTCCTTATGCATATTTTAGTAACCTTCTCACTGAATCTCTTGCTTTTAAAATGTTTCCTAGAGTCTTCTATAATGCATCCTTTTTTTCCCCTTAAAACTTTCCTTTAACTGCCTTTTCCATTTCTTGTGGAGATTCAAGCTTACAATAGTAAGGACCAATAAAAGTCCCCTGGAGCTAGACTGGCAAACCTTTGTTTTAAGTAAACTACATAAGCCTTAGGTAAACTAGACACACATGTGAAGAAATGATGAGACATAAATATTACATGGAGTTAAAATATCCCTAGTGTCAAATAACATGTATTCCTTAAATGCTGTTTTAGGACATGGGAAAAGTGTCATTAAGAAGAGATATGATAAAAAGAAGGAAGAAAAGTGAATGGCCAGGTAGTCCAGAAAAAAAGGTAAATGAACAGAGTACGCAAAATAAGTAAATGGGCAGCTATGGAGTAAAACAAAGGAGGAGGCTTGGGAAAACAGCCATTCAGCACGGGGAAGAGACAGTTGCAGCAGAACAACAGCTTTCTGAAAGCCCCCTTCAGTTCCTCAGAGTAGGCTTATTGGCTTGAAAATCCTTTTTAACCCTGAAGGCCAAAAGGTGGAGAGAAGGAAAGTTATCACCTACTTTGCAGCTTTCCCCAGCGTGGGGAAATCATCTCCCCTGCACTGTTGTGACCCTCTGAAGAGTATGGAAGAAGGAGATACTGCCAATTCAATGCCTTCACCATACCTTCTGCAGCCAGTGGTCTCTCTTTTACTGCCGTAGCTGTTTCTTCCAGCTGGAGTCCCCTTCCATCCTTCCTTTATGTTTGCTTATTTCTCTTAATATCTACTATGACCTTCATTCCTATTCCTATACCTACATGAGCATTACATTACATTGTATCACATTGTGGTAAAAAGTCTGGATTTTTTTTTTTTAATGAAATGATGAATGAATGAACAAAACAACAAACAGAAAAAAGTACAGAATATTCCACAGCAAAGGAAAGAATGTAAGAATACAGATTAAAGAAATAGTGAAAAATAGAGGCAGAAATTCCCCCATAACTGACTCACTTGCCGAGTATGCATGCTTCACATTATGATGTTAAATGTTTATAGTTTCTTAATAGTCAGTGGTTCGATTCTTCTAACATAACATAACATAAAGAATCATATTCAAATGACTTCATTTGGAGCTGTGGAGAAATAGCTAAAAGGAAAATCTGACTTCAATAAATGAAGTAGCCAAAGAAGTATGGCAATTTCTAACATTTCTTAACTTCTAACCTGACAGCTATGCCTTTCTATATACCTATGCACGTGTGAGTGTATACGTATATGTATTGTGTTTGAATATATATGCATACTAGTAATTCAAACATGCAAATATTTATGTTTATATAAAATGCATAACATGAGTTTGTAATGGGTAAAATAAACAGTGGCTAAACCATGAGGGAGCTATACAAGTCATCCTAACTGAGCAATATTAAGCCATAAAATCCCATCATTCATCCTGTATTTTATATATATTTTACAAATATATTCCTATAAAAATGTTAAAAAGAGTTTTACAAATTTTATTAGGATGATTTTTCATATCCATCTGCTTGTAAAAGCAAGCTCCCTTAGTACTAAGATTCCAACTGTAGAGGGCCCTGAGGGAAAGGAATAGTATAATTTTTTTTTAAAACCTCTCAACTTATGCAAAGCAGATTTCCAACATATAAAAAGTGTCATAATCTTAAAGTCTGCTGTGAGCTAAAAGCATGTGCCAATGGAAATCAAGGATTCTTCCCTGTCTAAGAGCATAAAGTTTCCAATTTTATTCCTTAGATTTGCAAGATATCTCTAATCGGCACAGCTCTAGCACTGAACTGTGCCCAGACCAGCTCTTCAACAAATCTAACTTTTAGCAGTGTTTATGCACATTCTGAGAAGACAAAAACATGAAAACCAAAAAATGTTTCTCTTGCAGGCTGCACTAAAAGCTGCGCAATTTGATATTCCTCAGAGGTCTGGAATTGTAAAAGCTCTCCAGTTAAATCCTGGTGGGACAAGGGCAGGAGAGTTGATTAAAGTGGCTATAACTGCACATAACCACACAGCTTATAAACGATCACATGAATACCTAATGCATGTGGCATTATACAATGTGACACACGAATAAAAGAAGTGACCTTTTCAGAAGTCAGATTGGCTGAGCAGGCACACAAGGGAAACTGCAAAGAGTGGTATTTGGGAGAAGCCACGCAGAAAGCTTACTCCACAATCTGAGTTTACATTTGTCATTTTACATATAGACTACCGACATGTATTACAGAGAACATAAACAAAAGTTAGAGGTTTAGTTTACACACAGGGAATGGAAACAAGTGTTCTGGCAGTAAATTTTTCAACTCAGGCTTCAACAAAATAGTTAAGACTATTAGAGAAGGCCAGTTTCTGAGTGATGATTGTCTCAAGAAGCCTGGAAGACCTCGTTTCTCCAAAGACAAGACAAAAACTAGTTTTTTGCCTAGTAGGCAAAGTAATATAGTTACATTGCAAAGTTACATTTCGCTAGCCACTTAGAAGGAATAGAGAAGGATTTTTAAAGTACGGGGAAAGTCTCATGTGACAGAATTTAAGAACCTACAAAATGTGCTTAAGAGAATCATCTTTCAAGAATACATGTTTCAACATGGATAACCAAAATAATTCATTCTTAAAAGCAATCACTTTAATTGCAATCATATTTTGCTTTCAGCTGTGGTAACTTTTTTATCGTATATAGATATTCAATATACAGTAGGGTGACTGGATTAGAAGGTTGTAAAGCTATTCACTAGTGGATTGAAAAATTCAGGAAAGTTGGTTGATTTATACTGATTTATATTGAAAAATGGTCAGCACAAGATTTAGCCGATATAGTTATATTGAGCTGATAAAGCTCAATTATGTATGTACTTTAATGTAAAAATGTGAAAATGTAATGTAAAGCTAAATAAAGATGTATGTGTGCATTTGAATTGCATTGTGTTCCTGAAATAAAATTTTTATCATGTTGAAGTTAGAGGACATAAAGTAGAAGCAAAATACAGATATGTATACATACCTGTACACACATGAAACTTGAGAGACAGGGATCAGAAACATCCATCTAGAGTAACCTTAGTCCTTTCAGTTCATTTTATAAATACGCAAAGCAGCAGACCAGCAAGTTGAATCAGGACCACTCTTTGCAGGAGCAAATCATTACATTCTGCTTGGATTTGCCCAAATTGCTGGGTGTAAGTCTATGTCTACATGCTGCCAGATCAGCAGTCTGTAAGTGGGTGGCTGAAGCAAGCCAAGATTTCAGTGTTATCTCTTCCAGATTTTTCCGGTGCATTAGTATACACTTTCTGGCTGCAAACAATAACATACTGTATGTGTCATATTAGTACTATGCCTCAATTTCAGATGTAAAAGTGCCTCTCAAAATAGAGCAAAGAGTGAATTAAAAAAGAATGTCTTCATACCAGAACTGTGAAAAACTAGAAAAGACAGAGGACCATATTTTCAGGTTCCTTAGATATATCACAACATATGGTGTAGAGAACATTTTATATTTACAACCTCCCCAAAATACAAAATTGCCATTCATAAGAACTCTTCTGCACTTCTGAATTCTGAGGATCAGAATTTAATCTCATTTTGTCTTTATTATTGGCATAAATCCACATTTTCCAATACTACCTAATCTAAGACATTTAATTTATCTAAGAAATAGTCTTTGTTTGTTGGTCTCTATTTAAATGGCCAAGAAGTTCCCTACTTACACATGGGCCCACCAAACCCAAAGTTTTGAAATTTGGGAGTGCTGTGTTACTGGGCTGAATTCATTATAAAGAATTTCAGTGTTAGGATTAAAACCAAATACTTTTCCCCATCCTAGGTATTTTTCTATGTCAAGATTCAAATGGCTGCCCTTTTAAACTTTGGGGGAGAAGGATTTTAAACCATGAATAATTTTAGCTTAAATTCTCAAATACCAAGATCCATGCAGAACTCCCATTAGTTTCACTGGGAGTTGTGCAGCAAAATAATTTTTAAAAATATGTAACTCCAATAATTGCAGGATAATAAGTATCACTTTAGAACAGTGTTCTAAAAAGACTATAAAGATTTCCAGTAAAGAGAAGCTGCGTCTCTCAGTTGCAACGTAATGTTGCTTTCAAATATTTAACCTATGAGATAACATGAATTACATGGTACTTTTAATTACCATAATTAAAGCAGTAATCATCTTTGAGAAAATGTCTTGGTCACACACCAGTCCTGATTTCTGGGATACCAAAAGTATGAGTACAAATTTCCTTATCTTGCATATAACATCACTTCAATTATCCTACTTTCCTGTCAATCTGCACTAACTGATTATCAACAGCTTTTGGCTGTTTTTCAAGAGATGGAGAAAGTGGCCTTAACAGACACACACATAGCAGCCAGAGGAGGATCACACAAGAGTTAGGAAACTCTCCCAGTGCAAGATGAGCAGGGGCTGTCAGGAATTTCGTGGTCATATCTGTTGAACAACATCCCTCAGACAACTTGTAAGGCATCTGGAGAACAAACCCAGCATAGAGCTGTCCCATACTGGAGAAATACTGTTCCATTCCCAAATTTTAGTTAATGTCCAGGCTCCAGTATGGCTAAAATGAAGGCACAGGTTAAATCACCTTAGGTGTGCTCTAAGTTTGAACCTTTCTATTTGCACTAAATCACAGTGCTGGACTGCTTCAATATGTAGTTATAGAGTGTTAGATCTGTCCACTGTGCCATATATTCTTTCAGTTCTACAAATGCTGTGAAAGCCTACTATTTTGTAAACAAAATTAGAATAATATGGATGAATTGGAGGTTGTTTTGTTGGGTGTTTTTACCATTAGCAACCTGGACTTTATACATCCAACATTTAAATGTCAAATCTATTACAAAATGCTGCTTAACTGGGACTTAGAATTAAAAGCAGTGGAACAAAGGAGGGAAAACACTTTCATGAGCTTCATCCAGTATAGGAAATACAATATTATGCTTTCTGTGCATCTGGATAGTCATACAATGTATGACAGGTTGAAATTACTTCTGAATACAATGTGTTTTGAAACAATGTGTTTTTCAGGTTAGGATGTATTTCCAAATATGCTGCAAAAATGCAGGGAAAATGGGTTTATTTAGAAGTAATAAAGCAGTTCAGTGAATCAGTCCATCTTGATGACATTGATGCTACCTAGCAATGAGTTTGATGCATGAAAATTCCTTTATCTAGGAAATTGCACAAGTCCATGCATAAACATTAGCATTTGTGTACCAACCAACTGGGTTAAGTGTGTGCTGCTAATTATGTGTGTCCCTGTGCACTGCAGATGAGCAATATTCCTTCCATTGGTGAAGGACTGAATCTAAGCAGCAGCATACCCAGAATTTTCTGAAAAGAGGGAAACAAAGCAGTGAGCTACACGTTACTTGCAATAAGGGCCATGAGTAAAAGGTGGGGGAGTCCTAGGTTATCCTAGGATGAAAGAGAAATTGGGAAAGAATGACATAAGAAATATTTGTTAGAATTTCTTCCTCTTATTTACTGTGGATGTCATCCAACTGAGCACAAGAGATTAGGCCCTTTAGGGGCAACATTTATTACAGGCATAACATGACTGTCTCGTCCTCAGCTTTTGGATGTTGCTTCTGTGATGGGAAAAGAATTTTATGTAATGTGCTCATAAATCCAGATGAAACAGGAGGAGATAAGGGGACTATGACTAGTTTTCCTAATCAACCTGTTAAGATTTTTTTCTTGGACAATATTCTACATTTGAGTCGCAAATGAAAATATTCTAAATGCTGACAGTATTTTGCATTTTTAGAAGTAAACCTTAATCTATTTTGTAAGAAAATGCAATGTCAAGAAATTGATTCTTCACATAATTCCTCTTGACTAGATTTATTATTATGAAAATTCTACTTTTAATCAGATAGGGTAAATATACTGTTTGTAAATACTTCTGCCTTGAAGTATTTTCTGACGAAAATTATTTCTAGCTTTTTGCAAAAATAAAAACCTAATTTCTCAAGTGGACTGCTCTAGCACTTAAAAACACACAGCAAATACAGTCACATCAAGTAAATTCAGAATAGCTTTCATCATAGTCTATGGAAACCAGTCTATAAATTCTTCAATAAAGGAATAAGCCCAAAGTGAAAAAAGCACAAATTAAGAGAGGGAAGAATGTATACTAGCAGAATAAATAACTCCCTATGGACTGACAGATACACTATAAAAATAAAATCACTTATTTTAATTCTGACAGATACATATCAGACATTCAGTTCTCTTGCTAGTAACTAATTATGGTCAAAGTATGCAATTCATTATTCATACCATTGTAAGAGAAAACTGTCACATCCAGTGCAAAGATGCTATGCAGTTTCTGACCTCAACTGTGCTCTAGCTTTTAATAACTGCTGACTATAGTTTGGCTGATACATTAATGGCCTCAAAACTCCCTATTCAGTTGGTGTGCCGTCTACAAATATGGCTGCTTGCACTTCACTGCTCATCTTCCCACTGAGAATAGAAGACAGCTATGTTAAAGCAGAATAAAGTTTGAAGCCTTTATAGAAATACTAGAGCACTGGATAGAAAAGTAGACAAACCACTGTGTTTGCTAATAACGTATTTTTGTGTTCTCTTGGTTTGGTTTTTTGGGGTGGTTGGGTGGTTTTTTTTAAATACTGGCATTCTCAGTCAGAACAGATCCATACCAAAAGTCATAAAATTCACACTACTTACCCCAGAGGCTAGAATGACTTCCTTCACAAATAAATAATTAGGCAGATTTACAAAATGCACATTATTTTCCCAAGTGACTGGAACGGCTCCAAGCGATTAAATACATAATTAGGTAGTTTTTCTAAAATGCTTATTATTTACCTGAGAGTCTCATCGCAGACTCTCTGGTAAATACTGTCTCCCTGCTAGCAGTTATTACCACAAACGCCTCCATAATTTCCAGCCTTCCTCCAGCAGTGATATAAACAGAGGATATTACTTGGGGCAATGGATCATGAAAAACAAAATCTGACTGTGCCAGGCAGCCTATTTAACCAACAAGCTGAGCTTCCTTTGTACCTGGCATTGCACTCTTTCATATTACAAACACAGTAGAAAGCAAACAAAGGGACTTTTTAACTTTTTAGTACTTTAGCTTGTGTTTTAGCAGGCCAGAAATCCTGCTGAAGGCTGTGCCTATGCATGTTTATGTGCATGCATGGCTACAGAAGAAAAGAGAGGGGAAAAATCCCCAAACTCTTATTAACTGTTTTCCTACCTGGTAAGGATATTGAAGGACACATCATGTGTTAGTGACAAAACAAAAAAGCAGGCCCCCAAGCCCCACACTCCATTTGACACAGGATTTTCTTTCCCAAGCAGCTGTCTTGAACCAAGTTATCACAGAGGACCAGCCTCAACCTGCGACTCCTCTCATTGCCTCTCTCTAGGGGACACGCAGTCACAGCATCAGGCGTGCAACGAGTGGATGTGAGCATTGCTGCTCACAAGTCACTGGCTGGTGTCTAAGCTGAGCATAGAGAGACAGGAAAGGAAAAGGTCAGGCACGAAGACCTAGCTGGCTCACCTATGCAGCCAAGGGACAATACCAAACGCCCTTTTCCTAGCAATCACCGACAATAAAACTGACCCTCAGAAGTGACCTCTTTACATTACTCCACCTCCAGAGTCAATTTTCCTTACGCTTTTATCTGCCCAGAGGCCTCACAGCTTTGTGGTCCTTACAGAAGAGATCAAGAGTGACTGGAATCTCAATTAGAAAAAAGAGGGCAGGAGGAGACAGCAAGGCATGACAAGGTGAGGGAGAGTAAAAAAAGACGAAAGGAGAAATGAAGAGGAAGAGAAAAAGACATGGAAAAGAATCAGAGGGTGAGCCAGTAATATTTAGGGATCAGCAAATAAGGCAACAAAGATGGGCAGACAACAAAGGGAAAGGCAGTGAAAAAAAAAAAAATTTTGGGGAAAAAAAAAAAAAAAAAACCAGAACAACTAAGCAGGAGACACTTACTGTGCATACCTTTCTTACTGTATTTTCCAGTAAGATGTTTAATTTGTCTGGTTTTTAATGCCTTCAGCGAAGCTATTTATGTTTTACAGATATATAAAATGAATCCACAGTCACAACCAAAGATATTAAATGGGGGTGAGAATTTCTTTGGAATTCTAATTTGATGTTAATACAATAAAATTCTGCCCTGGATATTTTGGCCATTTCAGTAAAAGTCTAACAGTAAAAGCATTCTTGAAGCATCGGGGAGCATCTGTGCAGCGTGAGCCACAGAGCTGAAGGTGGAATAGCTGAGGTGTGCACCAAATGGCAACAACTGCACACTTTGCCAGATCATTGCTTTTATAGCACGTGCCTCATTTTTTATGAGGTTTAAAAAGAGACATCTACGGCAGAGGGGCACAGAGGAAAGAAGAAAACAGGTACTGACAGGCAGATAATGGGTGACTCTGCAAGCACACCAGGATGCCACTAGACGCTCTCAGTTTCAAATATAATTGTTCCCATAAAATTCTGACCTCTGTTACAAACAGATTATAGGATGCATCTTGGTGCTTCAGTCTAGGCCTGTTCAAGGTACACAACGCATAACATTCCATATATGTATTCTTATGAGTGTTGCTGAATTACAACTTATTATTTACTACTGAAATTTATCCATGAGCATTTGCAGTCAGCAGATTATGCAAGGATGTTGACAGGGAATGTGTGAATACTGTCGAAACTTAAATTGTTAGTGAAGGACACAACTAGCAAGGGTCTGGCAAGTTTCACTTCCATGAGCATTTCAGTCATGGGAAAGTCTTATAAGAGAACCACCTTCATTTTCAAGCCATTTAAACAATGTATAAGCAAAACATAAGTCCCACTGTCATTCTCAATTAACTGTCTCTCTTCTGCCTTTTATCCCCTACCTCGGCTATGAATCAGACCGAATTGTGTACCAGGAAAGTTCCTTTTTAGAAGGTATCCCTGATTCTGCCCAGCCATGGTATTAATCTAAACTCTGAAAATTGCAATGTTAGTGTCCTTACAGATATTTAAAGCTCAAAATATAAATACTGCAGTAAATATTGGGATATTAAATTTTTTCTGGCAGATCCTATTGTCCTGTTACTTTCACTGAAAAAATGAGGCTACCTTGTTTTTAAAATTGGAAAATGAAACATAAACATTTCTAAACTAGCCAAATTTATCAGGCGTAAAAGTAAAAAAGGCTAACTGTAAGCCTCTGAATAATTCCATTACAAGACCTTACTAAAACTCACCATCTGCTTAAACAATCTTAAAGAATCTAGACTTATTTCCAAATAAGACTACTCTTTTATCATATGATGGCAAATGTGTATAAGCAATATCTTGACAGTTTAATGTCTTCTTATTTTAATAGGCTGTGACCCTGCAATCCAAACTTACTTGGACCAGTACCTCTTTCCACGGTCTCCTCCCAAATGCCTGTGTTCAGTGCCATCGCTCCACCTACCCTCTCTGTGCAACGGCAATTCCAAACCATCCAGCAAAAAAACCCTAACAAATCTCAAGCAGATAAGATTACATTTTCAGTATCCAAGGACCAGTTCTTGAAATTGGCCTATGGCATCAAATTTTAAGGAAAAATACTGAAGTGTGATACTGCAGTCAATGCCAAGACTGACATGGCACAATGTGCAGATGTTCAGATTTCATAAACCTTTTATTTTTTAGTTACTATGAAAGGATCTTGATAAAAACACTGCAGTTTGCATCTCAGGGGCATTTCATCAGTGCAAATGACACTATGTTGTTCCACCCTCACTTCTGATTTCCACAAAGTGCTTCAGCTACAAAGAGGCGGTTCGATCTCATACTTACAAGACCCTTTCCTGCATTCTTAGGGAAGGAAACAAGGCTACCAACTGGCAGTAGATGACAAGATGGCTTTTGTAATGTGAACATGGATTCCCTGTAGACTTCAAGGAGAACACTAAGTTACTGCAAACAGACCTTCCATCTATCACCAATTTCAGCCACTACTATATTGGACTGTATTTGACCCAAGTACAGAATGAAAATCTCTTTTCTAAATCATACACCTTATCGCCTTTCCCCCCATTTCTTTCTTTTCTTGAAATACATTCCTAGGGACATATAATTTATTGAGATGCAGTTTGAACCACGTTACTTTTTATAACCCTCACTTGCACCTACATTGTGCAATCATTTGACACATCTGCTATATCAAGAACAAATCTGATTTAAGAGTTTTAATAAGAACTTGCATCAATAAATTATAACAGATTGGTGATTAGTAGTATTATTTATATGCAATATTTTTGTACCCCTTATAATGCTGATGTCTGCTTCACAGGGATTAATTATTTTCATAATTTTGTCTAAGTAGTAATATAGAAAATGTCAAAAAGAAAATTAGATTTTCACTTTCCAGACACAGAAATTTAATTAAAGCCAACTCCTTGTTGAAGGGGAATGTCCTTAGCTGGTTCTGTGATGCAGCAGCAGCTCTACACGCTGCCATGTGGGAGACCAAGGCTCAGAAAGTGACTCGGGGAATATTAATCACCAGGCTTCAGAGACTAAACACATGCTGAATGCCACAGTTGGTCCCAGCAGGTTATTTATGGAGTACGTAAGGTGGCAGACAGTAATGATTTCTTATACAGACTGCTGCTTGCACAGCCCACCTCAAAGGTGGCACTATACTGCAAGAGACCCTCTGCTCAGGTAAAAACTGATCCATTAGGAAACCTCTAATTATCCAGGCATGAAAGGTCAGCTTCCCCTCATGCTGCTCTAAAAGTCTAAGATAAACACCTCAAGCACATTCCAGCTGTAAAAGTTAGCATCTTGTACAGTCCATTGGACATTTTTAGGACAAACGGGTGTCTCCAGTCTGTGGAAGAATATTCCACATACAGACCACTGAACTACTGTCATTAAAAACTAAATTCCCAGTGTCACCAACACATGAGGGAATTTGGAGGCTTTATTTTCTCATTTTACCCACCCTCCCTCTTTATATCTTTTTTCTTTCATTCCTTGAACAGTCACCAACTCTTCTCCTTAATGCACTGCCTCTTTTGCCTCTCAGTTCCCTCCCTTCATGAATCCTCTCCCCCCTATTCCCTGTATATTATTCCTTCCTTCCATTTATCTCCATTATCCCCATCTTTCACCCAGAGTCTTTCTCATTAACTGCCGATGGACTAGAATGGGACCACCAAACAAGGCCATTCAGGACTTTTAAGCACCATCCAGGGACAAATGAATTTGAAGTGACATTGCAGCCATGAATTAACATAAAAGTTTCTTGTTCAGAAGCTGATCCTTCTTTTTTAAAAATATGTTTTCCTGGAGAAGATAGACTTCAAGGAGATACAGTCAAAATCCTTGTACTTGCTATAACAGCAATTACTTAAGATGAATTAGAAGATAGCTTGAATTAAAAACCTATTCAAGCAGCTGAGTGTAAAGTTGATGACTAACAAGACTCCACTACTTGACTTTATTGTTCATGTAGGTGATGATTTTTCTCAATCAGATGGCAGCTTAAAAGTGACTTGCCAACCATATACCCACATCAAGTGATTGTTAGAAGACAAACCAATATGGGCAGAAGCACTTTCAGTCAGAACGAATACCTTTCATTTCCAAAGACAAAGCCACAGCTCTCACTGACTCCAGCTGAGACAAAAATTCACCTCCACTTCAGTGGGACATAGAAATGATGAAAGACAGATAGACACCCACACACACACTTCTGCAACTGCTTCAGTATGTGTGTTTTACTTTGACACCGGACATCTTATTTTGTAGGACAAGAAGTCTGCTTTGAAAGTTCATTCCTAGTTGCTCTTAAAGCCAATTAACTTCTAAGCAAGGCTACTTCATTATCTTGTCCTTCACTATTACTAACCAGAGCCTATGTGCACTGTCACCTCCATGCAATTTACAAATGAAATATATTGCAACAGAAGAACTATTAAGAGATAAGGGAGAAAAACACCTATGGTAAGACATCTCATGCTGAATTTAAATATGGCAACTCAGATTTTTGTGAGGATCACATGGTATGATTGCACTGTAGTTGGTCCCAGATAAGAATCCAATGCCTGCCTCAAATATACATGGGATCAAGCCCTGTTTATTGTAAAGATTTTGAGACTGTTTAGATATGGGGTCAGCAATCTGCTGCTACAGAAACAGAGCAAAGACTTGAGGGAACAAACCTCAGATGTCACTGCTTGAACTTCAGTCAACATTGGAAATGGAAATGAAGGATCCATTGTGACTTCAAACCACATCCTTTGAACTAGCCTCATGCACTTGTGCTAGTAAAGGAACACAAAAACCCACTTGATACATTTTTGGTTCATGTTTATTTATGATCACAGTGAGAGGAGAATGCAGAAGACCACAGAAAGTTCTTCAGTAAACTGCTGCAAATTCAATGAACTCTCAAGAGTAAAAATCCATTTTATCTATATGCTTTTGGTTCCCTTCTCTGTCCAAGTCTGGCTGGAATAAACTTGCAATTACTTGTATGAGGTCAGGGTAGCTTTACCCACTAGACCAGGGTAGAAACTAGTCTAGCTGTATTCTCTGATAAGCTTCCAAGAATTTAAAAAAATAATAGGGGAAGTGGTCGATCTTTTGTCAACAAGGCTCTCTCCTACAGGGTGCTGCACAGAGCTATGCCACTTGTTCAGTGCACATACAGTCTTATCCAAAAAAAAAAATCATTATTCATCTGACCATATTGACCAAGAGTTTGTAGAAAGTTAAAAGAAGGGAAATTAGAGGAATCTACTTTTAAAAAACCTTAGGGGTGAAAAAGAAGCAATATCCTCATGGTAAAAGCACTGTAATGAGACTGACTGCACCTGGGTTCCAACACAAACGCAGTCAGTGACCTCTTGTGTAACCTCTACGTGATTTCTTGCCTCTGCTTCTCATCCCACATTTTACTTACTCAAACGATAAGCCTAAAGGGGCAGAGACATTGCCTCTTACTAAGAAATATATACAACAACTAAGTTAATGGAGCATGTCCAAACTACCATAACATGAATAATAAAATAGCTGTAACAGTATGAATATGAAGAAGGGAAATAATCCCTAATAAATACTTATTCTGCCCATAATACACAGGAAAGACATGGTCAGAATTAATGAGTAGGCTGAACATCTGAATTATTCTTATATAGGGAAATGATCTAAGATGCACTGTTCATCAAACCAATGCATGTGTACAGTAGCTTGTATAATCTGCTTTTTATGAAGAACTTTTTGGGAATGACAGGAATAAAAAGGTTTCCTCCTCTATATCGCCCTTCACCACTGCAGTCCTTGATTCCCTCTGCAGGAGGAGTAACCAGCTTCCCCTTGGGGACAATGAAAAGAAGCAGTTTAGTGGGCATGCAAACCTTCCTTAGACTAGATAGCAGGGTCCAGCCATGGGAAATTTATGACAGAAAGAGTCTAGGAAAGAGGAAAAAAAAGGTCAGTTGTTGCCAAATGCCCTTCCAAAAGATGCTCAGATATCCCTTTAAGGACATGAACAGACAACATGGTCACATATCTGCATTTTCCCTGTCATGGCCAATGCTGGAAAAATAAAAATACAACTATAACTGTCACCACAAATGCTCTGAAAACTGTAATTGCTTGTTTATTAATTCCTCAGAGTGGAAAAAAACTCTTCAAAGATGTACAATATATAAAAAAAATAAAAAGCATTTATCCAGCCTCCTACACCTACTTCTGTAAGCTCAGATATTTCATACCAACAAGAAATTACAAAAAGTTTATAGCTGTCAAGAATTTAACACCCCCTAAATACTAAACTTAAGGAGCACTTTGAAGAACTTCCAAAAGCTGCAAATGTGTCTGCTTTCAATCCATTTTATTTTATACCTCTAATAATAAACTGCCATTTCCTGCATTTTCAGATTTCCTAAGTTACTTAAAATATTTTTAAGCAGGATTATTGGAAAACACAGATTTCAGAAATGGTTGATGTATTGAGGCTTCACACCAGGTAAATCTTATTTCTTGTACCAACTGGTGCACTCTTCCACGTTGAGTCCCACTGAACTCTGCCTGCTTCCTCATTACATTCTTCAGAGGGTTCTGTTCATAGATCACCCACATTCACCTTAAAACCCCTTGCGCACACATGCCTTCCTAAATTTAATAGAGGTTTGTCTATAACAGAAAAGATTCAAACACACTATTTGGAGTGCAGTTTTCCTCCTTCCTTTTACTTGCAAACTTCGCTTAGGCTACCTATTTGTTCTACCCTTTTCTTTTTGGGTACTACGATTTTGAAAGATGATTCAGAGATCATCACTGCATTGACATCCTCTACAGGAATAAAAGCATACTGTTATTATACAAATAGCATCTAATGGGGATAAAAGATTTAATCTTAATACATATGCCTCCTTAATCATTCCCAGAAGCTTTCTTTCAATGGAACATGGCTTTTAAGGCAATTTATTATACTTTAAAGCTTTAGTCCTTTTTATTAGCAGTTCCATACACAAACTGGTGGTACTTTCACTTATTTATTTATATATGTGTGGTAAAATCAGATTACTTCCAGATACAACATTGTTTTACAGTCATCAGGAGAACTGCATCTTTTATCCGGATTCCTTTAAAATACATCATGCATATGATTACTCGCAAGAAATAAAGTGAAGCAAAGACATTTTTGCAAAGTGCCTACAGCAGTGTAAAACCTTGCCTGTCCTTGGCCTCACCAACTTTTCTTCTACCCAAGATCCACAGAAGTTTATTTTACCCTGGGGACCAAGGACCATAATGCTGTAATGCTATTTTAAAAATGAAACGGTGATCATAAGAACAGTATGTGTTTAAATGGGGTAATACATTGTGTATTTGTACACAATTCCTGCTTTGAGGTAATGCTATGAGATTCTTTGTCCTGCACAGTAACTAAATAACCATAAATGATCTTTCATGCATATGCAAATCTGTCCCTCTAAGCACCTTATTAATTATTTCAAAGATACTTGGAGGTCACCACTCACGGAAATTTCTATGCATGAAGCCTCATTAATACAAGACACCATACAGAGAGATGGGATAGATTTTCGTTGCCATTTAACAAGGGCAGAGAGAGAATAATCTGTAACGTTTACTTTTTTTATTTTAATGACCAATGAAATCTAGCCAGCTCCTATCTATAAGTCCTTGCTCTGAGCTGATACCGTGGGTTTGAATCATGGGGCTGCTGCCACACTACTCTGAACAGCTAATCCTATCAACCAGTTACCGTGCTCAGAGCTCTGGTCCTCAACGCTGGCTGTTCTCAGCTGGAGTAGTGCTGCCTGGCACTAGATTAGCAGCTAAGCACTAAGGAATTAATGTTGTTCTTCCAAAAATCACAGCAATGACAACATTTTGTGTGGGAACAAAGTGAAGCTGGTGCATTATCAAGGTGGTATATCAGAGCTCATCAACTGAGATGATAGCTGCCTTCTGAACACATATTATTCCCTGCTTAATTAGGCCACATAATGGAAATCAAAGAAAAGCGAGGATATATCCACACAAAATACCTGAACACAATGACAGAATGAATCTTCTGGTACATCTGTGCCAGGAAGCAAGAAATTAAACCTACTTGAGAAGCACTGTTTATCTGAAATCCCAAGATCCTTTCCAGCTCAAGTGATCATACACATGCGATAACACTGATCTCGTCTGTCACAGTGACCCTTCGCTGTAGCAGCTGCTGTTTATTTTTACTCTGTTGTGTGTGCAGCGCTTTCACCTCTAGATTGATCCAATAAAAGATATAAAAAACTTGCTATATTGGTACATTCCCTTGATAAAAATCGGGAACAGAGAGTCAAATGTTAATGGAAACTGCAGGCTATGTTCATTATGTTACCTCTATTTTTGAAAAACACTAGAATGAACAGAACTAATTGGAAGTGCAAACAATTTAAATAGGCTTAATTACAAACCCAAACCCTCCTGTACAGTTCTAGGGCAATGCACATATGCCTTGAAGAAATGGGCTAGTTTTTAAGTAAATCTATTCTTACATGAAAATGGAGAAGTAAATTAATTTTTACTAAGTCCAAACTCAGAACATTAGCAATTTCTATTCAAGACATCATAAATACTACTTCAGCATTAGGCTGTGATGTTTAAAAACAGGTGCATTAATACAGTCAGTTTTGATCTGTCTGTGCAACCTGGTCACCTACCATAACATAAATCTCATGACAGTAAATACGACTTTGCTTTGTATTCCTTTTAGAAGCAGGTTCAAATCAACATACAACCTTTCAATAAAGCTCAGATCTAATATTGGAGTCATGCTCTGTTAGCGATAACATATATTAAACCAGCATTGCCACAGTAAGGAAGGTCTTTTCTTCCCACGTCCCATGGTATTCATTCCTGTTAAGGGAATTCATTTTAGGTTTTACTGAGGTAATTAGAGAAAGTTGTGTCAAACAGTGCTTTATCGTCCTCACATGTAAATACAAACTGCAAATTGTAGTTGCAAAAATGAAGATCGTGAACCGTAGATTGCAAAAAAGCAATCTTATACCAGTCAGTAGGAGTGCCATGATAAGTGGGAAAAAAAATCACATGATACTGTTCTGAATGTTTCTTAATTGAATTCATTGCTGATGAAAGCTACTGGATCCATAGCTATGGAGGAAGCTGAAATCCTTTGTAGCTGAACAGTAGGAGAGAAGGGGTTGGCAACTCAGGCATTCTTCTTCTTCACAGGTGTGATGCAACTCAGCCTCATGACTTAGTCAAATGACCTAACCCAAATATAACCTAATTCTAGAAACAACCATCTTGCATACCAGACAGCCAGGTTCAAGTAGCCGCAGAAATGAACCAGTGAAGTTACAACAGCACAGATTAGATTCTTCATTCTGCAGCGCAGTCTGAAAGATAGTGCTTACAATTGCTTTTATTGATACAGAACTGCTAACACAACAAAGAGAATTGACAGATGTAGTAATCAATTTTAGGTTTAGATGGAATATTATTTAAAATCGCTGAATATTCAGAGGTTGTGACTGAGAACCTCTCCAACACAAAGCACGCCAGCACAGTATAATGTCACTACTTCTTAGACATAATCAGGCTGGCTCTGAGCAAGCAGGTATGCCTAGATGGCACCACACACCACCGTGCAGAAATACTAGCACAGGTCCTGAAGTAGCATTTGCCTGGTCAGTCCTCATCAGCCTACCAGAAGTGTCAAAGAGTCCGTCCTATGTGCTATGCTGGCACAACTGTATTCCCTTCCCTTCAGCATCACAATTCGGCTCTAGCTCAAGAATCTCTGTACTGCACAGCACTGCACTGCAGGACACCTAAACCGTGCGCTCCACTGGCACAGGGCAGCACCTCCATAGAAATTTTTCCAAGGAATATTCTTACCAATTGGAGAACAGAGAGAAAATATATCACAATTTTATTATTATTACTACTACTACTACTAGTACTACTTTATATGTGTAGTATTTTGAAAATTGATTTGTGGATTTCTGAAACTTTAAGATTAGCAGTATTTTAGCATCTCCATATTTATCTATTTTAACACTTAAAGTGCAACACAGCTGAGGCTAGATTGGCAGCAATAGCTGCTTTTCCATTCCCACAGCTGAACCCTATCTCAATTGAACAGTAGAAGTACAGTCACCCTTTGTGCATCCTTTACAGTATCCCTTTCTTAGGCTGAGACTATGCCTTCCTCACCTCTCAAAGACTGAAATTGCATCCATGAGCATTTCAGCTCTGTCTTCTCATGTTTTCTCCTCATCCCTACTCTGCTTCTACCACTCAATTCTCATAGAGTTCCGCTTTAACACATAGAAGAGGGAAAAAGACTAGCTTGCTACTGCCAGCTTTCTGCCAACTTCCGCAACCATTCTTAGTCTCCTCTCCAAGAAAAAAAGGACTGATAAAACTTCTGGAATGAACAAATAACTTTGCAAGACACATGGAAAAATCTTAATACACGTTTTGTGCAGCGTGACTAGCAAGGGGTTTCCAGACAGAAGGGGTGGAAGGGCCATTAGTTTAACATAACAGCCTGAGTTGGAGGAAGCTCTGTGACAGGAGCCATGGCTGCAAGGAGGTCCACAAGAGAGGAGAAGGATGAGTTGCCTGCTGCACCGCTGGGATAACTGACTAACCTAAGGAGCTAACAGGAGAACAGGGAAAAGAATGGATAAACAAGGGGAAAAAAGGATGGATTCACCTCAAGTAGCTGATTAATTTGTGTGGGAGCAGAAAACGGATTAACTTTCGGAAAAGCAAAATTTCCTTGTCAAAGTCAAGGAAAGGGCACTGGGCATGAAGTTCCTGTTAGATTCCTCATGACAAGTTTTCTTACACAACATTAAAAAGTGTTTTGTGGAGTATGACATCAGTCTGTAAAGGCAGTAGCAGAGCAAACTGTTGAGGGGGAAGTAAAATGAGACCTGGCGAGACAGCACATAAACAGCAATTCCAGCGAAATGTGAACTGATGACCATCACCAGATTGCTCATGAAGCAATTAAAAATAAATAATTTTAAATGGTTCTTACTACTGTACTTTCAATATCCTCAAGGCATGTCCTCACATTAAGTAAACGCCACTCTCCTAAGAAATATTGTCAATTTTTCTCCCATCTAGTGATTTGAAACTTATTTGTTAGCCATTCAGGTAACCAGGCAAACCCATCTTCTATGCCACTTCTAATACGCAGGAAAATGATCCTCATACCACTATACAACACATGTGACAAACATATATGCACATATGCAAAATTGGCAACAGGAAAAACAAATTCTAATATATTTCTTCACAGCAAAAGTTTTGAGAATTTTGCAGTCCATGTGTCAGTACAATTAAATCAATTCTCAAAACACATCCTCCAGATTGAGTGTAAGCCTTTGTTTAGTTAAGTCAAACTTTGTTTCCTACTCAGGTAAAACAGATAATCTACCGTCTTCTCAGGGTGTTCTACCTTTCATTCAATGAGGTGACAATTAGTAGCAATAACTTCATCAACAGGAAGGCTATTTGAAATTCCTACTGCAGTCCCCTTTTTTATTAGTACTTGAAGAGAGGCCAAGAAAGTTAACAATTTACTTAATTTGAAAATGGAAATGTGGAGGTTGAGGTGGCTTTATTTTAACCAGAGTGTAATACTATGATCTGCTAGCAATTCATGATTATAAAATACTAATGTGAAGAAAGTATGCATTTGCTTTTAAAAGAAATGCCCTTTGGAATCCAGTTAATTCTCCAGTTCAAATGCTCAGCAAGAACCACTTCAATATTCAAATATTTTCTCCATGAAATGAAACAACTCCTATGAAAACAGAATAATTCCACAGATGCACTAAACACTAATAGGTGATAAAAAAATCTCGCCCTGAAATAAAAACCACATAAAATTTTAAAAGAAAAATCAGCTAAAACATACCTACGCAAGGGAGGGAATAGCCAAGCTCCGGGTCATGGATGAACTGACGGTCGTTCAGCATAGTCACACAGTACAAATGGAAACAGTCTAGACAAATGACATGGTGATGCACGCACTGGAACACAAGCACAGGACTCCTGTGAAAAACAAAACAGTAAAAATGATGAACAAGGACTGAACTGAACCCCACAAAAAGTTTTGTTTCAAACTTCTAATATTGTAATAATTTTTCATTAGTAGTACACAAGATTATTACATACATAAAACCACAATTTAGCCTGGCATATTGCAGCACTTTTAAAAAGAGGCGGTTTTTAACATGAATCAGATGTGAGGGAAAGGAAGTAAGTTTTTACTGAAAGTTGAAACTACTGAAAACTGGAACCTTAAAGCAAGAAAAATGCATTAGTAAAAGAAATCCTTTGCATGAGGTGAGGTAAGATCATATATGGTAAAACATCAAATAGTGGCAGGTAGGATTAAATAGAAATGTAACCAGCTATGAAAGCTAAATAGACTTGCGAAGACCACCCTGTGCCTTCAGCCTCTCAAGGCAGCCACTGGAACTCTTCATAGAGGGCATTCCCTTAGTAATAACGAGCAAAATAGTTCAGCTTCTGCTCAGAGATGTGGGGTTAAATTTGGGAATGAGACACCTAAACTTCAGTACTATATATAAATACCTACCTGCATGCTAAGTGAGAAATTCCCACTGTAGTCAAAACAGTCAGTGGAGGCTGGAGCTGATCAGCCTCCAGGTATCTACATTAGGCTGAGCCAAATCAACTGCTTGGCTCCATTGTCTGTATGGACTAAACCGCCACGGACTATTACGGGAGCTCAGAGACCTGCCACACATACAGACACCTACATGGACACAACTAAATACGGGTATCCCAAGCTTGACAGGATACTGCTTGTGGAGGTGCAGAGAGGAAACACTTGGAATACGTGAGGAATAACAGCTTTACTCCTGAGCTGGCTTACACTCAGAAGCCCTCCAGCAGTGGCCACAGCAAGGAGGGGCAGGGGCTCCCAAAATCCTGCTCAGGACCAGCATGCTGGACGTGAAAGAAAAAATGAGCAATATAGGAAATATTACAGACACATGAAAAGTGTCTTCCCTGAAGGAACACAGCGATAAACCTGATGGGTTTGCTCTAACGTAAGTTAACTTCCGCTAACTCCTGATGGACATACCTTCGCTCTCAATTCCAAAATAATGACTGTGACTCCTTTGATAAAGTTTTGTGCTCTGTAAGTGTTATACAATACTGCTTGCTTATCTCTTCTTGAGGAGCATTAGCAACCTCAAGCATCAAAATTGGAAAATAGAAAGATGCGTAAAGCTGAAAAGAACAGTGAGATTCCCATTCAAATGCTGAACTACTTTACTCCTTTTATTTCTCCGTGGGCACACACAGGTAGAAATGGGTTAAATGTTAATTTTTTTTAGCAACTAGGAAGAAAGAGAATTATTTTTAAAAATAAAGGGAGGAATTCTCACATATTCACTGTACTCCAGGAGATAGGTATTAAAATACAACATCAAATATAGCAGGACTTGTGATAAAATCATTAGAGTTAGCAGTACTGCAATAGCTTCTATAAATCCTGCTACATGATGCTTTGAAAACCCACTGAAACAGTAAATCACCAAGGCCTCAATGTGGGAATGCAACTGCAAAATGTAATCAATAATAATTTCAGATACTGTATATAAGCATTTAATCTTCCATGAAAATATGCTTTAGAGTTGCACATACTATAGAATTCATGGCAGTGTGTTGGTATCTCCAAAAATATAATCTCTGTGTTTTAAGGATTTTGTTGAATAAAGCAGCTTAAAAACTGAATTAAATAAAACCTCCCCTTTACTAATCCTTATTAGTTGCCCACTTGCTGTTCCAAATGTAACAAATAATTTTAAAAAGACAGCTGTAAGGCAAAATGAGAAGCTGATCTGTATCATTTTAGCTCTGGATGGTCCCAAAATCATTACAGAGAGCTGGAGGAGCAGTTATCTTGTCCCTATGGTGCAAAAGCCCCCATGGCTCACCAGTCAAATGTAACCTTAAGGAAAACACCCCAAATATTTCTTCCTGAAATGCAGATGTAGTCACATTTGTCTATAGCTTTAATGGATATCTCTCTTGTAGGGTTAATTGCTCATTTTTATTGCTTCAATATCTGAGTATCTGTTTAGTTTCATGGTAAGTTCTAAATTCACACTTCTTTGACCTTCATTTCAAAGACAAAATACATCTTATGTGTGAGGAAAGATCCACAAGAGAAAGCCATCGAAAGTTGAGTATCTTAAAAAATCCAGGCCAGCAATGAAAATGTGTTATCACGCTTCCACCTAAACTTGCATGAAACCAAGACTTGATTATGCAAATGAACTACTACAATCAGTTACTAATGTAAATTACTTTGTGATAATCAATTTTGCTTCTTAATGTATTACAACTGTTTGAAATCAAACTATATTCTCTGGAAGGGGCACAGCCATATAGGTACACATTTAAACGGCATCTTTAGGAACAACATTAATGTTAAAATGTCTTTTAACACTATCAGACTTGCAAGCAATGCCTACAAACTAGATATGAGTCTGGGCTCTGGCCATGTCACAAAACACAAGCTTAGCTTTCACAGATATTACACTGTCCGCTAATTTTGCAGCTCACAGTATCTGTGTCATAAAGCTTTGAGAAACTCAATCTGTATGCAATGCAGATTTATCCAAATTCATTTGGCACTGGAACAGTTGCTGCATTCCAGCATTTGTGGATTTTGTATCAAGAGAAAGCACTTCTAGTTTAAAAGAGATATAAAAGTTTTGTTCTGGAGATCAGTAAAGACAAAGATGTAAAGATTATGTTCATGTGAAGCTAGTAAATACTCATTCGAGATAACCCCAAGAGTTATTAATAGAAGCCTTGCTTGAACCAAACACAATTTATTTTAGAAAGGAGTATTATGAAAGTCAAAAAAATTGCCATATAGTGTAACAAGGGCCCTTGCTCAATCTAACATAACAGTCTAGTAATGTAAATCTGATGTATATTTTAGAAGGTATTTCATAGGTTCCATTTACATAATGTGTTTGCCTGAATTAGAGCCTTCATGAGAATAATATATAAGAAAAATGTTTCTCGCAGCAAGGGATAAATTGGTCCTTTTTGTTCGCCAATTAGGAATGTAACCACTTTTAAAAATTGAAAATCCAACATTACAATGCATCACAGAAAATTTCCATAATAAGTCACTCGCTCCTGTGCTCTGATTCCTTTTCATTAGAATTTTATCAGCATGCATTTACTTAAATGAAAAAGAAAGGAGAACCTAAATGTTTCTGCTTCATGTTATTACTATCGGATAACTGTGTGGCACAACAACAGCACGGTTGGAAGTGCTATCTGGTCTGTACCCTCTTTCCTCCTTCTCCTAACAGAGAAGCAGCAAGACACAGGTAATTCTCAGATAGGCTACAACTGTATACTGGCTAAACAAAGATAGCAAGACTTGATCTTGTTTAGGTAAGAAGCCCACTGGGAAATAAATCGTTCTAGTATATCCCAAAATCCCATGACTGTTATTAATGTTCGGAGAGTGAGTCCAATGGCTATGGATGTGAGGGGCCACTTAGCATAAGGAATTATATGCAGACGTAACAGTAGATTAACTTATATATCTTTCAATGCCTACTGAAGAAAAATGTGGGGCAATTTGTCCCTTGCTTGGTCTTTATCCTTGACATTTTGAAAAAAGCTTGACTGAGTAAAAGTTAAACAGCACACCACATATATCAGTCCATTATTTTTTAGAAAATGTGACTAGCCACAGTCTGAAGCACTTTGGAGCAAGGAATATATCTAAGCCTGTAGAAATCTGTGAAAAACATGTTGGACAAATCTGTGAAACCCCCTCGAGGTCATTTCTAGGTGACAGTTGGATTTTTCTCACCTCAATCTCAAAATCTTAACCAAATAATAATAAAAAACCTTAGCAGATGTCTATAAGGTTGCCTTGCTGGGATTATAGTCAGTGAAGCAAAAATAGCCATTTGGGATTCATTTCTGTGCAGTAAATAAATCTGAATGCACACAGCTATATCACAGCCTTTAACCCCACCTATGAGTGCTATATTTATCATAACACACTTCTGCATTTCTAATACATTTTTCTATGCTGGCAATCTTCCTGTATTTCAAAAAGCATTCTATATAAGTACCATGAAATCGTTTCATTTATAAATGGATCTCTATGTCATTCCAAAATGAATCTTTGTTAACTTACAGGTCAGATCGATAAGCACCGTTCAAGAAAAGATGAATGACTGAATAAAATGTATAAAAAAAAGAGAAATTACGGAAAATATAAACTTTGGTGACATAGACACTACAGGCACTCTCCTACTTCACAAACAATCAAAGTAATTAAACAGAAATACTGTCCTTGAGCAGCACTCAATCAGTTTTGGCTCTATCCTCGTAGCCGAACAAAATTACAATCCCTAAATACGCCAAATTATTCATCCATCACATGGCTTCCTCATAGAGGAAGAGTATAGTCTTCTAATTCATACAATGCTGGTGACACATCTGGTTTTCCTGTCTACTGCATAGAGTCCACCACATAGAGTCCATGGTCTTATTCAAAACTGTTGAAAGAATTGCCTGTTTATGACACTTTAAGTGCATGGTTTTCTTACCATGAAAATACTTCCAAGTACTTCCAGTTGGAGTAGACAATTACATTCCATTAGAAAGATGCTACTATTTATATAAAATATAAAAATAGAAAAGGTAGAAAAATAACCACGGTGATTTCTGTTTTAGAACTGAGGCAGTTTGGAGGAAAGTATAGCAACAAATCCTGCCTTTTAGTGAGCAATATGCTATTACAGATAAAAAGAAAGAGTGACCTAGCAATTGCAGACTACTTGTAAATAACAATGCAGGCCCCTAAATATTTAGACAAGGGTAGGCATTTGAAACAGGTATCAAGACCTTACAAGAGAAAAGAAACAATGGTAAAGTACTAAGAAAAAAAATATGATTTGCAGTCAAGAACCCATCTTTCATGGACTTTTAGGAACACAAAAAAGTCCATCCTTTCTTTCCCCTTCCTAAGGGATGAAAACAAATCTTTACATAGACTGTGCCAATTCAATCCCCCAGTATATCTAAATACAGTATTCTCAGAAAACTGACATATTAAATCCACTAAAACAACAACAAAAAAATTTGTGTTTGTGTCTTGAATCACTTGCCACACAACACAACAAAGGTCATAAGTGAAGGTTATGAACAGCATGAGACATCACTGTGAGAGCTTAAATTTTCTGGCTGTGTTTCTGTATAAAAATGTATTCTGACCCACAGCTGTTATCTTAAAGGGGCATTGGCAAGTGAAATCTGATCTACTTTCTCCTCTATTATGTTACATGTTTTCTTCTAAAATGTGCTTTCATGTTTCTTATTTCTATTGGAAAGCAGTGCTGAGAGGCCAGAACCCAGGAACAGCCTGACAGTAATAAACCAGAATGTAAGAGGGAAGAACAGGCACACTTACTTAAAATCAGTGCACACGACGGTAAGCGCTCCTTTCAGAAGTGCTCCAGTTAATTCTGTTGGGTTTTTTTCATGCTATGGAAGTGACACACATTATTGCCTGTAAAATCTGTGATCGTTGTGGCAGGCAACAGCATCTGCCTCCCAAGGACACAGGCAAGGGAATTCTGTGTTACAGGTACTGGTACATTCATTTTAGTACCCGGCATTAAATATGCACTATGCCTGCTTGTTCAGACATGCCTTGTCTGAGCTGTGTGTTCAGACACAATAACCACTCTTGGCGCTAACAGCTGAATCTTAGGATATC
Source organism: Gorsachius magnificus (assembly GCA_034008185.1). Lineage (NCBI taxonomy): Eukaryota > Metazoa > Chordata > Aves > Pelecaniformes > Ardeidae > Gorsachius > Gorsachius magnificus. Next base: position 50,842,701 of record CM067083.1, on the reverse strand, counting down.
AAGGAATGGACAGTGATTAGGCTGGAGAAGAAACTTTTGCTGTAATCTATCAGACTAGTTGTCTACACTGCTCCTCTGCACAGCAAAAAACTGATAAATGCTTTGAAAGGAGATCTATAGAACCTGCTCCTTTTCTTTCATCTGCACTTTTAAAACCTCATTAATACTCCACTGGAGAGTAAAGGAAAAGATGTCAGTAATGGAAGCAAAAGGTGACAAACGTGAAGAAAGGAAGCCGCTCATAGGCTATCCCTAACCCAGCCCTGATGCCAGCTGACAGTGGGAATATGAGAACAACCAACGGGACAGGATAAGTGTGCAATGTCTTTGCTTTTCACAGAGCATGGAAGACTTCTCATGGATGTGGTTCTTCAGAGCCCAGGGACCTTTGGATACCGATCTGCTCTATTCCTTCCAGCAGCTCCCTGAGAGCTCCACGACAGCCCTGGCATCAGGCTCACCGTGATTTTTTTACACGTGTATGCAATTGCACTCAGTAGCACACCAGAAGTAAGACCATAATCACCAGTAGGAACACAGTAGGGATGGCAGAGCAGCCTCCTTAAATGTTAACTCAGAACCTGTGTAGCTTGCTGAGCACCACCTTACTGTGAAACGATACCTCCATACCAGCTATTTTGCATGCAATGACCTCCCAGAGCCTATGTCGCTTGTACCCACAGCTTTTGCTACCGAAAGGTGGAAATGCTTCTTTCACCCTCCCCTGAATTTAAGCTGTCTCACAGCAGACTTTCCTCTCCCCTAAGGCAGCACCCAGCCTTCAGCAGCACAGGCAAAACTGCACATCGCAGGCAGTGCACACCGGCCACACACTCCATTTTGCCCAAAGAGCCTCCTTTCCTGGGCTCCTAACTTTCTGACTAGAGACATTCAACTTTGACAGACTAGAGATATACAGTCAGAAATCAGCCTAGTTTGGTTTTCGGGGGGGGGGGGAGGGAAGTGAGGTAACTGATGAAGTTGGGGGAACGATGGGATATCATGATAAGGGAATCATAGAATCATAGAATGTTTTGGGTTGGAAGGGACCGCTAACTGGATCAGGTTGCTCAGAGCCCCGTCCAACCTGGCCTTGAATGTCTCCAGAGATGGGGCCTCCACCACCTCTCTGGGCAACCCATTCCAGTGTTTCACCACCCTTGTTGTAAAGAATTTCCTCCTTATATCTAGTCTAAACCTATCCTGTTTTAGTTTAAAGCCATTATCCCTTGTCCTGACACAGCTGGCCTTACTAAAAAGATTCTCCCCATCTTTCCCATAGGCCCCCTTTAGGTACTGAAAGGCCGCAATCAGGTCTCCCCGCAGCCTTCTCTCCTCCAGGCTGAACAAGCCCAACTCTCTCAGCCTGTCCTCACAGGAGAGGTGCTCCGGCCCTCAGACCATTTTTGTAGCCCTCCTCTGGACCCGCTCCAACAGTTCCATGTCCTTCTTGTGCTGAAGGCTCCAGAGCTGGACACAGTGCTCCAGGTGAGGTCTCACCAGAGCAGAGTAGAGGGGCAGAAGGAAGGGCTAACTCCACCCGCACAAGCAGCACCATGCAATCCTTCAGTAATTAAAGACGAATAAATAAAACAAGTCAAAATGCCTTTGTGCCCTACTGGCCTCTTATTCCCCTGACTGGTTGCTGAGGATCCCACTGATTTCTTCCAAGGTTTTAAACTTTAGTCTTACTCCCTACATCTATGCTAGTAAAATTAGCATTGTAAGTGGATGTTCTTATGCCACTGGAATGTAACTGTCTATGCTGTTAAATTGTTAGAATGGGCTGTGGCATGGTTTTAGGCTTGCCAAATAGCAAAGTCCCAAGCAGTTCCTGGGCATAGTCCAGGGGTTACCATGTGCTGTCTCCAACAGGCAACAGCAATCTGCATGTGGCCACCCTGCGTTAAAAACTAAGAGAGTTTAATAGTACAGATTTATAGTAGAAGAGCTTTATTCTGGGACCCTTCTCATAATACCAAAACTTACTGCATTATTCCATTTTCTTATTTTTAGACTCACACCTCCATTCCCAAACCCAAACCTTCTGAGATAGCCTGTGAAAATTATATTGTCTGTAAATACATTACATAGAAGAAAAATTTCCCAACACGAAAGACAAGACAGAATCATGACCTCCTCCTGCTTTCTTGTGGATGGTGAAATCCCTGGAAAGACACAAGAGGAAAAGAATACTGGATATCATCTTAGGGGACGCTGTCACATTATCCTCTTCATTCCCTGCAACTCCAGGAGGGACTATGACTGTTGGATACAGCATGTTTCCACTGTGTAAATTTAAGTTATTCCCCTCCAGTTAGCTTTGAAAATACACCCTGATGCATGAACTTTAAGACTGTGTCTCTTAAAATGTATAGAAGAAAAGACTGGAAAACAAGGTAAGATAGAGAAGGGGGAAAGGGGGAGAGGGAGCAGGAGGTAGAAGTGATACATTAAGTGCATTTGCTCCTAGAGAATTATCTTTCACCATCTTAACATTATGTTTTATGCTTTTTCTCTTCTTTTCAAAAGCTAATATTCAACATATAGTTCATCCAAACAATAACTTGAGGGTGCTTCCCATTAAACGAGTCTTCAGTCTCAACCACAGATATGATTATTATCTTATAAACAAAAACACCCTCAAGTTATTGTTATAATAAAGAGATTTCTTTATAGAAAATCACTTTTTTCAACTCCTCTCTATCACAATTTACAGATAATATTTTACCCTTTCCTCCTCAAGGCAAATACCTTAGCATAAACATCAAGGTGCAGCTATCTGAGAACACCTTCTGCATCAGCACCGTCACTCAAAGGAAGGAAGAACAAGCCTTGGGCTAGCAAGTCTCACTGAAAGCATTCTGACTTGATAGATTTTAAGTGTACAAAGCAGTTAATTCCCCTTAATAGTCTGAAGAAAATAGTTTGCAAGGTCCACCAGAAAATTGTATTAGCAGTGAGAATGGCTTGTTTATGTCATTTTTCTATACTGCTTACAACCACCATCATGAGATACTCATATTGTGATTTTTTTTTTTCTGATCTTGTTATGGTCCTTCTAACAAGAACAAGTGTAGAATTTAAATGCCCAACATGCACACAGCTGTATGTTTAAATTTCTTCATTTGCCTACTCCATCTTTTTCCCTACACGTCGACTTCCATTACATAGAAGACTAAATGGAATCAACTTTCCAACCAGGAAAAAAAAAAAACAAAAAACCACACAAATTATTACAAAGTTTGGGAGTATCAGTTCTGAATTTGTAATTGGGACAATAATAATAATAATAAAAAAAAAACCAACAAAAACCCAAGCCCCAAACATTTGAAGAAAATTCTAAAGATTTACAGAGATTAAACAGGTCAAAAGAGGATTCTGGAAGTTCAAATTATTTTATGTGCCTCTTTTTTGTTTAACCTCAGCATACATTTTCATTATTTTTGTACTGCCTACTTGGAGGCTGGCTGGCCTTCTTTGTGCCTGTTCTTTCAAGGAATTACAGTACATATTAGGACTCAGGTAATCTCTTTGTACAGGAGTACTCAAGAAAAAATCTTCTCCCGTTTTTCTACCTGGCCTAGTAATCTGTGTAACACTTAGGAAGACTGACATTCATCCAAATAGTACTTTGCATTTCTATAGGACCATTCAATTCCAGATCTTGATACCCAAATGATGCACGGAGTACAGCGAAAGACAACAACAAATAGGCACGTGTGAGATTTATCCCTCTTCTAAATTTACTGATTATTGTAGGAATGGAAGCAAGGGTACTCACAATATTGCTTTAGAATATAATCTCTGACAATCCCGTGGAAGGTGTTTGTGATGCTAACACGTACTGACTTCTGAAAGAAGTCATATTTTAAGAAAAAAAACTGTGGTGGCCATCTCCTCTGTTCTTCAAGCAGACCAAGTTTTTATTTAACGAAATAGTGATATATTATTCATATAAATGTCACCGAACTTTTATAAAGACACTTACTTGGAAAAGAGTGTGTAGGAAAGGGCATGTATCTTGGGAACCCTCACTAATAATTAATTTTAATCCCTCTTTCCCTTATTTTGACGAAGGGCTTTTCCTCCCACCTCACACTTAACTAGTTACATGGACTGACACACGGGGAGGGAAGGGAGTATGGATTTTTGATCTTACCCCCTCCTTGTCCTTATTGAATGTTTGCTCAAAGAGAAGGATATAGCAAGCAAACTGCAGCTTTCTTGGAGGGGATATAACAGCCATAAATGTCAGCACTAATGAATAGTTTTGACTTCTCATATTTATCTACAGCTTTCCCAAAACACATAGATCATTCCCACTGAGACTATTCTTACACACTCTTCTGTTACACTCTCTCTCTCTTAGAGGAAGTAACCTGGCCTCGGGAGAGAAGACAGGTTATAGGTAGAAACTTGATATGTATCCCAGTAAATTCTGAGAAAAACTAAGACAAATACATTCAGAAATATTAATGGGCATTTACTAAGGCAAGTTTTCCTCTGCCTTCAATTTTCTTTTGACAACTCCCTCAATGCTCCATACTTGCTGCATATGAGCTAGGGTCTGGGTTACAGTCTAGCTAACAAGAAAAAAAGGAGTAGTAAAAAGAACAAGGAAACAGAATGGCAAACAAACAAAACAAATTTTTAATGCAATCAATCAAACTCATTTAACATGTGAAATAATATCCAGTAGGTGTCTTGCAATCGTCATTACTTAGCTTCATGGTCCTCCTATGTTCATTCATAGCCTGATCAAACCATAAACTATATACAGAAATCTTTCATTACAAATGGTGGATTTCTTCCATTAAAATGATAAAGAGAGTGCATTTGTACAGAGCTGGCTCAGCCCTAAGAATCTGTACACCACTAAAATCTGTCCAAGGAATACATTTGGACTCTGTAACAAAACCCCTCCTGCTCCTTCTTTTGTTCAGGGAGCAAAGAGAGATACGGTATTTCTCAAAACATGTTGACAAAACAAACAAACAAACTCAAAATGTAGGACAAAATAACAAACATTTCCCAAAAGAAATGTTTCTGAAGCTCCTGCTCTTTCTCTTTTTCAAATTACAGAACAGCACCTGAAATAAATGGCAACCCCACTTTATTTAGAATGGTATTCACAATTGATCATTGGAAATTAGATTACTCATCAATCCCTACCTTCTGATTTTAAGTGAAACACTCAAACTCTTGTAGTTTTTCTAATTAGTTGAAACATTAGATATGAAAACTGTACTCCAAGCTACATTTTTTACCCTTAAAATTTACTTTTTTTTACACTCATAAGTTTTCTAAAATTAGTGTTGTTTAAAAGAGACAGGACATGTACCTACTTACTTTCAAAAAAACCCTCCAGGACATAAGGGAATGGCTTGATCAGATTTTGGTTTTTAATTTAGATTCTATGTAGAGATATCCTCTGGGATTAAGATTGTGCATGGTAAAAAATAAACATTTTGGGGGGATGTTAGTAATCAAGAGAAAAGTACACTAGCTAGACTGTAGTCTGTAGATTCTGTCAGATAAAATAAGGAAGAAACTGGAACACAAAAATGCAGATTCCTTGTCTCGAATCTCTGCACTACATTATCTTCAGATAGAAAACCCTCAGAGATGCTAAGGAAAAATATCTTTTTAAATTAGGGAGTCTTACTTCTTTATTCTCTTTCAAAAAATCTAAAAGGCCACATAGTATAAGGCTCCATTCACAGAATGGACAGCAAGAACTTCTATGCGATATTAACTTCCATATCCTAAGTTACGACTCATAATGGCTCGTGTAAAAAGCTATTCAATTACACCATTATCAAGTTTACACGTAAGAATACTCGGAAAGGAAATGTCAGTGGATGTTTGATATTTAATTTTTAAATAATTCTAATTCATCTGTTTTCTAGCATATTTTTATGCCAAATTCTAGTCTCATGAAGACAGAAACTTTTCTGGTAACGATGAAAAGAGCCTTGAAATTCAGCGATGAGAAATGGAGGGTACATAGCAAATGCAGCTGTGCAAATTACATTAACAAGCAGGACTAGTAGGAGTCCAAACTTGTCTGAAGTCATACATCCTGCTTTCAATGTCATTTCGTGTCTTTGAAAGTAGTTCATACAAAGGATTATGCTCGGCCCCACTCACTTCTATGCAGATGGACATGGCATACACTTTGATTAGCACAAAAGCAATGACCAAATCTGGTAGGAATCTAGCATTGCTTCTCTGAAGATACTACAGAAATGTGTTTGGCTGCAGTCTGCAAAGGAGCAACAAATATCACAGCAATGAAAAACTACACAGGACACTAGCAGGGAAGTTACCAAAAGGAGTAACGGAAAAGTTAAGATTTGCCGCTTCTTTCCTAGCTCAGATTCTGTTTTCAATCTAAACAATAGCTAAACCATCATTGACTTTAGCTGACCAAAATTTGGCCTTACATTTTTCTGAATAACTACAAAAATATAATTGAATGTGAAAAATAACAGTACCTTAAGCTGACAGGGGCAGACCAGGTGTTTTAATCACATCTAAAAAATTTAATTGCACAGCAACTGCATGCAGAACACATCTTTGCGCCTGTACATCTGCTTAATTTTACCTGGAAAACATTCTGCTTTAGCATTCATTGGACATCTTTGTATTTTTAAGTGGAAGAAGACAGAAAGCTCAGTTGTAAAATAAAATTAACTGATAAAAGTTTTACTGGAATTTCCTTGTCTGACAAAATAGTACCTTTCCCCCTCCACCCAAATACTATTATCAGCGTCTTACTCATACCACTTATTCAGGAGTTTGGGGGACCAGTTAAAGCCAGTGAATCTTGCTGCTATGCTCTGCCTGAGCTGATTTAGAGTTCAGAAGCAGAAAGAACAAAAGTTCATCAGCCAAGTTAAAGCTGGAAGCACAATAAGGCACCATTTTTAGGATGCTCATGCTACTAACTATGACAGGCATCCTAGAAGTTACATCTTCGGCTGCACAGGTACTGGAGCTGACTCTGCCACATTCCTCCTTTGCGGCAACTTCATAATCCCCTGGCAATGCGCAGACTGGGAAAGAAGATGAAAAAACCAAAACAAAACAAATATTACCCTTGAAATGACAGCTATTAGGAATACTAGGAATACTAGGAATACTCAGCAATCCAAGTGTATGGATTCAATTCAAAGCTCTTCCAGAAACTGCCAAACCCTGAGAGCATGACTGATCCCCCAAAGAAGGTTCAGGCCAATTCTTATCAAAACTGTCTCACGTATTCCCAATTATATAAGGTACCCACTATGCTTCCCATGCTCTCTTACATTAGCTGCTCTGGCAGCAGCCTCCTAGCTCTCTGAACCACCACACTACACGTACTCAGCTGAGCGCTGGAGCCATGCAAGTTTTGTAAATAGTGCCTACACACCATTTCAGTGTACAACGGACCTTTTTATTTGAGGGTTGGCCTCACTACAGACAGCCTTCTTATAAGGGGTGAAGTTTATCGGATTAGAAGCAACACTGTTAGTATTCAGGACAGATTTCCAAGTGCATATGACATGTCAGCTGCTTACATACCTTCCAATTCTGCTTCATATATTCCTTTTAAAGTTAAACATGAAGTGACAGAAGTGTAGAAATATCTGTGTCCTGCACTCTGTGAACATAACAGCTAAAAGAACCACCCTGACATGTCAGCTGACAAGAGAAAAAAAATCCCTGACCCCTGCTGAGGCATTCTGATTTTTCTAACATCAACTACTTGTAACAGAGAGGAGAACTGAAAATACCTAATCATGAACTCCACAATTAAATATAATATATATATATATAAGGAATGAGGAATTTTGTTTGCATACCCCCAGACACGGTTTCAGTCTTTGCTCCTCTTTCTTTGTCTGTACAACTACCTATTGTACTTTACAGAGACAGCTCAGAGATCTAAAAATAGGCTAGCTAGTTGTTTATTTCATGTGTTTGTAGCTACTTTCTTTTAAAAGATATTTTCCTGCATCTTCCATCGACAGATACTATGCTTTCAGCAGCTAGTTCTTCTATCATTTAAATAAACAAGAGCACTCCCTGCAGCAACTCCTTTTCTTCCAAGATTAGTTCCCTACTACTTTGTTTTTCTCTCTCTGTCCTTGAGATCCCTCCTTCAACATCTCTCTAGTTCTACCTTCAGCTATCATTTCCAAATCAAGGCCAGCCTGGTCACACTGGGCTCCCGTGGGGCCAGGAATCTAGTTCAACACAAGAGGATGACCCTCCCATGAAAATGATGCTACATGACATTTTCCCTGTTAGTCTGATCCTGCATTCTGTATTTACTGTACAAACTCCAATTTCTAGAAAACAGCGGCAACAAGCATGGATTCATTTATAATAAACACAGCACGTTGTACATTGCCAAAGGATTTCTTCTTAGCGTTATTCATATCTTAATTTTACGTTCAATTAACTACCAAGAAACTTTTGACCTTTTAATATTCAATATTTGAGGAGCTATATGATGAAATAAGACCTTTCAGTTACCTAATAGTTGGATGATGGGGTCGGTTATGCTTTAAATGCACACTCTCGGGGCAGGAGGAGGGGAAAGCTGTAGCTCTGTAAAAGCCACACGTGCCCACACGACCTTCAACATCCTACACATGCCGTGAATTGCATGGGAGACATTTGTTATATACCTTGAAAGGTGAAGAGCTTCAGCAACCTTCTCGAGATTCTTATCTGTACTCAGAGGATGGGGCCTAATTTTAATCTTGCTTAGTTCTGCATTAATCAGAACTGACTACACACTGAGGAAAGTAAAACTGGTCAACTGTAAAACCAGTGGGAGATCAAAATTTTGTGGCAAACCAGGTATTTGCAACTCTCTCACAGTGTTTCTCAGATAATGGGTCATGAAAGAGGTCACAATCAGAACAATCAGAAAATTGCAGCAAAAATGTCGCCTCAATTATAATGCAAAGAAAATAAAATTAGTGGAACATTTTTAAGGAGGCCAAAACCTTCAAAGTTGGGTGTCACAGGAAACAGAAGTGCACATTTTTAAGATAACACAAAAGGAGGCCTATTGCAAAAATACTTGTCTTCAAATTGGGCAAATGGGCCACCTGAAAAGTTTGAGAAACTCATCCCTAGCCATTTCATCCAATTTACTTATTTTTCACATATTACTTGCTATAGTTATTCATATAACCAATTACAACCTAAAAGGTCACTATCCTTATCTGTCATGGATATTTCAGAAAAGTTTAGCTGAGATAAAGCTAATGCACCTTTTTCTGGGAAGTAAGTGCCTTCAAATGCGTTCTGATGATAATAAAAATGCTCCACAGTAGAGGTGATACTTAACCACCTTGGAAACCAACCATGTGTAGTGCAATATATAGCTGCTAAGTGAAATGCATGAAGGTGTAACTTCCTGACCCAAATGACAGAGGAGTAAAAAAGGAGAGGTCCTCTGCTGGACCTCATGCTCACAAACAATGAGGGGCTTGATGGAAATGTGAGGGATGAAGGCAGCCTGGGCTGCAGTGACCACGAGAAAGTGGAATTCTGGATCCTGAGAGGTGGGACCAGGGAAAAATGCAAGATTACAACCCTGGACTTCAGGAGAGCAGGATGTCAGGACAACCAATGTCAAGATACATACTGTCAGGATGACCAATAACTCGCACAGGTTGCTCACAGAGTTTGTGGAGTCTCCATTCTTGGAGATGTTCCAAAGCCATCTGGAAATGGTCTGAGCAACCTGCTCTAGGTGATCCTGCTTGAGCAGGGGGTGGCACCACCTGACCTTCAGACATTCCTTTCAACCTCAACCACTTTTTGATTCTCTCATTCTGTGAATGAGACATTAGCATCCAGTAGAACAAAGAAAGCTAAAAATCACTATATTTCATAAAAAAAGTTGCACCACTTATTAATAAAAGGTGACTAACTCTATTAACTAAGTAACTGAAGATTGCAACCCCAAACTGAAGAGAGTGCATGAGGGGTTCTGGGCCACGTACTTTATAAACAGAATAAAGTTATGGGAGAGGATTATTTTATTTTGTTCATGTTGGGATTGTATATACTAACTTTGGCAAGTGCAGTATCCTTTCCCTCCCATGAGAAACAAAACTGCTTGCAGGGCTCCTGTGTACCCTTGTTTAATCTGTGACACTGCAATTGGAATTTGTCACTCTAGGAGCTACATCTGATGTTACAGCCTGAAGCAGAGCTAAACCAAAATAAACAATCTGCTCCATTCTGCCTAGACTAATACGACAGTGATGTAAGCCCCAGCACAGTGGAAAATGCATAAATGGGCTGCCACACAGCACACGCACACATAAAACCAGCAACACAGCTCAGAAGTTTTATTACTAATAATACACAGTGGGTGAAAGCAGCCTTGCTTGGCCTTTGGCTTTGCTATGCCACAGTGTATTTTTTGCATGTGTTAATGTGGAAAATATGCTTATTATTTCAAAAGGCTGTAGGAATTTTGTGTTGCACTGAGACAATACCTTTTTCTAATAAAAAAAAAAGTTCAGTCAAGTATTTGCTTCATCACAACTTGTGCAAAGTTATTAGGGTGGGAGAGCTGAACAGGATTATTTTATCATAAACGTCCCACAGTGACACAACTGTGCAAATATTTGTCCCAGCATCTTGTGTTTGAATACAGTATTCATCCCTCCCTCTCCCTCTGTTCCTCAGCCTCTCTCTGGTTTTTGATTTAGGGTCTCTGGAGCTTTGCCAATGCCAGGCTGTTTGTTCCAGTTGCACATACAGGCTTATTTATGCAAATAGTCATGTTGAAGCCCTAATCTGGTTATTCCTTCTACTCAGGATCACTTGGTCAGAATGGGGGGGGGGGAAGGGGGATGCTGTACATAATTCTGTTAAATTTGTCAGCTGGAATGGCTGACCTTAAATCTAGAGTCTTACATGCAGTCATTTTTCCTTTTCTCTCTCCCCAAGGTAAGAAAGCCCTGTAAAGGCAACTGACTGAGCAGGTCACATTTTCTATAAAGATACAAAGAGGTTATCTTGTTCCAATAATTTTATTTCAGGAAAAAAAGAGGATGGAGAAAAAAGGAAGGCAACAAGGTCACTTCAATAACATCACAGAATATTTTGTCTTCTCCTAACTGCCTTACTATTTATATACTTTCAACTTCAAAGATGCATTTTTATATAAAAAAGGGAAGAAAACCAGCAACAACAACAAAAACCATTTCATGTGAATAAGGCAGCTTATGAAAGCTAAGGGCCTAAGAGCAAAAAACCTCCTCTCTCCACATCAGGCACAATTCATATGGCCCCAGTGCAAGCTTTCCCACAGCATCCTGCCAGTGACCTCGCCCTCATCTGTGAAATCATTTTCTCAAAGGAGATGAGGTTATCTAGTCTGGGTGGCAGCTCAGGTCCTGCGTTTCTTCTCATCAGAGGTCTCTACATGAGCCCAGCTAAAGCGTAACAGCTGAAATTTAAAATTAATGCTAGGGAAGATACTTAGAAAGCAGCGGATGCCCGTTTGCATTTTGCAGAGGAACAGCTGGCCTTTTACAAACATCCTGCTCTGCTTTCTTGCTCCTGCCTTGCTGACAGCCCAAACTGCAAACTGCTTGCTTTCCCCGCTGCTGCAGATCGTGCGCCGAGTGCTGGCAAGGCAGGACCCAGCCCTGACTCGCCACTGTCGCTGCAAGAGGAGCAAGCGTAGGATTCCTCTCCATTTTTCAAATTCTTCCTTTAAGCAGCTTCTCCCACCCCCTCCTACTAATAAAGGCATCGTGCTTCGCGGGTTCTGGTTGCTATTGTCGAGTCGTATCTGGGTATTTCCCACAGGCTCCCCGCCCCCAGCAGGCAGACCCCAGCAGTGCCCAGGTCCGCCCCTAGATGGGGCTGCTGCCCGCGAGTCGCTGCGCCGGGACCACAGAGCCAATTCCCTGAGCACAAGGAGCTGAAATTAAGTCCTGGCTATTTATTAATCTCCGGCCCATTTATTAACCCCCTCATCCTTCACACGTACTTCTCTGGCCTAGGCTGGCACATGCCAGTGATCATATTAAAACTCTTTCTCATCCCTTTCCTACCCTGCAATAAGAGCTGTTTTCCAATCACATGAAACTAGGAGGAAAAAGGACGAGCCAACGGCTGCTCGGAGAAAGCTCTGGATGCTTCCTAGGTTAGCAGCAGCCAGCAAGCGATGTCAGGGGAATGCTGTCACAAGATTCTGTACTGAGATATTTCAAGGAGATATAATAATGTTGAAAACACCTAGGGGACACATATGTTAATTTTTCTGGTTTACTCATATGGCACACAGTATCTTTCACATTTATTGCCATGCAAATTATCTCCTTCATATTATTTTCTATTTTCAGCTTCACACTTTTCTTAGCTGGTTGCAACTAACAAGCACTATGCTGAAAAGCCAAAGCAAATCCTTAGAGAATGTGCTTAATACCCAAATAAAATCATTTCATGAATTCTTCATGATTTTAGCAAGATCTCAAGAGTGATTTCATGCAGCAGCATGAACAGTGATGATATTAACAGATCAAACAAATTACTTTGCATATTTACAGGTCCCTTTCCCATCCCACGCTGACCTGTACCTCTTAAAGTAATTCCCACCTGCACTGAGAGTGCAGCTCACTGTCACATGAGCTGGAAGCATTTTATGTCCACTATGTGCAAGTGTAAATGGACAAAGACAGGAAGCAAAGAATTCAGTCCTCTGTGATCACTGGTCTCTGCCAAAGTGATTATTATGCTATTCCTTTCCACTCTAACTCAGAGAGATTCTGCAGTCTGTTTCCTAGAACTTCTTCTAGAAAGTTTGTATTTTCACCTTTATATACAAGAAATTTATAGAAGAGTTGTCGGTACTGCTGTATGCAAAGATGAAATTATTCCATGCTAAGTCAAAAAAAAAAAAAAAAGAAAAGAAAAGGAATAAAGAGCACGCATAGTGGAACAAAGCAGACAATTAAATAGAAGTAGACAGAATAATTATAGATGTCTGAATAACACTCCAGATGGCATTTTGGGCATCACAGTTAATAAGCAGGCTGTTTCATGGGACCAGCATGTTAGCACATTATTGCAACAACTGGAAACCAGCAGCTGAAGCATGTCTGTCTGATTATCCAGGGAGCAGGCTACATGCAGCAGCCAAACTAAGAAAAATACAGCGTCTGGATGCTTACTGGTATGACAGGTTCAGGGACCCATTTACCACAGCCATAACTACCAGTCATTTCATGAGGAAGTCGCCTTAGGCCAGTTAATCTGGCCTAAAGTTTGGGCGTTTAGAACGGGTATCTTTCGGGCATTAATTATCCCCATCTATACAAATAAATTGAAATTTCTACACTTCTGGTCAGATGAAAATCAAGCTGGTTCCTGTGCTGTTCTTCCTCTGTGCAAATTTGTTTTAGGAAAAGCAAGAATAATAGCTGAAAAGGAGTTTGCACTAAGATTTCATTTTATTCCCCTTTTCAGTATTGGAATCTGCAAACTACTTCTGTAGTTGCAACTGTTTGGGTTGAATGTTAAATTGTCCGCCAAAATAAGCTTGATATCTTGTCAGTTATCTTCTCACATGAAATACATCATCTTCAGTACAGCAGAGAGTCCCTCCGCTGATACACAGCCCTCAGGAAATGTATTTCAGGGATGGAAGGTCTGATATTTCCATCAACTAGAAAGACCCTTAGCAACACCAATTCCATAGTAAGCCCTAAATTTATTCTAAAACACAATTCTGTAAAAAAATTAATATATGATATTCTCCCAAATGTCAAAAATAATGTGCCTTGTTACTTTCAGTTTCAAGTCAAGGTTACACCATAGAGCTCCTACAGATCTGAAACTGGAGACAAACCCCACAATTTCAGATCTGGAATTAGGAGTTTTAGTACTGAGTGTCTTCATTCTTTTTCTTTGATTCCTGTCTTTAGGCTTTCCTATTAATGCCTCTTCAGGTCTCTTTGTACCTGATCTACAGGTATGCTCCATATATAGAGCAGATCTACATATAAAAATCCCAACAAAACCAACAAAAAACCCCTTAACACTAATCCTTGAGATATTAGCAAAATAAATACAGATATCTGAAATAATCTCTTTAGCTCACAGTATGGTTTTTAACTGTTTGCATTAAAAAAATTACAGTTCTTTACTGCTCTTTCATTCACAAAAAATCCCCTTATAAGTGCTGTACAACATATTTGTCAATTAAAGCATTTGCAGAGCGCTCCTACCTCCCCAGGGTTATTAGTTGCTTGTTCTGAAACCAGAAAATAAATATGTTAAGGTGTTGGGGTTTTTTTTTGCCTGGGATTGTTATGTCACTGTATCAGAAAACAATAAAGAGAAGTTTAGTTTGGAAAAAATAGTAAAAATATGCAGTAGTTTTCTAGCTCACTGTGATATAAAATATATTTATCTATGTGCAGACATTCCACCCTCACCGAAGGATTTCCTCTTGTAATTCTGAACAACACCTAGCTTGATGTACCTTAAGGTTGGCACACATACCCATTCCTAATATCTTGTATCCTCTGGGAAGAAAGTAAGTATCAAATACATCAGAAAAGAAGGCAATTTATAAATAATTCATAATGGCTTCTTTGGTTCTTGCTTTCTTACTTACTATCTATTTCAGCTTGTCTACGTTTATGCTAAAAGAAAAGAATGAGTAAAAAAATCTAGAAAGACTGTCATGAAAAAAGTACAGGTAGGGGCTTCACTTGGTAAATTATACTGGATATGATGTGCATCCTGATTCAACAGGGTACTGTGGCTGGCAAGGTCTTGCCTTTTTTTTTTTTTCTCCTCTCGATAATGTTTAATGACATGGCAGAGAAAAACAAACAAACAAAAAATCCAAATCAAAGCAAAACATAACCTGAAATGGTTAAGAAATTAAACACAAGTCAGAAAACAGCCAAAGCTATTTGTTCTCAAAACATAAGCTCACATTACACTCTTTAAACATAATTAATGAAGATGTAAATTCAACAAGGAAAACCAGAGTACAGAGTATTATTTATGTCCAGCTTGATTAAGTAAACTTTGTAGGAGAAGTATTTAGTACTTCTTGGACTAACTCTGAAGCACTGCATGCCAGATAAGCCACAAGGGAAAGAAAAGGCATAAAAAGAGCTGGAAAATTCAAAGGTTGCTAAGTCCCCTATTGTCAGTTCAAGAGTTCCCATCTACCCTGTACATGGAAATCTCCTTGAGCAGCATCTAGCCACTGAAGTAAATCACGGAAACTTTAGAGAAACGTAAAAGAAACGTAACAAAAGTTTGGTTTGCCAGCATCAGAGCAACGTCTCACATGCTTGCCCTGGAGGAGATGTTAATAAGAAATGGCCCACCTCTGCCAGACAGGATTTTAATGGAGTTTGGATCCTAATATACTTTGGCATTTCTCTGACCTCCTTTATATTATGTGCACCTTGTCCTTCTTCTCTGTATCTCCCTTTACATATTGCTAAAACATTTGACAAGACTTCCAGAGACTTCTGTTGTTCTACTATTAACCTCACCATCAGCAAAAAAAGCTTTTTTTGTGAATTAAATTACTTTCCTTTAAAAAATCACAACAGATACACAAAACTCCTCCCAAAGCTCAAGAACTCAAAAACACCCTCAGAATTATGGTTTATATTTTGCCCAGATTACCTTCCTGTTTTTTCTTTCTGCTGTTACTTATCTTAAATGTCTTTTTCTGAGGCTACAACACAATTTTGTGACCCCACCTGGAGTACTGTGTCCAGCTCTGGGCTCCCCAGTTCAAGAAAGATGAGGAACTCCTTAAAAGAGTCCAGAGGAGAGCAACAAGGATGATAAAGAGACTGGAGCATCTCCCCTACGAGGAAAGGCTGAGAGAGTTGGGCTTGTTCAGCCTGAAGAAGAGAAGACTGAGAGGGGATGTCATCAATACATACAAATATCTCAAGGGTGGATGTCATGACGATGGAGCCAGACTCTTTGCAGTGGTGCTCAGCAACAGGACAAGGGGCAATGGGTACAAACTGAAACATAAGAGGTTTCAGTTGAATATGAGGAAGAACATCTTTACTTTGAGGGTGGCAGAGCACTGGAACAGGCTGCCCAGGGGGGTTGTGGAGTCTCCTTCTCTGGAGATATTCAAAGCCCACCTGGACGAAGTCCTGTGTAACATGCTCTAGGAGAACCTGCTTTAGCAGGGGGGTTGGACTGTATGATCTCCTGAGGTCTCTTCCAACCCTTGCCATTCTGTGATTTTTTCAGAAGTGGTCTATTCAATGTAAAAAAACAACTAACAAAGAGGAGAAAGGAGAAGAAAGGTTCTTTTCATACATGGTATTTTCACCCAGACTGCAACAGCAGTAAATCACAATTCTGAAACAGTACATGAAGCCATATCATGGTCTCTGGTTAGGCACAGCAATATAATGTGTTGGCTGTTGTTAGAGGAAGTCTGAGATTAAACTCAGAAATATGTCTTTGAATGGATTCAGTGATGTTCAGTGTTAAGGCCACTGAGGAACCACTAGCAAAGATGGCTTCCAAGTTCCAAAGTTTTTCAGGGTTTTTCAGTTCTAAACATATAAATCCCCTGCATTAAAATAAGATAAATCAAACTCCTTGTTTGCAGCAGAAGGAAGATAGTCAAGAAGCTTCTCTGAATTCTCAGCTCATGAAAATGCCACTGATTTACAAGATGGTCAAAGAAAAAGGTGATTACTATTCATTATTTGAATTATAGTCATAATAGAAGACACAAAGAAGATTGATACTTCATTGTGCTAGGCACAATATAAAATACAGAATGAAAGACAGTTCCTGACATATGAAAGATAAGAATCTAAATAAACATAGGAGGTAAAAAGGCACGGGGAAATAAAACGACTTGTCTCGAACAATAGGCACCGCCAGGGGAACAACAGAGACAGCAGTAGGTGTCCTGAATCAGGATGAGTGTCTGATGTGTGTGCTTCACAGCATCACAGTGGGAACAGAACAAGTGTCTTTCACAAACAATCTAAATTAAGACATTTAACTCAAATGGTGAAAAAAAACAGAGCTTACAATTACCATGATTGCCACAGTCACAGGTTCAGAGAATGGAATGTCCTCCTTTCTCAGTAAAATTCAAACTGTGAAAAATGCACTCTTTTGCTGGGAAGAGAGGCAAAAGGAAAGCGGATTACGCAGCCGCCTTTATCTGTAGAGAGATCTGCACCAATACCAGACAGTGATGGTGGATGGAGGAAGGTGATCCTGCAGAAGCTTCCTTTGAATGGTTCCCAGGACATGCAATAGGAGAGCAGAATATCTCAGACCATAGTGAAACTAAATTCAAAGATAAAATTTCGAATAAGAGTGTTTTGCTAAGAAAAGTAGCATTTACTGAATAGACAATCAGATTAATCATCTCTTAAAGTAAAAAAAAAAAAAAAATTAAAAAATGGTTGTGAAAGCTTTCAGGAAAACAGCTGTCAGCAGAAGACAGAAGATGGAGTGAAGCCATGATGTGCAACATCATTTTAAACCTTTAAGTGTTTTTCAGAAAGTAGCTTAGGTCACTAATGAAAATAGTTTATTATATGGTTAGCCTGCTCCGTTGTGAGGCACAGCAAAAACCCCACACAGTTCATTATGATGAGAGACCTTTTTGTTTGTGTTCCACACCGACCTGGCTTTTGAACAGGTGGGAAGTTGATCAGGATAAAAGTGCCTGTCAAAGTGCAGATGAAAACTTTTGAAGTTCACAACTGCTTTACATCTCACATTTTCAACATATTCAAATTCTGTCATCGGGATTTCTGTTAACATAATGCTGTAGAAGAGTGAGTCTGTGAAATGAGACTGCTAAATCCCAGCTTTATTCTCTAATGACTGCCTATCAAATATGTTCAGATTACCTGTCAAAGAGATGTTTTTAAATTTCTAGTTCTTCAAGCCATGTGGGAACCCAAAAATCCCAGCACTGCAGCATTTGACAATCACACCAGTAAGAAAAAATAAGCAATCACAATGTAACTGACAATTACGGTAATTATGCCTTGACTTGCACCTTTATAGCTATTCTGTGTTTCCCAGATATAAAAAAACCCACACTTCTCAGTAGAAAAAGTAAATATAATTATGTTAGGGTTACATAGTTAACATTTATATAAAGCCTCCTTTTTGTCAAAGCATTGTAACAACTCAAGAATTTGTAACATGGATTTTCATGAAAGGATTGATGTCCCTGCACCTAGGCAGAAGATAAAAGGTTTGGAATAGGCATGCTGAGGTTCTCCTGTCAGAGATGTGCTGGGTATACACAAGAGAGGACTCTTCTACACAAGCAACTAACTAGAACAGATATTCAGGAACAATTATCCCATGATAAATATACTGATATAGTTACCATGTTTGAAGTGACTACAGTGTGCAGATATTCTGTTCCAGAATCGTATGTTCTTGTTTAGAAATACAGCAAGACATGCAGAGTGCAACAGATACTACGAGAATAGCATTTCCATTTAAATCCCTTGTTGCAAATAAGCCTTTAACATCACTTATCCACATTTTGCAGATGAAGAGCTGAAGTAAATATTATTTCCCTACCTCAGAAAGGAGGGTATATATATTAAAGAATGAAAAATTCCAGTTGCCAATATGTGTTTTAATTCCCTTGGTAATGTACCCATTATAAAAAATGTTGAGTAATAAAGTAAATAGTGAAGTAAAGGATGTCATATGTACAACATGCTGCTTACTTAGAACCAATGGAAAGGTAAAGCATAAACCCCCAGCTTTTTGCTCTCTAAAAATAAATCACTGCTTTAAAGTGGATAAAATACAGTATACTTAATTATATCACTGCAGTATTTTAGAAGCTAAGAACTGAAAACTTCTAGGAGGGTGGGCATTATATCAAACATTTACCTCTGGAATTGGTGTAGTGATACAAGGATGACACAAAACCTAAAAGAATGTCATCGTGACTTGTTTTGTTGAAACTCTTTTAGTACCTAGTCCATATGACAAAGACTTCTTTTTGTTTGTATAGGCATCCTTCCTCAGAGGGCATTTTACTGAATATGCCTTTCTGCTCATAGATAGAAGCTTCCAGGGCTCTGATATCCGTAGTGGCAATAAACAGCCTGGCAGCACTGTCAGATACATCACAAATCTGACAGGAGGAGGAAAGGGACAGTGAAGGATTGATTCTAACCAGATCAGGCTTTGAAATTTTCTAATGCAGATTATTTTTCAATATTATTATACTTTTACTAAAGCCATACAAAATAGACTATATATGTTTGCCAACATTTGTCATCTTTCCTCTTATATGCCTCAATTCCACTTCACTGGTTCCTCTGAATTTGACTCTATACATGGCATTAAATTACAGTCATACAGGTATATACCGGTTGCAGTTCAGGTAGCCAAGAATACTGCCACTTTTCAAAGGCAAACGAATCTACATTTTTCTTTTTTTTCCTCTTTTTTTGTTTCTTTTTTGAGGGGATTATTTTTGTTTGTTTGTTTTTGAAGTAAAAGCTTCAATTACTTCCTCTGGAATATCAATATTGTGAATAATAATGTAAATAATTTTCCAACACTTGTGCATTTCCAGATGGAATTAAAGAACATTAAAAGGAAAGCTGATAACTGTATTAATAACATTAATCAGGTAGTGCTACAGGACATCTTTTTTTTCCAGAAAAGAGAAAACAGAACAGAGTCCTGGGCACTGAGGGGAGTTTCTCTGACTTATGCTGCTTATCTGCTCTAGAGTTGAAGCAGTCAGAATGCTCTGAGGGACAGCCCTTTAGTGTGTGTTAGCTTCAAAAATACTGCAGGGTACCAAGAGTCACTCAAGGACATACAATAAACTGTCTCCATTGTGGCAGGCATGCCTTAGCCAATTATCCTTCTATACACGCAATAAAAATTCAAAGAACACCATATTCACATATACAGGAAATAAACCCAGTACAGTGCTGAAAATACACTGGGGACTGAGGACCACCTTGATGTTCAAGTTAAGCACATTATATGTTTTACTGCACAGAATTTGGGTGCAGAACTGTAAGAAGCAGCAGAGACTTTGTCTCTACACAAGTTTACCCATGGAAGGAACTCAGCTAGCTTTATCCCTCTAAGATACCAGCTGGAACACTAATGAATTGGGATGAGACCACA
This sequence comes from Gorsachius magnificus, assembly GCA_034008185.1. Lineage (NCBI taxonomy): Eukaryota > Metazoa > Chordata > Aves > Pelecaniformes > Ardeidae > Gorsachius > Gorsachius magnificus. The sequence continues at coordinate 50,822,508 of CM067083.1, read as the reverse complement.
CTCAGTACGCAAACAATTAAACTATATTTATTATTGTTGTTTTTTTCAATTTCTCAACTTTTCAAAAAGCAAAGCACTTTGAATATAGACTAACAATTCCATTGAAAATTTTAACCAAACAAAAAAGCCCACACCTTTTTCTCTCTTTATTAATCAATATTTCCAATCCAAGGGTGCAAAATATTATTAAATAAAATAAGAACTTGAGTAATGCAAACAGAACAGTACCTGCTGAGGAACAGTGATATCCCTTAAATACTCTTCTTGACTATATTCACGTTTTGTATAATGATTTTGTCACGGTTGTTTTCTAAAAGATACTATATGTATCATATCAAGAACATGCAGATTATACTTGAGCCTGTTTAAATGAAACAAGAACTGGCTTAAGGTTAACTTTACTGTTGTTACAGCATAAAGTTGTAAAGACAAGCCAGTGATTTTAAACTGTTCACGGTATTTATTATCTGAATGCTGCTGCAAAATGCATTTTTATAGTCTCAGCACTTGGTAGGCATTAAATAGCTGTCAGAGGAGATTTCAAGAGTAACCTTGTTAGGTTTTAACACAGGTTTCACAGCACAGCCAGCCCGACTCACCAAAATTGCCTAGCTCAGGTATAAGCAGCTGCATCGTACAGTCTTACATAAGTTACTGCGTCCTTCCCTGTCTTTACAGGATAGCAAACATCCGCCCCCACCCCACGTCCCTAGAGGAGGCAGGTATCACTTCGTTCTTTGGGCTTCAGCACACTGAACTCCCCTTGCACCTCTACGCACATGAAGGAGTGAAGGAGGTCACTGGGGAGCTACCAGACCTTGAGTGGTTTAGTTACCACCCTGGATACAAACTGTGCAGGTCCTCACTCCAAATGAATGAGAAACTATTCATCTGGCCAGGCAACACTCCAAGCCGTATCAGCTAACAGCATGATTTAATGGACAGATTTTGAACATGGACACACTATACCTGGGAAAAAGTCTAGCCTAATTCTTCAATTGAGGCATAACCTGACACTAAAAAAAAGGATATATTACTAGTATACTTCAGTGCTTTAATAATATAAATAGTAGATTTGGGTAAATCAGAAAAAAAGAAGAAAAATAAGAGAGAGAGAGAGAGTACATGTGCACTTTTTCCTCCTCTATCAATACTGTTATGTGTAACTGGCATGGAAGAAAACTAAAAAAAAAATTGAATCATGAAAATTCCAGGTGTACAGCTAACTGGTTTGCAGTTCACTGGAACTCACTATGTCTGCTTTTCATTGGCTATAATTCACCAGTATAAAGGACTCTATTACAATGATCAATGATGCTTTAAATGACAAAATGAAAATTCATAATAATAAGTAGAATCAGAATTAAAGGGAAAATAAGCACAAATCCATACTACTTGGTCTTAACTGTATTTTGAGTTTGTAAACATATGGACAAGGCAAGTCTGCAGCATCTGCAATCAATCCTCATAATTACATCAATATATTGAGAACTGAAATGTAAACCATTTCCTTTAATCCCAAAACAATATAAGTTACTGTAAAATACTCAATCAAGCTCCTTGATATATAGCCTAGGTTTCATTTTGAGACCCTAAACACATTGCACATCAGAATGATAGGAGAGAAAGTCTACTTGTAAGTAATACTTGGGAAGTTTTTGCTACGAAGAAAAGAATATGAAAATCAGAGAGAAGGAGATTACAGTTGCTAGAACTGGAAATATTTTCAACATGTCTCTGATTAACACAGTAAAATAGAAAGGTGCTGACAGACGTTTTCACTAATGAGGAAGAACGAGAGACAGGACTGGATCTTAATTAATATCGAGTAGTCATTTTAACAGAGAAAAATTACAAATGTTTGGAATTTAGAAAACACTACCAAAATTTCAATTTTTGTGTGTAATAGAATACAGAACAAAAAAAATGGCAAACCACAAGTTCTGCCTTGTGAGAAAAGCAGGTCTGGGCAGATAGAAAGCTGGCTGGGCTGGCTGCAGCTCATGAGACTCAGGAGCCAAGTAGACAATGTTCAGTGGGATTGTTCACTAAAATTAATTGAAAAAATAAAGCTACCTATGTGAAATGCTTTGGACCCATGTATATATGAGAAAAGAGAAAGTTCCCATGTGAGCTAGGATGGACACTGTGGGCTTCTCCCATGGGAGATAGGTTTAGAATGAAGAATCAGGCACAGAAGTAATTAGCAAAGACTGCCACAGCTGAAAATAGAAAATGAGGTAACAAGAGTGGTCAAGAACATAATCTTAAAGCATGCTAAGAAAGAGGACTTATACAGGAGAATCTTCAAGAACAGCCAGTAAAGAAATGGGGGGAGTGGCAGCAGAGCCAAGAGAGGGTTCTCATGAGAGCTAGAGGATAAAGGTGCCAAGGAAGAGGGAAAGGAAGCAGCCCAGAACAACAAAGCCAGCCAAAAGTTTGCATGAAGTTAGGGTAGACTAAAACACTGTCTGAGCCAGAAAAAAGCAGCTGATGGCTTCACTGCGAGCGGGTTCTCTGGAGTGGAGAGTGTGGCATCTGTTGAAAACACACAGGGCAACATGGTCTAATCTGTTCTGTACAAGTACTTACACCATGCTCACCATCATAATGTGAATGCCCTCCAGCAGTGCATTAAGCTACATGATTAACATCTGCTAGCAGTTGTGCTAATTTCCGTCATTCTATCAGGTACTGCAAAACCAGTGAGAGTTAAAGAAGCTCTTAAAACCAGGTCTTTTCAAGGCAGAAAGGTGGTTAATGGATATTCAGGTTAATATACATCCCACTGAGTTCTGTCAAGACTGTAAATCACCATCCTAGGATAAATTTCTATTTATCCAGAGACTACAGTGTTCATTGCAGGTAGCATCATGACATAGTCCTTGAAAGGCTAAGAGTTACAGGAAATAATTTTCCAAGTAGGCTGCCTACAGTTTACAGCAAAATTTTACGCAGACCCATTTTAAAGTGGCAAGGATTCCAGTTAAATCCCCAAGGCCTGATTCTTCTTTCATTTACAGCCATTGATCCTTATGTGACACTCGCTACTGTCGGTACTTTTTCCTGATTTAATTCTGTATAAGGAAGAAGAAGAAACAGATTTTCAAAATCATGGCTGACTTCTCCCAAATTGTTCAAACTCACAAACCATTACCACTGATCCATGTATTTTGAACTATATGAAAGAATATTTCCATGAGATCAAGGAACTGAATAATGAGAACCGAGATTCGTCTTATCAGTGCCATGCAGATTGGACCATTCTGATGTGAAAAAAGCCTATACTCTGCACTGGCATTAAAAGAAGGCCTATGTGCCTTGAGAACTCTGAAGATGACATGAAGCACAGCAAAGTCATGAAGGCTGTGCCTGTTTTTTTCACTACAGCTCTAAAGGAAATATATCTAGATCACACTCTGATTGTATTTCTTCAGAATTACCACGGCAAGATTTATGAAGGTACACCTGGAGATTGACTGCCTACCACCCATGGTTCATCTTCCTGTGGTTCAAAGACCAATTATAACCATTACAATTGTATGGAGACTCATATTCCTTTTAAGTTATTGTAACTGAAATGAAGATACAATCTACTTTGATAAATTTTATTAATTACTCAGCATTACCATTCAAATCCAAATATTTTCATCAGGGAAGAAATTTCTAAATGCTTCCACTGTGTGGCTTTACAGATGGAAATATGCCTAATTTTAAGTTACAGCACTGACTTTTAAGCCTTCTGATATCTTCACTGTCTGATTCCATAAACATGATTGCATTTTACCAATGGGCAACAAGATTCCCCCCTAATACTTAGTTCCAACTTAAAACAATCACCTGGACTTACTAAACACACCTCAAACCCTGGATCCCTGGATCCCAAACTGTGATAAGTACACCATTGCTGGTATGTTTACTCATTGTTCCACCCTTTGACTTCACGATACCTTTTTAAATGGCACCTGAACCAACCAGAAGTCTGGTGGCTAACAAATTAGGGATATTTCTGCTTCCCATTTACTCCACAGGTCAGATGAAATCCCTGTCTCAATTCATCTCCTAGTAACAATTTAACACAGAAAATTATTAGCAGAGTTACTGTCCAGTATAAAAGACAGCTACATCACTTATTGAACAGTTACTTAAACTGTGACAAGAATTAAAAACACTTTCGCCATTCATTTTCTGTCTATCAAGTAATTGTTTAAGTATTGAAAAGAGTTAAAATTAACTGCTGTATTTTTCCTACAAGATGCCTGCCTACAGCATAAGATATAATTGTTCCTTTCTGTCATGATTCAGCTGGTGTTTTTATAATTCAAGGATCTTGACATGAGGTTTTCTTGAGCAGGATATTATTTTCCTGATGGGGTGGGTGCCACAAAGTCACACTTCTAAGAGGCCTCTCTCTACTCCTTTCAAAAGGAGACAGAACAGCATTACGATTGTCCTCGGGATCAATAAAACATGTGGGTGGCTGCATGGAAACAGTATTATACAGTGTGGGTAATTGCTTAGTCGTGCCTTTCAGTTAACTAAGCTTAGGCTTGTTTTTTTGTCTTGATTAGCCACGCAAGTCAGCTTGAATGTTTCACTTCTGGCAGAGATTTCACAAGCACCTCAGTCTTCATTTTATTGTCTGAACAGAAAATGGATATTGATAAAGAACGCTGCCCAGGTGAAAGGGATTAAAATAATCTCTGAAAGTCCCAGAACCACCATCTTTATCACTTATGAAGAAGGAAACATTTCCAGAACTAGAATATTAATAGGTGGTTACTGAAGGAAAATTGTCAAAGATTGATGTATCCTCCTATCATTGAAGGAAGCTTGTACCTCTCATTCTGGGTTGATAGCAGTTAAAATATTTTTACAGTACACAACTTCACTATAAAACCTTTTTCTGCTGGGGTTACATCCTAAAGAGAAGGAATTCTAACAAAAACATTAACAGTGTGCACACTGGTCTTTACAAGAAATTTATTCTTACAAACTAACTGCAGGCAAAAGTCTTCAGGAAAAAAAAAAATTTTATATACATAAAGAAAAATCAGAAGGTTTGACAGTCTATTCCATGGGATGGTAGTAATATTTTTGGCACAGAATATCCTAATACACTAGGAAAAAAGAAAAAACAAACCCAAACAATTCAGTTATTGAAATAAAGCTTGTTTCTAGCATTAAAATCTACCTCTATTTCCCTCAGTTGTCACCTGTGATAAGGAAAAGAAAGACTCAAACTCTTTTTCTTTTCTTCTGACAGCTGCTATTCCACAACAGGCCAGCTATCCTGCTGTGGTTTGACACCTCTTTGTCGAGCAGGCTGTTTCCTCTGCATGAAGGCACCTGATGCTGCAAAGACCAGACGGAGGACTAGCTGCAACAGCAACACAGCCACAGACTCAGGGTGGGATTTTCAAAAAGGCTCGAGTCATTTATGATCACAGATCCCACTGAAAGTTAACAAAGTCTGGGCTCCAAAATGACTATATTCTTTTAAAAACAACCCAAAGAAATCTACCTTAAAAAAACTCATTATAAGATTTTCTCTAGCGTATAAGGAATGTAAAGAGGAACATAAAATAGCAGATGGGATAGTGTTTTTCAGCTGTGAAATGTAACTCTTTCCTAGCTTTTATTTCTTGCACCCTCTTAAAAAGGTTTCTATTTTAGGTAACTCAGCTCCTTGTTGCAGATGGGCTTGTCCCTAAACACTCTAAAAGAAGACTTTTCATTCTGTAGAGCTCATGTGAAGATTTAGAAATTATTTCAAATAACTTGAAATTTTGGATTATGTGTGATGATAGACATCTTTCTTTAGAAAATCCTACCCTTGATTCCTGAGCCCAAACCGTACCAAGCACAAGAAGTAAAATTGTGAAGAGGGGACTTGCTTTTACGGTGTGCAGGATGCTTCAGTCCTGTTCTTATAGGCATAGATGAAAGAAGATAAAAGCTTTTTCAGAAGAATGCCAAAAAGCTGAACGCTGCCTCAGAGACAGCTGGGAGCTTCTGGACTGTTCAGCATTTCAGATGCATTCTGTCCTTACCTCCTCTGATGATAGCTTGACAAGGAGGAGCTAAAATGGACCATTAGTTCTAGATTGCCCTTATATGAAAGAAGAAACCAGAAAGTCTAACTAAACTACTTGGCCGCCTATTTTATGCTGCTGAGACAACAAACACAAATGGCAGAACATAATGCTAGCTTGGACTCAGGATAACTTGTATAATTTCCCTTGCAAAAAACCTTGGAAATGTTTGCTGTGCTGCTTTGTGTCTTCCTCTGGAATGCCAAATGCACTAGAGAACACAGCAAAAGGTCAGAAAGAGTTTGGGGCAAAATTATTGAAGATTTAATCCTGCCCTGTTAGTCTAGTTTGGCAATACAGAAAACTTAAAAAATATAATATGTCCTGTGCAGTTAAACATGCCAGTCTGTATTTCCTGCCCCTGGTTAGCAAACAGTAAAACTTAACCACATCTCAATTTATGGCTGTGTGATAGCCAGCTTCATTGCTGTCAGTCATGCATCCCCTAAGGAAATTAATCATAATTATAATTTTGCACAGTGACTCTGCAAAGACTTTGTCATTAAAAACCTTGATTATCCTTGTTAGGAAGGTTTTTAAACTTCTACATACGACAGTTTGTTCTCAGAGCTTGGTATTGGGAAACACTTGCTAAAGATAACTAGGCAAAGTGCTAACTCACCCTTTTTTGTTTCCTCTGCTGGAATAGCTTTTTGATTCTAATTAATTAAAGTACCCTTCATGTCATGTGAGGAGCCATTGCAGCTGCCACAAGGATATTATATATTTTTGAATAGAGGAAAAAGCTCTGAGTCATCCTGACATGAAAAAAGAGTTTTTCTATTTAGATGTCAGAGCTACACAATAAGTTTTGAGACCACCTATTTTACTGTTTGGCATTTTGGATCGAGTGATCTGAAAAGGATAACGTGATTTATACCCCGAGGTGGCATTACTAGTAAATAGCTCAGACCAGGTTGTCAGAAAAGTAAGGTTAAAAGGAAAAAAAAGTAGTCAGAGAGCTGATGCCTTACCTCAAGTACAATGGAAGAGTGAGCTGGATGGCTCAGATCCAGTCTCAGGCCAAACAGTGTGAGGATGCTGTGGCCCCAATATGCAGACAGACCATGGCAAAGTGGCACAGGGCAAAGCAGCCACCAAAATCAGTCAGCCACACAAACACCTCCCTGGGGCCCTGCAGCCTCCAAAAGTAAGGTACAAAAGCAACAGGGTTTGTTATTCCTTGTTTCCAACAAGTACTGAGCTTATCTTTTCACTCCTAGGAGTCAATAAAGAGCAAGTAAAATCAGCTTCAATTTTTTTCTGGTCACGTAATGGGTCTGGAACACAGATAGATATACGGATCCAAACAAGAAAGATGTGATAGCAAGGCAGTCCAGTCAAGCCCCACGCTGGAGAGAAACTAAATTCAAATGTCCTTTCTTTGACAGCGCATCCTTGTTGTTATTATATTTCTTAATTTATTAGGGTAGACAGATGCAAAAGTGCCAGAATGATAAAACTGAGGCAGTTGTATGGAAAATATGAAGAAAATATTATCTGTGTGCCTCCTTTAAACTTGTGATCTTGTGCAAAGCCATTTTACACTTAAGTGAAACTGTCCCTGATCAGAATTTCCTGCAATACCTTAGGGGAAAAAATTGCATGCAAAACCACATCAACAAATGTTTCTGAATGCAAAGGTCAGAGAAGAACCAAACTGTTTTCAAGATTACATTATCAGGAAAGATTCCCAGAGTGAGTGAGACATCAATCAAAGTAAAAGAGTCCTGAGAACACAGGCTGAAAATTGTTTGCTTGCAATTATTCCATTTATTTTTGTGATGTGCCTTTCTGTTGACACATTTATCCCAAAAGGATACTCAATTTTCATGGTAGAAATATCATACAAAGAATATGGAATTCTCTTTCAATGAAAATTATAGAAGCACACACTAGAAATACAGAAAGTAATTTTCTGATGCTGATAACTCCTAATCTTTATTTCCCTGGTTATCTCTGGTATTCAATGATCAAACAGCAGAAGGACTAAGATACCAGTATTTTGAATAAATACTGTAATTAGTAACCTAAGCAAGAACAAAGAAAAAGTACAGAAGCCCATTTACCAATGGAAGGGGGGAATCTGTTAAGAATTGACTTATGCTCAGCATTTCTTGTTTTTATATGCAGGTCTTATTTTGCAGTCTGTACAATTCTCTTCATCAAAAATTCCAAAATATACAAATATATAGTCATGCCTTACAGACATTTTCCTGGAAACATATTTGTACTTATTTCACATAAACATGGGCAAGCATTTAGGTTACTATTTAAACAATCTAGTCCAAATGTGCACATATGTATTCATTTAGAATGTGTATCTACATATGCAGATCAGGTAACTCTGTGACCTTTTTGCATATGTAATTACCCAATTTGCTCACCAAAATACGTATTTTTTTATTTCTGGTGAAACAGATAATAGATAATACTTCATATTTTAGTTATTTCAGCCTAAACCTAATAGTGCAAACATGAGCACCCATGAATTATTTCAAGCACAAGAAAAGTGCTTTCAACAAGTTACTCACACTGTAATGCTTTGCCAGGCAAGTCTTTATACAAAGAAAATGTGTCTAATCTAAAAAGGCGTTTGACTCAAACTTTTCTCTCACAGTCACACCCAGAATGTTAAAGAAATAAACTGCCAGTTTACAAATACTGCATATTAAGATGATTATTTTATCACTTCTGCAGATTTTTAGTCAATAAGAAAAAACAAATGACAACAGATGCCTGTCCTAATATTGAATCTATCAACTGTTTTCACTGCTGTCGATTATGAAAAACAATATTTTTCAGAAAGATTTTGAATGTCCCAGTTTTGGCAGGGTCCAAACAAGCCCTTTTCAAGGATTTTCAGGGCTGAATTATTGACATTTCTTGCACAAGATGCGTTTCTAGTATTTTCTAAGGATGGTCATGTCAGTCCCAAATTAAGGAACCCCTTCCCCAGCCCCACATTTCCAAATACAGACGGCATATCGGGAGGAAACAGGGCTGCTCTATAAGAGGCCCTGATCCTTTACTTAGTACTGCCAGAGAGAACTGTCAGTCATTCCTAAGAACATCATTCATTGTATGAAATGCTACAAGATTTCTTCTTTTTCCTCACTATTGACAAATATCAGTGAATATCTGGGTGCTGAAAGATAAAGTGAGGATGCAAAGCTATTAGTGATCTCTGCATACTGCTGAAAAGCAGCTGCATAGCCCCTTCTTCCATCTAACCCAGAAAATGCTGCCAAATATGTTACAGAGCATCTGGTCAAGACTGAAGCGTATCACTGAAAACTAGCTGGTAAAACTGAATTTCAGTGAAACGGATGTGATACCAGCAGAGTGGCAGAAGCTATCAGAGTTAATGTCAAGATTATACAAGGCCCTTTTTCTGAGACTGCGCCTACTTATTACTCAAATTTGTAATTTGGGAATACTCTGTCTCCTGTTGCTTCTAGAGCATCAAACTGCTACGGTGGTTCAGGAGGATTTTTCGTTGCTGCGTTACCATAAGACTGCAACCATCCCATTGCTTCCATCTATTTGCATTGAATTCCCATTCCTTTCCAGTGAGCTATCCCAGCCATGAGTCTATATATTTCTTTAGTTATAACACTGCACCTGCCTTAGGTGCCTTTAAGATGCTATATCAGGTAAATCCTGAATGATAAATGATTTCCATTAATGAACACTGGATGGCAACTATGACTTACTCACTGCATTACAGTTGTGCCTAATACTTTGCAATAATATCAAGGCTCAGTTTTCCTAGGTAGTGAAGAAAACCACTGTAAGACATAATTCTTCCTCCAAAACCCAGGTAATGTAAGAGATGGCTAAGAAAAAGAGTAACTTAGGGGCATGACACTGTTTATATGATAGCATGCAGAAGAGGAATAGCAAGAAGCATTTTGCACCCGTCGTCTTCTCTTGCCTTGTAGACTAATGCTTCATCCACTGGATTACGTTGCATTGTCATGAACGATTCCCCTCATGCAGTTTGCAAGGTATGATTAATTTTGCATAAGCCATTTACAAATACTACCCTAAATCTTATAAAGCAGGGACTGCAAGGTAATTGCTGCAATTTGATTCTTCTTTGAAAGCATACGGATTCTGTATTTAAGAACAAATCCTGAATTCCATTAATGATTTGTGGAACATGATTATCATACCTAAAATTTGAAACCACTAAAAGATAGAAAATGAAAGTAGAATATAAATTATCCAGCGTCAGTGCCTCATTATAGGGAGAGAAAATATTTAGAAAGGAACTGATGATGCCCGAGATTCACACTGATTTAACCTTTAACAGTCTGGCATGTTGTATTTTATGGTGCAATGTAATCACAGTTGCACTCTTCTTATTGTTCAACTCCTTCATATCCTGCAAATGGCATTAGATAAGTCTATAAATAATAATGTTGTAGCTAATTGGGCCACAGCCATACTTTTTTCCTTCCTTAATGCATTCTATGCTATAAAAACAGTGTGAGGCTGGTAACACCAGGAAAAATAAGCATGATTTGCCTTCCCTATATGCAATTGTACATTTCAAGATCTGGCTAAGTGGGTTGGTATTCCACTTTACTGCCACAAGCTCAGGAAATACAGATTGTTGAATAAAGTCAAAATTAACTGTGGAAAAATCTTCATGTACCACTACAGCATTTTGCCTTCCATACCTATAAGGAGACTTCCAGACATTTTAGTGGAACAGTTCTCCTTTATCCTTACTCTCCTCTATCAGGACAAGTAGCTTATGTGCTCAAATTCAGCTACAGAGGGAGGATGAGAAAAATCATATCAAATACACTTAAGAAAAATTTGCAATATCTTTTTAAAGTATAATACTTAGAGTATTATACCTCTAAAGTATAATACATACAGAAATATGTATGATAGAAAAAGCAGTCTCTCATAGCCTTCCAGGGCAGAAGCATCCCTTGTGTGCTTGTCAAGAATATGAATCTCCGAGGACACAACATTAAACACAGAACACTAGGACACAGCCAGAACCAGGGGAAGCCAACAAGCCATCCAAACAATGCAGCAACAGTGTTTCCTTGGTCTCATCTAGGATGGAATCTCAATGTTCGTTCTTTCAACTCTTACTCCTGTGATTTATTTTCTTTCCTTCCAAATAAATTATGTAGTTGCTTTTTCTGTGTTTTGTTTTGTATTTGGCTCAGAAGTCACATGCTGCTTAGCCATGGTAGAATTTTGGTATTTCATACTGTTTAAAAATTGATTAAGCTTGTACGAACTTACTGCCAGAAAAACGTGCCTGTTGGATTCACAATCTAGTTTGGGTAGCTTAGAAATGAGGTATTTTCTTGATAGCATCTGCTACAACAGTCTCACAAGCAAGCTGGGAAAACACAGTCCAGGTAAAATTTCTATCATGATATGCACACATCAATTAATGCTTGTGCCCAGAGCAATTATGAGTACCAGGCCTTGAAACTGCATCTATTCAAAGTTTTCAATAACATCTTGTAAGACGGAATAGAGAACATACCTTTCACCTCTAATGCCAGCCTTGGAAAGATTACAAATGCCAAAGGACAGGATCAGAGTTGAAGAGATAGCTCCCAAATTAACTAGATAAAGGAAGAAGAGCAACTCTAGAAAATCAAATGGGGACTAAAAATGCAGAATAAGTTACTAGGCAGCAGAAAGGCATAAATAAAAAATTGAGTACTTCCTTAAATAAACACAAACTAACCATGAATTATACAGAGGAATGAAATCATGTTGAGACATACTTCAACATGGCATGTATATGACATACATAATATACTGAGGACAATTATTGTGCTCTATCTACTGCTGAAGAATACTCAGCTGGAATATCCACCTTGTTTTGCGCATCACAGTTTAAGGAAAATATGGCTAAACATGAGCTATTTCAAGGGAAAACAACCAAACATTAAGTCTTTTGTTAAGCATGAGCTATATAGAGAGGCCGGAGGAATTAGCTTTGTTCGCATTAGAAAAGAGACAACAGAGGTAGATATCATGGAGAGTTTCCAGTAGGCCAAAAACCAGAAGAACACAGTGACCCTCTTATTAATGTCCACAGGAGAGAAAACTTAAAAACATCAGCTTGCCTACCAGAGCAGAAGACACAAGACATCCTTTCTCATAGTAAAGAACAGATATTCCATGGAACATACTGCTTGGAGGGTACAATATCCCCATCCTCAGAGGATTTTAGGAGCAAGCTAGACAAATATCAGTCTGGATTCATTTCAGCATATTTGATCCTGCCATGGATGAGAGGTTTGATTAGGTGGCCTCATGAGGTGTATCTACTTCTACAATTCTATAACAATCTCCATTCTGACTCTTCTTAATCAAATGAAGTCTTAAGCTTTTCAGTACTTTATCTCCCTGCAGACTTGCACAGGTTTTACTCTCTTTTTCCCTTTCTAACAGTAATGTGTTAAAAATCCCTGGTGCTTACCACAGGTTAAATATCATCTCTGGCATTCTCAGTTCTCAGTTCTCTCTGAGTGTGGAAGCAAATAACACAGTTGTTGGGAAATGTAAAATGAAGCAATGCAATGTACAGATGACATCTATTGTTAAGGACAAACAGGTAATTCACCTTGAAATCATGTGCCAGAAATTTGAAATTTCAACTCCTGAAAAATGAGACTTCTTAAAATAGACAGAAAATAGATGAAGTTGCCTATGAATAGATCCTTCTTATAGCTACTTAATTATTTTGAATATTATTCCACTTACTTAATGAAATATGTCTCATTTTTCACAAGAACTTGCAAAACCGTTAATATCAACGTGATTTGGAGGTAAACACTAGACAACCTTCTAAATAGAAATTGAGCTAGAAGCTCTGTTTTTTGTCACAATTCCATTCTAATAGTACTTTATATCAAATCTTTGATTATCATCTTTCTTTTGTTCTTCTGCCATCCAGAGGTCTTCATTATATGATCACAATCTTTTCTATACTGTAAACAGTGTAGAACACTAACTGGAAGTGGAAACTTTAGCAACTAAAGAAAAAGCACTAAAATTACTTTTTCAAAGGTGATCTCAATCTTTTTCTCCAATCTCAATAATTAAGAACACTACATATATTCCACTAATGCATGATGCTTGGTGGCTACATTAAACAAAATGTACTAAATAATTGGTATGAATCAGAACTGGTCTGTTTGAAACAAGACACACACACCCTGTAACTCCTATTAAATTTGACCATGAAAACTTTTACAATGATAATTAGAACCAAACCAAATACATGAGGAACAATATCAAGGAGAAATGATAACAGCAGAAGTTTATCTAATATTTTCAGCTATAACTTTGATTCGGATTAAGTTTATAATCAGTATATTTTGATTCTGTGTTTGCTCAGGCTTTGGCAACTTGTCAATAGTTTGTTAAAACAGACAAATCTGTGCTTGTGACTGTGATACTACAATGTAAATGGAGAAGAGACAAGACTTTTTAATGTTATTAAACTATGATATTTTGACAATATTATCAAAGATGCGCATAACATCCAGTAGTAGTCAAAAAAAAATTAAATTATGTTTTACTTGTAAAGTTTAATAAGAATATTGACATGTTCAAATGACTGACTCAAAACTCCACTCCTCAGCTCTACAGGCTATAAACATTTTCAACTTTGTTGAACTCAGTTACTTATTTGAGTTATTAAAATGATGCATCCTGTGTTATTATGAGTGAACAGAGAAGTGCTATAGCATATACCAAAGTTATTTTAAATACAGGTAAAATTGAAAGTATGATACTTGTATGTATGATTCCTCTGTATGATTCTTGTAACAACTTCTCCAGGCGGGCAGTAAAAATCAGGAGTTAACACAACTCACATACTACATATTTATAGCTCATCCTTGCTACACAATTACTCTTCATTTCACCAACCTAAACCAACTGCCTTTCATCTTCTCTTTGTATTTACTTCAAATATATGTGTAGTACAGCACCATCAAAAAAACCTGAAGGCCATTATTCTCTGGACTCTCTCAAAGGTCAGAAGTGGAGAAATTCTATCTCGACACAGAGACTGTTCCTTAATGCAATCCAGGTACAGTAGGTTGTAGTAATCCTGTATGACTGTATCTCAGATAATTATCAATTTAAGGAATAACTACAGTGTATTGGGTTGATTTTGGAAAAACGTGTTTTAAGTACATTTGGAAGTACGCCTTCTTCTCATTAAAGACTAAACATTTTACTGTCACATTCAATGTCAGATGCTATACAAGCTCTTGCTTGGGTTCATCTGTGCTGGAGAACAAGCAGGAATTTAACTTCTCACAGCAGCAGAAACCAAGAGGCTGCTTCTGGAAGTGTAAGTTCATGGACTTATCAATAACTTCATGTTGGTCAGAAGAGCACAAAGCAAGCCATGAAAAGGATCTTTATCAACACAAAGCTAACAAATAAGTCACACAATTTTTCCTTGTAGAACAACTAATTTACCCATCTAGGCTTTCTATAAAGTCAAGATGACTTTAGAATGCAGTAAAAAAAATAATCTTTTCCTATATAAAATACATTATATTATCCCACTAGTAATCAAGCTCCAACTTAAAATTAGTTAAGGGTGGGGCAGGCTTCCCCAGCATCGTTCTTACTTGGAAACTCTCCTCTCATGGCTGGAGGCTTCTAATTTCTAGCTTAAAACTTATTCATGGCCAGCTAATACGAATTTGCTCTTTATTTCTGCCAACTAATAACAGTTTAGACTTTTTTTTCTTCAGTTATCAAAGCCATTTTTTTTCTTATTTCCTAGAATGAATTCCAATAAAATTGATATACTGTAAATATGATTCCAGTGGAACACTGATCCTCTCTAGGAAACCTTGAAGATCAGTTCTAATTTAAATAAATTGCAAATAACTTGCAGGGAACTGTCCTCGTTTCAGCTGGGATGGAGTTGATTTTCTTCCTCGTAGCTGGCACAGTGCTGTGTTTTGGGTTTAGTGTGAGAGGAGTGCTGATAACATACTGATGTTTTAGTTGTTGCTGAGCAGTGCTTACACCAGGCAAGGACTTTTTCAACTTCCCCTGCTCTGCCAGGTGCACAAGAAGCTGGGAGGGGGCACAGCGAGCACAGCTGACCCCAACTGGCCCCAGGGGTATCCCACAACATATAACATCACACTCAGCATACAAAACTGGGGGAAGAAAAAGGAAGGGGGGGAAACACACAGAGTGATGGTGTATGTCTTCCCAAGTAACTGTTACATGTGATGGAGCCCTGCTTTCCTGGAGGTGGCTGAACACCTGCCTGCCCATGCGAAGCAGTGAGTGAATTCCTTGCGTTGCTTTGCTTGTGTGTGCAGCTTTTGCTTTACTGTCTTTATCTCAACCCACGAGTTTTCTCACTTTTACTCATCCAATTCTCTCCCCCATCCCACCAGGGAGGGGGACTGAGCGAGTGGCTGGGTGGTGCTTAGCTGCCAGCTGGGGTTAAACCACAACAGGAACCAAGGAAAATGTCCACAGCAGATGTGCAGTAGGTCTGTCACGAATGGTCCCAGGCTAACTGAGGAAGCCCCTCTTGAAGTTTGCACCTAAGACAGACTAAAGGATTTATTAGCAAAGAAAATATGCTACTTGTATTTATAACAAGAGCTAAAGGAGGATATTGTTGCCATTTAAAGCAACTCCTGGGGCTGCCTCAAGTTGAAGTGTGTTCATTTTTGTTTTTTTCATTCCCTATCATTCAGAATCTGCCACAGGTGTAGTAAAAAAGGGTAGTACAAATGATATGGATATCCATGTGTTAACATAACTGGTGAGAAGGATTAATGTGGAGAAGTAATCTGGATATTAAGTAGGCATTACTCCATATTATCAGAAAATAAGAAATGTTACATGCGCATATCATGTGACTGAGCAGGAAAAAATGCTGTTATCAAGCTAAAGACTATTTTTTAAATGAAGCTTAAAAGGGGATGGAAGTGGAATATAAAATGGGACACATACTCAAAGTTTGCTATGATGGCCATACCTCTGGCTTATACTGGCCCATAGACGTAATGATGATACCAGATATATCAGGATTTAATAGCCTCAGTAAATCTCACAGAAACTTGTAAAGGGGATTTCAACACTACTTAAAAAGTGGAGATAAAGTAGCAGAGGTAAAAAATTCAAGGCTGGGATTTGAAATTCAGTGCAAGTAAAAGGGAGTTCAGACCAGGTGTCCCAGTCTAGGTTTACATCTGATTAAAAGATCACTGGGTGCACGGATGTAGACAGAAAACATAGACCCAGGTGCAAGATAATAGGAAATAGGAATACTCTTACTAAGTAACCCCCTGCAGGGGGGGGGTTGGACTAGATGACCTCTAGGGGTCCCTTCCAACCCAAAACATTCTATGATTCTAAGTATTGCTCAGCAGCTTGCCTGAACAGGGCTCAATAGAAGTAATTTTGGGGTAACGTGACAAACTGAAGGAGGAGTGTAGGATTGATAGGACAGCTTCCCTGGCAAGCAAACTTGCTCTTATCAAACATTTTTGCTTGTTTATTTACTTCCAAGGTTGCCTGAAAGTGGTTTGTTAGGAATGAAGTATGGAAATCTGGGAAAGCAAGAAGAATCACTGGAAACAAGAAAGATGTAGTGAAACATTAAATGATTCCCTGACTTTTACTTTTAATTGTGCTCTTGACTCCTGTGAATTGATATCCTTTTAAATAGGGTACCAAAAAATGGGTGACTGTCATACTGAATGCTCTGCAGATATATCCACAGAGGCAGACACAGCTGTGCATAGCTGGCACAGATGTTTTAGTTTTATTTTTGTTAGCGCTCAGTTAGATTTTAGGGGGAGATTACTCACAGCTGTTGCACACAGAAAAATAATGTACTGGCACTAATCCTGATCTACAATGGAACTCACAATACCAGCACTAGATGTAGGGTTACTTGCTGCTCTAGACAAAGAGGTGAATGCCCGTTTCTCCTGGTCTTTAGTCTTTCAGACAATAGTCATTAACTGTTGTAGCCCTAGGTGAATGTTTGTACAGTACTATACTCATCCCTAGGAGGTACTGCTGTGACACTTTAGATGAGTAAGAACAGTATCTGCAGTCACATTCAAGGGGATGAAAATTATAAGTCAGAAAGAAATTTCTCCCTATGGTACAGTATTACACAACTAAGTGCCTTATAGGTTTTTACAGCTTTCTTTCAAACATCTTCCACTGCTCATTTTTGAAAAATAACAAGGAACAAAGAATTGTCACATGCAATGAAACCTACATTTTTAGGTTTTTCCTCTTCTTTTAGCTTCAGTTAATATCAGGTAATCAAACTTCTCAAAGAAGAAAAAAAAAAGTTGTACTGGATTCAATTAAATTAGCATGTAAATCTCATGTATGTTTCTCTATAATATTTCCCTGTCCATGTTGTTTGCCAAATAAAAAAAAAGATGATAGTGCATTATTAAATTTGTAGAGTTAAGACCACACTGCTGTTTTTAAATTTAAAGCAAAACCGAGTAAAAATGTTCTGCAACAAGAATAAATGGTATTACCGCCTGTATAAAAACTTATCATGTAGTATCTGCTACTTCATATGTCTGGGCAGAGATCTTCATTTGTACCAGAACAACCCTTCTAGAAGGAATTCATATGATTCATTTTCACTGGAATGAATATGGTTTCCTATCAATTGACATAGCACATAAATATAGAACTCAAGTATATGATTATTGCTGAACAAGTGAATTCTGATGTGTAAACCCACCCCCACTCCTCGCCCCTCTACCTCCCCCCCCCAAAAAAAAATAAAAATTATACACGTGCTCCAAACAGATACTGATACTCAAGCTACACTGGTCCAGATTGCAATTGCAAGACTTTAGTATAAAATGAACAGAAGTGAGGGCCAAAATAGAGATACTATTGTCCAGATGTTTGTCAAGGAGTTTCACAGTCTCCCTCTCTTATACACAGTTCCTGGGAACATATCTGACTTGGCACCATGGCAGATATTCAGGAGAGAACAGACCCTGCAGACCAGAAGCTTGATTTTTGAACTAATTCGAGGGATCCATGTTTGCAGTCAAATGATCTAATGGCAGGAGCAATCTTGATGAAACTTTTAACACCCCCTGCCCAGCCATGTCAAACAGTCAATCTGATTTAGCATTGCATCTGTGCCCCAGTCTTTCAAAAGTTAACAAATGTATGCATAGCATGAGAGGTGACTCAGTTCCACGTGTGTGCATATGCGCTCTGAAATCAGACACGCAGTTCTCCAGCTGCCTCTCCTACCGTTCCACTACTTTGATATTCGTGTCATTGATGCCACTTTTGGAATGGCATCTCTGTCTTATTAAAAGTCATCCCACAGTCACAATCCAAAATCCCAAAATATCTCCTCCCAGATGACCTGCATGTTTTCGGACCTTCCACTAGCAACCCATAAGGCCGATTGGCTTCACCTTACTGAGTCTCTGAGCCTTTGCAAACCTGCCTTCTCTTTCATTTGATCTGTTTTTTATGCAATACCATGACTCAGTGACTGAAATTTCAGGCGAGAAATGAAAAAACTGCATAATGCTAATATCTGCCCCTCTGTTCTTCAGTGGGTTTCAAAGTACAGAAGAGGTAATAGTGTCATCGCTATGCAACAAACAAATACCTATTCGAGCTGTGTCCTGTCAGAGACTGTTAGCTGAATGCTCACTGCTAGCCACCAGCCAGCGCAATACATTTGTTCTGCTGTGTCCTTTACAGAAACTGTTGTGAAGAAGCAGCATGGTGCTCACGAGAGGAAAGAGCTTCATAAAATCCAGTGTGAAATAGAAGAAAGCACCACAAGTGCATACGATTCTTACAAAGATCATATAGGGGAAAACTAAAAGGCAACTCTAGAGGGGAAACGAAGTGAAGCTGAAGTCTGACAGGCACATTTGGCCACATCCAAGAACTACAGATTTTCCAGCAGAGCAGAAAGGAATAAAGCTGCTGAAACCAACCTGGAAAAATCATCTTTGTCCTCCTACAAATTCATAAGAAAGATTAAATCTCATGACTGCATTATTTAAAAAAAAAAAAATCCCAACCTACTCCAAACAAACTTATCTTCCACAATGCCATTTCCAGAAATTGCCAAGTTACGCTTGAGAGATTGCTGTGAGAGAGACTGAAATGAAAAACTGGAATTTTTATATGGAAAAAGCCTGGCAAACATTACAATTCTGGATTACCTGAATGCCTTGTTTGTAAAGGAAGTCATGCAATAGCAACAAGAGTGAAAGTTTACGCATAACCAAAATTATGTTAGAAGTGGTAATTTTTCTATGTTGTCCAGGCTAGGATCCCAAGGCTAAGATCTCACTCTTGCATGAATACATATTTCCATTCATACTGTTTTTTCAAGCAGAATTCCTGAAAATAGATGAGACTTCAGTATCATCGTTTACTTCCTCCATTTGAGACCTTCCTGAAAATCCTCCTAATGATGATAAGCTTTCTGTGGCTAGGCAAGATGTACAGGCTACTGATGTCTTCTTTTTCTTTTACAGAGTAGTCTGCAAAGCAGCAAAGTCTAGGAATAACTTAAATCACTGTATTTCCTTTAGTGCTTTAGTGGAATATGAACTCCAAATGAGAAATAAAATTTACAGCTCCTGAACTCACAGGTGCAAACAAAAATACAACTCTAAGGTCCTGTCTTTACTTTGTTATTTCTCAAATCAGTCCTCTATAAGTTCACTTGAAAGGAGTTGGACCACAGTTTCTTCAGTCACCTCAGTGGCTAGTAAAGTATCTTTTGAACTTATTTATTCAATTGTCAGATGAAGTGGTTATCTACATAGGGAGACATATATGATGAAAATAATGCCTAAAGATCAAATTCCTCAATTCTATCTCAAGGACACTCTGCTTTTATGAGATACTCTTTCTGGTAAGGCAAATTGCTCATTGCTAAGTCCCCTTTCATTTTCCAAAACCCTGGATCTGACCACACAAGTTAATGATACATTTATAGTCGCTGTTATTTTTATTCTGTTATTTTATTCTCTGCTTTATCATGAGGACTCATTCTTTTCCTTATTAAATCAATGGAAGAATACCTATTGAACTCAATGGGAGAGGTACTGAACTTGCAGCCCTGCCACCAATACAGGTATTACTTCTGATTTACCATTCACAAATAAGCCCCTTACAACACGCTGTATGGTAACATATATATATAAAGAAATCATTGTCTTAGTGAAGACAGCAAAGCCAACGTTTGTTCTGTGATACTCCAATTCATTTAAAAAGATGCATATTAAGTAAAAATATGCTTAACAAATTCTCAGAACAGCAAGCATATTTTCTGGTGATTCATTTCCCTTTTGAGCTTTTACCTGAGAGAAATCCTGGAGGCATTCCTTTACGATTCCTGAATGGACTATCTGTTGTAATAGAATAACTTTTAGAGAGGAAAAATGTTACTGGATTTCTTTCCCTGTAACCTGACATTGACTTACAACCTCTGTCCAGACTTGTATATATAACCCTATAGTATATATGCTGGTCCACCACAGGAGGAATATTCCTTTTGTATGTATGAAAACTGTCCTGTAAATTCCTGTTGGATCATACAGTTTTAATTGTATTATAGGATTCGACAAGAAGAAACAAGGCAGCTGCGAGGTCTTTTCCCTTGCAGTAAGAGGAACAGAGTTTTTTCAGTGAGTATGTTCACAAATCACATTTTTAGATGTGGTAACATTTATTTCCATCCAATCCCAATCACCATTGCTGACTAGAGAGACCAGGTCACTGTTACTACAGTCACCAGAAGCACTGCAAGGATGCAATTGTTTCTAGGTGTTATTAATTTGTCATCTGCTCTGAAGTATCTCTCTAGAAAAATTAGCTCATCCAGTCAAGGAAGTGAAACAAAATGTAAGTAGACCAAACTGAACAGTCAAGGTCAGTTGATCCGCAAGCATGCTGAGCAGCTCAGATCAGTTTGGGGTAGGCAGCTGGATCAGTCCATGTTCAAACTAAATATTTTTATGGAATTTGCAAAGCACTTACATACATTTCAGACACTGACAGGAGTCCTAAAGATATGATAGGAAACGCAACCCAGCAGGTACTTCACTTCCCACACGGAGATAAGATTCCGAGGCCAAAGCTGGATCACAAATACATATTTGAAATGATGCTTATATTATGTATGTTTCATATAAAATGAAATATGAAATACATTTTAAATTTTCATGGCTGTTACTATTAGATCAGAATGAAATTCATCTCCATTTTAGAGAAATACTGCCACTCTAAGAATTTTAAATGGAAGAATTTTTCAGGGGAGGCTATTTTTACAATGCAAAATAAGCACTGCTCTTGATTGGCCAAAAGCGTCTGAATCAAATCTCTGGTAGTAATGAAATGCTTTTAATTTATCTGTTGAACAGTTTACCACAAAGGGCAGGCATCAGAATATGACTGGGCCTTCCTTATTTTGAAATAAAACAGACTTCATCCATATCTGACATGTAGTTCACGTATTTTCTAACAATAAAATTGGTGTTGGTAAGGTGTTGAGATTAATTTATGAGAGACAGGTTGTTCAGGGATGACTAGGATTTTTAACACAGATCTATTATTACAAGGCAGATTTTAGGTGAATGCAGTTCAAAATAATGAAATGTATTGTGGGCAGTAATCACAATGGAAAGGCTTTATCTGAGATGTCTAATATTGAAGAAATCATTCAGATGAAAGATTTAGTGATGTGAGACATATTGAACACACAAAACCTGGATGAGGGTAGGAAACTGTTAAAAAGAACAAGTGATGCTCTTGTCTAAAATATTTTACAATCTTTGTTGAGAAAACTACTTGCTTAATTTAGAGAGAATAATCACACTAAGACAGTAGATACACATAGCTGCTCGAATTCAAGTGGAATAGGCTGCATACTCGTCCCAGACAACTTGGTATGAGTAAACTACAGTCAGATTAAGGAAAGTCTTTGAAGATATTTTAAAGCATTTGAAACTAGATACACACAGAAGAGATCAACCTCTCTAGAAGTTCTTGTAATATACTGTAATATTGTGTTCGTATGCAAGTTTAAGGTGAAGTTTCATATTACAAATTGTTTTTCTTAGTTAAGATTTATTTTCAATTTCCATTTTTTGCAGTTTGAAATTCACTGTGAGTTCATTCAGGCAAGCATGAAGTGTCCAGCTTGTATTAGTAACTCCACATCTCTTAAAATGCATGCAAAACCAGAAAGTGTAAAGTACTATCATTATGTTGTGCAGCTAAACAGCTGTTCACTTTTTTCTCCTACACTGACTTTGCCATATCTAGAAGAGTGCCAAATGCCATTGCAATACCTCTTATAAATTGTGTGGTATCTCAAAATACGCTTTGTGAGATAGGGTTCAATTACAATAATTTCTATACTAATGTGAACATGTGATTCTCCTCTTTAATTATATGTAATTATATACATATATTTATACATATATGTATTTTATATATAAATTGTATGATATATATAAAAATATAATATTATAATTTAATTAACAAAATTTCAATTAAAATCTATAAAAAAAATTGAAATCATATTTATTTATTTAATATTTGAAATCATTGTCCTATAAAAGTTGTAGAATTTAACAGCTCCAGCCAGGCACTAAAACCCAGAGAAAGAGCTAGCTTGTGCACTCAGTGAAGCTGCTGATCGTTATTGAGACATCCAGAAATCTGCAGCTGTTGAAGTGATATTTGAGATAAGTCTGCTTCCAAGATAGATGACAGGTGAGAAAGATCTGGAAGATTACAATTGCCAAGGCTATACACCAATATGAAAAGATGTATCAAGTAGCGAAAGCACCTCTGCTTGCAAAAGCAGTCACCCAGAACAGCCACTGTAGCTTCTACAGCTGAGTGCACATCTGGGAAATTAATGGTGCCAGAGCAGCCAGTGCTACTACTGCCATAGTCCTGGGAATGCAACAGCTACCCAGAAGCACAGGCAGAATTAGCAAGTCCTAAAATAATTTACTTCTTGAAGTGATGTTGAGCTTCTGCAGCCCGACATAACAAAATACCTCTCCTCATCCTTGTTTTTTAACAGCTTCAGCCCATTTATCCTGCCTTCTGAACAGACGTATGCATTCATTTTTAATTCTCCACATTAATCCAGTCAATTTTTCTGAAAATTTGCCCTCTGTTTTCTGCCAACTCTCAGGGGTAAGCTAATTGCTACAAGTGACAACGAGGAAAGTATTTGTCTGCAGCGGCAGGTAAATATGCTTTATCTGAAGAGCAGCATTATAAAGAGAAATTGTGGCAGATTCTTGCCTTTGATGGTTAAACGTTTATATTAATTGGCACTAAATTCAGTTAATTTTCCCCAAGATGAGTACGTTTTGGCCTTGGCAGTAATTGCTAAGGGATCTTCCTGTCTTTATCTTGACTCATGAGCTTTCTTCCTCCTTCCTACTTTCTCCCCTGTCCTGCTGGGGTGGGGGGACTAAGCAAGCAGCTGGGTGGGAGTTTGGCTGTTAGCCGAGTCTAACCCACTGCACAGGGATATCCACAGGGAAGACTTTGCGCCACTCCAATATGTCCTGTGTACGTCATAGGGGCCACAGTAAAACAGGTGGTCTTTTTCCCTAGCCCAAGAAGAGTTGCAGCTGAGGCAAGTTACATAGGTACGATTACATACTAGGCCACACTCACTCTTTATGGATTTGGGACAACTTGACAGAATAATTATCCAGCACATCTCATTTTGAATATCTCATTTTCTTTGTGTTCTCCCTATCATTGTAACCATCTTTGTGTTTTTCTGAAGGCTACAACATATGGAAAGCTGACTATCTGTATTTTTGTTTCCTCAACTGAAATTAAATTTAACCTTTCTGTTTGTCCTCTGTTGCCACACCTTTCTGCCTTAAGTTTGTTCAGTAGCTCATCACCACAAGTTTGGCAAAAATATCAAGCAGCAGATCAGCTTGACCACATGTCAGGAAATCAGAGGGAGATCATTTTCTGGAACAGAAATCTAATTGTACTTCCCAGCCCAAACTCACTTGGAATTGAGGGAGCTTACAGTTTAACACTAATAATAAACAAGCTCCATTGGTATATTTTTAAACAATGCTGTTCTTTAAAGGGCTAACGAGGGAGTTTCATGGCTACCCCGCACTCAGAAGCACAGAATTCACTGCTGGGAAAAGACAGCAGCTGCTGCTCCAATGCTGCATTGGTCCAGGCACAGATGAGCAAGAGCACGACATCCCCTTTGCTATGCTATTTTTCCTTTGTTGACAACATCACAACTGTGTTCCTGGAAGCCCTAAGGGACTACTAGGAGCTGCTTCAGCTGCTCAGAAGAATAATATAAAAGTCACTTTTTTCCTTTTTTTTTTTTTATTTATTCAAAGACAGTTTATTTTTGTTAAAAGAGCTAGTTGCAAAGGGACCAGGATGCAATGCCAGCCGCTCTTTACTCCCACCTATCTCCCATCATTCAGTGTGTACAGTTTAAAACCTAGGCATAAAAACAATCTTAGAAGTGGCAAGGACGAGATCAGACATCACGATGCCAGAAAAGATCTTCCCACGCCGACTGAAATAGATGCTAAAGACTCCTGGTAAAGGAAAGGTCCAGAAAGTCTCAGCTGGCCTTTCCCTTTTTTGTACCCTAACCTTATCTTCTACCGGCAATGCACCACTTCAGGGCACCCCCTGCATTCAAATACTAGAGCCAAGGTATCACATTGCCAGCTGCTGTCATGACTGCGATGCAGTTACCCATAAGAACTATACACGTAAAAGTATATATACTTTGCAATAGAGATCAATGTAAAATCATAGTTTTCCAGTGCTTAAACAATAATAGCAGGCTAATATCTTTGAAGAAAAATTCTATAATATAGATCTTTATTTTTCAATTTAGGTTGCAATATCAGTATTCCATATTAGTGCCAGCTTATTTACCCTAATAAGCTGCTACTTCAGTAAACAGTTAAAATCTCCTTGATGATTGCTATAATTTCTCTTCAGTTTTAAAGGGTTCACAGGGCTGGCATTAACAATATGGTACAGTATGTCTGTAGGCTAAATAAATATTAAGAGTAATCTGTTTCTTTTTTTAAATTTTGTTAAAGGATAGTTCAACATTTAGTATTGTGGTTTTAAAATGTTATGTTTAATTGTAAAATGTTTTGTTTTCTTAACTTCAGCTTTCAAGATTTTTTCTTTTTTTAGTCACTCTGACAGATATTTCAGAAGTCAGTTAATACATTAAAATTACATTAACATGCAATCTGATTTTTAATAGAGCAGAAGACAAAATATTTATTCTCCTGCAGTATTCATTATTTTTTTCTTCTTTTAGAAAACTATACAGCAGTCATGCAAATCATTATATCCTGCAGCAGTAAAGCTACAGTGATTTTATGTTACTATACATGGTGATGAGATCTGTTTTTAATAAAACTGTATTTTGATTATTTTTCCCCCCCAAGTGATCTTCTGGATCGCAAAAATTTCTGCAATTCACAGTTGTTTCCAAATAATGGCTCAAAATATTTTCCTATGTATATTGACATGATAACAACTGGATATTGTTTTGGGGAAAAACTTCTATGGATTAACGTATTCCAGGAAGTAAACCAGTGAATGCAAAGAAGGTGTTACAAATTTCCTTTCCTAATCCACTAGCTATTTTATTTAGGATATACGATTAGAGGCTGTCTTGGAAACAAAACTAGGAAAAAGAACTTCTAGCTGAGCTTTGGTTGATACAAGTTGTAAAAACTGCTCTTTACACATTGCTGCTGAAGAAGCTGAACAGATGTTTTGCTGCAACACACAAAATACGCAAAGTACAGATTCAGATAAAGATGCTTTTTGGGAAAGCAGCTTGAAACCCGTTATGCCTGAAAGTGTATGAAGATGGCTTTTTCCAGCAAAGTGTGATCTAATTACAAGAAGAATGGAGAGCCAATTCACAGTAAAGCACAAGATTACCAAGAACAATGAATAGCAGAGAATATTTTTTTAATACAATTTTAAAAATCATAGTCAACTGATGCATTCCCTTAGAGAACATAAAATAAGTGTTAAGTGTCCATCTGGGGACCCAATCTTACTTTTTTTCTGTAGAAGAATCCACTTTCCTCACTGCAGGCCCTTGCATGAATACCTACCATTTTGACATGGTAAAAAAAAAATAGCCAATTAGTTTTCAAATTGTTTGGTTCCATTCAATGGATATGGAAAAAAACATGGAAAAATCCCATTTTGAGAATTATCTCTTGCCTTTGATAGGTGTGTGGAAATGCTGGCAAACATTTCACAGTTGTGAAGCAGACCTTTACAAAGCATTTCCAATTGAGAGTTGTTTTGATTTTTTTTTTTAACTATTCTGTCTATCCGTATGTCATTATAGAAGTAGCACAGAAAATAAAGAACACATGCTTGCTTAGCCCTAACTTCTATCAGAACTGTCTTCTCAAAATTTGTAGGGTACCTACTTTCACAACACTGCTAGAGACTGGCAGTACTATTCTGCTCCAGGGGATCTTAGCCTTAGACGAGACCATGCAACTTTTTGAAGGTCACAGAGGAAGTCTCTATCAGAAGGGGAACATAAATACAGTTTTTTCTAGATTTAGACTGGTGATGTAGTCATCATCTTTCTCTTACCTCTCCTTCCTGACATTGCTTATAACACCTGTGGCAGCGGGCCACAGACGGGCTCTTGGTTACACAGACATTTGTGATAAAGAAAGAGGCTGAAGTCACAGATCTCTGTTTCCAGACTCAGAGAATCATCTTTTTTCAGTAAATGTAAAAAAAAAAAAAAAAAAATAAAAAAAAAAATCAATCTGTAAATGACTTGGAGATTCATTCTGGTAGCACAGATATAACATAAATATCTGGGGAAAAAAAGGAGATAAATCATCCCTACTTCACAATTGATAAGGGATTATAGTGTCTCCGAAGTCTATTTGGTTTTATCCACTTCCTTTCTCTTGATTTTTGTGCTTTGTCCCTGTCCTTAACCTATGCCCCAGAGAAAGAGTAAACAGCTGCTAACAGCCAGGAACATTCAATAGTTCATGTTCCCTTACTCTTTACCCAGGCTGAAGTAACCACATTTGGTATGCATTCCACTCTGCAGCATCCTGGAAACCTGCAGTCTGAACCTGTTTTTCAATTTAGCAGCAATGCACTCTGAACAGCAATATGTTACAGAGCCAGCTGGTCTTCCTTAGCCTTTTACCCTCTTTTAATCTTTTAGTGTTCCACGGCCACCCTCATCTACTCTTGGCTGCTGTAACCTTCGAGCTTGTATCATATTTGTTGTATTCTTTTACATTGCCTTAACCTCCTTCTTGTTGTAAAGGGCGAAGGCACTGTGATTAGCATTAGAAAACAAAGTAATCTAATATTCCAATTAATTCAGAGTTTGAAAGGAAATCTGCAGATAAAAGAATGTGAACCATCTTTGATGTGTACTTAAAAACAAAGATGAACAAATCTAGCCAGTTATAAATTTATAGCTCCTTATTACAGAATTTCATTCATAAGTGTGTATATGTGCAAATATGTACATATAAGTATATACATCTATACATCCATGCACCTGCACAGGAAAACAGAATGTGTGGGTTTTACACAACAATTTGGTTAGAATGATCATCATAGCAAGAAATGAACAGTAAAAATGGAGAGGGAAGCAAAGACTCTATTTAGAAGTTTAAGCAAACTAGCCTTAAAGTATAGAAATAAAAATGTCTGACTTTGCAGTTAAATAACAGAATACATAGAAAAATATGGTAAAGTATTTAACATAGATATGCATTAAAAATCTCAAACTTTTCAGGTCTTAGGATACAGAACACATTCAAGCTTCATTCTGTAAAGTGTCTTTGCTGTTCTTTTCACCTAGTGATGATGGAGAATCATATGGAATTCTCTACACACATTAAAAATTTAGCAATATAGGATGTGATACTAGCAGTGGTCATCTATCTGGTTTTACTTAGTAGGATAATTCAAATGCAGTTCTCCTAACTCTTGTGTTCCCAGCGATACATCCAAAGGAAAGGGTTTCCAAAGAAAGAAGTGTTTGTATTGTTGTACTGAACTAAGCATATTAATTACACTCTAAGGTAGTCTAGTGTGGTTAGACTGCAGCAAAGAAGGCGTGAAATTTGATTTCATGTAAGCTTGTTTTTGATTTGCTGGAGAAAGAGTAAGTTGTGAATAAACACAAATGTTTGCTTTTTTAAGTACGTTTAAATTTGCTAGAGAGCAATATGAATCAGGAATACTTAGCAAATATAATTTACATTTTAAAAATTCAGAGCATGGTCCTTTTTCTCCTAAGGATTGAAATTATCAACATTTATTTGCAGCTTTCACATTATTGCAGTTTCAAGCTACTTTTGAGGATTCAAGAAGCACAATGAGCATGTACAAAATGAGGTGAATATGTATCTCTTCAGCATCTGCTTAATTGGTAAAAGAAGTGACCAGACCTTCACCCGTTAATCGAGAATCAAGTAACACTGTTTAAGTTCTAGCATTGTTAGTTTATACTCCTAAACAAAGTTCTCAACCCTTCAGAATTAGAGCGCAAACACAATTATGAGTACGTGTAACATAGAACACTTTTAAGCCTGAAAATCTTAAGTATAAAATTTAAAATTCTAATATGTACTCTGGAATCTCAGAGATAAGCCTATGTAGTATATTTTAAATTAAATATAGCAGTAAAAAAAGAAGGAATTTGTGTCCTAATAATGTCTCTCTCTATTTCTTATTTTAGCCTGACATCTGGTATCGCAGCAGATTTCTGCCACCTGCAAGGTCAGAAAATGCAGGCATCTCAACGCTTACTGACTATAGCAAGCATTATTGCAAAGATTTGTGTATGGGTTTGATGGCTTCTGTTTCTTCCCAAGTGTCTCACATGTATAAAATAACAGCTATGAAAAAGGCAATCTTAAAGAGGTACAAAACTGGAAACCAGCATTAAGATGATCCTCCTGGTTAATGAAAGAAACAATTATGGCATACAACCCTCTAAATGCAACTAAGTCAGAAAGCCATCATGAAGTCAGACATGATGGCTTCATAGTTTCTTATTCTGCCATGGTATATATTAGCCTATGCCTGTAGAGGATGCTGTGTGCCAAGTATAGCTGTAGTAGCTCAGCAGTGTGTGTGTATATATATATATAGTACACAACCTCTGCATCATGCACAGATCCCATCAGCCTAAAGTCTTTACATGCAGATTAACCTCCCGAGCTCCTAATGAAAGACAACATCATTGTGCTACAAGATATCTCAGAAAAAAAACCCCCAAACTTCCATACTTCTTGAGCAAATAAGCTTCTGAGTTCATTAAGCTTAAGCAGCGAATTGTTTCTCTTGCCATCTGCCAATTTATTACATCCCGAAGACTTGCCTGAGTCTCATGCTCCATGGTTATTGGAATATCATCTGTCCACCTGCAATACTGATTGGTTGGAATAAGAATATTTTTAGACACTAATTAGTAAAAAGACATTTATAAAAGAACTCTCCTGTTCTTGTGCTGCTGTTTACAACTCTTCAGCTGTGGACTACGAGAGAACTCAGCCCCACCAAAGCAGCAGAGACAGGAACAACCATGATAATGGGGTAGGCAGCCAAGCCTAACCTGGCACATTATCTGATGAATCAGACCATATACTACAGTCACATGAGACTTCTCTTCAGAATATTGTTTTCTTTCCTGTTAGGATAGTGAACTCCCCGACCTCCATTTCAGGATGATATGTAGCTCTTTCAAAGAATGTAAACAACAAAAATAATTATTCTTGTTCTTCTTTTAAAAATACAATTGTCTTCCCAACATCATTTAATAAACATATAATTTTAATGTGTATTAAAATCCCCTTTCCAATATCAAAGTGAGTAATTTTTCAACTGGTATAGGCACTTTTTTGTTTTCTCACAGAAAACTGACTTCTAGCTCATATAGACTCAGTGGGACAAACTAAACCTTGCCTAATCACTGGAGCCTGGCAAAATCACACCAGGGAAGAATCTGGACCATACATTTATGTCTAAGATACACCAGCAGGAAGATGCCCAAACACTGTAATCTATTCCATATTTTGCTCATAAGCTGAAATCCCCAAAACCTGTTTCTATGCAACCACTTTGACTGGAAGTATATATAAGGCTGTAACAATTATGAAAACAGTATCATCTTTTGATAGCAATAAACAATATATAAGCAATTTTTGATACTACTGGACTGAAAGGCACTGAAGAATATGTGCCCATGATCCATCCTGGCCAAAGACTGGCAAAAGGAATTCAGCCACAGAAAATAAACCTGAAGTAAACATAGTTTAATTTACCGAGTTATTCTGAGTTGCAGGTTTTCCATTCTCTGCTCCTGCTGCCTGATATTTAGCTGTAGACAGAACTTCTGTACATCCAGATGGACTAAACAGCCTCAGATTATTATTATTTTTTTTTTAAATTCAAGTTACTCCTTGCTTGGCCACAAGAGGCGTGTAAGAAAACCATCACACACCTTATATGTTAACATCATTTGCTATTCCTAGTATTGTAGTAACCAGATGCCTCAGTCAGGGAGATACACTGCTGTTCTAGATAAAATCAAAGGCAGAGGCACAGATGGTATTTCTCTTGAGGAGCTGAAGAACCAAACTAAAGCAGGATGACAGAAATGAGCATCCTGAGGTTCGCCCAGAGCTCGGGTTGGATCTCTTTGCCATCTGCTGCCTGCAGGAGCTGCCCTGCAGCTGCCTGCCAGCACAGCACCGCAGAAGCCCCGCACTACACCATGGTAGGAGGCATTCCTGAATCCTGTTGCCAGCAGAAGCAGCAGTGCAGAGAAGACTATTGTCCCTACCCTGCAGGTCTCCGTGTCAGTTGGAGAAGTTCTCTAGATTAGTAGTTTTAAACATAAATGCCTGAAGATTACCATCTTGTTCACTTGACAAATAATCTGACTGATAAAGGTCGTGAAGATATCGAAGTCCCTTGAGAGTAAACGAGATTGTCAAGAGTTCAGCAGATATCAAACACACACTGCTTACTTCAGCGTTCCCTTGTGAGTGCATAGCTTTGGATGTGTTGGTTCTGGCTCTTCTGTTTCATAACTATCTCACCTATAAAATGGATGCATTAAATACTCGCCTATCAGGGTAGCTTGGTTTGCATCAGTTATCACAAAGCATTTGAAAAAACTAAAGACAGCATAACACAACATAGCATACTCTTTAACTATTAACTCTTGCCATTGTTTACTTTGCAGGTAGGTAAAGGGAAGCACACCTTCCACATCTAAAATGTGGGGCATGTGGCTGAGGATGGCTGCAGCTGTTCTGAAAAAACTAATAACGCATCAGAGACTGGATCTGGAAAAATATCTTGGAGGACATGATTGTGCACCTTTCTATAACAGAAATAAACAGTTACCAGTTAAGGCCACTGGAGACCATTTGCACTAGTGTTGCTAACATACGCTTGTAGAATCGGGATATCATTTCTCACAATATCAATGTTCCAGTATCTTAGACTTCTACTATGTGGGAACATGATTGTTTTAGGCAGGACTTCCCCTTGGGCAGTGTGTCCTTAATTTATTGCTGCAGGGTTGAGTAATGTACCCATCACAGAGCCATTCATGTTTTATTAAAATTAATTTCAAGGGAATGTTGTTTTTAGGAAGCGTGTATAGGACTATTTAAATGCTTTGCCAAAACAATACCAGCAATACGGAATAATGAAAATGTTTCCTTTTTTCATTCCTTTTATCTTAGAAAAAATGAATTCTAGCCTCAGAGTATACAAAGAAAAAGGAAAAAAGCAATGGGAAACTCCTGCTATGTTGTCCCAGTTCCTCTGATTTCTCCCGTCTGACTGTCTTACATCGCTTCTCCTGGAAGGAGCCCCCCTTTGCTAACACAGATCTTTAGGATCTATCTGCAGATCTGGGTTAGTGAAATAAAAAAGTTGTGAGAAATAGTTCTTCCTAACAAATGCAGATGGGTTTTCTGTATTCTCATCCCTGATCTTCACATGAATATTTCTTTTTAAGTGCCTGTTTTCAGATCTTTGCTAGGTGTGCGGGAACAGCATAAAATAATTGCTTTGTCTGGTAGATCATTTATTGTCTGAGACCACTTTAAGGTGAAGAGATGCCACCTGCTATGAATTTATTTCATTTGGTAAGTGATAATTAAAGGCTGAAACTGGCAAGGGCAAGAAAGAAATGTCAATGGTTTCTTGGAATATTTCAGCCACTTGAAAGTGAGAAATTCCCATCTTACAAGGGAGAGAGAAAAGGAGGTGGGGGAAAGAGAGCGTGCATATGTGTGTGTGTACACACTTGGTGTAGGTATAATCAGGGAAATATTCAGACATATGATGGTGAGTGTGACTACAGGCACAAAAGGCTTAACAATTTGTATGACCGGAAGCACATAAAAAAACCCCCCAGCAGTCCCATCATAAGCACTAGAAGAGATCAGACACTTTCTGTTACAAGCGTACACCACTGCTGTGGGCACTTTGCATATGCACCAGATGTGGTATCAAGCTGGTCTATATAGAAGAATCTTTCATTTGTCAATGCAGCATTTTCTGAAAACAATATTTAGTGTGGTTGACAGCCTTTGCTATAAGGAGAGCAGAACTGTTAATTTTGTTATTGTGTCACAATACAGAGAAAAAGGAATAAAATTAAAGTACAAAATGACCTATCAAATTTGCTTGACAGGTACTAATTCACTTTGATCTATCCCTCACCATAATTTCATTGGCAGGGAAACCATACATATTTATAAAAGCGGGAGCAGGCTGCTGTTGTTCTGTTTGTAATTTACAGCAACAAAGAATTCATTTAGATTACCATACTTGAAGTCCCAAGGTGACTCTGCCGTGGTTACAGGCCCCCTGCTATGCAGGATACCTAACATAATAAAGAACAAAGCAAAACAATGCTACACTGAGACCATGGCTCCTGGGTAATCAATTCAGGTATTTACAGCTGAAACAATAGCTCTGTGCAAATCAGCATCATTACTACAATTTGCTGATAGAAACCCCAGGGAACTCAGGAAGTGTCTGCCTGCAAAGCAGCTGATTAATCTGAGTTACTTATGTTTTGTTAAAGCATTATTTTTTTCCCATCATAATTAACAGTAAATGATTGTTTAAGAAAAGGGCAAGGGAAGTGCAACCAAATGTGCAAGATGCACATCTCTCCTACCATTTTGGCCTTCCATATTGGTTAGCAAATGTATCTGTCATGAAACGGAATGAGGCCAGTTTCAACCTTGTGTACTGTGAAGCACCATTACCAGACTCACCTGATTTTTTTATTTTTTTTTTTTATGCTTGCATCTAATCCTACAGACTTTTGAAAAAATGCAAGCATGGACTCAGGGGGAGCCAATTTAATCAATCTATTGCTTCTTCTCTTTTTGGCACATATATAGGGCTTGCTGTCTCCGCATTTTGCTTTATCCAATAGTGAAAGCAAGGCAGAGAAAAAGCAACTTTATTGGCACTGTCTCTCCTCCAGTGCTTTGTCTGATAAAGGCAAGGTGTCCCACAAGACCACATCTTTCATACATAGTGGAAAAGACCCTAATTCTGCCTATTCATATATTTCCTTAATGCTCTACTAATATGAAGAAAAGGGCATTTAGGCACACTTCTGAATGTTCCTGCTCAGAACTAGTAATTAATCTGAGAGGATGAGGCAGAATGACTTGCCTTGCCTGTCCATGAAAACCCGTCATGAAAGACTGATTTGCAAGCTCTTTAGAAAAAATCGGAAGCGGAAATTATTTCTTCAGTGAGGAATGTTTTCAACACTTCCCAAAACAAAATCCTACGCAAGCTTGTTTCAAGAATGTTTCTACCTATAGAGGAATTAGATGGTCTAGTTGATACGCCATTGCCCATAGCACCATCAGAGTAATAGTTGTTTAAACCTGCTTTTGCCTAAGCAAATGAATAGTCACTATCCAACTATTCCTGCGCCTGCTGCTGGTTGATCCAAAAACACCTACACAAAGAGGAGACAGTTGTACAGTGTCCAAAAATTTCTGAATTTCATGTTAGCTACAAGTAAATTGCCTTTTAAATGGAGACATCACATACCTCAGCCATTAGTTTGTTTTCATAATGAATACCTGAGCTGCTTCTGCTACAGTTCTATTTTTCAAAAGCATTTTCCATGTTCATTTGGTGACTGATAAAGAGTGAGACCAAAACAACAGAGAAAAGCATATTCTGAGCATAAACTGAAATTCTTATAAGAGAGCATTTTTCAGTATGGATCCCTTTCCTCACAGCAAGCAGGACTCTAAGGCAAGGAGAGAAAGTCTGCAAATGTCATCGCAAACTAGGGAGCTCTGTCTTCTTCCAAAGATGATGCCAGGCCAAATTTATATGGACTTGGGATATGAGGAATCTCTAGATAACTGGATGGAACTGAAGAATACTGCAAAGTACAGAGGGAGGTTCTTCACATCTGAGTAGTCATGTTCCTTAGTGAGAAGCTGAACTACTTTTTCTTGAAATTGAAAAGTATGTGCTGAAACTATTACTGCTGTGTATATGGGATGCCCATATGCACACGCCCAACAACTTTGCACCATACAGAGTAACACAGGAACAATCTTTCTTCAGACACTGCCAGCAGCAAAGTTCCTTAGTCAGTGACACTGTCTCACTGCACTTCATGGGATCATAACACATCAGGGACTGATAATGAACTGAAGTGTGACGGTAAGCTTCTGTGAGAACACATATCTGAAAAGTGTTTTAGAGAAGAAAAATATGAAGAATACATCCCTAATGATAATCTAAGTTAAGAAAAAAAAAGACTTTTTTTTTAAAAGCCTAACTAGAACTTGGCAAGAAACCAATGATTGAAGCAAGTAAGGCACCCAAATTCTAAAATACAGGTGACAGCAGTAACGTTTGGGGGGGATACTACAATCATATGATCCCAAACTTTGAATGAGGTTGGAAATTAAGTCTCATGGCTGCTGATTTCTAAGTATACATTAAGGGTAAAGAAAATAAAAAAAGGTCTCCTGATTGTAGAAGGGGAAAAAAAATAGGTACTGCTGTGGGATGTACAATCAAAAAATGAAAAAAGAAAAAAGAGATAGACAGTAGCTTTGTCTCCATGTCCATTCAGTCCTCTACTGTCTACTAAACTAAAAGTGCACACAATCAGCTCAATCACCCAAAAAATAACAATGCTTAGGAAGCCCTTTGTATTTTAATTTTGAAACACTACAACTAAACAGGCTGAAAAAGAACTATTTAGGTTGTTCCTTATATATATATGGGATAATTTCAGAAAAAGGGTTGTTCAGGCCATGGCAAAGCTTTTTTTCACTGTGTTATTTGCTTATACTTTGGATAACTTTTCTGATATGTTCCCGTGTGGCAGATTATCCATCCAAAGCAACTACCCTTCTCCCAAAGAGATACAGGTAATTCAATTATGTCTCTCGTGATTCAACCTGCATTTTCAGTTTGCTACTCTCACTCACTGTGCATAGTACTTTCTGACAGAATTACAGAGACACGAAAGCTGCTGCCATTCACTGCTCAAGCATAAAACCATGCTATCTCTTTTGGTCGCACTTCTAATACAAAATTGTCACATAACTGAGCTTTCAGAATCGCTACCCAACTCTTAGAAGTATCAACTATTTAGAGAAACAGATTGTTGTAGAAACTTGGATGCAGTAAAGAACAGAACTCAGTTCAGTTCAGACAGGACATGCAATAATCTTAATTTTGTTAGTAAGTTAATTTTTTCAAATGAATGGTCAGTCTCTGCAATGAATTTCAAATGAACATGGGGCAGAAGGAATCTGTTGAAGAAGGAAAATTAAAAAAGATGGAATGAAGTATCAAAAAATGAGTAGAAGTCAGACTGTGCACAACCTCCAAGAAGGTATTAGAGAGAAGGAAACCATTTTTGTGGATCTAACAAATGAAAAATGAAGAATTTTTTTGTCAAAAGTTGTTACCTTGCAGTTGGTCAAATTTAGCCCCAAACCCAAATGCTACATGCCAGAGGAGATTCATGTGGAAATAATTTTCATGAACTCAGGGTAAATAGAGCTAGAGGCAGTAAATAAAACACAACTAGGATTCAGTTCTAGATTCAAAGCATTATACTTTTAGTTCCAATCACTTCAAACAACATAAGTCTCACACAACATGCAGAGAAACAAGGGCACAAAATAAACAGAGAAAAAAAAAGTTTAAGATGACACTAAAAAGAAGTCAATCCAGTCCAGAGAAGCAGACTAAATGAAAGATAGCAAGGATGAAAAAGAAAGCATACCTATTGTTTGGAAAATGGGTCAGAGAATCACCAACAATAAAATACATTCCTCTGCAGGTAACCGATATTGGGAGACATTTAAATTGCATATTTTATTGGGTGTCCCCCTCTCTCCCCCTGAAAATAACCCTTTCAGTGAATAAATTTTTCATAATATCCAGTCTAAACCTCCCCTGGCACAACTTGAGGCCATTTCCTATCATCCTATCACTTGTTACTTGGCAGAAGAGACCGACACCCACCTTGCTACAACCTCCTTTCATGTATTTGTAGAGAATCATAGAATCATTTAGGTTGGAAAAGACCTTTAAGATCGAGTCCAGCCATTAACCTAACACTGCCATCCCACCACTAAACCATGTCCCTAAGCACCTCGCCTACCAGTCTTTTAAATACCTCCAGGGATGGGGACTTGACTACTTCCCTGGGCAGCCCATTCCAGTGCCTGACAACCCTTTCTGTAAAGAAATTTTTCTGTGAAGAAACTTTTCCTAATGTCTAGCCTAAACCTGCCCTGGCACAACTTCAGACCATTTCCCCTTGTCCTATCATCCATTACCAGGGAGAAGAGGCCAACCCCCACCTTGCTACAGCCTCCTGTCAGGTAGTTGTAAAGGGCAATAAGGTCTCCCCTCAGCCTCCTCTTCTCCAGACTAAACAACCCCAGTTCCCTCAGCCACTCCTCATAAGACTTGTGCTCCAGACCCCTGACCAGCTTTGTTGCTCTCCTCTGGACATGCTGCAGCAACACAACATCTTTCTTGTAGTGAGAGGCCCAAAACTGAACACAGTATTTGAGGTACCACCTCACCAGCACGGAGTACAGGGGGACGATCACATCCCTACTCCTGCTGGCCACACTATCCCTGATACAAACCAGGATGCCATTGGCCTTCTTGGCCACCTGGGCACACTGCTGGCTCATATTCAGTGAGGTGTCAACCAGCACCCCCAAATCTTTTCTGTTGGGCAGCTTTCCAGCCACTCTTCCCCAAGCCTGTAGCATTGCATGGGGTTGTTGTGACCCAAGTGCAGGACCTGGCACATGGCCTTGTTGAACCTCACACAGTTGGCTGCAGCTCATCGATCCAGCCTGTCCAGGTCCCTCTGCAGAGCTCTCTCCCCTCAAGCAGATCAAGACTCCCACCCAACTTGGTGTCATCTGAAAACTTACTGTGGGTGCACTCGATCCCCTCATCCAGATCATTGATAAAGTTATTAAACAAGACAGACCCCAACATTGAGCCCCAGGGAACTCCGCTTATGACCAACTCGAATTAACTCTATTCACCATCACACTTCAGGCCAGGCCAGCTAGCCAGATTTTCAGCCAGTGAAGCATATGCCCATCCAAGACATGAGCAGCCAGTTTCTCAAGCAGAAGACTGTGGCAAATAGTGTCCAAGGCTTCACTAAAGTCCAGGTAGACAACATCTACAGCCTTTCCCTCATCCACTGAGCAGGTCACTTTGTCATAGAATGAGATCAGGTTAGTCAAGACAGACCTCCCTTTCATAAACCCATACTGGATGGGTCTGATCCCCTGGTTATCCTGTACATGCTGCATGATGGCACTCAAGATCTGCTCCATGACCTTCCCTGGTACTGAGGTCAGACTGACAGGCCTGTAGCTCCCCAGATCCTCCCTCTGGCCCTTCCTGTAAATGGGTGTCACATTTGCTTACTTCCAGTCAGCTGGAACCTCCCCAGTCATCCAGGACTGCTGATAAAGGATTGAAAGTGGCTTGGTGAGCACTTCCACCAGCTCCCTCAGTACCCTTAGGTGGAGCCCATCTGGCCCCATGGAATTGTGTGTGTCTAATTAGCTGACCAGGTCACCATTTCCCCTTGGATAATGAGGGCTTCATTCTGCTCTCCATCCCTGTCTTCCAGCTCAGGGGGCAGGGTGCCCGGAGAACAGCTGACCTTACTATTGAAGACTGAGGCAAAGGCAGCATTAAGTACCTCAGCCTTATCCTCATCCTTTGCCACTGTGGTTCCCTCTGCATCCAGTAAAGGATGGAGATTCTCCTTGGCTCTCCTGTTCTTAATATATTTATAGAAACACTTTTTAATGTCTTTCACAGAATTGGCCAATTTAAATTCTAGTTAAGGCTTTAGCCCTTCTAATTTTCTCTCTGCATGACCTCACAACATCCTTGTAGTCCTCCTGAGATGCCTGCCCCTTCTTCCAAAGCTTATAGACTTCCCTCCTTTTTCTGAGATCCAGACAAAGGTCTCTGTTCAGCCAGGCCGGTTTTCTTCCCTGCCAGCTTGTCTTTCAGCACAGGGGGATGGCCTGCTCCTGCACCTCCAGGATTTCCTTCTTGAAGTGTGTCCAGCTTTCTTGGGCTCCTTTGCTCTTCATAACTGCCTCCCAAGGAACTTTGTCAACCACCAGCTAAGTCTACCTCAGATAGATATGGCCTGTAAAACACACTGAAGTCCAAATGGTACCTCCTTCCCCAACATTTAATGAATTCAGGAGAAGTAAAATACCATCATCTTCAGTTATGGGCTTGACACTTGTTCCAGGCTTTGTACAATAGTGCAACATTAAGTACTGAGCAGAAAGAAGATTAGAGTCTGTTTGAAATACTAATATTTTAAAAGCACATGAGAAAAAAATGATTAAGAATACACAAAGATATATAATAACTAAGAAACAATTAGGTCAAATGGAGTAAATGCAAATTTAGCATAAATAATGAAAAAAATCCCTCGAGATGAAACCTACGAAGACGTAGAATATAAACTTCAATAGGATATTCTGCAAGTCCTGTTCTCAAAAGTAATTTAATCTATAGAAAACCTCATGGGCTTTCTTGCAGAACAATCTTACACTGGAAAGATGACCTTGATAACCTTAACTGTTTCGGGTTTTTTTTTTTTTTCTTTTCCGAGCAAGATGTAGCTAAGCCTAGTATGTGTGATATTATGGAAAGGTCAAGTTTGGGATATAAAAGTGGCCACAAAGTAAGGGGTACAATTCTGTAATTGGCACCATCCTGGCTGTAATTATGGTCAGGAGAATTATCTATCAGGATAAAATGTAAAGTACTGCAGGGGATCAATCTACTTCAGTTCTGCTTTTTAGGGTGTTGTGGTTTAACCCCAGACGGCAACTAAGCACAACCCAGCCACTCACTCACTCCCTGCCAGTGGGATGGGGGTGACAATCGGAAGGGCAAAAGTGAGAAAACTCGTGGGTTGAGATAAAGACAGTTTAAGAGGTAAAGCAAAAGCCGCGCACGCAAGCAAAGCAACACAAGGAATTCATTCCCTGCTTCCCATGAGCAGGCAGGTGCTCAGCCATCCCCAGGAAAGCAGGGCTCCATCACGCGTAACGGTGACTTGGGAAGACAAATACCATCGCTCCCAACGTCTCCCCCTTCCTTCTTCTTCCCCCAGCTTATATATTGAGCATGACATCATACGGTGTGTGATACGCCTTTGGCAAGCAGGGATCAGCTGTCCTGGCTGTGCCCCCTCCCAGCTTCTTGTGCACCTGGCACAAGCATTACCCACATGACTTAGCAGCATCCAAGAGCAATGAGAGTATCAGCTTTATATATGACTCAACTACTAAGCATTTAATTGAAAAAGCCGTTACATTCCAAGGTAAATCTCTCTCTATTTTGGTATTTGGTTAAAATATGCTTTGTGAATTATTTATTTTACCCTCTTGAAAGGCAAAAGTATTTCAACAGTTATGAAACATCCTCGATTGTCAAAATATACCTGTAGGTCACAAAGTAAGCAAAGGTTCAGCCACAAAGCTGTGTTTTCAGAAGTTCCCATGAAATTATCTCTTTACCTAGAAGGCATCATTAAAAGAGATTTAGAAAAATAGAATAAAATAAACAAAAAAGATTATTCTGAAGGCAGGAGTTGAGGAGTTTTTAATAACTCACCCAGCACAGAAAATTCATGTGATTGCCATTTAAAATCATGACAATAATAAAGCTATACTCATAAAGTCAGCACATAAAATAGTTCACTCTATAAACCTTTCTAATTGCTTTTTTTTTTTTTTTAAACCAAACAAACAGAAGTGAAGGTTGCCAATCAAATACAAATAAGCTAGAGCTCTGGGGTGCTGGAAAAAAAAGGAAAAACTTGCCAACTTCAGAAGAGATTGAGTCAGGACTTTCAGGGTACAATGAGTTGGAGAGGTACACGGTACAGAGAGGGCAAACATACTTAGACAACAATGCATCAAGAAGTTGACAACAGTGAAGCAAACTAAGGAAAATAATATCACTTGAACCCAAACTGTTACAAAGGCCTGAAATTTTCCATGGAAAGCATATAACATCACAGTGACAAAGACAACATTATGGACACCTGGACAGACAACTATTATTCTGCATTTTTTTCATTGTAATAACCTCAAAACTTTAAACCATTCACTTTAAAAAAATAAAAATAACCACCGAGGGAAATATTAGAACTCACGTTTTTACAGAATTAAATAGAAACAGGTGGAAAAGATATAAGTTAATAAGGGAAAAATGAAGTAGTTCAGTTGCAGTTTTAATCTGATCAGGATGGCTTCCATAAAGGTTTCTATGGAGGTGTCTTAGAAGACATGGCTGGTGGCACAGCTTGTTGTCACCTTAAACTCAGCAATGTCTTTTGAAAGCTTATGTATCAAAACCAGGTTTATAGATTAGACTTATATTTTGCAAACTGCATAGATGACAAAACTGAAGGGCGAGGTCAGAATGTATAGCTGCTTCTGGAGAGGAGAAAATACACAGGTTTGATTCTAAGGTAATAGAAATACAAAACGGTCTTTCTGAAGGGCAATGTTAGGTGTGCCCATGCACACTGCTTTGTTTCTGCACCAGTTGTGAGTTGAATGAATCCTGAGCAAATCTGCTGTTGGTGACTGGGAGGACAACCTCCTTCAAGCAGCAGGTGAAGAGCAACACTGGTCAACTTCAGAAGATAACACGATTTTGACTGCCACCTCATATAATTGGTCTAATTCTAGAAAAGCAGGTTTTTGGGTACAAATTGTATCTCTACTATGCAGAAACCACTTGTAAATTTGCTGCAACAGGGAAGGGGGAAAAAATAATGCTGTCCAAAGAGCAGCTATGAGATTATCAACACTAATTTCCGAAAGTAAGAACATTTTCAAAGGTGGCATTGATGTAACAGCTTAATAAAATACTTCGACACCACTGACATGCAGGCAATGCTGTAGTTTTAAGCTTCAAAGGTGATATGTAGTCTAAATTATTCCCAAAGTAGGTATTAGGTTTTCTACTTCCCACACTAAAATATAGTCATACGAGTATGTCTTATCTAAATGTCTGTGATAGGTTTCCAGCAGACTAAGGCCATATCAACAGCACAAGTATGCTACCACATCTTAAAGATCTGCAAAGGCAAAATGGATACACATTTATGCAGAACTAAATCATCACTTTAAACATCTCATCAGGATTAACTATACCTCCCCAAAGCATGAGGTCACATAAAATTGTTCCTTCACATTCTAAACTAACTAAAGATGAGTTATTTATAAAAAAAAAATCCTTTTTTTCAGTTTCTCAACAAATCAAATAAATTTATTCATTGATACTGTCATTATAACATCCTGTTACCAGAGATAATGGATTTCGACTATTGATGTGTGTTCGAAATCAATTTCATGAGTGACAAATTTATTTTCTTTAGGTTGCTCAACATTGGATCCATGAACTGTCAATTGTGTATAAAAATATAATTGAAAACAAATCTTTCCACTGTCTTTAAAATCCTTTGTCTTGGCATGCACAAGGATGCTGGTCTTGACTTTTTTTTTTTCATCCCCTTCTATGAATTGTAAGCAATTTTGTCCAAGCATCCACAGTTTTTCTGACAAATATTTTCTGAATACTTCCTATTAAAATATATCAAAATACCAAATAGATCAATCTTTTTTTACAGAAAAAAAAATATACAAACTCTCTGCACTGGATCTCAGATCCAGAGTCAAAATCCTACCCAAGGCAGCAGTTAGCATCCTCACCTGAAACTGATGTTTAATCCCCGGTCTCAAAGCCCTTAGATCTTTAAAAGCCAGGGAGAAAAAAACGTTTATTTGCAACCTGCTCCATGGGTGCTTTGTTTGATTTACTAACTTGCAACCAGAGATTCCTTTTCTCTATGAAGTAATTCTAACAGTGACAACTCATAGTTGAAAAAGCTACCATTTTTCTGGAATCTGAACATATACCATGTCACTGACTGCACTGCAGGGCTTGCTGGTTGCTTGCCTTTTCCAACAACAATTTGCAAGCAGCAAGCCAGCTCTATTAGCTGATTCAGTGCAGCCATGACAATTTTATACTAGCCCCACTAGCAGCTGAGCGAAACAGCAAGGTTGTTTAAATAAAAAAAAAGTATAAAGACTGCATTCATACAAACTTCTCTAGTTCCACTTACATCTACAAAGCATTCTAAAAACAACAAGCTGTTCTGCGCAGGGAAAATTACAATTTATCAAGGACCTGCCATTAAGAAAAAGTAGGCTTCCTCACTTTCCCATGTTGCGAGTCACACCCATGGGAAGGCAAGCAAGCAAACCTTCCAGTATTCCTTTCAGTACATGAAGCAAGCAGCTGACATAATTAGATGCAAACTGGATAGTATCACAGTCCTCAGTAAAAAAGATCAGGATATTTAGAGTGTCAGAGTCAAACCACATCCTGTACAAAGTGCTCAAACTACTCATTCCATCTCACAGTATTCAAAAACACGTAACCATGAACGACTCTGTTTTAACAAGAGGTATCAAAGTCTTTGAAGAAACCCCACAGAGGTGTAGTGATTCCAGAC
The DNA here is from genome assembly GCA_034008185.1 of Gorsachius magnificus. Taxonomy (NCBI): domain Eukaryota; kingdom Metazoa; phylum Chordata; class Aves; order Pelecaniformes; family Ardeidae; genus Gorsachius; species Gorsachius magnificus. Next base: position 50,779,152 of record CM067083.1, on the reverse strand, counting down.
ATTTGTGTTCTCCAACACCGTTAAAAATAGGGTTTTTTGGTAGTTGTTGCCAAAATTTCTTCTCTGACAAGCACCAAACTAAGAAAATTGTAGAATAGATCTGGATTAGCAAAGACTTGATTTATTAATTTTACTTTGAACAGGCAGCTATTGCAACGCCAGTTACACAAGTGGTGTTTCAGAAATCCAGGGCACAAAAGTGGACTGCGTGACAATGCTTATGGAATGTTTAAGCCACAGGCAACTGAGCCTAGACCAAGCTGTTACTTCTCTGGTTTCTGCTGTTAATTACATGACCGTACCTTTTTACAAATCACTGACTTCATGCTTACTGTACTAACTGGCATTGCTACCCAAAACTAATTAAACTTAAGAAAAGTGTCCTGTTATGAAAGTAGCAAAGAAGTTTTAAATATCAAAGAAACAAGAAACTTCATGGAAACCATGAGTTATTTTTTTTTTAAAAAAAGGAACAATAAAAAAAGAAGTCCCAACAAGGAAGGAAGGAAGTTTCCAGCTTTTAGTTCCCAAAGTAATTTTGCCTTTTAAGCTTCCTTATTCCCACTAACAAATTAATTCTTGATCATTCTTCTACTTCAGGTCCTGAAATCCATCCTCCAGGAGACTGATAGACACCTGCACTGAGATTTTGCAAGTACCTGCTTCTGGGGTGTCTGTGACCTTTGTTCTTGGCTCTCAAAATTTAGATATTCTGGCCTAACTTTGACAAGGCAAGCCACTAGAGAAGAAAAAATTAGTAAGGGGCAACTTAAAAAAAAAGCTAATGCTAATAAGCCTTTGTTCCTCTGTTGGCATATTTAGATACTACTCACATGTTTGAAAGTTCAACATATGTTTAAATGACACACTATACTAGCACCTGAGTACTCAGAGCTTTGCAGAATCAATCTTTCATTGGCATCTGATTATGTGTATGGTAAGAAAAGCCAAGCTAAAATAACTGAAATGCAATGTTAAAAATGCAACTTTAAAAAAATAACTGAAAACAGATCCTTTTTCCTGTATGATATTTTTCACTCTTGTGCACAGTAAACGTAAGGCAGATGTCAGTAAATGCTAAATGGAAAATTTTCTTTTGAGATCATCGTTTTTATGGAATACTTTGCCCATGTGACAAAACCTACTGTTTAACATTGGTATTTAAAATTGAGGACGATACAATACTGACCAATCCGCTTCATAATCGATTTTTAAAAAATATTCTTATAGTAAAATTCAACTACATGATTGCTTACTGCACATATAAAACATCTAACAAAATATTTGTCTTTTGAAATGAAACAATGAAATAAAGATGCTTGCTGGTATCAAAAATGTCCTCCTGCACATTCTTGACAGATCTAATGTAAAGCCTTCTTTCTCTTTTTCCTCCCCTTTTCCTTCTTTCAATCTAAAAAAAAAAGAAATTAAAATTCTTTGCAGAATCTAATAAACATAGCAGGGAGAAGGAGAGGGACATGGAAAGAAAGGTCTTCAAAGGATATTCTCCTAGCTTCCTTAGGAGCTTAATACAATCTTATGAATCCTGTGGAAAATAATGAAGTAACATAGTCTTACATTTGGAAAAGAACAAACAAATTAAAAAAAGAAAGGAACGTGAACACAGAGTAACAGTATCCTATTTCTTGCTCAGCAACTAGAATCTGACGGAATGCTCACTTTTCTGTAACATATTTTGAAATGCCAAAAATATTGCCCACTATGCTGAGAAAAAAATTCAATTTAATCAGAAATATTTTTAGCGTGTTTTAATACTAACATTAATACTTTAACCCTTAGATAAATACCATCTGAATTGCAAATATGTATAATGTACTTTCTAGAAAACAGGAAGCTCTGATACAGTATGAACAAAAAATATAAATATCTCCCTGAAAACAAGGGGTCATTACAAGGCATCAGGATAAACAGCAATGTGAAGGATAAAGCATCTATAATGCATCTTTTTGTGTGCATACAGATTAGCACAGATTATCAGAAAAGATGGCAAATGGTAAGGGAAAGAGCCCTCTCTAGTCATTCTCTGATTCTCCTAACTCCAGACATTTCCAGGAACTGGCTTATTCTCACCAAAAGAATTCTGAATATTCACTATTAAATCTGCTTCCTGTGACGAAAACCATTATAAATCCCACCTCACGCAGACAGACTCATTAAAGATATTCCATGACTACTTTTTGGATGTGAGGATATAATTCAGAAAAAGTAGAAGGATTAGACTGGCTCAGTCTAGGCATGACTGAGCAAAGCACATACACCACAATTTAAATCCTGTTGATTTTGATGGGGTTATTCAGATGCATTAAGCTAAATGCAGGTTTAGTTGCTTACTGAGCTCAGGACATGATTCAGGTCTGAATGTTCTGCAGAACCTCAAAAAAACACAGAGACACTATCAGCATAACAAGGACACTTCTCTAGAAATATTTTATTCCCTGCTATTACAAGTAACACTAAACATATTAAATGGAAAACACCAGAGGAAAAAAAAAGAAAAGATTTCTCAGTAGATTCAGTTTCTGTTCTTTTTCCCAGGATAGGGAAATGAACTACAACCAGAGCAGAATTTGCCAAGTGGCCACGTTGCTTCAGTGGCACGTAAAGCAATCACCTCTGCACAGCACTTCTAATGCACTAAACTAATTTCTCTATTTTCTCTGGAATTTCACTGGAATACCTTTACTTTAAAAGAAGAAAAAAGCTACAAAAATGTCTGAGTTTTTGGTACTTGGGCTTTTTAACGACAAGGAATACAAACGTGGGGATGGGGGGGAAGTGCTCCATTTAACACTTCCTGTACCTTGGCACATCATGGTGTCTTCAAGACCAGCTACTATTCAACCTTGCCTTCTGTTTACATTTTGTAACTTAGACAAAACCCTGCTTCAATGTGCTATGGTATTCTAATGATTTCTTAAAATAGTAGCATACTTCCCTGATTGTGTAATAGGAATTTGACTTTAAAGATGAAAAAATTGGCAGCAAGATTGAGAGGGATGTGTAGAATGCCTTAAACCATTATTTTAAACTGCTCAGATCTCTAGAAGGTGGTGTTTCATTAACCAAAACATAATTCAAATACAAATGTAGAGAGTTAGAAAGTCAAAGGTACAATAATTTGCAAGCCTCTAAATAATGGAAGTTCATCTTGGAACAAGATTTTCACAGTTTGCCAATGTCACTAAATAACAATAAATGTACTACCTTTTGCAAGTAGAAATGGTATATTTTCAAATCGTACTCATTGTGTGAAAGAAATGAGGTGTTAAATAAAAAAAAATGTACACTGTTAAAATAATATTCTTCTATAATTTCTAACTGAATATAGCTATCTGGGTCTTAATTTTTTTAACTCACACTCTAAAATGTTTTGAAAAATTGATATTTGAACATGGCTGAATGAAAATGACTCCTCTTTTTTTTTTTTGACAGTTTCACCTTTTATTCTTTTGTGGCTGGACAGCGAAAGTCCTAAAAAGACAGTCTTTAAGTGAGATTCTTTTCAGAGTTTTTTGAATGTATAGGCTATGGTTGAGAATTTGTAGTACAAAGGACAGGATAGTGTATTAGAAAGCAATGATGCAACTCTATGATAAAACAGATGCCAGTGGAACAAGTACTCTCCATAAATTACTCCTTACTAAGACCTGCAGTATCTAACTAGTTGCAGGGAATTTGAACATATATATTTCTATGCCTAAAAATACAAAGGTAACCACCTAAAAAACAGAGATGACAAACTCCCACCAACTTCTGCTGAAAATTAACAGCATAACTACCTAAGGAGCACTAAGCAGATGTTCCAAACACCCTGCAGGTGTACAATGAATAGCACAGAGATCACAGATCTACCAAAGTATATGCTAGTCCACCTACTGACTTGTTGGACCCTGGTACAGACTTTTGTGCTGACTAATAATTTATTCAAAGTCTACTAAATATTTCTCATTTCTCTCAGTAATTTTTATGAATTGAAATTTAAAATAAAAGCATGAGCCTTTTATTTAAGCATCACATACCTTAAAGAATGCAAAGGAAAGAACATACCATTATCTTTTTTTCCTCCAAAGAAAATTATTATAGACTTGCATGAAGGATTAAATATCTCTTACAGGGTACTAACACATCCTTCACTGACATTTAAGTCTGCAAGGGTTAAAAACACGAGCAATACTTTGAGAGGGGTCTGGTTCAGGTATATTTTGAGTGAGTGAATGGGTCATTGACTCAGCAATGATCTTGTATTGCTGAAGTGTCAGGGGATTTTTCTCAATGACCCTGATGGGAACAATATCACATTCTCACTGTTAAGGTTAATATTTTTCCTGTCTTCTGTGATCCGTTCAACATTGCGATGATCTACCAATATCTAAAATATTTACTAAGTTTCGAGAGATTTATGTTTGCAAGACTCCAAAGAATCCCTGAAAATTCTCATCTAAATTTTGACCTTTCATCCTGAGGTTAAAAATGAAAAACATATTTGTATTTATAAATCCAGTATAATGCATTCTAGTTTTAGAGGCCTTCCTGAAAAAAAAAAAAAAAAAAAAAATCAAGGCTGATACTAATATCTAGAAAATATAAGAAAATCTTCGTTGATTCTGAGGATTTGAGGATTTAAACAAACTTCACCAATAAAAGTTAAATACTCCTCCTGAAAGCACTGAATATTATTTTGTGATGTTCCTCAGTACCATGACCTCATGTGTCAGCTTTTTGTCAATTTGACTAAAGGGGAATACAGGACAATGTCTTGGGGGTGTACTGTAGCTCTAGCAAATATACATAGACACATATATAGCATGTGTATATATATACACACATACACAATATTGATCTGTACATAAATACACAGGAGATGTACAAGCATCATATATACATGTATATACATATATAGTTATTGTGTGTGTATATATCACAACTAATTAGCAATATTATGCAACAACTGTTGATATTCCAGACTGACTGATGTTAGCATTCTGCTGCCCCTGACAGTGATGATATGAAGATAACCACCTCTCCCAAGGAGTTTAGGGATGTAACACAGAACCCTCTGCTGTATTTGTGATTCCTTAAACTTGATGTCTCTTTTGCTGTGTTTGTAATGAAAAGAAAAATCTTAAAATTGTCCCTGTACTGTTTTTTTTTTAGCCTCTTGCAGCTTTTTATCTTTTAACATTTTGAGTTGTGTTTTCTATGGTGTATTGCAGATTTCTCTAATGATGACCATGGCACACTAGAGCTGGGAGGGAGGGAGGTGAACATGAACATGTAGATTTCTCAGGTTTTTCCCCCAGAGCCTGTGATTGTCTCTATCCCCACTAAGTAAAAATTTGCAGTAGAAGATCTTGCGAGTACCATGCTTTCTGACCTCAGCCACTAACACTACACTGCAACGTTGTTAGAGTACGCTTCACTGCTTTTGCCAGTATTCCATGTCCTTGCCAGGACAGACTGAACTGGCAAAAGACAGGATGCTCTTCAGATAAACGCGCCTCTCTCCTTTGCTACTGTGTGGTGTGTTGCTTCAGATGATATTGTTGTAGCATGCACAGGCTATGAACTACACTTCAGAAATTTTAGGAACATAAAAGAGACAACAAAGAAGCAATGGCTAATGGATGCAGAGTACACGAACACTGACTTACCAGATGTACACAGCAGTGCTGAGCATTCGTACAGAATGAGTCAGGTCAAATCAGATGAAGCTAGGACAACTAGTGATGCCTGTAAACATTTGTATGCAGAAATCCAAAGGTGGAACTTAACTCTCAAGTTGAACAAAAATAAATTAGTGAGAGCACACTTGCAAAGTTTGCAGCCATTTCTAAGTGGTTTGACTAGGGGATTCATTCAAAAGATAAAGGGAGAATCAGAATTTTTTTGATACATCCTTGAAATCAACATGTCATTTGCTACCACTATTTTGAAGTTATCAACCAAAGATAAGGAATATTTAGAAAACATTAAGAAAAAAATAGTTGAACATTTGGGGCAGCAATGTCAGAGCAACCAGGCTCACAGAAAGAAAGAGGGAGAGATATGAAAAGGTTGCAGTAAGCAAAGCACAAGATGATCAAGAAGTCAGTAAAGACTTTCAATGTGGAGACTGAGGATTACAGTACTATGGCAGGGAAAAAAAAAAAGAAAAAAGAGAAGGATCTTAGAATGGCTTAGAGAAAAGGTGCTTTAGAAGTTATGCACTAGGAGCAGCTGGAAGAGAGATTCTGGTATTATGATGGCTTCAAGAATTATCAGATCTCAATTAAATTCCAGACAAACCAGGAGATGGAATCTAAAGAGTGGTTTTAGAAAATACATTATGGTACTTTCACGAATGCAGACAGCTGCAAGAAACACTGTGTTAGACACTTGTGATGAATTACTTAACCTATTTGCCAGCACACAAAGGGTATATTTTTCTAAGGATAATGATACTAGTTTTTCAAGAAACAGAACAGTAAAGGACAGTCGTCTCCCTTACCGAGAACCGACTGCTTAGGCTAGTAGCTAGAATTCAGAGTACTTGCCATATAACATAGGTGTTCGCAAAGGGACTAAATTAACTGTAATATCTACATCAGGAATTATAACGCACTTGTGAACTAATTTATCAGGTTAAATTCAACCAAAGTTTAAAACAAACAAACATACCAACCCCAACAAGGAAACCTATAACAGGCCGCTTCCTCCCCCCACCCCCAAGTTGTCATTGTGGGATAAACTACTATTATTTAAAAAAAAAAAAGTACTCTACAAGTTAAGAGCCATATTAGGGAATTATTTGGTTAGAAGGTAGAAGACCATCGCTTTCAGGGGGGGATTCATATAACCAAACTTTAGCAAACAATTTTATAGTTTGCCATGAAACAGTTAACTGTGGCTTGTTAGATGAGGGCAGATATTGATACTTGACTTCAGTTAGGCTTTCAACACTGTGTCACAAAAGATCCTTATAGAGAAGCTGATGGAGTATGAGCAGGATAAGCAGGCAATGAGGCAGACTGAAAAACAGCTGAAGAGCCAGGTTCAGGGAGTGGTTATCAGTGGCATGAAGGCTACTTGGAGGCTAGTGGTGTACCCCAAGGGGCAATATTGGGTTCAGTCCTGTTCAACATCTTCAATAATGATCTGGACAATGGGGCAGAGTGCACCCTATCAGCAGGTTTGCTGATACAAAGCTGGGAGGAGTGGCTGATACACCAGAGGCATATGCTGCCACCCTGAGGGACCTCAACAGGCTGGAAAAATAAGCTGACTCGAACATCTTCAAGTGCAACAGGGGGGAGTACAAAGTCCTGCGCCTGGGAAAGAAAAATCCCAGACACCAGTATATCATGGGCCTGATCAGCTGGAAAGCAGAAGAGGACGTGGGGTTTGTGGGAGACACCAAGTTGAACATGAGCCAGCAATGTGCCTTTGTGGCACGGTGAGGGTGACCAAGCACCAGCAAAGGTTACCCAGAGAGGTTGTGGAATCTCCATCCTTGGGGATATTCCAAAGCTATCTGGAAATGGTCCAGGCAACCTACTCTAGGTGACCCTGCTTGATCAGTGGGGCTAGACTGAACCAGGTGACCTCCAGGAGTCCTTTCCAACCTCAACCAGTCAGTAATTCTGTGAAATGCAGGAACATCCAGAAAAAAATCATCCCATGTCAAAAATGATACCAGTGGCTCAAACTGTTGAGATGAGTCAAGCTGTTAGATGAATATCACTCACTGAATTTCAGATACCCGTAATTTCCCACTCACTGAATTTCGGATATCCACAATTTCCCCTTTTTTTTTTTTTTTTTTAAATTCAACATAGAAACAGCATTTTTTCTGGTTTAATTATGAGATATTTTAGCAACAACTAGAAAGCTCTAAGCCCTTTGCTCTCTACAAATATTTTCAGGATTGCCACTAGTGACAATCAATTTACTTGCCTGCTTAAAAGTAATTAAAATAACAAAATAATAATTTTATTTAAATGAAATATTGGAAAGAAGAGCATAAAATATGACATAAAAATTTCAGTTTTATGAAGGTCATGTTATTGAAATCAGAGACCCAGGCTCTGTGGCAAGTTTTCTGAACACAGATACTCTTGTAAAATAAAGACACTCTGTTTTTGACACAGCCATAATAGAATATATAAATTCAGAAACAAGAAATGAATTATTCTGCCTCTGACCAAGGAACTCCTTGAGGCCTTTCAGAGGACAGTAGCAGAAGGTCACATATTTTGTTGCTTATGTAGGCCAATCTGAACATCTCATACTGGGAGGAAGCCTATTAAAGTGCTGCCTGACTTATGTATAGGCAGCACATTGACTGGGAGAAAATTCTTGTGCCTGTATTACCAAGCAGGCACACTGCAGTCTTTGTTTTCTTCTCATTTATACCTGTGAAAAAAGTCAGGCTCTTGCAGTATTCTAATTTTCATCAAAAGCTATACAAATGATGCCTTTTTTTTTTAAGTATTAGATGCAGCATCTAAAATTTATTGCACTAAAATGTAAGAAATGCCAATGAGTTGAATGTAGAGCATTTTTCCTTTTAGTATTCTGTACTCAGCACACTCCACATGCTTTTCACAAGCACTACTTAGTTTTCAAGTTTAGCTAATCATAACTCTCTCCAACTTTTCGTCTTCTTACTGTGCCAAAGTTTATGGCATTGTAAAACCAATAAAACAAACCAAAATATCTGAGTAGCTGGGGAAGATACTAAGCATACCAGACATATAGAGCACTTTGTCTTTAAAACAAGGAAGAGGGGTTGTAATAGGATAATTCATAAAAACTGTAGCGCAGAAATTAAATAAAGAGAAAGTACTACAGATTGCCATAAGCCAGAATCACCTAATAGCATTAAAGAGAAAGGAATGACCATTAGAGTCTATGAGATACTCTAAGTACCCCTCACCCTCAAGGGCCGGTACATGCTTCACTGCTTTATGTGAAGCCTTGCATCCTTTTCAAGTACAATCTTGTTAATCAGTTTTCAAGGTCACAGCTGAATGCAAGAGAGCCAGGCTATCCATACGTAGAATATACTTATTTCTGGAAAAATAATAGTTCTATTTATGTGAAAATTATACTCTCTTATGCAACACAAGTCCAAACCTGCAAACATTTATCCCCATTGATATCATAAGAAAAGCCCCCAAACCCACAAAACTGTTTGCAGAATTGAAGTCTAAAGAGTCAAATGAGAATTGCCCAAGGTGCCTGCACACCTTTCAGAGGGTTTCCAGCTGACAGGAGAAAATGCAGAAGGTGAGAGGAAGTGCACCCACTTCAGGAATGTGACATTCCTGTTAGAATCTGGGTAACTATGGCATAGGCAGGATGGGATGAAGAATGGCAGTACATTAAGCTTTGTTCTCCTCTTCATCACTTATATTGCCCAGTGCAGCTTCCTCTTCCATTAAAGGAGGAGGTGGGAGAAGGAAAAGAGACTGGCCAAGAGGGCATAGCAGGAGGCAAACTGCAGCTCTGAGAAGTCCTTCTGTTTCTCCATTTGATCCCAGGACAGCACAGCTATGTAGAGTCTGAGTAGACTGACATTTTTCTAAATGAACCATAACAAATTATTAGGTATTAATATGTGGCCAGACAGTACTAAAATTAGATTTCTGAAAGTAAAGTTCCAATAAGACAGGCATTACAAAAACCGTGGAATAATTATAACCCAATTAAAAAGTGGACAAAATACCCTCTTCAAACAACAAAAACCCAAACAAAAAAAGATCCAAACAGCTTTCCTGGCTTTGTTTAAAGAAATCTGCCAAAGTTTTACAATGAAGAAAGCAGCTGAAATAAAAATGGATCACATAGTTAATCTGCTAAAGAAAGGAGAGAGTCGCCCTAGTTTGACATTACTTGAGGATCAGTTGTCTCCCAAGAGCGATTCAAATGAGGAGATCTTACTGATGGAAAGGAGCTTTAAATGGCTATTAATATCATCCTGACCTGCAATCCCTAACAGTGATCATGGAATTTCTACGGGAGGGCAATTTAGGGAAGAAAGAGTCCAAAGGCTTCAGCAGACTCAAAAAAAGAAACGAATGGTTCTGATGCAAGATGGTAATCACCAGCGGTAATGGAGGCAGGTAGTCAGTTCTTCCTGAGAAGCAGCTTAATAACCTTGCCATTCACACCTGCAGGACCTCATCGGGACCAGTTTATCCAGCTGCATTATCATGACCATTCTTCATTAGCCATAGAGACCACAAGTACTTAGAGTCAGAATACTTACTTGAAAGTTCCTCTAATCCTAAGGCCCTATATACTTACCTTTGAAAGATGGTGAAGAAATAAAAGCTTTCAAGAAAAATCCATTTGATTTAATACTTACTGCAGGATTTTTACTTCTTTTAAAATGAGTCTTTTTAAACACTATTACTTTAGCAGATACACACACAAAAATATGCCCCCACAAAACTATAAGAATTATTTTGGCTGAAATTATAGATATATTTGAAGTACAAGACAGAAAGAGCTATTTCTTGCAAACTCATTGTTGGAAGTCTTTAAAATGCTTTTTCTCTCTCCTTACTTGGTATTTTACTTTAAACACAAAATTAAATTACAAATGCATTGAACAGAATAAATGACTTTCTGAAGCTGTTTTATCTTTATGTAACCAGACTGAACCATATTACAGCTTCACTCTCACCACATGCTTCCCGATCGGGACGTGGTCCGATTCCTTTTGAGGCACATATAACAAAAGTGAATAAATATAACTTCTTTTGTCAGAAAATCCAATACAAGTCAGCCAGTTTGGAGGCTCTGTAGGGACCAAGGGCTTAGTCTAGTTCAAGATTGACATCAGCACTGTCAATCCGTTTGCAAGAAGCAACATTTCTGGGTGCAGTCAGTGTTGCTGTACAGTGTATCTCAAAAGGCTGGCCCTCGGTTTCTTGCCAGCTGTTTGTATGATACTGGCTTTAGTGATCACAGAGAATGTACCCTACAGGAAGAGGTTTGACTGTGCTTTTTGTTGCTGCAAACAAAACAAGAAGAAGAAAGAGGAACTGAATTTGCAATTTGAAAAATGCAAATGGCACTTGCATGCCAAAACTGTTGCTGATTCCTACTTTTACCAGAAATATAGGCAGATTTGTCTTTTGTGCAAAGTGAAATAAGGATAGTGTAATTACTGGGGAAGAAAAAAACTTAAAAATGTAATACACTTCAAATAACTGAAGATTGCTTATAGAGAAGAAAGCAAGACAAAGGAAGAAACAAGTAAATACACATATGTATTTATATATTACATATAAAGATATATGAAAAAAATAATCAAACCTCCATTTTGCTTAAAGTGACACAGAACTGAAACTGACACAGAACTGAAACTGACTCAGAGGAGGGTTTTTTTAAGGTTTATAGCTATAGCAAAACTCTGAAAAGGCTCTGAAATCTTTGCACAAAGCAGCAGCGTTTATGCTAACTCATGTATTCAGCAGAGTAGGCATCATTTTCTCGTATCTTGCTATCTACCAATGCACGTTTTCTCTGCTGTTTTAATCTCTATGCACTAATACTGAACTCTTCCATTAGCATTTCCAACCACAGGCACAGTTGATCTCCAGAGATCACCTGTAAGATACTACTTCTCTGCAAGACAAAGTTATATCAGTGTGGTTGGAGAAATGATATTACAAAAAATTGAAAACCTTTTGATGGACATCTGTACTTGTTTTCATCCTGCTTACTGCATTTCAGTGTACGCTGATAAGGAATTACTTTAAACTAAACTAAATATCTCAAGTGAAAATAAGACTTAGCACAGGAGCTTGTACCAATATAAAAACGTGTTTTAATTGGTGCTATTTTTCTTGTTGTATTCTTACAATGACTTGTTAATGCAACTATCACTACCATTTAGGAACTAGTACTGGGAAAATGATCATTTCCTTAATGGTCTCCATTTTCATCAGTCTTCAGATGTCTGCAGGAAGCTCTCTTAATGTGTCACAGACATTGCCTGAACTTAAGAAAACCCCTATGATTTATTTCTTGTCATATTCAAACCTCATTGCAAATCAGCATCTTTTTGCACCAAGTTCGTAACAGTTATTTGTAAACAATTTTAACTTAACGCCGTCAGGGGACTGAATTAACTTTCATTGTCCCTGCCTGACCTTGCCCTAGAATGTTCCTTTCTAAGGAAAATCTAGTCATGTTGATATCTCAGTTGATAATGAGCTTAGTCTGTCACATCACAATTTACACTAAAATGTTTACTATAATATATAATATATATGTAACTATAATATAGTAATATATAATATATATATACACTAGTGATATTGCTAAAATAATTGTTTAAAGTAAACATGTAGTTGAGTTTATTAAATGAAGTTTTATGCTAATACATTCATTGGAGGAAGAAGGAATTTCTCTGCAGAAGATCTAAGAAAGTTAGAACCCTACTGGTTTCTCTTACAGTAGAAAATAAAGAACAAACTCTTTATGAGACTGGCTTCAGAAATTGTCCTCTTTTCAGAGTCGACCTTTAAAAACATCCGAAAAATGAGGGAGAGGAAGGAAGAGCTATAAAGGATCATGAGCTGCTAAGAAAAAAAAAAATTCTCTCTAATAAAATCCATTAAAGTTCCATCAATTGCTTTCAAACGATTACAAGACTGTAATGCACTAACAGAGCTTTGCATGCTGCTGTTTATAACTGGCAACAGAAAATGTGTGAACTATTTTCCTTACACTGATGTCAGTTCAGTACAGCGTGCTATGCCAGTTTGTTCTACACCATGGTTTATACAGAAATAAAACAATAGTTGTGCCCATTTATTATGCATAAATAAATGATCATATTTCTTGAACATATATCTCAATCCCTGCTTGTTCTCCCAGACAAAATTTTGTAGCCATATGCCCCTGAAATTGATAGACATCAAAAATATGATTCTAGAATTTGGGATTAGTACATTGTCCTATACATCTATTGAAAGCAATATGTATGCACTTGCCCTCAAATTTCATATAAATTGTTACTTTCCTAAAATATTTGAATTAGGCATTTATGGAATCTGATAACAATCCCTACTGAGCTATTGCACTGAGGAATTGAATGGCTATAAAAGACATTACCTAGGACAATAGTTACCGTTCCATATTAGATAATTAAGTGACTCTATGAAGTGTCAAGCAACACTTAATAAAGTTCCCTGCATATTATGACAGGTTCTCTGTCTTATGAACAATCTTTCATGTGTTTGATTTCAGAAATTACATCCTGGTACTTTTGCCCAATATGGCTATTTTCAATTTTTGCTAAATTTCTGCAAATTAAAATTATTCTGCCATGTGTGTATTTAGGTTTTTGCTGCTGGGCTGCTTTATTCTTTCTCTAATGTTTTCACTCATTTCTCTATGTTGTAAATGCCTGCCACAACTTCCACTAGTACTTTTTTTTTCCCCTTTCCAACTTTTGCAAAATTACAATAATAAGAGTTTGACAATACTGCTATAGCAGATGTCAATGATCTTGCTATGATTTTATGACTCAAAAATAACCTAGAAAAAATGAACCATAGTGGAAAGCAACGGTTCACATTACTTTTTTCTCTCCACAGCTTTATAAAACTAAGTATACAGAATATAAGCTACAGTTAGATTTGTTGTTGTAGATTTTATCCAAGACACAGAATCCTAAAAGTTTTATTCAATTATCAATGCAAATGCTAAAAAATTACTTTTTATGTCTTTGTCAGAAATAGATTTAATAGCTCCATTTCTTCCATGTTAAACAATTTTCTGTGTCATCTTCCAAAAATTAGGCTTTAATGGACTTAGTGTTTATAATTTTTTAATACTCTTTATAGAATTGTTTAGGAATTTGCTTATTTTTATTTGACTTCTGCTTCAATAACAGCCTACACTCTCTATATCTTTTTCAGTTCACTGAGTAGTCTATATCTTCTTCATTTCTTTTGTCCTAGCAGAATGCACTTCTTTCCTAACCAATAGTTGATGATAGTGCACCAAAAATTTCTCAAAACTCAGTTAAATAGATACCCATTAGTAGCAACTAAAATAATTTCTGTTCTGCTTGTATTCTCTCTCTCCAGGACACTGAAAATACAGAATAAAACAAAAAGGAGTGTTGGCTAAAACTGAAATTGGGAAAATGAAATTGAGGAGATATAGTGTATCTCATAAGAAGTTAGAAATGCACATTACAGAAATCAATTCAAAATAGAAATAAAATTCAGTTGTGATTGTTTCAAATACTCCTAGCAGTGTCTGTTTCAAAAACACTTAAACTGTATCAAAAGTCATATATACCTATATGTACGAAAACATAAGTGTAAGAAATCAGCAGCTAGTCAAGACATTTCCTTCCATGACTCCTTCCTACCTGTGATAACTTCTTCCAGTTAAGCAGAAAATGAACGCAATTTTCTGCCTTTACTTTTTCTGCTGATGTTGAGTTAATCAGGACACAGTGGTTCTACCTCCAAGTAGCTGCAGAGTGGCTAAGAAGAGATCACTTACTTGTCAGTTACTAAATGTCAATTCATTAAAAACATTAAACCAGGGGTAAAGTTTTCTTCAGCTGTCATATTCACATTCAATTCCTTATGGTTGCCCATTTTTGAAATATTATAAAAGAAAGTCAGAGACATTAAAAAGCAATGGCCCAACAGCTCTCAGCTTATTGAAGTGCAAGATTAGCCAAATGACCAGCTGCTCAGCAGACAGCAACAGCTGAAGCTCCTCCACAAAACCTTCCCAAAATCCTTCAGTTGAGACCTGAAAGCAACATCTCTCCCTGCAATTTGTTCACCTTGTTCCTTCAGACCTCAGCTCTCTGCTGAAATTATTAGGCTTGCTAATTAGTATTGCCTGTGACGGTGAGTCTTTGAAATATGGAAATCTCTCCAAGGACAACTGGTTTGTGACCTTCAATAACATTTCTCATAGGTCACTATATTGCTATCAGATGGTGATAATAATCAGCTATTATTAACCTTGCCCTGGAGCAAAACCAGAGAGAAAAACCTTTGTCTTCAATGTTAAGGAATTAATTTTAAAAAGGAAAGAAGGCCACAAACACCTGAACCTGCAAACATCTGTGACAGAAAAGGCATTCAGTGGGCTTGCAAGTTTCAAAAATGTCTTTGAACACTTCACAAACATCTCCTACTTTGCTTTTTTTATACATTGCAAATGAACTCTTTTATATTTAAACTTACAGCACTTGCACTAAAATATATTTATTAGCTAATATTTTTCATTGATTGTTCATATGCAAGTAGTCATACTCTTGGTCTTCCTCAAAATATTTTGGAAGTGAGGTCCACCAAATTTTGCACATGGTGTACTTGTATACCTGACACCTTTCAGTTTTAAAACTACTAATTCATCCGAATACATTGAAACTATTAAATCTTTGTGTCTTGTAACATGCATTAATATACATAAGTGAAGAAATCTGCAAAAACAGCTCACCGTATTAATCATGCCATAAATAAGAACAGGGTGAAGATACATCTAATATGGAGCCTACTGATAATATTCTGCAATCTGCAGGCTTTAGGTGAAACCACAAAGAAGGAAAAGTAGGCAGGTTTTGTTCTCTCAGATGGAGAGAAAAGTTCATGCTTTATGTTTAGCAAAGGAGGCAAGTGAAGTTGCATAAAACCCTCCTCACTTGTCCCCTGCCAGCAAAGGACATGTACAATATGACAATACAATAGTTTTACCAATCTATTCTTTTCTTCACAAATCTGTAGAAACTGGAAGCTGTCTCCCTGAGATGCAGTTGCAGTGCAGATCTTAATAGATCCAGAGGCAAAACAGAAAGAATAGCAATGCTGTCCTGTCATTGCCATAGGGGGCTGCTGTATAGGAGCGGTTACAGTTCAGTGGAAAGGTTAAGGGAACTGAATTTCATGAACGAGGCACATGATCCAAAAGCCCATGGTACAAGTGTCTGCGTCTAAAACCCATGGTGTGTGCCACTAAAGAAATGAAGGTCACCGCTGGTATTATTAGATTTTTGTTCATGTTTCAAATACCAACAAAAGCACCAACAAATTATTTTCTCTGCATGGGTTTACATGTATCAGAATTCAAATATTACAGCTGTAACAATTACTATTTTATAGGCTACCTTATTGGGGAAAAGAAAAAAGCTCTAAACCAATTAGTAACAGTTCTTAGTTTGATATTTGATTAATTTCTTACTTTAAGTGATTCTTAAGAAATCCCATTAATTTCAGGAGCATTAGGAGAGAAAGCAGTAGACATTGTCCCTGATGGTCATAGTACTTAGACAAAGTAGATTTAATTCTTAATGTAATCTTTTCCCACTTCTCTTTGAACTACTCAAGGTATATAAAGACAACAGAATGTAACAGGCAGAGATTTGGAGCGGAGACCACATTATCAATGCAGGTCACAGAGAGGGAAAATGTGCTTTAAAAAGATGAGCTAAATATAGAGTTAATAACTTGCCTGGATTATAATGGCCCAATGGGTAACTTTAGGATCCTATACCCCAGAAGCGAAGAGAAATAGCAATTATAAGTCTAGAACAAGGTGCTATTTACTCTTCTGAAAAACATCACATGGACAATGTCTTTTAATGGATGCACTCTGCATTTTGATCTCGGAAGGGAACAGAAGGTCCCTGGTAAAACTCTCTTCAAATAACAGCAAAATTGACCTGAATCAGATTTGTAGGATGGATTCTTCACTTTGAAAGTGTTTACAGTTCAGATATGGATCCTTATCAGAAGTTGAATTTTGCAAAGTGTCGCTTCAGCTGTAACATTTGATTCAAATCATGAAACTAAAAATTCTGGAATTATCTCTATTTTAAAGGTTTTGAATACCATGGCAGGCCTGCTACCTCATATACTTTTTGTCACACTCACTGCTATCTTCCTCCTCTGATATTATTTGTCTTTTTAAAAAAATTCAGACTGCATTAATGCCAGCTATTTACAGAAAGAAAGAAAGGTAAGGCAAATGATTTCAGAGGTTTCTAAACAACCTTTTAAACTTTAATAGAAGAAATATTTTACTTCAAAGCAATGTACAACCTTAATGTGCAACGTGGGCTATATCATAAAAATCAAAATCCAATATATTACATTACAAAAATCTTAATCCCATAATAACCTAGGGGAGTTGGTCTTCTCTTGGCAGGTAAAATCCATAGGTAAAATCCAGAACTGAAAATCATTCATATGTATTTGTTGGGAAGCAAATGATTCTATCCCTTACCAGTTTGGAAATACTACCCCATAAAAATGAAGCTCATTAGTCTCAGTCCTGACCCTACAGTAACAAAAATGAGTGAGTAGGAGTAATAGGGGGATGGCACGAACTGCTGCTGGAGGGAAAAACTTTGTAAATTGTACTATTGCTTCAGAAAAAAAAATAGACTGAAAAAAAAAGATGTCTGATTAAGGGCTAGTGAGAAGTTTAGGAGGCTCATAGTCCCACCAGAAACAGATTAACACAGTTATCCCTAATGACATGCAGAGTCATTCAGTCTCTATAGATGGAAGGAGAACAGAGATGTCTACTGAATTTCCAACAGGACTTCCTATAGTATGTTCCCTTTGAATTTTTCCCTCCAAGTACTGACTTTCTCCAATACTCTCCTGCCCATGGAGTGTAATATGATCACAGTCTGAATTGATTTGGCTGAAAAGAATTATGACAAAGACCTTACATTGCGGTTACCCATGAAGAACATCTAGCGTATGCACATCTAACTCTCACCACTAGCGAAGTGAAGCTCTCACTTCAACTCCAGTATTAGGCAGTTTGAACAGCAAAAAAACACATTACAAAATTCCATTGTCTAAACAAAACATTTTTTTCCAAGATTATGAAATAGAGACTTATTTGATAAAAAATTCTGATGACACAACAGCAAATACTTCTCCTTCTGGAGAATTCTTTCTACCTACTAAGTGACAGCAAGCCCTACATATCGTTTACACTTATCTGTATCTGTTGAAAACTAAAAATAATGGTGCCTTTAGGAATTGTACCCTACCTAGTTTGTGAAAGATGACGCAAGGCACTTCTGTTCTGCACATTTTATTTTTACACTGCTTAACACTGCTGTTATTCCTGAGCCTGATTTATGGGTACCCTGGGGTACTCCTAACCCTTTTGATGTTATTTCTACTGGAAACAGTTGACAAAAGCAGATCTCCCCTTGAGGATTGCACAGTTTTAGTATTTGTTTCAACTTTCAGCCATTTGCTCAACCTATTAAGAGCTTCTTCAAAGACATAAAATAGCAACCCATCACCTTGAATGCTACAGAAAAAAATAAATGCATAAAGGCTGCCAATTCACACTAACTCTGCTGTAGATAAGCAGAATACATTGGAAGGCATTACACTACATGGAATACCGCCTATGGATTTAGCATAACCCTACAAGGGTATTTGGCTCTGAAGTATTTCACTCTGTTGGTCAGAGCTGCATGAAAATATTCATATGAAATATAAACCCAAGGCAAACAGAAAGTGTGCCTAATGTAAACTTGAGAATAAAAATTGGCAATAGGCTTAAATGTTACTTGCACTTTGTATTTTTTCTAGGTACCATAGAGTATACTACTGCTTTAAATATGATTTTTATGAGCTCTGCAAACCTTGCTAAGACCATACATATGCCGTGCCAAGAATCTTGGAGCTTAACTGCTCTGCCTGTAGTGGACTAACTGTCCATAATAAATGGATAAAAAAACTAGAGAAATGGTATATCTTGCTGTGAACAATACTATTTAAGAAATACATAAATAGTACCTGGATGTCATCTTTTCCTGTTTAAATTTTTTCAGCAAAAAGGAACAAAAATGTATTTTGAAGAACAGTCACAATTTTTTTTTTTACTGTAGGGAAGCTCATACAAATTAATAGTTAATGTACCAAATACAGTTCTTCCTCTTTTCCACCTGAATGCTACAGAATGATGAAAGTAGGTTTCACAAAATGCTACAAACTGCAGAGTGCCCTGGATACTGCTTTTCAACTGCGTAAGAGCATTAGAAAGTAATTGCCGGCACAAATACATGTAGTCACCTAAATGTTTAACTAAAGTAAAAAGGTTATGGGTATTTGTGTAATTTCTTTGAGTTTTATATATAAATCTTCCAAGAACGCTAGGTTGGAGAAAAGAATTAGAAACTCTGAGCAGAGATTTCATAAGTAGCCCAAGAATTTACCTTTCTGCAACACTGATAATTCATTTAATTGTCTGATCTCTAGCTTTTCGCAAAATGGGCTTACCTTTGACCATCCTTGCAACTGGAAAAAAAGAAAATCAGAAATAGAAGCTAATATAATTTCTTTCACAGCTTTAATTGGAAAATTATTTAATTCACCCAAAGTTATACATGAAATTATATTTTAAGAACTCACAAGATGGGCCATACAAAAAATAAAATAGAGTAAGGTCTTTTTGGTACCCCAGTTCTTGGTATCACCTACAAATGTTTAATGTTACACAAAGCTGCATAATAGACTTTTATGGCTTAAAAAAAAAAAATCAAATTTCTGAAAGATAATCAGCTTTTAATGTACAGATACATTCTCAAAACTTTGGTGGTGTTATCACAGAAACGTGTATCAATATTTTGACATGATGAGGCAGAACAATTTTCTTCCATTTTAGCTCCTCTAACGTTGCCTAGAGAAGTTTGGTGTTTTGTTTTGTTTTTTAATATAGAGGAGAGCTTAACCGACACACAGTAAGTTCTCAGGAACAGACAGCTTTTCCTGCAGTCTAGAAATACTTAAGAGTTCTTGAGAACCCAGTGGACACAGGTCCTGGAGATAGGTACTGTTTATCCCACAAAGCTCACTTGTTAGTTCAGCAATTTTACCCTTTCATTGTACGTCACGGTGTTTGGTGACCTCTTGATGCTTCCTGAGCCCTATACAGGGAATACTATGACATGAATAACCCTTTCCCACACCATCTTACTGCTAAGATAAAAAATATACTTTAATTGCAGACCTAGTTTCAGCAATGATTCTCTGGGTTTCAGCTTCAAGATTATCCCAAGTTGGCTGTGATGAAGAGCTAGGCTACCTATCATGGTACTGTACAGGATATCTGTCAGTCATTGCCATTTGGCTTGGGATCAGGGATCAGCCACTGGCCCTCTCATTAGCAGTACAGACACATAGTAGGGCTCTGCACTGCAGTAAGCCAAATCATTCCTGTTTCCCAGTGTACTGTTAGAAGGGACAGGAGAACTAGCCACTTTTAAGTAGTTTAGTCTGCACCCTTGCTGCAAAATGCTGAGGTACCAATTTGACAGAGACCGATATTTGGCCTTCAACCTGTACATAGGAGCCAGTTCTACAAATATACCATGGAGGATGCTGCAGGAAGCAGGTCCTTCCAGAAGACACACCATGTGAATCAGTACAGAATTCAAGCATCGCTTGAAACTTCTCTCTTTTGACCAACAACTACCACAATTCTCTTTGGTATACGTTTTCATGTAAGGAATGGTGTTACCTGCACTGAGCAGAGTCAAGGTACAATAGTTTTATGTTAGTTAACCTTGAAAAAGAGAAGAAACTGCAATAATATTGCCTACTACCTACTGATTTCATCTTGTGCTGTTCCACAGGCCAGTACAAAAGACCTGCTCATGTGTGGGAGGATACTAGGAGGTCTGCAGGAGAAGAGGTTGCTCACAAAATCTTATGAAGTATACAATAAGGCAGAAGAGAGAATATCCCCTTCATTATTTCACTGCATCACTTCAGGAACAAGAGAGGAAACCTACATCTATAGCTCTAGGAATTATGAGAAGTCAAATTCTGGCTACATAAATGTATTAATGCATTTACAACCTTTAAAACTGCAAGAACACTGCTGGATTACTCTCCTGCCAAACAATTAATTCCACGGCCTACAAGGCATACTGGGTTGGAAGAGTATTCTCCTGACTTTTTGGAGATTGAAGGGGATACAACTGCTCTGTAGGCTGTTTTTAATAAAATCTGCCATCGAATCCTCTTCTCATGCCACAGGCTTCAGAGATGTTACTATGATCAAATAAAATCTGTCAGCCATTCAGAAAACTAAACGAAAACTAAACTAAACTTTCAATATCTAAAAAGCCTCTCTATGCTCTGTACAGAAGAAACCTATTTATGAACAACTGAATCTGCTACATAAAATAAAGAGAAGACTGAAAGACTTATTTTGTCTATAAGTAACTTCAAAGAGCCTGTTGTCCCCATCACGAATAGATAACTAGGAATTGCTAGCGCCTTGTCAGATGCTCAAGCACCCAGATTCTACCCTCTTTCTTAGGGTACTCGGTCAGAACTCCTACAAACTTTTAGAAATAAAACACTTTCAAAGTCACCTAATGGCATCTCAGAATGGGTCCTGTAAGCTAGAAAGAATCTGAACAGCACGAGGCCAACAGGAAGGTGTCTTCCTTCCCTGTTTAGTGTATAAATCCAGTAAGTTTATTCATAAATAAATATTCCCAGATTGTGTGCTGAGCTAAAAATCTATGGAAACTTAGATCTCCCATAGTTATTTGATGCCTTAATTTAAATTAATGAGAACTGATATGCTTTTGTGACACATCAATAAATAGTCCCACTAAAGTTTACTACTAAAGTTTAGGAAGCCAATAGTTAGTCCTGGGAACAGTTCAGATAAGCAAATCCAGAAGATTAAGTCTTACTTCTTTCTTCCTTTAGGATTTTGCCACAAAACAGAGGAAAAAAATTACAACTTCATTAATATGGTATAGGTCTGTACTGAATATACCAATTCAGGAAAATGTCAACATATCCATGTAAAATTTGATTGAAATACTTATAACCAGTTTTCAAGCTTAAGTAAGCACATTTATGGCTGATATTCTTCCCTCTTGTTCTTGGGAAAAGGAGAAATCTGGGCTCAGAACAGAAAATTCATATTATAGAATCATAGAATGTTTTGTGTTGGAAGGGACCCCTAGAGGTCATCTAGTCCAACCCCCCTGCAGCGAGCAGGGACACCGCTAACTAGATCAGGTTGCTCAGAGCCCCGTCCAACCTGTCCTTAATTACAGAGTAGTTAATACTGCTGCATACCCAACCATCAGGGACAAGAGAAGTAATTCATCATGTACTGCCTGCAAGGTAGTATCTGAAAGAGACACAAGGCAATACTGTAAATCCTGTGTATATGGGAAGCAATGGACACCACACTCTTCTCTTCAAGGCACAGTTATCTTTTAATCTCTAACTAAGACTCATTTTCTTGAGCCAAATACTGTCAGCAACCAATCAGCTGCTATCCATGCAGTAGCACGCAAGCACAACATAATATAATTATACTAGGTCTGGGACAGAATCAACAACATCTATGATTTTCAATAGGAAGTTTACTTTCAGGAATCCAGCTTTTCTTCCCCAAAAGATATCTTCTAACAGTTTCATTCACACTTCCTGCTATCCTATAAGTTTTTTCTAAATTCTTTCTTCTATTGCAAAATGCAGACCAATCAATGGCAATACTTAGAGTGTATAACGTGGTGTTATTAGTTTTGAGGTACCACCTCAAAACATCTCCTAATCAGTAGATAAACGTGTTTCAGGTGATTCTTCATGACAGTGGTAACTGTCTTTCTTGGGCAATTGGTTTTTAATGCATGCATTTGCAAGTAACGGTATTCTTGAATGTATGTACCCAAATACCATACAGTAAGATGAATTACAGTATTTAAAACTGCAGTAAACAAGAACATGAGAACAGATGCATCATAAGAAATTTTGCTTTGATTTAAAAAACAAACACTAGAAAGTTCCTTTCTGCAGGAACAGTCTGTCCCCCTCAAAACTGTGCTTTCATTCACTGGATCTTAAAGATTAGCAGCAAAGATCTAGACATTTATGCCACTATCTTGAGCACTTGAGGTTGTAGTTAGAACTTAAGCAGTCAGATTTCTACTTGCAACTCAAAGGTAAAAAAATATAAACAGCAAAACAAAGAACACACCTGAAAATGTGGCACATTTTCTACCATGATACGAGGGGAAAAAAATATTTAGAAAGGAAAACCAGCAGAGAAAAAAAGAAAGCTCTTTGAAAGTGATAAGTACTCTGAAGCACTGAGACCGTGCATCTCTGACACTTTTCATTGTACTTACCTAATATCTGTGCATGTTATACATGGGATACAGCGACTGTTTGTTGTAACGAGGTTCAAAGCCACAGATGTTTCACTGTCAGTGGTTGGGTGTGCTCCACATTTAAAGTAAAACTCCTGAAATATTGAAGGAGAGATAAAGAGAAGATTACATACCTGCCGCTCATGTCCTCTCTTTATCTTAGCTTAACTGACATTTGAGACAACAGACAAATCACCACTGCCAAGAGAAAAGGAGGACAATCATTAGGAAAGGCCTACAAGGAATTCCTTGCAAAAATACCAGTCTAGGTGTGTATCTTGTTCAGTGATTTCCCTAGTGAAGAAGATACCTACTAGTGTACTAATTTGAGATCAGTGTGATACATTCTGTGATTTTCTGGATTTATAGAACAAAAATTACTTCATCTTGACTTCATCTAAGTACAGCCATCAAAGGCAGAATACTAAGCGCTGTCACTATGCATTAGTATTTCCATATTTAATTTTTTTTGTTACAGATGTTACCATTTTCTGAAGTCTAGAATACAGAATTAGCAAAGTCTGGCCTTGCTTCTGTGACACTGGATATCTGTATGATACAATTTTACCAGTATACTAAAGGGAAGCTCTAGCTGGTTTTGGGACACAAATTACATTTGCAATTCTATATTATATTGTGTTTGATTTAAGTTGCTTTAGTCCATACCGCTCTATATAGCCTCTTAGACGGCATTCATTAGCATAATATGTTTTACACAACTGTGTGCTTTGTTCTCTTTTCCGTTGCACCCCAGGGAAAGCCATACCAATCATGCTTTGCTTTGATAAGGTTTTGTTATAAGAGATTGTTTTAAATGTCCAAATCGCTCTATGCATATGTAAATCAAAGCAGTCTGAAGACATATGCTTTGCAAAAGGAGCCACAGATGACAGTTTGCAGCTTCTTTGTTCCTATGAGACCTTTTTTCCAGTATCAAATTGTGGAAGTTTGTAATGAAAACATTAAGACTGGTATAAATGAAGTGTGAATTGGAAGGTAAGGGTATAAAAGCATCAGAAGAAATGACAAGAAGAAGGTATAAAAGAATGACGGGTGTTGATGGCAACAAGATAATAAGATCACAGATGATTCTCAAGACACTCAGACTGGGGGAAAAAGAAATCCAAAAATAAAATAATTTTTTTTAAAAAAGGGAAAAAAAAATAAACTGCAGAAGAGAGTGTCACAGAGACAGTGAACAAATCAGCAGCATTTCCTAATGCCTCACAGAGGTGGGACGGGATAAAGGAAAAAAAATTACAGTCTGTCAACTTCTTTAGTGTGCAAAAGTCACATCCAAAATCCAGCATTAAGAACAACCCAAAAGCCATGAAAAAGACTTGCTAGGTGGCGTTTCCTAGTGTCACCCCAAGATCCTAGCTACAGCATCTGCAAGCATATTTTAGTGCTTGTTGGTATATAAATACAAGACAATGAGCGTGGCTGAATGAAATGGGGTTTTTTTAATAAAAATTCACCTTCCCCTCTACACAGCCTTGCACTGAGATTTACTACAATACTGTACTAAAATGAGTCCAGAAAAAGCTTTTACTTTCTCACTGTCTTGAGCTTTGCAGTAGGGAGCTCTTTGTCTGCAAAGCAGCTGTCAAATACTGTTTTTTCTCACTGGTAACCATCTAGATATAGTGTGTATTTCCACATGAGACAAATACAGTACTATGCAGTAATATCTCTAAGATGGAATCTGGTAATTGGGTTATGAGAATATTAATACAGCCTTACTCCTAGGTTAGTCAATCCTGCTTCCCAGAGAAGCATTGGCATATGCAACAGATTCAACACAAATAAAATAGTCAAACTCCACTATAAGTTAAGGACTCATTGTCTGAAGCATATGTTAGTAGTAGTTTAAGAAAACCAAGGAGTAAGAGGATAGTTTAAAGGCAATCTTACTTTTAAAACAAAGTAATTGATCCCCAAACTTGTGAAGTAGTCAACTGTACATATTTACATAGAGCTAAAATTTTTTATAACTAAACCATATTTCTGTCCTGTTTCATAACATCAGGAAGTAGTCCCAAGCAAGAAAATATGCTTACAGTCATCCTTAGACAAGACTTTAGACTTCCCATGTTTTTTCTCTTGTTCAAGACCCAGTTACACACACAGCTTTAAAATATCAGCTCAACTTGAAGCACTTCAGCAGTAGAGAATGAGTCAATGGAACTACACATTCATCTGGAGTACACGAAAACCTTACACCATCTGTAACTTTAATTTATTTTCAACCTTTAAAAATGTATCCATTAATCTTTTTATTATTTGCTAATGGGTTTTGGAGCTTAGGTTTTCTTTGCCCTTTAATTTGATTTTACTTTTGTTTGAATTAAATGGTAAGAAGGATTTATTTCAGTGCAGGAGAAGTCTTGAAAATATCTCCTTGCTTCAGTACATCTTCTGCATACACCTAAGAGAATATTGACAATTCACTATTCCAGAACAGATAAACTACGGTCAAGGAAATATACAAAAGAAAAATAATTTTTGATAAAATTACTTACCTACTATAATAAAATCTCTCTTTGGATCACAAGCAAAAAGAAAAAGAGTAATAAAGGAAGTAAGCTCTAAGCCACTTGAAATAGTTTTAGACTTTTTTTTTCCCTAAAGAGTATACGTTTAATGATTCTAATTGCTTTTGATAATACCTCACAATGGCTATAAGTTTCTCACCATGAAAGCTGTTTAATGGAAGGGAAATGAAGCAATAAATTTCTTATTCCATACTCTAAGATGCATGGAATATTGCCTACAAGTCAGGAAAAAAAAACCAGGAAAAACCCCACAGTCAAGAGTCTTGTGCTGCATTCCCAAAATACTTTCTCTGTAGTGTTAAGAAAATTACTTCTCTATACTTCTGTTTATCAGCCCAAAAACTGCTTTAAGAAAATTCCTCTACTAATTATATTTATGATGTGCTTTGGTGTTGCTGAATGGAGAACATTATGGAACGTGAAAATACTATTTGAAATAACAAAAGAAAATATTGCCACTCTCCAAAACTATTCATTGAAAGACTCCCTGCTTGAGTAAACTGCAATTAAAGAAACAGCAAATCTTAATATTAAATGCAAACAGAACAGAGGGCTCATTAAAATTATAGAAAAAAATCCCTCAAGATTATATGTCACGTATTTGTTCAGAAGAAATTTTCAAGACTAAAGAATAAAAAACTCATTTCTAACAAATGTGTTGAGACTAGCAGTACAGTAAAACTAATCTATTTATAAAACGTTCACCCTTGCAAAACCAAAAGGTATCAATCCACACAATGCACAGTTCTATAAAATCAACACAACAGTCTACCTCTGTAGGCCTGTGACATCAGTGCTGCGATGGAAGATCAGAAATCAGGGACAGACTGGAATCTGAAAAACTCAGTATGCCAAGTGCCTGACAGTTCTAGTGTAGCGTTTTTTTTTTTCATCATAGCAATACACGTTCCAATTGTTTGAAGGCTTTTAAAAGTCATGAACTCAATTAGGTTTCCATCTGCAAATAAAAACGTATGTGACCTGGTTTAAACAATCTACAAGTATTTATTTGTTACATCTACCAGATTTCCCAGAGACTTAACATACTTCTTGTGATGCAAGCACAACCTTTTCATGCCAGGGCATATATGTATGAAGCTATGAAGAAAGATAACCCATCAGCACAAGTTGCTGAGAGTAAAATATAAGGGGGAAGATTTAGCTACTTCTCACTCTCCAGCCTTGCATGTCATCAGGCACGTAAATGTAGCTAGTCTTTCACTCAGTGTATGATAGCCTAAGGAGTGAAATTTGCTGGATTGTTTAATCTAAATTATTTATGTTTCAAGGTTAATCTCCAAAGAGGTGCAGAGACCTTGGAGCCAGCCAATTTAGGACTAACCCTTTACTTTTGGCATGGACTATCCCACTCATAACAAGCCGTTGTTGCTTCTTTAGACTGACATAAAAATGTCTCTCTATACTTAACTTATGTTATGCCACATGAGACAGTGCTTCCAGAATTTTGACCTTATAAGAAAAAACCCTTAAAGAATAACATAAAAAGGATGGGCAAAAATTCATGAGGTCTACATCACTATCTGACCACTTCTAAACTATTTTAAAATACAAGAAATTACATTATTCCTCCTTTCTGCACTTGTCTTCTTATTTGGTACAAAAAGTTTTGATGAATATTTTTCTTTGTTTAGTATTTCTGTTCAGCAACGAGTAAGGATGTCAAGAAACTACTGCGAAAGCAGAGATAAAATTTAGTACTTTTCTTAGTTCTGAAAGTGAGTAGTTTTATGGTCACCTTCTACTGCAGGGAATACCTTTAGATCATTTTCTTGCCTAAAGGCATAGGTCCCATGAAATTGTGAACATTCTATTTAACACTACAAATGTCTTCCTTTTGGCAGCGTATCTGATAGATTGTTATTCAGAGAAGGGAGCAGGAATTGCTCTTACATACTTGGTCATATTCTTCACTCCTGTTATTGCTTTTGTGTCACACAACATCATAAAAAGTGCAAGGGGTGAGAAAAGGTTTAAAGATACATGGTCAGCGTTAGCTACTTTTTATGAAACTCAAGAAGAAAATGCTCAAATTTATCAAAAAAAATAATCATCTTTGATATTTTACCAAAAATATCTCTTCCTAAATTCCATCTTTTCAAACAAAGCAGGGGTTTGCATACCCCTAACTGTTGATAAATGAACTGTCTTCTATGTGGTCAAGCAACCAACATAAGAAAAAGGCCAAAGTCATACACAAACCATCAGTGTGAAGCCAGGACCTGAAACAGAGTAAGGCCCAGAAGAAACTTTACCCTTTTGATACATGTCCCCCAGTCCAGTTGCATTGTCAGGAAAAAAACACCCCCCTCTGCAAACAAGTACCAAGAAAACTTTCACCTCTGCTGATCAACAACATATACACATGAAAATATGGGTTCCTACCCCAGCTTCTCATTCACTGCTGTGTAAGTTGGTTAAAAATCCTAAGGAAGCTTAGCCTTTGTGTTTCTTATTCACTTTTCTTAATAAGCTACAAAACAAGGTGGAGGCCCCTAGATTACCCACACGTGTTTATTTAGGATTGAGTGGCCAAGCCATTTATTAAAATGTGTTATACCTGTTAAAGGTATAGTTTTCATTTTTCAAGTTATCAGCACTCTTAAATCTTCTTTCATCTGTATGGCCATAATTATTCCCCTGAATGAGAAAAATTTATTGCACACATTCCTGTGTGTGCACATTCTTGTCATAATGCTTCATTTCCTTTTCCAACTGAAAAATTAAGTAGATATTCAGTGGGTCTGAGGACAGATTGAAAGAAACCCACTTCAGGACAGCTGTGGAATCAAATATTTCTTCTGGGATGGTTCTGGGAAAGACTGGGTTCAACTCTGAGCAAAGACACTTTAAGGTTCCCACATCCCAGAAGAATTGCAAGCAGTGGCTTTCCAGGCCATAGAAATATCTCCGTGTTGAAATAAAACAAAAATAAAATAATAAAAAAAAAAAAATCTGTAAAACATCACAGTTCACATGTGGAACATCCACTGTTTTTAAAGTTAAATAAGTCAAAAGTGTTAGAAAAGCTGTTTGAATTACACTGGGCTAACTCATATGAGGAAAGCTGTACAGCCAAAGAATAATTCTTAGAGATTATGGCAATCAGGTCTTAAATTATTTTGTGATAAACTCATGAACACGTTGTATACGTAAAACTACTCCACTTTATTATGTAAGCCTACAGTATTTTGACTAGCTCCGGTTACTGAAAGACATCTTCCTCAAAATAGTGGCATGCACTACCAACTTCCCAATTTCCCTATGCAGCAGATACTACCAAGAACCTCGGATCAGGTATTGAGTGCTGTGAGCATCACTTAGTACCAATTATTTGGTGATTGCTACTCTGCATGGTTTGGGTTTTTTTCCACTGAGCAGTGACTCTGAGACCTAAACAGCTGTTAAGATCAAAAGAACAAAATTATTAACCATAATTCAAATTTTTGAAATGTAATTGGGTTTAGAGTCAAAACCCCCATCAATAAAAGCATTCCTATAGCTACCTAATTTTCAGGCAAGCAAAGTCTTCTGTTTCTTTTATGCGTGCAGTTCATCTGGTACTGTTATTTCAACACTTGTAGCTGGGAAACCAACCTTAGGCTCTGCTCCTGTCATCGGCACTACTTTCTTTTAAGATGATCCCCATTCAAGAATATTTATTTCCTACTTGAGGTTCCAATCAAAATCAAATCTCATCTCTGTGGATTTCCTGTGATTCATAAGCTTGATGCTTGATCATGGTATCAATAATGTAAACACTTTTCCAAAGGGCAGCTGACTTCCCCAAGTTGGGAAATGTAACTGCCCCTTGGGCATGGCTAGCTGGATCATCTCCTAGGCAAACGACTGATAAGTACAGCTTTCATGGACTGCCTCAATGGTTATGGACAAAAAAACCTGTTAACTCATTTGAGGGAAAGGATTTGGGCATAGTATCAGATCAGCATTCACACTGCAGCATGTAAATCCTGAAGTACTGTTTCAGTGTTAAAGAAATACATAAATCTATCACTACAAAAAGTAGAACAATGCATGTGATTTATTGCTAATCCTCCTTTAAGATTAAGCAGGACAATAATCAAGGTTATTACGTGATAGTAGATTTCAAGGTCCTTAGCATATTTTAGGAATACCGATTGCATACCAATATTAGCACAAACCTTTCAAAATCATAATCGTACACTCAGACAACAATTCCTTGTCCTAAAAAAAATAATCTTCATATTCTTCTATTTGAAAGAGAAGATCCTGTGAAAAACTCAGCACCTGATCTCAGACCTACACATTCAGAATGGAATCAGAATAATCATCACGAGTGAAAATAAAAGGATGCCACCAATACCAGCATATTTTGTATACATTTCTACTCAAATTTCCCTAGCTCTTACACTTTCAAATCCACAGAATCTCTGCTGTAGAACATGCAGTAGAAGAACAGCATGGCAATTCACGGACGCTGTCAGAAGTGTGAACTTCGAAAGAAATGCCTTTATGGGATGCAAGGAGAAAAAATATCATCCCAGGATAGATCAAATATTATTATAGTAAGCCTTGTTAATATACTGCTGATAATTAAGCTGACCTCAAAGATAAGTTGAAACGTCTTTTGATGTGAAGAATGACAACAAAGTGCTGATATATTAAATTTCAGTGCCCATAAGTATATATTTATTTAATTTGGCAAGATATAAAAGCAGTATAAAAATGTAGAAGAAATATGAGCATCTCTCTAATATCTGCTTTCAGACCAAACCCCATTGCCCTTCTCAAAACGCCTCAGGCTAAGAAGACAGACCTAGACCTGTTATTCATGATAAAAGATCTTTAGCATGACTGCCTTTTGCCAACTCTTCACTGAGGCTTGGTCTCCACGAATACATTGACTTTGACCTGCATGAAGGATGGGGGAGGGAGTTAACTTTTTAAATTACTACTACATTTTTGAGACAAGCACCAGTTTGGGGCAGAAATGTTACACTCCTGCATTTTTCCAAACATTCTTTCCTGTTCAGCAGTAACAGGTGCTATCTGGATGTGTCCAAGTGACTAAAAAAAGACATTGTATTTCAGAGAAAGAAGTGTCAATACAACTTTACAGTATCTCATTTTTATTCTTGGTCGACTTTAAATAACTTCATAAAAAACATTAAAAACATACAGTCGCACTTCTTTCTCTCAGAATCAAACATATTCACCATAACTTTTACTCAATTGAGGATATAAAAACCAATTTGTTGTTTATCAAATATTTGAACAGAGAGCCTATGATATGGAAAGTATTTTGAATGTAGCAGGATTACGGGATGGGAAATGTACATCCTATTCATAATTCTTTACAAGACCTAGTGGTTTAGTCCTGACCAAGTAACTTAAAGTCAACTTTTAGGCATATAAAAATGTATCTAAAAACTCATTGAAAATGGCTCAAAAAATCAACTACAAGGGCTACAAAACAGCAACATCCTCTATTCTATCATACCCAGATCCTACTTTTATCCACATTCTTAAGAAAAAAAATTTAAAAAAAAAATAAAAACACACACAACAAAATCATAGAATCACCTCGGTTGGAAAAGACCTTTAAGATCATCGAGTCCAACCGTTAACCTAGCACTGCCATCCCACCACTAAACCATGTCCCTAAGCACCTCATCTATCCTTCTTTTAAATACCTCCAGGGATGAGGACTCCACCACCTCCCTGGGCAGCCCATTCCAGAGCCTGACAACCCTCTCGGTGAAGAAGTTTTTCCTAATGTCTAGCCTAAACCTGCCCTGGCACAGCTTCAAGCCATTCCCCCTCGTCCTATTGTCTGTTACCAGGGAGAAATCAAACAACAAACAAACAAACTTTTGCTATATATGTATTTCCCTTGCCAAGGGACAACATTTCTATCTTTTATTTTTCCAGAATTCACTGGAAGAACAACTGAGGTACTGTTCAAAAATTAATAACAGGACAGCTATAGCTACCATTCAATTTTAATCAGCAGTCTAGTGTGATATAACCAAGATTATTAATGACTGAAAAGATCTTATTATCCATTTCTGAGGGAACCATCACTTATTATATGTGATTTTCAGTGATTTATTCTAACAAGGTTGTTTTTGTACAATGGTGCATACAGTTTGCATATCTATTGTCTGCACTACAAAAAAAACCCCAACAGTTATTACTTTTCAGTTAGTAATTTGTCTTAAAAACTAAGAAGAGGAGATAGAATTAAGATTTAAATAACTGACATGATGGGTTAACAGCTATACAAGGTTATAATGACATCTGGCCTCCTGAAATAACATGCAACTATAGTTTTGTAGGACTTTTGTGTGTAAGAAAAGTAACAAGAAATGCAGTACATATCATGTATTATTTTTTCCTTGTCTACTAGAAAAGACACAGTGGAAACAAAGAGCACAAATGCCTTGGGAATCCCTTAGCCACTGCTGCCCAGACAATGTTATTTCAGCCACCCAGGAAAGTACTCTGTGTGAAAGTGACTTTTCTCATTTTTAACAGAAGCATTTCTCATTTGCTTTGCTTGTCTAAAGGCAGCCACACACCATACTTGCTTCATTTCTCTGCAAGTGGTGGCTCAGGCTCAAACAATTCTGTCACTAATTCTGCTGTCATTCCTTCAAGTAGCAATATTTCCATGACAAAGACAGAATGAACAGGACTCTTCAGCATGATCCAGCTCTTCTATCACCCATTTTCTCATAGTATAGACAAAGAAATGAAGGCTGTAGGGCATCGTGTCTCCTTATGAATGGATCTTTGCCTGGAATGTTACCTCACAGGGGAATCAAAGGCCCTATAAACATTTAGCCAATCACCAGAAATGCAAAACTGACATGTCACAGGTACTGTAATGTCCAGGGTATGTAAAGATACAGTAAGACAGTTGTAATTAAATAACTTTTCAATGAGAATGGCTACGCTTTCATATAAAATAACGTGAAAGGTCTACACCTTCCTCGCCCTGGAAGAGTGCAAACTCTCCCCTTCCCCTCTCCGCTCTGAGCTTTTTTCATTCATGTTTCATTTAGAAATACAATCTCTGATCAATGCTAACTAAGACTGAAATTGTCAGGAAGATTAAATCACCTAGCCCCAGCCTCTGGAGCTCAGCCCACGTTGTTCTGTTGAAATTGTTCACCAGGTTTCAGCACCTATGAAACAGTTTTTTTTGGAAAAGTTCCTTTGAGTTACTTGAGCCACAGAGGAAGTCTTAGTTTCAGAGTAGCTACTTAGAGTGTATTATAATCATCATATCCTGAACATTAATGATGATTTCTAGGACATAAACTTTCCCATCAGCCTCTTTTAAAGTAGAATCCAACTGTTAAAATTTGTTATCAAGTGTTTCCTGTAGAGAATCAATCCTTTACTTTGAGACGAATTTCCTCTGGCAATCAGATTTGAATTTTTATGTGAACATAAGCCACAGAAAGGGCTCAAGGAGTGAAGAAACTCAAATACTGTATGATAGCAGATCCTCGGGCTGTGCTTCTTATGGCACAAAAAGTTGTTTGCAGTTACAGGTTTGAGTGATTTGTTTCTTTTCCAACCATGCTAACAAGCACATTGGGTAAAGATAGTGATCAAGAATTCAAAGTGTCTACAGAATAAATCTAAAAGGTGTAAGAAACAGGACTCCCATACGTGAGCTGTAAATATTGCATGGGTGACATTATGTTGTAACGTCTCCCAAGAAATCTTAACTTGAGCTTTGGAGAAAAGTCCACAGAGTTAACAAATCACAAATATCTAAGTAAACTACATCATTTCTTTAAGTAGCTGTTACCTTTCATGAGTACTCTATATGAAACAACAAATTCCATGGTCTAGTCTGTAAATACTGCTGCATTTCTGCAATATATGCAGTAGATTACCATCCATCTGATCATATTACAACTGAAACATTTAAATTCTGTCCATCTCTTGATACCAAAGGAAATGGTCAGGTTCAAAGCTCAGAAAAGTATTTTTAACCCAACAGCCATCTTAAAAAATGACTGTTATTTTTAGTTTTAGGTTTTCAGCCTTCAGCTGATATCACTAATGTCCTAGAGCCTCACATCCATCCACTAACCATATAGATGATCTACAAGTCTGTAACACAGCTGAAAGGCTGTACTAAGACACCTTTCATTTAGCAGTAAGGCTGCCTCAGGGGGAGCATCAGTATTTATGTGAGGACGCTGGGCAGACAGAATTAGGCTGTAGTACTACAGGACTGGCTTGTTGCCTCATCACTGTGTCTCAGCTTTGAAAAATTGGATGGTTTGTTCTGTCATCTTTCTGATGCCTGCCATAGATCAGGATATGAATGAGAACAAACCAGCCAAGACACTTCCCAGTTACGTTGGGAACAGTGAGAAAAGGAAAGGCAGGCAATGTCAGAAATCTTACTCTCTCCCTCTGTATGAGATATTCATTGATACATTTCTGAGTCTTCAGAGCAAAAGGCAAGCATGTTTGGCACCTCCTGAATATTCATTGAATAGGAAACAGGTTTTCTGAAGTCTTTTTACCACCCAGCAGCTGCTTGCTTTTCTTTTGAAGCATGTTCTTTGCCATGACTATGCATTCTCTTAGCCCACCTATAGCTATGCTGTCTTAACCGAGTTCTACTGAATTATTGGGGTTTATGCTCCTAATATTCTCCTTTCTACAAGGGTGCTAAAGAGCAGGTCTTGTGTCTCACCTATAAACACAGAGGTAACATCTAACCCACATACAGCAAGCCACATTAAACCCAAAGGTTGGGGGAAATTCTGCAAAATTTGTCCAATAATTATTTTTCAGGTTTGTCTGGTTGCCAGAGTTGATGGGGTTGGGAATAAATTTAGCTGTGTTTGGTTAGGTTTTTTCTCTCCTGAGTCTCTGGATTAAATGTTTTACTTCTACATAGACTGGGCAGTCATATGGAATATTTGTGCTGCATCACGCAAACTGAAGCTTTCTTAAAACAAAAAGCAACCAAACAAATCACTCTGCATGATGACCAGAACATACAATAAATAGAAAAAGGAGGAATGATGTATAAGCATAGTCCCATGGATAGACAGAGACGGATAGTTGATTCATATTGCCATCATCCAAGGAGGGAAGAGGACTATGTCTATGTTAATTTTATTGGTTTCAGCTAAGTATAATCTGTACATAACTCCTTACACAAGGAACATCACAATCATTCCTTCCACCCCATGAAATAAGATAAAGATGCTTTGTTAGTGAGAAAAGCATTTTAGATTATGTTTTTAAAAGCAAAATTGGAAATATAATGTCTAGTAGAAACACCTTGCAATCCTGTTATAATTTCAATATATAAATGCATCACTTATCACTTCAAACTTATGAAATACATGTAAGTGTCCAGTGTTTTACATGACTCAGACACTAAAAAAAATCCCACATAATATACATTGTTATGGAATCGAATATATCGCTACCTAATAAAATTGTGTTATATGCTGAAGTCTTGCAAAAACTTTCCCCAGAGGGAAACTGTCCCCTGGAGGAACAAACCCCTTTCTTTACTGCACATTCCTGAAAGATACAGAGGGCTGCAGTAAACAAAGCAGGTAGAGGGGACAAACAAACAACACACACAAAACACCCACCAGAACACTCTTGTCTTTGGCTAATCTTGTACTACAAAACTCACTGAAATGCTAGCAGTAAATTGAATTTGTTTTCTGGCATTTAGCTTAATGTTCTCTTGTCCTTTTTTTTTTTTAATATATAATATATACAGCTGAGCTAGATGCAATATATATGCAAGATGAGGTAGAAAACTTAAGTCACAGTGGGAAATCCATTATCTCCTCTATAATCTTGTTAGGAAAAAAGAAACCTATATTTGCACTGCACTCTTACCTATAGTTTCTAGCATAAGAAATCTGAAAAATGCAGCAAATAAGCAAGCATTTAACACAACAAACTTATTTAGTGTGCATACCAGTACAGAAGAAGCCAACATTTATCAGTAGTTCACAGCACACTATCTGAGTTGAAGAAGTATTTTCTATTATTAAAACCAGGAAGACGTGGACATTTTTTCTTTGAGACAATTTAATACATAGACATATTATCTACTGTAGATGGCTATTTGCATAGCTTTAATATAATGCTGATGGTGTCTTCATAGACTTTTTTCACTAAATTGATTTGATTTGGTTTTCCCAGCAAACCTTTATCTATTTACACTGACTTCATTGTAAAAACAAGCAGCAAAAAAATAATAATTGTTTTTTCCCATCTTAAAATAAATTGTATCCAGAGAGAATAAGGTTAGATCCACACTAGCAAACAGGTTAAAGAATATCTAAGAGCATTTCTGGGTGATTGAACAGAGTAATACATACAGTTGCAGTGTTAGCAAGGTCCTTGACATATTTTAGATGCAGAGTTCAGGAGTGGGCAAGCCCAGGCACAGTTCTTGCATCCCTGTTTTGGGGACTGAGAAAACTTACTACCTGCAGATAAGGACCTTATGGTCCTCCTGTGAATAGGAAGTGGGGCATGGTTTGCACCTCTCTCTGCTTCTGGAAACACATTTTCTTCCTAACGGGTACTATTTCCCAGTCCAATTTCCTCTGGTCTTCTGACCACACAGGCAACTGTGAGCAAGACTCTTCCACCCTTCTCCATGGCAAAACACCTTCTGCTCCCTGATTTTGCTAAGTAAGTTCCTACCTGTTGAAACAGCTGTAAATTCATACTTAATTTAGTGAAAAGAATTTGCATAAATAGAAATTCATGCCCTCACTCGTGTAAAAAAAAAAAAGTAAATTTGTTTAAAAATGTGACTAAAAAGTGATTTACATGATAGCAGAACCTTTAAATGAGAGCATGAACAATGCATGAGCAGTATAAAGTGTTTTCCGCAAACACACAACATGACATTTCAAAAATTATTATTACAATATCTATCTTACAAAGCAACTAAACTTGCCCAAATTTTAACTTGCAAATTACCTCAAAAATGTATTTCTGAAAAAATATTTTAAATGTATTTATTATTAAACTGGTTTACTTCAACTTTATGTAAGGAAAACCAATAATTTAAGAGATGCAAATGCATGACCAAAATCATTGCCGTGTAATGGGCTACTGGAAAAAGAACAGAAAAACCAGAAAGACAGCCGTTACCATGGACGTTAATTAAAACCAATTGTCCAGATGCATTGTCATATTCATAAAATTTCAAACACACCATGTTGAGTCCCCAGTGCTGTAAATACGTGAGTGCTCATGAGTACTCATGTCTTTATATCACTGGGAACTAACTCACACTGTCTAGACCACCAGCACCAGCAGTGCTCTAGCAAAATAGCTGCTGGAAATTAAAGCTGCCCCTGACTCACAGGTACATGGCAGCAGAGCCAAACGCAGAGATACTGATCTGTTTGGCTCGAGTTCCCTGTGTAGGATGTACAGCTTGCAGAGGTAACTGAGCCAACAAGATGAATTTGTCCTCATGAATGTTGTGTTCACACAAACATAACAGGTCTATTATAGCATTTGTTGTGACAAATCTTCTTTCAGATTCCAAAATTCTCCTGTAGATTGCATAAGCAATTAAACAGCTAGTGTTTGCCAAACCCTGCCGTGCATTTACCACTGCCTTTGCAGTTTCCTGACTGCTATTCTTTCTGCACAGGCATTATCTCATTTAATAGCAGCAACGTTCACTAGGAAAGCTCACAACAACTTGAAAAAGAACTTTCCATCACACAGCCTATATGTTCAAGAATGTGTAATGCATATATAGGAAGACGTTGGATAAGTACACTGCAGAAAATAATCCCTTCAGGGTAATTAGAAGCTAAAATAACAGATACATTTGTCTGTAAAACATACACACTTCTTCTAAAGATACAGGCCTGAAACATTGTAAAAATGCATCATTCCAATTTCAGACAGAAATTACAGCTGGGTACTGGATGCGCTTTTTGCTTTGCTTTTCCCCCTTCACATGTTTGAACTTATCATTTAACTACTACCACACTATGGCCTGCTCTTGAGGAACCAAAAAAAAAAAAAAAAAAAAAAAAAAAAAAAAAAAAAAAAATCACTTCTGAAACACTACTTCCCATAGCAAAGGAGTCCAGCCTTTAATATGACAAGTAACCTTTCCAGTCACTTTTCCCAGATCTGTAACAGGACCTTCCTGAGAAACACCTTGGAAAACACACACATTTGCACAGAAAGTAGAAAACCTAACTTCAGCTCTTTCCTGAACACTCCTACCTCAGCTCCTAGGAAAGCGGGTATGCAACTACATTCCTACAGACACAAATAGATAGCTCATATATTCCATATTTTATCCAGCCTGTCATGCAAAATGCTTAATTAGTGCGGAGGACAGGGTCTAGAACCCAGGACAGCCTATGGAGAGTACCTACACTCAAGATTACCATCTAAAAAAAAAAAAACAACCAAACCCCCCCCCCCACCAAAAACAACAAAAAACCCCCACCACAAATATGCTCACTTTCTTAAAGGTCCCCTGTGTAATGCTCCACAGAATCCACAACTACTGCCAGCCATAAGCCCAATGGTGGCGGTGGTGCCCTTCTGCAGTAACATTGCAGGTCAAGCACCCTTTCCTCCACAGACTAGATGAAATAGCAACAATTATTTTACTTCTATGAAAGTACAGTCCTTGATGGAAATTAATTCCAGAGAAGCACACAGTCCCTCTAACCTACAGATCCCCACACTGACTGTTACCAAGAACGAGATGCATGCCAGGCCTCTACCTTGCTGAAGGCTGGCAGACCAGTAACACTGCAAGTTTTTCCAATGCACAGTTTGTGTGCTCTTGAGGAACATAAGCAGGGAGAACAGAAATTCATGGACAATAAGATGTCCCAGATACAATACGCTAACGTTTCCATGAAACAAAGACAATTCCAACTGTATCACTCCATACATTGAAGGACCTGAATCAGGCTCTAACTCAAATTCTGGAGAGACACCCTGAAACTCCCTGGTCCAAACCTGGACAGGCAGCAAGTCCATCCTAATGTTGCTAAGAACAATCTGACCTTTTCTACAAGCATGAAAAATAAGTAAAAAAGAACACAGAACACCACCTCATGCAAGAAAGAGCTTTTTTTTCCTTCCCTAAGAAAATCTTTTTGCTACAATATGCCATCTCCTAGGTAACCTGCACTGTTTATGCTGAGCGTCTCCCAATCGCAGGAGCTTTCTAAATAACAGAATGAGAAACAGGCCTCCAAGAGGCGTGTCCCAAGATGCTAGTTAAATATATTCAAGAAGAATCCAACATCTAACACACATAATGTTTTAAAGTCTTTATTAAAATAAAACCAAAACATATGTGGTAACAGGGAAAACAATGTTACTTTAGATGTAGCAGCAAGCATTACACTAATGCGTGTGGGTTATTTGTTTTTAAGAGATTCTAACATTCTTCTAATTTTTGCCACTTGTTTTTTGGGGGGGATTGTTTAAGATTTTGGTTTGCTTTGCTTTTTTGGGGGGACAGCAGTAAGATGGACTATATGTTTTCCAGTATGGTTGTTCTTTTGTTCATATACTTTGCACATTTATTTCTATCTATTTTCAAAGAATAGTTGTGGCTTTTACAGTTACTTAGAAAACTAAATATTTTTAATTAAACTTTAAATAAACTGCACAAATTTATTAGGTCAGATTTCCCTGAGCTAGAAAATCAGTGGGAGATTCTCACAGAATTCCAGCTATACAAATGCTCCAGCAAAAACTGTGAATTACACGAATTAAGTTATCACAGCAAATCCTTATTGACAGGTTAGTGATCCTGCAAGCAATGCACTATTGCCTACCAGTGTTTAAGATAAAGCTTCCAGAAATCAATCTGTTTGTGGGTACCACCTCTAATACGTAGAAGTCATAGCACCTTTACCAGATATCTCCACAGTGAATTTTGTTATTTTTCCCCTTTACAACCTCAAATTCATGCAGGGCTGATATTTTTGTTTGAAAAGAATGAGATAACGCACAAGTACAGCTTCTCCTAAGGGCACTGTAACAGTGGCATTCAGTGAGAAACACTCGGCTTTTCTTTAAAGCAGAAGAGAACAAATCCCATTGATGCAACTTCAGCACACCTGTGTCAGTTCTGCTGTTGCAATAGCAGGGTAGCAGGAGTGCGAGACAGCTTTATGCATCAAAAGGATGAAGCCTGCTTTTTGCTAGAACGCTTTTTCCTCATCTCTTGACAGCAATTTAAGTACATGTAGCTTTCAAGAACAATTCAGAACTGGTTACTTTGCCCACATACATTGAAGTACCACAGCAGAATAACTCAAACATTTGATTTCAGAATACCCCAAACACTTACTGAAGTCCCAATGAGCTGCTATGATATGCTGTATCACTGATCAGCAGATGTATTACTCAGACACATGAGATTTCACAAAGATTTGAAGGATGATGTCAAAAAAAGTTTGTGGATAACATGTTACTAACAAGTTGGGTTTTTTTTAACCATATGTTTCTAACCATCCGTTGTGCTGAAGCAAGGGAAATACTTCCAAGCAACCTGCCAGCAAACAGGCTGAAATACTGAATATTTCTGTAAGAGCTTCACTAAGGCATTTTTATGTATTTATACAGTTAATTAATATAGATTCAAATTATTGTCCCATTGGGGTAGGTGCTTAAAGCGTAGAGCAGTGTTAATGTCAGCAGACTATTTGTATATTTAAAGCTGGGTGTATGTTTTAGGTATCTTCCCGAGTTGGGCCATTAAGACAGAAAACAGATCCAAAGAGAAGTCTGCTATTATAATTTAAACTTTCTAGACTCAAGACAACAGAAGTTTTGCTTGTACTTGACTTTTCTGAGCTAGAAATACATGTCGTATACTGAAGACAACCACATTTGCCTGGCCCCGTATAGCTATACTACTGTGAGAATCCAGGCATTTCTGACAGCAGTTATTCAAGAACTACCCACCGCATAAGCATGAACCATGAGAGATAGAGCCCAGAATTTGTAGAAACGTTTACAACATGAATTACCTTGCAGTTTCTGGTGAAAGCAGCTTGCAGGTGATGCCATTGACTACATTATCTCACACCACCGCATCCTATAAACAGTGCATGCTTATTTTTAGTTCATATTTGTAAAAAAGAGATTATTTCATAAGCTGCATGCACAGAAGCAGAAGACACAAATTAAAGAGTTTACAAACTGTTCCCAAATCAGTTACAGGCACTATCTCTTGAAATAGCTAGACCAAAAATAGAGTAGACAATTGTTAACCAAAACCTCATACCTTCACATTTTAGAATCTCAGACCAGGACACTGAGCATGGATAGTATGGCTGGGAAGCAGATTTTATGTCAAGGTAAATTTTATAGCAGCTTTTAGATCTAACAGAATATATCACATAGTATCAGCCTGCAAAATGACACAGTTACTAAACGCTCAGTAACAGTACTTGCCAAATATAAATGAAGAAATCATACTATTACATATAAATGCTGCCTGACACTTGAGGAGAGACTCCTATATAGAATCATAGAATCGTTAAGGTTGGAAAAGCCCTCCAAGGTCATCAACTCCAACAGTCAACCCAACACCACCGTGCCTACTAAACCATGTCCCGAAGTGCCACATCTACACCTTTTTTGAATACCTCCAGGGATAATGACTCCACTACCACTCTGGGCAGCTTGTTCCAATGTTTGACCACTCTTTCAGTAAATAAATTTTTCCTAATATTCAATCAAAAGCTCCCCTGCAATAACATGAGGCCATTTCCTCTTGCTCTATTCCTTGTTACTTGGGAGAAGACACCACCTCAATACAATCTCCTTTCATGTAGTTGCAGAGAGCAATAAGGTCTCAGCCTCCTCTTTGCCAGACTAAACAATCCCAGTTCCTTCAGCCACTCCACAGAAGACTTGTGCCCTAGACCCTTCACCAGTTTCATTGCCTTTCTCTGGACACACTCCAGCACCTCCGTATCTTTCTTGTAGTAAGGGGCCCAAAACTGAACACAGTATTTGAGGTGCAGCCTCACCAGCATGGAGTACAGGGGCACAATCACTTCCCTACTCCTGCTGGCCACACTATCCCTGATACAAGCCAGGATGCCATTGGCCTTCTTGGCCACCTGGGCACACTACTGGCTCATATTCAGTCAGCTGTCAACCAGTACCTCCAGGTCTTTCTCCGCCATGCAGCTTTCCAGACACTCTTCCCTGAACCTGTAGCATTGCATGGGGTTGTTGTGACCCAAGTGCAGGACCTGGCACATGGCCTTGTTGATCCTCATATAGTTGGCCGTAGCCCATCAATCCAGCCTGTCCAGGTCCCTCTGCAGAGCCCTCCTCCCCTCACATAGATCAACACTCCCACCCAACTTGGTGTCACCTGCAAACTTACTGTGGGTGCACTCAATCCCCTCATCCAGATCATTGACAAAGATACTAAACAAAATTGGCCCCAGAACTGAGCCCTGGGGAACACCGTTGGTGACTGGCCAACTGGATTTAACTACGTTGACCACAACTGTCTGGGCTTGGCCATCCAGCCAATTTTTTACCAAGTGAAGAGTAAAACCTGCCTAAGCCATAAGCCACCAGCTTCTCTAGGAGAATGCTGTGGGAGATGGTGTCAAAGGCTTTGCTGAAGTCCAGGTAGACAAAATCCACAGCCTTTCCCTCCTCCACCAGGTGGGTCACCTGGTCACAGAAGCAGAACAGGTCAGTCAAGCAGGACCCACCTATCATGAACCCATGCTGGTTGGGCCTGATCCACTGGTTGTCCTGCATATGCCTGGTGAGCATGCTCAAGATGAACTGCTCTATAATCTTCCCTGGTACCAAGGTCAGGCTGACAGGCCTGTAGTTCCCTGGATCCTCCTTCTAGCCCTTCTTGTAGATGGGCGTCACACTGGCAAGCCTCCAGTCATCTATGACCTCCCCGCGTAACCAGAACTGCTGACAAATGACGGAGTGGCTTGGCAAGCTTCTCTACCAGCTCCTTCAGCACTCTTGGGTAGATCCCATCTGGCCCCACAGACTTGTGAGTGTCTGGGTGGCACATCAGGTCACTAATCCTCCTGGATTATGGGGGGGCTTATTCTGCTCTCCATGCCTGTCTTCCAGTTCAGGGGCCTGAGTACCCTGGGGATAACTCATCAGGCCATTAACGACTGAAGCAAACAAGGCATTAAGTACCTCAGCCTTTTCCTCATCCTTGGTGGCAATGTTCCCCCCCCCCCCCATGCACTAAAGGATGGAGGTTCTCCTTGGCGGTTCTCTCTTTTTAGTTAGTGTATTTGTAAAAACATGTTTTGTTCTGTCTTACAGTTTTGGCCAGATTGAGTTCCAGCTGGGCTTTCACCTTTATAATTTTCTCTCTGCATGATCTAACAAGATCCCTCTACGCTTCTTGAGTGGTCTGTCCCTTGTTCTAAAGGTCATAAACCATAAACACGCTCTAGGAGAACCTGCTTTAGCAGGGGGGTTGGACTAGATGATCTCCCAAGGTCCCTTCCCACCCTTGCGATTCTGTGATAAAATCTCCTTCCCCCCCACCCCTGAGACCCAGCAAAAGCTCCATAATGTTCACTAATAAAACCACCTTAATCTGGTTTGGTGGCTGACAGATTATTGCAAGATGTTGCATGCTTAAGTGGAAATCCAAGGTTTCAATCATCAGTAATGAATTTGCAACAGCTGCAGACAGTAGCATGTTATTTATGTCATGGGAAGTAAGCAACAAAAGATTCACTGAAAGTGTTACTGAAATTCACCAAATTACAAAAAGCTATCCCCAAACACATTAGACACATTACCACAGTGCATGCAGAAGTATGTATAAACCAAGCTGTATTTGAAAAAGTAAAAGTAGGTCTGATTTGTGAAACAAGTTAGAGTAAGCACAATGTTAGGGTTTGGAGTGGATTCTACTGTAT
This sequence comes from Gorsachius magnificus, assembly GCA_034008185.1. Classification (NCBI taxonomy): domain Eukaryota; kingdom Metazoa; phylum Chordata; class Aves; order Pelecaniformes; family Ardeidae; genus Gorsachius; species Gorsachius magnificus. Next base: position 50,735,413 of record CM067083.1, on the reverse strand, counting down.
TTCTTGAGTTTTTTTCTCTGGTTTTATTATATTAGCATTTCATTCATTGGTTTCAATTACTGCTTCCCAATTTGTTTAGGTCCCTGAATGCCTGCAAGTTTTCTAAAACTCTGATAGATCAAATGCACAAAGGGTTTAATCTCCTCCAAATAATTTGCAGAAATTATTTGTGGAGCAACACACAACATTAATAGAGTAACTGTAGCACTGCTGCCACTACTAGGCTCAGGACTATGTTATAGCAATAACCCAGGCCAGTGGGAGTCACATATCTCCTCTCCTTTCCACTTTCCTCCCTGGCATAAAGAATACAATACATTGAATTTGGAGTCCACTTCCCTTTAGTATTCATTCTAGGTGTAACTAAGACTCAAGAAATATATATGTATGTACACACACAGAGTGTGAACTTAAAAATAGAACCTTTATATAGATTGTGACAAATATATTGGTCATATTTATCATATATATGAGTACATATAAAATTAATATCTGGGTTCTCTAAGAAGTCTGTTCTGGTAACATCTGGTTATTTCAGCAATGGCTACACTAGTACTATAGAGCAGTCCATCTAGCCTAGTACCTTGTCTCTAGGAAGTTAACAGTAGATGGCTAGAATTTGTGTTATAAGTACACAAAAAAAAATCCCAAAACAAATCCAATACACCAGACAAACCTAAAGAGGTATTTGCCTAGAGTATGTTTACCAAGCTCCAGCAATTTGTGGCTCAGAGATTTCCTAGCAGAAAGGGTTTCTTCACATTTATTTGTTCTCAATGGATTTTTTGCTTTCATTAGTTTGTCACTTTCTGAAACCACTCTAAGTTCCACAGTACATCATGGTAAGAGTTCTACAGTTTAATTATGTACCATGCAAAGCGGAATCTCCCTGTGGTTGTTTTGAACATCACAGTAACTGGAAAAAATACAGTATCAGGCCAAACCAGGGATATTATAATCACAAAATGTTAAGTCTTTATAACAGCCAATACAACATGGGTATAAAGCGAGCTCCTTGCTGCAGCGCATCAACAACATGTTTTTCAGACATCTCAAAAAGTAAAATCTCTGAATGTAGACACATCTGTAATATTTTAAAGTTTTAGTTTGTGAATACTGTCTACCATTCAGCAGTCAATGGGATTTTTGGGCGAGCGATCTAGGGTTTATTCAGATGAGCACAGGCTGTGTTCTACTCGCTTTCTATAACATCGGACCCTTGATACTAACAGTCTCAAGGAAGATATGAAAACGATCATTTACATAGCATTAACTGCTTTTTCAGTGAATCCAGGGACATTGGAAAATTTGAAGAAAAGCTGTTGACTTCTTAATCTAAGGTATCAGTCTTGCCAAAGCTCTCACTGATTCCTGTTACAGGACAAGTCTTCAGCTCACCTGAAACTGCCTCTCATCAAATGATGAAGCAGCTATACCATCTGAAGAATTTTCAAGAGCTCTGTCATTGAAGGAGATGTGAAGCTGTGTTCAAAACAACTGCTTACTTTTAAAAGGCAATTCTGAAGGACCAGCAAAACCTAGTACTAGCAAATCATTCAAAGTAATTCTTCATAAAACAGAATAACACCTAAAAAAAAAAAAAAATCACAGAAAGCATGCTTAATGCCCATGTTTTCAGATAAGGTTTTCTGGAACTGAATCACAGATGCAAAAAATAATTAGCAAAGGATTTTTTTTAATTTTTTTTCTTTCAGTGGCAGTTCAGTTCAAGAACATCAAAGAACAGAGGATTTGTTTGAAGAAAGCGTTATAATCTTCAGCATATTTTGTTTGATCTTTTACAAGATTGTGACATTTCCCCACATGTGAATAGAAATGGTGGTAGCAATACACACAAGGTGAGCTAAACTTCCCAAGACAATTCAACAGAGTACAAATGCACGAGTTCCTCTAGGTTTGCCAGAATGTCTACACAATTCCAGCTCACAAAAGCTATTAGCAACTCTACACTCTGTTGGCAAGATGAGAAAACGTAAGAACAGAACCAAAGACCAGGCTTGATTTCAGGTTTAGGATTTTTCTGGTGCCAAAAATAAAGCTTTTTTTTTTTAAACCAATGCATAAGGAAAAATTCAAAAGAAAAAAATCATTTACTATATAATCAATTGTTCTAAATCATACTTGTTATGTTTACTGGTGGTGGGTTTTGATGAAGACACCATTTGTGGCCTACAAAAAATGTTCAATATACTATGGAAATATTGTATTTCTACACTGGGAAAAATGCATAAGTATTCCTTTTTTTTTAAATGAGGATAGGTCTTAATTTTAAAAGCTTTAATTTTTCTTTCCAAGATAAATAATTTAGCTTTTTTATCCTTATATAGAATTAATTCTATTTTATAATTCAGTTTTTACCTATCATTGATTTTTCTGCACCAAGAAGCAGAACATAATTTCTTTATAAAGGAAAAATTGATCTACTCCAGAATGAGGCTACTTTGAGAATATCTGTAAGAAAAAAAAATTCCAATTATAGTTTTCTAAAGAGGTAACTGAGAAGAAATGTAGAGTTGAAATAATTTGCAACAATGCAAAGAAGTCAAAAACATTAATGATCTTTAAAGACTAAGAAAAGTCAACTGCCTTGTTTCTTCACTAATCAAAGTGTTTGAAATAAGCATTTTAAATCTGTAATTGCTATGAAAGACATTAATTTTAAGGCCTAGAAAAGTTACCGTAATACAGTCACAGCACCTTCATAGGTTATTCCAAAGTGTTATAGGCGCTGTTCCCCCTTTCTGCTCTTCAGAAAATGCACTGGTGGCAAAACACAAAGCCACCTATATTTAGAGATGATTTAAAACCGAGAGCTTTACAGAAAGAGAACCACATCATGCCATAGTTTAGCATAGCTTTATATGAGGCAATCTAGGTAATTATAGGCATGTAAGCCTGACACTAGCTCTGGATAGAATAAATAGTTAATATGGTACCTGATTAATAAAAGAAGGATGTGTAATTAATGTCAATCAACAAGGATTTATAGTAACTAGACCCTATCAAACTAACCTGACATTTTTATGAGATTACAAATTCAGTGGAACAATGTAATAGTGATGTTGCAACTTCCCCAGATTTGCATGTTGCATTTGATATGGCACTGACATTTTGATTAAGAAACTAGAACACTATGAGATCAATGTTAAATGGATTTAGCCGATATGTTTCAAAATCTAATTTCCCACAGTGAATCGTTAAGTGTCTGTTTTTCAAGGTGGTCTTGCAGTGATCATCTCCTAGCTATATACTATTCAAAATGTTTGTTAATGGTCTGGAAGAAAGTATAAAAGTAATTACTCAAATTTTTTCAGATGGCACAAAATCTGGGGAGTGGAAAATAATGAAAAGTAAAAGCCACTGACAAAGCCACATGAACAGCTCACTCACATATAACATGCATTTTAAAACAGCCAAAAATGAAGTCACACCTTTAGAAGTAAGGTACATGCATGCAGGAGGAAGGACTCTGTGCAGCAAGGCAGCAATTTGAAATGACTGAGGATTTTGGTGGATAATCAGCTGAGTTGTAACCCTCACAATAGCATAATGGTTAAGTTATCTAATAAAACTGCTGGATATCAGCATAAGTATACAGACTATATCATCCCTGTAGCTTGCACTGATGGCATCGCTGCTGAAACTGTGCCTGGTTCTGATGTGCAAAATTGTTGAAAATATTGAAATTTGGTAAGAATGTAGCAGATAACTGAGCAAATTATTACCTCCCAGAGCATTCAAGGAAAAGATAAAGTAGAGCTGAACTTTAGTCTATGGAAACCAACATGAAGAATCAGAGGGGTCTTGCTAATAAAGGACAGTAGAAGGAAAGCAAAACTAGACAAACTGGAGAGAAAATTTGCACTAGAAATAGAGCACATTTTAAACAGGCACGGTAATCAACCACATAAGTCAGGGTTTTCCTTTTGTTTGTTTAATTTGCTAATGGATTTATTTTTTTAAGTCAAGGATGTATGTTCTCCTGAATTATATGTTCTCAATCAAAAAAAAAATCTATTAGTTTAGGAAAGGATTACAACTTGTGTTACACAGGAAGGAAGTTAGGTGAAATTATCAGAATATTCCTTCTGCTTTTAGGTCTCTGGATCAGCTATTTCCCATCCACACATGCCAGTTAAATAATTCAAAGTTTCTGCAGTGCAAAGGATTCCCTTATTGTGTCTTTCAAGGGTTCATATTTTGTATCTCAGCAGTTCTGGATTCCCATGCAGTTCCATGGGACCAGAGAGGATCCTGAAATGCTAGCACAGATACCAGATTGCCCTAACAAATTATGCTTTAAGATGCAACTGTTAGTCATGGAAATAAAGGAGAAAAAATAAAAATGAAACAAAGAAATTGGAATATATGGAAAGAAGGTAAAACAAGTGCTAACATGTCTATGAAAGTTTTTGGACGATCAAAGAATATACATGCTCAAAATTGCTTGTACAGTTCACAATTTGCAAATGGAGTAGTTCAAAGCAACTGTACACAGGCTTGCATTTGTATCATTACAGATGTGATATGAGAATGATACATATGCTATCGTGGTTGATTAGAAGGCTCAAAAACATCTTACAGATGACATTTAACACCACCATGAGATTTGTCTTAATATACTGCAAGGTGTTGATTGTTTCAGTCATGCATGTAGGTTCTTGCATTTTTCTAGGAAAATTAGGGTCAAGTGACTGGCTATTAATTTACAGTGTAAAATTAATGATTAAGTCAGTACTATGTCTGGTCTGTAGTTATTCTAGTTGTTGTAGGAAGTGTATGTACATTAACTGTAGCTATAAACTTCAAAGTTGGATTGACTTTGGCCATGGTTCTGCTTAACTAACCAGGCTTTTAAAGACACTCCCCTTACAGACAATTCAGAAGCTTCTTATGTTATGCAAAGAGAAACCTGACTGGGGATACCCAAATTGATTCTCAGCCTCACCATGGAAGTGTAAATCAAGCCAAAGCATTAGATGCATTTAATAGGACAACTTAACTTAGTGTTTAAAACCAGAGCCATTTTAATCTTTAATTTGGCAAATGGATAGCTTTCTAAAGGGATAAGAGTTTAAATAGGCAAACAATTTTAGAGAAGTTTCTTATTTGATAAGTCTGGCCACTTTTTTGGCTCTATACCACAAAATAGGAAAGATAAAGTAAAAATGATGGGTCTGGTATGCTTGTTATTTAACTTGCATTTATGCTTTATTCCTTTTACTTCCACTAGATTTACTTGCCATGCCACTTGGCATAAAAGAATATAACAGTTCCCAAATAGTAAAAGTAGAAGGTCTGGTAAATGAAAAATACTCTGATATGAAAAATAGTCTCATATGAAATGTCAATATTTCTCTTCAAGTCTGGATGAAGCAGCTTTCATCATCTTACTTCACAGATATTAGGTTGTGTTAGTTTTAATTAGCACTCCTGTTCCATCATAGTCACTATGATTTTTTTTTTTTTTTAAAAGCACAGGATATCTGGACTAATCCCTAATGCATAAGGCAAACTAACATAGACAACAACAAAATAAAAAACAGTCAAGAGGTTTCTTGGTATTAAGAAATACCTCCGTTTATTAAAATCACTCATAACAATATTATGACATCGGAAATATTCTAATGGCCCCAAGGACAGACAGACATGGTTCCTTTCACAAATAACCAACCACATCACTCTAAACAAAGAACAGTGAATAAATAATATAGCCTTCCTATAATGAAGTAATAGTTCTTTAGTTTACTATATTCGCATTTTGATAAGATCATTAAATTTATTACTTTACTCGATAATTGAACGGCTACAGAATTTCTGTTCTCAGCTGAAACTGATCAAAGCAAAAATGAGATAAAAATGAAACGTTTCATCTGAACAGTGATGTTTAGGAAGAATAGTTTTGGATGCTCAAAAGTGAAAGCATTTCATAAGATGCATACTTGAAGCACTGAAGCTGAACACCATTCCCTTGATTTCTTAGTCCAGCCTATTCCAGATGAGCACAGACTCCCTGTGGAGCATACCAGCTATGAGAAGATGACATAATATTGCTGTCCTCAGTGCCAAACCTAATGACAGTAGACACACAGGAAGACAAATATTCATGCTGTATCTTCAAAAATTTCAATATAATAAAATTGCAAGATTCAAATTACACAGGAGGAATGTGGAAAAATGACAAGAGAAATTACATAATAAAAAACTGTAACACGCTTCCTATTGCAAACTCTTTGTCCCAAACACACACTGCAACAGGGGTGCTACTGTATGGTGGAATGTGGTAGTTAGAAGCCATGTATGACAACCACATACCAATTGTTTAAAAAAAATTGAGTAAAAATATATCAATGACCAAATTAGAAAATAAGTCTTTGCTCTGCATACAGGAGATTGCTATAGAGCTTGATTAGAAGGGTATACTGATATTTAAGGAAATTCAATATTTAGAGATGCTTCTATAAGTTCACAGAAGTCTTGTTGCTTCTTGTAGAAACAATTTGCTGAAACCCAACATATTTTGGAGACTGGAGAAAACAAAAATGCTATTCAGTTACCATGATGATGAACAGCTGATGCAGTCTTCATCAGGCATAAAGAGTTCAAATAAACAGTAGTGAGACACATCACACTGGGATAGAAGTATTTTCATTAAAGTAATTTTCATGTTTCCCTATTCACAATGGCTTAAAACATATCTGATCTATAAACCTGTTTAACCCTTCCATTATTGCTTCTGAGATTTTAAAGTCTACAGCAACTCTTTCTGCAGAGAAAGTGAGAGTCTCAAGAACACATACACAACATTATCACTTTTTACACAGATTTCTAAAGTTCAAGCCAATTTTCCCTGTATTTTGCCTTGGAGACACAGCATTGCCTTTCAGAAACTGATGCACATTCACTTGAGTGTGGAACAGATGCAGAGCAGATTCCTGTGAAATCACCACTTCAGTGGTAACACCACTGTAAACAGATCTGCCTACCTATGAAAAGTGTCATATTATTTCTGTGGCTCTTGATGACTTTTAAGTAGCATGAGCCTTTGAAGGGGAAGAAAGTATAAGAACATTTTTATACACAGAAGTAGAAAAGCCCTCCCTTTCACAATCAGGAAGTGTTCTGTATGTATTTCAGAGAACTACAGAAGTTTGAGCTTAATAAGAACACTTCTTAGTAGTATTTTATTTGAATAAGTATTTACTGACTGAATAAAGAGTTTGGTATCAAATGTATTCAGATTACTTGTAAGGATGAACCTGAATCCACCAAAATCATATTATAAATACCTCCCCCCTCAAAAAAAAAGTACTAGACCCTCAACAGGATAGCAACTAAAATTTCATTTGAGGTACGGTATCTATAATTTTTGTTCAACTACATGTAATAGCTGTATTTATTCAGCAGAAAGCATATGTTCCTGTTATTGCTATTCTATTGAAAACAAAACCCAAACCCAAGATAGCTCCCATAGCATGCACTCAAGCTTGCAATCAGTTGAGAAACAGAATCATAGAATCACCTCGGTTGGAAAAGGCCTTTAAGATCATCGAGTCCAACCGTTAACCTAGCACTGCCATCCCACCACTAAACCATGTCCCTCACTTCTGTCCATTTCCCTGAGTTACTGGAACTGATTATTTATAATGCTTGGAGAAAAGCAGCTCTAATTTTAACTCTGTGGTGTGGTACATTCTACTTAAATCTACGTTACTGATACTATATTTTGCAAAGCTTTTTTTTCCTGTTTACCTTCTTGGAAAATTTACTGTGATCTCAGTATCACAATTTAGTAATTGATCTGGATAAAGTAGCTATACAAAGCAGTTCTAAGATTATCTACAAGTCTTACAAATACTAAAGAAATACTGGAAAACATGCAAGCATTACTTCAAATACACCACTGTATCACCTTTGCACTAAATAGGAAAAATTGGTTTGTAAAAAGAACAAATTCGCTTCTGCCTGTTTAAAGAAGGAGAATAGGAGCTTGTTCACAAGACATGGCAGTAATCTTTGTTCTTTGGTTATGCAGCCATTTGGGAATGTCTAAGAATAGACCGGCTGACAAAAATTGAGAGCTAAAAGTTTCCTCTAATTAATCTTATTCTTTAAAAATAAACAAATAAAAATAATAATTTAAGAAGAGGCCAATAATGAGAAACCAATACTTCAGTTCTTCATCATTTTATGACACTGAAACTAGAAGTACACTTCTGTAGGAAGGAAAAAATGGCTTTTCAGCTATAGAACAAGATTTCATCTCCCTCTCTCTACAACAAGCTTTCCGATAACATCTAGGTACAACACAAGTAGGACCTTAGAGATACAGGTGAGATTTCTTTATGATATAAAGAGCAGCTCATAAATCACTAGTTAACCTCAATTCTCACCTATCAGTAAAGCCTTCATGCACTTTTTCAATGGGTCTGTGAAACTTGAACTATGGTGCTGCTTTGCATTGAACAGAGCAAAAATTGACTATCTAGCTAGGTGACCAAAAAAAAAAAAAAATCAGTTCAAGCTATTCAAGCTGTAACTAAATTATGCTTATGTTGAGAGTAGTATCCACAATTTCAGAGAACCACGACTGTTTCCATAGCCTTTGGGTCACCCTTTTCAAAGAATACAGAGAATTACAAGAAAGAGAACTCTGAAAGAAAAGCAAATACATCTGAACACCAAGACCCTGGAGCACTGCTGGAGCATTCAATCATTTTTCTAGAATAAGTGCCTACCTGCACAGCTACATACAAGTGCTTCCGGCTGAAAGTATTTTGAGACAGCCACCAAAAGTGCAAGGTTCTGTGTTATTTAGTAAATGGTCTCTGTTTGTGATACAGCTTGAAAGACTCTAATTTGATGCTCATTTAAAGTATGTCAATCAGCTAAAGCCAACTTTTCCATTTTCTAATTAATATAACTGAAGTTTGTTATAAAAATTATTAGCGTGTTCTACAATTGCAGTAACATAAGTGTCCACAGCAGCTTCACCCTTTTGGAGCTGCAGAAGTTCAGAGTGAATGTATTACTTCTGACAGACTGTAATTAATGTGAAGAAAACCACTGAGCTCTGCTTTGGATACTCTGTATTTTGTTCGCTATTTCTCAAAACAATTCATTTTGTTTCATAAAGTAGTCTAACATTAAATCTCTGAAAGAAACAGTGCCTATTTACCTTTTCAAAATACATATTTTCTGTTTAGCCCCCCTTTTCACTTGTGTTTGTAAGCTTCTGTATTTCTGGATAGAGCACACAATTTCAGGAGCCTATTACCCCAGGCTATGGGGTAACAGCCTATAATTGAAATGAACATGAAGAGAAACTGTGGGGTAGTTCCCCCAGGAAAGCACAGGGGACTGATACCCAATGTTCCAGGTTCTTCAATTTCTCAGTCAGCAATCATTCATATTTTAATGATGTTACAATTGCAATATTTACCTTTTATGCTTATTTCTCTTGCATTTCTTTTGCTTATAATTATGGACCATAACAAATCACAAAGTACTTTGTGATTCCAACTAGTTTTGAGCTTGGAGTGAAAAAAACAAAGAAACACTTAGAGAAGATCATACGAAAATTTAAATTCAATTTAGTTTATGTTGAGCAAACCCACAAAAATTAATCAGATAGATTTCATATATTGAATCACAGTGCGTTTATCATTAAGATATTCATTATCTTTTGACAGTAATTTATAAGTTTTATTTAACTAAATTGAAATTTGATTTCTATTGCGTTCTAATATTGTCAATTACTCTATGTTCATATAACCAAAGGAATTAAAGTCTGTAATTTCTGGCAAGAGACTAATTTTATATCAAAATACATACAAATTATTATTTCAGGAAAAAACACATTGCCTCTTGAAGATACATTGCAGAAATGGAAACCAATGAACAACAACATTTAAGCAAAGCATTTATGTCTTGGGGAGAAATAACGTAGGAATTTTTTCTTAAACAGCAGTATTTGCAGTTTGTTGATAACCGACAACTAACAGTCTCAAAGCTGCTTTGTTATCCATCACTGTAAAGAAGCATGTACACTGTGGAGCTATTTAAGACCGACAAAATATCATTGCACAAACTTTGTCATGACAATGCAAGAATAATATTTAATCACAAAATGTGACTTAATCTCCCAAAGATTGTAACAGCCAAGAAAAGCTTAGAGGTTTCAACTTGTGAATTAGTTAAGGTTATTTTTTCCTCTTTTTCAAGGACATACAATATGTTCATGAAAGTTACACAGGCATGAAGTTCATAATTGATTTAAAAAGTCAAAAACCTCTGCTGAAGATGTTTGATCTAAAAAAAGGGGAGATGTCACATGTAATGGAAAGAAAGTCCCTACCCTTTGCAGACAGTTAGTTCTGCCTCCTGATGATAGTACAGAGAAGACACTGGCCAAGAGATGCAAGTGGTCTAGCCAGGTGAGTTAGCTACTGTCTTCCTTTGCTTTTCTGGTGGGGTTTAGCCATCTGGCTGCAGATGGCCTCAGGAGCCAGCAAGAGGTTTTATATCCATGCTACATATGGGATTTGGGAACAAATGGATTACTTTGAGTAGAAAGAGTTCTGGGAATAGGCAAAGTACAGATAGTTGGACTGTTTTACTAGAGCAGGAAAGAGTGGCAAATCCCTGGAGGCACATCTGTAGGATCTCTTATTTCTGACTCCAGGCAAGACACAAAACAAAAGGTTCAGTGATTTAAGCCTTTGGACTAGAAGACTCCTCAGGAAGCAAAGGTGTGTTTTCACAGTGATTGAGACTGAAAAACCCACCCCAAAACACAGGAAGGATGCCTTTCAGGGACTAGAGGACCTCAACAAGTCACTGATTTAAAGATCTGGTGCAGGGCTACCTACCAGACAGGTAGATAAGCGAATCTGACTAATTTTTTTAATGACTTAAATTTTCTTGACTAGATCAACATTGCTGGCAATTCTTGTTCAAGATCACAAAAAGGAGGCTTGTTCTTGCATCCCAGTCTGGTTAGGTACTAACACCATTGGATACAGTGGTTTGTAACTGGTAGAAAGGGAAAATGTTTCAGTTTAGAAACAGAGGAACAGCACATTTCTTGGATAACAGCCTCATACCTGAAGTTCAGGTGGTCTGAAGCTGCATTTGCAACATGTCTGCCTAAAATAGGACATCTCCTGATTTCTGTTCAGTGATGCCTTACTGAAAGATAACATTGATCCTTGGCTCTACTAAGCATGAGACTTGCCAGAGGCATTGACAGTGACTAGAGTCATGGGACTTAGCTGACTAGGTATTAGTTGTTTGCCACAGCATTAGCCAGTTAATATTTAAGTTTTATGGTTAGTGCTTTTTTCCCTCCACAAACCCAGGATAGTATGTTCCTCCATTTTCTGCTTTAAAAAGAGATTCAATGAGGGAATGGTTTGTAGCTCAGGAGGCAGGGTTGCCAAAAGTGGTGTTATTTCAGCACCTTTTTCACAGACAGATTGGATAACAAAAGCTGTAAGTTGGTAGCTGCAGATCAGTCAGATATGTTCTGGGAATCCCAATAGCTGACAAGACTGAGAATCTTAATCACATGTTTTTGTCTACAGGGGTTCAAAGCTGGATATCTGCCAAGGAGACTCCTGTCCTTGCCAACAGCAAGTTTTATCTTCTATTTTCCTGTATCATCTTTAAAGAAAGGAGGGAAAACGGGAAGGACTTCTCCCCAGTGACAGTAGTGGAACAATAACAAACAGGTAGCAAAGGTGAAGTCAGGCAGTCAACCCTCTTACAACTAGAGTAGCTCCTGTAGCATAACAGGCAGACTACAGCCAATCTGCCCAGAGGCAAGACAGTGCTTCCCCCTGCCCCCCCCCCCCCCCAGCTCAGTACTGCTGAGAGAATAGCACATGTCTAATACCTGCCACTTTCAAGAGAGTGCTTGAGCCACTACTACAAGGTGCATGCTGAGAAGCAGGAGCCCAAAAGCTACAAGAGCTCAGTTTCTGCTGGCTGTGCATGGAGACAGCCATAAGTCCCATGCTGTTAAGAAAAGTGTTTGGTGTCTAAAGTTAAATAAAAATATTTCCTGACACCATCTGTGGCCAAGGAGGACACACTACATGGACATGCCACTTCAGAATTGTCTTGTTAGGGAAGACAAAGAAAAGACTGCACCAGAGCAGGTGAGTGCCTCTGAAAAAAGGCACTAATATCGTCCCAATCTGCAAATCTTTGACAAATAGAATTCTTTCATATGTACAAAGTTTTGTGTTTGTCTTTAAAAGCTGTGTCCAGAAGGAACACCTCAAATTAAACTTTTTCCTGAGAAGGAAGTACCTCTAAGACCTCTTTAGTATTGCATACTATTGAACAATATCTAATGCATGAAAAGATGTAAGTATACATGAATAATGTTTTGAGAAAATCTTCATTAAGAATTTAAGATGTCTATGCTGCTTCTCACTCAAGGCTTTTCATTGATGTCACTTTGAGAAACACTTAAACAATGATGAGAATGTGGGAGAAGAGATTGTAAAGTAATCAGCGTGAAGAATCTGCTTCTGTGGACAAATCCTGAAAATCTGATATGAAAGATCCAGTATGCAAGATAACATAGAAATTTGAAGTTTTCAGAGCACTGATATATACACAATAATTATAAAATAAGCATTGACATAAATGTTTAAGTATTACATTCTGCATTTAACTATGCATACTTGAATATCTAAGAGTTCTACTTCAGTGAAGGATATGACATGAAAGAGGAAATAATTTTATTTCAAGCAGCAACTGACCAAGTTCCTCCCTTTTGCTAAAGATCAGAGATATATTATCTGATGTTGCACAGCTCTTTTGAAGTGTACCATACATGTCAATTTACATTCATTTCTGCAATTCTAATATTGTTAGAATTGCTACAAACAGTTATTCTTATAAGTGACACAGTACTTGGAAAAACATGACAAAATCTTACCGCTATGTTTCCATCACACCTTTGGGACTGGCAAACACCTCTTATTCTGTTGGGAATCAGCACATCATCCCAGCAAGATGGACCCTTCAAAACAAAACCAAAGCATATGAAGGCTTTCATCTACTTAATAAGTAAACACACAAAAGCTGGGTTTGTTGCCTCTTTTCCTACCCTCATTTCTTTTAGACTTTAGCCAGATAGTTTTATCATGTTTACGCTGAAAAAGTGTAATCAGGTTGTATGACAATATTCATCAGTAAAGCTCAGTCACTGAGAGGACATACAGCCCCTCCACCCTAAGGTCAGTGTCGTGAACAGGATTCAAATGGGAGGTACAATTTCTCAGCTTAATACAGGGACTAAGTTATGATCAAAGAGCTACAAAGACTCATCTTCTGGTTCAACACTGTTTACATCTTGGCCTGTAGCTAACTACAGGGAAGAGGAAAAACACACAACAGTTGGAAGTAGAATACACAGTTAAAAAGACTGGAGCGTAACACAAAGACTAGGTTAAATCGCTTTTCTCTATTTTGTTGTTTAAGTATTAAATGGCTCTAACTTTACTGAAATCCGTTTGTTCTCATGGGCTGCTAATACGAATTTTGATAGTGTTTGCTGTAAACAAATTAGACTTCTTGCTACCAGATAAAGTCTTTACCTAACTATAATACAACATAATCAAAATGTGAAGTGAGGATTCCTGGACATTTACATTAGCTGTGAGATTTGATAGTCATTCTTAATAAAGAAAAACAACATAAAAGCCCAGAAAGAAAATTAATAGAAAATCCTTAGCAAACTTTGCTATGATTTTAATATGAACAGCTCATTTATGAGTATACTACAAAACACAGTAAGTCTAAAGATTACAAATCAGCATTACTAGTATTTCACAACTGCAAAATAGCATGGTTAACAGAATGATCTATCAAAGAATATGTGTATATATAGGAGCATTTATAAAAATATTTCCCAGCACATAAAAAATTGAAATGACATTAGCATGATTCTTTCCTTTAATATTAATCACACACCAATTAATATTTAATTTGTAGACAAAAGTTAATCTGAGAAATAGATATGAAGTTTATAGCTATCCATATATATAGCAGAAAAAGATAACTAAGAAGGTATCAAAAATGAATGTATTTGCTACTTGGATTACTCAGTGTTTCGGATGGTGTTACTACTCGGGAATAACAGGAAAACTTTACCCAAAAGGGAAATTATGGCAGTCAAGATGTTTAACTGCATTAGTGAAATTAGTGATTATTTAAATCATAGCTGGATTAGAAAGTAATCTAGTACCACATCCAGACCCATCTCCTTTTTACTTCTGTATAAGGCATTGCTTCAGCATAGTGCAGACATGGCTGAGACACCTTTGAGCTAACTAACTTACTAGTAGGAACTATTCTACTGTAGTAAAACTATAAAAGGTTCGTCCAGCCTATCTGAAAAGTTGAGTAAAACAGCTTAGTCTACGCTGAACCCTCTCTCTACTGTCATAGCTGAAGTGCCAATATTTGAGATAGGTAAAATGAGCTCAAATGTGTAAGTTGTATTGCAGGCAGTCACAGGGTGACTACTGGTAGATTTGACTCTTTGGGAGAAAACCAGCTGCAGTACAGTGTAGTTAGTATAAAGCAGAATGATAGAATCATTTGGTAGGAAAAGACCTTTAAGATCATCGAGTCCAACTGCAAAGTAATAATACTTTAACTTGAAATTGTGGAAAAAACCTTGAATTTATTACTTAAAACATATTAAAATTCAAATTTACCATCAATTATTCCAGTGAATTTTGACCTCTTAAAGTTTTAGCATCCTTGAGATTCTGTAGTAAGAACAGCAGAGCCTCCTTCAGGTGTTGCATAAAGAAGCACCTCCTCCTAACTGCTTTCAACACAGAAATTAAGCTTCATTTGATGCTCCCCACTTATTTATTTTTCCTCATGTCACCAAAGATTACGCAGATAGCTAGCATACCTCTCACAGCAGTTTACTTTCCAGGACTCAACTTGGCATTCCTCATATAGCTACTGTTCCTTACCTTTGATCAACTTTTTACTCTCTTCCAATTCTACTTGATCTTTTTAGAGTATGAGAAACTTCACACAGTATACAAGACTGACTTATGTACTGGACTAGTGAAAAGGAAGATGGTGTCTGAGTTTTTCTTTCTTTCCTAAATAATATTAAAACGCAATTTACTTTGCTGCTAGTTGTTAAGCACCAAGGCAGCATTTTGGTGGAATTATCTATCATAGCTCCTAGATCTAATTCCTGAATGTAACAGAATCCATCATGTATATATCGGGTTTATCTTCCTAGTGGACATCACTTCAATATTAACATACATTGAATTCCATCTGCCACTTCACCAGCAGATGAAGTGTGCTTCCTAAGGTCCACAGAGGGGCTTCTAGTAGGTACTTGCCAGGTTCCTCAATACTGAACACACATACTCGTTCCCAAGGATAAGCCAGCTGTATGCCTCATCTTCTCCAAATGTTTCTTTTATATAGCAATCAGCTAGTGGACTTATACATGTTCTGTTCCTGTTATACTGTAAAAGGACTCAGTAAGTTTTTCTGCTGTATGCAAGTTAAACTTTTTTTACTTGCCTAATTGTAATTTTATATTTAAGGTGCCAGAATTATGTGTTTGTTTTTGTTTGCTGGTGTTTTAATTTATCTTGCTGATCATTTTACCCATTTTTCTGAAAGATGTAGCCTTGATTCTAATAATGTCTTTTTTTTTCTTCCCCCGCCCACAATTTAGTCATGCTAGCTTTCTTTCAGTCCTCAAATTCTGCGCACATAAGCTTCAATTCCAGTATAATTTCCACATCTCCTCCAAAGATTTAACTGGTTTTAGCTGCCCCTTCTAGCTTCTTCTCAACAACCACCCTTACTTATATGTAGCTTCTCTTTTTTAAAGTTAAGCACAATACTTGTCTTGCTCAGACTTTGGGAAGTTGCTGAAAATAAATATATTCGCCACTGTTAGAGAATAGGTCTTTGTTACTAACATTATAAGCCAGATCCTCCACATTACTTTCTCTTGCAGGTTCTTTGGTCAACTCTGCCATAACACAACCTGTCAGCGTATAAAAGGTTACTCTTGGGATCATGGTTTGATATGATACTTACCTAATTACATGGAAGTAATTTAAATATCCCCATTATCATTGTTTTTCCTACATTTTCAAGCTTTTGATTTTCCCCAGCATTGAAGACTCACTATCATCATCCAGTCAAATGGCTGTTAATAGGAGTCATTTTTTCCCTTTTCAGGCCTGGAATTTACATAGTACCCTTATGGAGTGAACTCACTGACTTTTAAAGACATGGAAATGTTAACTTTCTAGTCTTATTTAACACCTATCCTTCCTTCGTATTCAAATTTGTTTGTATACATTTATTAGAATATATACTTTTCCAATTTAGAAGAATTCAGAAGGTTTGTATATCTTTGGATAATCTTTACATAATTTACACTTAGGAAGAGAATACTAGAAAGAAAGGGTGTGAAATAAGAAGTAAATGTGCTTTATAAAATTTGGAGATAGGGAGGAACACTCATAAAAAACCTAAAACCCCAAACACAACCACTTTTTCCTGATCCTGATAACAACATCAACAGTAAATCTTCCTGTTTCTTCATCCCTGCATGATTTATATGAGACTCTCAAAGTCAACGATGCTATGCTAGCTTACACACAAAAATAGAGTCACAAGACTGCTACACAATAACATAATTTAAAGCAGTCTCATAGAACCAGTTCCATAGGTACATGTTATCAACTCTGGTACTAATTATCTTGATTTCATAAGAAGGAAATATAGCTAATATTTTTAGAGGAATGAATCCTTTAACTTCAAAGTTATTTCAGGAGAAAACTCCCAAGTATTTGTTAGTTTGCAGGTCCAGGCCCATAATCACAAAAGTGCAAAAAGGCATAGTAATTCTTGGGAGAAAGAAAACATGTATAGGACCATTTATAAGGTTGAGTGAAATTCTAGAAGAGTGCACATTTAAAACAGATAAAATCACTACATTGATTACAGCACAGTCTTATAGTAGTTAAGAATCAAGCAGCTGATTTGCTAAATATAATCAAGAAAGCATCCTTAAAGAAACCAGAACAGAAAGGAATTGATGCGATATGAACTACTGTTAGAATTCAGCTGCTACAACTAGCACTGGATCAGGTCTAAATATGCTTAATATAGCTATATCTTTTTATTTACTAATAATTACAACAGTTGTATGAATTCTGTGGTCACCTTTTAAGGTCTTATCTACAAGGGAAAGCTAGCGTGCTATATGACACAGTATGAACTTACAGTGCTCTCGCTCTCTGCAATAATTTCCTCATGACATTTCTCATGGACACAAGAGTATTCTTCACATGAAGCAGCTCTGTTTGAAATAAGAGCATGTCATCTTCCACTTAAGGCATGCTAAAAGCCCATACACACAGAACTAGTAGCACAGTCCCACACTATCAGCAACTACTCAGCTGTTCACTCACACTGTAGGCAACAGCTTCCTATTTTTTCCCTTCATAAACCCCCCACCCTATCCAACAGCTCTTTACATTAACTATTATGATGGGCAATTACCCATAAAAAAGTCAGATGCATTTAACTGTTTTGACAATGTTACCCAGACTGAGCGTTAAGTCAACAGCATTTTCTTTTTTTCTAGAAAGCCTCAGATCAAGTTCTTAAGGGACAAATTAATCCAGCCAGAAAAATACGAGATGGACTTGCAGAATATCAGGTTTGTACATGCCTGGGAGTGAGGAGTAGATGGAAAAAGTAACAAAAAGTAAACCCCAAACAAACAAAAAGCCTCTGCAAAATTCTATGCCTCACTTTCCAAGTTTGTGAGAAGGGGAAAATCTCCTTTCCCACATCTGCACTTGGCATTCTTCAGGGTCATAATTTATTATTAATGATAACGTAAAACACTTCTAAAAGATTTAGTGTGCTTGAGAATTTTAGTTTTCCACCTTCAAATAAAAATAGCAAAAAAGACATTTGTCCTTGAAAAACACTGTGTATTCAAAATGTTAATGTTTCTTTAGCAACAGCACTACTAAATGTCATTGCTATAATTGCATCAAAATAAAATTAGGAATTCTGTCAAGATAAACACTTGGAAATGCAATTTTTGTATCATTCTTTCTTGAGTCTAAGAAAAGCCTGTCAAACTGGCCAAAATCACTTATGGTGTTGTAACACTGCACGCTGTAGTGTTTGTAATCATTAGTTTGCATTAATCAAGAATACACTGTGAGAAGAACAAAGCCTTCTGATTGCAAGATTAAAGCAACTGCCCCTCTTGTACACAGCCAAATGGCTCACAGAGAAAGCTATGCATTAAAATGGTTGTGTCAGAGAATTTTCCACTGTGTAAATGGGAAAATGACAGAATAAAGAAAGAAAGAACATGAGTATAACACCAAATAGAAAAATTATGTCAAACATAGTCAAGTATTTCCCAAATAACCAGGTATGGAAATTTTTATGCTTTGGGTGTATGGCAGTTTTTCCTTCCCTTTTTGAGGGGGAAGACAGAAAAAAGTGGCAGACTGCATATTAAATTTGAACTGAAGCTCCTATGAAGAGTATGAAGAACAGGGAGGACTGAGATGTTTTTTCTATGTAGGAGGGAAGTACTGGAAACCTGTGTATATTCCACCAGTATATTGTACTGGTCCCCAATACAGCAGGTAGTACATTCTACTCTCAGCGTACTTTCCATCCAGTAACTAAGATCTGATTTTGTACTGTAGAACCACAACTGAATTTTGGTCAATGACCACTTAAAAAAAATATCTCTCAGAACAGAAATAGTATCTAGAGATCTCAGATGACAAATTATTCAAAATGCAGTTGCTGACAGGACTGTTGACCTGTGAAGTCAGGGAAAGGTCAGAAGCAGAGGTCAGCAATAGAAGCCAGTGATTCATCAAAGACTTTGAATCATTTAAAAGGCTGGAAACTATCCATGTATTCCATGCTTTGTATTTTCCCTGCTTTATATTCTCCCCCAGTGAACAATATGCAGCAGAATATCATTAAAACACATCATTGTACCTGCTAATATCTACATGAGACATAATCATTAAAATGTTGAGCAAATGACCCAACCAAGGGACAAGTATTAATGCAGAAGGATTTTTAAAAGAATGTAAGAAAAAGTTTCAGGTACTTGAGAGGGTTTAAAAAAAAAAAATCAGCATATAAGCCACTGAAAAAGTGCTAAATCTAATGTAAGCCACGTGAGCGCTCAAGACTCCTCTGCAAAATTATGACTATTGACCCATCTACATGAGAGTATTTGAAGAGCTAACCATTGCTCGGTGACCCCTCAGCATGATTTTGTATCTTGCAGCAGTAAGACAAAGAAGCTCCCCAAAATGGTAGGATTACTTAATAAAAATGTATTTCCTTTTTCCCCGCTCTGTACTAGGGATATCTACACCAAGCTGCCACAATTCACTGCTTCCAGTGCCAGCACACTCTGACAACTCCCCAGACACAGTAGGAACCAAGACACATTCTGACATTAAACATATATATGCAAACACAGCTTAACACCGACAATGAATATTACACGAACAGCAGTAGAGCCTACCTACCATCACAAACCTAAGCCATCCTAGCAAAGCTTTTTGCTGTTGTTTTCTTCTACTCTTCTCAATACAAGTTTGAGCTTGCTTTCATAATAAGAGTACTTCAGCTTAGAAAAATAATTTTATAAGGGAACACACATTTTTCCTACAACAGCATAGACATTTTTACTAAGTAATCAGAACTGCTTCCCTCAGTGCCACCTGACTACAGCTTCTCTGCTTCTGTAAAACACAGCACCTTCCAAGACTTTTACTGTTATTATGCTATCTCTATAATATTGCAGTGCAAGTGAGTTGCAAGATGACTACAGCCAGTCAGATCCTGGAGGCTCATGAATGTCTCAGAACTGATGGTTAAAGCTGCAGAAGGGTCAGCAGTTGATAAGCCCCCAAGGAACTGGGCAAAGGCTAGAGTCTGAAGAGAAAGAACTAACAGGGTTTTTTCTTGGCTAGACAAACTGGTATTAATTAAGCCTGATGTTACTATTGTAAAAATGTGCATTCATACTTTTTCTCAGCATCTCTAATGCAGAACACTGTTTGCTCTTCACATTCCACACTTGTCATTAGAGTGGCAATGCTAGATTATTTCTTCTGAGCATAATATGGATACAACACATTCAAATAAAAGCTTTCATCCTACTTTATTAGTGTAGTAATAGAGTTGAAAAATTAAGACTTTTAGATACACTGATCCATGTTTTATAAGTTCCTAACAGGCTTAATTTAGGAGAGCAATCTGATCATCTTTTGAAACACTTACTAAATAAAATCTAGCTGTTACATGAGCAATACTCAACTAGACTGAGCAGAAAATATTCGTATGGCACATTTCTAATAACAAAGAGATTGGAGATCTCATTCCAATTCCCATGAAATAAATCTGAATCATAACATTCATGTGAAGTTCCATATTTATTTCAGCATTCTTTATCTTGACAATTATGACTACAACTAGACTATGTTATCCAGTAACACACTTGCTAGATTTCTACTGAATGCTCAGATATAATATAGAGTTTTACTTAGGAACAAAATAATATCTATGAACAGCAGTATCCAGTTTAGCACAAAATACATTTCTCCTAATTCCCAAAGCACAGCCTAACAGCATCCATCACCAGAGAAAGAGGGTAAAAGTAAAGTTTATAAAAGAGATTACTACTGATTTAGCCAGGAAGTGCTTGCTAGCCTTTTACAGATGTTCTATTTACAATACTTGAAAATTTATTACGTTAGATAATCTACTGGAGGAAAAAATTGCCAGATTGGCAACCTTTATGGCCAAAATCCCCTGCTTAGCCACAAAGCCTATCACAAAGGCAGAGGTAATTAAAGCTTACCCACAGTTTACAGAGACCTGCAAAGGCCACTTCTTGCAGCGAGAGAGTAATTTTCATTCCAAAGCTAGGTTGTTTTTTTTTTTAATATTTCTGCCAAGACTGATACCAACTGACTAGAACAGAGGTGATAGAATACACAGATTTAAGAGGCAACCCATAATTTATTAAACAACACAGTGGAGTTCTCTCTTGCACCCCACATTTTAATAAATGCTACTGTGAATGACACAACAGTCATACCACAGTAGCAGGGAGAGCGTCTCTTACTGCACACTTCGCTGTGGGTAACACTAAACAATTTACCCTAGACTGACTCTGACATGGAATCTCTCATACAGCAGGGATCACAGTATGGGAAAGACTACTAAATTAGTATTGGGGCTAGTTTTAAAGGAAACTATGGGAGGACTGAAGTTAACTGCTTAGTCTACACAACACATTAAAGAATCCATCAGAAGAAATCTCTTGGTTATTATTGACTTTGGTCATTAGAGAAATCAATAAAGCACATGGACAGCTTTATTCATATAAGAAATAATACCAAAGTAGACTTAATCAAATGTTTTTAGTTTTTGTGGAATTGAACCTACTGGTTTGATTTATAGTGGTATCTTACGGATAAAATTTTCCTTTCAGAGCACCCAGCCTAATTAGTAAATTGACAGTTTTATGTCAATAGTTATAACTCTTCCAAAATGAAGTAGCTGACAATTTGCTGAACTGCTCG
Source organism: Gorsachius magnificus (assembly GCA_034008185.1). Lineage (NCBI taxonomy): Eukaryota > Metazoa > Chordata > Aves > Pelecaniformes > Ardeidae > Gorsachius > Gorsachius magnificus. Next base: position 50,713,715 of record CM067083.1, on the reverse strand, counting down.
CAGTTGTGCAATTAGAAAGACTTCCTGCACACTGGTTATTTCAAATCAAAGATCAGAGAGTCGCATCTCTAACTGAAAATGCAGGTAAGTATAGTAAAAATAATTTCCATCATGTTATTTTATTGATCATTACTTTTTTCTTATCACAGGTACCTTTGTTTAAACAAAGAAAACAAAAAATTAATAAGATGTTTTTAATAAGTTCTGGTCTTTTCTTTCATATTGTACTATATAATATGGATTTGCAAGAGTAATCCCACTGATCTCAACTAAATAATGAAGGCTCATACAAAGGCACCCAAGATAAAGGTCTCCAGAGTCACCTCTTCATCAATATTTTACAATGTGCACTGTGTTGCCAGTGCAAACAGTTTTTATATAATATATGCAAAAATCTGATTCATAATGTGCTTTTGAACAGTTATTTCAGTGGGTCCTCCCCACCAAAAAGGGGCAAAAAGATAATAAAAAGAATTCAGGTACAAGAACTGCAGCTGAGAAATTGAACTGAAGAAGTCCTGCTGTTGATTGACCGCCTGAGAGGAATGGAGTTAAACATTAGTCTTGAAAGAGAGATAATTATGAAAGTAGTGGATGTAGAGTATGCCAAAACAAACAACTAAACACCATTCAAATAATCTGTCAGACTAACAATATCTAATCTATAAAACCAAAATTTATTACTCTGCCTGTTTGGTATTAAATGATGGCATTTTCAAGACTGAAAGAAGAAAACAGAACTGGAGAAAATATCTGTAATTCTCTAAACATGCCATGTACCTACTGTGGCCATTGAAATTATAACATTCAAAAAGGTGATCCACAGCTACAAGTGTCAACACCAACAAATACCATTGAGGTCAGTATATCCAGGAGCAAAATAAAATAAAAAAAAAAGCCCTCTAGCTTCAGTTGCTGTTATTGCTGTGGTGACTTTGTGATCACCAAAAGCCCGAAGAGGAGAAACCAAAACCTCACAGATGCATCCTTCTTCTGGGATGAACCAAGCATGCACTGACAGGAGCAAGGGCACTCACGGTTGTTTCAGCTACAACTCTCTGCATTAAAAAATTCTCATCCACATTTTAAGGGCTTTTGGCTGAAGTCCAAAACTGCGAAGACTTTTTTCAAAGTCTACCCAAAATACTGCTTCTGTTCCTATCCTTTCCACTCCCAAGTGAGTTACAAGCTGTAAACAGTCTAAATGTGAATTAAAACTTAATTTGCACCTCAGCTTTTTCCAAAACTGCAGCTGCCTGCAGCACATGGATTTTGTCTCACAGGACTTCCCGGGCTGGGAGGATCAGCCCCAGCCTGTCAGGGCCTGGGCCGCACGAGGCAGTCTCCCCTGAGGGCCCCCATGACAGCCCTGTGCAGGGTGAAAGGGGGCCTCCAGTGCAGGGCTGCTCAGGCCAGCCGAGGCCTGTTCTATGCCCTCAAGGCCCTGACAGACTTGGCCCAAGTGAAAAAAAAAGTTAATAGCATAAGGATAAACTATTCCTAACCACACAAAGAGTTGACCTCTTTGAGTGGGAGAGCTCCAGGGAAGTGTCAGCCATTCGGAGGTGAAGCACCTTCAGGATCTGGTAGCAAATCCTCATGTCTTTTACCTCTCCCTAACTGTGTGGTAGGGTTAAAATTCATGAGACATACTTGAAATTCAGTATGAAAACATGCTGGTGATTCTATAACTCACAAACAGGGATTACACTGAACCTTTCCTTCCTTAAGGAGAATCTTTCAGAGCAGGGTAGGTGGAAGATATTTTGTGTGAATTTTTTTTTATTTCCAGTTACAACTATCATTTAATGTTGAACATTAAAGAATTTAATCTAAAAGTTTTGTCCTCCAGAAACATCTAAGCAACTTCATATATTTTAGGCAGAGAAGACCTGGCCAGTCCTGCAATTCAAATGAATCATAACCCGTATCTGCATGGGAAATATATGAACTAAATATAGCAGTACACAAAAATACAAAATATGAAATAGAAGTCAATATACAAGCCCAAGGATTACAGTTAGCATTGTTAATAATGCCAACTAGAAACCTTGTAATTCAAATTAACTTGGGTTGTAGTTAAACAAAGGTAATAAACCAAAGATGCAACATGGAAAAAGTCCAAGCCTCATGAATATTCCACAGTAATAGTTTAATTCAGGTGTGATAATGGCATGTCATATCATTCAATTTTAAATATTTTTCCTTGACAAGGATTTTAAAACATGTTTTGACTGAGAGATGAAGCTAGAGCAATCCCATTAGAGAAAATACCTGGAGAAGCCATCAGCTCATTGATTCCCTTTCATAAGTCACTGTTAGCCAACACATCCATACAGAGAAGATACTGCCCTCAGCCACATGTTCCCGCCATTCCTTTTCCCTCTCTGTGCTATTACTAACTGTGCCTTTATTTCCACTGCTTTTACTTTGTCTGAAAGGTCTTCCCCCCCATTCCTGTGGAAAACCCCACAGTCTGAGGATGCTAGATACATTCATGAAGAAAAAACAAACAAACAAAAGAAAAAGGTAAAAAAAAATAGTAAAATGATGATGCATCCCAAGAATAAGTTTCTTAACTAATCAGCATAAAGGTCTACAGCAGACCAGCCACTAGCAAGCCTAACATCATAAGGTGTTCACGCAATTTTTTCAGTTACTAGTCATATAAAACTGTAAAGTCAAGATTACGCACCACAGTACCTGTAGAAAATAGGCTGCTACATAGTCAATTTTTGATTTTACATGTAATCAGAAACCCTGGAAGACAAAACCAAACACAATCCTGCTAATACACAAAAAAAAATGAAGAGACAATTCTCTAAGCATTTTACACAAACACACAGCTAGTGTTAAAGAATTAACGTTGTGCCAAGCAGTTCAGTGAAAGATTTTACGAGATCCCATCCATCACACAGAAGCCCCAGCTGGCAGGCAGACATATGACCATGCAAACACCAGCAACAGCAGCTAGCGTGACAGCCCAGGAAGAAATTAAGAAAAAGCAGGAAAAGCGACCGAAAAAATCTAAAAACTAGGAGGAAATAAAGACCAGCAAGCATTCATCCCTGTGAATTAAAACTGCTGCTCCGGTGTTGCGTGATTGTTATAGGACCTCTTGTCACAGCAGAAAATCCCTTGGCTAAGAGCCTGTTTTGGATTATGATACCTGAATTTTAACTGAATCTGGTATGCTAAGCTAAGTCCCTTGAAGTATACAAACATTAATTAAAAAAAATTGTCTGTAGATATCTCCAAATTAAGAGGTCTGACCCCTAGAAATCTGACATAAGAGCAAAGTTCAGGATTCTGCCTTTGCCATCAAGGTACTGCATATATAGGGAGGAGTTAAACTTGATCCAAACAAGCAACTCAATAACACTATTTAATAACACCAAGATTTATTCCTATAAGGTAGTGTCAGATTCCCAAACTTTTTCTTCTCCTAAATCAGTGCTTTAAAGGCTGCAGCTCAGCATTCCCACCCTGCCCCCCCTCCCCCCCCCCATATCTCTCTCCCCGCTCTGGTTGCATGAATCTTGAATTACTTTCTGCATACTGGCACAACTGGAAAATGCCTCAAGTCAACATTTATGGTTTTCTTCTAAATCACAGAAAAAGCAAATGAACTCAGGCTAAAGTGGCATTTGAACCCAACTTGCCCATTTGCTGACAGAAGCTGCTGAGGAGGCCCCTGCATAAAGGCAAGGGTTGCCCCTATCACCTGAATTTTGTAACAGCCCAATCTTTATTGTGCATTCAAGGTGACCTCTACAAATGTCTTACTGGATCAGGTTTTGAAGGAGATCAAATTGGAGAAATGCCTCATTTCTTTATACCTGCTCTGAATTGTTCATTTAATTCTAGGAGCTCATTTACTTAAATAGGAGAAATTTTCAGCATAAGCATTGAATTTCCATGTGCTCCAGTTTCCTGAAAAGACAGTCACCTGCAAGTTTTAAAAAAGCAACTGAGCAAGGCATCACTTGGATAACTCTACTCTGCACCCACCCTGTTTCAGGCTCATTGGTGCTTTCCTAGATTTAGCTTTTGGTTTCCTTCCATACAGTACAGTGAGATGCTCTGGTACTCGCTAGTCACAGATGGTACATCTGAAGTCACCTCACAAGCATTAGAATGTATAGAAATGGGTTACTTTAAAAAGGTGACTGCTATCAAGATTATTTTGAAATACATAAATCAGGATAGATTATCTAGAAGCTAAATAAAATGCCATTTAATTTTATGGTAAAATTCTGAACAGTGCAAGCAAAAGATTTTAGTTTTGTAGCCATGATGTCTGTATTTCATTTATGGAGGTTAGGACTTGCATTCAAATTACTGAACCTATTTCAGGCTAAGATCACTCGTAAATCAAGTATGCCAATCATTTCTTGTTTTAGAAACGAGCAGGGCCCCAGACTTAAAATCTGGGTGCTTCCACAGTGGCTTGACAGTCATTGCAAACTAATCTGTGTTTCGACAGACTTTATTACATTTTATTCTAAAGACAGAGCTTCCTTTTCTCTTATTGTAGTCTCTTTTAGTATCTGTTTCTTTTGTCACAGGGAAAGAAAACAGATGCATTATTTAAATGCTTAGCATTTTATAATGCAAGGCCAACATTCTAACTATCACTGTGATGTTTTCCTTGCTTATGGCTCTGTAAATCGTGACAACAAATAAAATTGAGGTGATTAAATAGAATTGATATTATGACTAATTCACAGTTCAGTGCTTATGGCAGTGGCTTAATCAGTACTTTTTATTTATTATCATCAGGCTTAGCTATAACAAATTTAGTTGTAATAACAAAAAGAATCTAGAACTGGCACTTTAATCAGAGATGTTATTAATAATGTAGTGTGCTGTACTGCACAAGAATGTGCAAAATTTCCTCAAACACATACACACTAGCCCAGCCATTCAATTCTACACAACTGCTGTTTATAACTGTGTTCTACCATTCCAAGTCTTACATTTCTCTAAGACTCAGTTTCTGCATTAGGCACAAGTTATTCTTCATTGTTAAAATAAGTGCTCTTTATTTCAAGTTTCAGTCTACTCTGGTCTGAACAGACTATTTGCAGAGCAACTAATAACCCAAAATTGAAACTCCATAAACAAGGTAATTATAATTAGAGGCAATGGCTTCTTTTTGCAAAGATAAAGCATATGTAATCCTATCACCTTTATATAATGTGGATTGTAGACAAGAAGGTGTAGCTGAGCATCTCCTTGTTGCAAAAATTTATACCAGATACTACACAGTGACCGTCTCTGATGAAAACAGAAATGTTCAAATACACTGAATCCCTCCTGGATGAGAGAGGAAGACCAAGTAATTCATCATCTTTATACAACTTCTTTAGCCCATCTCTCAAGTTGTGAGGTGCTTTACTTTTCTATACCTACAAATAAAGAAAAGCTATAGAAGAGTTGCCACTTGGATGTTTTTGTGGTTTTTATTGACAGCAAGTTAAAACAGGACCTAATGTCTCTTCTCATAGCTTCATTAATTTGGAATGCCAGTAACAGCCAAAAGCAGCAGAATATTACACTGTAATACACAGACTTCTAATATACACTAATAAGAGTGTTATTTTACACATAAACATTATGTTGCCTTCCTTTTAATTCATACCAATATCCTTCAATTAATTCCACTATTTCTGAATGGTCATCAAGGTCGTAAGTCTTTCTCTCATATAATTTCTACAAATTTTCACACTGCCCGAATGACAAACATATTCTCAAGCTATTGTGCTTTTTGACAAACATTTAGATCTGAAAAAAACCTTAAAAATTTAAACAGGATAAAATGAAGAACATATTCATGCTCTCTGATTCTTGAGCTCTCACCTGCTACATTATCCCAAGCTTCTTCCGGTGGAAAAATACTTTTCAAAAGAAGTCTTATTCTCTACAGCTTTGGTGCTACCACCACATACACTATAGATATACAGTTATGCAATTTTTCATAAATATTTAATTACACTGTGCAAATATCTATGCACTGCATTGGCCAAACTCCCATCAGGTGTAGTTCCTTTGAGATAAAGGGTCACACAAGCACAGAACACAATCCTATTATGCACGGGAATGAGAGGATTGCAGTTTCATAATAATCAATTTACTGAATTACAGAAAAGGTTTGTAGTCCAATATCTAAAAGAAATAGCTCTGGACTGGGATTTGGAAAAACAGGCTTCTATTTAGAGCCCTCACTTGCCTGCGGAGTGGCTTTGGGAACAACAGTTTCTCTCTTTGCCCACCAGTTTTTAAATCCATAATATATTGATTTCCTTAATATTTTCTCAGAGCTATTGAGGACTCCTCACTTTTAAATTCAGCATAACCTTAACAACATTAATAACACTGATTTAAAAATAAGAATTATTATAGAAGTGAAAAATTGAAGTAGCCCAACCATCTCTTGTTATAGAATTATGTTTTCCCTTGAAATCAGAAGAAGGATTTCTTCTCTACTTGGAACTTAAATAAAAAAAAAAAATCCCTAAATGCATCTTGTCTGTCAGTATTGCAAACAAGCAATATAAAATAACATCAGCTCTGTACTTTAGTTTTATTTCTCTTCAGCAGACATAAAGACTGCATGTCCTATTACACTAGGGAAAACCACTTGATTTTAAGCTCAGAAAAACAAATTGTCTTTTACAATCATGGTTTGCAATTAACTTCTCATCCTTAATGTAAGTATAGAATTAATCTATCAACTCATGCATTGTCACTTTTTTCTAATTATACCGTATGATCACAGAAACACACCACATTATGGAGAAATATGCATGTGCTGCTAAGTCTCTATGCATCCCCTATTTTAAAACACTTCCTTGAAAAGCTAACTCAAGGGGGGACGGGGAACAACAAAAACACACCAACAAAAAACCAAAAACCTCAACCCTTAACAGCTCCTTTATAGCTGTTTTATGTTTTTCATGATAGCAATCCCTGTTATCTGAAATTGATATGCATATGCCCAATATATTCAGCCTTGCCTCATTTGTTATAAAAGCAATGACCTTTCAAATGCTTTCCTAGTCTTCCTTTAAAAGAAATAACCACAAACAAACATGCAAGTGCCAGTGAAGTGGAAAATTAGCCTTTTGAAACAAGTAAACCACCCTCCTCACCATATTAAGAAAACTGTAAGACTGAACAGCAAAAAGCATGCCGAACCACGTAAGGCTGATTTTACTGTGCATGCTCCAAAAAAGTCCTTGACATTGCTAATGTTTGTCTTGTGTACAGGTCCCAGAGCCAAACCTCCATCTGGAAGAGATTTGAACTGCCATCCAGAGGCATTTCAGGATCTGAACCAAAAGGTTTACAGCATTAAAATCCAGTTAATTCTATTGCTTCTAATTCCAGCTGGACTTAAAGTCTTATCTCTGTACTCCAGGCCTTCAGATACAGCCTATCACGGTAACACCAATTCCCAGAGAATTCAACTCCATGACCCAAGTGAGATTAAACCCCTCCAGATAGCCCAAGTAAATGGCTCATAACTCGTTTCTGTCACTTTCGCTAATGCCTTTGTACCGTGAAAGAATCCAGCAAAGGTGTAAATATCTACAAATTATTAACTGCACTTTTCCCCTTGACTCCTATCAGGAATTCCAGTTGTCTGGTTCCTGCTGAGAACATCACAGATATTTACTGGCTGAACTTTCTCTTTAAATACTGCGCTAATCAGCTACCGAATATTTGTACTCTATCAACCTGAGTGCTGTTATTTTTGGTGAAGCACACAAACAGACACAGATATATAAATAAATAGAGAAATATTGCAGAGGCGATACATATTTGATGTTAGTTGCACTTAAACTTGCTCAAGTCAGGTAACTCCACAGCACATCTCCTGTTAAGTAGCTTCACCCAAAAGAAAGCAACGTAAGCTAAAAGGGAGTATTGCAGGTGTGCTCACCATTACATATTTAGTTCCTACTCATCAGGACACATTTATTTTTATGAACTGAAGATATGATTTCCATGTATTCCTTCAGGACAGATAAAAAAAGGAAATAGCTTCTTAAAATACTGTAGATTAAAAACAAGAAATTCCTGTGCAAATCAAAGCCCAAAGCAAGAAAGTACAGCAGAATCTTGGGAAGCACTCTTAGAAACAGCTGTTATGAAAGGAAGAGGTTTGTTTAGTTTTTACTTTGGGCTTTTCTTTGGTTTTGTTATCCCAGGGAAGGGAGGAGTTTGGAGGGAAACAAGAAGAAAGGAACATGGAGGGGTGTAAGTACACAGAACTATTTCCTAATGTATTCTCCAACATTAGAAGGAACTCTGTTCCAACAGAGATTTATAATGATCTAAGTAGAAAAAAAAAAAAAAAAAAGAAGAAACATTTAAGTGCTCTAGATTTTGCAATTCCAGTCTGCTGGAGTTCTGCCTGTCTAGAGCACTGCAGAGAGCCAGGTAAAACAAAGAAAATCACTTACCAGAAACACACCTCTTCTCTTTCCAGTGTAAGAAACAGACCCTAACAAGCCTTAGGTAATAATAGATGTCCACCTCAAACACTAGCATCATACAACACCAATAGAGTTCTACCTCAGCACTTTTATCAGGAGTTTCCCTGCAAGACTGTAGCTGAACAAAGACTGAGAAGCATCATGTAAATAGGTGAGCAGGATCACTGCTGATGGATTGTACTCAGGTGCAGCTGAGTTCCCAAATCAGAAAGATGACTGCCAGCTGAGGGCACTGGGTCAGTGCCAGGGCAGTCAGTGGATCCTAGGTGAGGGCTGAGACGAGGTGCAGATGCAGGACAAAGTGTTGGCCCTGTGTGCCAAGACAGCACCTGGGCTCAATTGCAAACAAGGCAAAAGAGGTCTAGGATAATGTGGGGAAAGACTGAGGCAATCCAGAGCTGGGAATAGGAGCTCTGGTCTCTGCAAATGCCAATGGCTATGCTTAGGTCACATCCTTTCTGGTAGAAAATAGGGAATGTGGGCAACGTACTGAGGTTAGTCACATCTATATTTTGTAACCAGATATTGTGGGGTACTAACATTATTGCTGGGAAGATGCATAGGCAAATTCTTTTCTGGTAGTGTATCCAGGCAACACTATACCCTCAGCCGCTCTCAGGGTGCTCCCACCTAAATGGGCTAAAGCAGTTATCTGAAAATTACTCAGAATTAAAAAATGCCAAGGAAGCACTTTCTGTTAACAATTAAAGTAGTCATGGAAGCTGAAACTCTGTGTTTATGGCTCATTTAGGGACCTGTGAGTAGAAAAGGACATTGTGCCTATGCAACCGCAATGAAGTTAGATGAGCAGGGGTAGTCAGCAAAAGGGAAATGACTCTGTGTCAATGAGGCAGGTGACTCGTACTTGCTTTTAATACGACTAAAAGATGAGAAAACTTAGCCAGCACAGCTCAATTAGTTTACTGATTGTAAGATTGTGACCACATACTAAAACACAGAATTTCTTAGTAATCTTCTATGTGGCACAGCATAGTAAGGGTAAAAAGCTGACCCCCTTGTTTAATAATCTGTATATTAAAACTCATGGGATATAGATCCAAAGAAAACTGTACATCCATCAGCATCCCACATATTTTGTTTTACTTGAAGAACGCCTTGTAACTCTGAACATGGTAAATTGCATGAGCTATTAACCCAGCTGAGGGTGTGTGTTTATTGCACTTCAATAACACTTATGCAACCTACCAACTTCATTTACTGTATTTACCCAAAAATACTGAAACTACAAAGCACATTTTATTTCTGCTCCCTGTTTATACTTCTTAAGTGCCACATGAGCAAGGCAATATTTTTTTCCTATATTAACACCAATTATCTATCTTGATGCAAAGGTTTGGATTTTTAAAGTTTTATAGACATTGCACCCCTCAGCTTTGGAAGCATTACGCAGCTAAGACGGCAAAAACCCACTGTGGAAATTGTGAGGCACCAGTAAATCACAGTTCCACTGACACTCAGGCTCCTATTCACCTATGACACTTTTAAATATGAGTTACATGAATCACATGAACATCTCAATGCTGAGCATACAGGCAACATAGTATCTGTGAAAGTCTGGTCCAGAGACACCTACGGTGGTATTTATTTAACCAAATATAGACATTTATGTCTGAGCAAGACTTCCTAAGCTCCCTTTATAATGGAGAAAAATACATAGTTTCAGAGTTGGACTCATCTTGTTATCAAGTAGATGTCTAGAACAGATCAGATGAACTGTGTCCTGAAATTGTCTGTTCCTTTTTACCAATAAAGAGAATGCAGAATTAACTCAAACGCGGGTATCTAGGTGATAAATGTTAAAGTTTAGGTGCAGTAAAACTGTTCCTTACTGATACTCAGACGGAAGAAAGCTGTGTCTTCTCTGCTGGTTTTGATATAAAAATTATCGAAGACTTCTTTTTCATTAAAACAACTGCTGATATTAATTATTTGTACTTTTTCAGGTTATATGAGGTCAGCAAAAATCTGATTCATAATAAAAGGGGCTTACGGTGTTGATGTGACTTTAGCACATGGTAATAGAGTAAATAAGAAAGTATTTGAATGATAATAAAGGCATATTAAATAAGGTATAATGAAGGGAGTAATGGGAATGGAGTGGCATTATCAACATATAGATACTTGGCTGATGGGAAGAGTTACTGTTCTAGACTATACAAATTCCCTCGGCCACGATGCTAAGTATAGAGATTAGGTCCACAATATGTATCTGACAGTGGAAGTACACAGGAAGAGGCAAGGAATCTGGAAATAGAAATAATTTAAAAACTGAATAAATAGTATGTTTATGTGGGTCAGAATTGGATGTTTACATGTCAGTTAATGCTCAACTTCAAAATAACGAGTAATTTTCTCTGGTCTAAGGACAAATAAGCAAAACTGCAGGCTAAAAGAGAAGTTTGCTTCCTGGTTTTGTGCTTCTGGAGAATGCTGGGAATACTAATCTGAAATCAGACATCAAATTATTACAACTGTATTCTTGAGCATGTAGTTAAGGCTGAAAGAACCTTTATTTTATAAGGTCTCAGTTAGATGTTGTATCTTGAAAAGAACCCTGACATTTTATTACCTATGAATGATTTCCATTCTTACTTTGCTACCTAGCTTACATTTTCATTTGATGATGCTTGGTTTTTTTATTAAAGATGACAAAACTCTACCCTTTTAATTCATTACAATAGTTTGAACAAAATTAAAAAGGGATGTAATGTTTGGGTTTTCCTGCATACGATTGCATGCCAAAATACTGTAAGTCAAATTGATGAATACACCAAATGCCAGGGTAGCACTATCATCTATCAAGCTGTAGGTAGCCAACACACTTATATTAGTTAATAGTATAATGCACATAAAGCAGCACTGAAATAAGCAACAAACAGCTCCTAGTATGCCCTGAACAACGGGAGTGGGCTTGAACAAAGCTGCATTTCCCTCTTTCGCCTAGACCTATATGGCTCCGTGTGGGGGAGGGTAGGGGACCTCCATGAATTTGTTTTGCTGTTAATAATTATTATGCACAAAACAAGTACACATCCCATTTCTCTTGAGCCTTAAGTTACACCTCCATAATGCCATGACAATACCTCTTTATTTGAGCAGGTGTATATATTTAATATCAATAGCGAAACAGCTGGAGAATTCCTGTGAGAGGTCACACTGGCTCAGCAACCTGCTGTCACAGCAGTCCAGCTGCTTAACCAAGTCAGAACATATTGCTGTGGCATGGCAGGGAAGGAATTAAGCTTTCAGAGGAGAAGAGGAAAGCTCAGTTCAGTCCCATTAGACTTTATCTAGAGTAGGAAGCAAAGAAATAGAGGGCCTTCGTAGAAGGACGATTAAGGTATCATAGGAAAAAGCTTCTGATGAGAAAAATTAGATTGAGATTTTTATTTTTTGTCTTTCGCTTTTAGCGAAGCTGGCAGTGACTCTAACTATACCAAAGGCTTAAGATTATGCCCTAAAAAAAAAAAAATTTTTTTAGGAGATATTTTCACTTTCAAAAAGCTTGCCATTTTAACACAGAACATCAAAAAGAAGTACAGTGACTTTAATTCTACTCTGGTATATTGCTAATGTATCCTACAAAACAACTCATATATGGTTGATATGCTCATTATTTTTAATATTATTAAGAACTTTTTCTTAGAGAAACATTTTGTGTTCTTCTCTCTGTCATTTCTGGCTTCAGGCTGCACCATTTCCTTGATCACTAATACAATACATTACAATTTGACATGAACAAAATAAAAATCAGAGCTGAGAATAAATGTTAAAATGTACTGCCAATCCACAGACTGGGTATGAATTGTGTCTTTGCAGAGCTTTTTGTTTCAAAGCCCTGTACAAAATGCAATTCTGAGACCTTGCTGAGCGCAGATCACATTTTTAGATACCGAACTTAAAAGAGGACTTAAAGGTCATCAAGCCTGATTACATTCTGTTCAACACAATAAAGTGCAGCCATGTGTAAATTATTATTAAGCAAATTATGAATGATTCATGGCAGATTTTTCATTAGAATGTAATGTCTCCTTTGCTGTAAAGTCAACATTATGATCTACAGTTATTTCTTAGAGCTCTTGCTATTAAACTAAACAGGAGGAGAGATGCTTTTACTTGTACTATTTATATCTGCATAGTGTATAACCAAGTTACATTCAAAACTGCCCAACCCTCTGCTATTTCAAAGCTCTCAATCACAAATTTAACAGGAGGAGTTGTTTTACACAATACCTAAAAACTTCAGTATTATCCTTAGTATTTGTTTTGTCAAGGTAGGATTATCATAAATAAATACAATTTCTTATAACTTGCTTAAGCGCTACTTTCTGTCAAGATGCAGCTATATTTTTCACTCTATGCATGATCATCACCCCCCTCTATTTACTTCTTAAAGGTTACAGAAAAATATCCTTGCCTGCTCTTTAGAAGATAGCCACTTCAAAGACACTTTTGAGAATCAACAGCCTTTTAACAATGTTTGATACAAAGCCAGAAAAGGGCATGGGCTAAGTAACGGGAGAGGTAATGCTGAAGTTAGCATTGTGGGAAATAAATGCCAAAATATCAGTTTATCACATGAATGAAACTCTCTCTTCCCCAAATAACTCTCCCCTGAAAACATGCCTATAGCCAATTCCCTTCAGTGCTGTTAGCCATAAAAATTCATCTGTGAAACCCTGTTCTCAACATGTCTTGCTTCAGTACTCAGACATTGTACTGTCTGGTGCCAGACGTGGACTTAAGCTCATGCTGAGCTTCTGGATCTGAGTTTTGGCATTGAAAGTGTCTGGGTGTTTGGTTTACAGATTTAAATGAGCAAGCTATGCCTCTGTTCAGAAGAAAGAGAGCAGGTGCTGCACCCAACCATCTTCTGTTGGTTTAGGAGCAGACAAGAAGATAGCACTATGTTTCCCAATACATAGTAATGGGAGAGTGATTGGGATTAAAAAAAAAAATAAAAAATTCCTATTTTCAAGAGACCTGTGGAGAGAAAATTATTAAAGGACATTAGTGTACAACTACCAAACAAACAAACTTTTAAAGGGAATAAAGCAGTGTATGAGAATGAAATGGGTTTGGGGTAGCTTTAGGTTATAATTTAAATAGATTGTAAATCTTTACTTCAAGAGTAACATAAATCCAAATTATATATACAAAAAAAAGTACAATTAAGTAATTTCTGCAAAGAATCTCATACAAGATAGCTAACCGGAGGATATAATTATAAATTACAAAATAAAGTACTTCAAGGGATTCAAGAGATAATTTTGGCTTTTGTTTGCATGCTGGAAGGAAGCATGACAGTAGCAAACTGTGTCTAAAAACATTTATGTCACACATTACCATACTAGAGGAGAGTGTGAGATGTCTAGAGTAAGAATCCCAGATGGAAAGTTTCTGGATTTTGCTGGTCCCTGTATGGAGCAAAGGACAGGACTGTAAGATAAAACTTCTAGTTTCTACACCCAACTTTAGAGGTAATGTTCTTTCGGATAGCTGGCAAATTTCTTAGTCTGAAACTGATTTTCAGAATCCTGACTTTCAGGGTTGCTTTATATTACAAAACAAGCTAATTACAGATAGATATTCAATAATAATTGTGATTACCTGGCTCTATAAAACAGATTTTGGATATTGAGCACTAAGAATCTACATATATATTTACTTATCTTAATAAAAAGGATCTGATTTTGCAGAAGGTAAATCAATGGGTGAGTGGATACCCTGCAAAAGTCAATCCCATTTTGCATTTGTTTACATATTTAGAAATTTAGTTGCGATCTGCCAATTTTTGTCTACCCTCTCACACATGAAAATTCCTTAAGGCTATAAATAATATTAATTACTACAAAAAAGTGGGAGTGATTTTATAAATTCATATTTCCTCTATGTTTTATGTTACTTGAGTGGAAGAAAAATAGTCTGCCTGGGAAGAATTATTACTATTAGAACTGTCCTGCAAGTAAGGTGGAATAAAACCATTTCACAGTAGCATGTCCCGTGAAAATGGCCCTGACTGGTAAGGTATTCAAATGAATACTTAAGATTTACATATAAAACCATTGACTGAGGCAACTATATGCTGAAAATTGAATATAATTTAAAATGGGTATATGTAAAGAAAAAATCAAACCACTGCCTGTGGCTGCGTTCCCCTAGTCTCATTCTTATTTAACTTCCGACTAAAACTCTAAGCTAAAAAAAGTAATGCAGAATCCAGAACCTTAGTTTCTGGAAATTAGCAAACAATAGTTCATAAACTTCTGTTTCATAAGATTGAAATGTCAATTATTCAGTGAAGCTTTTAGTAATGCATTCCAAAATTTAATCTGTTTAAACTACATCTATCTAGTTTTTCTAATGAAAAAATAATTAGACAAACCAAGAAGCAAACAGATTAAAAAGCTAATATAGTCTTGAGAATAAGGTTTGTGATCATATTACCACTTCTCAGTTTTCCCTCTCCTACATTGCCAGCCTCCCTTTTATTTAATAGAAGTTTCTAGTTTAGTCATCCAGGGGCATTTATAATATCTAAAATATTCACAGCCATAATAATAATTTTTTTTACCAAATAGAAAATCAAAATAAGCCTCAGTAGAAAAACATGAAAAGTAAGACCTACGAAGCTCACACCAAACCATTTAACTCCCCACAGATTCTCACACAAGCTCACTAGTGATGCAAAAAATACACAGGGACTAGGTCAATGGGTAGTGATGGCTCACAAAGGAACTCCTGACAGTCCTCAAGAAAAAGGAACTGTTATATACGGGAAAGAACGGTCTTCATGCTTTAAATGTAATGGCTTCAACAGTGTTAGAGTATATTTACAGATACATAGCCGAGACCAGAATCCTGTTCTTGGTTAATGATTCGTAATCTGTCGCACAGTAAGATTTTGCAAACACTGAATATGGAAATCAGTCCTTTCTTAACAAGACATATATAACCACAAGATGCTACAATTGACCATAAGTTTAAGAAATCATCCTTAACATTACTAAAATGGGTAATATTATGTTAAAACTATGGGTTACTGTGTATCAAAGATAAATCCATATTTCATTTTGCTTTTTCAAGAAGGTAATTGGTTTAAATCTGTAACTCCATAGTTCTCAAAATAATATATACAAAACCGCCGGCAATCATTTGCTCTGTCAACCAGTATATTAACGCTAATGCAAGTCATTCTTTATATAACCAGTGTATCTTTAAAAGCCTTAACCCAGCAACTCAAGCACAGGATTAACTTTCAAACTTAAACCCACTCTCCACTGAGCTACTGAGCTTTGCTGCATCCAGGCTTAAGCTAGTTATGTTTCATGAGTCTTATTCACATTCTTAAACTTACATAGCTGTTGCACATTTCAAGATATCACCGATACAAGAAATATGCATAGTAAGCCATGCTGTGGATCCTAACATCCACGGGACTGTGCTTTCAATCATTTCTCTGAACCTGTGAGGGATGCTAGCTCACGGAAGGTAATGAGAAGTCCGTGTAGCTAAAATGTGAGATGAATTTCTGATATATTTAACAAAGCAAATAGAATCTCAAGTAAAGCAATGAGTTATGATGCATTATAAAGCAGTGTCAACAGTGAGCAGAATCTGATCTGCAATGAGATGGAGTATTTTGTCAAAAGATCAAAATCTGACCCAACAAATTTATTCTGCATTCATATGGTCTACTGTTTCTGTTTTTCTCCCCTAGCAAGTTATTTCACTTTTATTTATAACAATTTGTCTCAGAATGCTTTAATTAATCCTTTAATATTTATGTTTTCTAGGGATAATAACTGAGAGTCATAGCAGAGGCTAATCCAAAATTAATTCCATTTTTATGTTTGTTTTATCTGTAATTGCATTGTAATAGCTTTCTACTTGGCCATGAGAGTAATTAAAATAAGGCTGAAGTATCCTATAACATAGCGACTTCCACCTAAACAGTATTTTTAGTGAAAATATTTGTGTAGCTTCTCAGATACTATGGTAAGGAATGTCAAGAATAAAACAAAGAGGAATTTAAACTAAGCAATTAATTAAAACAAAAATGTTCCTAACCAAAGTGGCTGAGATCTCAGGGTAAGAAACATGGTTTAATGGAGACACTTTGAAATCCATGGAAGAAATGTATCACCACACTCAGTGTTACTTGCTTATTACACAGATGAAATGTGTTTCCAAAAGTGCCTGCATGTGACCATACATTTCTTTTTTCCTCTCATAAATCACAAGGATTCCTTCCTATTTATTTCCTTTGAATTATTTCCTTGCTGAAATAAAAACAGGACAGCAGAGGGACCAAATGAATTAGAAAGTCAGTTTGCTGCAACTGCCAATCTCCATAGAAAGTTGTCAAATTCAAAGCTGTATATAAAGTATCTACCCTACACATTATCAGACCATGACCACAAAATATCTTTTGTGTCCTAAAACAAACTTAAGATGTGCAGTTAAAAAAAAAAAAAAAGCCACAACTGTATTGCTACACAGGGGCTGGCAATTAGTTTCACCCCAACCACATGAGCGGGATATATCACACAGGCAAAGTGATAGATTTTATTATAACAGAAAGCAACTGCATATTTTTTTTATCTAGCTGTGGCTTTTTCCATTACTTCTGCAGAGGAGAACCTTAACCCCAACAATTCAAGCCAAATTATGTGCTGCGGTACTGAAGCATCCTTCCCGGCCCTTGCAAATTATTAGCAGAAACCCTGAAAGTACTGTATTAATAAAACCAAAGGTTGCAAAGAAAAAAAATAATAATTCCACCTTCTTTGTAACCCCTTGGAAATGCCTGCACAATCACAGAAGTGCTAAAATGGGAAGCAACCTCTAGAGATCGTCTAGTCCAAGCCCCCCGCTCTAAGGAGGATCAGCCAATGCCCTTTGCCCAGGATTGTGTCCAGCTGGGTTTTGAATATCCCCAAGGATGGAGACCCCACAGTCTCTCTGGGCAGCCTGTTTCAAAGTTCAACCACTCCACCAAAAAAAAAGAAAAAAATGTGTGCCCATGCCTCTTGTGCTGTCACCGGACACCACTGGAAAGAGCCTGTCTCCATCTTCAGGTGTTTACACACACATTACTTCTACGCTAAACAGTAAAATTACAGTGATTTTTATTACGGTACTTTCATATTCATCTCTGTGTTCCTATCTGTTTCTTCTCTTTCTTTTTTAACTTTTATTTCAATCCCTTCCCATAATCATTTTTTACAGTGCCCTCCTTTTCCCACAGTTTGTTATTTGCTTCTCCCCCTTGGGTGTGACTGCACCCTCGCAGCTTGTGCTCCTTCTTCCCATCCTTGCCCAACAGCCTTTGTTCCACAGTCTATTGGTTTCCCCACCAACCCTTACTTCTTTTCCTCTCCTGCTGTCTGGGATGGTCCTGTAGCAACTTTCCCTGTCTCTGTTCTCTCATCACTTTCTCACTGCAAATGTATTCTCCCTGAAGAACAGCTCAGCCGCCTCTTCTGCACTTGCCGATACCCTCCTCTCCCAAATTTCACTTACGGCTGTCCTTTCTTCTCCCCTCAACTGAGAATATTTTCCACAGTTCCACAAGCTCTGTCCTTTTTAGGGGCAGAACAGAGAAACGGCAGAAACTGCATGTCAGAAACCTTTCTGTGGTAATGAGCTCTGTCATGATTAAGACTCATTTGCAGGAGAAGGCAAAACAAATCTATAAAATAATCACATGCCTATCTTCCACAGAAATACGGGGCTTCCCCTCAAAAGAGGATATGCAAGGGTTTATCGGCAGGTGAGCAGCGAGGGGTCCACGGGGCTCCTTGATGGTGGCAGCAGAGCAGTGCGAATGTGGCAGCTGGCTAATTGGGCTGCAAAGAGCTTGGCTATTTTTCAACTCCCTTTCCACACTTTATCAGAAGATGTATGTAGACTGTTGTGGTTTAGCCCCAGTTGGCAATCAAGCACCACATGGCTGCTCACTCACCCTCCCCCCTGGTGGCATGGGGGAGAGAATCTGAAGAGAGAAAGTAAGAAAACTCATGGGTTGAGATAAGAACAGTTTAATAATTTTTTATAATAATAATAATAATAATAATGGAAAGGAAAAGGAGAATTACAAGGAGAAAGAGAAACAAAACCCAGTAAAAACAAGTGATGCAACCACTCACCACCCACTGACCAATGCCCAGCCCATCCCTGAGCAGCAATCGCTGCCCCCCGGCCAATTCTCCCCTGTTTCTATACTGAGCATGATGCCATACGGTGTGGGATACCCCTGTGGTCAGTTGGGGTCAGCTGTCCCGGCTGTGCCCCCTCCCAGCTTCTTGAGCACCTGGCAGAGCAGGGGAAGCTGAAAAGCCCTTGCCTGGTGTAAGCCCTGCTTAGCAACAACTAAACCATCAGTGTGTTACCAACATTCTTCTCATTCTAAATCCAAAACACAGCACTGTGCCAGCTACTAGGAAGAAAATTAACCCTGTCCCAGCCAAAACCAGGTCAGAGACTGTGGAACAGGATGTAGATGATATTAGATTAGATTAGAGATATTGTTTGCTGTTCCTTCAAGTGAGAAGAAGAAATGGTCTGACACAAGGGGTAGCTCTTGAGCATACCACAGAAGCTGCTTTCATCCACATTTATGGGCTACCTAAGGAGTTCTGAAAGGAAAGGCTTAAGGAGGGCCAGAAGATTCAGTTAAAAGCCCACATAGCCTTTTAGGAAACCATTACAAAAAATAGCTAAACAATAAGAATTACAGAGTAAATTACATCCAAAGCACAGAGAATGACCCTATAAATAATTTCCTAACCTACATAATGATGTGCTTTATGACCTCAAAATAATTGCTTTTATATGTATATAATAAACAACATGAATTTGTTCATTAAATGAATTTAATAAAGCACATATTAAATGGAAAACCCCTGAAAATACATGTTACTTAGAAATACTTTACATCAACCTTTCCTCAGCTCATATTCATTTTTTAACACTTGAAACTTCATCAGGAATGTCTCAGCCCATTATACTCCTAAGGTAAAGTGTGTTCCATGCAATTTGCTACATGAAGCACCTTTCAGATAAAAAAATTAAAAGCTAGTAATGACCAAGAGCACTGAGCAACAGAAGTTCTTATAGACATAAAAGGAATTGTACTTGCTCAGCACCTTTGAAAAAGATGAGTTAGTCCAGTTTTGGTTTGTGTGCACACCAAGGCAGCACTGCACAATTTGCTTGTGCATAATTATTGCCTTATGCCTTTATATAGACACTCAGTAATGTGGCACTTAGGAGCATTCAGCATGCCTTAAATTTTATAATTAACTTTCTTTCTTTTTTTTTTAAAAAAAAGCAATAAAATGCAGTTGCACCAGTTTCTCTGTGTAATTGTTCCTCTGTCCCCACTGTAGTAATGAGTTTCATGCACCATTTCTCTGTCTGCTTGCAGCTCTCTGACCTACGAATGAGGCACTTCTTTATGATGGGAAAAGTCATGCCTGACAGTTCTCTACAGTAAAGGCTCTTTATTTCTCTACACCTTAGTTTAACCATCTGCAAAAAATACAGGATAACAATTTCTATTTCACAGCATGATCACAAGATTACACAATTTGAGTTAAGTACTGAGCAATGATTAAATAAAAAATCATCATATCTGGGAAACTATTTGAGGTATTTGAAAGGAAGATGCAAAGGTCACCATAGCATGTAAAACATATAAGAAAAGAATATGTGTATGTCAAAGAATCATATTTAATTTCTGCATTCCCTTCTGGTCAAGAAAGGCTCAAGTATAAAGAGAAAAAGTTATAAAAAGAAAAAACATATGAAAAGAGAAAAAAAGAGCAAATCTAGTCTTTCAGTTAACATTTTAATCTATACATCCAAAAGATACTTGTGGTGGCATCTTTGGATGGCAAAGAATGGCCCTTTAACCATACAAAGCTGTGAAAGGTTCTCCTGGAGAGGAGCTGGTAAGTTGGTTTTAAAGAAAGTTCCTTTCCGTATCAGTATTTTCAAAACACAGTATTTTTTAGTGTTCATAAGAACAAGTGAGTTCATAAGTGAGTTAGTTTAAAATCTCAAAATACCTATAATATTGTTTGAATTTTTTTAATGGAAAAAAAAAAAAAAGGTTTTCTGTGTATAAGCACATGAGTTTTTTTCCTTATGAGCAAGATCCTTCTCTGCCTGTTTACACAACCTGTTCCTGATCCTGTTTTTTATCTGTGGAATGTGGAATGAATGTCTCAGTATAGACATGATCCACAAAGATAAAATAACTTCCTAAAATAGTTATATTCTTGAACACAGATTATAACAAATAGGAAATAGAAACTTTCCAATAAAATATTCTGGTTCTTTTAATGATGTAATTAATATTCTGGTTTGTACCAAAACATTGTGATATTAAATAAGATCTGTTGTTCTTCAATTTGTATGTCATTTGAGAGTTAAAGCTCTTTCAGTGGATTCTGCAATGTATAAACGATATGCAGCTTAATAAATAATTTAGTAAAGTACAATTGCTCTGTAATGTTTCTGTAAAAATCCCAATGGAATTTGAGCATGATTAAGAATCATGCTATTGTATTACTGACAGGTGAGTGTAACCTGCAACGTTTCTGAATAGAAGCTTCTCCTCACAGATAATTCCTGAACTGTCCACACAGAAGTATAGCAAGCACGCTGAATATCTAAACGGCACGGAATATATGCCTTAGGGTATGTAACATGAACATGTAAATCAATCATCCTTCTCATGCTGCTCCCCAATGACTGACACAAACATTCCCACTGACTTGAACAGACTTTGGATCAGATCCGAAATACTCCCTTGTCTTTTTTTCAAGACGCTGCAGCAATGAGGAGTTAGATAGAAACGATCGCCTGCTTTCTCTTAGACTGGAGCCCAAAGACTGCAGCCATAATTCTCGATTCTCTGGCACACACCCTCAGACCACGGATTCTCCCTCAGTTCTGGCATGGGGGGCAGGGGCAGAGAGAGAAGATCTGCATTTGATCCTCAGCCTTTAAGGAGCACCTGTCAGAACTTTGTTCCTTTTAGAAAGGCAATACAAAGACTTCTCAGGACTAGAGCTGAAAGTGAATCACTGTACAGTTATGGTTAGTTGCTCAAGTCATGTTTATGCAAGAATTGCTTCTCTTAAAAATGCCACATGCTCATTGTTATGAGAGAAAGAGCATGGAGAATATTCTTGTGTGACTTAAAAAAAATGGGAAAAAAAAAAATCAACACAAGTGACAGCACAAGAAATTACCTGCCTCTCTTGAGGGATTTTTGGCATTGAAGAGGTGAAAAAAGAACAGTGAATGAGAAAACTAGGGAATGACAATGAGATGGAGTAGAGCAGAGGTTTATTATTTCTCGCACTTATCTGTGGCACAGCTAAGTCAGCCCCTCTCGCTGACTCTGGCAGCTTTCTAGAGATGATGCTTTTTAAGCATGAACTGTTCTTGAGCAGTGTCTCCAATTCATTAGACACACATACATTTCACTATAACATCAAGCATTAGTTTCTTGTTTTTCCACCTTTCCCCCTCCCACACTGCTAGAGAGCAAATGGCAGTTTTTACTGACCTTTTACATCAGTAGCTTTCCCTTTGGAGGATTGAAATTGATGTTTCAGAGCACTGTCCTTGCTTTGTTATTTAACAATATGAAGTGCCATGACTGTAGAAGATGCTGAGGTTACAGCTTGCTACACATGGCAACCTTAAAACAGTCAACGTGAGCGAAGCATTGCAAGGTGGTTCTTCCATCATTGATTTGCCATTTGTATTTTTCAAAACCGTAACCTTATTTATTACCAATCAACCACTTATTTCTGTACTATGTTGTTATTTTACAGTGAGGGTTAACAGAAAGGCAGGTAAATTTGTATATCAGATAAAGCCTTTACTGGCAGTTAAGACTAAGCAGATGTACCAGGAATAGTTCATACCTAAGAATAAATACGTCAAAGAGATGTTACAGTTATCCCAAACTGAACCTTATGGACATAGGAAATTCAGAATTACAGTTGCATTTAAGATTTTGCTTAGGCTATGTCAATCGAAAATTACAACCCCTATGTATTGCAGTGCTGCTTTGTCACAGAATCATACCATTATGGTTACAGCATGCTCATTTTTGTGGGCCCAGTTCTTTAAAACAGTTTTTAGATTGGAGGATTATACTTGGGTGTACTATTTTGAGGTAATGTGAGTTAAGAAGTTTAGTTTGTAGTTACCACCCAAATTCAAAGGTCAAGGGAATGCTATGACCACCCATTGCCACCACCTTAACTATCTGACAAATATGGAAACAAAAGACTTAGTTACTTAGCATGAGACAAAATTTTAGGGAAGACAAAGAAGTTAGCAAGTGTTTTTCCTGATGAAGATAGAACTATAATATCACATATTGAGGAATTCACCTCTTTTGTCCCTGTTGCAGTTTAAATTTTACCTGCATTTTAAGCAAAGAATTTAACATTGCGGAGTCAGATACGAAGCACAGTGGTAGAGCAGATGAGGTGTCTCACCACAGCACCTGGGCTTCCTTCAGACTTTTGCTAAAATTTGCTGTGTGTAAACATGACCCTGTTAATTCAGATTACGAAGTCCCCTGTTTGTGGACATAACGCTAAACTAATACAACTTTTTTATCAGTTACAGAAACTAGTTCACTCCAAGAACACTAGCCTGATGGATGATAAAGTCTGAAAAATCATTGCCTTTCTTTTTGCTTTTTCATTTTGACTAAGTTGCACATCGGAACCCATTGCCATAACTAATAATTAAACATGCAATAGTTTAATGAAACGTTGCCCCTTCTTTCTTTGTGCTATCTTAAGATATTTGGTAAGACAACCCTGAAATATCTGGAACTTGCCTATAATGTTTTAATAATGTTGTATGATCCACTCATTTCTTTGATCATTATGGTGGTGTTTGCTATGCAATTGCAAGGAGTTAATTCCAACAGTAGCTAATTGCTAGCAGACAAGAAAGCAGATAAATACTTCTGAAAGCCCCATTCCCTCACCCTCAGTAAACTGTGCAGGTGCTATTTGCTCAGGCCATGTAGAGATCAATATTGCAATTGTGCAAGACAGGGAGAAGCATGGAAAGAAATCATGGGGACATGAAGAGACTAGAGATCCTGAGAATGGGGAGGAAAAAAAAGTCCCAAAAGGAGAGAATGAGAGAAAATCAAACGCTGCCTGCAAGTTGACTGAAGACCACTTAACAGGTGTGGAGTATTTGGATTAAGACTGACAAGTATGGATGCTTATTTGTGTTCAAATCACTTTCTCTTGTTATACGTTGTTCCTACTACAGAATTAAACAATAGTTTGGTTCAAATAAACTGCTTTGGGTCACAACATTCACCTTTTCCCAAAAGAAATTGCAGAAATAACTCTAATTCAACCAGACTTTCTTGACAATTACAGCAGGTAGCAAGGCTGCAGTAAATTGGTTCAGGAGTCATAAGAGCTGGGGGAGGGACTATGAGATTGAAGAGTGCCATGAAATATCTTTAAGAAATACCTGTAATGACACAAACAAATAAATAAAACTACCTTTGTGCAGTGGAAAATTGAAGTTTCAGTTTTGATCTGAAATGTAGCCATATTCTGTAAACCCTAATATTACATTTCTAGTTTTTTTGTTGAGAAGGTAGCACAATAAAGAGAAGCGAATCCAATGTGAAGCTGCTTGGCTAACTTTGTCTTTTGACAATGTCGCTTTCCACCAGAATATTAGCTAAATAGGAAAAAAGCAGAAACAACTTCTTCCTGAAAGTCTTTTATCTTCCAGACTTTCCAAGTATAAGCAGGAGCATTAAGAAAAGCTATTATGTGACCTGACACACTTACCAAAAAAATTATAAAAGAAGCAGAATAGGAAGATGAAAGAAATGAAGCAAGACTGTGGAAGTGCTGTTGGCAAATAACTATCTGTAGACCTCGTGAGTCTCACGCCGTGGGCGTAGCTCATAGAAAAAAAGAGTGTTAAGAGGCATAAGCTCTAATTCTAGTTACAGTCACAGAAAAATTGAGAAGTCCTTTGCGCAAGGCCCACCTAAACATCCTGAGCCAAATGGAAGGATGGTGAGTCACGTAAGTGCTGCCTGCCTTGACCACCCTGTCTCCCAGATTCATGACCATGTGGAGGTGAACGGGTGTCAGTCTCATCCATAAGGCTTTGCCAGAAGCTAGCAGAAGGCCAGTGACTGAGCAACTCAGGGAGCTGCTCCTACCAGTATTGGGTTGCCTTGTGAATATCTTAAGAAACAAATCCAGCTCTAAAAAAAGCTTTTTTCCAAGAATCCAGTCTTGCCTTCTGGAAACACAGGCTCCTTGCTGCAGCACACCATTCCCACAACTCAACTGTTTAGTTTTGCAAAGCTTCATTATGTGTCTCCTACCTCTCACTGCACACAGCGTTCCATATAGGAGCAATTAATTTCATTATATAATTTCTAAAGCTATTAAGTATAAAAAATACAAGAGGAGATCCTCAAAATAATTAATAAGCTATATGATATGGATCTATTTCTAAAATATCTATTCTTTCACATTGATGGTGGGACTCAGTAAGAATTATGGAGATTACTTTAACTAATAAGCTTGAATTGAAAGGAAATGGGGTGATAAAAGTCCTTTGCAGTGAGCTTCACAGTCAGGGAAGGACATTTGGGTTGTCAAGCAGATATTTTGGCAACAAAGAGTAAAGACCCAAAATCTGACTGTTCTGTGGTGGCTATATTACTAGTGATTTATTCAAATCCATCTTTGTACAGCATCCTCCAATCACACAGCAAAAATAATTAATGTGGGTCGTATTTACGAGATGTAACACTGAAAGCACTTACATATATAAGACTATATATTCTCCTACTATTAGAGGGGAAACATTATAAAGGTATTTTGATTATTGCTCTGAACTTCATTCATTCATTCATTTATTCGTGTTCCCTGCTTTTTTCTTTTAACCTCAGTTGCTCTTCTTCCCGTATCTATCCCTACATCTCTTCATGGTGATAAATACCATTTATGCCACTGTTCTCACTGCTAAAAAGTACTTGTTTTTTCTTTCAAGTTGGTTATCTCTTGATTAACTTTGATATCTACGCTGTAAGAGATGCTGTGTATTAACACATTCATCTTCCCCTAGCAAGAATCACAATATAGTGAGAATGTAAGTATGCTCCAGTGACCAGCCAGCTATGAAATGACACCAGTTATCTGTGCAACTAGCTACAGACTACATATGACCAGCTGGACCTAGCATCATCTAGGATGACTAAGCACATTTTACTTTTCCTGAGGATAAAATGTCTCACCACAGGGGATAACACAAAATAAAATATTTTCCAACATTTTTTTTAACTTTTTTTCCTATCTTTATAAAATCCTGTTGTTTAATACCTTGCTGATAGTACTATAAATTACACACAGAAAAACTACTTGAAAAGGAAAAACAGAGTACTGCTATCTTAATTCTTGGATTTCCTGGCTTTCTGAAATGTTAAATTGCTCATCTAATTTTGTACTGAAGCCATTTCAGAGACAATAGAATAATATTCCTGGTTGTACTGAATATGATGCAGCTAGCATGATAAAATTGATTTTCCAGCTTCTCTCCCCCACAACAGTTGGCAAAGTCAGATGCAAATTGCATCCACCTGTACCAAGGAGATATTGACTTCCAGGAGAGCACAGAAAAAGTTACTGACAGCAGAAATGTCTTACTGTCAAGGAGAGTCTGGAGGATGCATAGATTTTACAAAAACCCATCACCCTCAAGTCTTCATATGCTCTTAGGAGAATTGTCTGTTTCTAAGGATGACGTAAGTGTGAGGTTTGGGTTTGCTTCTGATGTTGTAACATGTCTCTGAACAGACTTTCCACCATCAAGAGAATATCAGACACAGTGAAGCACAGGTTCCTCAGCATTAATTGCTCACGGTATTTCAAAAGAAAACACTCAGCGGAATTACAAAATGGATCACTGAACAATTTCAGTCCAATCCTTTTTCTGCAAAGTATTTTCAATGAAGCTTTAAATGTCTCACACTAAAATAAAACTCTAACGTTATCTCCCACTTGTTTAGACTTATTCTTAGAGAGTGCAATGGAAAACAGTTCCTTCTGTTCTTTCAGAATTAGGTCTAAGCAAAATTACCAACCCAAAGGCATCTTGTAATAAGTAATTATTTGAAATCATGCAATATAAGGGTCTATAATGACAATTTCAGATTTTCTTCTCTATTTTCTCTACCCAAGCCTTTAGAGTCACTTTTAGGTAGGCAAAGTTCATTTACACTAAGGAAAGAAAGGCATCCTTTATTCAAAGTTGTGTAATATTTTTCATTGTGTTTGTTGTCAACATGTTATTTGGAATTAAATTAAAATGTCAGCTATTTCTTCTAGTCTAAAAGAGGGCAGCTAAACTCTTCCTCTTCCTTGGCATCAAACCATGCACTGAAAGACCAGGCCACCTTGCTTTCTTTTCTAGTCCAGCGTTTCAGAAAAAAATAAAGAATCAGAGAAACATATTATGACAGGTAATCATTTGCAAACATACAACTCTTTCAACATCTGCCATGTTCAGCTTCATTTTATAGCATCTGTCCTGGCAATATAAATTGTGCTTGGCTTCAGAGGTGCTCTGTGCCACACAGTGAAGAAAACCAATCATGACAACTGAAAAATAAAGCACAGTAGGGGGGGGAAGGGAGAGAGAGCTGAGAATGTAAAAGCTGTACACTTTTTCTAGCTTTATTTTAAAAGGAAAAGAATGTTATGTTAGCTTTGCTGTATTCTTTAAGCAGCATAGTTTTGCCAATGGAAGTGACAACTATTGCATTTATGAAAAGTGCCAAACAACCTCAAGCATTTCCAAAAGAATCCCCTGAAACAGCTGAACAAAAAGAAAGCAATTTAGTCCAGCACAAGCAGATAAATTATATCAATAGAAATTTATTGCTACAAGAAGTTTTTCTTTTTTCTACACTCAGAAGCTATATCATAAACATTCCAAGAAAAGCAGCAATCGGGAAGTATGAATTTCACAAGAAAACTATGCAGGAGAGAAGGTAACTTTGTGTGGAATACTACATCATCATCACAACTTACCTCATAATTAAGTATTGTCTTTATTTTCTTGTGTCATACTTAGAAGCTTATTGTTCTGAGTTAAAATACATTAAAAATAAGCTTGACAATATACCAAATACCATACTCTACATACAAACCTAGTTGTAATCTGCCTATTTCACTCAACCCTTTTTACCATAAATTCATAGACTACACATAGAAATATTAACAATGTTAACACATACTGTCAATGTGTGTGTAAGTATGAGAGCCTAGGTGCTTTTCTACTTTTGAAAACAGGTTAACCAAGGAATTAATTCATATATTTATAATAAATTCTCATACAGTACAACACTGTGCAATAAAAAATATTTCAAAAGGGGGTTGTGGAGTCTCCTTCTCTTGAGGTATTCAAAGCCTGTCTGGATGATGTCCTGTGCAACCTGCTCTAGGTGAACCTGCTTTAGCAGGAGGGTTGGACTAGCTGATCTCCCGAGGTCCCTTCCAACCCTTGCGATTCTGTGATTCTGTAAAAAGTTGGCTGTAAGCAGCAGTGGGGTCGTCCTTGACCATACTGATCTACATGCGTACAATACACTACAGACTAAGACCTCCATGAGTAATAAAGCCTTGACACAAAACATAGTTGAGATTCTTCAGTGGTGAATTGAGAAGTATTTCAAACACAGTGCGGAAGCAAACCTGTCCTCTCTATTTGAAAAGATAAAAAACTTCTCCAAAAGCTCAAAAAAAAAAAGACAGACAATTTTTTCCCTTTATATTAATGACAAAGAAGCAAAAAAT
Source organism: Gorsachius magnificus (assembly GCA_034008185.1). Taxonomy (NCBI): domain Eukaryota; kingdom Metazoa; phylum Chordata; class Aves; order Pelecaniformes; family Ardeidae; genus Gorsachius; species Gorsachius magnificus. Next base: position 50,685,292 of record CM067083.1, on the reverse strand, counting down.
ACATTGATTCAGAAGCCTACTACTAAAAACAATGTTAAAGCACATACACAAAGTTTAGTTTGTGGTTGTACCCAGTCTTTTCAACAATATATTTGAATGTGTGCTTATGTCCCAGAGGATTTAATGTGATGCCAATATTCAAAGACAATAATTTACAAATCTTACCACCAAACATCTTTAATGTATCTACATATTTTCATCCGATGTTCCATTTAATCATGCCAAGGAAAATAATTGTTTCGATGCCATACATCATGTTAAACAGTCTTATGAAAATTACTGTCATTCTCATTGTTCTGTCCATAATTTTCTTTCTTTAAATCAGAGTTTAGTAATTAAATTAATTTAATGTAATTAAAGTAAAATGGAAAAGAAGGTGTTCCAGGGGATAGGATGCAATCTTGGAATCACTAAACCTGGTAGCCAAATTTTCATCCCCAATACAACTTCCTGCCTGTAGGGATCTGTAAGGATTGGTAAGGGTCTAGATCTAACAACAGCTGTGTTAAAATGAAGCAGCTTTTTCCTTACTCCATTCAGTTGACTTCCTCTGTAATCTACTAAGGAGCAGCCAAACTTCACTCTGAAACACTAAGCATGCCTCCTGCAGCTCCCTGCTATTGCTGGGTAAATGAAAAGTCTCAAAAAGTCTGTTTCTTTATTAGATACATGAAACAGCACTATGTTTCTTTCTGACTGAGCTCCTGGAGGCCACCACAGAGGCAGAGCCTTGAATAGAGCCTTACACATGCTTGGGAGTCTGTCCAAACATTGGCTTGCAGGAGTTGGGGAGGGTGGGAAGGCATAAGTGGTCCAGAAAACACACTGCAAACAGCCTATCTTTGAGCCTATGAGCTAAATTCGTGCCAGTAAATAAAGTATAAATTACTGAACACAGAAACAGATGGATATTAAGAAAAGAACCGAAGCATGCTGGAAATGAAAATACTCATCTGAGTTATAACTCAAGTGTGTAATCTCTAATATACACATTTATCTTAGGAGGACACTGACAAGCTGTTCCTCATAACCTTTTCAGCATTTGTTACTAGGTTGTGAGCTTGTAGAAGCTTTAGGATTGGCAGAGATGGAGTTACTGACAGGCCAGAGGAGGTACTACAGGTGTCAGGGTGAGCCTTCCCCACCAGGACCTATGCAGCAGCTCACGCCTGCAATGCAGGTACCCTTCATGGGGATCTCATCTTTTTTACTTGCTTTCCTTTTTGCTGACTTCTTCACAGAGTTGCAATCACAGAACAAAACGAGACAAAGCGATATAACTCTTTACCCTTCTACTCATGCTTTGCTAATCCTTGAAGCATGTCAATTAAAATCTGTTTCACTAACAGGAAAAAGAAATCCCAAACAAGCTTGTCTATTTGTCAGCATAAGAATGCCAGGAAGATATTCATACACTTTGGGGAAAAAAAGAAAGGAAAAAAACCCAAACCCTGTTAATTTGCTTTTAAGTTAAAATGCAAACAAAGAATTACAGGCTTTTGGAAATATAAAACCAGCCACTGAAATACGTCCTGCATTTTACATTGATGCCATCTTACCAGAGCAAGCCTTTGCTACTCTACTGATACAACCATGGTTTTGTAACACATCTAACCTAGCTCTAATGAATGTGGTTCAACTGAGCTTACCAAACAGCTTTCTCCCTAGCAAACTAAGCCATTGCTGTACTTCCAAATTTTCTCATTAATTGTGTTTATAGGGGAATTTAGAATATCTTATGACTCAACAGGAGACTGAGTCCAGGGGAAATGCACGGAGAACGTCAGCAGATTAATGTAGTGCCAGCTTCTTCTGGTTAGCTTTTTAATTAGAGAGTAAATAGGAAGGCAAGTAACGTGCACAAGCAAGAAAAATAAATGCATAAATTCAAGTGACAGATTATGTTTCTAATAACAACAAAACATGGTTGCTTGCCAAGGTTATTAATACAGTATAATTAAGTCACAGGTAAGATTTGTGTATAAATCATATTTAGGGCATCTCACACCAAAGAGTAAAAGAATTCATTAAAATGTATTTGGACAGACACTTAATCATCTTTCATGGAGCAATTATTTTTAGAAACCAAAAGAAACACACCTCTGTTTCCAAAGGGACTGAAATTACAAATGGGTACCTAATTTTTAAATCTTTTGTCCTTGTAGAAGTAAAGAAATAATTTCCTCTATAGGACTGGAAGGAGAGAAGAAAAAATTAATACTTGGGTATTTTGAATAACTGAGAGGTATTCACAGTCTTACGCTATAAGAAAGATGAATGAGCCAGGAGGGGAGAGGGACGGGATGAAAAAGCCAGAGCAGAAAAAAAGATTACTGATTTTTACCATCAGACAGACATCAAACTGTGGCAGTCACGCATAATAAGTAACATATGATTCAAATTTCCCTTTAATTTCATGGACGCTCTGCCTAAGAGGGCTCATTGGTTTTGATTGTTTGTTTTTATTCAGGATGATTTGACAAAATTAGCTTTCGCTGTTCCTTCCTTTATTGTTGATGTTGTTATTTTGCACAGCATTTTAGAGAGAAAATGGACTGGTAAATGCTACCGATCTCAACAAAGTCAATGATATCCAAACCTTAAAATCAAGTCACTCAGAAGACAAACATGACATCCTAAACTAGGGTTTCCACTGTCTGTCCAAGCAGCCTGAATAAAAGTGATGAGACTAAAACAATGTTTTCTATTCAATTCCTCTTGTACTTTCTATACATATATATGTATGTTGGCTTCTGTTTTACATAATAACTGAAACTTGTTCAACAGTCACACAAATGAAACAAATGCTGGCTTGGTCTCTTAAAGTGAACTTTATGGGAGGAACTAGAAGGTACTTGATGTTGTGACTCCTCTGACATCCCATCAGCCCATGATACGCCTACATAATACAGGAAAAAAAAATTATATCTTTGGCACTGCTGTGCTGCAGAAAGTACACTTCAGACATCTAAGCTATCTAAATGTGAATTGATCTGATTCCTTTACATACTATCATTGCTAAGAATTTTGTCCTTCACTATAGATAATAATACTGAACCTGTAGCCTATGAATCTCTCCATATGGTTTTAACATGTAATCTAGAGAAGAATGAGCTTCAGTTTTAAAATAATATACATTTAGAGCAACTTTTCATACACCTCTTATAATAATTTCCATTTTACATTCCCTGTAAAAGTATGTCAGACTATTTGTTGGAAGGAACATTTGGTTAAAATATCAACTAATAAAATATATAATAGTATAAGCATTGCTTTAAAATTTAATGCTATAAAAAGAGTAGACTGTAGAATCTCAAAGGATTAAAACAACTCCATATTCAGGGGAACAGCTTTTATCTAACTCTAAGGAGCACTTTTAACAACATGGCAAGAGATATGAACAGAGCACAAAGCCAAGACAGAATAAGGACTCAACAAACCTTAACAAGAAAAAAAAGAAGAGAAAATGTATGTGGATGCAACCAAGAGAAAAATGAAAGCCACAAGTGAATCTGATTAAAAACGTGGCCTAGCAATTCCTAAGCAATACCACCATCTTGAAGAATGTTGCCTCAGAATGATACTAGGTCCAGAAATGATGTCTGGAACGTGAAAAGAAGGAATGTGATCATCAAGTGGGCATGGCAAGGGAGATGATTGAAATTTGAGGTGTATTCTCATTAGCGATTCAATACTGAAGTTTTAATAAAGCAAAATCTACCTTCCCATATTCTTTGGAAAGAGTTTTAGAGATGGCAGATCCCACTATGAAAGAAACATATGTGTGATCTCACAGAATTTGAGAAACAGGAGGGAGAATTATTACCATTATTACATAAAGGTTAAGTATAAACATAATAATTTAAGTCTATGGCATATGGAAAATGAAAAAAAGATTTGATTCCCACTTCTCTACTAGTATGGCAGGATAGTGCTGCGATGTGTACATATTGTGGTATAGATATAAAGTAGCACAAATATTAAGTTAACTTGGGTGAAACAAAACCATTCCCAAAGAGGATCTTTTTTTTTCTCATTTTAAAATATAATACAAAGCATTTATCTTACCAGCTTTTATAAGGAATGAAGGATTACCTTTAGATGTCACAGTGGAAACAGCTTCAAAAGTTGTTATGTGACTCCCTGAAATGAACCTCGGCTGGCCTAATTTTAGCCAACAGCCCTTCTTTGCATTTGGCTTTTTTTGTCTGGAATTTTTGTTTGGAAGTTAAAATTTATTATTTCAATGGTTCATCAGCTGCCTGCCTTAGAACTGTGTTGTAATTGTTTGATTAGGTGTAATAAACTTACTTTCCTACCTGCAACACACTGTAACACAGAGAGGTGCAAATCAGATGACTAACATGATGCATTATTGAACAGCCCAAATTAAAAGGGAATACAATTAAGGCTGCTATCTGTCTGGATGATGGATGTTCTTTGCTTTCCTCTTTTAAAATCATGAATCTAGTTTTCTGTCTCACCAGTTCAGCTTGTAATTCCTCCACAAAAGATTTTTAATATGCTATGTTTCCAGGGAAGTGGCAACTCCCTCCATCCCAATGACCTCTGATATTTGACATCATGTCCCCTACACCATTTTTCTGTATCTGAGTACATATAGGGAAAGGTCAAAGAAAAAAACTTAGTCTGGAGGAAAATAAACAAAACTGACCCCCTACCCTCACGCCCCCAGCTCTTTGGGATGTGGAAGCTGTTTCTCATATGAAAATCCCTCAAAACAGAGCAATGAAAATGGATTCCATAAGCTGGAAAGAATCTGACTCTCCTGAAAGCCTGCCATGATGGCAGGAAAATCAGGAGGTAGCCCAAGAGGGAATCATATTGAAACAGATAAAAGCTTGCAATGAAGTTTGCTCACATCATTAAAAAAAACCTGCAGATTTTCCTCTGAATTAACTTAAGATACTACAGTGCATCTTGTCCTTAGGTCAAAATGCTGAAAGACATGATGCGATGTGATGTCATGGCAGTTGATGATGTAGAGGTGAGCACGTAATGGGAATGAAAAGGGTCAATACACGTTTCAACTACATGCGTAAAAAGTATTCCATCACTGGAAAAGATGATAAAATGCATTTCCTATCTAGCTCTTGCATGACCACACCTTTGTTTAATTCTACTTCCAGAATATCATTGACAAATATGCATGCAACAACCAAAGTAAAAAATGTTTACACATTTGAAGGCTGTACCTTGCTAGAGAAAGAATAAATGATTAAGCATATAAAAAAGAAGCATGCAAGAGTAACCTGATAAGCAAGTGAAATGCAATCATGAAAAATAAAACCCTTCCCTGAAAATTTACTTAAGTTTTATTCTTGTTTTATGAATATGTGCATCATTAATATATTAATCCTGAAATACCCTAGTGAAATAGCTATGTCTTATTTCTCTTTTTTTGTTAGAGAATATAGGTATTGCCTTCCAGTTCAGTGAAGTATTTACTGAAGTATTAAGCTTAAGCACTCAACTAATTCCAGTTTTCTAACTGAACTACAAGTATCTTACTCATTCAAGACTAGAGCCCTTAAATATCCAGGCTTATGTGTAAAATGTTAGGAGAGCCAAAATTTGAAGTTCTTTGAGGTTCTAACTTGGTGCCTTAGCTAAGAGCTGATTTTTCTTCTTCTATTCATTAAGCTCCCAAAAACAGCAGCAGAAGCCAAAGGCACTCATAAACATAACCAGGAGGTTAGCAACACTGGCAAACACTGCATACTGAGCTATCAAGCATTAGCAGAGAGATGAAGCAGCAGACTATTTTTTTTTTCCCCACATCTTAGGTGGTATTTCATATAATATGTAACAGTAAATGCTCTTGTGTTGTTCAGTACATTCACAATGACATCTATAGTATTAAACGTAGATCAGAAAACATAATGTTTAACCTGTATCCATGGATCTGAATTTACAATGCATGCTGTAATGTTTTCCTTTTGCTCTTGTCTATTATGTACTTAATAATTCAAAAAAACAAGCTAAGGAAGGAGTAGACTGAATACCAAGTTTCCCATATTATTATTCAGTAGGGAAAAAAAAAAATCAACTTATTTAAAAGAACTGAGCAATTGTATATTTAAAATACTGAAATTCAACCACCATCTGTTAGCCTCTGAGGCAGCTTTCATTAAGGCCATCACCTCTTCATGAGTCACTACAGGGAGCTATCATTAACATTAGCTATGATTAATGAGGATGTTGCCAATTGCAATTATTCCACTCTAAAGCTTAGTAACATTCTGCCAGTGTCACATAGCCTAACTACCACCTCCATCCTTTCAGTCGCTTCATTAAAAAAAAACCGCTGTTGCAGCTTACTTTAGATTATAATGCAAAGTATGAGACTGGACCTAATGCATTCTTAAAAGCAAAAGCAATTCTGTTGTTTTAAAATATATTTTAATGTGATTACATAATAGTTCAGCACAGTGACATAAATAAGTAGTGTAGGAAAAAAGAAAGATTAGGTGAACTGTTTTATTAAATACATTAGAATGAGCTATTTTGGGGTAGCCAAATATCTCTGCAAAAGTAACAAAAGAACTTTAAAAGATTTTTTTAAAAATGTCTATTTGTTTAGGCAGTTCTGCTCTGAGGCTTTCCAAAAATAAATTTATAGCTGCTACGCTAAAAGCAGTCTTTTATTTCCTGTTACTGTAAAAGCAAAAGAAAAAACCAAAACCTGTTAGAACAGCATTAAAGCAAAGCTTAACCTCGCAGAGAAAACTTGCAGTTAAATCCATGGTACGTCCCTGCTGAAGGACTTTCTAACAGCATTGGTCTGTCCTTGTGCTTGTTCCTTTCTCTCATGGCTGCGCTTTCTTGGGTTGCTTGGAAAGCACTGTGCCACTGGAATATATATACTTCTAAAAGATTTGATGGTGCTTCTCCTCTAACAAGTTACTGTTGAGTAACAAGACATTTAAAATTCAGTGAGCAGACTTGACCCTTTGTCCAGCTTCACAGGCTCCTGCTTATTTTGGGCTTTTGGTCAGCTTAACTACTCCCAGGAAAAAAGTAATTTTTGTAAATTTGTTCCCTAATTTAGAAAGGGCACTGTGAAATCCTGGCTATCTATAAATATTGTATCCCAAATTTAATTTACCGGTTTTGTTCCTTATTAATATTCTTTACTTTGTTTACCTAAAACAATTAGGCTAGGCCAGTTGGTTGGATAAACTAATATAATACCAGACTTTCAATAAATCCTATTTTTATTAAAATAGTAAAAAAAATCACATTCATAATGCTAGTGATGTTACATATAAGCCTTTTTTTAAGAACTTTTTAGAAATTAGAAAATATTACTGAGAAATTAATTCTGCGCTTTACTGAGTTTCCTTTAGAGTCTTCTGTGTTAGCAAAAACAACAGAAGAACCATCTCACCATTTTTATTTACCAACAAACACCGGTGTATTCTCTGGTACTGCTGAAAATACTTAACTACAAGCAGGAATCTCCCTCCTGATAATCGACACCATGTTTCAGATTGAAGCTATAAAGAATCTTTAACTTTTCTTCGCCAACAGCTGAATGTGCTGTCAAAAATCAATCATAATGTCTTTGCTGAAGGTTTTGGTTAGAAGACAAATTGACTGGTACCTAACCATGCATCTTTCACAGCCTCCACTTCTGTTGTACTGAACACTTCGCAAGTATTTAAAAACAGATCCAGAAATGTCTATCTTTCCCTTGCTTGCATCCATCCTTAGGAGAAAACGCTTTGACTTTTGTAGACTTGTGTGAATTAGTGTGAGGAAAAGAGATGAAAAGCAGTTTACTGGAAGAGTTGGTCTAAGAAATTTGTGTTGTATTTAATTCTGAAATGGTCCCATGTGCTACTTCTGCTACAATTCTGTTTCACCCCCTACATCCTCTACAGCATCTGCCCATACAGACAGCTTAAACCACGCCCAGTTTCTCAGAAGGGATGCACTATGCTTTGCATCCATACAAAGGAGTCCTCAACTCACTCAAAGCTTGGATTTCAGACCCAATCTGAACTTTCAGAAGCACAGACCCTGCCCGAAACACACAGCACTGGCACACAAGGAACTGCCAAATGGACGAAAGATGTCAGGACGCGAGCCTGAAGGAATGTCTGTGGTCTCATGAATCCCCAAATCTTCCATCAAAGCTACTTTGACCAAGCCAATATACAGACTACCCCTTCACTCCTTTTGATCTGCCTACTACTAGCTTTATGCCTATCAGTAACTATTTTCTACCTATCTAGCTAGCCTAAAAATATAAGGTTCATTTGCTTCCAAAATCTTGTCAGGTACAAGCACACAGAATCCTTCAAAATAAACAACAGGATTTTTGTAATTCATGGGACATCGATACATAAAGTTGCTGTGGGGTGACTAAGCAAAATAAGGTGACTGCTAAGAAACTTCTCAGACTGTCTACTGGATGGGTAGAAACTGTGCAATATCTGTGTGCCACCAGTGTTCTCTTAAAATCCAGTCCAAAAATAATCTAACACATAGAACAAGGAATATAAAGGGTTTTACTTCAAGTTAAAAAAGTCGTAAGTATAAAATGGTTTAGGTGTCCAGGAAACCTAACAGAGTACAACAGACCACTCATTTCTTAATGGAGAAAGAGGTGATCAACTAACTAGGCTTTGTAGAGAACTGTGCACAATAAGCAGATGCAGAATTATTGCTAGCACTAGAAAATATTCTGCTGTGTACCAGCTGGCTTATGGCAAGACCAATTATATTATGAGTTTGCATATTTCAAGCATTCTTGAAAAGTGAAGTCAAGGTCTGCATGGTATTTTCAAGTGTATGAGACCTCAGTGGCGTTAGGAAAGGTGGAATCACAACAGTTTCATAGGTGAAGATTAGTTAATTAGCGACTATGTATTAGAGACTTCAAACATGACTGGATGGTCAGAGAAAAGTCAGTGTAAAAAAGCAGAGTACCAACTCTATGAATTCACAGGGACCTGAGGTTCCAGAGCTGGATGCATTGCACCTGTAATTTCCTACCTCCTGGGTGCTCAAATGTTAAACTGGGTTTTTTTGTGGGTAATGATGGTGAAGAAAACTGTACCCACTGCATGATTAGCAACAGAGGGAGGAAAAGCCAAAGATACAAACGCATACTAAGAACAGCAAAAGTGGCACAGGCAATTAGGAAATGTACAGACACACAAAAAAGCGAAGATGCTTGTGTTTAAGTATATTTACCAAAGAAAGTTATTTGAATATTTTCCAGTTTTAAAAACCCTCCTTTTATCTTTACAGGAAGTAAAGATTTGCTGAAAACCTCTGCGGTAAATGTTGCTCACTTTTTCTCATTAATCAATTCCAGTGTTTAAAACTGCTGTAAGCCCCTACAGCATTTCCTAATGACTATCACTTCTGACTATACATCCCACTGTTTTACTGTAGCCTAAATAATTGTCTTAAAATCCATCACCACTAGCAGATACACACGCAGCTTAAATGACAGAGCTCCAGGCTGACAGAAGTGGGGTGGAAGGAAAACAGCAAAGCAGGTAGCTTCTGCAGTTGAAGACTGATAAAATCCTGAAATCATGATTCAGTTGACTACGCATATAAGCTACAACAAATTCTAATGGTTTTAAAGCAGACAATGACCCCAAAAATGAGCACAGCACATTGTGCAGTCCTAATCAGCTCCATAAAACAGCGTGATACTTCCAAAAACCACATTTAGTCCAATAGGGCTGTCACCATAGAGCCCTCTGTGAATGAGACAGAATACCACTAAACAACAGAGCTTCTACTTATTAGTGTCACCCATAGTGAGCTGCAGATCTTACTAATCTTACTAACCAGCAAATGCATCTGTCTAACTATTAATATAGGCACACGCTTAAACATTTTCAAAGCTAATTGTGTAGAAAATGAGCAGTCAACATGCACGAGTGAATGGGAACGTGCACGCACAAAGCATTGGCCAAAGTACATCAATGTGCATGCAATGACATGTTGCCCTGGAAGTCCATGCTGACCGCATGTCTAGCTTCACATTTGGCTAAAAGAGAACGCATTTTCGAGGATGTATGCATTCATTTTCTGACTACACCAAACCGCCTATGGGGAGAATAAGGTTCATTTCACAGTCCCCTTCAGATCCCAAGCTGCACATGCCCCAGACAAGTAGAAAAGAATTTTGTGTTACTCAGGAGAAGTTTCTTCAGCTGGTTAATTGTTTATATCAGCAGTAACATCCAGGCCTCTGCTTAGAAACTTGGCAGTCAAGATATGAGAGATGCTTGTGAGGAGTGGCTGGAAAATGTGAGGCTTCCAATCAGAGATGGTTTTATACAACCTTTCTGAAGTTGCTAAGAGAATACTCATCTAGCATCGCTTTATAATCACGAGTTTCCCAGAAGAAAGTCTATATTGAGTTATATTCTGCTTCAAATAGCCTTAAGAAAAGCTCTTGCATACTGAGAAGATGAAGACAGCACCTTTACATGAACAACAAATTATTTCATTCATGGGTATTTAATTCTAAATAATAAAGTAACAATCTATTCAGTGGATGTGGAGTGGAGCTGTAGGAGTGGCTTCTCCTGTTGGAAATGCCTCCACAAAGAATCTTTTGATATGGAAGATTCTTTCTGCCTCTCTTTCCGTACTGGAAAAATGCTCTGTGCAACTTATGCTGAGAAGGAATATATTTATTTGCCATGCTGCTTGCTGGAGCAGCTGTGTCCTAGGCTTCAGAAAACTGAACATGTTCTTGAATGTTGATGATTGCACAGAGATAGCAAAAGATAGCAAAAAAAAATCTTTGAAAAGCAATGCCAGATGTTAAGAAGTGAATTATCCAAAATATGCAATGCTAAGTAGGGATCACAGGAAAAAGTATTCTAATGGCTGACTTTATTTCAATATAAAAATAGCATTTTAACAAGATTCTTTATGGGATACATTGCTTGGAGTGAACTAGGAGATCCTCACTCATTGTTTCACTGTATTGTATCAGATTCAAAGTATCAGTGATACAGAAGTGGAATTACTCAGTTTATCAGTAATAACTGTGCTCAGGCTCTCTGGGGACCCTGAATATCTGTTGAATAAAAGAATGAAAACATTTCAAACTAAAACCATTTTTTAAAAAGTATAAGATGATAATGGGCATCTACTCCAGAAGTCTCTCCCCAGCTGTTTATCTGTAATCTGTTTGGGGTTTGCTTTCCCTTGAGCTCCTGCAGAGGATCCGTAAAGGAAGAAGAATCTGGATCCCTGAGTGTGACACTTTCATCACTACCATTTGCACTGGAGTTACAATTTAGAAACGGGGCTTTTTTGCTTGTGTCAAAGACATCAGTGGATACAGGAAAAGACTTAACAACTTGATGTCAGTCAGAGTGTAGCCTCAATTTTAGATGGTGGATTTCACCGCACAACAGAGAATGTCAGGATCTTAAACTAAAAGGATGAGTTGCTCTGGTAGGTGGCCTGAGCTGGAAGTCTCAGAGGTTGACATCCATGGATTCTACATCTCACCAGGGGCTTGCGTAGGGGTCCATCAGGGATTACCTCAGATACAGCAAAAGATCAAGAGAACAAGATATATTTCAAGTGCTATAGCTAGAATTCAAACCCCACAGTTTTACAGGAAGCTAAATGTTGCCAGGCACGTTCCAAAGTGTTCAGAAAGAAGCAAAAATGTACCATTAGAAAACATACCACTCCCCTTCTCTAATAAATTCTATTCCACTCCACGTCATTGCCTGCATTTTCTGAAGATCTTTGCCCTAAGTTAAACAGACCTGTATTAATAAATGCAGTAAGTAATCTTTGTGTGGTGTGTGGCAAATTCTGCCATGGTTTAGAAATGCTCAGGAGTTGATGACATTCATCAAAATATATTCCAGAGGACTCATACATTTTTCTCAAGCAGTTTTCCTAAAAGACTGAAGCAGTGTTTGAGGAGCTTGCAGACTCACAGAAAAGCAGCAAAAGAATTTCAGTCATTAATAGCTCTGGCACCATAGAACTAATATGAACATTATCATTTTACCATGCCATAGCTATTAATGATGCTATAGTCATTGATCCATCAGAATTTCCATTATTAGACAGCATTTTCAGAGGTAATATACAATAGCCATATGATATATATTAGCCTTAGATACTTCAGCCCAATGCCAAGATTTTACTGAATCCTCTGCCTGCAAAGGAAAAAACTAAACAAGTCCTAGCAATTAAAGACTCTTTTAAATCATAAACACTTTTCTTTTATTCCACTTTTAAGAAATATTTCAGTCAGAATAAACAGGGAGAGGGATTAAAAAACATAACATATTTATCAAAGGTATGGTATAATAATACTTAAAAATCTAAGGCCATTTCTCTGAAGTACTTTATTAATATGCCTCACTCTTGACTTGGGAAGTTTAAAAGCTTCCTAAGGCTCCTTTACTACCCCTAAATTATAATAATCCAATAGCTAAAATATGTACCTTGGAAAAAAAACCCAAAATGTACATTTTATGAAATAGACAATCTGCATTTGAGGAGTTTAAAATAATTCAAAACGCCAAATACTGTGCTGGTTAGTCAAAACTTACACAGGCACCAACAGAAAAGATTTCCATTAGAAAAGACAGATAAAAACTGCCAGATTTGGTCCACAGAGATTTTTTAATATATGAACAAACCCCTCTGAGTACATATTTATACAAATGATCAGAGTATGGCCTTTTGGGTAAATAATATTTAATTGTAAACACTCTGAGGGGATTATTCAATTTCTTACATTCTGCACTCCACATTAAATACACCTGAAGACACGGAGCAAACACACTTGTCAGGAGAACCACAACGGCAGTCAGAATTTTTTCCCTGGTGTATTTGATTGGCTCCGTGTAGTGTCTTTACTTGAAAATCTTCACGAAAGAAATGAAGTCAGTGCTGTGTCACAGTAATGACAACAGTGCACAGATTATTTTGGATCCCTGGTTTTCAAGAACTAAATTTAATTGCCATGGTTAGGAATAAAAGAATCATCATTAGAATCTTAAATAGTTTCAGAAAACTGACGTGACAGCGCAGTTTAAACGAAAAGACTTAAATCAAGACTACACTCAACTTGACGTGCTACAGTTACCTTACAGGCCTATGATTCCCCATGAGGCAGTTTTTTCCACTTTTCAAGTTGCCTTATTTCAACAGAAGAGAGACTGCAAAATATTTTTTCTAACAAATAAGTTGACTTATTTTTGAAGTAAAATTAAGTGTTATACTGATGATTTTTTGTCTGAATTCACCAAAAGTAAATAACAAACTAAGTTTTTTATTAGTAACTTGATTTTATATTAAAAACCCCTTAAATTTTACTTCTATATAAAACCTTAAAGTTTTTATCAATTATTTTAAGTATATTTTTTATTTGTGTAAGACTTTTAATTCAGAGAGAATATTCTACTTCCTCAATGCTCTGCTCTGCTTTCAATAGAATAGTTAAGATTATCTTTGGAAATCCAGCTGGGTGAGCTGGAAAACTGAGTTGGCCGTAGTCATTCACAAGCCTAATAAGATTTTCCAAAACAGTTCCTGAGCAAACAGTTGTCATCCTGCTGCCGCTTCTGTTTTCTCGTACCCAGAAGTTTGAAGTGACTTCGACCAACTGTTTGTAAGTTACTGACTGCTTTATTTTAGGTCAATGGTTTTGCCAACAGCTGCTCCACTGTAAAACTTCTCATTTACTGGGGAGTACAAGGGGAAAAATTATAATAAAGAAGGTAAGGATGACACTCTGGTACCTGAGAGCTGTTAAACGCAATGGCAAAGAACCCAGCAGTGTCCCAGAGAAAGCAAATTATTTAACCGCCTGGCTGCCTACCTCATTACAGAGAGAAATATTCTTGCAAGTTTTGCCTTCATCCTGTGCTATGTGGAATAGCAAATCCCACCGTTTCATACAACAGCTGTTACAGTGAATTTATGAAGTTTATGCTCTTCATCTTCCTCTGTACCCTCCCCCCTTTTTTTTCCTTAATCAGGCATCAGCAAAACAGGCATGACTGAATCTGTTTTCTAGCTTTTCCATTACTTATTTATGTATGTCTGCTCTGGGGCTACACAAGATGGTGGGAGATGTGGGAGAGATTTTGCACATCACTGTTTCGAGATAGTACTAGTATAAACGGCACTGATATAGCAAAGTATCTTCCCACAGGCACTAATTAAAAAGCAATAAGCTCACTTGAGAAGTGTTTGTTTCCATTTCTTTCCTTCAGTACTCAATGCACTGAAGCTTTTCTCGTTTCCTCCCTGATTACAACTACACATTAAAACCTGAGACAAAATAAAGGTAGGAGATGATAGAAATTTTTAGCACAACCCAGAAAACAAATCTCTTTTGTTACTCTCCTGTGCACGCTTTTGTATAATGTGATATAGCTATGATTTTCTGACTAGATAACCTTATTTTTAGAAATCTGGCTGTGCAAGAGCTGCTTATTGACAGAAGCCTGGGTTCTGAAAACAGGCTACTGCCTTGGCTGCCAGTTTGTCTGTGATTAAATATAAATATTTTGGGTATTTACTGCAAAATGTTAACTTCATTAATAGTTATCACATACCCATCACTGTAAGGGACCGGTATTACAACATGCGCGTAAATTGTATATTCCTATGTGAACATACATGGTTAGCCATGTTATATTCTGACAGTAGAGCAAAAGCAAAATCAGTGAAAATCAATGGAGATGGTTCACTTTGCCTGTAAATAAGATGCAGACAGCTGACAGAGTACAGATTGGGAAGAAACAAATGAGACCTCAGAAGTCACCAATGGCAAAAGAAAGGAATGGGGGAATGAGAGGGGAAGAGAGGGCATTTCACTTTCATTTATGCCTATCAACAGCTATCCCTTTACTTCCTGTAATTCCAAACTGTTTGTTGTCTCTTTGCTTATACGCCTTGTCACTAGGTAAAGACATCAAATACAGAAACTCCAGTTCTGAGGTAAATTCCTTAGTGCTTAACAAGGGAGGAAAACAGGGTTTACTACTGAGGAGCCAAGGACCTGCTCCTTGCTTTCTTGCTGAAGGAGATGGGAGAAGAGGCTAAGCTTAAGGACTAAGCCTTACCCCACAACTCTACTTCCTATAAGTCTGTAAGTCTCCTTGGTCTCCATCTCTAAGAGATAATGTATCTAAATTCAATAAAATGCATTTAATTAATTGATTAACTTTTAATTGAGACTTTAAACAGGAAAGAACTGCCTGCTCATTTTGCATAATGGGATGCTGAAGATCATACTCTGGTTTTCACAAAAAATAGTCTTTATTCCTATGAGTAGGCCTGTAGATGTAGGAGTGCCAGACCTTTAAAAGGGCTATGTTAGGTACTGGTAGAAGTTTAGACAGAGCAAGCTGGAGCTCAACAGAGGCTAGAAACATATCAGAGATGTGGAGTCAGCTGGCCAGTACTGAGTTCCTGACCTTCTGCTTCTGGGGTCCAAGTTAGCAAGTTTAAAGCCCATTCTGGTTTATCTACCCTTCTTCCATCTGCAGTGAAGAAGTATATGGAGTCTGGTTAAGATTTCTCTCCCTTATGCCACAATGGATTTCAACATTTGAATTTGTAAGTCTTTCTTTCCCCATGTATGCTTATTATATTCAGACAGAGGCACACAGAGTATAAAACATTTTCTTTTCCTTTAGAAAGAAAAACACTCTGCAAATGTAAAGACTAGATAAATTACTTATCAAGAATTTCACTGTTATCTCATAGAAAGAGAAAAAAAAGTCTTCTTGGATAAATAAATAGACTCTCTCCTTAAATACCTAAATCATGAGCAGAGGAAATACAAGTTTCTGATGGGTTGAAGAGCAGCACTGGTAATGCAGAAGGAACAGAAGTAACCTTATGTGTGGATGGAAACCATATGTTCTGAAAGCGATATGCTTGGTCCTGGGGCAGGGGGAGAAGATAGAGGACAATTACAATACCCTTAACAGATACACTTTACTGTGGGATTTACAGCATCTTTAGAAAGTGTTTTTCAGCTGACCCTTCAGCACCAAGGTTGAAGACAATGCTGGTGTGCATCACGGGTGTTAGGAAGCTCAGCTACAACCACCAGCTTGGCATAAAGTTCTACTCTGCTCTATAACCCATGAGGGCAATCCCACTGACAAATAACAGGCTAGAAAATGAAAATGAATTCCCAAATCCAAGTGCTCAGGTGGCGACAAGAATCTAAATCTAGGAAGCTAAATTACCATTTTTGTAAATCTCTTGGCATAGTTAATGCCAGATTTCCTTTTCTCACAAGAGAAATTTTCAACGTCATCCTTGTTACTGGCACCTGAACTGAAAACACTTGTGCAGCAAACTATTATTTTCTAAACCTTATTATGAAGATACAAAATCATGGTGAAAAGCTTTTACCACAATACAAAGGCAGGAAAGGGTTCCTTTGCCCAAAATTATTTCCAAAGGTGATGAAGAGGAGTGTAAAACTTCTAAAGATTATTTTTTCATGGAGGATTAATTTTCATTTCACTTTTATGGGTGAGGATGAGGTATAACTTCACTCAAGTCAATTATGACAGGGCTAAAAGTTTTACTATAATGTAAAATAGGTTTTAAGTGATGGAGAACAAGACCCTCTGTCTTTCATGACCTTCTGAACTCTAGATATACCTTTACTCAGTTACTAAAAGCTAGAATGAATGTATTACTCTAATATATCTATACATAAAAAGAGCCTGTGTACAGTAACTCTGTGATTTTCAAACCATGGACATAAAATAAACTGTTAAAATAGAGAACAATGTTCTTGTTCATTATACAACATCCCTGTAAACACATTGTAAGACTCTCCATATCAGTGTTCCCCAGCATCGTGCAATGTGATCAGTGCGCTGAGGAGAGCCTTAGCCTGTGGGACTTCCTGCAGATGCAAGTCATACTGCGTGGATCTTGTTTCCAAGATTTTACACTATCCTAAAACGAGACTGTAACTGTAAAATACCATAGTTGAAGGCAAGTAAAGTGCTCTTTTAAATCCAATTTGCTTATCTGATCATATTTGTCCAAAAGAGACCATCCTGACATGACTCTCTCCACATACTCACAAGCCGAAATTTTATTCTGATGTAGATATGGTGCTGGCGGTGACAGACTGTGAGACCTCTTTGCTCATGATGCCTATTTGAAAGGGAATTTACACGCACACTGAACTCCACCCGCCTCCACATCTCTCAAAAAGTCCCCAGTGTCCCTCCTCTCTTGAGTCTTGTTTGCAAAGGAGGATAGGCAAGGAGTTGCTACAGACAGCTGTGTCCTTTTTCATTCCATGTGGAGACTGATTACCAGTAAATTCATCAAAATTTTAGCAGCATAGCTGAGGTTGATATAAGGTTGTAATGGACCACAAAATAATTTCTTTTTCCACCTGTGTGCTTCCAATTTTTGCACAAATATGAGATACCATGCTAATAGATGTGTTGCATTCTGCTGAGTTTCAGCTGCGTATGGAGTACAGCTGTAGGAGTACTGGAACTAGGTAGAAAAATCTTTGTCATTTCATCTTAAATTACAGGGGGCATACTTAGAGATTTCATTTAATGTATTTCAAGGACAAAGACAGCAACTGCATCAAATACTGAGAGAGATATAGATTCCCTAAAATATTGAAGCCATTAAAAATAAAACATATTAAAAATTGCATAACAGCGAGAATGAATAAAATAAATCCTTTCTTTTTTCCACTTTATTCTACTATATTTTGTTTTCAGGAGGAGAACTAGGGTTTTTATATCATTCCACTAGATTTTGCAACCATATGGTCAAACGGAGAACACAGTGACTAAGTGGTAGACTTCCAGCCTCAACAATCTGCATTTGAAAAGGAGCAGATCCATATGTTTTTCTCCTTTTTTTTTTTTTTTTTGGTGTCCTACACCAGTTGTCTCTTTTGCATAAGACACAGAATTTGAGGGAGCACTTTGTACACTGAGACAGTTTAAATTCCTGACAGTACAGGAAGCTTAGAGTCTACTTATTAAAAAGAGCCTGTCCCAGAAGTTAATCTACTGCCTTAGCTTTCACCATCAGCTTTTGGATTTATGCACACTGTATAATGGGAGAACATTTATGTATAATTAAAGTACAGACAGACAGGTAAGTCTAATACAAATTGTTTTTCTAAGTGGGATGCATCTATTTACAGTAAGCTCGTGCCAAGATTGTTGCAGTCTAATTCTTTCCAGGTCTAGTTTCTGAAATTGCTCGCTACACATTGCTGAGACCCATTACAAGTCAGTGTCAGTGGCATGGAGATCTGTGATCTTTTCTTTATCATTAACCTCTATTCACTTAAAATACTGACAAAAAACACGTTCTGGACCAGCTGTTTCCACTGATCAGGTAAAATCTTCTTTCTTCAGTTGAAAGAGTAACAAATACAGGATCTACTGTTTTATTGGTGTTAGTTGTTTTATGCATATACCACTCATATGTTCTTTGTACAGAAAATCCTTGCTGCATAGTAAAAATAGCAGACAAGAAGGGAGGTTGTTCATGCAACACATTCTAACAAATGAAGTGCATTACTCCTAATATACTTGATCACATCCAGTTTTAAAAGTTTGGCATAATCAGTACTTTACTATTTGGAGGAGAATCTTTAAAGAAGAGGGAGCAGAGAGTACTCAGTTACATTTATACTCATTTGTATATTGTTTATGGGTCTCACATAACCTTATTACTGTACAGGGAATAAAATCAGGTGCTGATTTGGCTCACTAGCTACAGTAGCCCTTCTTTTTTGAGAGAAGCCCTCAATTCAATTTCTCGCTGGAATGGATTTTTCGCAAATAAGGATAATCCTTCATGTAGTGTTTACACACTTGGTTACCTCTTAGCATTCTTCCCTGTCATATCAGGTTTTAAAATTTTATTTAAAATTGCCAGAATTCATTTATGCATTAGCTGGTTTTATTATAGTTATGGACGAGCTGGCATTCAACAAATTTAGCATTAGGAGAGAATAGTCATGATTTTATCAGAATTTAACAGGACCCATACCCAATTTTACCTTCATTTTCTTGTGACGTGTTACTGTTCATGCAGAAACATAGCCAGCCAGCACAAAATGAGTATCTGTACTGGCAAAAAGTAAACTATTTATTTTTCACTCTCCGACCTGCTCCCTCCCCTTCTCACCTAAGATAGGCACACTCAGGCCCCCTAATTCATTTTATCAGAGAATACAGGGAAAAATGGATTGTAGCTAACTATGTGGCCTTCTTGAAGTACACAAGAAGATTCTGCTTACTGCACAAACTTAAGATTCAAGTATATGAATTATATTTTAAATAAGAAAGCTACAAAATGTCAATCCCCTTTAATTGAATTTACAAATTGAGATATGCTAGAGAGAAGTAAAAGCAGAATAGAAACTTATGAGTCAAACTGAAGGAAAAGTTTTCCAGGAGAGTACAAATATTTTAAATAAAACTACACCATTTGTAGAGTTAAAAGAAGCTTACAGATTAAAAGAAACTTAATCTAGCTATTTCATTCTAGTTGAAGAAAACAATGCCTACGAATTCTAATTTCCTCTTTACATTACTGTTTTGTGAAAACGCTAAAGTCAGCAATCTTAGCCTTCATCACTGGGCCTGAGTTTCAGGAAACAGCTTTTTACATTAGCAAAAATGCAGCACTGAGGCAGGAGGGGATGGCAGAACCAAACAGGTGACCTGCTGGCGCCCGTTTCTGATCACCGCTCAGAACCTGAACAGCCTCATCCTGCATTCCCCTTAATTGGGTTAGCCATAGGGACAGGGTGAAACCGGGTCTAACGTACTATATCATCAACTGAATAACTATGAATGCACATTAAGGAATTATTATCATGAGGTCAAGACCCACAGGCAAATTAAGAGAAAAATGAAAAAAAGTCTCTTGACACTGATCCAAAAGCCTGGGAGTGAGGCAACATTAGTTTATTTTTAAAGTCCATCCTCAATAAATAATCCTGTACATCACCATCAAGAATTGATGGGATTTTCTGACATTGTCTTATACCAAAAAACCTATGTATGACACCACATAATAAATATGTTGCTTAAAATACAAGTAAAAAACTGAAATTCTAGAAGATAAAATATACCTATTGCACAATGGAAGCACATTTGCTTACATGAGTTAGTATTTTGACTTTTGACTTTGGTTTTCCTTTCAAGGATTTTTAATATTGTACAAAACCACAGAGCACTTATCCTTTCCTATTAGCCCAGAATAAAAACAAACCTCAACTGGTCATCCTACAATTGATGGTACTGATTTATATTCAATAAGGCTGGAGATGCATAAACTGGTGGCACCTGACTGCACTATTTTAAATCCATTTCACTTCTCACTAAAAGCACTGTCACGCTTCAGGCAGAGGCTTAATGTGGTGACTTGATGTTGACAGAAAGCTCCATGAGTCTCAAGACTCATGCAGGTAACCAGAGAGTCTTTCAGTTTGGCGATTGTTTACAGAATTGTATAAAATTATTCCTAAGCACATTTAGAAGGAGCTTGGAAGTTTCGGGTCTGAGCTAAAGCAGATATATCTACCGATCCAGAAGAGATTGAATATTAAACAAAATTATTCTCCCATTCTTAAGCACCATATAAAACACCAGGCAAAGCTTGGGTTAAACACATTCTTGCGTATTTGCCCAAGTTCAAAAGAAAAAAAGCAATTAGACCTGAAATGAAAAACTTAACTTCAGGGGAATTAATTTCTACCATCTGAAACCAAACTTTTCAAATCAAGCAAGTCAAAATATACAGAAAGAATATTAACAACCAGGATGAACATACTGTTCAGATGAGGACAGTGCAAAATTGTACATCCTCTTAGCCGTACAGGTGGCAGGATCTGAGCAGATAGCCAAACCGCAACCCAAGAGAGGACCAAGGTACTTCAGAGAAATGTTTTTTGGTGTTGTAAGAACATACCCTACCATCTATGACATCTATATAGGTAACAGACAAATAACACTGCCCTTGGTTAGTACCTTTTTCTTTTTCAAAGTCATGGACATTACTCTCAGTAACCCTCCTGGGTAGGGACGAGACAGCAGTGTTTTCAGCTGGCAAGCTGAGTGCAGAGCTAGACGAAAGAAAACTAGCAAAAATACCTCTCGGTGCTCTTTACAGCAACCTGAGGCATCGGCTGAAATGCAGTGCCTTACGCTAAAACAGGTAACTTCTGCCATATGAGCTGACTTTTTTGACAGCATGTGTGGTGCGTATGGAAATACAGACATGCAGAACATACTGCTTCTAATGAATACTGCCTGAATTCAAAATAAAAAAGCAATAAAATCTAGAACTTGGGGATGCATAAACAAACTCAAAACAATTGCAAAATGCTTCCCCTATCAGATCATAAACAGCCGATGAGCACATGCAGATCAAATCTACGTAAAAATAGCACTGATACTTTCTTGTCTCATCTTTTATGACAGTGTGCACACCTACCTTAACCAGAAAGACAGACTGCCTTGGGTAATGGTACTCAGACTTAGTTTGCTCAAATATCACCATGGCTAGACGCAAGAACAAGAACAGTTAATGCTTATATCAGGTTAGTGGTACACATATCGCAGTTTAGGAGCCACAGTTCAGGAAACTATACTTTTAAGTACTGGTAAAAATAAGCTTGAGCAAGCCTATCATCATAAGGTCTAAAATCCTTAAACTTACCATCAGTGCCAGGAATTTTAAGACGGGCTAGGAAATGTCTTTATAGTTGCAGTTAGTGTGTTTATCTTCCTCCCTGAACAGTAAGTTTAAATGCCAGTATATACAAACAACATAAGGTTTAGATTTAGGTATTCAATGGTTTTGGCTGAATAGATTTTGGTGTAAAAAAAGAGATCTCGGTCTCCCAGTACTGTTTGTTTTCTGATTGTCTTAGGAGACATAGCCTGAAATTTTATTTTAAAATCTTTCCAAGGAGAGATTTCTTTTTTAAAATCTAATGTTATCAGATATTTTATCAAGTCTGATATATTCAACCACTTCTTGCTTGAAAAGCTTCATGAATTCATTCTGTGTGTCTATTTGTGTCATTTTAGCTATGACATTTAAACATCACTCAAACAACACAGCAATCCTATGATGGCTGCAGTTGTACATGTAGATAAAAAATTGCTTACTAGGACAGATTTTTCTCATTTGTAACTGTTCGAGTTATAGAGTTGTGAGGTAGTTGTACCCACTGTAGGAAGTATAGTGCTTTGCTACAAAAAAGTAAAAAATCTCCTTCCTAGCCAAAGTATTTTCCTTTGTCTGAAAAGTCTACATGTATTGTCTTGAGAAAAGCACACTATTTCAGCTGCATTGACACTATTTCAGCATCATTAGACTGCTAGAATATTTCTCTGCAAGTTACTTCCAAAGTATGTTTCATCCTTCTTACAGAGCTCCCCCAATTTAATTTCTGCTTTTAACAAAACCAGTTAAACAATTAAGTCTTATGTAATAATAAACCCATGCTCAGAGTTCTTTCCAGAGAACAGGTTCTCCTAATAAAGTCTAGAAAAGTTACAGGGTTCAATGTTAAATTTATATTTGTACAGTTAAAACCAGAAAAAAAACCCAAGCCGCTCCTAATATAATGAAGTTCTTAACACAGAAGCATTTGCTATCTATCAAAAAAAAACACCCCAAAGCAAACGTAAAACTCTTCTGTATTCAAAGATACCACTGAACTGAAATGGCCTTTTTTCCACATAAGGAGCAAGCTTTAAACATATGGCAATTACTACAAGAAACCAAGGATGTCTTGTTTTGTCCAGCTGCTTACAGCAGAAAAACTTAAATGAATACTAACAATTTATCTGTGGATTACTAACTGCTCAACACCACATGTCCCTAAAGACCTATTTATACATTAGGAAAATTTCCCCAAGAAGAGAGCGAAAACCTTCATTACAACACTGCATACCTCTGCCAAGAAAGTTAAATCAATATAACCACCATGGCTGTGGTTGCAAATTTTATACTAATGAAGCTCTGAGGAAAGGTTTAACAAGTTTGACCTTAATACCTTTAGATCACAACCCTATCCAAGCAAGTCCAATCAATATAACTTACAATTAGCTGATTTTTTAGTTACAGAAGTCTCAGTTTTTACTTACATCATGTTTAAGCACCCTAAACTTTTTTATTAACTACTTCAGTCCAAAACCAGGAAAAAACCCACAACCTTAGACATGAGGCAAAAATGTACAGATTTGGAGGGGTTTCTTCCACAATGAGGTAGAATAGAGACCTGTTTATAGTTCTTTTAGAGGTAAACAGTTACTTTAATATGTTTTTAATTAATCACCTTAATTATCAACAATTAATATAAAAATATTATAATTATTAATAATAACAATTTAGAAATGACATCAGCTTCTTTGCGGAGATGAAGGTACATATTTAAGAAAATAGTCTGGCATTTGCTACTTCTGCTACTACAATAGCTTAAGTAAATAAAGTTTTTTTTTCCTTCTGAGCCAGCTGGTCCATCAGATATTCCAGCACCTTAAAAATTAGGAAAAAATTACTGACTCTTTAGAATTGTTTAAAATTCATCATTATGAAAAAATAATGTAGTGCAAGCATGATCTCCCTGTACCCACAGCTATCTAAGGAATAATACTGGGGACACAGAAGTTTGGCTGCACTTTAATAAAGAAAGTAAATTAGGAGAGTTATGCATTGGGACATCTGAATCTCAGTGGCAGCTGCCGTATTAAAAAAACCTTACTGTCGCAGTCCAAGATTTGTTTGTACTGTAATACATTCCAACAACACACCCATAGCACATTATGGTCTTACTGGGAAGAAAAAGGGATCCAAAAGATATATACAGATATATATGGAACAGGGAGACCAAGAAGGATTTACCTACACATACAGGTTAAGCTGTCAACAGAATAGATACGGCTCTAATGTTTAAAATGCTGACGAATATCCACTGCATCTGCTTTCAACATAAAAGGCTTTAGCGAGAGGGCCTTTCTTGGTGAGGAGAGGAGTTACTACATGGAGAGGAAAGCCAGCTTTACATATTGTTAAGACAATGACAGCAAACCTGCCAATAATTCATATGCCAAAAGATGTAACGTAAAGATACGCAAACATCTCATTTCCTTGGCCAACAAAACACCCTTTTGTGTTGTTGCACATATGCCAGCAGAGGGAAAGAGTGGTTCCTCTCCGGTTACGTTTCTGCCCCCCAAAACAGCCCAAACTAAAGCTGAATAAGGCTTACTTAGTACTCCCTTTTTTTCTCCCCAAAGGTATATATCTAAACAAAAAGATGTAAAAAACATGAACAGAAATAGCACAAGACCTATAACAAGAATGAAACAGATAAAGTCTGCAATCTGATCTCCATGTAGACATGATCCCACACCACCCAATGGTAAGTGCTCCAAATTTCTAAGGATTTCAGAAGTAGGAGTTACGAAATATAGGGTCTATTTATCAAACGATCCTTGATTACAGTTCAGAGAATGTGCAATGTTATACAAAAGCAATTCAAATGCAGTATTTTGGAGAAAACAAGTGTTACCCTGAGCACGGTATTTTTTACTAGTCCCAGGCTTTCACTGATATACTGAAATATATGTTAGGGGTGATCTCACCACTGTGTATTAATACCTGAAGGGAGGATGTAAAGAATACAGAGCCAGGCTCTTTTCAGAGGTGTCCAGTGACAGGACCAGAGGCAATGGGTACAAACTGAACCACAGGAGGTGCTATCTGAACATAAGGAGAAACCTTTTTACTCTGAGGGTGACTGAGCGCTGGCACAGGTTGTGCAGAGAGGCTGTGGAGCCTCCATTCTTGGAGATACTCAAAGGGACACGGGCCTGGACAACTGGCTCCAAGTGGCCCTGCTTGAGCAGGGGGGCTGGACCAGAAGGCCTCCAGAGGTCCCTTCCAACCTCGGCCAGTCTGTGAGTCTATGCTTCTCTGATATCACAGCAACTGCAAAGATAGGATACACTGAACGCCAGCTATATTCCTAGGCTTATATCCATCTCCTCCGGCAAAAAAGGTTCATTAGACATTTGATTCAGACACTCATGTAAAAGTCTAATCTGAAAGTAAATTTAGTAACTGTTTTCCTTTTCGTTTATGACTGTTGTCACCCAGGCTGGAGAAACCCATTTTAGGCTCCACATTATAAAGGGCAGTTTTATTTCACAGCATGACTTGAAGTGGTACATAACACTGAAGTAATTTTCTCCCTTTCCAATAATTGGTATTTTTTTCCAGCTTTTCAGACAGTTTATAACATGTAATCTCACTGAAAACACATACTGCAATAAATATTATAAATCATGTATAGATATCTAAGAGCTTCTAATAGAATTAGAAGTTAAAACATACTTTCTTATTCCATTAAAATGGAATAAAAACCTATATGTTATTTTTTCAACACAGAGGCAAAACTGTTTCCTTTGCAAAGTTCATTTTGCATCAAAGAATTGCTGTTCCTGTCTTTTGGAATGGATGGAATAATTTTCTTCATAAATCAAGTATGCACTAGCTTACCGTATATACATAAATTAAAAAATTGGTGTCCAGTGTAGTGAAATTTGTCTTAAGTGTAATGCAAAATGAAATGAAAGAGGTAGCCAAAAGCCTGAATAAAACTATATCCAGTCTTCTGAATCCTACCGACTGTTCTCTTCAGATGGAGCTTAGCACTCTGAAGGCCAGCCTCAACGGCAGCCTCACTGTGTAAGGCAGATGCAAGAGCGAGGCTGTCCTTTAGGGGGTTCAGTGTGAAGTGAGGCTCAGAGTCAAAGAAAGGAGTGGAGAAGAAAGAATAAAATGGTCATTAAATAAGCTTGTGGTCACCCAGTGTTGAACTTTCTTAGTCCTATAGTAAGTGCCACAGTATCTTAATGTGTTGGAGCAGCCTCCCCAGGGTGTGGCTGGATTTAGCAGAATCTAAGAGATCATCAAAGAAAACAGACTTTTTAAGGTATAAATGTAGGGTGTTTTTTTTTTTTTTTCTTCTGATATTCTTGTTACTAAAAGCAATGAAGACACTGGCTGAGCAATGGCAGACCCCATGCAATCCTTCTTTGGAAAGTTCCACCAGTAATTCTGGATTCTGGGTCAGCTCAGCACTAAATTTGTGGATGACATAAATTCCTTACAAGGATGGCGCCTGTGGAACTACAGTAAAAGTACTAAAAATATTGGCCTCCTTGGCCAGGACCATTAGTGATAGGTTCTCCTTTGCTAGGATGGAAAAAATACCCTCTTCTGAGACAGATTGTTACTGGAAACTGCTGAAACTATCTAATGGATAGATATGACAGATAGAGGGTTTGTGTCCATGTTAGCATGGAATTGTGCAAGAACTATGGTGTGGTTTAACTCTGGCTGGCAAATAAGCACCACGCAGCCGCTCGCTCACTCCCCCCACGGTGGGATGCAGGAGAGAATCGGAAGAGTAAAAGTGAGAAAACTCCTGGGCTGAGATAAAGACAGTTTAATAAGGAAAGCAAAAGCCACACACGCAAGCAAAGCAAAGCAAAGCAAGGAATTTATGCACTACTTCCCATGGGCTCCATCACACATAACAGTGACTTAGGAAGACAAACACCATCACTCTGAACATCCCCCCCTTCAGTTTATATACTGAGCATGATGCCATACAGTGTAGGATAACCCTTTGGCCAGTTGGGGTGTGCCCCCTCCCAGCTTCTTGTGCCCCTGGCAGAGCTGAGAAGTACTTGGCCAGTCTAAGCGCTACCCAGCAACAACTAAAACATCAGTGTGTTATCAACGTTCTTCTAGTACTAAATACAAAACACAGCACTACGCAAGCTACTATGAAGAAAATTAACTCTGTCCCAGCCGAAACCAGGACAAACTACAAAGACTACTAAGAGACAGGACTTACTATCATAATATAGTCCTGCACTAAGAGTCTCAACAGTTCATATTTAGCAAGCCTGTCACCATCAGATAGGGTCATGAGAGAAACGATTGCACAAAAGAGTACACTTGCCTGAGTAGCAGGTAGGTAGAGGATGAGAATGTGCCCAATTTCTATGTAGCATCCAGGCACATCTGGGATTGGGCTACGCAACAGAACAACATATCTGTATCTTAAGATGTTCCCTCACTGAAAAAAAAAACACTGAATCACAGAATCACAGAATGGCAGGGGTTGGAAGGGACTTCCAGAGATCATCTAGGCCAACCCTCCTGATAAAGCAGGTTCACCTAGAGCAGGTTCAGACATCGTCCAGATGGGTTTTGAATATCTCCAAAGAAGGAGACTCCACAACGCCCCTGGGCAGCCTGTTCCAGTGCTCTGTCACCTTCAAAGTTCTTCCTCATGTTCAACTGAAACCTCTTATGTGTCAGTTTGTGCCCATTGCCCATTAGTTCACTAGAAAAAAATCTGGCTTATGATTAAGTATGATGACTTAATATAACTAATGCAGAAAGATTTCCTGAATCTGTGGAAATGCCAGAAAAAAAGAGTTCTGAGAGCTCTTTTTCTCTGCACGGGTCTTCTCAAAACAGCATTAACATCAGTGCCCAGTGGTGGTTAATTTAGACGTCAGAATTGAAACATTTTTCAGTATTTATGTAGAAAGAAGTACGTATATTGAATACATGTAATTTCCTGTAAGTAGTACTTCTGTCAGCCAAATGCAGGGAAATTAAGCTATTTTCATACTAACACATTCATTAGCAGGAACCCAACAATAAATGGTTGCTTCACATTTGTTAGTTTGACCAAGGAGCACACATTGCAATGGTAACTTTCCTATGCACAGTATTCAATGGAAGTATTTTAACACACGGTGTTTGTCATGTGTTAGCTAAGATGTATCAAAAACATTTTTATCCTCACAGCAAACATGTAATTTTGGAGAGACAAATACCTATGCCATCCAGTGTCAAGAATCCAATCCCATTTTTAATATCTCCCCAGCCTGTGAATGAGATCACACTTTATCACATTGCGCTACATGAGGTGGAGTTTATTTTGCAGTTTAGCTAAAGGACAAATTGATTTTTGTAACCTGCTTGCAATATTATCCCAGCAGTGGTAACCAGCAGCGGGGAGAAGCTGACTCAGCAGCGGTAAGGGCTAGCGAATTGCAGAGGTGCTACTTGTCCCTTTCTCTTTCAGTCAGCCTTGCTCTGATGCAAATTCTTTTGCTGTCACTGAGCCAGGATACAAGCAATAAATTCCAGGAAAAATATGTCATCTGAAATGAGCAGTGGTGAGACATAGTGCACTGTGGAACGGAGTTTCACAGCGATATATTAAAAAAAGAGAGATTAAAAGTAAACTACCTTTTTATTTTATATTAATGAGACTCTCTGCTAAGTTTATATTCCTTAAAAAGAAAACACCCCACTTAAATAACTCAATTAAAATGGAGTTAGGAAGTAAGAACTCAAAGAAAATGACTGTATTAAAGATCTTTCTCTTCCTAGGAAATATGAAAGTATCAAATTCAAAATACTACACTATCATCTATTAGGAAGATCGCTTAAACCACCTATGACCTGTTATTTGTCAGTCACTGGAAGGCACTTGAAAGACATCTGCGCTTTTCCCTTGCAGAACTGTGATGTGCCTACCACACAGCCTACACTAACTGACAAGCTACCTAAGCGACAAGCTTTTCATGGTGCCGGGGAAACAAAATTCAGCAAGTGTCCATTTCTTTGTTAGTTTTAAGATGAAAAGCAGTAAGATGGAAGCAATACCCCTAATATGACAAATGATGAAAGAGCCGTTCTAGGGCAGAGGCAATTTAACAAAACCTGTAAACTCAGGAGGCTCACTGGAGCGTGGAGGGCAAGGACAGCAACGGGACTGGTTGCAACTGCACCAGCTGCTGAATAAAATCCAGATGTGCTGTCAGTGCCAGCAACTAAGTCTCATCTCAGCTGCAGGGATCTAAATCAGGCCCAAATATAACTCCCCATGTCTCATCTCAGCTGCAGGGATCTAAATCAGGCCCAAATATAACTCCCCATGTCTGAAAAGATCTGAAATAACAATGTGAGCTATAAGGAACACTTGAAAACCATAGAAGCAGCTATGCAAAACTCCTTTGGTGCTTGCGCTAGAGGATATACTGAAAACTCAGTCAGTACTACCAAGGACACAATGTGAAGAATTACCCAACAGTAATGAGTCCTGAGTCCCCGCAGTAGAAATGGCCTCACCGCAGCACCTGTGGCTGAGTACCGAGACCTACAGTCCATTTACCACACTTCCAATCCAGATTCTTACCCTGGCTGAATTTTGTATTATGACAAACAGATACCAAATCAAATGTTATCGTCTTCTATACCAAGTGTATGTCACAGGGTCAGTTACACTGAAAATGTGTGCTTTATGGGTGTAGCTCGGTGTATACCAGTTTGTCCATTTGCAGATAGGCATTTTCATTACAGAGTTAACACTGTGAACGTTGACACTGCTAAGGCTCAAAAAAACCCCTGTAAATGTGACTGCTATAATCAGGGGGGGTTTTGTTGGTTTTTTGTCTGAAAGAGGAATTCCCTAATTATCTGAATCATAGCTACTGAAACAAATTGCAGCATTGCGTGTATATGAAAGAAATATTTTTAAAAGCTTAAAAGCCACAAAAGATATAAAACAGTGTGAAACCAATGACTAAAATTTTTGAGCTATTTGAAAAAAGTTGCCGTCAGCCTTGTAGATGGTCTACATAAGACTCCCACACTCCAATCTTTCCAGACATGATTTTGCTTGATTAATTAGAGAAACTGGGGAGAGGTGATACTTTTGCAGTGACTGATGTTTTCTTATAATTAAATCAATTTGGTATATATCTTCCACAAAGTATTAGGTAATGCAATGTTCACAAAACACCAACCTAAGTGTCATCTGTAAAATTACAAATTTAATATTTAGATGAATGTCTTTGGTAAAAATAAAAACAGCGGGCTCTTTAATTTCATAGAAATATAGTATAATGAATTTAGTCTGAGCACCATATATTAAAATAAAGTTATGCAAATAGGCATGACAGTTAAATAAGGTATTAGACTTATAATATATAAAGACTGTTTAAGTGAATAAGTAATATTTTAAAATGTCAGTCAACAAACTATGAAAAAAGAAAGCTCAATTTAATTAGGTTGGTCATTTGTGGCTTACATATGAAAATAATTAGCATATAGAGTAAGTTAAGGCTGCCCAAAGCTTTGTGTGGGTTTTACACAGGTATTCACTTTCATCTCAATAAAAGAATTAGTGTAACAAATGCTGGCTTACACGGTGCTTTGCTGCCTATGGCACAAGAGAGCTTCTCAAGAAACTTGCTGTGTTGCCATGTAAAGGTCAGGCGCAGTTTATGGAGAATTGGAAAAAAAAGATCTTAAAAAAAGCAGCTTTGCTGACAAATCTGTAGTATGGTGGTACAGACAAGCTTTTTTATAGTCTGCTTATGTCAACTTTATTTTGCATAATTTCTCTATAAAAGGAAAATAATTGTAGTACCAATATCAGCAATCACTGTCATAGTCCAGTGAGATTGGAAGGGCAAGATAGAGGGTTTGGGGTAGTATACTAACTTACATGATTTTTTTTTTTTAAATGTGCATAAAAGTCAAGTATTGACAGTAACATTTTCAGCCTGACATAACTTGCCTTCTGCAAAGTGCAATGCATTGAAGAAGGCAGAGTAGATAAAATGCTCTTGCTGGGAGGACCACACTTTTGCCTAGAATTAATGCAGAGAGGTCTCTACACAGTACTGAAAAATAAATGGGGCTTAGTACATATATTGGGCTTCCCCAGCTGGAATTATTTTCTGTATCCCTGGAGATGGACCAGAAAGTGAGAAGAAAAGAGGTCACAAGGGCCAGGCAGATGCCAAATCTGTACCTAGTTGTCATAACCACAGGACTGAGGTAGATGGTATGCGTTTATAAAACAGACTGGTGCATAGCACATCCACAGCAATATGTGTACCCATATTGCAAATACTGCACTTTGGAAGTCCTGAGGACTGCCAGCCCAAACTGCTGGAACAGCACACTCACTGATTCCCAACTACCGTGCTCTGCTTGAATTCGAGAGGAAAAGAATAATATCAGGTTTTCTTTGTTTTGGGGAGAAAGTAAGAAGAACCTTAAGTGCAAATTATTTTCATAGACAAGCATTATTTAAAAACTAAACCAGACAAAAATTATAATCTCATACTCTCTAAAATATATTTCCCTTTTCTCTTTTGTATTTTTATGCTGAAGTACCTTCTCAAATCTTCTGCAAGCTGGGTTTTTTGAATTAATCTTGAAAAATGTGAATGCTTCTACTACAAGTTTCCAGCTACTTTCTTTTCATATCTACTGCAAAATATGCTAATAGAAAAATGTAGCAGCTGCACTCTGCTCATTCAATGGAAATTATCAGCTTGTGTATATTTATTGTGTAATTGACCCTGTATTTGCCAAATGAATGTAGGCACATGTACATTCCAGACAAGCAGATACAAAAAGTGTATTTAGAAATATGCTGTACTGGAACTTTTTATAATAGGGTTTTTATTGTGGAGTTATGAGGAATTCTTGGGAGACAATAAGAAATTATTTTTTTTTTAAGTCTCCAAAATGAGGAACATTATTTAGCAGATACTGTAAAAAAATGAAAAGTTTGGAAATAAATCTATTTAAGTCTACTTAATACAAGGAACATAACGATTCCAAACCAAATGGCACAGGTGTGAAAGTCATCATTTCCGAAAGTGGGCATGCTGAAGGAAGCCACTGAGTCTAGCAAAGGACAGATGTTGTGTGCTGTCAATGCAGTATACAAGGTTCAAACCCATTTAGTGATAACAGCAATTTCTTTCAGCACCACTGACTGCTTGTATTCAAGCTGAATACAATGCTGTCTGTGTTTTTATCCATCCTGACTATTATACCATTGGAAATGCACATTAATGGCAACTTCTCTTGATTTAGATGTTTTTCAAGCCTATACTAATCATGTATATTTAAATGCAACTTTTGGGAGAAAACAAATCCCCGTAGATGTGTTCATTTGGAACACCACAAAATGCAGCACTTCCAAGCCTCTGAAATAAATCAGAGATAGTCAGGTAATTCAGGAATAGCATGTAGAGCTTGAGGGGGTTTGTTGTAGCTTTTTGAATTAGATGAGAATACAGGAGCTGGCTTTTTAAAGGACCTCATTGTGTTATTACGTGTAAAGACATGAAACACTGGGCTACATCAAGATCATGAAGCTGAAATTAACCATTTTAAATCACAGTGAAAGACAAATTTAAACACTTAAACATGTGCCAAATATGAAAGCCTCCCCCCACAATCTATAGCTCAGTCTCCTGCAAAACTTAGGTCCCTCACATAACAAACCTGGTTGACAAACACAGTGATTTATGAGAGAGGAGGGATTCTCATTCCCCAGTAGCACAACCAGTGAATTTCAGCAGCACTTAGACAAAAAAAAAAAAACACCAAAACTTTACACTACTACGCACATAGAAGTCAAACACCACTTTCCCATTTTAGGATGCAAAGCAAGCTTCACAGATCTCCTACTAACTTTCTGTCCCGGCACAATAACTTTCTCGCAACTTTACATGTGGCAGCTCGGCAGGAGAGAAAAATATTCTCAACTGCACAGCCACTCGATCCCTCCTTGTCTCATTCCATAATGGTCACAATCAGGACCTGAATTTAGGTCTTTCTGTGGCCTTAACAACTGCTCCAATCTTTAGCACACATGCAGTTGTATACATTGTGTTCATACTACCAGGTTAATCAATAGTCCTTAAAATATAAAGCTAGGAATGTCTTTACAGGATCAGAGCTCTAAGTCTGCAATGTGTTCCTTGTGTGTGTGCTACAAATAACGGAGTAGAGCAAGTGAAATTTTCACAAACCTTTGAATTACTCTTCTCAGTTATAAACAGCAAGAAAAACATAAAGTAGAAATACATATATACATAGCCACGTGCATGCAAATAAATAAAACTAGATGTATTATTTCCATATACTCCAAAACCTTGAATCACACAAACAAAAAAGCTTACCCTTGCCAGCGTCAGTGTTCCTTGTTTACACACACTGCAGCGGACCCTCAGTTTCCCAGGTTTCACAGCTTGGCAGAAATTTTTGCAAAAAACATAAAAACTGTTGTAACTAGCTGCACCTGTCAGGAAGAAAAAAACAACAAACAAAAACATTTGATGCATACTGAAAATCAGTAACAAACTGTAATGAAAGCCTTCTATTTGACTTTATAAGTGATAAGTAAAAAAAAAAAAGTTATCTTGCCTGGTCTAGGTCTTAACACTTTTCAGTAACTCCTGCTTCTTGATCAATAGTTATAGGTGAACTACACCATAACTCCTAGAAAATGCATCCTATCTTGGGTTTGAGCTTACCACTGATGAGCACCAACTGTAATCTTTGGCAAGTGATGCATGAGATTAATTACCCCAGCTCTCCATAATTTGCATCTTACTCTTAGTCTGAATTTGTCTAGCTGCAAGTTTTAGTGAGTTCAAATTGCATGAATATTTCCTTGGATGAAGTTTAAAAGATTAGTTTGACTGATATCACAGCAAGAAAACAAATATTTAATTTAGCAAATTTAGTTTTATTCATGGAAGACTGGGAACCATTTCCTTATTCTTGCTGGCAGCGGTATAACCTAGCAAAGTTTGTAAACTGCTGCCAAGATATTAGGCCAAGTAAATTTTCAAGGAAAATTAAATGAAACACATTCTGTTCTGTGAAACTATGGAACAGAAGCTGATATGCAGAGAATTGTGTAAGCCTGGGGCAATGCTAATGAATTTGGTTTCAAATGCAATCCTGATCACTGTTTTGAGTAAACCCCTTTTTAGGACGGCTATTGCTATTCCTCAAAAAATGATGGAAGATTCATAGCGTGGTTTTAGACTACACATCTCCAAGTTCAGAGACTCAAGCTTATTAGCAGACATTGAACTGAGGCCAGAATAAAGTTTGTAACAGATTTTTCCCAATATCAAGAGGAATGGTTGTGGAGATTTAACCCATTAACAGTGGTGAACTTCAGAATCAATAGCAGTCCCTTAGAGATCAAAAGTTTCTCACTGTCTTCTTCCCCATTCTCCTACTTCTCACTACATTTATCAGCAATACAGTTTTTATGTATATTTGAATCCTAACATGTTACCACAGTAAATATGATCTGCAATAATACTTTTAAGCATGACTGACTTGCTTTATTTTTACATGTACTTCACGTGACACGGGTCAGACCCTGTGTTCTCCCAATGGAAATGCTTAACAACTTCACGTTACACATATTCATAGGTGTCCTAACATAAATGTGCAACTAGTTCCCACAACTCAACCTCAGAGAACTATGTCATCCAAAAAACTTTTTTCTAAGAAAAAAGATGTACACTGTTGAAAGAAGGAATCTTATAGCACTTTTCCAAGTTTTCAGAAATGTAAGCTACATAAGAGTACATCAGTGATGTAGCCAATATAAGTTTTAGTCAACTGAGCTATGAAGATTTTCATTATGCTTCCCTTGGCAATATTAATCACAATAGCAGAACCTAAAGCATAGCAGAATTTAAACTGAACTCAGTTTTTGTGGAAAATTAACTCATATCCTTACATTCACAGACATACAAACTTTTCATATGAGCAAGCGCAACTCAAAATGTTGAGAGCACACTTCTCAAATCAGTCTAAAACACAGTTCTGATATGTAAATTGTTCAACTAAAGACAAAAAGGCTTATACTGAACTATTTAATATATAGTACAATGTTGAGAGGTGAATCCAAACTAAATATGACAAAATTTTGGACATTTGGATCTCTATCCACTCATATTTTGCCTGGCTAGTACTGAGAGCACATCTGGATTAGACTCGATTTGAGCTAGAATCCACAAAAAAAATCTAAACTGCACTACTGCAAATGAGGAGGGGTACTCTTGCAAATGATTGAATTTTACTTTTGGCAGTTCCTCTGTGCAGGATCAGCAGGTCAATCGATAAATCAAAAGGGAAGTACCTTTAACACAATTCAAAGGAAATATTATATGACTTAAGTAAGCAAGAATGCTATTGCTAATAGAGGCCTACAATAAACAAGATTATTTCAGCCAGTTATTCCTGACTCGGTCTCAAGTGCAGGAAGTGAGACCAGAGCCCTTTGCTATTTTGGTATCACCAGTCCTCTCCCATCGCTCTGAATCCTTATATTTGCACTCAAATGAGACTAATGAGACTGCTGCTTCTTCTCTTCACATGTAGAAGCACATCTTCTGATTAGATCTGTGATGCCACTACTCAGTATCTTAATTCGGTCCTACTCTCCAGAAGGATTCCTGCCATGACTGTAATGAAACCCTTCCAGTCAAACAGAACATCTTATTGAGTACATGAGCCCTTACAGAATAAAATATTTTGTTAATTGGGCTGGTGCCTTTCCTGATCCACCCCTCCACTCCCTGATGTCCTGTGTCCCTGTCTCATATTTCATACCGAGTTTATTTCAAGCAGCAAACTACTTGAGGCAGGAATCATGCTTTCTGCCTGCTTTGTGTTCTAAGCTCATTCCATCTGGACCCAAAGATAAAATTATATTATTGATAATACTCTGCAAAATATTCACAGGATAGTATGGCATAAATCAGCATGACTGAATACTGCAGTAAAAAATAGCAGTCATAGGAGAGGCCTAAAATGAGACATATTGCTGATTTAATATAGAGGATAAATCTTATGCATTAGCTTGATATTTACTTCGTGCAAAAATAGACTATGTTAGCTCAATATTCATTTTTCTTAGCACTTTCAATTTTTTTCCTTTTTC
Source organism: Gorsachius magnificus (assembly GCA_034008185.1). Classification (NCBI taxonomy): domain Eukaryota; kingdom Metazoa; phylum Chordata; class Aves; order Pelecaniformes; family Ardeidae; genus Gorsachius; species Gorsachius magnificus. The sequence goes on along the minus strand of CM067083.1, from coordinate 50,649,372 downwards.
ATGAATATAAAAAGTACCCCCAAACACATTCCCTATGCACAAATTTGAAACACAAGAAACAAATTTATAATATAATGAGTTGGAGCCATTAAGCAGCACAGATCTATTCAGAGACCCAGAATAACTTTTGAAATGTCTGCTATAGCAAGGCTGCTGGAAAGGCACAACAGGACAGGAGGAATGTTCTGATTTTAGGAGGAAAGTGTAAATGGAGATTTTCAGCAATCCATTCACCATTTGATGCAGATGTGCATTTAGTGCAGTTACATCATTAGGTGTATGTCCTGGGCAGCATCACCAGGAGTAGCAAAGACTGACCTAAAAATGCAGATGCTGAAAGTCAGCACATAGTGCCATACTGGTGGCCAGCATTAAACTCTTTACTGAGTTGTTAATGTCACTGTGTATTTTAGCATGGCCCTCGGCTGAGACTGCATCCTCTTGAATCCCTTTTCAGAGAGGAACCAAAAGAAACAGGAATAAAGATATCTGCTTTATGCACCAGCTCTGATGTAGCAATATTAATAAGAATTGTAATTATGGCACCATGCCAGTAATCACTAAAATTGCTGCAGCACCAACCTTAGAACCTCGTCTTCCCTCATTCAGTCATGGTCCATACATTTTCATAAAGCTTTCCATTAATAATTGATAATACTGGCACTCAGCAAGAATGTGCAGACACAGCAAATAACAAGTTTAAAAAATGGAAGTAATGACATAAACAAATTAATTAAATTATAACTACTACTCTTCTTTGCAGTTTCATACACTGGTGGGTGGAGGAAGACTGAGGGAAAAAACCAAATATGCTGTACCTGCAGTAATTCTTTTCTGAGAAGGTAAAGGCACAGCAATGTCAATTTTCAGGTCCATATTCCAAATATTTAATTGCAGGGCAAGGGTCACATAATAGTCCCTTTTGACCATCAAGGATTCATCTGTTGGTCTGGATGCTCTTTTCTAGCTTTCCCACACCATTTGGTACATCAGCATGCCTTTTGAGAAGCCATTTGCTTTGAGTCTCTACCATTACATTACTCTTATCCCTCAAGATGGTGCAACAGGGATCTGTCGTTTTGTTGACAAGTATTTTACTTTAATTTACTGTAAACTGAAAAAGATGCCACCAGAAAGTTGACCTTACAAACCTGAGTTTCTCATAGGTACAAGAGCATTTTTCAACACATGATAGTAAGCTAACTTTTTAAGAAGCCATCTCCAGTATGTCAAGCCTCAGATGAATCTGACTTGGAAGCACAGAAGAAAAAAGTCTTTCATTTTATTCACGTGATAAATTAGCAGCCAAATTAATTATTTCCATCTACATTGGTAAATACCTCTCATAACTTGTTTCAACATAGCAAAACTCATTTAATATACAACTGCCTGGCTATACTGGTCTACCTTAACTGCCCTTTGCATTTAGTGAGAACGCTTCCAGGACTGTTTCAGGGAATGTGAGGGAATGTCTCCTGTCTGGAGTCCCAAGAAATGCCTCTCTCATCTGCAGTCATAGAGAGTTCACAGCCTCCTTCCTCAGGTCATCTGTTCTAGTACTTCAATATCTTTATTTTTAGACAGCTATTCCTTATTTTTAGCTTTAATTTTCTGTGCTGAAATTTAACAATTACATTCCCTACTTTCCACCAAAGATATCAAACCCAATATATTTTCTTCTCTTTGCAGCAGGTTTTTGTACTGGTTTTCTATTTCATGGGCCACTCAACCCAAATATTGCCATTCCTTTCTTATACATTATATTCTCTAGAGCTCAAAGTATTTCTCTTAGACTTTTCTTTAAATAGTGTTAGGTGCAGGTCCCTAAACTTGTCATAATTTTCCAGATGAAGTCTTTCTAATGCTGAGCACAATAGGGTTCTTTTTCTGTATAATATTTTCCTTAACATTATGGGCATAACTTAATTGGTTCCTGCTCATTCTATGGTCTAAAATGAACTTCCAAACCCTTATCTACTTCACCTGTTGTAACCCATTCTGTATTTGTGTAGATGAATGCTGGCAGCTAAGTGCAATACCCTCTGCTGGCACCTTCTGAGCAGCATGGTGGTTTTTTCCAGCCTGTATTTCCAATTTGTCATGGTCATTTTACATTCTCAGGCTGTCCTCTAGTTTATCTGCAGTCTCTCCTAGCTTGGTGATGTCTACAGATTTAATAAGTATTGTGTCTATTCCATCCTCTGAGTCATTAATGAGAATATTGATTAATATCAGATGTAGGGCAGACCCATTCAATATATCCATCCATTTTGATGATGAACTACTAATAACTACTCCCCAGCTACAGATTAGTAGACAAGTTTACAGCAACCCTACTGTATTTTCATCTGTATCTGGATACCCAGTTTGCTAATGACAGTATCGTGCTAAATTGTCAAAAACCTTACAAAGGTATGTGATATATCTACTGCTTTCTTCTCTCCACTGTTCAACATATGTTTTTTGATAAATTCGTACTGGTTGTTACTCTTGTTCTAGGATTCTTTCGGAGACCTTTAAGTGTTAGGTCTTTCCTCCAAGCATTTTCAGGAACTTCAATTAAGCTTTTAGGTTGAAAATTCCTAGACTTTGTCATTACTTTTAAAAAATGCCACCAGATTCCCCCTCCATTCTTCCTATATATTATTTATTTTCTATGAGTTCTAAAAGTTTTTTCAATAGCTCTGACATTCCATTCAATAAGGAGGACAGTTACATTGAAAGAATACGAATTACACTAATGTCTCATAAAGTAGCAAATTTAAAATAATCCAAGTGGGAGCAAGCAGAAAACAAGTCTGAGCTGTCTGAGGTTTTTTCTTGTTTTGTTTTTGTTTCTGTTTTTAAACTACTAGCAATATCTAGTACTGATATTTTCCTAAAAAAATTTCCTAATAAAAATTGCAGTAAAACATAAAGCAAGAAACTAGGTGATCAAGAATGGCTACTGAAGGTTCCAAGAACTTCCAGGATTCAAAGCAGAAGTATGCATAGGCTAACCTACTAAGATAGCTCTGGTTGTGAGAGAAGTTATAGCCTCAGGTTATGCTACAGTGTTAGAAATAAATTATTTCAATTTTTATTATCTTTCTATATTAACCATCAAATAACATGACAGAAGAGATAAAGTAACACATTAGCCTAAATTCATCACATCTCCTTTGTAACATCCAGAAATAATCTCTCTCAAAAAAAAAAAAGTTTAAGCCCTATGTAAACTGAATTGCTCAAACTAAGTCATCAGAAGTGGGGTTAAGGATCAATTTTGAAAGCTTAATATCCTTCAGTGCTGGGGGACAGCATCCCTGTCATTCAGGAATGGAGGATAGGTGAAGAAAAACAACAACAATAATTCTTCTCCAGTATTTTTTGTACTGAATGCACTTCTATTGATGTTTAATAGCTCCTTAAATATAGGAGAAATAATTCCAAGCTAGAATCATAATGAATACTATGTAATTAGCTGATTGCCACTTTTCCCACCAATGTTCTCACATTTGAGTGAAGCTTGCAATTGTTGCAGAAATTTAATGACTTCCCACTCAGAAATACTGAAAGCATGTCTGAGGGTAATACTAGAGTGGGGAGATGAGACAAAGATCAAGAGAAAAGTGTTGGAGCAAGACAAAGTATCAGGAGAAACAGAAATATCCTAAGTATTGTAACGCCCTCTTCATAAGCTCCTCTGTATGCATTTTCCCCTGCCACCTCCACTTCAAGCTTAGTTTTTGTTGTTCAGGAGTGTCTAAGGTCTAGGGCCCACCATCATAACCTCGGCTGAGCCTTGTGAAGAAATTACCAAGTACTGAGAAAGAGCTTTGACAAAGTTTGTAGAAGGACAGAAGTAAAATGGCAGAGAGAAAGAGTTGTGGAGGTGGAGTCACTAGGCCAAGCATTCAAAAGCAAAAGTACCAACAAAGGTAGTTATAAAATCCCAAAGGAAAAAATTAGGGGGATATTTGATCTGACGATGTATGTTGAGAGCTTACAGTTTAATGATCCAAGATACACAGATGACAGGTTTCACGTATTCTCATTGGTCTCCATTAAAATTTTTCTCAATGTTTTTCCTGTTAATTCAGATGCTGCTTTTCTCTCTAGTGTATTTTCTATATTAGCTATTCATTGATGTACATCTTTAGATCTTGTAGAAAAGAAATTAGGAAAGTTCAAATAAGCCACACTGCAGGTTGTATAAGATCAGACCAACTGCTTCCTCCTGTTCAGTTTTAGAGAAGTATATAATAAATTTCCCAAACCTGAATATCTGAAGTCTGAAATAGAATTTTCCTAATTAAAAAGCAGGAGGAGGTCTGATAGACAAAATCTGTGGTTCCACTTTCAAAAGCAATTTATTGATCACTTTATACCTCCAACTTCTCCAGTAACTTTTAAACAATGTACATTTAACAGGGACCAGGCTAATATGTATGGCTTATACGTATGAATATATATGTACTTGTATCTATGTGAATCATACATATATATGTATAATGTAAATGTATGAGGCACACACTTTGTTGGTGTATAACTTTAAAAAGTTTAGAAAGAATTCAGAAAAAAATCCCTATTTTGCAGTTTTTGCTTTCAAATGTCATCAGATAAAGCCATTTATTCCAGGATAGTTTTAGTAAAATGCTTGGTGGTTTTCACTATTGAGTTCATTTAATTATGTTGCTTTTACCAGCCAAAAAAAAATTATGAAGATAAGAATGCAAAAGGCTGCTCATTTATGATCTGTGCTGGGACCTGTCTTCTCATCCCAGTAAGATATCCTCTCTCTTTTCTACCTCTTCAAAGCTAATTTCCTCACAAGTATCCCATCACAAAAAGTATTAAAACTGTTCTCTCCCTTTAGTGTTTTATACAAAAAGAGAAAGTAGCTTTCTCTGATGTGTATCCCAGTGTTTTATACTGTCTCCCCATTTAGATTTGTAAGCTACTTAGGACCTGAATTACCTCCTTTTTTCTGTGTTGTTAATGATGAACATGCTGTGGGAGCTTTATACATGTTAGTGATAGCACAGACCAATTATTTTGATATGCATGACTAGTTAATCAAAAACATTACTCATAATGACTATAGACCTGATATTGAAATCTCTAATCAGTCAAAATACCCATTATCATCCAGATGACTGCTTAAGTGAATAAAATCTGAATAGGGATATTAGGAGCTAACCTACTGTTTTCATTTGAACTGCATTTTCATATAGATGATAATGATTACCGAGTCTTTCCTTTAACTCAGTTATTTAAAAGAGGACACGGCTACAGGAAGTCTTTCAACAGATTGAAAATTACATAAAGCTAACATTGTTTCAGATTCCATTATATTTACATTTAGACTAGTTGTGACTTGTAAAATGTAGACTGACTGTCGGAGACCTCTCAGACCATTTTAGCAATTTGCACCCACATAATGAAAAATACATCATTAGAAATTAAGAAAAAAAAAAAAGTATTTTTCCAACTGTCTTCACTCTAAGGACTTTGCTTGATTCAACACAATAGGAGGAAAAACATCTACAGGATAAGCCCAGTAGTCTCAAAGTAGTGAAAATTTCCACATAAAGCTACATTTTTAAAAAGTGTGGAGGTTGCACTTCTTCACGTAAAAAAAGAGAGATGACTTAAGACATCCCATTCGCTTTCCAAAAATACAACTGATAGGTTCTGCCTCTAATATTTTCTTTTGTAACTGCCGTTCTTTACCTGCAAAGATTTCACAGAGCACATAGCTTTCCTCCCCAGACACATATATGCAGATGCACACATTTCTACCTGTTGATGATGATTCTTATTCTTTATGATGCCTATCTAACCTAGACCATGAGAATGGCATTTATTTGACAGCTAGATTCATCTAAACTGATTGTACTATATTCTAGTGAGAAAAATGGGCACTTTTATGGTTTGATTCAATTCATCCTAAAGTAGATATAAAAAGATATAAATATGCTAGATAAATTGTACCTAAAAGGGTCTCTTTCTCTGTTGTGGGGCTTTAGAACTACTAGGTCTGGTAGAGATATCTACATTGCAAACCTCTAAAATTAGGTGAGATGAATCCCACTTGGTGATGTTCGGCACACCTATGACAAACAGCTGTGGTATTTTGTGGTATGGATAACAATATTAAATAGACTAAACCTTAAAAAGCCAGTTCCTTTTCTTAAGACTCAAATACAATTTGCAGAATGTCTATGGATCTCAGTTAATTAAAGTATATGGAAAGTACAGCTATTTAGAAAAAAGAAATGGACTTGTCACTGTAATAAGGACTTAGAAATTAAAGTAAGAGAGGATATTAAGAAGAGTTGGAATTTGGCTGAAAAGGGTGTAATGCCTGTGTAAGACGTGGAATATGGGAAGTACTTGACAAATACAACAGGGGGACATTTATCTTTTTAACTCCTTCCTTCTCAGTGAAAAATTTTTGTGTGCAAAAAACCCAGGAGGCTTCTATTAATTAAAAGAATACAAAAATAATAGTATTTGAGCTATTTTAAATTCCTGTAATTTGGAATGGGGTAGGAAAAAAGTTTAGAATCATAGAATGTTTTGGGTTGGAAGGGACCGCTAGAGGTCATCTAGTCCAACCCCCCTGCAGTGAGCAGGGACACCGCTAACTAGAACAGGTTGCTCAGAGCCCTATCCCACCTGATCTTGATCTGTTTATTAGGCTTTCTCTTTCAATCTTTAGCATGAAAGAATCTTCTGCTTCCCTTTCCTGAGCCCCAGCATCATTTACCTTCACTTTCATATTTCACCCAAATTCTTCTTTTATTATCTTGTTACCCAGCTAATTTCCGTAATTACCTTTCCCCCTTCTCATTCCCTTTCCTGACCTCTACATAAACTTCACCTTTCTCTTGCTTCTGGTAACAGACTCTTCTCTCCTTCAGTTTGCTCTCTGATTTTCAGACAAAGGAGAAAACTTCAACACTAAAGCTAGCATGGTTTGTATTAACAATAAGGAGTGAAGGCAGCGAAAAGAGAAAAAGACAATTGTGATGATTCTGCCAGACAGCAAAACATGGGGAAAGAAAGGAAAAAAAAAAAAAAAAGACAATTTAATGAGACTGCTGAAAGCTTGGCAAATGATACATGGGAGACAAATAGTGGTACCTTGTACATCAACAACGTGTTCAAGACTAAGGCTATTAAAAGGTCTCCCTGAAAATGCATTCCTTGTGCACGGGGAAACCACTAGGCACCAACCATAACATCCCCCACCAACCATCACCCTGAGCTGCTCATTGAAGGGACTGAGTGTGACATGCAGTGAGAACAACTGGCCGGAACTGGCCTATTTGTACTTGCAGGCAGGGACACCTGGGTTTAAGCTTAAGCACATAAGAGGAAATGAAGCTGCTCCAGAAAACTAAGCACGGGTGGCACATTTCCTACGGTGTAGGCCTCAGTATGAGCAGCAGATCCAGCTGAGCACAATTTCAGCAAATAATCTAAGAAAGTGTTTATGAATTAAAAGCCAGTTGTACTGATCAGCTCCAGCACAGCTCTGTTTTCCTCCTTTTTGTCTAAGTGCAATCTGAGAACATGCACACTTTTTTGAGATTTCCATACAGACAGCAGCACACTTAGGGAAATAGCCATGACATGACAGCTCGACACCCAGAGATCCCGAACACTCAGGTGCCAGGGTGCAGGACAGCAGGGGAAGGACAGGGGAGCCAGGAGCCAATGGTGATGGTATGGCAAACAGCAGCCAGAGTCTGGCCAACAGTGGCTCAGACCTACCGCACCTGAGAAAGGACAGCAGGGAAGGTGCAGTAATGGTCACTCGCAGACCAGGGGTCACCAAGCAAGTCCTTAAGGATGAGGCTGGTCCCAGGTCAGGCCAGGAAATCAAGACAGCAAGTCAAGGTCAGGTTCAAGAAGATATACATCCAGACAGAGTATACCTAAAAACATAACTCAGGGACATAACAAAGGTAAGGATCTGAGCTTAAATGCAGCTCCCAGGCCAGTGGGTCCACTGAGGATGGGTGAGACGGAGACCTCCCACAAGGCTTCCTGCAGCTCCTTCTCATACAGCTCTTTTCACAGAAGTCTGATCCAAGGTTGCAGAACTGCCCCATTTCACAGCTGGCCTTTGACACAACCAGTGACACACCCAAGGAGGGAAGGAGTGTGAAGAAGTTGCAGAGCCTGTTGGTGCCATCACACCAAGCATGTAATAGCCCAGAAAATGTCATATCCAACAAGAAACAAAGTACTGACAGATCATGGAAAGGGTAAAACATAATGAAAATACTAGCTTCTTATTTGAGAATGCACCACAGAACTTAGGAATAGAATGAAAAGAAACGGTATTTAAATTTATAGAAGGATGTCTGCATTTGCAAATTGAAGATGAGATTGTATCAACTTATTTATAGTTTCAAATATATGAAATTTCACAAAGGTATATCTGCATAGGAGATCATGCACAATTTAGGCAACTGCCCTTTTGACGATACAGAATGTACAATTCAGATTTTGCTTTCTTGGTTAGTTTGAAATTTTATTCTTAATGTTAGTGTGCAATCACAGTATCTAATTAGATGTTTCTTTTGACTGAAATTTCAAACAACAGCATACCCTAAGTCAAAATAATGGCTATTCCTACTGACCTGCTTTTTTATATCAGCTCTCTACTTACTTCCAGTATCGGAAAAACCCAGTTCTACTGAACTAATGTTGTCCAGATATAGGTAAGCTAACATATCGATAGTAATTAGCAGGAACTATGAAGGGCCAGTAACAAGCAGCAACAACAGAATTGCTTAGTTTTGTTACAGATTCTGTTAGCCTATTACAAAACATTCTGGAAAAGTTCATTTTTCAGAGCACCCAAGGAATAAATAGTGAGGTAGCAAAGTTTATGGAAGATAATTAAGTTACTCAAGGTACTAAAACATTTAAAAAGTTTCCTCAGGATTTTTTTAATAGAAACTACACTTACTGAATAAAAAGGAAAATTCCCTTGTGGCCAAATAACTGCTTAAAACACAGGAAACAAAGGTCAGGAATAAATGATCAGTTTTCTCAGTGCTGTCCCAAAAGGAAATTGTGCTAGGACTTGAGTATTCACCATCAGAAAAAGGAATGAACAGTGAAATGACAAAGTTTGCTGGTGATATGATTTCATTCAGGGTAGCAAAAATGAAGGCCAACTGGAAAAAAAACATTGAAGAATGCAGGATGCTGAGTGACTAATAATAAAACAAAAAATGAAATTCATTGTAGATAAACATAAGGTAATGTACAAGGGAAAAATAATTTTACACAAACAGTGATGGTCTTGACTAGTTATTACCACACAGAAACAAGATCTTGGGGTTACAATAGATAGTTCTATGAAAACGTCAGCTCAATGCTCAGTAGCAATCAAAAAAAGTAAATTGAATGCTATTAAGAGAGGAATAGAGAAAAAACCCCCAGAAAACAGTGCTGTACAAATGCTGTAAAAATCCAAGATACGGTCCATTTTCAACAGCACGTGCAATTCCACCCCTTCCATCTCAGAGCAGGATATGGTAGAACTGAAAGCATACAAAAGTTAGAGAATGGTTAATCAGTAGCATCCATGCCACAATCACTTAAATAGGCAATGACTTTTTGGCCCAAAAAATCAACAGTTAAGTGGGAATATCATAGAGGTCTACAAAATCCTAAGAGGCATAGAGAAAGTGACCAAGACTGGGACAGCACCCTGGAAAATATCATTACTAGACCGATTCGTACAAGCTACTGGCAGAAGCTATGGACTGCCAATAGGATACTGTGCTAAATGAATCTTTGGTCTGAGCTGGTGTAGCCACTGTCATATTTCATGTGAGAAAGAGGTGGAAGTAATATGTTACTACATTTCACTGTGCCGCTGTGTCCCTTTAGAAAGACTGTAGCTTGGATCTGTAGTTACAGATTCAGTGGTCCAACCTATTTTGACCTCCAGGCTGCAATAGGAAAGAGAGAGTGTTCCTGCCCATGAAAAAATCCTGACCCATGAGTCTTTACCAGATTGCTTTCAAACTTTTTTTTTTTTTTTTTTTTTTAAGTATAGATATGCTCCTGGATTTATCCACAAGAAGCCACAAATACTGAAGATATTTAGCTCTGGTGTAGCAGATACTTTAGTGACTAAGTGACAACAGGTCTCTATACAAGTCTTGTGAGTTTAAACTACTAGATTATAAATCTTTATGCATTTTCATTGAACTTCCTTGCCAGTTTTTGAATTTCAAGCTGTCATCTTAAGCTTTAAAAACTGTTCTGCACTGCACCTTAATTTTCTGAAGCATGTTTCTCCCACAGTAATCTTCTTCAAAGTACTAAGTGTCTTCATGTTGATTACAAAATTATCATAACTTGCAAGCCAATGTTGTTTAAAAGTGCTCCTCATTTTCTGCTCTTTTGCTAACGCTTTCAGTCTTTTTATTATTTCTGATGCCTTGCACATTCAAAAGAGTAAGATCTGTCCAGCTATTTTTGATTTGTTGTTTTACTTTTATAAAGATTATTTTATAAAGAAATATTATTTTGAATACTTTTTTGATATTCAGAGACATTTTTAAGAGATTCTAGCTGATGTAAAGAAACATGTACCAAATAACCTTGCAGTAATGGCCAGTTTTGATGGTTGAGCATAGAGAACATCAGTAATTTTGCAACAACTTAATATTCCACACGCACCTTCTCAGGTTCAAAAGCGTTACTGAAAAATTTTATATGCTTCAACAATAGGTAGAAAAGATGGGAATTAAAACTTTAAGTTTCATACATTTGTACAAATTGATGATTCCACTGCCCTAGGTCTATATGCAGCAGAAATAAGAAAAACTTTGGAAGAGCTGCTACCTCTGGGAAGACTTGAGAAATCCATGTCTCATCCACAGTTGCACAACAGTCCCCACACAGACAGGAAAATGTTAATGGTGCTCTACCGAGGAGTCACCTGGTACAGACTGTTGGCCAATCAGGTCCATGACAGTTAAACACTAATATTCACTAGCTATACTGATTTTTTCATTGCTGTAGATTCTTTTTCAGATTTGCAACTGAACATTCAGTTTTGACTCATTTTCTGAAATTTTTTTAAAATTAAAACAATGACAGTAGGGAAATGGGAGCAGAAGGAGAAAGGGAAAAGGGAGACAGAACTGAACTCTAGTGGGGAAACAACATTGCACTGGTAAAAAAATGGCAATGAAAAGCTTTTTAAAATAATTATATTAATTGAGCAAAATTAAAATATTGAAGTCACACATGTGAAGAGATACCGCCAGGAAAAACAGAGGGCAGAAAATGTCATGGATGGATATGGATCTAGGAAACATTTTGGGACAGTAGCAGTAGCAGGAGTACAAAAAACATAGGAAGCTGCTATTCAAACCAGCCCTTCCATAACATAGAAAAGAATCAGACAGCAGCACTGTGATTTTCTGATTTTGAAAAGACAGAGTAACAGGCACGCTATCAAAGAGGTATTTTGCATAAAGAGAGAAGCTAAGCGTTGGAGATGAGAGCCAGAGACTCGATCAAAGAGGTTATAAAAATAGTAGAGGAAATTAATAATGAAGATATCACTTATGTTTTAACTCTGAAAAAAGGCACACAATAAAGGAAGAACGATGAGGGAAAGGAATATTCTCCCTGACAGGATATATAAAGCTAAAATGCTGTATTACATCAGAGATGAGCTATGAAAAGATAAAGGCTGAACCAGAAGAATGTAGAACAGAGAACAGAGAGAAGTATTGACAACTTTCAAAAAGGCTGCCACAATGTATTGATTCAGAAGTGTGAGAAAGTGTTTGTCATTTCATAGGAGCTGTTGTATACTAGATGGCAGTAGTGTGAGGGTTTGACCAGAGACAGCATGATAAATAAGTTTAAAATTTACCTGCCTTTGATGAGCTAAAAATTAAATCAAAGAGCTTGAGCTCTTTGAGCAAGAAATGCTTTCATCTTAATCATACATCTCATTGATGTGTTTACACATATTTTCTAAGAATGATGGTACACCTTATTTGCAGCAAAATGGTAAAAGCTAAGAAGTATGTCACTCTATAGGGACTATATGGATAGCTACACTGACAAGGAGCTCCAAGTTTGAATGCGATCATCTTACTTTCACAAAATAGAAATCAAATTTTAACCACCAGGGAAATAAGGTAAAGTGAGATGATGCATAGCATCAAGCCATAGAACATTTCAGCATAATTAAAGAACTTTATTTGGGAGTGGCCTACTGAAAGTTCATGTTATTAATAAGATACTTCAACACAAATATTTTAACAAAGATAATGGAAAGTCACTTCAGCCCAAGTTACTTCTCACCAACACCCTTAGACTTTAAAAATTAAGCATCGATAAAGCACTTTTGCAAGCTGTAAAAACTGGTAGTGACAGAGACTAGAAAGATCTCTGACATCTGAAAATCTCAAAATAATCCAAACTCCCAACCGCTACATTTAGCAAGAATCTGAATTTGCCAAACCATATTCTTTGTGAAGGAAAGATGTTTTTCATGGATAAAAAAGTGATGTATATGTGCAAAGATTTGCACACTCACAACTGCAAGCAAAATTTGTTGTATTTAGAGAGTGATACTGTCTTATAAAACAGTTCAAATGGACATTTCTGTACATGGAAATAATTAAATTTATGCTTCAAGGTTATATTATGAGGTAAAATGTAGGCAAACTTCTGTTTTCCCTCTTCATCAACCTCTTGCATCAGAGACTGAGTGACAACCATCAGAAAAAGTGGATGAGAGGTATGCACAGTTGATTAGCAGATTAAAGATACTGTGGTTACACACAGACACAGACACAGATTTACACTCATATAAACTTAAGTGTTTAAAATTTAATGCAAAGCTTTTTAAAATATTAAATAAACATATATCAATTGACATTTATCAACTGTTGGAAAAGCAAAATCATTGTATAAATTATATATTATAAATCCCATTATTCAAAACTTAAAACCAAACCTATAAAAAGGAAATGGAATGCAACTTGAATTAAAAAATATTAGTTCCACCAACATTGCACCTATTCGTTAAAATTGTCTTAGTTATTTTCATATATACTTATGCATTTAAAAGTGTTTCAGCTTCAAATACTGTGCAGATTTTCAGAAATTCTCATTTTAAAAAATGATCCTATAACCTATAATATATTTGTAAGTCAGTAACAATGTCATAATGTAGGGCTGCAGAACCTAATACAGACCTCAGAAAATACTTTAATCAGCACTTAATGAAAGAAACCTACAGTTACTGACAGGCCATAATCCAGGAGAGAATAACGACAAATATTTGGAAACCACATTATAGAAAGCGCTATAGGCTTTTAAAAAAAATGTGACTGATAGTATAAACTAGTCAGTTAACTGCTGACCAAAATAGGGCACAAATATCTTTGGAAAAGTATTTGAGATAGATACACCTTGTAAAATATAAATTACAGCTTACTATGAGATGATCCTAAGTAACACTCTAGAAGCTATGAGTGGGATTGCAAGATGGATGTTTACTCTAAAATTTGGAGACAAAGTCCAGCAGGGATTGACCTTATAACCAAACAGCTAATCCATTCCCCTACCACAATGTCCATTTTTTTTCAGTCTTAATACTGAGGGGCAAACTGACTAAGTGGTTTGTCAAGGAAGGCTTTCATGTGTTGTTGACAAGAAGAGAGTCCCTAGCCTGAATGACTGAACATACAAGAAACAGCATTATTTCTTTATAACCTAAGCGAAACTGAGAGAGTTTAACAAAATTTGTCTTTTTGCATAACATCCCTGTTTGGAAGCCACACTAATCCTCTCTGCATCCTTCCAGCTTTAGTATATGTACTGCAGGTTCAGTATAGTTTCAGGTACTGTTTCAAGGATCTCCACCAGTGATAGAGGGACATACACAAAAATGACACTATCAGTTACACAGAGGTGTGTACGTAAGTGTGCACACAACACCAACCATCTTCAGAAGTTCCAGAGATAACTGACAACTCCACACTACCAAAAGGTTATAGTAATATTTCTGTTTGTAACTTGTGCTCTACTTAAGGCATGAGAGCTCTCCAGGCCAAATCTATTCTTTATTAGTTATAGTGTATATAACCATTGTGTACTCAAATAAAGAAAAATATGACAAGTAACTGCTTTTCTGACTTGTGACTACCGCTATTCCTGCATGTTTTTTCCTCTTCCTTAACAAGCACTACCTTCCAGCAGAAAAATAAATGACTAGTACAAACAGGACTGTCCATTAACGTACTAAATAAGTCACCAGTGCTTTTATTCTAGCAAATATTGCAGCGTGTTACAAAATGTTGCACAATAACAGTGCACCACAGAAGATGCCGTTTCGATTGATCTGTGGTATTCCTTTTAATTCTCAATGCCCTGCGTGTCAAGCTCTTCACTCTGAAGCTCCCACAGAACTAGAATTTTAAAGATTATTTACTTCTCTTAGAAATAACAGGAAGCAGGAAAATGGCTTGGGAAAGATGTATCTATAACTCGGTTGATACAACATTTTTCATTACAGAGGGAAAATACCAGTACCAATACTTCAAAATTGAAATATCTAGTTTCCAAAACTCACTATTTAATGACATGCGTAACTTATTATTTCATTAAAAGTAGTATCTTGAGGAAGATCCTTAGCTGCTTCTAAAGAAGTGAGAAGATTTATATTAATTGATATTCTCCCACTAAAGGACTTGTCCAGAAAAATGGAAATCATTGTGTAAAATGGCACTTTACCATGCTGTATTGCCACAACATAATGGTATGGTCACTGCATCACTTTCATATAAGGTGATACCACAATAATGTTGTGAAGAGCAGGAATGGATTTTAAAGAAAAAAGTCAAAGTAAAATTTCACATACTGTATTCATATATGTTCTAAAGTGAAATGTTGGATATGTGGAAATACCCTTTGGCTTTTACAAGACAGTATTGAAAATATAAACCTAAGTCAAGAGGTTTCTTTATCTCTTTAAACCATTCAGCAAAAGGGTTTGGGATGAAGGGATGCAGGTTTTCCAAGCTATTAAAACCAGCCTAGATATTTAAGCAACAGGCCATAAACAGCAGCTATTTAAAGTAGCAAGTATTAGCATGTTCAGTTTTTACAGATGCAAAGAGCTAACTTCCTCCTGTGGAGGAAGAAATACACAAAACAAAATATTGCAGGAGACGAAGGAAAAACAGACCGATGAAGAGAGAGACAGAATGCACTTGTAATAGAGCCCTTGGACCTTGAACCTCAAAGCTCCTCTAGCCCCGCATTAACTAACAGAATTCCCTGTCTACAGGTTAGCTGAGAGGCAGATAGGTTCATTGCATTAAAATTATATGCACAGAAAATGGAATCATAGTAATCCTCACATGTTTACATGTACAGCCTGCTGATCATCGACACCTGATATTTGATAAAAAGCATGGAAATAGTATTTTTAGTCTTTGAAACATTGATATAGACTCATGTTACCCTTGCAACTCTTACAGTTGCCTCAAAACATCTGAAAATTCCCTGCAGTGAGGCGATGGTCCCCACCATCTAGTGAGCTCCTTTGCTTTGCCAAGATACATGATTCTACCTATGAAAGCTTTGAGCTTCATCTCATAACCATCCCACACTGCACTTTGGGGAGATCCTTCAGAGAGATCTCCTGCCAGAAAACCTGTTGGCTTGATCATCTTCATTAACAGCAGGAAAACACACTTTATTATCCAGAAGGAATACAATGGCTTCTCTATCAGAAGGAATTAAGGTAATGTTTAAATACTTAAAATAACTCAAGATTAAGTTTCTAAGACTATAACTAGACATCTGTCACTATAACTCCTTGATTACCCTTTTTCCCTTAATACAAACCTATGATCAAGTGAAAATGCAGTCATATGTAGGCCCTGTGGGACTTCTCAGTAAGATATTATCAATACAGCATATAGTTCATTTATGAATATGTTCTCTGATTCATCAATTATTAGATATTTTCTATACCATCTGCACAGTATCTTTAAATGTGGTATTAGTATTAAATGTTCATTGCATTTTAGAGACTAAAGTGCATAGCAATTCTCTACTCAAGAAGATTAATTTAAATCAAGTCCTACTATCATTCTTCAACCTGTCAGTTTAGGAAACCACCCTCTGCCCCATGTTAGCATTCCTACCGCATGAACAGTTGAGACTCCACTCCTTAACACGCTATGTACAGAACAGAGCTTTAGCAACTGATTGTTACCTTACTCCCTATTAGTGTGACACGGAACCAGCCGCTGTCAGCTTAACTCTCCGTTGTTCCCTGTAGTGCCACGCCAATCAATTAAGCCAAATTATTTTGGAGAATGGTTTTGCTGAAGTTAAACAGAAATGCTTAAAGACTATTTTGTCCATTCAACTTGAGATGTACTTCATACCTCTTAATGTGTACAAAAGTTTGTTCCCTTCCTCCCATCGCACATGAAGTTAAGAAAGCTTTTGGGTTTTTTTTCCCTTTCCATACAATCCTTTTGACTCTTTCACAAATGTATGTGCGGGGGGGGTCTCCTTTCTAGTGTTGAATTCCCAAGTCATACTGTAAGTTAGAAGACATTCCTGCAACCTCTAAAGAGATAAGATTTCATCTAGATGCCTCCCCACTTCCTTCATCAGCAATCATTTAATTTCTAGCTGATTCTCATGTGTTATTCAATTAAAGATCACAATACTCTAGGAAACAAGATATTATATCTACATCTCCAGTTCTTAACTCATTCCCGACCTACTATGCATCTGAGCAGGAGGTAATCAACCCTGTACTTCTGCCATATTTATAGTATATTTATAAGCCATTCAGGCAGAGAAAGATATTTCAGCACCTGGACTCTGGGGGACCACAGGAGAATAGGGATAATAAAATGAAATATGGAAGAGATCAAGAAGAAATAGCAGAATGAAAGCTATCATTACAGATGGCAATATTTACTGAAGATGTTTTATTTATCTACATATTGCTGGTCAAACACACATCTTTGTGCCTGGATGGCAGAAATAAAATGTATTTGTTCACATCTGCTACATTTAGTGTACCTGAAAAATCTCTATTACAGATTAGGAGACAGAATGTGGAGGACAGGTAACACTTCTGTTTGAAACAGAATTTTTTGCATCTCCATCCTAAATATTTCACAAAGGTTAAAGTTATAAGGAAGTTATTACTCCAGGTGAGTCAAGTTTTAGCTCAGCTATGGCCCTCGATATGTTCCTAGCAAGTTAAAAATCACTGTGAACAATGCTATGGGATTTAGAAACCAGGATAAGAAGATCTATAGTTATTCACCACAGAGTAGGTAACAAGAGGTATAAAAGTACAATATCCATAATCATTAATCTGCATCAAATCTTTAATTTAGATCTTGACCTTCCACAGCTGAAGGCAGTGGAGATGTTGCTATTTATTTCATTATTATCAGCATAGGCACAACGTTCTTTTCAAAAGAACTAAAATCTGCTTGGGGAAAGTCCCTGATAATGTTAATCAGGGTCTTCATCTGGCCCTATCTATAGTTCAGACTTTATTTAAAACACTAATGATTCAGCTACTTCAAAAAAATTTGTGGGGGCTGAGAAAGGTTGCAGTAGATAAAAACCCAGCTGCCAAATGGTATAGCTTAAATCACAAATCAACCAATTGTTGCCAGCTAGAGTTTTCTTCCAGTAATATATACTGAGTATTTATTGTGTGACAAAGCTAATGAGAAAATTGTGCTGAACAAAAGAAGGGATTGGGGCTCCAGATACTTTGGTTGCCCAAGTGAACTTTTGATCTTTGTTACAACTTTGGTTAAACCACCTTCATAGCAAATATGCAATAAAATAATGTCAGCTAGCACTGGAAACCAGGATACCAGGGTTTATCATAAAATCCTTGACAAGTTGTGTAGTATTGCATGAAGCTGAACAATGAGTACAGTACATGGCAAATGGGCTCAACCTGGAGCATGATATCCTGCTGTTCCCCCTGCCTTCCACCTCAAGTCCCCATCCCCATATCCATATGTTTCTTTCTCATTCTCTATCCCCGCCTTTTGACAGCTAAATGTCAAGACCCACAGAACTGACTGTTGCACCAGTAGGGCATCATGGAAGCTTGGAAAGAGAGCGCCGGAGCTCAGCAAATGTGTGGGCTTTCAGGGTCCCCTGGGACACTTTGCTCCAGGATGCAGTGTTACCTTTGATTTTTCAGTCTTTGTTTTGCTGAGCGGGAGGGTAGTTAAAATATATGAACATATATATATTAAAAAATATAAATATATATATACACACCAGATGGGCTTGCATTTTAAGTGGAAATTTAGTTTCAGATGTTCTACTCCAGAAATGCAGAAATCATTGCAGGTAGATAGACTGTCAAAACTAAATCTGAAGCATTCATCTGCAAATGCCAGTTCTTGCAGCGGTTGGATATAACTGCTAAATCAGAATCTGACATGTTCTCAAGGTCAAAGTCCTAAGACTGAATACCCACACAGATGCCAATAGTACAGATAAGATACAGTTTCAGGTGCATCAGTGAATACAAAGATTCATATTTTTTTGAACTAGCATTCAAAAAATGCTAATTTTGAATCCTGATGTTAAATAGGGACTTCCAGACCCTGGGTACCTCACTAAGGAAATTGTGATTCTGCCATAGTAGTTGTACAAAAAATGGTGCCACAGCACATATAATCCAGCTCAGAAATATTGCAGACAGTTTCACTTGCAGGCGACTGTAGCATTGTCTCATAAGTGAAAGACAGATCAAGAAAGAAATTTTCTTCATTTATTTTCCTTTCAGTTTGATAATTTGATCACAAATGCTGTAATCCTACCTAAATTTAGCTTTCTGCCCAGTGCCAACAGATCCCATAGAATATCAACATTCCAGAAGCTTCTAGCCAATATTCAATAATGACAAAGGACAATGCTTGTTTGCAACCACTGTAGTTCCAGCATGGATTTTCATTCTGTTCCAACTGGATAAAATCTTAGTGGCTGGGCAGGTTGTCTCATGAAGAATCTGTGAGGATGAGCAATGTTTAAGCAAAAGGTTCAGTGTACCTCAGAGCAGGGGAAAAAAACCCTACCCTGAAGGATTTTTTGAAATCCACATAAAGCGGATACAGAATCCCAGTTCCTATGGTTAGATAGTCCCTGAAAGAAAGAAAGAAAGAAACAAAAAAGACAAAAAAGCAGAGCCACAAAAGATGAACAGAACAACTGAAATCCTTGCTGGCAGTCTTTGAAGAGAAGCCTGAATGGACACAAAGGCCACAAAGGCCACTACCTTGGCATCTCTAACAATAGTCACTCAGGTAGCAATGGAAATGTGAAACCTTCACTGAAACAAAGCTGATGGCAAAATTCTAAAGACTTTTGGCACAGCAATGCAAGAGCATGCACTGACTTTAATTCTGCTTTTCTGCGAATATGAATTAGATCTTTTGAATTGACGGTCCATTTATCCTACCACAACCATTCTTTTCTTCAAAAAACCCGCCAGAGAATGTGTCTTCCCCTGCCAAATGCAATGCTCTTTTTCTTTCACAGAAGCTCAAATTTACTCCCATTGAAGCAATTTGTCATTATAAAGAGAGAGCAGGATGTATTTTGTATGGTTATTTTTTATCTTCTAGTATCAACTGAATTTATTAAACTATCTGTTCCATGTAATTACTTTCTGTAGATCAAGCCTTTCTAATAGGTCTGTTCTTCCAATGTCCTTTGTGTGTGCACAGAACTCCCCATGAATTTAATGTTTCTCGAGCACGTGATTTGAGGGAAGACTATGTCTCACGTAATTTTGAGTAGTAAGAGTTCATAGCTCCACAGTAGCAACAACTACTGTTTTTAATGAACTTTAAACAAAGCATTCTTCTTATTTGTGCCTTATAATTGGACTCTTCCTGTTAAAAAAGAATCGCCCTACATCTCCACTGTCATGTTTATACACATGAAAGGTGTTTCCTAAGCATTACTTTCCTATTTTTCCTAGTGGCATCAGTAATTAATTCATGCCAACAATTATTTTGGAAAACATAACATGTATAGCTTTGTTTAATCAACACAGAACATTTTCCACCTACAAATGCCACCTCCAGCTGGTGGCATAAAGATGCGAGTGATGCGTTTGCAGAAGAAAGTCCATCCATGCTGTCACCCATAAGCAATCAAAATACATTCTAAGGACACAACAGTGTTCCCACCCCACCCCTTGACACAGGGGAGTCAGCAAATGTTACCGGCTTCAATTAACATGAATGGGCCTTTAAACAATAAAGTAATTAGACATGTTCATGAGAGATAATTATGTCATATAAAGATGAGCGTTCCCAGAAGTGCTTTTGGTTCTATTAGAAAAGAACATTTCTCCTCTCAAATGAATTTCACAGACATGCAAGGTGGGGGAAAATGGCACCATTCTCATCAGTGTTAAAAGCATGTGATACGAATGAGGTCTACAGCATGGCACTGACTGCAATAAATTATCAAGTGTGTGTTCTGTTTTCTGAAATGGGCTCAATTTATCATTTTATTGAAAAGGTTCCATTATGCTAATGTCTAATAAAATCACTTTTTGCTGTTGCTGGAAGGTGAAGAGGGGATATCAATTTTTATATATAGAACCTGGAAGTATTGCAGCAGTGAGTTGTCAAGGGTTAATAACCTTAACAGAAGATACAATATACATAAGAGCAAACTTCCAAGGACTTTGTAATGACAAATTTTCATAACCCTACTGGAAGCAGAATAACCAGAATATTTTTCTTAAGCTTAACTGTTTCAAAAGAAATTTTGACAGAATTAGCAATAGTTAATTGGTGGGCTGAAAACTCTCCTGCTATTCTCTAATTAACCCTTGAATTGACACTGGAGACTGTTTAGGAAGTGCTATTTCAATGAAAGGTCAGATTAGAGAATGCTATTATCCCTCTTGTCAACTTACCCAGATAGCAGACATGAAGGATAATCAGATAAAGGTGATTACTAGCTAAAAGGAATACTCCTTCTATAAATATAATATTATATAATAAGAATGTTTTCTTTCTTTTGAAGTATTGGATACAAACCAGGTAAGTATTAAAAGAGGAAGAGAACTAGGTTTAGATAGACTATTGGTTTAATCTTGTACAACAGCTCTTTTGTGGCTGAGATGTGACTTGTATCCAGAAAACCTCTTTTCTGCCATGCATCAAAAATAGAGTATTGTTTCAGAAACATTACCATATTATGAATAACTTTTAAATGGGAAGCATTGTCTTAGGGACATGCCTTCCCTTACCTCTAAACATACCCAAACAGCATAGTCCAAGAAGCTACAGCAACTCATCAAGAGGGATATTTTAACATATACTGACATGAACAGGCTGCCCAGGGAAGTGGTTGAGTCCCCATTCCTGGAGGTATTTAAAAGATGTGTAGATGTGGCACTTAGGGATGTGGTTTAGTGGTGGGATGGCAGGGTTAGGTTAATGGTCGGACTTGATGATCTTGAAGGTCTTTTCCAACCTAAATGACTCTATGATTCTATGATTGCAATATATTTTATCAGTTGAAAACAAGTAGGTGGAGCTAGAACACTGTGATCATTATCTCCATGGATCATCAATAAACAACCTTCTGGATCTCAGAGCTTCAAACATAGATCACAGTTTCAGTTTGAGCAGTTCTGCCATAAAATATTTACCAAAGAGCTTGGAAACTCTTTTAAAACTTTAAAGAAGTTCTCACTTATACATAGGAACTATTTAGCATGACTGATTTAAAATTAAATGTAATCTCACTGTAAAATGTTATTGTCATACTCTTCTTTTGGCACACACCTGGATTTCCAGACCTCAGATGCACATACTCAAAACACGGTTACTTCTGAAAAATCTATAGTAGCACTGTGATGACAGTCAGGCATGATGTGTAAGCATTTTGCATTAAGTATGTGAGCAATGTGACCACCAAAGGGACAAAGATGTATGTAGTTGCACAGAGGAGGCAACCAAGCGACAAAAGGTTGTAAAACAAAACAGAACAAAACAAGCACAAGGGACTGAAAATGAGCAGAACATCTTGCAGATATGTAATACCCATGAAGGTTAGCTGGCAAAACCAAAACCAGGAGGAGCAATAAGGAGCACAGAGGAGATTCCCTTTTGGGATGGGGGCAAGTAGTGTAAAAACATCAAACAAGAAAAGGAAAGATGGAGAGGAAGGAAGACAAGTCTGGTTTTGTTCCAGTTTCTCTTGTCAAAGAGCTTTCAGGCCTGATCAATTCGATTTCTGTGACTACAACGCATGGGTGCAACCTAGATGGCATCAGCTCTGCGGTATTGTACACTCATAGCAAATTTAGGATAAAAGGTCTAACAGTTAAAGTCTAACAGTTTTGTGTATGTAATGAATGCATAGTGATAATGATTACTAATGTGCAGGAACCAACTATTAGCACAAAGAAAGTTGTTAATGCGGGAATTCTAGAAAGTTCCGTTTTAAAGTTTAAAACAGAACTGTACATACAGTAAATTTACACAGTGTGTAATGAAGACAAATGCAGCCATGCTTCCCAGAAAGTATTTGCCAAAATCAGGACTAATGTATTATTGCTGAGTTGGGACTTTGTTCTGCTTTTCTAAAAAGTAAATTAATAACTTCCCTTTTCTGGATGTAAATTGATACCCAAATTGATACTGCATTTCATATTTAAAAGTTTAAAAAATTATGTAAAATCTGAATCAAATGTAGACTACATCACAATGCATAATGCATTTTCATTTATATTAAAAGTGGTTTAATCCTAATACAAAAGTAAATTGTCAGTGCACCAAATCCAAAAATACCATAGTAACCTAACTAGTTACTTGAATGTCTCTACTGAAACAATACATTGGTTGCATATTAAATAATTTATTACTTTTTCTTGTATAGCAATATGAATCTTATTCAAATGACTGTCTGTCAAAAATAACTACCATGAGAACCATGTAACCACCGTTAAGCAGCGTGTTAATATTAAAGAAAATTTAAGAAATTTAAGAAAGGTCAGTGTAAGTACTCTGATAATTTGTTTTTAGAACAAAATTTAGATAAGTCCGGGAAAAAGGACTTAATTACTAAATGCAAATTGCACAGAATACTGATTTCCTTCAAACTACTGATTTACAAACCATGGACCTAAAGTACATTTAATTAATTAATTTATGTTCTAATTAATCCACAAATGATTTGTACAGATGCCAAGGGAAAAAAATCTTTATACTGATTAATTTCCCATGTAAAAAAGCAGCTAAATGACAGGAGAGAAATTGTAAGAATTCTTTTTTTTTCTTTTCTAAGAGAATAGTAAATTCTGAGACATTTGGGTTTGTGACACAGCAAAGCAAAATTAGGTTAGAGGAAAGTAAGTTCATTGTTTTGTTGGTTTTGTCTGGTGCTGAACACTTATAGAGCTTCATGTCTCAAATTATCAGTAGAGATGATTTTGCAGTGCTGGAGGCCATTTTGGATGGATCAGTGCTCACGTTTTGATGGCATTCTCAAAAAGGGGATAAGAAAAAGCTGCAGTTGTACTCAGCTTGGTACTGGGTAGGGGTACTCAGCCTAATACCACATTAAACTGGGGAGGTAGAGATGTACACCATACCGTTGCTCGATCTGGAACTAATTTGACATTGTAAGTTTCATAAAACTGTGAAGTAATTTTGAAATACTTCAGGAGCTTAGACTATGCATTTACTTCAAACAAACCTGACACAAAAATTCTTATCCTTTCAGGCTTTTTCATTAAATGAAACATAATAAAATGTAATATCAATTACAGAGCACAGGAATTTTAACACACAACCAACAGAATACTATTAAAAAAGTATTCATACAGTGTCAGCAGTATCGCCAGTTAAATCGATTTGTTCTTTTTTTTTTTTTAATTCATCAGAGCTTCCCTCAGAAGTCTGCACAGTTCTGCCTACCCAAACCCCAAATTGTGTCTTTCCCTTCTAAAAGTTTTTGCCTGGGTCTTTCATATACCAGACTTTTATATAACCTGGGAATGAGCTCATCACTTTATGCTTTTAAGCACTGACAGTACTGAGCTTTTGGTAATGACAGTTTTACCTGCCCTAACTCATAGTTGTGTTATTTGTAAGGATGAGAGGTTTTAACATTGGTTTTAACATTTGGTAAAGCCTTTCCTAATTACGTGGAAAAGAATCAATCCCTCTTTTTGCTAGACTTTACAGCTTGGCACACCTAAGTCAATAAATACCAGTACCTTATTTACTCTTCTGTGAAAAGAGGAACATGGAAAGATAAGGAGACAGAGATGACTTGCATGCAGGTATCTTTAAAAGGCTAGCTAAAGAACACCAGGGTATTCTAGGGAACTGACCACATGAGAGCTATTTAAAAGTTGTAAAGAAAAAGACCCAAGTAATGATGACCACATCTAATAGATTCAGACAAAATAATAAACCAGCTGATAATGGATTAAATGGGGAGTTAAATAGGTAACAACATTAATATTGGCTTACAGAAAACAGGTGCTGTCAAACAATTTTTTTTTTTAAAGGGCAATAATTCAGACAAATTAAATATTATAGTCTAACCTCCTGCCTAGCACAGTCAATACTACTTCTAGGTTGAAGTCCAATCTTTGTTGCTGGACATGTTTCAGAAAAAATGTCCTATATTTATTTTTAAATGGCCAAATACAGAGAATTGTCATAAGCCAGGACAGCTTGCATCAGTGGTTGATTTCCTGGCAAGTTAAAATCTATGTGTGGTATTTATATTTGCTGCCTTTCAGTTCCTAGACAATGAAAGCTTAAATCCCAAAATAGCTTGTAAGATTTAAGATTCCCCTGTTATCAAATTTCCACTCCCATGGATGCCACAAGATTACACCAACAAATATAAGCCAATCATGACCTGTGCTTTTGTAGGATTCTTGTGACTCTTCTAAAACTTGTAACATTTTTTTTTTCCAGCAGCTTTCCTGAAGTTTAGACATGGTTCGTTATATTCCAGTTTTAGTTATGCAAGTGTCAAAAGCCAAGGAAAAACATAGTCTCCACTCCACTCTGTTTTCTGTTTATACTTCCAAAGATTATATTAGCTTTCTTGGAACTGGCATCACGATGCATTCTCATATTCAGCTGATGAGCCATACGAACCCTTATGTTTTTCAGATTCACTGTTTCTCAGGCCA
The DNA here is from genome assembly GCA_034008185.1 of Gorsachius magnificus. Taxonomy (NCBI): domain Eukaryota; kingdom Metazoa; phylum Chordata; class Aves; order Pelecaniformes; family Ardeidae; genus Gorsachius; species Gorsachius magnificus. The sequence continues at coordinate 50,624,117 of CM067083.1, read as the reverse complement.
AAATCCCTTCACCCTATGTATGTATTTACTGATATGCAACCATTATGGAACATCATAGTTTATTTGCTTACATCTTGTTTATCAAAGCAATTTGTCCCAGATATTGGACAGATTGCAAATTAGGTGGGGGTGAGGTAGGATGAAAGTCCTGTGCTGAGATTTTGTCACATGCTCATCAGAAATCATGCAAGGTGTTATTTAGCAGACAGAAAAAGTCATTTCTACTACATTTGCCTGCAAAGAGAGGAAACCTGGAAATTTTTGATGCAGAGATTATGTAGATCCATTTTCATATATTTTCAGCCTCGTAATGACTGTCAAACTTCTGAAGTTCTCATGGAGAAACACACTTTGTACATTAAAAACACAATGTAAGTAAGATGGTTCTCCAGACCAGTGAAGAGTTGCTTTCATTGCTCACCATTAAAGTGGGGGTGAGCTGTGAGGAGGGTGTCCTGTTATGCTCTTCTGCAAGGAGCAAATAATGCCCCTTAGTGGAGACAGGACGCCAGGCTATAAGGGGTTTTGTCTGATCAAGTGCAGCATTTTATACTACTGAGGTATATTACTTATATAATAGCAGTACAATATAACAGGAGTTCTTTCTCTCCTGGATGTCTGGTAAAATTCTACAGTTTGACCTCCGAGCATTCAAGTCAATACTTCAAAAAACCTACTTTTGCAGTCAAATGTTGCAAAAGCTTCTGGGAAAGCTTTTGTGATGCAAAAGTTACCACAAATCTTTTCCCTCAGAATTCAAGGGAGGGCAAATAAAACAAAAGCAAGGCAGGGACATGGGGTCCAAGATTATAATCGGTTCTACTGTACAGGTTTCTACTGTAGACTGATCATCACAACAACCATCCACCTTCTAAGACAATAGCTTGATAAGTCAAGTGGCAGTGATGGCATATTCAGCCTTCAGCCACTCATTCCCACTACTATTACTCATTTCAGCTGTGCCAGAGAAATTCCTTGCTACACATTAACGTTGATTGGAAAACTGATCTCTGGATTAATCTTTTTTTTTTTTTTTTTTTTTTTCTTGCTGGATTATTTTTAACCCAGACTACTCCTTAACTCAGTGCATTATATGGCTACAAATTAACCCGCCCCAAACCCTAACAACAAAACCATCAAAATCACTCATATTGAACAAAAGTGGTGGGGCTGAAAAGAGACAAGTTTTCATAGTGAGTGTCAAAACAAGCCAAGAAGAAGATAACAGGCTTTTAAAAAGTACTTGTTACTAACATCTTTCCAGGCAGAACTGTCAGTCATTAGAATGGCTCTTTTTTTTTTTTCCCTTATGATAAAAAAATCTGCTTAACTTAATCACAGATAAAACTAGTCCACATACATTCTCAATTCCTCAGCTGTCATTCTGCCACAAAATTATTTGCTGCAGTAGAAGACACCTATCAGTCTGTACTTGGCTTCACAGAGTTTGCAGTCTGTGGAAAAACACACCACATAACAATTTTTAAAAGGCCTTACACACATATATTCTGCAGAATATATCCAGCAGAACTGTTAAAGCCCTGTACATATCATGTACAGTAGTGAAAAAATAAATAAGGAGCAGCATCAAAAAGCTCACACTACTGCCTTGCTTCTGACAGTAAGCCCAGCCTGAAACTCTCTCCCTAGTTTACTATATTTAAATCGACATGCACCCCTCTTATCTCATTATTCATTCAGATTGGGAGATGTGGATCATTAAGCTGGGTACTAATTTGTTCCTAAACTGCATTCATTCATCATTAGTTGGCAGTGAGAGGTTGATCAAGTCAGTTGTGGAATACTTCTGTGACCCTCCCACGAATTGTATATTTTCTGCATGAGTTACTTAAGAAATTTTCTAGAAGCTATTTTAACAGTTTGCATAGCCGTTTTGTTAAGCATGATGATTTCTGTGGTCAGGTTAGTCACAGAGGTATCTCTGTCATATTCACAAATTATCTTCTGTACTATGGACCTATATGCTTGGTATTATCTTCCACATTGTGTATAAAGGGTATTTGTGTACTGTTCTTTCTAAAAAGCCATGGCTGATGGACTATTACAACAAATCACAACAAAGTCTAGTATTGCACAGAATTATGTCCCTTCGCTGGGGACAACACAGCTGTCAGTAAGGATTAGCTAGACTGTGTGTGAGGAGGGGGCTACTCTGAGAAGATTCATGTAATAGCTAAAATACTCTTATATTTCCTTCTGACTTGAGCTTCTGTCTCATGAACAATTTTAAATATTATAGCACAACCCATTTGCAGTAACTTAACTTGTGCCTCAGATGATTTTTCATTATGAAGAGAAGATATTCTCAGTAATAATTTGGTGGATGAAGAACTACTAAAATCCATAGTATGAATCATCATCATCTTTTGTGCCAGCTATGTTTTTATAAATAATAAGTCTATTGTATAGAAATATTTTTTACAAAATGTATGGCTATGAAAACATTACAACAGATTGGGAATTAAACACATTTGCAATGCATAAGCTGCCCAACATTCTAGTTAAGGCAACTTCTGTAATGGAAATTTTACAGAGACTATTTTTTGCCTTCTCATAGACCTCTGGGGTTTTTGCCAGCTTATAATGATTTGTAAAAATATTAGCATAATACAAGTTAGAGACAGGAACAACACAAGAAATCACTCCATATATCCACAAAGCAAAATTATTTTGCTAGAAGACACATCAGATGCTTATCACCTCTTAATATAGTCGTATTTTTTCTTTAATAACTAAAACAAACCATATGTTGGGGATTTTTCCTGTGGTATAGAACTGTTCATCCTAATAAAGAAATGGACAAATATTCAGGTCGGTGTACTGAAATGTATCAAATCACTGATTTACCTGATTTTTCAGAGGGAAGAGAAATGCTGGGTTTTGTAGTATCCAGAATAACAGCCAACCCTGCAGAGACTGATGGAAGGATGCTGGTGCTGAGATCTACACGAGTTAGACTTTCAGGTTTTCTTTCCAAGGCTTTTAGAATACCTCCAGCATAGTTATCTTCTGACTCATCCTTCTTCTGACTGTTCTTCTGTGGAGTCTGAACAACATGAACGATACTCTGCTGGGCCAGGTCACAGTTCTGCACAAAAAAACAAAAACCCAATAAATAATTAATTGTGACATAAGGGACAAAATCCCTCTATCTCCAATTTGTTATTTGTTAAATGGTCTCTGAGCCATTTTGTGTAGAACTTCAGTGTGCGGTAATGGAGTTTAAAGCAAAGTGACAAGTGTAAATTGCTGGAATTAGGATTACTTGCATTGGCAAAGGGGTCACAACACTTACAAATTCTAAGCATTTAACAAGGAAATGGTGGATCAGAGCCAACAGCTCTAAATAAGTCTGGTTTATTGGCACAAAGGAAAACTCCGGAGGGAGCACTACTAAAGCAAGTGCTAAGAATATTCAATACTTAATATGCATTTGCACAGATAATGCTGATACACACTCTTCATGAAGCAGTCTAGGGTCAAATTTCACAGTCACAGAGAGTTCATGAGCAAGCTACTCCCAACTGTAAACAGAAACAGGGATGATGATGCTAGAATGATGAAGACTGATACTTATTTCTTGTCCCTAATGTAATTTTCAGTCTAAACCTGGCTTTAGATGTAGACTCGATATGAGTTTCCCATTCTTTCCAAAGATGACATTTAAATGTTGACTTCAGAATTAGAGAAAGCTTGTGGAAGGTCTCAGGACCACTATAGTCTTTGCTGGTAAAACAAAAAGATTGCTACACATTTTAGCCCAAGAGGCCTTAACTATACACAAGTACTTCCTCTTTCTCAGTTCTCATCAAAGGTGATTCTTAGCCGGTCTTTCCAGATTTTGTGTCTTAGAAAAAAAGCAGGCTGAATAAGGATCTTACGAAAGGTTTACCCGTGATAAATCAGGAGAGAATTCACATTTTGTTCAGCATTTTCCTAATATGGAAAAGGAGAGCAAAATATTATCTCAGAACTAGAAATTACAGAGATTTTAGATGACCTATCATTAATGAAGGGCTTTCGAGAAAGATTTATATTGATCGTTCCACAGCACACCTTGCAACAAAAAATGTTCTTTTTGGGTGATACCTCCTGGAGATCCACACCTAATTCTCCAGTATCACAAATGAATTACATAGAAACATCAACCTACACATAAAGAACTTTGAATTTCCCTCAAAAAAATAATTTTGTAACTCTTCACAGTATCATTACTTTGGCTATGTCTGCACTGAAATGTCAAGACAAACTGACCTGTCTCAGTATCTAAAAAATATTTTAAAATTTTACTTTGTATTTGCAATTATTACATGCACTTTTAATTGCAGAAGATTCCTTTACAGTTATTTTAGTGCTGTTTATGCCCTTGTTATAATCCCATTCTCTCTCTTCTACCACGTTTTTTCCTCTGGTCTCATTTCTGTTTAGTCATTTTCCTTCATTCTCTTGCATTATTTCTCAGTACTTCCACCTCCACTCTTTATTTCTTATATAATGCAGTTCTAAAAGACAAAAATCTGTTTGGTTTGTTGGGTTTTTCAAGTTGAATTTCTAATAACACACTCTTTCCTTAGTGAAGCAATAGTCAGTCAGCAAAGATTTGTCAGCGTATGAAAGCTGCAGTCTTAATATTCAAACAAAGATTATTAGATTAGTTATTAGATTTCAACCTTAAAACATTATGTTGACATTAAAGGTCTCATTTTTTGTACAACTTGTTGCTCATAACATTTTAACAAGATCTATTTAAATAGCTGAATAATTTCCTTTATTAACACAAAATCCAAAACACGGCTGTCACTCTAAAACTTCTCCCACTAATACTGCATAACATTAAAGAATTTAATAACCTAAGAGAAATTAATGATTAAATTAATAACCTAGGCGAATGAGGACCTCAAAAGTGATTTGCTCAGTTACAACTAGAACTACAAAAGGAAACAGGTATATATGTAAAAACTCACAACCTTGGAAACCCATAATCAACTGTCGATCGGTCAAACCATGTTTTAATGAGCATCTCCTCTGGCAGTTTTGCTTGCTTAAGCAGCCCCTGTCCTGCCTTCTATTTTTTCTCACCATCTACTTTCTTCTCAGTTTGTTTCTTTTGAAAGTTTGCATCAGTCCCCTGACTTAGTTCACAGCTTGATGCTGTGCTACAGTCACACTGAGGGGATGGCACAGAAGAGAGAGTAAGAGGGATGGTAAGGGCTGCTTAAATCAAATTAAATGCCCCCCAAAAAACAACCTTGTTTGACCACTCTTACTTGATCTTGACTGCTGAACACATTTAGATGCATGGTTTACATCAACTGATCTTTAAAAAGTATAGGTTCCTTTCCAGTTTTTTTTTGCAGGCTGGAGGGTATGTGGTTAGTTTAGAAACAAAAGAAGGGCTGACAAAATAGAGCCCCATCTTACCTACTAGTCTGTCTCTAATAATGTCAAGAACCACATACTTCAAAAAAAGATAGCAGGCTATGTTTCACAGGTGGCAGATAGGTTAGGTCTGCAGCTTTTTTCTCTGAGAAAAGAGGTAGAATTCAAACTATTTCTGTAAATGTTTAGGTTTTGCCTTAGGTTACTATTGTAACACAATTCTAAGAAACAATTGTTTATGTCCATGTCACTTTCATTTCCTTCATGTATTTGTTTTATGCCTCAGGAAACACTTTTTTTTTTTTTTTTTGAGAATATCCATTAGTAATGATTCTAGATATATTGTCTTGTCCTATCAGTTGATCCAAATTAATGCCTGTGATCCATATTCCAAAGGGAAATACTGCAAGTGTATACATTGTAGATCATGAAGTATCTCCTTGCACTAGAGCAAAGAGAGCTGAGAAAATCCGGAAGTGATGAAACCCAGTATTAAGGACTGGTTCTTTACAGAGAATGGGTTTCGGCCAACTTGGAAACATGATTTCATAGCAGATGAAATTCAAAGTTTTTTTCATTCAAAACTTTTGCTTTCATATTTTTTTTCTGAATTCTCAAGTTGAGTTTCACAGGAATGAATGAGCACACTCTGAGTGAATAACACAATATCCTTTGGTGCTGCCAGCTGTGGGCTAACTAGAAGGTCACTTTGGGAGAGTGAGATATATTATGGAGAGGGAAAAGATGACTGTGTTTCAGTAACTCTGAAATCCTCTTTTTTCTGACAGATTTCTGCTTGTTATCTTCTTGACAACATATTTTGATAGTAACATCAATATTCAAAGAAGCATTCTCCATATAACAAATATATAGTCCACTAGAGGTTATATTATATTTTTTGAAGTGCAATAAAATTTATTTTTAAATGTTTTATTAAAAAAAACCCCAACCAACCAAACCAAAAAACACTAGAGCAGAGAATACTTTGGATCCAAAGCTTTGGATTTGCATGTAAGAAAGCTAATTTCTTGTAGTGTTTTGTCTTGAAAAGGAATTTGAAATGTTTTCATTTTGTGTTAACTACCAGTTGGGTTTTTTGAAAGGGGGGGGGGCGCAGGTTGGGGGTGTGTGGGGGGTTTTTTATTTTATTACCAAACTCAAAAAGCAGTTGTTCACACTCCACTACCTAAGATCAGGATCAAACTTTTCCTATTATCCTCGCCACATCTTTGCCCATGAACCCCTGGGGCCTATAGAGTGGAAACAATAACAGTTTGCCTAATTGCTGCCTATTTAGATTAAGCAGATAATAGGCTGCCTGATCCCACTCAGTAAGAGATTCACACAAGGTAAATGCTCAAGAAAAGGTATTTTAAACTTCTAGGAATGATCAACGAGTATCAAAATGTTGGCTTTCCAGTTAGGCTTTTTCTTAACTGTGCTGCATTTCAATATCAGATGGGAAAATAAGGGGAACATTTTTGTCTCATTAATCTGCAGAATGGATGAAATAATCAAAAAGCTCTCCAGAGTAGCTATAGCACAATACACCTCTTCAAACCAATAGGACCCATGTAAAAGTGTAGATAACACACCTTCATTGGAAAAATTTTTGCCCATGGATAGTGTAAAGAGACATTAAAGGTGACCTTCTACATGGGGAAAGAAAAAGCATATGAAGTTCCCAGAAGAAAGAAAAAAGCAGCCCACCAAACCTCACTCTACTATTGCTCTAGTCCCCTCACAACCCAAGGACAGAGACCAAGTCTCAAAGCAGCAGACACAGAAACAAAATCAATTGGAATAGCACTATTTTCATTCCCTGATCACAGACCAATGAGTCAAAAAAGCAAGCAGAAGAAAGCAACAACAACAAAATATCCTTTATTACATAGGGAGCAAAAGCTAAAATATTAATGAACTTGAAAGTAGAGATTACCTACAATAAAAAGTACAGATGTGTTGTTAACATTCTGTTGAGCCATGATGGTCTAAGAGATGGGAAGCAAGATCTGCAAGAAGACTTAACATCTTTTATTTAAACATCTGATACAAAAAGAAAAACCAAATAAGCCTTTGGACTCAAGAGACTCTTTTGCAGGTCATGGCAAGGGGAAATCTGAAGGGAAAATTAACCACTGTTAAAATAATGAAGCAAATCAGCACCCTGATCTGATATCACCATCCATTTGTGTGAATTCTGTCTGCTGAGTGGCAGTGAACTAAATATTGCTCCACATGGGGCAAGGGAAAAAAGCCAGTGCACCACAGGGCCTAAATTACACAGACCACTTAGCAGTTAAATTCCAGCAATCAGAAACTACTTGCTATTTTATGATGCTGTGGAATACATCTATATTTGACTTCAGTTCACCTTTTCAACATTTTCAGACTTACACATTACTGTACTTGTTTAGTATTCAGAATATTGTGGGCGCTAAGCAACGCCTAGAAGGAAAAATAGATGTATTATTGAAATTATCTATTCAAATAAATGTGATGAAAAGGCAGAAAACCCTTCACTTAGCAGAATATTTGTACCCTAATTTTTATATTCTCTTCCTATTCGGTTCTTGCAGTTGTTTAAATATAGACCATGCCAAAGAACTAGAATAAAAGGAAAGATATAAAAAATGTGCTGTGAAAAAGGATTAATTGCTTTCTAAATCCAAAACCTAGTAACATTTTAAGGACTGCTATTAGGCTTCCAAAGACAGACTATTGCAGCACATGAAGGCAGGAGTGCATGGGAGCTTTCAGTTCAGCAGGTAACAGTGAAGCTTAAAGTAACCAGTTGCAAATGGGTGACGTAGAATCACTGCAGGTTTAAAACAACCAGCAGCAAACACCAGTGGACAGGAGACAGGCCTTCAGCATTTTAAGATGCTGGAATATAATAAATTGCCTTGTTTTCAGAGGAAATGGAAGAATATATCTTCAAAACACCTTTAAAATAAGGGCAGGACATATATAACAGTTAAAACTTCTTTCTGTAATAGCAGTTAATGAAGATGGATACAGTAAACAGCAATATAAATGTATTCTTTCACAGATCAGCCACATGCACTGTGGATTCCTTGTGTTTTGGTTTTTTTTTTCTCCCCCTGCCCTCCCCCCCCCCTTAATTTTTTTTCTGCGTCTTTGTATCCTTTTTATTTTATCCCATTAGCAAGTCCAGGGCTAACTGAAGAGTGACAAGTCTTCAACTATTTATTTAGGCAAGACTTTGGTTACTTACAGACTCTTGGTGAGGAGATGAAGCGTATATAAAAATGCGGCACTTGGACGGCAGCTGCTGGAGAGATATTTGACCTGTTGGTTTCCTTACCACCTGCAGCCATATGAGGTGGTGAGATGTTATGCTACCTCACTGGGCATTATAAAGCTTTGAATTGAAGATAATCAGAAAACTTCACATGGGAAGTGCCTTTTAAGCACAAGTATACTTGACCGATGTTCACTCAGAAAGGTGAGACTCCTCCAGCTCTCACTCTAGTTTTCAGTTGCAAGTCCACTTTTGCGGAGCTTTGCACCCCAGTTACCAATCTAAGAAACTGATGACAGGATTTTCACGATACTATTGGCTCCAATGATCCCAGGAAACCAAAAGCACACCTATTCCTCCAAGACATCTCCCATTCATTGCCCTCCTGGGGAACAGGAATGAAAGGCAAGTTAATAAAAATTAGTGATTCCACTGCAACTCTGTTTGGGTGGCAGGGTATCTTTGTCAATGACTCCTGGACTGTGGCATCTAAGATGGGGAGGAGTGCACAGAATGTTAAATTGGCCTCACAGAGGACATGAAAACACAATAATTGCTCATTGCTACTGATTTATTTTTCATGTTACACAAATAAAATATGCTAGAAACTGCCAAGATCCTCAGATTTTCTCCTTTTGAAAAGATAATCACAGTCCAGGATATCTATATAAAGGATAAAGATTTGGAATTACAATGTATCATCTGCTGAATTTTCCTAAAGGTTAGAAACTTCAGAGCCTTACAGGTAAGAAGTGAACACAGAATATATTTTTTCAAGTCTTTTCAATCTGGAGAATTAAGAAGTCATTATTAGGCCAAAATTATTTTAGGATAAATCCCTTCAAATTTCTGGAACATAAATAATAATGAAGGTATTAATTGCAGCTACACTTTCAATAATAGACTAGAAAATTTATCTGGTTGTTTCTGTTTAATTAGTGACTGTGTGGTGTATGATGACAAGTTAACTACAGGAGAGAATAAGCAAAGGATTTCTAAGTGGGTTTCATGAAGTGGTTAATTCAGGTTAGCTACAGGTGCCTCCTAACTGCATCATACATCAGCTCAGAATGCAGGATAGCACATTTACATGTATTTCAAATTAATAAAAAAACAATTTTATGTGAATCATTTACATGTGACTCACTACATGTGAATTACATGCATAGACATCTGCCTTATCAAATGCTATCTCTAAGGCGATTACTGTCTTTCAGTATTTCCTAAGTATTACATTATTTCCTCAATAGTTTGTGGCAGGGCAGAAAAACTTGCTGCAGTTCCAATTTTCATAGTCTTTAGGGTTTGCAGTTCCTGGCTAGGCTGTCCTAGAATATGTCCCAGAGAGCAGGAGTGCAGGGATGGAAAGGAATGGACTGATTCCCTGTCACATCCCACCCTGGAAGATACCTCACAAAAGACGAGATTTTTGCATTAATATGTTGCTAATGAAAACTTTTTTCTCCATCACAGAAGTCTAAAGTTTTAGGTGATTCATGTGTCGGCAAAAATCACTTCTGTGCCATCAAACAAAATAAGTAAAGGAAAAAAAAAAAAAAAGACAGATGATGGCTAAATCAGTGTTTAAAATGCATGCTTTAAGACTGCAACCAAAACCTAAGCAAATGTCTCTGGAAGACATTCCCATTATAAAAAAGCAAAACCTTCAGACAAATCTAAAAACTGGGGATTTGTTTGAATTAGAGTTCCTAGAATGTTCAAGATATCTTAGTTTCAAAACAGACTTTGTGACATTATTCTTTATTATTATCTCTCTCTTACATGGTATGTTTGGTTTTTTTTTTTAAGTACTGGTGGTCTTTTCAGGCTAACTTATTAAAATCTCACCTTCATTGAGATATAAGGTAATAAGCTGTTTCTTGCCAAGATTTTTTGCAATCCCACACTGAATACAATACAGTTTGGATTCATTTTAGGGACTGATAAAGTGATCCATACTGATGACCCACAAGTGTAATGGTTGCAAATTTTTGCTAATTTGACACTCTCAAGAATTTCCGAAACTTTCAGCCCAAAACACAACAGCATTACAAAAAATATTTTATATAAAAAGACCTAATCTGATGTTACTTTACTGTAAGTATGATATAGGTTTTGTCTCTTACTGTTTGAGAATGGTAGAGAAAAAGGCAAAACAATTATTTTTACACAGCCAAATGAAGTTTAGTGGAATCCAGGAAAGGCTCCTGAGTAACAAAGCGGGGCTGCTCTGTAACCTCCCCTAGAGAAACATTCATGTTCTGAGAAGTTGTCACAGTCCTGATTTGTTTGCCAATTGATAATTCAGGATTAGAGCAAACAGTAAGGGTAGGAGTAATATTGGTATTTATTGCTACATATTCTCTTCCTGTGAGACTAAACTTTCTGAAGACCTCTGTAAAGACTCTGTCCCACATGCAAGTGCCAGGTGAGAGGAAAAACTCCATCTACACTATGTAAGGAGGAGTCCCGAGACATTTACTTAAAACCATAAATCTTACCAGTGCCTTGAATCTCCACGTGGAACATGATACACCTACTACAAGAACTGCTTGCTACTTAGCTTCTGTCAGATACTTTTTTTATGTAATGCCATACAAAAAGGGTTAATCCATACACATTCAAACTAAGATTCCATTATTTTTTAGCAAAGAGAACAGTGGAAGTTGGACAAGAGGAAACAGGTAGATATTTTGTGATTTACTACAGCTCCTCCAGCTAATGGTCCCTCTGTATAGCAGGAAGCCTTGACTAGCCTTTACAAAAACAAAATCCTCTGATGTACAGCATAACACAATAGGTCATATATTACAAAGGTTCTGCTCTGAATTATGCTCTTTAAAGAGAAGTACAAGACCTACCATTTTATAGTGACCAGTGTCTTAATGAGCTAGTAATTTGCTGTAAAATGGACACGTATTCAACCAATAGAATTTAAACTTCCTCGCACTAAATTTAAACTAGGTCAGAATTCCCCCTATTCCTTTGCTTACAAATCAGTTTATCCTTCATTTCCACCTTTTTCACATTACAAAACACAAAACTTTAATGTTAATTTCTAGCTCAGGGGAGGGAATGCAGACATAATTCTTAGTTAGGAACTTTGCAGGGTTATTATTTTTTGTATACAATCTAAGATGTTAGCAATGCTGTATACATATTTCCAAATGGCATTACTAATACCACAACATTATAATACAGTAACTTTTCTTGAATGTAGGCCTTCTAGCAAAAATTCCCAAAAGATAAATTAATCCTTAAACTAAATAAAAATGTTTTATTGGCAGCACAGGAGACAGTTTGCAACATTAAAATACCTGCTTAGATTACTGTTATTCCCTTTACAACTCTGCATAATGATCTGCACAAGACATAGAAGGCAGCCACACTTTTTTGATATTATGTTTACAAAGCTATTAGTGTCTCAACAATGACACTAAGAACATATCATGCTGATACAAAATGGAAGAGCAATACAGTCAAATGAACACTAAATTGACATGAAACTTTTCTCCTCATTAAATGATCAATTTTTTTTCTTGTAATTTCATGTATGTACAGTAAGACAACCTATAAAATTGCAATTTATTATAATGTCTGTACAGAAAGTAACAGATCAACAAAAAGTTTATAATACTAAATTAAAAATGAATACAGTTAAGTTTTTGTGACTGTTTGCTTGACTCCTAAATGCAGTTGAGTGCACCTCATTATTATTCCATCTTCTGCACTGAACTACCTGATAGAACTTACACTCTCTAAACACATTATCTACAGGTGTAAACATAAAATATGAAAGCATATTATTTACCAGGTATGGATCATGTTTTCCATTGCTCTGATTTCCTCTCAAGCCACACCAAGAAAGAACAAGTAACAAGTGTATATTGTAAAACGTTTGAATGAATTACATTTCGGACACATTTTATTCTGGGTTAAATGGGGATAAAAGGTACTAAACTCAGAAAAGGTCTCACAAGCCAGCACTGTTAGCAGCCTGTAGCATGCAGCACTGCCTCAGGACTGTGGACTGTATGTTATTTGATTAATTTAAGATTTAATTCTTAATTCCTCTTCCCTTTAAATTATTTTTTAACTTTTCTCAGCCAGGTAGAAGCTGCCAATCTGGTCACACTTCTTTGTCTTCACTTAACATGTACATTAAGCATTAGTGAGCATGTGAGGAATAGGCATAACAGTGGCCTCACAGTGACACCTATTAGGTGTCAGGACATAAATTGAGTTTGAAAGAGTGGGGAGTCAGTTACTACACAGAACTCTGAAAACATACAAAAGCCTTCAGTGGTCCCTTGTGCTGATGGGGGCACTATGGTGGCAGCTGTAGGGCTGCAGAAAGGAATTTGGGAAATACCCTTCTCCAAAGAGTTCTCAAAGAATTCCTACGTTCCTCCCCTGTGGAAGGTGAATTTTCATATTAATTTATTCCCCAGTGCATAAAAAGTTTAATAGCTATAAATATTTATTTCAATTACTTCAACTAGTCATTCACAGATGTCTTTTTCGTGCTTTATGGCCAGCATCTGGTATACATCCCAACAGAGAAGCTCTTTGGTCTTCTACAGTGCATGCATCTATGTGTCAGTTCGAGCAGTTGCTATGAGAGCAGCCATAAATAAAGCTTAGTGGGCATCCTGTGTGGGCTTATTGGTAACTTGTTAACCCACTGGTATAAACATGGATGAGAAATATTTTCCAGAGCTTTCCCTGATGTTACCTGAAGGCTTGCTTTTAACCTAACAGTTACTAGGTGAGGTGAAAATGGTCCTAGATTTGATTTTTGGGATATACCTACCAAAAATTTCCCAGCAGGATAAACAAACCTACTGGGCATTGCTGGAAAATCTACGCAGTGCAGTATCGCGCATTACAGCTACATAGGTAACTGGATTTTACTTTGGGGTAGAAGAGGCTGGGAAGGGTTTGCTAGAGGTATAGTTAGGTATGTTATAAAATAGTTAGACAGCTTACAGATTCTTCACAATCCCTAATCGTAAAATATATGCCATATCAGAAAACACTCATTAATAAGTTAATCCCTACACTCAGTACTTGTAGGCATAGTTTGTCACCTCTTTCCTTCCCATTCCATATGCAGTCATGTCTTATTTTAAAAGGAAAAACACACACTAGCACAAACAAGGTGCATGCTAAGAAGATATGATATAAAGAATTAAAATTTGCTATTACAATGAAAAGATCCTTTGTTTTACTTTTAAGTAATCTGTGTGATTCTTCAAAAAATGTCTAACATAAAGGGAAAACATGACATAAATGTGAATCCAGACTCATTCTGCTAAATAACCAACCTGTATATTAAATTTACCACTATAAAAGGGAGGTGAGAAAGCCTTGTTGAGTCACAGATGAAAGAAGTTTTTGAACATCAGAACAAGAGAATAATGACCCATAAAAAAGATAAAGGAAACCTGCGTTAAGAGAGTGCTTTTATCCCTACCTGGAAAAAAATCTTCAATTTTCCCCTGAGGCCATTCAATTTTAAGATAGAAATCTTCACTGATATAGCATCAAGCTATGATAGGGAAGTTTGAGTATTCAGATTGAGTTAGGAAAGCATAGATTATTAAGACAAAAGGTTCCTGAAAATTAGTTTGAAGATTTTGGTAACATGGCCTTCTCTCTTCTGCATACATTCAGTTTGCATCGTATCACATGCTTTTTATAGGTATGTAACAGGTAAGTTCTCTTACTTTGAACATCTAAAAAACCTGGATTATTCCAATCTTTTCATGTGGATGAGAAATTGTGTAGTTTGGATTCAGATCAAGATTCAGATTCTGAAAACATCTGCAGGAAGACTGAGAATCTATGAACATTCATGGGGAAGGGACATGTGCTGTGAAATTCATTGGTGCCAGGGACTCAAAAAGTGTAAGTTTTCCTGACATGGAGGTTTCTTCAGGTCTGTCAGGTAACATCTGCATTACCAAGTAGCCAAGTAAGCAACCTAACTTGCATTACCAGGTAATGCAGATCAATGGAAGCAGCTCTGCACAGCAAAACAGTTGGTACCGAGGACCTGAAATCCACACTAAAGTTTGGGGGCTGAGGTTTCCGGGGTGGTTGGGGTTTTTCAAATTTAGACTACCTCTAGTCTCACCTTAATGACTGCACGCTCTTTTGCAACTGGGATGTAGAAGGTGAAGTCCTGAAATTCATCTCCCTGTTTAGTTTCATTCAAAAGGCATCTACTTCATTTGCTCTGAAGCTGCTCCATGATGCACACCAAAACACAGTAAATGGGGATGATCAGGAGATCCATTTCAAAAGCACACTACTGATTCAAACTAAGACACTAGTGCAGACACAACCTAATCGTCTAATTCTGAGCTCCCGTCAAAAGCATCAGCAGACATATTCCAGATTATCTGAGAAGGAGGTACTACTGTTATTTAAAGGTAATACTTTTATTAAAATTGATGCCAACCACAGCTGGTTAGTCACAGATTTTTGTGCAGTGATTTGCTGGGAGTTACATTCATTTAGGTTTACAGAAGCTGAAGGAGACAGATAAAGGTACCACAGAATGACTACATGAAGATCAGTAAACGTATGCTGCCTTCTGTTCAGAACTAAACCACTTCTGTTTAAAAGATTAGTTGCCTTTTTTTCTTACACTGTGGAGATTCAACAGGTTTTAAATTTGTTAACTATTTCTTTCTACTGGTCTATCTAGTAAACTCATCAGAATGGTTTCTCTGGAGGATCAGACCTGGTTCACTTGGCTAGTGCCGCTAAAAATCAATTCAAAAATCTATTCTTTTAAAAACAATTGCCTTATTAACAGTTGTGCCAAGAAAGCATACAAACTCCGCTGAACTTCCCTTAGCAATGGGAATTAAGCATTGTAAGCCCGGACTTGGAAACCATCTGTCTTAGAGCTGAACAAGCAGTACAGTACAGGCACATTTTAAAGCTGGAAAACAAGCAGTTCAAACACACAATAAAGGGGGGGAAAAAAAAAAAAAAAAGGACAAAGCCAACGACCATCACACTTCAATAAGTAAAAGCATAGAGACTACCAGCACAGCTTCTAGCTCTTTGTGACAGGGATTGTCACGTCAGAGCACAGCAAGCGTTGTCCCTGTCCTTTAGCATGCTTTTTATCCCAGTGGCTGGGTACTCCAATGGGTAGGATGCAGCCCTTACCCTCACAGCGCCCCTTTGTGTTAATTATTATCACACAGTGTGAGAACACTTTCTGACTTCAGCCAGGGACTGGCTTTAACAGTCCTGGAATTTTCATCTTACTGAGAAGTAAGAGCTGACGTTGCTCTTATCCCTGCAAGGGTCAACACCATAATTTGTGGCACAGATGCTACCAGTTCAGCTTCCTAAAGCTCTTTTATCTTGCCCAGCCTCAGCTTAGGTCCCTCTCAAAAAGTGACTGAGAACATTCATGCCAATAACAAGCACAAAGTCACATTTCTTTTTTTGTTGTTGTTTTTATCCTCTTTGCCTTGAGTGAGAAAAGCTCTGAAGTGAATTCAATGACAGTATATGCATGTTTAGAAGCACACAGTTAAGAGCAAAGCAGAGCTTGTATTCACATGCTTTTATCACTGTCCACTCAAATGATACTAGAGTTGGCTGGCTGCAATTAACAGGATGTAAAACTGAAACCCTTACAAGTATAGCATAAATTATCCTCCTTTCTTCAAACAAGCTACCACTGGAACTGAAAACAGAAAAGATGTGGGGGAAACAGGGATGGGCTGGTTTGAGTGGATAGGGAGGGCCATCAGTCTGGGAGCTTTCCTGTGTTTCTGGCAAGGGAAGGAATTTCCCTTATTCAACAGTGAGACATTTAAGTAAGTTAAACACATGGGACAGCAGCCAGATCTGGTTTTTTAATTTGCAAATTTCAGTAAATTTTTGCATTTTTTTGCCTCTAAAATGTGTGTAAATTTTTTATTCTTTAATTCAGGTAACAGACTGAAACTCAGTTTACTTGCATTCTAGTACTAGTCGTAATCAGAGCATCTGCACCTTTCATGCCTTTAGGTAAACTTGTACCAGCAAGAATTCCTCTACTTTAACTTTTTCTGTTTTTATTTTAGGTACAAGAATCAGGTATAAAAATATACAAGTATTTTAGTATAGCAAACTCACAAAGAAAATAAGATTTTCAACACTATTAGGTTGATGAGAAATTACCAATTACTGCTTTAATTTGTTGTGTGATTAGGAAAGGGAGGGAACAACAAATAATGCAGAAGGATGCAAAGTTTTCTGCAAATAATTAAGACTCGTGCT
The DNA here is from genome assembly GCA_034008185.1 of Gorsachius magnificus. Taxonomy (NCBI): domain Eukaryota; kingdom Metazoa; phylum Chordata; class Aves; order Pelecaniformes; family Ardeidae; genus Gorsachius; species Gorsachius magnificus. Next base: position 50,607,157 of record CM067083.1, on the reverse strand, counting down.
CAGGTTTGGATGGTGTTTTTAACAAGGCACTGCCAGTTTGATATGGCTTGCTAGATTTGGCAGGATGTGGCTTTCGCATGAAACAAGCACGATGACAGATTCCTCCACTGGGCTCAAGCTGCATCTCTTCAGATTTTAGCACTATTTTAGCTGCTTCTGGAGAGGCAGCACCCAAGCTGCGTATTCAGGTTCCAACAAGGTGCACACCCACACCCATGAATCTAAGCTGCCTTAAGGCACTGGTATATTTTGAAAGGGGTTGAAGGCATCTGTGCGGCCATAGCTAATAGAACTAAGAGGACCTAGAGGGCTCAAGGCACAGGATGTTTGAAAAACAGCTCAGTCACTGTAGATGCTGACTTTATCTGGCATCACATGAAAAACTCGCAGATTTAGACAACTGGGAGATGATGATGATTTTCAGCACTGAACCCTTAAGATTGCAATTTCATTTGCTTCTCTGGTAAGAAGGGTTCAAAGTTGCTTCTCTTCTAAAGCATGATGCAAAGACAAAAGCTTTCCTCAGTCTTTTGGAACTGTGAAAAACTTTCTATTTTATGGGGGTTTTTAAACATTAGAAAAGCTTTTTTTATTGTTATTATATTTAGATTTTCTGCTACTTGCACAATTTAACCTGGGAGTCATTTGCTAATGTGATGGGTTGACCTTGGCTGGATGCCAGGTGCCACCAAGCCACTCTATCACTCCTCTCTTCAGCAGGACAGGTGGGGAGAAAATGAGATGGAAAAAAACCCCTCATGGATCAAGATAAAGGCAGTTTAATAAAAAGCAAAAGCAAAGGCCGCATGCGGTAGCAAACCCAAGATTTTATTCTCTGCTTCCCATTAGCAGGTGATGTTGAGCCACTTCCTGGGAAGCAGGGCTTCGGTACGCATAGCAGCTGCTCCAGAAGACCAAACGTCATAAAAAACATATGCCCCCCCCCCTTCCTCATCCTTTCCCTTGGCTTTTATATCTGAGCTGATGTCATATGGTATGGAATATCCCTTTGGTCGTTTTGGATCAGGTGTCTTGGCGATGTCCCCTATCAGCCCACTGGTGGTTGTGGGGGAATGTTGGAGACACAGCCTTGATGCTATGCGAGCACTGCTCAGCAGTAGCCAAAACACTGGTGTGTTAGAAGGGAGGGTTGGGGGCAAGGTGTTTTAAGATTCAGGGGGGTTTTTTATTCTCTCCTTCTCTGATTTGACTGGCAATAAATTAAGCTAATTTCACCAATTTGAGTCTGTTTTGCCCATGACAGTAACTAGCAAATGATCTCTCCCTGTCCTTATCTTGACCCACAAGCCTTTCGATATACTTTTCTCTCCTCTGTCCAGTTGAGGAGGGGAGTGATAGAGTGGCTTGGTGGCACCTGGCATCCAGGCAAGGTCAACCCACCACAGCTAACATTGAAAACTGAGATACATCTGCTACTGGCAGTATGCATGCCATGTGCAGGAAGTACAAGGACATAAACACAGGTCCTGTTTGCTTGCATGGAGATGCTAAATCAGAAAACTACTTGTACATGTGCAGTTATTTTACGTCTCTATCTATCTTAACATAAATGTCTCACTGATTAGCTGAGCGGGGATGGACTCGATACATGAGAATTTGGCATTAGATCCTGTTTTGTGGTGATTTAGGAGGGTTATGTGATCAGGCAGTTGGGTTTCTGTGAAAGATCATACAAACACGAATGGCAGTGAGAACCGTAAGACTAAGATTTGAGTATGGGCCTGAGAAGGATAATTGAAATGCCTCTCTATAAAAATGTGTGAAATAGAATGGAATAAATCTAGAACCTAGCGCCAAACAGCTGCTGTTGCTACCTATGGCTACTGCTGTGTGATATAATTGGCTTGTAGAAATACATGAAATAAACTATTCCTATGTTAATAGTATCTACCACAATAAAAAGTATTAGACCAAAGCACTAATTGGTAATCTTGTTGCCTGTGTTACCACAGAGACCCACATTAAATTGATGCCAGCCAAACCACAGTCATTTCCAGATATGAACACCAGAAATTCAGTTAGAACCATATGAGCAACCGTAAGCTTGAAACGTAAGCTTGAAAATCACCTCTCCTGACTTTAAGATACAATAGAGTGTTTTGTTGTCCTGTATTGACAATGCATAAAACCCAAAATTCAGTTCAAGAGACAAAATGAGGCATTTTAATATAGAAATGGAATGACCACTTTTGCTACAGCTTTCTTTGCTACAAAAGAATAATTTGATTTTGCAAGCTTAGACTAACTGGATAACCTGCCATTATGATGCTACTTAATTCTGGAAGGAAGGATCTACTCACGGTATGATCACAAATCGTGGAGATGCCAAAGCTCCAGCAGTTGCTGAAGGATTGCTCATCCACCATACTTACAGTGCACATCTAAGGATATACCATATACAGTAGTTGTAGTGCAAACACAGACTGTTCATGACTCCTTTTTGATGAATGCTCCTTATCTGTCAGTAGCAAACAGTCCAGAACTGTTTTGGGGCCAGGCAGCCATGTCCTCTGTCATGCTACAAGATGCACTTGCAATCTCTTGCCTGGCCAAGAAATCACATACTGGGTTTTAGGACAATCTGTCTTCTGATGTGATCAGAGGTCCCTTGACCATGGCTGCCCTTTGAGCACAGGCATGCACATGCACCTGAGCAAAAGGCAGCAGAAGTTTGCCCCCTTGTGCCTTTCTCCATGCCAAATTATGCACTCCCACACCCCCCTCTCCAGCTAAGCGTTGGGACATCTCTGCCTTAAATTATCAAGGCGAGTTAGGCTAAAAGGTGTTAGTTCACAAGAAGGATGAGCAAGGGACATGAACACAGCTTAATGGTCATTTGTGAACTGGGACATTCAACTGTCTGTGACCATCTGTGCGTACATGTAATTCATTAACACAACTCTTTAAAAGGAACATGTAAAAATTACTGCAAAATTAAGACAAATGGTAAGGAAAATCATATGTATTAATTAAGTGTAACCATATTAATTATATCTGATTTTATTTTCTGTATTAATTAGCAATTGTTTATGTTCCTGTTGGAACTTTTTTATATAGAAAAATTGTTGCTATTTATCACCTTTAAAGATACAGCCACAAGGCACTCATAAAGATTGTGGAATTTTGCTCTATAAAGCTTTATGTATAAAAACCTTTCCAAGAATCCTGAAAAATCATACAGATTCTACTACAGGGGGTCAGTGCTCTTAAAGATGAGACTACTATACTCGTAAACCTGTGCTGTCATTCTCTGACAGCAATGAGCAGTGACAACTCCCCCATTGTACCTGAGGGGGGGGGAAAAAAACCCCAACCTAAGAAGAAATGGATAAAAGGCATATTTTCCAAATTATGTTCTAAACCCTTAAAAACTTCCATTCAATGTCTGTATTAATCATAATGCATCAGTACTTCAGGAGCTGTGGCACAACACAGACCTTGTGGGATGAGGAATCCTCTGCCACCCTCCGCTGTCCAGGATGCACGCAGAACAAAAATGCACATAGAACAGATTCATCTTATCTTGGCTTAGTACAAACACTGATGCACCACTTATATGGGCAGTGTTGATATACTCGCAAAGACGAAATGATGCAATTCACTATTAAAAGCTGTCGATTCATGATAAAAAAAAAGCTAATTTTAATTTGTGCTCCACAAATTGCACAAATCAGTGAGTGATAGAGATGAGAACACAGTTACACATATTTAAGTTACACTTGAAGGTTTCTCTAAATGAACATATGCAAATGCTTGAAGCCCAGGGGCAGCTCTTTCTTGCACTCAGGACATTTACATAGCTTTCCAAGCTAATATTTGATCTAGTATTCAGTAAAACATTGCTAATTACTTTCATAAATTCCTAACATCCTGTGAGATGCCTTTTCCCTCTGAGCTGCAAAAGAGAATTTTCAAACATCTTCCCTATCAAAATAAGTGCAACGATTTTCACTCTACAGTGCTTCTAATGATAAGAAAAGATAATTTTTTGTTTTCATCTTATTGCTTAAAACTGTTTTGCGTCATTTTAAAGAATACTAAAATATACTTTGGCAGGAAGAATTTTGGGGCAGCAAGGAATAGGATTACAACACAAAGTTCCAATTAAAGAACTGATGTGCTCTATAATTGCTCTACAGTAGTAATTTGATGAGACGAGAGGAATTGCCACAGTGGATCACCTATAAGGGTCTATCTTGCTTGCTATCAATTACTTCAAGGGAAAAATTATAAGAAACTCCTCAGAAGGCTATTACAGCAAAATTTACCCATGGAAGGCTTTTTTACCTAACAAACACCTGTAATATTAGTGTGAGGATCCATTCATTTCCTAGTCTTTCTAGATATTTTCATTATTTGTACACAGCTGTAATTTTATAACAAAAATGGAAAACCTCTAGGAAACCTACTGCCTTCGTTTCCAATGGTCCTGTCAACGTGGTAGCTGTAACAGTGTTTTTCCTCAAACTACACTCATACTGTAAACTCCCACTACATCATGCACACAAAACAGCTGAATGAAAATTTCTCATCTATAGTCACTTTATAGCTGTTATTTTATATAAGTTTATCATGTCCCTTCACTGATTTTCTCTCTCACACAAACAGCTCAAGTCTTTTCAGTTCCTCCCCTTATAGAAAAGTTTTCTCTGGTGCTAGTGATTGTACCTGGCTCACAATTCCCACTGCCGTGGTATACCCATCTGACCTCAAGCATTTGATTATTGTAGTAGCCCTGCAACGTGTCAGGAAAAATCAGAAAAAGCACTAAGAAGCATGGCAGCATCTGCACTGCTAATGTCTAGACTTACAAGGTATGGTGCAATTTTATTCAGTGAATCCTCTTCTTCCCCTGCTCCTGCAATTCTGTATTTATTTTCCTGTTTGTTTAAATTAGACATAAAATCAGGTCCCGCGTGACACAAGAATTCTACAAGAATATTGCAGATTACCTACATAAGTAATTTCTTTTATTGATTTAAACCCTTAAGGTCTATTTCATGGATTTTAAAAAAACTAAATAGGGCAGACTGCCCTGGCACCAGCCAATGTAATTTAACACAAATCCATAGAAGAGGATTGATCTTACCGAGCTTATCTCTAATGTGGTTTACAAATACTGACTCTTAGTGTGTTAACTCAGGCCCTCTTTGCTCTGAAAGATATTTTTATGCCTACTCTCATACCAGATGGGCACCCAAGTATTTTATAAAAGATGACAGAAAAATTACATTATATAAACTTGGGAAGAGGCAGACTAATACCAAAACAGAAAAAAAAGAGGACAAAAGTAATGAATTTGCCTGAACCAATCTTGTATTTCATGACCTCGTCATGCAGAAGCTGCCTATCTATTTCACAACAAGCGATAAATATTAAAATAAATTTTTTTTCAAAAGCTTCCAATATCATTGTTTTTTTTTTTTCCTGCAAGCAGTGAATGCCTCTTATCAATCTTTTATCAAAAGCAATCTTGTTCTGATTTCAGTCTTATCAGAAAAGGTTCTCTCTCTCCTTTGTTGTTCTTTTTTTTTTTCGCCTTTCTTGGCAGAAGGTACATGAATATCATTTTACACTTGACTGTGGCTGCATCTCCATCGATCAGGAAATAAAAAGTAAATCTGAAGGATATGTCATGACCCTGCAGAGCTCTAAACAACAGAAACATATGTAATGATACCACTGTGCCTGATAGTGACAAAGGAGGAGATCATGTGTGCATGCCCACATGAATGAGTTAATATTCCTTTTTCCAAGGAATGCTCCCATTGCTTCTGTTGGTTTTGTTAGCGGGGCCTGTGGTGGGGACCTGTGCAGGAAGAGGCCATGGGCTGCCCTGTGCCAGTCACAGCTGAGCCCAGCCACCTCTGGAAACGGTGACAGCAACACATGGTATGCTAAAACTGCAGCCAGGCAGGTTAGCCTGTGGCACCCCAGCTCCAAACTATTTATGAAAAACCTGCAGCCACCAGGGTGAGGAAGATGATCATGGAGACATGATGGCTGGAGGCACGTGGCTGAGGAGCCAGCTGGAAATGCGCTGCTGAAGGTGCTGTGGTGGAAACATGGCCAGGGGCACTCCTTGAAAAGATGTTATTCATAGGGGATTTCAGCCCACAGGCAAGCCATGCCAGGGTGGGGAGACCCCTGAAGGACTACAGCCCATGGGCACTCCACACCAGCGGGGACACCTCTGAGGGACTGAAGTTCACAGGTGACCCATGCCAGGCGGAGGCACGAAGAATGAAGAAGAGGCAAAGGAAAACCAGCAAGGAGTGTCAGACAGAAAGCATTATGTACTTGACTCCAACCACCTGCGCTGCCCATTGCCTCACCAAGGGAACTGGGAGGGACTGACCATAACCTGTAGTGAAAATAAAGGGTCTTCAGACTAGGAAGGAGGGAGAGGTGCTTATTTAAGTCTGTGTTCATTTATGTTTTCTTTTTACTCAAAATTCAACTCAGTGATCAGAAGTTTGTGTTAACTGACAACAAATTAAATTTAGTAAAAATTCCCTGAGTCCAGACTGTTTTGCCTGCAAGACTTGCTTGACCTCCTTGAACCCATAATGCGATAAGAACTATTCAGTCTGAAGGCTCATTTCAAACGTCACCTAGGACTGTGGAGGAAGAAAACATTCTGAACAAATACCATATGTTTTCTCCTGCTAAACCTGGCCAGCAACCAAGGTTTCAATATATCTGGACAAGATCCTCAGTTTGTACAAATAAATGTCATTCCAAAAGTCTCTCAGTACACCGAGGCCAATGCACAGTAACAGAGCTCCAGAAGAGAGTGAGCCGCTGCAGCAACTAAAGTTTGAATATGTAATGATGTCCACGGTAGAGAGGAAGAGGCTGCAAAAAAAAACAAACCACAATAACCATAAATAAAACCACCTTAAGAGAAAAGGGAAAAAAAGTTACAAACAAAATTAAATGCATGGGCAAATGACTGGAGGCTTGCGCTTCCCACACAAGCGCTATGTAGGTGCTTGCTTCATGAGTGTGCATGTGCATCAGGTTGCTCCTGCACTTCACACACAGAATCTTGTCTTGAATATCACAGACAGAGGAGCTTTAAGGACACAAAGTGCCTCCTTTACATGAATCCATAAATGAAATGTAAGCTGTTTCAACCAGGTTCTCAGCTTCTGGGCTGCTAAGGAGAAAAGTTTCACAGTAGGAAAGTGTTAAGCTGAATCAGGGGACAAACAATCCCAGTGACAGGATCATCACAGAGCCCCACCTTGTCCTGATGTCTCCTCACACAGGCAATACTTATGTGAGGACAGATGAAGACAGGCAGGAGGACTCAGTTATTAGGCACATAAACTGCTGGGTTTTAGGAACATGTTTTGACTTGGTCCCACTCAGCACAAAGGTGGCAGACTTGTAACACGTCAAGCAAATGCTGGAGAAAAGCTGATGATTTGTCAGTGTTGACTCTGGGGTGGAAGATTCCAGAGAGAGAGACAGGGCTATATAGTCATGAGTAGCACACAGAAGGTGACAAAAGAATGATCATGCACTTCTAAATAATAAGGAAGAATACGATGAAAACGCCAGGTATAACATAAGATGAAGGCTGTAATTTTTCATACAAAATTTTATATGTAGCTGTCTTGCCTCAAGGTGCAGGGATGTGGGGAGTGCGGGGGGTGTTTGAGGGTTAGAAGGTCACCAGCAGACAGGGATGTTGATCATTTATCTCTAAAAAACAGCACTGTGTGAAGACACTTTCCTGTTATGCTATTTATATTTATCCCTGGTGGCTTTTTTAAACTATTCCTATATCTGACAGGATGCCTACAGGATAGCTTGGCAGATTTGGTAAAGACTACTCTTCCTAGGTGAGGTGTTGGTAATGTAAAAGAAAAATTTCTCTCTGTAGAGAAAGCTTAAATATGCCAAATGCAAACATTTAACATTTTCATCATGTTCCCAATGAAAAGATGAAAAGTTTTGCTGACTGGAGGCTGCAGACAAAGTACATATGATGCTTTCTCACCTGGAAGTTAGCATTAGCTATCAGGTTAGGCCTCAAGCTGAAGTTTTCCACCATTTCTTCCTAAGGCAAATCTCTCAAATGTCTTTCCTTTTGATTTTCTCCCTTAACATGACATCAGTAGCAGATTTTGCAATCAATGAAGAAGGTCTCCAAGATTTGAGCAATGAAAGTAAATATGTTATTTTTTTAAGAAACTCATGTCTTTGTAGATAACATGAAGAGAAGCAGATTAGTCTCTAAAATGCTATTCTAATTTTCTGCTGAAAGTAAATGAAAGAAAACCTATTTCTTACAATATTTATTTTCAAATCACATTATTTAGGAATGTAGAATATGAGGTTTTGTAATGATCCTTAAATTACTGCAAGATCCAAAATTGTAATGCCTTGTTCTTAAGAAGGCTTTAGTGCTTTAAACTACTACTAGAATGATAATCTATCATTTTATACAGAACAGAGTGGTAGAGCCTACCAATATTACCCTGAGGTTTGTATATGAGAATTGTCATGGTAAATATACTTTGCAATACTGAAAGGAATGATGACATCTTTTTTTTAAGGAGGGAGAAAATTTGCTACATTCCTGTAATTTTTGAATGTGAACGCATGGACACGCAGAGGACAGTAATTGCTCTAGCAGGCACGTGAGTCTGAAAGAAAGATAGCTCTGGTGAAGAGAACTGGAGTATTTTTTTGTCTTGTTTTGTTTCAACTCAAGTTTTTCAAATAATCTTCAGTTACCAGCTATGAATGCATATAAAGTCCTACAGAACATCCAATACAAATGTGAATCGTAAGTATGTGTCATTAACACAGCTTGCAATAATAATTACTGAACCTGGAGAGAAACAAAGAACAAAAAGGTTCCTGTTATCTGTTTCAAAAACTCAAGAAACTGATTTCTATTAGACATTAATTCACTTTTGTTCTTTTTTTTTTTTTTTATAGGGATGATGTAGTAAACATATAAAAGCATTTAATTAAAATGTCCTACAGGCTGATGGCTTATTATGGAAGTTCCTCAACACCAGTTTTATTGTGGTCTGGTTTACATTTTTCACAATATAATGCTACATTGTAAGCATCTGGAATAATTGTTTTTCTGGAAGAATTCTGAATAATAATCAATTTTCAAGGAAGAAACTCAGCTTAATGAATTCAGATACTTGTAGGAATGAGACTAAAGAAAAATACACTTTTTTTCCCTTATTAGAAAAAGTTCTGATGATAACCAGGCATTGACGGTACAAAAACTCAGTAACTGGCACAGGATATTGGACTATTAATGTGAGAAAAGGGATGAGAGCCTAATGACACGTGAAGTTTAATAAAGAAGTTATCGGACAAGGACAATGGGATTTGAAGATAAAGCTTGGGCCTATGACCACAGAGAAAGAATCCACTCTCAAAGTTTTCTTAAAAAAAAGACAAAAGAATGCTGCCTTAAGATGACATGGTATGGTAAGGCAGTTATTTAAGTTCCAGAGGTGTTCTTTAATTGGGTGTTCCAAATTTTCTGTATGTTTACCTTAAGATTTAAATACTGTGCAATGTATAATTCTTGAAAGTCAAATTATTGTGCAGCAAGTTGTAGAAAACAGCAGTGTGGCTGTGTCATTAAAGGTTATGTCATAAACCATGTGTACCACCTACATGCAGATCTAAAAATCTAGTTTTCCTCTAATCCTTACCACCTTATAGCACACTGTTCTCTTCCTTCATTATTTCAAGACAAATGCATCTTGACAAAAAATATGTCTTCTTTTCCTCCTGCATTACTTGGCTGTCCCTTACTGGGAACAGACAGGCTAAAGTGTTTTTTAATGCTTGTAGGAAGGATGTCAAAAAAATAGCTTATTTAGGGGAATGGGTATGATGGACACTTTCCTATTTGTGTTTGAAACTGATTAAGACAGTGGTAATTTCAAATTCATCTGTTTTACTCAGCATATTGAAGCAATCTGAAAAAAGAGCATTTAAAAAACTTTGCCAGACATAAGAAAAAGCTTTTTGGTTTTTGATGCCTCATAGTTATCTGAGATATATTATATTTGGTATTTTATTTGCTAGATGGTCATATTTAGAAGGATGTTCTTTTTACAGGGCCTTATCTGTTACCAGATTGTATGGAACTGGATGTAGACGAACATACAAATCATCATCACAGATTTCATTAGCAGCAAAGAGAGTCATATCTCCATATATTCAGAGTAAACAAAAGAGACAACATGCAGTTGGCTAAAGTCAATCCATCATGGGAACCTTCAGAATGTTACAAAAATAAAATCTGGTTCTGAACTACAGCTCTAACACTTTATGTATCAATTATTATTTTGGTCTCTGCAATCTTTTTGAGAGCTTTAATCATGAAGGAACCGCTAAAGTTCTTTTTTTTTTTTTTTTTGTTTTAATACAACAAACCCAACAAGCAAACCAAGCTGTGCCATGAAGAAAAGAATGAATAAAGCTTGATTTCCTAAGGAGTTTGATTCCACATCCCACTGATCCTACTTTAACAACTACGATTTCCCTATGCGTTTCTGTGATAGCTTTCTCCACTTGTCTGCCACTCTGCCAGGCCATCACCACATCCACAGATCTTCCATCATTTCTCCAGGCTCCCTCACACATCCCCTGACCCCCCCAGTTGGCAGAATATACCGTGGCTGCCTCAGAGCTGCACAGGCTGACCAGCTGGTCCTGCTGTCAGACAGAGCAGACAGCAGCTGAGGTCTGCCTGTCCTCTCCTCAGTGGGGACACTTACTTGCTTTTTTCTCCTCTACTGAAAAACTGATTTTCATTATTTGCTTGGGTTTTGTTTTTTTTTTTTCTATCCCTGAGATTCTTACCTTCCTGTCAAGTTTGGCTGATACTGCCCATCAGTTTAGAAAGTCAACATGAAAGCACAGGCCCGCAGTTGAACAGGCAGAAGTGTACACAAAGTTAATGCAATAAACTGCACTTCCTTAGAAAACAAGCCTAAAAATTACAGTCCAATGACAGAAAAGCTGTAATTTATATTCAACAGTAGGGAAAGAGGAAACAGCAGCATCTACTGTTTTTTTGAAAGCTATTTCTAGGGATATTAGTGTCTGATTGCACTTTGCATTATAACAGCTGGGTGTCTTAATTTGTTATGTCAAGTGTTTGTTAGTTCTCTAATTATGACACCATGCTCCACAATGTGATGCTCTTATATATTTTCTATATGTCATACAATGTATAATTACATTTCCTTACGCTGCCTGTGACTTTCCAAAAACTGATATGACATCTTATGGGTTAACCTATAAACAGTTAATGAATACTAACTAAACAAAAAAAAATTGGAATACTAAAGCATGCTAGGCCTCCTCTAAAAAGACAACAATATAGCCCCTGTGCTGATGCATAATGTATACAATTCAGGAAATACAGAATCAAGTCTGGTAAATCCCTGAGCCAATAGACACCGCTTTATGCTTGGGGGATTTATACAAACACTGTGTGGGATGGGGAAGGGAACTGAAAAGAGGAGGGGTACAGGAGGGAGTATGGCAGAATTTCACTATATTCGGTAAGGGAATGTCAGCTTTAATGCTTCTTCCCTTGGAAGCTGTAAGGGACTGTTTTGAATGTCATACCTGGGCACAAGCTCTTCCTCTAGCGCAAACATTGCCATGTCCATGTGAATGCATCTTTGTGTTGAGGATACACAACTTTAGCCCGGGGTAAGCTGATGCGTCCTGTGTGCCTGTCTGTGTACACATCGTAAGGCAACCCAAAGGCAGCTGTAGTCACCACACAGGTGTGCAGCACCATAAATTACATTTGCTTTTACAGTAACATCAGCTGACTTTGCCGTTCTTCCTTAGGTGCATGCCTCTCCTGATTCTGAAGTCATCTCAGAAAAAAGTCTAAATACCTCCTGGAGCTGAACAGGATGTGTCCTGTATCCAGCTCATACAGAAAAGTGAAACAAGGTAAAGCAGCAAACTAGATTTAGCCAGCATACGTCCACCCATCTACCAACACGCAGCATAAATACCATTCAGTATCTCCTGATCATTTTCTAGGTAGTACGATCCAATCCAGGGACATGAATATTGGGTCTGTTGCACTGATGGTTGCAGACACTATTTCCTCCTGTTCCAGCTCTCCCCTACACAGACTTTTTTTCTATTACTTGCCCAACACTAGTATTATTTCAGATTGGAATCAAGACACGTCAATATAAGGGATCCTATCTGGATTTTTCATATCTGGGTTTATATCATTGCAGTAGGTAACATTTATTCCCTTTTTTTTCCTCCTTGAAACAAGTTATTGTTTCTCTGTGTCAAGGACAAACTCATTTTCTTTTCACATTTAAAAATGTAATACACTAGCTAGCAAGATCTAATAGAAAGAGAGTTCTTAGCTCAAGATGTGACCCCTTCTTTCAGAAAAAGTAGAAAAATGTTAATTGATCCAAATGTTGCATTACCAGCTTTCTGCAATAACAAAGTAATTCATGGCTGATTTGATATACAGAGCAAGGGAGAAAGAGGGAAGAAGCCTGAAGAAAGGGCTTTTCATTATGATCTAAGCTGGTAAAAAAAATGTGGGAAGGCTGTTAGAGGCACTTCCATAGGCTGACTTATCTCTTAAATATCATAATGACCCCAGTGAGGTCTTCAGTTCTTTGAGTGAGCAGTTACCTAATTTTTAGACACAAGCACAATAGATTTTTGTCTCAGCAAAGAAAGATGCACAACTGCATACACATATATTTATGTACGCTTCAGATCTTCTTAAAATAGCTTCACCATCTTCCTGTTCACACAATTCTGTTTACTGACTTAAATGTATTATACAGACAATACAAAATCTAGGCAGGGAAAAAGTCATTCTGGATCACTTTCTTGCAAGCAAAGAAAGTGATGGCATTGAAGACATAATTCAGTTCAATCGTCAATTTTGATGCTTATGTTTGTCAGTACTTGAATCCAAGGAACAGATTTGTTGACAGAACACTGAGTTCTTTTAAATACGTAAAGTTTAAAAATTATGAATGCTAGTGTATAGAGGAAAAGAGCATGGAATATTAAAAAAATAGTAAGGGACATCCAACAGATCATAAATAGATGTCACAAGAAATTGATACAGATGTTAAAAAAAAGGAAAAGTCACAAAGATCAAAGAGTAGTTTCATAAGAAAATGCAGTAACAGATATGGGACGAAAGCTTTATAAGTCTGTAGTGCAAATGGGAAATGAGGGGACAAAGTAGAAAGAGATGTGACTAGATGGAAACCTAGAAAGTCCATAGGCGTTATGCTGTAAAATCACTACTTTGGAAAGTCATGACACAGCCTTTTCATTATTACAGGCACTCTGATGTAACAGGCTGCCAAAAAATGACAACTATGTCACAGAGACAGAGGGCAGAAGCTAAGTCCCCGCAGATGTTCAGGCTGAGCAGTACCCAGTGTGGAAGCACCCAGGTTTCTGTCATGACACATCTGCATCATGGGTCTGAGCCAATTTGCAAGAACTGATAGTGGACCCAATACCTTCTCCACTCTGTATAAACATCATAGACCCCTACCCAGTCTAATCTTTATGTAAACATACAAAAAAAAATCCACTTCTCCTCTTTGGAAATGGCATTTCCATTCTTCTGTAATTCATAGATTCCTTTCCCCAGTATTCTTTCCTTTTCTTTTGTTCATGGCTCACCTGCTTCTCATTTCTTCTTTTCACTGCTGAAGATCTGAATTTTGCCATCTTGCTTCATTCCTGCAGTTCTAATATACAGCATCACATAAAATTTGCATAACTTGCTGACTTTCTTAGAGTTTTTGCAGTGTGGATTTGTATCTATTTTAGGCATCCTCAAGTTTGTTGATATTCATATTTAAAGGATTTGTGTAAGTGTGTAAGTCAAGTCGTCCCCTCTATCTGAACTTCTTTATATTTTTTGAGGAAGTGAAACGCTTTCTTCTTAATTAGCACTCTTTAATCTTCCTTATGCTTTGAGTCCCCTTCTCTGGAAATATTCAAAGCCCGCCTGGATGACGTCCTGTGTAACATGCTCTAGGAGAACCTGCTTTAGCAGGAAGGTTGGAGTAGATGATCTCCCGAGGCGCCTTCCAACCCTTGCGATTCTGTGATTCTGTGAGACTGATTATCTTCTACTCTGCATGTTCCAGTAGAGGATCCACAAAGAGGAATGCAACCTAATGTGGATATTTGTTGACAGAAACAAACAGGGTACATGTACTTCTACCTACCAAATGTCACTGCAATGTGGACTATGTAAGTTAGTACTGGTACTAGTTGAAATAATTTTTGCATTTAATTATATGTAGAGATATAGGCTCCTAAGAGTTCTATGAACTTTTCCAGCCTCTGATGTAAATCAAATACCTGAATGTTTAATCGACTGCTCAAGAAAAATTTATAGTGCCAACAGAGGAATTTTCAGTTCCTGGACCAATTAATAGGTTTCTCTCAGCTATATCCAGGACTATATTAGTGACATACAGTATCTTTAATTTTAATATATTATTTCTTCCATTTATAATCAGACTAAATATAACTGAATACAACATGAAGATACTAGATCAAAATGTACTTCCCCTTAATAAATTCTTACTATAAACCGGGCTGGCAAATATATCAGAGGAATTGAAATAGAGTATTGAAAATGATTGGCCAAAGTAGCCTGTTTCTCAGTCAGATCAAATTAGATTATCAATCAGTCTTTTTGAAAACCATTAGGAATCTAATTATTATACTATTCATACACATTTTGCATGTTTTGTGCATGTAAGCATATTTTATAGATGCAGGATGTTACCTCCACAACTTAGTCTGTGACGGTGTATTCACTAAAACCTTGATGCCTCTTCTGATTTCTGAACGAATATATTTGAAAACCTGTGTCCAAAGATAAGTAAGAAGAGATTTTCAGCTGCACACACTACAAATTAATAAATATTATCAAATGACTGCAAACTAGCATGGATTTCAGCTGTTTTGCATGTTTTGCAAAAGCTTTACCAGTAGTATTCCTTCAATAAAAGTTTATCAGAAAAAAAAAGTTTATCCTCAGTCAAGAGGAATAATCACTTTGTTTAAAATATACTCCCTTGTTCAGTGGTGAAATGACAACATGACTTGAAAAAGAAGTGGGCAAAAAATTAAACAAATAGCACTTAATATTGGTGTAAAAAGTAATGAGAGATGCCAAAGATATAAAGTGAAATTTATTTCATGGGGAAATAAGCAGGGTTTCTAAAAGTCTTTTGGTATAAAAAAGAAATTTAAGAGTGACATAAGCCCACTTACAGACAGAAAAGAATATCAATAATGCAAAAGAAGAGCACAAAATATTTTTTTCTCTCCATTTGTAGAGAAGAATGAAGGAGTAACTACATCATATAAGATGAAGAAGTAATTTCCATCCTTTTAGCATCTAAGGAGGATGTTGAAACATCTATAAGCAGTTAAAAATATCAAAAGACTTGGGTAGTCTAGGTTCAAGGATTCTAATGAAGCAGACAGTGAAGATCTCTGACTTCCTTATGTTAATTTGTGCTTAAGTGTGAGACTCTCTATTTTGTAACGCTGAAAACAAGTAAGCAAGATAACCTGCTTGCTCCAGTATAAGACAGGTAGCTGGATGTCAATCTGGAGAAAAAGAAAGTCAAAGGTTTACAAAGGACGTACTTTAATTTAAAGCTTTAAAAATATATGTACCTATGTTTAAAAATATATTTAGGTCAAGACTTGATGGAAAAGTAGGTCTTGCCAAACAAAATGTTTTTTAAAAATGGAAATGAGCAGCTTGGCTGAGAAAGATAGCTTCCTTTGCCAGCAACGCTAACTTCAGGAGTTGCCTCTCCTCCTCACCCTCAGCCTGTTGCAGAGCTGTTCCAGCATCCCAGCTGCTGTTCCAGCACAGCCTGTGGATCTGCCCTGTGAATAGGATGAGAGACTTAATCTACATCTGAAATAACACCTTCCCCCTCATTTTTAAACTCTTCCACACTTCATTCTCCAATTCAATGGTAGTTACATAAACCTTAATAAAAAACCATGGACCTGCACAGCAAAGGTAGGAATGAGAGATTGAAGGTGAAAAGGTACATTCCTATGAGGTAAAATTGCCAACAAAGCCCCCGTTTCATGGAACCACCAATTAGCTGACTTATAGCAACAAAATGTTGTTTTAGAACTCATTATCAAATGGGGCTCTTCTAAGAATTTTCCCACAGTCAATGGTACTAAGTCTGATGCTTTGCAACACTTTTTAATCAATAGTATGTGAATAAATGCACAATCTGATGTATACAGCTGATGTGTATAGCTTTAATCTCAATTATTTTTTTGTTATTGAAATACAGGAAGGATGCAGGCGAGAGGTATAAAAAAGATCAAACTGGTGGAAAAAAAATTACTCACAACTTAAAACAGAAAGGGAGCTCAACTGTTGACCTCTTCAAAATAAAACTGATATATGACTTGATTGCATAAGGTAGAAATATCAAATGCAGAATACGTTGAGAAGACATTCAAGCCATAGAGTTTAACAAGAGAAAGACAGAGAAAACTAATGGTTCTTGCATTAATTGGTTCCATGTCTTATGAGCTACTCTGTAAAGAAGTTAGCAGCCAGACCTTAAAAATGAAAGGGTCCTTTTAATCTCACACTAGATTTACACTAGTATTTGCTTCAGTGACTTTTATGGAATTGCCAGGACTGGTGAATACCTGATAATCCAAATCTTCAAAAACAGGTCTATAGAAATTCCTGCTAAGCTGTTAAGGAGAAAAGATACAAATGCCATCACAATTTGATGAACTGTTTTGCTTTTAAAAGAAAGATTGCTTCTAAATATGGAATGTAAGCGTACCTGGTATATACATGAGCAACAAAAACTCATGTAGCCTTTTTCAGTATTATATATCTTTCTTAATAAAGCCAGAAACATTTTAATATTTTATACTTTCCCATAATGCTGGTACTTACCACAAAAAAATAAATAGATGGATGCCTCTATAAAAGTGTCAGAGTTTGAAGCTTTCTTTAGTCAGTGCTGTGCAGCTGTGCTTTTCTAACTTCCTGACTGACAGCAATTACCATTCTCATGATCTCTCAATATGACCAAACTGCTCTAATGTGGTTTGGTAATGCTAACAAACAAAATCTCATGAGTCGTAGCCCTATTTTTCTGAATGATCAAGCCTACATAATTTCAGGAAGAATCCTTATCAACAGATGCCTCTATGGGTCCTCCCAGCCCATCTGCACTCTCCCTTGAACTGCTGTGATCCTCTCATGGACATGTCCTGCTGAGGACATGTAAAGAAAAAAACAGCAGAAAATGAACCTGACAATAAAAGAAGTTGGTTTTGCTGGATCAGGGTGTTACTCCAGATCACAGAGGAGCTCCACTTGCTCAAGAGGTGAGCGGTGGGAGCATGTGGCTATGAGCAGGGAAAACAGTGGAGGAAATGGGGTGAAGGGAATTGGCTAGGTTCCCATTGGTCTCAACAAGCCAAACTAGCTCAGCCAAGCCATTGAACTGCTGTTGCTTACACATATGCTATCCAGCTTTCTCTCCCACTTATGCAACCTGCCAGGCAATCACTCTGAAATTTGTAAAAAAGGCAACTTCCTGATCTGTCTGGCTTAGCTTCTGATCAAGTCAGCCACGGTTATGTGGTCACTGCACTGACCAGGAATCTTTTACCAACCTCATTGCAGAAAAAAGCCTTATGTAGCTTCTTCCATTAAACTGAATAATAGTGAATAATAAATTCATATCCTTTAACTAGATTTACAATTTTGTAAAGGTCAGAAAACAATCTGATGGCAGCAATTACACTATTGCTTGTCTAAGCTCTTTAAACCAGCATATATTGTCCACTACTCACTGACAGAAGAAACAGGATAGAAATTGAATGTCTCCTATTTGAGATACATTTGTGATCTTTGTTAGCTGTACTTAAATCACAGAGTTTAAAAAAGCCTAATACAGCAATAAAATCGCTGGATTTTTCAGTATCACGTGATGTGCAATTATCTTAAATTGGAGGTATAAACTAGGATCTGGTTACAAATTTTAAGAACCATAAGATACCAGCAACTTACGGCTGGTATGAAAACAAAGAAACAAGAGCAATATAATTCTGGAACTTTTTTTTTTTTTTTTTATATCTCAAGCCTCTCCCTGTATGAGAAACCATAGCAATATTTTTGTCCATATCAACAAAGGACTGATTAGACAGGACCCATAGCTTCATTATCTATTTCCTGACTCATTCAGTATCACTCATCCTTCTAGCCCAATATTTTTAAATGTTTTCTTGGAATTAAATTACTTGTATATTTTGTGTAAGAGCAACATATAAATAGATCTTTGTAAATGAAAAACATTTCCACACTCCTGGCATAATCCCCTGACATTTGCACTCAGCATGATTCAGCAGCAGGAGACAACTCCTACCCTCAATTTGCTCGCCATATACATAATTATACCAACACATAGCGATTTAACACTGTGAGGCAAAATGATCCCAAGGGCTTTCTCTAGCTGGAGGTCTCCTTGTCCCCGCAAAAGAGCAGAAGGCTCTGGCTCTATAACGTGTGTTTTTATTTACAGCGTATGTTCTTACTGATGGCCTTAGAAGCAAGTTAGTCCCCGTACTAAGCTCCATCCACACTGCCACAGCTATGCTAGTAGTCCCACCCAAAACAGATTAAAGCTAGTGCAGGTACCTTCCTGGGTAAAATGCAATGATTCTCTAACATATGTGGACACAATTTAATTAGGAGTCCACAGACTGGAGACTCATTCTCTAACATGGCACGATCCTCTTGATCATGAGTACCGGAAGTTTCAAGCAGAGAAAACTTGGTCACCATGGCTCCTCCTGAACCACGCAGGGGAGAAGATAAGTGAGAAGGTAAAATGTGAAAGAACACTAGTGGTACGTGAATGAGCTTTCCTTCCTGGCTTTGCATCTTTGTTCTGCACTTCCTTCTTCCATTCCACAATGTTACAATGGAAAATGTCTTGCATAGATTTTTTCTAGGTTGCAGTGTCCTTATCGCAACAGGATCCTAAAAACACATATATCTACAGATATCTATATAGGTCACCATTCACATACTGTAAACATTATAGAACTATTCATCCCTATGAATTCAGGAGATGTCTGACAGAAGTGAAAAGCCAAACAGCAGTCTGAGAGAAGCTCATTAGAGTCTCTTCTGTCCTTGAGTCTCAAAGACTACAATTATGAGTCACGCACTGATGAGGGACATACATCCCTGTGTGGTCTCACTGGGACACTTGCCCAGGTATCTAAAGTCAGAATATACATGCACTATATGTATGATCCACTTCTATTCACTATCAAAATACTGTGAAACCTGGGCTGTTATCTGGCAACTGCTGTGACAGACTCAGCAGGTCAGGAAAAAAAGGGACAAAACCCAATCCAGCTACAACCACAGAAAACGGAAGTCAACAGAACACAATTACTCTACCTAGAATTGAGCCAGGGTGTATAAAAAGGTTTTCAAAGATGTCAAAAAAACATTAATCATCATAACTTTCAGGTCTCTTCTGTCTGCTATAAAGATTAGTGGTAATAGTTTGAATCAAAAGGTGACATTGGTTGAAGGCTGAACCGCAACTACATAAATAAAGATTATAACGTCCATTAAAATAAAGCAAAACTCTCCCTCCCTCCAATATGCCAGAAGTTCAGTCCAATCTTTGACCAAGACCTGGGGTAGCAATGAAGATATTTAGGTTCTCATTTCCAGAACATACTAAAGTGCACCTTAAAATATTTATTTTGTTTCCTGTGATAGTGTGTTTCCTTAGCATCAGGATGAAACATTGTTTATGACTTTAACATGCCATATTCCAGGAATGCTTTAGAAATCACAATGTTTCATTTCACAATGACCATGCATTATTATTTCAACCACGCTGCCAAGGAAAATTCCAGTCTATGCATAAAATTGACTCACCTGACTTTTATCATACCAGCTGACGTAAATGAAATGATATTCCAACTCATCCCTCAGCTCCTTCCTTGTCTCCCCACTTCACACTTAACCGCCACAGAAACCCAAATGCCCCCACACCCTCCATTTGCCAGGGCAGATTTCACAAATCTCTTGTAATGTTATGGCCATTGACCCATCATTTAAGAAAATAAGTTTGAGCCTTATTTAATTTCTTTTTTCAAATAAAAATCAAATAGAAATTGGTGAATTTGGTCTGTGAGACACAAGGAAACCACCATCTGGAGCTCACTGAGGTACAAAGAGATAAAAATTCCTTTCATCGAGGGTCATACTAGAGGGTCACAGTGAAGTGCTAGCAATAATCTGTTGCTTCAGAGGCTGCCTCAAAATCTTATATGCTTTTCAAGACAAAAATAAAGATTTATATATTATCTGCCTGGTGATACTGAAGATTAGAACTGTTTATTATAAATCCTTTATGGAAGCATTAGGCTTGCCACTAAAACCTATTTAGATGGTTTGATAATTCCTTTCAGGAAACAAAAAAAAAATAACTGGGAAACAGAAGTCAAATATAATTAAAAAAATAACATTTTGATATGTTTTTACGTTAAAAGATATTACCCAAAGGCGAATTCTAAAGTTGTCCTTTTATTAATTGCCTAAGGACTCAAAAATATTAATGATACTTACAATGATGTACACCTTTTGCATTATGCAAATCTTAGAACTCAGCTCTAATCTCCTGCTTTAACAGTGAGAATTGTTCTTGCCTGAGGTCCCTACTACTCAAACTTCAAGAGATTAAAAATAGCTCTCCAAACCACATAACTTTGACATGAAACAACCTCAGCCTTTATGAAAAGGAAAAATGGCAGTAAGGAACTTGAAAAATAACAATGTTCCTCTGTTAAAAAAATGCCCTCATTTGGGACATTAGCCACTGTCTCTATGGCACTAGATTTAGACACTGTGACTGTGGAGCTCTGCTGAAGCACAACACTGTTGGGTGAGCAGAGACTCCTGTGTACACAGGCACATCTGTAAGGATAGCAAAGTAAGCACCCTAGTTCACAGAAAAGGGAGAAGTTTATTTTAAGCAGTAGATGTGTCCACCTATTTCTGCTTCCTCCAAGCTCCTCATTACATCAGTGGTGTATGGGATAACACAGGGAAGCTAAGTACCTCCTTTGTACTTTGGCAGGCTATCCTTAAATCGCAAGCTACTGTTTCAGAGACTGAGAAAAGTCTTGTTCAGAAAGGTGATGGGAAGGTTGAGCAAGGTTATTGTTTAAGAAATGTTATTTCCTCTGAAGATGCAGGAGGTAAACCGAAAGATATTCCATAAATTCAGCCCCAAGAAAACTATGATTTTTGCAGTACCTTTGCCAAAGATGAACTCTCTTTGCCATGAAGTCTATTTTACAACATATGTAGATCAGCACAATGTGCACTGAAAAATAAATAACTGTTGGTTCTAACTAGCTTGAAACTGGATTAAAAATGCTGAGAATCTGATTAAAAATAGCCAGGAATAATTTACAGTTTTTATTAATTTTGGAATGTGCCTGTATACTGATTTTTTTGCAAACTACATGTCTTGTGGGGTCAGAAAACACTGTTGAGGTTTAACCTCAGCTGGCAGCTAAGCACCACCCAGCCGCTCGCTCACTCTCCCCCATGGTGGCATGGGGGAGAGAATTGGACTAGTAAAAGTGAGAAACTTGTGGGCTGAGATAAAGACAGTTTAATAGGTAAAGCAAAAGCCGTGCATGCAAGCAAAGCAACACAAGAAATTAATTCCCTGCTTCCCATGGGCAGGCAGGGGTTTAGCCATCCCCAGGAAAGCAGGGCTCCATCACGCGTAACGGTGACTTGAGAATACAAATACCATCACTCTGAACATGATCCACCCCACCCCACCCCCCCTTTCTTTTTTCTTCCCCCAGTTTTATGTACTGAGCATGATGCTATACGGTGTGGGATACCCCTGTGGTCAGTTGGGATCAGCTGTCCCAGCTGTGCCCCCTCCCGGCTTCTTGTGCACCTGGCAGAGCAGGGGAAGCTGAAAAGTCCTTGCCTGGTGTAAGCCCTGCTTAGCAACAACTAAACCATCAGTGAGTTATCAGCATTCTTCTCATCCTAAATGCAAAACACATCACTATGCAAGCTACTAGGAAGAAAATTAACTCTGTCCCAGGCAAAACCAGGACAGACACAGTCATGATGTGACGGGAGAGTCAAGTAGTACAGGAGGGTGAGTTGTTCTGGAAACTATGATCACACTACAGAAATAATGTCTTCAGAGGTTAAAGTACCCAATAAAGAAACAATTCTGAACTTGTTGAGGAAGAAAGCACACTCAGGAGACACAGAAGTTCATTGAATCAAGCACGGCATTGGGAGCAAAGTAGCTTGAATTTCCCTACACATCCCAACCATGGAACAGCACATGATGCTTACGGGAAACGTTTCTGCTTACATCTATTTTAAGCTGGTCTTCAGTCCAGAAAAACAGCTGGGACCCACAGCTCTGTCTGGTTATTGGCTGTGGTGAAAGTCACGGCTTATAGGTACCTCCCTGTTTAGGCTCTCCTTGGAGACTTAACTCTTATGGGTCTATAACAGCTTTTTTGATCTGCCGAGTATCTTCCAGGTTCTTTCCTCTAAACTATGCAGAATCCTTATGCTTCATTTATACAACTCTTTTCTGCATGTGTCCTGGCCATCATGCAAATAGCCACTCATTCCTGTGCTAGTGGGGCAGTTTGCCCATCTCCTCTACTGCGACAGCATGACTGAAATGGTCCAGACTAAACCACTCATTTTTGCAAAGAACTTTTCATCATCTCACCAATCCAGTTTACAGAATGGCTTCAGAAGCAACTGCACAGCTACAGCTGAGCAGGAGGTTAGTGGAGGTTCGTAGGACTTCTTAGACACTTTGTACAGAAAATGTTTGTGCCACAACTCAAGATGCCAGTCTCTAAACCATTCAGGTATCTGCTTAACTTAGCCCAGGTTTGGACAGGTGAGCCCCATCAGATGGGTAAGAAGAATGCTCCTGCTTGGAGGGGAACTAAGTATGCTCCAGGAGGAAAGCTTGAAGAGACTAGACTCTAAGGTGTGTCAGGGACAGGAAAAATTAAGAGAAAAGCAAGGACCTAACAAGGAAAGAGACTCCTAAGATGAGAAGCGAGTTGAAAAGCTTTAGAGGTGATGGAGGAAACCCCATTTTTTTGTCACTCAGAAAACTGAGTTGGCTGACACTAAATTGAACCCATCTAGAAGGACACTGTAGAAATAGCAAAGATGTTTATAGAATGTTTTTATATCTATTCCTTTTTATCTTATTACCTTGAGTTTTTCTAATTTAAAAAGTTAATCTTAATTATAAGCTAATAAAAACCTGGAGTGGGGAGTAGTTGAGTAAGTGAGGGCTGTTGAGTTTAAAAGACTTTCCCCTTCAGACACTTCACTGCAGAAATAGGTCTGGGAAAATCCTTTTCAACCACCTTTCAGCCAACCTTTGTGTCATCACGTACTTCAGCAATAAACACAGTAACACATGCAAAGAAATACCTATTAATTCTTTGTGGACTCAGAATAATAAGAATTTCTGTTCTTACAGATCTCAGCATGAACTGGAGTAGACCTTAAATCTTCAGTAAAGTATGTTTTCAGGATACTCTGGAGAACATTTACTGTGATTCAGCGAAGTAAATATAATTAAAATTAAACTAACTTCTCAAAAGAAAGAACAAAGTACATTTTGTGATACAGTATCTTTGATTTGGTTAATATGAAAAGCTGCATATTCCACAGTGGTTTTCCAATTTATAATTAATTAGTGATTTTTATTGAATTTACTTTTACAAATATTTTGTTTTAAACAAAACCCAAGAGCTCTGTAGATTTCATTTGCATTTTGTAATTTTCTTTCCATTCCCATGAAAAGCCATTCACTACTTGGCTCTGATAATTGTTCAAAGTATGTCATACAAGTTTTGAATTATATTTGGAGCCTATTTATGATAACTGGGCATTCATTTAGCCTTACTTATCACATCAATCAACATGCTGAAAAAATACATGCAGGTAGGCTTCATTAAAGAATGAGAGAAAGACTTCTTGAAATGTTATATATATCCTGAGTGTGACTATTCTGCAAAATTAAAAAAAAGTATTACCATGGCTGGCATATTTTTCCACATTTACTTTCTATATGTAGATTGTTATGATTTAATATTGACATATTTATTTGTTTTTCCTATGACAGATTTGTATTCAATAGACAGATTAATTGAGTATGCATGTGTTTGAATTATAAATATTTTATACATTTCTTCACTGAACTTGGATACATATATTCTCTACAAAGAAGGAAAAGAATCAGTCTGATCACAATAAAAACCCTATCTCTTGGTCTTCAAATAACAGGGGAACAAAAAAGTTTTCACTGCCACAGATTATGCTTCTACAGTTTCTGAGAGGAGACAAATATCCACATGACCAAAATACATTTACATTCAATTTTGCTGAAAACCTTTTAAAAAAATTTATGGATACAAAGACTAAAAATGATACAAATAATCACAAGAGTTTCCCCAACAGATTTACACTCATGATTCTCATCATCTTAAGGGAATTTAAACTTGAGATATGCTGTTAAATTATCAGTGGACAGAAAAAGATGGTGAGAATATTTCCAGTGGAGAACCAACACATTTTATGAGAATCAAAGCTGACAAGCTCACAAGTTGCAAAGAAGCATAACTTATTCTGTGAATGTTATTCATCAGGTTGAAGCCTTTTTCAAAATATGCCAGGGGATAGTACAAGGTTGACAACTGCTCTCTGGGAAGTTTTATTTTGTCAAGAATTTCACAGATGTGATTATGCTGTGTAAGTTCAATATATTTTACCAGACTCCTTCAGGCATGTTTAACACTCTACTGAAAAATATATCAACAAAATTGGTGAAGTACTTCAACATATTCAGTGTCACTTAGATTAGGCTGACTGAGTAGTTGCAAGAGATTTAAAACTTCCTACTGAGTTATTTGGCACTATTTGCTTATTTGTTATTTGGCACTACCCGATTATTAAATGCAGTCCCTTACCATAACAGACTACCATATAATATATATTTACCCAGAAGGGTACACAAGAAAAAGGATTCTTTGCCCTTCACACGCAACAAGTGAAAACTCTTCCTCAATGAATTATTCCACAAACAAACTTGAAACATAAGTACCAAAATTCATAAATTAAAAAAATGGAGTGAGTGCCAAGAAATAATGGAAAATACATTTGTTCTATGATTGAACTGGAAGGGAATTTATCAGGCAGAGAAAATTGAGTAATTCAATAAAAAGATCTAAAACATGCTACAAATGAAGACCAGAAAATCTCTTCAGTCTATTCTAAGTTAACATGGAAGCAAACTTCTTCATCTTAGTAATCCCTTTAAGTGTCTAACGAGACACACCAAACCAGCACTTCCCCTGAGAGGTTTCAGACAGCCACTAAGACGGTCACTTCCTTGACCAGTATCCCATCTCTGCCTGTGGCCAAAAGAATATGTATCACACATAAAAATCAAATGCATTTTTTCCTATTCTCTGCATAGAGCAGCAAAAACTTTGAACCATGAGATTATTCAAATGCAATACAAATAAGTTACACAAGCACAGCGATTGATATTTTCTTCAGTTATGTCTAAGGAATATCAATAAATTAATCAGCTGCAGCTGCATATATAATGCTTAAACCTCTAATTTCAGGACTGCACCTATCCTGTCACATAAACCTTTCAATTTGTTCTTCATGTTCCATTATGAAATAATTTTCCTTCTTTGCCTCCACACTCTTCAAAAACACTTTCCACAACCTCCATCTGTTTTTAAAAATCCTCTCTATAATTACCCAAGAGATAGCATTACGTGCCTCCTTTGTGGATTTTCAGTACTTGAGTGATCACACAAAGAAAAAAAAAATTGATCACAGACAAACTCTTGCAACTACATGGAAGGAAGAATTTATAATTATAATTTTATTAGCTTTTACATTTGCAATAAATATATATATATTTCATATAGTGTGATAATCAACAGAGGGCAACCTGCATTACAATTATAGATAAAATCAAGAAAGCTCTACATAAATTTCTCAAAGATAAATAGCTGTGCTCTCATACTAGGGCTTTTAAAATACTATATTCTAGGCTCTGTCTCTTGAAGTATTCATTATATTCCAAAAGCTCATTATAGGTGAAACCACTGTCTCATTGAAGACATTTGCTTGAACATGGCCTAGACCTATCCTAAGATGAAAAGATACAAATGTGGAAAAAGAAGGGAAAAACACGCATAAAAAGCGTTCTTTCTCAATTTTCTCTGAAAAGCAATTTATGGTGTCTCATTTTATAAACAGCTTCAGGATTAGACCAGTCTCTCATTGTTGTAGGGACAGTCATATGAAACATAACAAGTCACCAGATCTCAAACACTGAACTAAGGTTTTGGTTGTGTGTGTTTTTCAATGCATTCTTTTTCTGTTCCCACATATGCATTTCAACCCTTTTACAGCTCAAGTCCTCTGGTGTTTCAGTGGTGTGTTTATGAAATGCAGGGCAGTTAATCCAAATGGCCATTCCTGTTCTAAAAGTTAAAACCACCCATCTGGCACATAACTTGATGCCAACTGTTAAACACTGAATCGGCAGAGGCTCATGACAAAATGTTAATTCTCTTCATGTTTTGCATGAGAACAGTAGAATGAATATGGAGGCTATTAAAATGTGAAAATGATTGATGCATGCCTCATCAACAGCATCTCCTACTCTTAACTCCAGTCAATGATTCAAATAATGCCAAGCCAACATTTCAGGAAATGTGTAAGGAATTTGGCAGCTACTTCAGCTTTCCGGCTCATTTTATGAGTAGTTCCACAAAACCCAAGTCAAATCATCCTACCCTTCAAAGACTGTTCTCTGAGATAGTATCCAGCTGGTGTTAAGAAGAATGTACTGAATCTTGCTCCTGCTTTACTAGTGGCAAAGGGAAAAATATTTATTTGATTCTCCAGAACTGCATCTTATGATAATAATTAAGAAACATTTCAGGGGTCTTTCTGAGAGTTTTAAATTCATTGATTAAATCTATAAATCTATCTATTGGAGTGAGGGCCCTGATGGCACCACCAACCCTGACTGTCCCTGCCCAACGCCCTGGGGCACCCCATATCCCAGGACCCCACATCAGCCCCTGGGGCCGTCAGCCCCTGCCCCAGCAATGCCACAGCAGGGCTGGTCTCCAGCTCCCCACAGCCCTGCCCGGCCATGGGTCCTGTCGACCCTGGCCTACCCACAGGCCCAATGTCCCAGCCTGTCCTCAGCCTGTCCCCCGGGAGGTGCTCGATGCCCGGGGCTGGGGCACCCCAGTGCCCCTGACTGCCCTGCTCCTGGCTGGGGGTGGGACGGGCCCTGGCTGCCAGGCCTTGCCCAGCCACCCCACCATGGGGACCCCTGACACCCCCAGCTGCCAGGGAGCCCTGACACTTGACTAGCACATTCTTCAGTCAGTTAGTTCTTCTACCTTATTGATTAAGACAATTAATTAGTATATTAAACTTATTCTGCCCTTTTATCCATACATTCTACTGAGGACTTTCTTTGGTCAATCCAGCAAAAATTTTATGAAAGAATGTAACAATATGATCCAACGAGCATTTAACAGCGACTCTAGACAGTTGTTTTCAATTGCCACAGTTCTCATATAATGGAGATAGATAGAAAATCTTCCCCTCTTGGTAAAGTGCTTGGAGATTGCCAGGTTAAAACAACCCTTCATGGGTATAAAATAAGAATAAATATTTAGTGACCTTTAATAATACAGCAGATCCTGTAGTCATACAGACTCCCTGTCTGAAAAAGAAAAGAGGTCTAAGTTCAAAAGACAGAAAGAATCCTGGAAGGCCCTGAGGAGGACAGTTACAGGTGCAGAAGATTCGTTGCTGCTCTTGCTCCCTCCTCTTGTCCAATTAAAAAAAAAATAAATAAAATTAATCATTTGGTATAAGTTATGGTCCAGTGTTTTTTCTCATTTCAGTCTCAATGTGACAAAACCACTGTTACATGATTTTCAAAAAACAATAATTCATGTCAAAAACAATTAGAATTTTCCAGCTGCAGATCAGTGAATAGTCTGCCGGGTTTATATTTATTTTAAAAATAGGCTGGGCTAGTGTTTCATATAAATATTAATAATCAGTCTCAAAATCTCATATTCTCGTATGTACTGCCCTAGTCTTTCTTTAAATAAGAATATAAAGTCAGCTGACCAAAGGGCCATCTATCCTAGTAATCCTGTTTTCAATGGTGGCTGTAAACAGCAGATGGGAGAAATATAATAGGGCAAACACATACGGTACTTCCCTTTCACTCTCCAAATCTCCATTTATTTTCAACTCAGGGATTTCCAAAGCTGGATAAGGATTGTGAGAATTTTCTAGGTGTTAAGACAACATTCAGCCTGGATCATAGCACTGCTTTCCAGCTTCCTTACAACTGATAATAATTAACTCAAAGAAAACTACTGTCTGTTTTTAAAGGATACTCCAGCTCATGCCTTGCATTAAAAAAAAAAAAAAGAAAAAGCAAATAATCAAAAACTAACTCTCAGGATAAAGCCTAATAATTTGACAGGGTGCGGAGGAATTCCACTGCAGAGAATGGGAGAAAAAAAAAAAAAAGCCTACTCTCCATTTATCAAGAATTTGGTTAGATACAGCATTCTTTGTACAGGAACCCAGCCAAAAATATACTGCTACCAAAATCATTGCTTAGGCCTCCTCAGTGCAGTCAAAGCTCGGCTCTATGGAGATGTATTCACACGTACTTTTTTCCAGAGGCTCACATCTCTTTGTAATGCCCCAATTTCTGCTTCTGTTTCAGTAACTACAAATAGTGGTTCTGCTATCGTACAGCTATGGACAAGAAAACAGCATGATTTTAAAAAATAGTAACTTTCTTTCAGATCAAAATCTATGTTTCTGTCTGTATCCAATTTTAGGATGACACAAGGTCAATATTCCAAAACAAAAGACTCCATTCAGTTTCAATACTATTTCTTAATGTAATTCAAGGGATGACATACTATTTAATATGTATTTTTAAAATTCCCAAATGGAGACCAAAAATGTTGCTAAAACTGTCTGGAGCAAGGCTCTGCAAATCTGCCCATGTCAGTCACTGAAAACTCCAGTTTCTACAGAGAGTTTATGAAAGTCATTGAAATTCCACAATGCCACTGAGTCCTGCCAGCACAAACTGAGTCTCTACATCAAGTTCTGCAATTGACATGACATGGCCCCCCACAACATCCTTCTCTCTAAATTGGAGAGCTATGGATTTGATGGGTGGACTGTTCAGTGGATAAGGAATTGGTTGAATGGTCACATCCAGAGGGTAGTGGTCAACGGCTCGATGTCCGAGTGGAGACCGGTGACGAGTGGTGTCTCTCAGGGGCCGTACTGGGACCGGTGCTGTTTAGTACATTCACAAATGACCTAGACAGCAAGATTGAGTGTACCCTCAGCAAGTTTGCAGATGACACCAAGCTGAGTGGTGCGGTTGATATGCCAGAAGGATGGGATGTCATCCAAAGAGACCTGGACAGGCTGGAGAGGTGGGCCTGTGTGAACCTCATGAGGTTCAACAAGGCCAAGTGCAAGGTCATGCACCTGCGTTGGGGTAACCCCCAGCATCAGTAAAGGCTGGGGGAAGAAAGGATCGAGAGCAGCCCTGCCGAGAGGGATTTGGGGGTACTGATGGATGAAAAGCTGGACATGAGCCAGCAATATGCGCTGGCAGCCCAAAAGGCCAACCGTACCCTGAACCGCATCAAGAACCGTGGCCAGCAGGTCGAGGGAGGTGATTCTGTCCCTTTACTCTGCTCTGGTGAGACCTCACCTGGAGTACTGTGTCCAGCTCTGGAGCCCTCAGCACAAGAAGGACATGGAAGTGTTGGAGCGGGTCCAGAGGAGGGCTACTAAAATGATCCGAGGGCTGGAGCACCTCTCTTATGAGGACAGGCTGAGAGAGTTGGGGTTGTTCAGTCTGGAGGCTGCGGGGAGACCTGATTGCGGCCTTTCAGTACTTAGAGGGGGCCTATAGGAAAGATGGGGAAAATCTTTTTAGTAGGGCCAGCTGTGACAGGACAAGGGGTAATGGTTTTAAACTGAAGCAGGGTAGGTTTAGACTGGATATAAGGAAGAAATTCTTTACAATGAGGATAGTGGAACACTGGAACAGGTTGCCCAGAGAGGTGGTGGAGGCCCCATCCCTGGGAACATTCAAGGCCAGGTTGGACGGGGCTCTGAGCAACCTGATCCAGTTAGCGTGTCCCTGCTCATTGCAGGGGGGAGGTTGGACTAGATGACCTCTAGGGGTCCCTTCCAACCGAAAACATTCTATGATTCTACAAAATTAATAATTTTTATTTTTCTTCGTCAAATAAAGATGATAGCATAAACCCCAGGGATTTTAAGTTGTCAAATACCTATTGAGAAAGGTGGAAGATAAACATCACAAAACATTGTGGCAAACTTTTGTAAGTGTTCATTTTTGATTCTACAGTATGTGAAAACTTCTCTGTCTTATGGATCTCCTAGAAAAATAATTTATATAATGTATATTTAAGGCATAGATTTTTTGATACCTAAATTAAATACAGATAAGATTGTTATTATTGCTAACAATAATAATAATAATAATAATAGCAATAATAATAATAGCTAGGAAAAGCTGTTAAAATAATATTAATAGTTCAATGCAGTCTTAAACAAAGAAATTGCTATTCTGCCTCCATAATATCTCTCTCATCGTCACTGGCAGCTGGAAGACCAGCAGGTTTTCATCTATTATCATTAGTTACTGGGCTTGCTGATGATTACCGTGCCACTTGAGTCTGGGATCAAATAATTAGTACTTGTAACTGAGAATGTGAGCCTTATCACAGCTTCTGCCGTTCTCATGATAATTGCAATGTAAAGATAAAAATGTGTTCTGTGTGACTGTATTTAGTCTGAAGTTTGTACTGAAAGTCCTGATGGAGAACCATGCCAAGATCCCTGAAAAATTAGTGAGACATTCCTAAAAGTGGTCTGTTATTAAAATGAGTGGTTTTAGTACAATAAATAATGCACATAGATTCATAACCTGTTAAAACCACCCCATGCCAAATCGTCCAAACTTGCAAAAAGGCAAAGTTCGCCTGGGACTATATCTTCTCTAACAGATTTAAAAATATTAGTTCTTTATAGTGTGTGCTATCATCTCCAGAATATCAGCGTTTTCCTCACCTTACAGTCACCTGCAGAAGGACAGAGAGAATATTTACCAAGATCCCACCAATGCTGCTTTGGACCCTCTGCACTGAGTGTGTGTCCTCCGTGGCCTGCTGGGACTGCCTTGGAACTGCCCAGACTGAGAAGACCCATGAGGGAGAATTACACTATATGTCTCACAGAGTTTGCCAACTGTTCTTCCTCCATATGTTGCCTCTCATATTGTTTCTATGTGTTCATGAATGTCTACGAATCATGTCAGGAGGAACCTCAAGTTTCAATTGCTCCCTATCCATACTTCTGGGAAAGAAACATAACATGCAAGGAAGAAAAAAGCAACAAATACAGATAGTATGAATACTTTAAAAGAACAGCTATTAAAATATCCTGTAATTATTCCTTAAAGACCAAAATGCAGATTTAAAGCTCTGAAGAAAAGAACATGTGTCTTTAACATTTACAATGAACAAACTTTTCCAGTATATATATAATTGGAGAAATTTATTTCATGTTATTAACATTGAATTACATTTATATTATTTTATATATATATTATATATTATTATATAGTTTCAGACTAGACATTTTGTGTTCAGTTTTGGGCCCCTCACTATGAGAAAGACATTGCACTGCTAGAACTTGTCTAGAGGAGAGCAACAAAGCTGGTGAGGGGTCTGGAGCACAAGTCTTATGAGGAGCGGCTGAGGGAACTGGGGTTGTTTAATCTGGAGAAGAGGAGGCTGAGGGGAGACCTTACCGCCCTTTACAACTGCCTGAAAGGAGGCTGTAGTGAGGTGGGGGTCGGCCTCTTCTCCCTGCTAATGGGTTATAGGACAAGGGGAAATGGCCTCAAGTTTTGCCAGGGCAGGTTTAGGTTAGACATTAGGAAAAAATTTTTCAATGAAAGGGTTGTCAAGCGTTGGAACGGGCTGCCCAGGGAAGTGGTCGAGTCCCCATCCCTGGAGGTATTTAAAAGACAGGCAGACGAGGTGCTTAGGGACATGGTTTAGTGGTGGGATGACAGAATTAGGTTAATGGTTGGACTCGATGATCTTAAAGGTCTTTTCCAACCTAAGTGATTCTATGATTCTATGATATATTATTATTTTTAGAATATTTTCACCAAACTTTTACTGCTCTATCAATAAGCAGGGATTTCTTCAAATTAAGAAGGGTAAATTTCAGCAAACTTTAAAGTATTAATCATTTCAACTTTGATTCTGGGAACAGACTTGGAAGAACATTTTAATAAATACCATAAAACAATTATTGTTTGGTTTATAAGGTGTAATCCATTATGTAGCAATATTTATCACATCTACATGTAACAACTTTATTCCTACATAGAAAAATTAGTGAACTGTGGCCACTTCAATTTTATTAATTGGAACACAGCCAGAGTGCCGCAGTTCTGAGAGTTACATTATAGAAAGTGATAATCACTGAATGGTAAAGGTTCTGGTAAGAAAATTCTATTAAAAATACACAATCCACTGGAGTATGAAATTTTCATATGGCTATCACATTTATGGCTCCAAATTTTCAGGAAAGACGAGAGAAAAAAAAAAAAAAGAAAAAGCAATACTTTCATTTGGAAATGACAACTTTTTCTTTGGGTCAGGTATAAGTAAGATTTTTATTTTTTTTTTTAATGACAGAATCATGTTATTAAAGTATGTTTAAATAAAATAAGTAAAATCTTGCTTTGGATTAGAAAATGTCTAAGAGACAAAACTTCCCCCCCCCCCCCAAAAAAAAAAAAAAGTAAGAATGAGGATCTGGATAGTGATATGAAGCTGGAGTCTGAAGTTTAAGTGCATTCCTGCAGCCCATAAAGTAGAAGAGACAAAATGTTGAATCCTGGAATAAGCAATGGTTTGTCTAAGAGACAATGCATCAAGGAAATGATAATAATAATTTTGGTGACCATCATAACAGGACAAACAACCTACATGTTTTTTTATGACGGTGGTTGAGTTTATACACTATTACAGGACATAAACCCACACATTATGTTTTTACAGTTGGGTAAGCAAAAGATGTTTAATCTTCCATAAACTTAGAAGGAGATGGAAGAGGACAGAGAGTGAGCATTACTCTCTTCAACTGAGCCAACACTTGCTATTAGGGCACTCATTAAAAATATGGAAGACTGATTCTGGCACCACATCAAATGTTACAGAGCTGTAAACCTGTCTTTCAAATACTGTGCTGTTTTTTCATGAAAACATTTGGATGTTATCAGATCTGAAATGGAATCAGATGTCCAAACCTCCGTATTTTTTGCAAAATGGAATTTCTGGGTTTTGGTTGTTACTACTGATTGCATGACTTCCATTGACAATTTTTACAGAATTGACAGTCTTGAGTAACATTTATATTGTGTAAAACAAGCATTTTCCAAGAGAAAATTACTCCACCAGATATGATTAATTTGCTTTAACATTACTCATATACATTACTTTGTTTTTAACAAGAAAGCACAAGATAGCTGATTCCGTTATTAGAAGCAGCAGGAATTCGATTTCAAAACAAAGATCGATGTATTTAAATTTCTGCACAATTCATTCTAAACTAACAATATTTGTCTTGGCAAAACTGCCTCATAATGAAAGGCACATTCTAGTTTAACTGCCTTGGATCAAATGAAGCTAGTGACACCACCATTCTCATTACGGTATGTTCCCATTTTATCTTAATCTGTTTCTAAATAGTGATGAATTTATTAATCTCTTCCAAATATTTCTCACTTCCAAGATATGGCCATGCCTTAGTGTCAAATGAGAATGAAGCCAAATATCCGTACTTAAACTAAAGCTGTTGAAGTATCATACAATAGCATACGTGCAGGTGCAGATTTGATACAGAATCCCATTTGCCACAGTTTTCTTAAACATAATCCTTAGCATTCAAGAGCTGCAAAAGTTGGATCATGCTCTAGTAGATTTTTTTTTTTAATTCTTTGGCACAGCAGTATTACAAAATATTGTGGATTAAAATACATTTGTATAGAGACATTCAGGTCGTGTCAGTTTTAATTACCACAGTTTCTAGTTACTATTAAAATCTCTATTATAGCTGTATTTTTGTTATTATTGGTATTTCAAGTTAAAAAGCAATTTTCACTTGATTATTCTTAGACTCCTTAGGGCATATTTTGAAAAGTTAGCATTCTATATAAATGTTCTATATGCATCATATAAAAATTGAAGTAAAATATCTAATTTCATACCAAGTCGTTGAACAGTTCAGAATACAGATATCCGACAACAGGGTCTTCACTTCAAGGTTATGAGTTCAAATTCAACATGGGGCAGAAAAGCTAAAGATATCACCAGGTGCTAAACTGTCCATGACTTGTATTAAATGAAGTTCACAGCTTTTAGAGTATTATGATTTTCAGGTCTGGCTCCAGATTCAGTACAGGCCACAAAGCTTTACAGAGTAATTGTTGAATGAAACCTATGAATTGTATGAGGTAAAGAATTTCTTTTGGAAAGTCATTCTTCTTGGTTTACGCTACTCCACTGCAATGTCCCCTTCACTATCAAAAATGTGTCAGTGCCCATTTCGGTAACAGAATGTTACAAAACACATTAAAAAAAACACCAAAGCCTTTCAGTAGAGATGGTGATGTAAAGGAATGCACTTGCCCTATGCAGATGGAGTAGCGCTCACGAAAAAAAAAGTACTATTTGTGAATAAAACACAAAGAGAAAAATACATAAGGAAAGGGGTCTGGAACCAAGTTGCACAGAACCAGCTTCCTGGGCTTTATACATTTGTTTTAGACCTACCTCTTCCCATCACTTCTTATTGAAGAGAATATACTTATTTTGCTTTTTCTTTTAGTGTTTGTTGTTGATTTTCTTTTCTTGTTACAAATAAATCATTGCATTTTTTATTAAAGAAATATATTTCAAGTTGTATAGTTGAATCCCAGACTATTAATCAACAATGTAGAATGTTATCTTTTGACTGCAAAATAGAGCACAAACTGCTTAAAGTGTTTTATTTTAATGCTCTATAAGTAGTGGCTAATACTTCAGCTATATAAAATGAGTTATTGATATTTCAGTGCACTCCTACTTGGAGTGCAGAAAGCTTCAATTTTTTTCATTTGTATATAATTGGGCTCTATATTTTAATTGTTTGCTCTACAAAGAAGGTAGAAAGTAGAGATAGAAACATAAACTTTCTCTTGTATCCTTGTCATTTAATTACCATCATTTCACAGTCTAAAGTACAAAGCTTTTCTCAACCACCTAATTAATGAAGTTCCTGTGTAACTGACTGCAAGGACATGATTGAAGAGCAGTAACTTGTGCATCATTTTAAAATATTAGTGGAAAGCAAAGTGTGTGAACTTTACAGAATAGACAACACTAATGTGTGGTATATTTAGAATATCTTTTGTCTCAGAACCAAAAAAAAAATGTATGCCTGCATCTTTAAGACTTACTTGTTCATCTTACTAAATAAAGTTGTGTAAGTGTTTTTCTAGGTTTTCAAAGTTTTTGAAGTACTTAATTCCAGCACATGTAGAAGAGAGTAAAGAAGACTCCATCCTTCTTTGTGCATTATTATTTTGATTGATCACTTGCCAGTAATTTAACACTATACAAACCAGTGGATAGCAAAGGAATTGCATATGTGGCATTGATTGTACGCTTTGAAAATGGTACTTTTCTTCTCCCCAACATTCTGAATGCTAATATATAGAAAATAAAATCTTAGCTTAAAGCTCCAGCCTCAGGCTGCATCTTCAGAGACAGCAATTACAATCTCTTTGTAAACTGAAAAATTTCAAATACACGTTTGAAGAAGAACAGAAAGTAGAAGCACAGTTTAAAGCTTCAAAGAATTTCTTGTTCAGTTAACTTACTTTTATCATACTTATTACTTTGAGGAGGAATTTATCTGTTGGATTTCAAATTTTCAAGCATGATTTTCTATCTTTCTACATGATTTCCATTTTTTCTCTTCTACTAGGGGATTAAAATAAATCACTGTAGGTTTTTTTCCAGTGGATTTTAGACTTAACTGTATTGCAAACAAATGTTACCAGTTATCTTCTCTATGCAGCTGGTTGGTTTTCTTCTTCTAGATTCCTAATACGCAGTCTCACAAACAAAAGACCAACATCCTTACTTGCTCCTCCTTCGTACTACATGCTGCTGGTCCATCTGAATGAAAATATTTCAGTGTATGAAAAACACATTTTTGACAGGCCAACAGCAATTTTTTAAAAAATTATAAATTCTCAGAATTCCACAGTTTGAATTTTAAAAAATGAAAAAGGTCTCATCTGATGAAGTATCCTTTTAAAGTTCACAACTCATGTAACAAATCAGTTTCCATGAATTTGAAAAAAAAAAAAAAATCACCTTTTTGCTCAAAATAAACATGACAGACTTCAGCTAAAAGAATTTTTCAGAAAGTTATGCATGTCTGTAAAGAGATGCTTATAATAAAAGTGCCTCTCAGCTACAGTGGTTATTGCGTACTTAAGCACATCTCCTATTTCATTTGATTTGCAGCCAATATCCTGATATAAAACCAATCGTCCTTCTATGATTTTCTTCTACTAAACCGTTGTTTGTTTGTTTTGATGACTGTAAGTAGTAGTGCACATGACAGGGCTGATAAGGAATCCAAATTTATGCCAGCCTGTTTCTACATCCTGTTTACATAACCCCCTGTTAACTCCTTTGGAAGCTGATACAGCTGCAAGAAAGATATTATGTAGTTCATTATGTCTTAAAAGAGCTTGTCTGACTAGATTGGTTCACCCTGGCAGTACTTCTGAAAAACAGCTTTATGGATAAGGACTTCAAAGTCAAGTTCTCGTGAACGTTCTCGTTTCAGGAACCTTAATGAAGCATCACAACTACGGCAGTTTGCATGTTTCTGTTTTATCATTTCATTTTCCCATACCCAGTGACTGCCCACTTGAGCAACCACGGTGCATTTAAAATTCATAAATGTATGTTAACATAGCACTAGCGATGAAGTTCTTTTGCCTGACACTGAGGGCAGAAGACAGGAGCCGGAAAAGGCTTTGCAGTTACAACAGGACAAGATTTGGATTAGAAGAAACTCAAAAGCAAGATGTGCTGTTAACTCTTGAAGAACATTTTTTATGAAATTCCCTTATCGTCACTTCAGAAACATTCTCTAAATTATGAGCACACGCATGAGTTTGCATTCCCATCTTCTATTACCCATTGATATCAGAAACTCAGCAAGTCTGATGCTTTAACATTAACGGAAGGGATTACCTCATTGCATTTTGTCTAATCTTAATTTTCTTCTGTTTAACTTCAGAGTTAGCTATTCGTTTTGCTTTGATATTATTGTTTCTGTTTGTCTTGTTTACCTCTTCTTTTAACTTTGAGTTCCCCTGAGGGGTTGATTAGCAATGTGCAATTTAATGGGGAAAATGACTACTTTCTTGCCTTGCAAGATTTAGAAATGGCAATTATAAAGAGATCCCATTCCAGCTTTTGCTCTGAAGCCAAGTCTTTGAAACAAAACTCACGCTGCCTATCTTCAGCAATATTGTTTTGCAAGCTCTCCAGCAAGCCAGTTCTAATAAAATCCACAGTAAGGCCAACATTTTTTGCTTTCTGTTCATACAGGAACACAAATTTGCTTTTCATCTCTCAAGAACTCTGTGTCTTAACAGATTTTAGACTAATTGTTTCAGGCTGCCTGACGGCCACGGTTTGTGTGTTGCCTGATCTGTTGCATTTGCTGCCAAATCCACTGTTCAACCATGCTTACACTTCTCAGTAGTGTTCTTCTTTAGGACACATTGCAGAGGATGATAAACTTTATTCTTTGCATTACCACAATTAGACATATCCTTCCTTAGGTTCTTAACAACCACATAGTATCTGCAGATATACTGATGATCCTCATACAAGTATATGTGATATACATTGTTTCTTTTTATAGCATTAATGATACCCAGTTTACCAGATGGAGAACATTTTCCTACAATGATGACATTTTTTAGGACATCTTAATATGTGTGTGTAGCTTTCTGCTCTCTTCTAAATCTCTCTGTGCTTTTTATTTGAATTTCCTGATATTTTCACATTTCTTTGAGCTTGTTTTCAGTCATGGTTTGATAGGCAAGTTTTAAAAAACAGCAGATCATGTAATATCTTTCAGGTTCTTGAAAAGGAACAACATCTCAGGGAGAAGGAACGGATGGACTCTCCAAGAAGATGTGGAAGATGCATCTCCAGCAGTAGTTTGGGAACTCCAATAGGACCCAAAGGGATAACATAAGGATAGGGATTCTAACAGTGTATGTTCATTCTCAAAATCTCCACACGACCTAAATGGATCTAAATTTCAAAACAACTTCTATTATATAAAAATGCTAATATGAGAATGCTCTCAGTGAAGGATCTCTGGTCAGTAAATGCACTGTTGAGATAAAGAGCACCATTTGGCCTAAAGAGCAACCTGTGAGGGATACTAAGGCACTTGATAGTCTCAACAAACTAAATGGACAGGAGTAATGTCCTGTATATACCACACAGATGCTAACTGAAAAAGCCCCATAGATAGTCTATATCACTTCCAAATAAATCCCTGATACTTTTGAGGTTGACACAGGTCTAGAGAAGGAAAAGAGTAAATAAAATGGGCTAGGGACTAATCCCTGGTTCTCAGGCTGGCCACACAGACGTTTTTATTCACTTGCCAGAATTACTTTGATCCTAAAAGTAGTACAGTAGCATCAAAAGTGCCTATTGGGAACAGATACTAGCATATGCTGTTGACTCAAGCCACTCCTGAGAACTGCCTGGGAGATTGCTAGGTTGGAGCAGATAAAACCTACGCCAGAGAGTATGCTAGCAATAAAAATGCATGGATGACTGCTTAGCAGTGCTTGAGCCCTTGCCATTGCCCTATTCCATTCACTTGTAAACACACAAGCTAGGTGACCAATACTGATGCACTGAAGTCGTCTTAGTGAAAACAGCAGTACCAAATAACATACAGCATGATCTTTGTATGCCTGCTATGATGCACATGCTTATACAAGACTCAGCAGGACTCAGGTGCAGTACTGAAGTCAGACTGAGGAGTCTTTAGAAAAGTACTTCTTGGCATAAATTTCACCTCTTTTTTAGAAGCACTAGCTGGGGTCACAGTTTTCGCATGTCAAGACAAGTGCTACTTTTCACATGAGGACTTAAGTCATACAGCCTTATGCAGATCTAGCACAGAAACTATAACTGTAAAGACACAAGAATTGATAAAGCTGAGGTTGACAGGGACCATCCTAGCTAGAACGTTATCCACGGAATTGCTGAAGTTCGATTTGAAGCTGTTCTCGGTATATAATCCCACAAAAAAACCCCAAGAAAAGACTGGAAAAAAGATTTTGTAGTCTTCTAATCTATCTTAAAGAGCTTTACTGTTAAAACATTAACTAAGGATGTAGAATTTCCCCAGATAAAAATACATTTAGCTAATTTAGGTAAATACATCAACCAATTCTACCTCTAACATCTAATTTAACTTTAAGAGTGAAGTTCTAACAAGGTTTCTCCATAGCAGAAGCCTCCAAGAATACATGCACACGGTCACCGCATATGCCTGGAAAGTGCAAGCCCAGGATGGTATCAGAGGCCTGAAAGATTAAAGTACAAATTGCAAATGGCAAATTACGGTCCCCAGGATTTAATGCCTAGGAAAGAGACCAAAAGAGCACATATCCAACGCAGATGAGCTATACCATACACATTCAGAACAAAGGATATAACAGGAGGTATAAGACAGCCACAACCCCAGTAAGACCAAGAACAAAGCAAGCAATGAAAGATAAGAATTGTTTCATTGTTGTCTCCCTGATTAAGGATGTTGTTGCTGGTCAACACTGCAACTTCAATGACAGCAAGGTATATTCCTTCTCTCCCCTTTTGATGGAGAAAGGTCATTGCTTATCATTTGCTGATCACCAGACATTGCTACTGTGGCCTCAGTAATCATATATAAATATTGTTACTATATAACTGGGTTAAGTACCAAGATTGTAAGAAGTGGGTTTTGTGTGCGTGCATGTGCGTGCTCATGTGTGTTTCTATTTTCTGCTCCATCCTTCCCACATTACAAGAAGATTGACACTGCAGCACAGAGCCAGAGTAAACTCAAATGTGACATCTAGAGACTTCTAAGATGGGCAAGTTAAGTCTTCTTTTGGAGGTATCTAACATTCTCAATTGATTAGAAACAGAACTTAGACAATTAGCTCAGGTTAGACACCTAATTTTTAGATGGCTACAATTTGGAAAAATGTACCATGCTCCTAACATAGCCTTAATTTATTGATAGAGCAGCTACCCAAAACAGGAGCTACTTCCACCCAAGAGCTTCACGGCTAGCCATACAAAGCTCCATAAAGGAGAGAAAACTCCATAAAGGAATACAAACTTAGAGAAGCATTCTGAAACAAATGCACTGAAAACTATGCTGATAAAAACAGAATGAGGTTGAGGTGATATCTGCTATTTAACATAGATACTATAAAAAAATCAAGAACATTTCTATAGTTCCATCTCATTTTACCATGCATTGAAAAGAAAGGGACTTTACTCTGGGGGTTTTTTAGTGCTTTATGTTTTCAGGAAGGTTGGATAAAGACCCTTAGGATGACTGTGACCTAATATCCTCTGGAGATATTAGATTACAGAGAGAGATTCTCATCTTGCTTTCAGATGTGAAGCTGAGTGTCCCATCAGTCCACATGACTCCAGGAGCTGGAAAAAAAGGCCTACTATCTAGTTTCTTCTCCAAGTGCTGCTTGAAAAGTACTTTGGCCTGGGTTTCTTTTTCCTCAGAATTATGGCATTCATTATCTTAGAATTTTACCTTACTATTTCAGGTCAGATCTAACATGACAAGAGTACTCAGGCAAGTAGCAATTGTTTTGGACCCTAAAACAATAGTGGGAATCCAGGCAATAGAAGAAAATTAAATCTGTGGGAACTGAGACACAAATTGGAGTGGACCCAGTGTTTCACTACAGATGGGTAGAACTGCTGTTCTACATGTTTTCTAGGCCTCATAATTTGTACTGTGCCTATTATCACTAGTGGCAAAGCTGTAGTGGTGAAGCTTTCCCTACAGAAAACAATGCCACAGTATCTAAAACACAGCCACATCTGTTCATTTATAAAGGTATTTCTACTCTGCTTATCTCAGTTGCATCATTTATACAACAGAACTGTTAAAATTTATGACCCTTCTACTCAATAAATAGTGGAGGTTGTATGAAATTATTCCAGTCAGAAACTGACGGGAAATTCAATAATGTAAACTCATTCAACTGAAAACCTGAATTTCAAATCGTACAGCAAAATTTATTACAATGAGATCTGCAGCATTTCTTCTATTTATTTTTACCACTTCTATGCAAGTATCCTCTTCAATCAATGCAACAATTTGACTTTGGCCTGTTTCAGTAGCAAAATGTTTTTTACTCTTAGGAAACTTCCTTGCCATACTCAGTACCTGTATTCTATCTTCTACCACGTCTGCCCCTTGGAAATTTCTGTATTGTCTCTAATTTTCTTGGCTTCCCTGGGAATAAGGTATTGCTTGTGTTTTTCCAATTTTTATAATGAGATACTGAGAATTAACAAGTTCTACTGGAAAGTTAGCAGTGTTTTAATATGCGATTTCAATGAGAATGAAATAATGCACATGCTGGAAAAAAAATGGCAAATTTTTTAGACATACTGAGTGTACAGTTTCGCATAACTTAGGGACACGTTTCCCACATACAGATCCTCACTTCTTCTCTGCTAACTTGCTTTAGTCTTTCCAATATAATCACTCAGGTATAATCATGTTAAATGTTTAATACAGGAAAGTATTCAGTA
The DNA here is from genome assembly GCA_034008185.1 of Gorsachius magnificus. Classification (NCBI taxonomy): domain Eukaryota; kingdom Metazoa; phylum Chordata; class Aves; order Pelecaniformes; family Ardeidae; genus Gorsachius; species Gorsachius magnificus. Next base: position 50,564,854 of record CM067083.1, on the reverse strand, counting down.
ACTATTCAGGAAATTATCACCACTGGAAGTTTTTAGGCAAAAGCTTACAGCTGTTAACCTACACAGAACTCATTATTATCTTGTTAAGACTTGTAAGAAAATACTAAAAGAAAACAAAAATGAAATAATCTATCCTGCTCCTTTCATTCTTGAAATGTAAACTTTTGTGTGCATTCCCCAGCATGATAACTATAATCTGGTGCAGACTCAACAGGTGGTTCATAAGGATTTTGTGACATTGCTTCTGCCCATACCTCACATCTAATTTATTTTTAAGGCATTGTCTTTTTGAGCTTACATTTTTAGTAATGTCTTTGGGCTATTTGTTCCCACAGTTCTACAAAATACCTTTAAGAAAATTGCTATCCATCCACAGGTACTATTCTATGGTCTAGGCATGCACACTGAGTGGAACTAGATCTGAAAATGTGCCAGGATATATTTCCAGTGCTTGTAATCATTCTTTATGCTGTCTAATTTTCATTACTAATTGATTTCTTATCACAGAGTAGTGGTAGAATATTTCTGATTATGTTATCTGGAAAACATAAAAATATGTTCTTCCAGGCACTATGTCATTTAGGAAAATTTGACTTCCTGGCATGATATCAAACAAATATATTAGGAAAAGTATTAATGCAGATATTTCTTCAAATATAAGCTAATAGATTTCTTCTCCAAACACACCGAGGTTCAATAAAAATATATATGCTATTTTCAATCTGCCTTTGATAAGAAGTGACAAAAACAGGGAAGAGGATATGTTTAACATAGGGTGGCATTACACAGTCGTGAGTTCATTCTTAATTGAACAGACTAGCAAAAAAAACAATCCTAAACTGTTAGGAACTTAAACTCTGCAACTTTTCTTCTTACAAAATAAATATATTTAGCTCACATATGGAATTCTCAGAAATTCTGATTTTAATTGAATATTATTCTCACCAACTTTTACTCTGAACTTCAATGGAAGCAGACAATAGGCAAGGTTGAACGCTTTTGAAAATTTTATCTCATATATGTACATATATCCCAGCATTGTCTGGTAAAAGAAAAGGGTAGAAATAAAAGCCTTTATTTATATTATCTTTTGAAAAACACTTCTTATATTAGTTGTTGGTGAATTAATCTTTCCTCAGATATCAAAAAATTCTTGGTTGGTAAAGAAGCAAGGAGCAAAAGAACTATACAGCAAAATGCTTGACTAATTGCACCAGGTCTATCAGGTGTGTAGCAATCTTAACCAGTATAGAACATAAGGGTTTGGGGGGCACAGAAGGGATACTATTATGTACAAAAAGAGTGAGAAATAGGTCAATGTATGTTGGATGAGAAATCAGAATTCATTAGATTAGGAGTATTGTAAACATCACAGAAATAGCATGAGAAAGGAGTACAGTTAAGTGCAAATCTTACTGTAGATAAAGTTTCTAAATCATAAGAAAGCCTGTCTATATATATGCCATTTAATAAGACCTACAATCTCTACATAAGTCAGTTTCTCCTTTTATGACTCAGGCTGCCAGAGCATAAAATGACTCAAAAATTGTTTTACAACCAGAAATCTAACTGCTTAACAAGTTACCAAATGTGAAACAGATCTAAGACAACTGAATCAAATGACAAAATCTGGAAGACTATGACATCAACAATGAGACTCAGAGCTATATTTCAATAGCCTGTGAAACCAACTGCTAAATCAGTAAGAATAAATGTAGATTTTTAAGACTACAGCATGCAAAACAAAGATCAAAGAACAAAGAAAATTTGTACCAATTACACTGTTTATATTTCTCAGGATGACTCTCTTCCCATTTTTCAACAATAACGGAAAAAATGGGAAGCAAAGTATTGTGACCAATGTAATGCCTTCTTCAGAGTTCATAAAGTAAAAATTAAACCATTTATTGTAATTATCAGGGCTGCTAGGAATAACTGCAATAGTGAAATCCATCAAGAGTCATTCTGTATTTCACTCCTTTTCCCTTGGCTTAGAATGAGCACACTGTTGTCTTACTGCTGCAAATCAGATTGTTGTGTTTGGCCTTCATCCTTGCTTTCATAGAAACAGGGTACCCTTGCCTTTGATGTCATTACCCCAAAAGATTGTTGCTTGCATTAAATTCTATTTCTTTTTTTTCTGATTAAAGATGTTACATTTTCTCAAATGACGGTAAATCTAATTCAGAAGACACTGAGCTGACACTAAAATGTTCTGATTAGAAACTGCCTATTATAGAACTAAGAAGACATTAAGGATTACCAGTTGTTTGGTTACATACCCTGAAAGTAGTCTTAATCCTCTATTCAAAACCGAATCTACTATTTACAAATGAAGATGAGAAACTCGCTATTCAAGGAAAGTTCTAAAACTCAATAGGATTTTCATGCTCAATTATAGAAAGACGTTTTCTTTTGAATTTTATTTGGCTAAAAGATGGATCCTCAATCACTCTAGCAAAATTGGGGGATGTGCTCTCAAGGTTATTATCTATACTAACAGCAAGTACATAAGCACTATCAAACGGACAAAGAATAACTGGATATAGAGAACTGTGTAAGACGAAGGAGAGAGACAAACACAAGAAACAAATCTCAGATCTACAGAAGGAATTGTTAGTTTAACTAGAACAAAATTAGACTTTTATTAGTATGAAAACATTTTTGGTTAGTGTTCTGATTAGACTGTAGTTTCAACATGAAGCCAAATGCCAGAATTGCTAGACTACACTTTCTGGGTGAAGAATCAAATAGCATAGAATACTCTCTGCTACAATCATTCTGAATTATTTTACAATTTTTCTTCTCTTTAATGATTAAGATGCATTATATTATGTGTTTTCCATTTCCCCACATTCTCATTATTTGGATTTTCTATGAAGTGGTAAAACATCGAAATATATTTACTCATACATGCTATGAGAAGTTCATTTCACAGAACTCCACTAAAATTTTTCAAAGTGATGAACAAGCAACAATGGACCAGTAAGTTAGATGCTGTACAGAAAGGAATACAAATATAGAAAAAAAGCAATATATTATCTGTACATATACTGAAGAACCAATCTGTTTTAAATGCTAAACGAACCACCAGAGTAACTGTCAAAGACATTTGTCAACTAGAACTTTAAATCAATGTCTTAAACACTGCGTACAAACAACTGTATATGATTAGTCCTTATCTTCCCTTAACTCAATGACAAAAATAGTAACTTTCTTTAGTTCTCTGTATTCATCTGAAAATCCAAAAATGTATTTCAAAGTTGTTCTTACCGATCTGTTTATGCCTCATTTCCTTTTATCTTCCTTTATTTTTGTGCAGACCTATTGAGAATGCAGTTTGGCTGTCAATTTTGAAATACCTGCTGTTTCTTAATGTGTTTAGAAATTTTAAAAATGTGTTGTTTTCACAGTCTATTCTTATATACAAATGGAAAAGAAATTTTAAGTCAACATTTTTATCACTGAGGTATTTTCTGAAGTTTTTAAGGAGCAATTCCTAAAACAGAATCTGCTGAAAGAACAAAATCATGCTGTGAGCAATAGCAAAGCTTTCCTAAAGTGCTCAGTACCTAATTCTATCACCTGACCATTGGGTAACGTCACCTCATGTTCTGCAAAAATGTTCAACAGTGAAGTACCTGGACACTGTTGTCATTAAACGTCTCATCAAATTACCCAGAATAAGATGAATGAAAACATTCTGCTTTTGCTTGATCCTGCATATAGCATATAAATCTAGTTGTTGAAAAGCCACTTCATTGCTATGCCACCATATGTTTCCCAGCAGGAGAGGCTGGAGAAATGAACTCACATTTGAAAAGATTCAAGCCTTCTGTTTAACTTAAGGTTTCATTCTCTGAAGAAGGGTAGTGGGTTTGGAAAAGAAGCTTTGAAGACTTTATGCGTGTACAGAGTTTTGGCACCAGCCAAAAAAGGTTTCATCAAAACTGACATCTCTTTTCTGAGGCTCAATAAATGAAACAGAAAACAAAAAAGCTATAATTTTACTCTTTAAAAGTATCTTTAACTAACTTTACTGTTTGCTGTCAGTGTATAATAGTTGACATCATGATACCAGCAACTCATCAACATCTCAGGAGAAGTGATGTGGGTGATACACAGTCCTTTTTTATGGACCTTCTGTGTGAAATGCTAAAACTCAAATATTGTTCCACACAGAAAAAAAGATGTTTCCAGCCATCCCAACTTCAAGTATACTAAGAAAAAATGTATTATGAAATTTATGTGAAAATCAATAATACAAGCACTTTAGGATGCCTTCTGTTACTCATTTACATAGATAACTAATTGAATTTCATGCTGCCACAAATTTTCAAAAGGTCACAGATTGAAAAATTCAAACCTATGAAGAACTCTAGAAGTTGTCAGGTTTGAAGCTGGAGATTTTGGCAGCCAGGATGGGTGCAGCTGGAGCTCTGGCTACCTGACAAGGCTTTAAGGAGGAAATAGCTCTTTTTCTTTCCAATATGAACTTGGGAAAGGGTGCTCTGGATGGGAGCCAGCTCTCCTACTGTATTCTTCTGAAAAATCCACCTAACCACATTTTTGCCTAACCACTTCAGTTTAATTTAATTATTATTGTTCATAGGTCAGCAATGCTTGAAGCTCTCCGCTAAAATTGGGACTACTTTTTACTAGACTCTGCTCAGAGGAAAAAAAATTACACGAAGAGCCTGCAATAGATAAGACTGATGAGAAAATACAAGGCACAGAGAAAAGTCACCAAAAGGCAAACGGCAGAGTGAATTTCCAGCCTTCCTAGATAATGTTACTATTCTTATGCCCATGCTACTTATCCCGTTCTAAAAGGATAATGTTGACATTTCAAAAAGATAACAATTTGGATTCATAGTTCATATGACTACATATAAATGAGGAATTTCTCCTCCCTCCATCTCAGAAATAACATGTCAAGCTGCCTGAATGATAACAAGGACAGCAGTACATGACCATAGCTCCTACTTATGCTCTTCCCACAGTTATCTTTGGAACAGTAGGAATTTTGGAAATGAATGCTTAGAGCCTACCGCACCCTGCTATGACAGGTGATAACTATGGCAGATCTGCAGCTTTGCAGTTGCATACTGTGTGGTCAGAGAGATGAATATATCTTTTTAAAATGAAGAATGAAATCAATGCTGTTAGTGAATGAGGCTAAAAATAATCCTACAGAATGTCAAATACGCAGAGTTGTCCACCAAGCTAAACACAGTGGAAAAAAAAGCAGCAGCATTATTGAATTAGGTATTGTATCCACAGCCTCACATTCAGCAAAGTGCTTGAGTGACCAGAACAAAATGGTTAGTACAAAAACCAGGAAGGGAAGTCACTCCCAGTAATAATATTTTTAGCATGTTGTGATCAGAAAGAGGAAGATAAAAGCATTCTCTTTCATTTTTGTATAGTTTGCTTAAGTCTATCATTGCAACAGTATTAATTTCCCCAGTTTTTTGACTATTTTCTTTAGAATGACTACCATAACCTTTTCCAAAACTAGATATTTTGATGCAATTTAAGAAAGTTCCCTGAAAAAAATTACCAGCAGCTGTACTTACATATCAAAAGGAAAAGGAAAAGAATTATATAAAACTGTAGCTTTCCCTATAAGACTACAGGAAGATTCACAGGATCATAATAAAATACTGGTTTACAACACTCCAGTTATAACTGACTTTTTCATAATCCCAGGTTAGTACATGCTACTAACATTCATTTGGAGAAAGGAGGGTGTAATTCATTTTCTCCCTATAATTATCTGACATTTTGTAAATCAACAAACTTCAAATGTCAACATCCATTTAGATCAGTGAGAAAGCTGTGATGCCATGAAAATTAAAAGGGATCTCAGGAGGCTCTAGAGTAAAACACACTACAGGAAAAAAAATCAAACCATGAAAATCCAAACCATTTTTTTTAACTGTCCAACTTTATTTTTTTAACCTTTGCTTATGAAAAATAATCAAAGGTAACTGTCAAAGTATAAAAGAGGCCTGGTAGGACAGATATCTTGAATCTAATCATTAATAGTACTTTCATCCTTCCTCTTTCCACTCACAAGCCATTCCACTGACTTTTTAAAAAACTTTTTCTCATGAATGGAAGTTGGCCTTTAGGAGCAAGTAGATAAATGCTGACTTTTAGAATAAAATAGTTCGACAGCTTTGAGCTTTACTGAAAATTAGAAGGGGAAAAGAAAGTCCAACATTTTAAAAGAGCCTTTGATCACAACTGAAATATTTTCATCAGAAACTTTGGCATCTCATCCAGTACCTTTGAAGCTGGCTGTAAAACAAGACAATCCATCTTATTAGCCGGGTAGGAATGCCCTTCAAAGAGTGGTGAAACTATTGCCTGTAAACATCAGTCTATTTGAAATGCCTGCATTTTTACTATATATGTTGGCTTTGTACTTAACTACATCTAAGATGAAAAAAGCATGCTTAACTTGTTTAGAGTCATTAAAGAACATTCTTTCTTTAATTCCAGAGCTACCCTTTTTAGCCAGCTGTGATGAAGTGATGACATACATTGATTATTTGTGGAGCAGCAGTCAAAAGCCTCCTATTAAATTTTGGACCAAATGTATAGAGATTGAGGCTATTATACCAAAATCTACTATTTTCTTATGTTGTTCATGTCCATGTGAGTAGTTACAGTTAAATATCAAAGTCATGCTTTCAAGGGAAATGGAATGTAAGCAGATAAAAAGAAGTTAAAATGAAAACTAATACAAAATTAGGGTTCAAGTACCATTTTTATACAGAAAAGATGTTACCAAATGAGTTTATGAAATCGCATCCAGAGTTTATATTACAGTATTCTATGAAAACACTAGAGGCTTGGAAAAAAAATTCAAAATAAAACATGAAGTGTTCCAGAGATTATTAAAAATTACGTCGTTCTTAAAAACTAGCTTTTGTAGATAATTTATTATTTCTTAAAATACATACCTGTAATTTTATGTCTTAACCAGGAAAATGTAATTCTATGAGACTGCATTCAATGAGAATATCTGTACTAGTCAATGCCACTCTTACTTTTTATATGAAATCTTTCAAATCTGTTCAAAAATATTTTTATATTATTTCAATTATTCTATCTCTATTTTTAAGCTACATTAAAAACTTGTTCCCTCTCACACTATTTGAATTAATTTCTTACAAGATTGTGATGCCACCACTGAATGAACTCTAATTCAGTACCTAAAAAATTATTTATACAGTTTATTAATGGGAGACTCAAACACTGTTGAGGTTACCACAGTTCAAGACAGATGGGGCCTTTCAGTAATCAGGATTCAGCTGGAAAGATATTTAAACATTAATGGTAGCTCAAAGCATTTCCCCTTCTTTTCTATTTGGTTTTTCTAGAGCACTGACTAAGCAAAAAAGCAGGAAAAAAAATTACTCACTCAGATCAAGAAAACATGTAGGAAGGAAATTTTCATTTACAACCAAATTAACTTTTTGACAATATTTCATCAGAGACAACAGTAGAGCCAATGAGGAGTCTGATCTTGCACATCCTTATCTACCTGAAAGTCCATTTAGCAGTAATATTTGCACTGCCAGGTGCTTTGAAAGAGAGAAAATAGATTTTTGCAAACATCCCCTGAAAATACTGAATATTCAATATTGAATTGAATGTGCATTTAGTGATTGTAGGATGCAATAGAAGTTGTTAGACTAAGACCACACCTTGTTCACCTTCAAAATATATGCATAGAATTGTGGAGTTGTCTACAACAGCTTTTACTGTTGGGGTGGCAGGTGATTTGCTGTCCACAGCTCTTTAAAGATATTCCAGATTGTTTTTTGATGAGGGAATTGGTGTCAGAATCAATTTGTTAAGCAAAGTTTATCTTTCTTCCACCATTAAGTAATAGCTAATGAATAGATAGGTAGGGACCACATGCAGAATATATAGGGCAATGTGCCAAAAAGTTAAGAAATACCATCCTTGAGGAACAACAGATACAGTGCCGATTGCCTGTAAATTAAAATAGGAAATGAGACACAAGAAATAAAACTTAAAATCAAAGAATCCTTTCCTTCTAAATCTCCACTGTACATAAATTCAACACAAAGCAAGAAAAATGCCAGCTGTTCAAATAAATTACAGGTCAACACAAAGGAACTGAGTAAGTCCAACCATAGCATACTGTGGCTGTCTGCAGACCCTGAGTCTCAAAAGGTTGGGGGGTTTTTTTGGCAGCTGGTAAAATCATTAGTCCTTGTTGCTCCTGTTTTGAGCATTTTGTGGCTCTGGAGACATGGTTACCACTATGCAGCATGGTGGTGGATCTGACATCACCATTTCCAGCAGTCCTCTCTTTTACCACTCTAATACCTCACTAATGGCCACATGAAGACATTTCGAAAACTCTTTATTTAAACGAAATTGAATGACAGTAGGATCCCTGAGCTAAGTTGTTGCAGTCTTGAAGGTGACTGGAAGTTTTTTCTGAGATTGTGTCCTTTGTTGACAAAGTCTTCAACTACAAAAACCAGTTTGGATCAGTAATATAATCTAACACCTTAATAGCAGCTAGTGAACATATGTTTCGCTTAGGCATATGTTTGTAGGTCCATCTGTCTGAACACCTGGTTCTTTCTGAAACAGATAAATAACAGAGCATTGCTGGTCAGCCACTGATTCATCAGAAAAACCTGGCAAAAATCTTTCTAATCCTCAATATTGTTACAATGGAAACAGAAACTAATTTTCAGTCATGGAATGGACATTAAATAGTCCCGTTTTCCTTTATTCTAGGAGTTTTTGGTAGTAATGCTGAAATTCTTTGAGATTCCTTAATTGTTCATTTTTATTTCCTTCTCCAAACTCTTACAGGTTTAATGAGCTTTCTCTTCTATTGCAGAACCACTTATTAGCAGGGGAAAAAACAAGTGTAAGGAAATTTTCTTCATAATTCCCAGCTAAGGAATGAGCTCCGAAGAGAGGGAGTAATGCCTGGTTAGCTCAGGGGATCAGAAAAGGAACAGAGAGCAGTTTGCCTACAGTAGTGGTCCAAGGCAGAGTATGCTGACAGTGGCCAACAGCTGTAATCCCCATCCTGTCTGTCTGGTAGTTTGTATGAAATGCTTTTGGGAGGAGCTTGGAAAAGCAGGGTCTTCAGCCTAGTTCTCATGTGAAGTGTTCATGGTGCTTCAGCTAAGTCTACCAGCAAGCCCAGCAGTGAGGTCAAGCTGTTTCCTGCCTCTAGGAGCAGTCCTTCCACAAAAAGCAAACATGCAGAAGCAACATAAAAGGCACAAGGATAACCTCAGAGATCTGACTCTTCTAATGTAAAGAACAGTCTGTTTTGAGGGCTGACCAGAGTAGACTTTTTTTCCTTTTTTAAACTAACTCCTTAGAATAAAATGTCTAAAACGTTACAAATGCATGTTGTAAAATAATAATAAAAAAAAGCAGTAGAAAGCTTTGCAAGACTGCTTGCAGCAAAATAAGTCAAAACTGTCCCTTAACACTATCTATTAAGGATAACAAACTGCTTTCGAGTAGCTAATAGTCTCTGTGGCAATTTATGTAAATAGTACCAACAGGAAACCAAAATATGAGCTTGCTTTTCACTTATGAAATGAGAATCCAACATAATTCATGTTCTTTATCCTCATACATTTTAGAAAGTAATGTAACAGAGCCAAATCCCCACCTTTATTGGCTTACAGTCTTAAGTGTTACGGGAGAACATAAATCCCAGCAAAGCCTGGTAACTCCATTGGCCTCTTAGAAAAAGTAAAGAGCAGCCATCCACTTGTCAGACAAACAGCTGGACTGGAAACATTCAAAGCAAATAACTTTCCTCTCAGATTTTAGGCTAATGTCTGACCAAGAGACAACAAGCTTAGGAGGCTTGTTCCAGTGCTTCTGTAATTAGCATAAGCTCATAAGTTACCGGCTATGTGTTATTAGGTCAGCTTTGGCAAACTGGGGACCAGCTGGCAGAGGAAACACAAACTTCAAAGAAAGCTCTCAAATATCCAATCACATAATAACAAAATACTCACTCTTAGTACCTTATCTTGGAAGCTCACGTTGGTTAGATGGTGACCTTTACAAGATTACCTTAACATGGCGGGAAATCAGCCCCTCTGTGAAGTGTTCTCAAATTTGTAATAGAAAATGGCTGCATGACTGATGTTTATGTTCGAAAAAAAAAGGAAAAGAAAAAGGCTTAAATGTCCCCCAGCATAAGCTGAAGCTCTGATTTAAAGCCATTTGACTTTCACAGGAACAATGACAGCTGACTTCCAGTTTACAGTATGCAACACAACACTCTCACTCCATCAACTAGGGCAGGGCAGAATGCAGCTTCCAGCTCCTTAATCTCTTTTTTTTTTTTTCCCTAACATGAATTTGCTCATTTTACCAATATGAATAGGCAGATTCCTTCAAATATTTTCTTTGTTCCCCCCTCCCCTAAACATCTTGTTCTGTCTGGCAATAAAAAGAAGTTTAGAAAAATGACAACGATTTAAAAGATACATTTAAAAGCAATAACTGTTGTTATCCTCTATTTATCAAGCATAGGTGGGAAGTGTCGAGTAGATCTGTTAGCCAGTTTTTCTGTCTTTTTACAGAACTAAAACATTTCTTATGCTGAAAACATCTAGCTATCAGCCATTTATGTATTATTGTACTTACTGAATCCTCAACAGATGTGGAAAATGTTCAGCTGTTCTAGAGAATTAAGAAAAAAACCCCTTCTATTTAAGGATATTAAAGATGCATTATCTTCTTCCCAATGTCAAATTCTGTTCCTGTTACACCAAAGCTGAATTTCTCCTCTTACTGCTCATATATTGCTTTTTGCTGTTCCATCACCATAGCCTGGAATACCATATTCACTTTAGATTGCCGCAGTCCGTATACAGACCAGCTCAAAATAACTTACAGAAACAAACAAACAAACAAAAAAGGCATGAATAATGTGTCACCGGATAATTATTTTTTTTTCTAAAGTCCTTTAATTAAAGCAAGTGGCCAGCCCAGTTGTTTCCAATTCTCCCTAGATACTGAGTACAGAGCTAAAAATAAACATTGAAACATGCATCAATTACATCCTGAAGAAGAAAATTAGACTTGGGTTTGGATTATATGCTATTTGAAGGCACTCTCACAGTTTCCACCACTAATGCAGTGCCATCATTAATCACAGGTCTTATTATGTTATAGAAGATGAGTCTTATTAGTTTTCAAACATTTACATACACAGAATATGTAAGATGTGTTCACATTAGCATTTTGGCTCAGAGTACTAAAGTAGTTCTGAAAAGAATCACCCCACTTCTCCCTTTTTCAGTACAAGGGTCAGGTTTCCAGAGAAGTTTTGGTGCACATTAGCTACATTCCCTGTGAAGAAAACTGAACCAGGTGTGCATGAAATGCACTTCAATCCCTAACACCGAGTGGTCCCTTGGACAACTTTGAATTATATACATGGCACAGAACACCTCAGTCTGAGGACCAGACTACATTTAGCCCAAAATAAAATCCCTGAACCACATATACTAAAGATGTTGGTGCCCCAATACAAAATGCTTGACCTACTGATCCCTTCCTATCCCACTCAGTAATTTGTTAATGTAGACAACAGCTATGGAAGACTACAGAAAACACACTAAGCCTGGACTGAAATCAAACCTCACACAAACAGTTCTGAACACTGTTAGTCAAGCCATGGTAGCAGTAAAACAACACTTCCATTCTCCTTCTTGGAATTGTTTAACTTGTATATTTAGCATAAAAATCCCTATGTGGTATTTTGCATTTTCAGCTATCTTAAATTTAGGTAGCATTCCAGAATACACAGCAGATGCCTATAAAATATTCTCATATTACTTCTACTGGCATCAAGGGTGACATTTATTTACTGCATTTCATCACTGTTCAAAATAACTAGATGTATCAGGCCTATTTATTTTTGACCGATGAGATACAAACAAAGCTCCTGGGATGCTGTGGCACTTCAGGGCCAATTTGCTGCAAGGATCAGAAAATTTTGCAACTCGTCTGTGACAGTGAGAGCTTGAAGATGTGAAGACAGCACAGGCACACATGGGGAATCTGAGCAAAAACATCGTACCCTCTTCAATCTTTATTGCTCGTATAGTGAAAATTTTATATCCCCTTCTGCTAACAAAGCTCTTCCTTTGAGACTGCAATCATAGCTCCTCACGGTTGAAAAATCACCAGGCAGTAAGAAGGACCCTGGATGGCCACACTGAGTGGCTAACATTAGGCTCTGTGCACAGGGCTGGCCCCGCTGCGGTGCGGCGTACCAGTGCCCCAGGCTGAAGGGCTGCATCCATGCCTGTGCCTGGCCAGGCATCTCCTGGACCCCGACTTGAGGTCCCGGCTCCACTTCGACCTGCCGCACCACCGGGACTTGCCCAGCGTGGCTGGCCCTGGCTCCGGCCACCGCGCTGGCTGGCTCGCCTGGCGTGGTGCTTGGCATGGCACAGCATGGGGGCAGCCGCCTCGCTGCACCCTGACAGTGATTCACGGGCATATTAGCTATTGTGTGTTAACTGCCTAATAAAAACACAGGGCAAAAGATACCAAGATACTTAACGAGTGAATTAATCAAACTTCACAGAATAAAGGCTAAGCTCTTCTTATCAGATGTATAAATCTCATCCTGTGAAGTCTCAGGCTAAAGTCTCTTGAGATTAAAAATCCTGAAATTTGTAAATCGGTTAAGATTTACGGTGTTTTCAAAGAACCGATACAGTGGAAGGCAGTTTGAGCAGAGTGTAGAAGTCAGATATAGGTATGGGTGGTGGACACAGAGTGCTTGCAGCTACAACTCTGGATTCACAGCCCATGTAAAGCTCAGCATGATTTGCCTTAAGAGAGGTGCAAGGCACTGGTGCCTCCATCCTGCCACATGTCTGGTCTCACAGCTGGATGCAGTTTGAGATGCACTGAGATGAAAAATAGTATGTGTTGGTTTAGCCTTCACCTGTGTACGTAGGGAAAGGTGAGCAGCACTATAATCTTTACAAATTATCTATAACAAGATAGCGAACTAGAAATAAGAAGCTATTCCTTTTGCTTCATCAGGGACACAAAGGGGATAAAAATACAAAGAAGCTGTTTCTGTTGAAGAAAGCAGCAAGGCAGGATCATTTTCTAAAGGAGCATTTAAAACAAGGTCTCTCTCTCCACTGCCTGGAAGATGTGGGTCTCGGATAGAAACCAGAAGGATTCAGCAGTTCCGTTCCTCACCTTGTTTATCACTGGACTTCTTTTCCTCTTACGATATTTTTTCTCTATGTGAAAAGTGTTTTCAGTTTACCTGAAGTAACAGTCAGGCGAATCCTTTCACTCTTTATCTTTTAGTGTTCCTATCTTTATCCTGCAAACTGTTGATACTTGGATGTATTGTGCTTTAGTCCCTTGCTTCTCATTTTCATTAACATTTTCCTCCCAGCACTTAATGTTTGTCAACTAGTGGCTCTTTGAGTAACACAAAGGGCAAAAGCCATCTCTTATTTTGCTTTGCTACTGTCGCTATACACGCCAGCTTATTACCTTCCTGTACAATTACATGTACTGTTTCAAAGCCCGCTATGGTCTTTAGCGCACTCATAGTCTCTGCTTTCAGCATCTATTATCCTTCTTAAAGACTTCTGCCAAAAAGGCAATCCTACCAACTTCAGTTTTTAAAAATGCTTATTTCATGGTTCTATGTCTCTGGCTGTTTCACAGTAGTCTGTCTTTACCCACTTAAGTGCCTCTGGGAAGCTCAAATTTATATCCAGAAAAGGCTAACACATGTAGGCGTATCTCAAACGTATTTTAATTGCATCTACCTCAGGTAGCAATCACAACGGAAATGCAGAGGCATAAGATTTTGTACAGCTTATGTGCTCAGGCAAAGCTTCTGAAGCCTCTGCCCATGTAGAATTGACATCGCGACCATCACCTGCGCTAGCCAGCCGCAGGGTACAGCTCCAGATGCTGCTAGCATGGTAACCCGAATAATGTGCAAACCCTTCATTCCTTTGGAGTGGAGCTTCAGGAAAGCCACCAAAATAAAGTCGTTAGCTAATGTACTGCATTTCCAAATAATTTGCCAGTAGAAGAAGCTGACATCTCTAATTTGAAATGCCAGGTCAATTAAATGTTTCATAAAGGGATCAATAAATCCATAAAGTTTGGAGATATTTTGGGGTATATTTTCAGTTCAGTAGCGGTAGTCCTATTTGGACTGAATTATCAACTGGGTGGTTAAAAACAGCAGGGCAAAAAATGACAAAGAATGAAAGATGAGCAAAATAAACACACAACACTAAAAGCCAACTATGCTGGATGAAATTATTCCAGATATTAATTCAGCTGATACACAGAATGCACATTCAGTGATTATGATTTAATGTCTTATCAACTGAAATCCATCTTTACCATTATATGTGATAGGCAAACACCATGAAGGTAAAATTTTATGCAAAAGCAGAGAAATAAACAAATCATGAATCAGAAATGTACTGGAAAGATGGTGCCAGAAGAGTTATTCATGTACTAATCAATAGAAAGTAAAGTAAAAAATAACATACAACCCCAGAAAACAGTACAAAAAGTGAGAAAAACTAGCCAAAATCTATAAACCCAGCCCAGCACACTGATTCAACTCTAATTTTGTCAGTATTTGCTCACAAGAATATTCTGATGCATTGCCCTCGAGAAAGTACACACTAAAAAGAGCTAAAATAAAGAAGTAACTCTCAGAACATGCACAGAATGATTTAATCACAAAGCGAGCTTTAGAGAAAGAGTATGTTTTTTGCCTTTTCTATTTACATTTTAAAGAGTTTAAGTTTATACATTTTATTCAATAGATGACAAACTAGAAAAATCCATTACGATCTAATGTGAAATTTCATGAAAGCATCCCAGTTCAGTCTAACAACACTTCAAAGACAGATTTACTTAAATCCGGTAAGTAGGATTACATGCAGATGTCAATCAATAGGTGCTCCATATCTATCTGTATTTAAAAAAAAATTGAAATGTCACGCTTAATAATTACTTTTTAAATGTCCTTCTTATCTAACATGGCTTGAATAAAATTGTGCAGAAACATGTTACGGTATGCCTGTGCTCTGCAGCTTGAGAGTAAC
Source organism: Gorsachius magnificus (assembly GCA_034008185.1). NCBI lineage: Eukaryota > Metazoa > Chordata > Aves > Pelecaniformes > Ardeidae > Gorsachius > Gorsachius magnificus. The sequence goes on along the minus strand of CM067083.1, from coordinate 50,549,684 downwards.
ATTAAGATATCACCTCCAGTTTCAATGTGCACTCATGTTTGTTAATGAAACCCATTTTTTGCCTTGAAATTCTGGGTATCTTGTATACAGACAAATTACAAAAGATGCAAAAAAAAAAGTGTCCAGGCAGATATAGGAGTAAAAAAAAAACAAACAAAACACCACTATAGAACAACTATCATAAATATTTTTTTTAAATATCCATGCATGAAAAAATTAAAGAAATCCAGACACAATTAAATGCTAATAGTATTTCGCTTTCAGAGTTCTCTACTAGAATAGACTGAATATGAAAAGATTTAAATGAAAGTCTAAAAAACACTTCAAATTTTACAGTTAAAAGTTCTTTTAAGAGGTGGTGCATGACACTGTTACTTGGTATTTGAAGTCAATGCAGCATAATTGACTTAATACTGTTGTTCTTTAAAAAAAAAATTGGCATACTCACAAAGAAAAAAATCTCATGCAATCCAACAAGCTTAGGTTTTTCAGGGGCCTACAGTGAAACAGTAGTTTCCTAACAACTGGAAACTACTCACTTCTGCCTCCTGTTTATACAATGCTGCCACTGCCATCTTTGTGCAAATCATTTAAACTGAGTGATCAATAAATTCTAGAATCATAGAATCATCTAGGTTGGAAAAGACCTTTTAGATCATTGAGTCCAACCATTATCCTAGCACTGTCAAGTCCACCACTAAACCATGCCCTAAGCACCACATTCACCTGTCTTTCAAATACCTCCAGGGATGGGGACTCAACCACTTCCCTGGGCAGCCCGTTCCAATGCTTGACAATCCTTTTGGTGAAGAAATTGTTCCTAATATCCACTCTAAACCTCCCCTGGTGTATCTGGAGTCCATTTCCTCTCGTCCTATCGCTTGTTACTTGGGAGAAGAGGCCGACCCCCACCTCACTACAACCTTCCTTCAGGCAGTTGTAGAGGGCAATAAGGTCTCAGCTGAGCCTCCTTTTCTCCAGGCTAAACAACCCTAGTTCCCTCAGCCACTTCTCATAAGACTTGTGCTCCAGCCCCTTCACCAGCTTTGTTGCCCTTCTCTGGACACGCTCCAGCACCTCAATGTCTTTCCTGTAGTAGGGACCCAAAACTGAACACCATATTCAAGGTGTGGCCTCACCAGTGCCAAGTACAGGGGGGCAGTCACTTCCCTAGCCCTGCTGGCCACACTCTTTCTGATACAAAATCCTTCCAGTGCAAGCATTTCTCTTAACCAGTCAAAGGGTCACAGTAGTAGGCTTCTGGCCAACGTTCCATGCTGCTGGCACAGCCAACTTTCTATGGCTATCTGTTTGTCAGTGATAAATGCAAGAGGCAGCTTGATTCTAGGATTTGACTGTAAAGGTGCCACTGTGTATCAGGAACTCACCCCCAACGTATAATGGGAAAGCCAGCAAAGTGGCAAATTTGCAGCTTTGCCCTTCTGTTTTTCTCCAGGACATAATTCAGCTAGATACATTCTCTTACAAAATGCAGCAAGGATTTGTGGGCTGTGTATGCTCTTTCACGGCTATCAAAGTGCAGCACAAATTGAAAGTTAAAAAAACATCCTAAACCACAATAACAATGAAAAAACAGTATGATGCATGTTACTTGTGAAATCATGATGCTGTGGAATATTTAGCTGTACTAATGAAAGGAAGGGAAGTGACTACATAAGGCTTTAATTTTCCTTTACAGTGGTCAGGTATACTCATCTCTCCCATATCTCCCTGCTCAATATCCGGGAGAAGCAGCACCTGAGAGTAGAAACCGAACGGGAAAGGAGTTGACAGTGCAAAGACCCAACGGTGCCGCTGAGATGATCACAGTACACAAGCTCCCTTAAGTACCACAGCCACAAGCGAATTGCTTTAAGCCCACGGAATATCTCCTTCTGACAGACTGGCTGAACAAACAGATGCCTTTACAACAGTGCAAGCAGCAAGGTAAAAAAGGACTGTACACTCAGTGAAAGAAGCAGCGTTTCTCGGAGCCCCTTCATATCTTACTTATCTGCCCTTCCCTGGAAGCTCATTGCCTGATCAGCCCCTGCTCTCTCATCCCCATACTGAGAGACAGACAGACAAGCACTCACTTAAAGTTTGTTCAAACTAATGAAATACAGAAAGCTATCAAACACTGACGGAAGGACTTTCTACTACCTGGATGATAGCAGAACTTGAGTATAAGTTGGGAAGCATACCAGCCCTGCTTCATCTACACATGCACCTTTTAGAGAATGGGTCTGTAATCTGTAAATTCCCTGATTTACTCTAGGGCAATTACCAAAAAATTCCACCGGTGCTGGTATTGGTTCGGCAGAGCCTCATATCCTATACTGGAATCAGAACTGTGTTTTGATATGCCTTACTTTCAACTGAGGTTACTGAAGAGAGGCTCAGGAACCTTTAGGATTCTTTTGCTTGGAAGAAATGTAACCGCTATGAGTATTTGAACTTCCTAGTCTTTAGCTGTAGTTGTAATTGCTGTATTTGTAATGGGACTGAATGCAATTTTTTTCTATTCAAAATTTTACATTCCTATGTGCCAAAATTTCAAGGGCATAAAATCTTGCAAGGCCACGTGGGAAAAAGGAGAATTAAATTCTGTAAGACAGTGTCCTAGATACTAATTTGGGGGGAGAAGTACTGGAATGATTTTGTGTAATGTGGTGGTGTCATCAAGCACCAGAGGTATTTAATTAACATCTATTTTATTCTATTACATCTTACTTGAAGCTGAAAATCATGCATGAAGAATTTTTCTTGAATCCTCTTAGTTTAAGCTAATCAAGTGTCTAATGCTTGATAGCTGGAAAAATTAAATTGCAAATGTGTTCTTAAAAAGAAAAACTAATTCATTTACAATGAAAATCACTGGAAAAAAATTAAAAACCCCACAGATATAGTATACATATTTTTAATCTCAGTTTTATATTTCAGGGCCCACATTCACAGCGGCTCTTGATGCTACCATAAACGAAATACTGTTTTTTTAAAGGTGGAATAAAATACAAGAGTTTATTAATCTTTTATTAAAACATATAAGCCAATAGTGAATAATAACATCCAGCATCACTAAATGCTTTGGTTAAAGCCAACAGTTACATTTAAAATTGGTTAAAGCCAACTTACAGATAAAACAATTTGAGTTACAAAACTAGAAGATAATAGCGAGTATCCGTTGTCTGCCAAACCGGAAAAACAGAGTCTACACAGGGCTGCCCAGGAATCTTTCAGCTACGCATTTTATCAGAGAATGTCCATGTGTTCAAACCAAAACTGTAGAAGCATGCTAGTTTCAATGATTTCTTTGTAGGGAAAGGTTTCTTCAGTCAAGAATGAAATCTCTGGTGTAAGTAAGATCCATCCACTGGCCGCCCTGGAATCCCAGACTCTCACGTCACAGCCTGAACCAGAGCCTGTGCCTGGGTGCAGGTCCCAGCCAGCTGCCTAGTGCTGCACTGGGGCACTTTGCAATCGATACCTGAAGTTTTATGTACCAGTTACATACGTTATGATCATTTCTACAACTCAGGGGTTAGGTCAGTCAACTGTAAACAGGAAGATTCAGATTCAGAGCCTGCCTTGAATTCCCTCCCACCTAATACTACCTGCAAAATCTACCTTAATTTGAATTATCGAAAGACAAAGGAAAGAAGAAAATATTCTGGCACTTTTTAAACAAAACTAACTTCAGAGAAGCCTGCAATGGAAACAGTGCATATAAGTTTGATGAAAGAGTTTTTAATGGTATGTCTGTGTGCAGGTAGAAATGCTTTGTGGAATTTGTACTGTAAAAAGAGGAAGGTTTTTTCTTAGGTTTGCTCTTGAACATTCAGAATTTCTGTCAAAAATTTGTTGTCCAGACCTCTAGCGGATGGAAAAGTCTGTGTTTGTCAAGACTGATAAGTCTTTGCAGAGTTCTAGCAAATATTCAGAAGTGTCTTATGCTGGTGAAAAAACTCCTCATGATATAGCATTGAAACAAATCTCTGAATGGAATATCAATATAAGATGCCATAAGACCTGTGTTTGCATAAGGACTTTACCAGCACTGCTGAATCACTTGTACTTTATCCACTTCTTAACATACACAGCTATCCCTGCAATTTTCTAAAAGCAGATCAAGCCTCAGTCCATGTGTATTGGCCAATTATTCTGTGTGCTAGTTATGGCTTAAAAGAACACAAAATGGGAACAGAATAAAAAAAGATAATTCAGAAAAAAATACTGGGCCAACTGAAGGCAGTGTGAGGATGCATAAGGAAAAATGACAACAGCAACAGTTATTCCAGAATATGCTTGAACCACTGCCAATTAGCCTCCATAGGTATCTGGATCATGTTTCCCTGGTGTACAAGAAGTACACATCTTCCTGTTTTCTTCTAAGAATGAAATAAATGCTTCCATTTTCTGTGTGAATACAGATGTATTGACAGTATTGATACAGAACTCATACTTTCCCTCCGATACAAAATTTCTGGTACCTCCAACATAATTTATTATTTTAAAATTCAGAAAAAAGTAACCAAAATAACAGCACATTACCATGCAACAGTAACTGACAAACAACTACTGACTTGTTTGTTATTATGCAGTTGGAAATTAGTGTCCTTTGTTACTTTCTCTGACCCGTAAACCCTTCGGGGTTGGACTAGATGACCTCTAAAGGTCCCTTCCAAGCCAAAACATGCTATGATTCTATGATAAACCAGCAATTAACCTGTCTTCACACAATTAAGCTTATAAAAATAAAGGACACTTAAATTCATAGTATGGAAGAAGTAAATGAGTCTTTCAGATCAGGTACCAAATTCTAGAGGGGACGTCATACTTAAATGAATTTTGGGAAGAACTAGCTTACACATCCAAACCCCAGTGTCACTATGTATTCTTTGCATACCTCTTTTTTACTTCAGATGGGTACAGTGTGTTTGTTCATTTTGTGCCTAAAACTACCTATAAAATCCCTGTATACTAATAGACAGACTCTGATTTCTCTGGGTTTTGCATTTCTTGCTTTATCTGTTAAAAATATTCCTACCACATATTATGTAAGTGGAGATACAACCTAATTAAGGCTGCCAGTTAGATGATCCCATTTTCACTCGATTATAACTCAGCACTTACTCCAGCCCTCCAAGACAGCAGAAATGCATACCTCTGGATGCAGGACTAGAGTCTGATTAGTCAATAAGAAATCTGTATCAATACACTCTCACCCCCTTCAGCATTAGCAGCACACTAAAACACTCAGGGTGCGGCTCAGGGGCCAGCTGTCTAGTTTAAGAATTCAAGTCTCCAACATCCCTAAAGACACTGTGAGACAAGGGGTTTGCAGTAGTACAGTTTATCACAGCTTCCTTCTTTTGTCTTTTAAAAGAAATAAGGAATTGTCTGCAATAGCCTACTTGATAAGCACACTGAGGTTGCAAAGTCAAGCACTTGCAAGTTGGGAAATGCCAGACTTACCGAGTTGCCTGTGTAAATGTAATTCTCCCCTCACTAAATTCATATCTATGCATTGTGATGTAAATTTTAATTACCCCATTGGATACTAATTTTTCCACAGGACATCACTCAGCCCACCAGATGAATGCAGAAGGGGGCTGAATTAATGTTGTACTGACAGTCATAAAAATGCCGTTTTCAATTTGCAAGTGCTTGACTTTGCAACCAAAGTTACATTCTTTTGACACAAATCTGAATGAAATTTGAATTATATAAACATACATAGATTTGAAGGAATAATGGATCAAGAGGGCGATGAATTATTTATATATGACTGCATCAATATAATTAATAAGAATAGCAGGAGGTGTTAATATCTGCATGGTTGACTATACTTTGCATACACAAAGTCATCATCATAATTTAGATATTTCAAAGCATTTCACAAAACCACAGGATTATTACTTGTGACCTTAACCCTTCCAAGATAATCTGCAGAAACCGCAGTATAACAAAGATAATGAAGACCAAAAAGGAAAACTGGTAAGCACCAAAATGTGCTGCTTATTCTTCAAGTTTAGCATATTCTGAAAGCGGAAAATATCTGTCCTTCTGTAAAAGGTAAGTGGATGTCTTTCTAAGATGCAATGGGGTTATACTGGCATTGGTTCTACAAAAATATCTGTATATAAAAGATACAACTGAAAAAGAACCAGAAACTGACCCAAGAGATGCACTAATGTCAAAAGCTCAGCCCTACGGCATAGTCAGTCATCTGGAAAATTAAGCCTATATTTAGTTTACATTTTCATGCTTTTATTAGCAAAAATCAGCTATGGCTAAAACAATCACTATCAGGCTAAAATTGTTATGTCAGATTAAATGAGTTATTTTAAAATGGTATTTGCTTGTTTATGCACAGAAGTGAGTCTAATTTTTTCCCCAATTTACAAATCTCCTCCTAATTCAAGGCCATATAACTTATGTCACATCAAAAGTGTAGTTCCTTTTGTCTCATTGCTTCTTTCTATGTTGCATCATGTTGTGATTAACTACACTGTCAAATAAAAACATTATGGAAATGTAAATAAAAAGGTTCTCGTTTGGAAAACAAATCCTCACTGTTGTGCTGGGGTTTTATATACAGCGCTGAATCCTGCTTCAAACGCTTCCGTTCAGACAGAGAACAGATCTCAGTAACCAAGATCTTGTTTTGTTTTGGGTTTTTTTTGCTTTACCATGGACACTTTTAATCTCAGACATTCTACTACATACAAAATAAAATTCTTTAAGAATAAATAGTGATCTAGTAGATAGCTAAAGATATGTGAAATAGGAGCTCAGTTCTTTGTTTCTCTTACAACACTGAACTGCTTATTTCTTTTCCTTCTAGCTAGCTGCTCTGAAGGAAGTTTTCTAACAGTCTCTACAAAGCCAGCAGGAATTTCTAAAGAAGCAGCTGGTTTTTTATTAGAAATAAAACTAAATTATACAGAGTGTCTTACGTCACAGTCATACTATTTCTTTTTTAAAGTACACTGTCCCATCTTCCAAGCCTCATAAAAAAAACCAAAACCAAACAAAAACATGTAAAGCACTGGAGACTGCATTCAGTCTTCAATAATTGCTTCCACACACGCTGCTCCGTGGATTCACAAATTTATTCTGTCGGTACCAAATCTAGGATATTTCTCCTCAGCCAATCCTGCTGCTTCCTGGTCCTTTTCCCAGAGTCCATCCCCTCTGACAGCCATCAGCCTCACGGTTAGAAAGCTGGTACTTCCATGGTTTCCGAAAACACAAGTAGCAAATTCACCCTCCTCTTTGAAAAAGACAACTCTTTGGGGAAGCAAATTTAATGCAGGACATTAAGTAAACTGATGCTGTCATTAGTGTAAATGTCAAGTTCATTATAACAGATGTTTCAGCTGAAGATTGCTACACATTAAAATCTAAAAACAAATGCACAGAGCATTCACCATTTGATTTAGTGTGTCTGCTTCCATGCTCTCAAGAGCAAGCCAGAAGCAGCTCCGGGCATCACTGCCCTGTCCTTACATAGCAGGGGCAGCCTCCTGCCTGGGACGTTCCTGAAATGCGTCCTGCCCCCAGCCTGCTGAGAACAGCTTTTATCAGTGCTTGAACATGTAAGATGTTGGTGAAGTAGAGAACACGAAAGCTACTGCTAATACAGTTAGAGACTGAAAGGAGCTTGGCAATAGTAAGAAACCTCTACCATATTGCATGTGTCATTACAGGAACCTCTTCATTTGGAGGAATCAGGTGGCGTGAATCTAACAAGTGAACCTACTTTGGATCTTCACATCGAGAACAGCATGAAGCCCTTATCATGAACATGATTCTGAGCTCTTGATTTTTACCAAATCTAGAGCACAAAAGCTGCTGCTTACCAGCAAGTGTAATACAATGCAACAATAAAATAATAACAAAAAAACTGGTCATAAAAAAAAAAAAAATAGGTAGTTTGAAAAGCAACTTAAATGTCTTCATGGTTTATCAGTTTTCATACGTCTGTTATTTACAGAATTTAAAACTGCAGCTGAAACTTTCAAACAGTAGCAAGAGTCTGAAAGATACAAGCTACGTGAAAAGGATCACTCTACAGGATCTCACAGTTTACACAGCCACAGTTATATTTATATGGAGTCACAATACTACTTAGAGAGCAAATTCGTTAGCCTTATTCTGTCTGTCATTTCATTTGCTAAAATGCACTCCTCCCTTCTGATATGCCAGCCAGAAACCACTTCAGACAGGATCAAATGCAGAATATGTTTTGTCTCAAGATGAGAGAGTTCCATGGACGAAGAAGTAATTTATGAGCCTATACATGACAATGCAACAAACATTTATACACAAAATGTGACTCAGTTTCAAGTATCTGGTCACAGAAAAAGGCTAAATAAGCACCAGAGCCATAAAGACAGATGTAATTTATAGGCTTGGAGGCCAGAGTTAAAGTTTTGAGACCAGAATTAAAGCTCAGAAACCAGAGTTAAAACAACAGTTCAAAAGCAATCTGCACTTTAAAAAACATCTTAGCAATTTCATTTAATGTATAATTTCAGCTGACTGAATAGAAAAGATCTGTAAAGTCTTGCAAACATTCTTGCAAAAGTCTGAACATGTACTTGGCTCTAGTGAGACCAACCTCACATGTAATCTTAAAAGTTAGGTCCATGCTCTTGCAGATCCAGCTGCAGCACCCTACAGTTTACAGCTGAACACAGTAATACACAATTTCTTGCTATTTGACACTTACAGCTTCACTGTTGTCAAATGTGTACTTAATTGTTTCTGTTCTGCTAAGTCTATTACATTGTCTGCTTCACAGTATCGCTAAAATTTACTCCAATCAATGAATTTTTCATGCAATAATCCAATAAAAACATGTATTTTATATCTAGCAGTATAAGGGCCTTTCAAAACTAATCCATCCAAAGCGGAGACAAGGATTTAATGCATATGATTCAGTTCTGAGAGAGCAAGAAAGCACGGCTGAATTTCCTTTTTACAAGGTGTATGCATTTATGCCACTGTAAAAGAAGAAATAAACTAGTTTTATTTTCACAACTGAAAACAAGTTCTCAGTTGAGTGGCTTTCATTGAGCCAGCACATCTAACAAAATACATTATCAATGAAAATAAGATTACTGCATAACCCAGCCTTTTTTCCCCCTCAATTACTCTAGCATCTCTCACTTTTTAGCTGTGTGAATACATACTTCTCATGATAGAAAAAATTCCCACTTCTTTTTTCTGCTGCAGAGATGACCTGCAAAGAATAAATACTTGTGGGCTGTTTTTTGTTTTTTTTTTAATTATTATTTCTGATGGAGATGGGTTCATTTGGAAATTGCTGAAATTCCACTGATACTTATTTTTTCCAACAGCAGAGAGTCCTTTTGACCCGTTCATTCTTTCCCTGGAAATCACAACTGATTTACTTTAGATGCTGAAACTCCTTAAGCCATAATAATAATAATAAAACCCCAAAACTTAGAATAAGAAATACTTTGACACCGCTTACTTGAGAATAACAGACTGCATAATTTCAAGCTCTCCTCTCCTGAAGAAAGCCACCACAGATTAAAAAAAAAAAAAAAAAGACAAAATTACTTAAAAGTGAAATTCAAATGTGAAATGATTTGGGTTATCTTTAAGGTGAAGTGGTTTAAGGTCACACCTTTTTCTGGACTGAGAAAAAGAAGAAAGGAAGGTTGCTTTTCTACTTGTGTGTGTGTATATATATATATTTATTATTTTTTTTTTAAGTGTATTCTTATTTACTCTATACATCTTTTCCTTGAACGATACTTGCTGGGTCTGCCCTCTGCATGTAGTTTTCACTGAAATAAAAGTATAGTGTATGCTGCAACCTTTCTCTGCTTTAGACTTTCCTGAGTGTAATGACCCCAGTACCAGCTCTGCAGCTCTCAAGGAAAGTGATATTCTGAAAAAAATAGTCAGCCTTCTGCTTAAACGCCATGGAAAGTGGTCTGGTAGCCACAAACAGAACAATTTTTGTAGCTTTATAACGATTTTTTTTTATCACTTAGACAGGGAGCTATCACCCATGGTGAAAGTGCTCATTTTCTAGCTCTCTTGATTACACATGTGAACAGAAAAAGAGTGTTCTGGAAGGGATTTTTCTGTTAATGAAAGAAAAGAGAGCTTTCCTGGTACCTTAAAAGTGAGGGGACATCTCAGTTCTGGAAGCGTACAGCTTAGCAAAAAAAGCTGGCAGTTAATTTCCAGACTTAACCGAAATTCAGACAACACTCAGGTGCTCTAAAGGGGATTGTAGTAGAGACCCTGTCCTGAAAAACAAAAGGGGCAGGTCAGGAAAGTACATGAAACATCAGCTGGGAGGAATGGCTTTCTTCGTATACCATCCTGCTGGAAGTCATGACCATAGGTTCAAAGGGCTGGTACATTAATGACGTAAGGACTAGATTAATGTCCCACAGCAGGAGTGGGTCTTTCATTACCAGGGGCAAGGGAAGAAATGCACAGAAGAGGGGCCTCCAAACAAATCCTTATGGGATCTTAGGGCAGAAAAAGAGTAATTTCTCCACGTAGAGGAGGTATTCAGGTACAGCTGCTAATATACTTTGTGAGAAGTGCCACCATGATAAGCAATGTGGAACAGCAAGGCTGTGTGAAAGGGGGCAGCTGATGCAGACACGCACTACACTGAAAATCTGGATTTACCTGATGAAAATGTCCCTGCTATTAATCATGCCTGTCCTGACTGTGGACTGGCAAGAGTAGCCTATGGGTAGTAGAATAACCATATTGAGGCCTATTTAATTGGATGATCGCTGTTTTAGATAGCAATTCAAGAGCAGATCCCCCAGAGGCTGTTGGTTTAAAGAGTTTGTTAATGAAGGAAAAGGGTTTACATTTTGTGTTGAAATTGTTCATAAAGCCTGCATGGAAGTGCAGGCAAATGCTAGTGGCATGTGAGAGTTTCAAAGTCAGTTTATGTCTGCAGTGTCCCAGACAACAGATGATGGGGCCAACTAATTTGCATGGGAAGGAATAGCAGCAAAGGCAGAAAAGGAAGTCCTCATTAATAAAAGAGGACTACAGTCCCAAGGAGGCTTGCCAGCACTCTGCAATTTCTAGCCATGTGAAAGGCTTTCATATGGAAGATCTGGAGTGACCTTTCATTATAGACTGCTTTTAACTTAAACAAACTTTCTTCCATGAAGATGGTGAATATGGAGTCCCATTTCTAAGAACTCATTAACATGGTTTCCTAAGAGGCTACGGCATCAGTGGGGAGCAAGGAAAAGGGCTTCTCTCTGATTCTTTTCAAAACTGTTAAGGTTAGTAATTGTGCAGGGTTCCAGGAATTTACTCCTTCAGGGAACAAGACAGGAAGAAGAATCAAATTCATATAAAAATCAAAAAGCAGTCATCACAGGCCCATCAATGCAATAAGATAGAATAGATAGATCATACAATTGGTAGATAATGGAATTTATAATAGATAATTGTGATAGAGAATGGAATTTGTGTTACGTGCTAGAGCAGCTTGGACGCACATCACAAATGGTACGATTATCTTCATGAAAGAACAACATGAAAGTCAACTACTGGAAACACCACTCAGTAAAGCAAAACAAAATACTATATCCATAATTCATAATATCATACAAGAATATACAAAAACAAAGATATAGTACTTACAGAACAAATGCTAATGTAATAAAACAAATACTATAGAGTGGACAAGAAACTTCATTTAACCTAGATAATACTGTCAAATAGGTGGCTTGAATATCATCCTATCCCCTAGCATGACTCTTCAAGGAAAAAAACCCATAGATTTTTTAAGAAAAGTTTTGCAGGGAATGAATTTTTCTTTTCAAGTTTAAATTCATGTGAGACAATTGGGAAAGAAGAAACAAAACATTGCATTACTAATGCCTGTATTTAAAATCCAGAGAGGGCTGTTGCAACTCACAAACTTGATCATGTGCAACTTGGCTGTCTTCAGCTCAAGGTAAGAAGAGATGGATTCTAGGTGGAATGTTGTGAACTACAGAATAAAGGTGGAGAACAAAACAGGATGGTTTAAGTTAGAACAGTCTGGAAAGTTGACGGTGGTAATTTTCCAGTGGCTGTTTCTTCAGTCCCTGTTTCTGAAACTGAAATTTTATTGATTCCCACAGCTCATTCCTTTAGTACCTTCGGCACAGGACACAGCTGTCTTTTTCCTATCGCCTAACCTAGGATACTCAGCTGGTAGCTGTAGACATCATCAAGCTGTTTGTTTGCTGACAAGGTCCTAACTGATCTGGAAAAAGCAGGATGCTGCTCTATGTTCTCAGCATGTGAAGATGCCAACTGACATACACTGCATTCTGGAGTCATACAACTATGTCATACACGTAAACAAGGAGTGCTAGTCCTTGAAATCAGTAAGACACGAATGTGTGTGTGTGCTAACCTGCAAGATAATGAGTGTCTGCCAAACTAGAATTTGGTATGCAATGCCAGAATCTTGCATGAAAGGGGAAAGTCATTATGAAAATAAGCAGATACACTGTCAAAAGACTTTTCACTTAAAATATATTCAGAAATTGTAAATGCTTTGTACAATAGTATTTCTGCATGCATTAGAATTTGTTTTACTGGGGAACACTAAGGAATACATTTCTATTCCCTGACATTTGCTAATAACTAAGAAGTAATTGATACTAATCAGTGTTAATGCCTGCTATTAGAAATCACAGACTAAATAACAGCATTATGCCATACAGACAATAGCCAACATTGTTACAGAAAGACATTTAGCACTTAGAAAAAATAAATTTTTATGTATACTTTCTAATGACTGTCTAATGAGGGATAGTTTATGCTGAATCAAAAAGTACATAGCTTCATAATTACTTAATATAAACACATTTATTGACAAATGTGACTAACTGGAAAAATATTTGCCAGAAATCCACATACTATAGGGACATAGAGAATGGTGAAGGCATAAGGATAGCAAGTGTTTTAGGACTGGCCAGGCTGAAGTGGGAAGGAGGATAAGACAGAATGAAACCATCTGCCGAGGCAAGCCTGGGGAAAGAGGGCCCAGAGAAAAGAAGCAACAGGAGCTCCAGAGAACAGAGCTTAGTAGGGGAATTTCTAAGAGCTAATTCTACCAAAGTGGGCCAAAGTACCTCCATTACAGCCCCAGTAAAATCATCTTAATCTATTTTTAGGTCTTGCATTTAGCTATCTACTTAAAAGAACAAGAGCACTTGCTAGCTTTCTACAAACTTAATTCACGTTTTTCCTTGCTGGGCCAGGGGATTGAAGTCTGAAGAATATTTCTTTTCAGTGAAGCAGAGTGCATGCAAATGTGTGTCCATGTTTGTTTTGAAAGAAAATGCTGTGTTTGGAGAGGGAAAAATTTCTTTGTTCCTTTTCTGATTGCTGTGTTTCTTCTATTGATTGAAAAGGGAACAAGCACTGCAGAGAAGTTATTTGTTTAATGCCGTAGAAAGAGAACAATGCTCTCTGTAAATGAATATCAAAATAAAAACCTTCTCCAGTTATTTTTAATTAGCAGCAGTCATATTTTAAGAGTGATTATTATATGCCACCTAAGTGTCTGATATAAGCAGACATCTCCTGTGACCTCTTTAAGAAATGCTGCAGCATGGGATTTCTTTTTTTTTTGCCTGGTTTTAACAAAGAAAAAGAGACTGAATGGGATCACAGAAAGGAGCATGAATTTCAGTTACCTTCGTCTTCCCTATCACTTTCAATTCAAGGCTTAGTTTGGTCTTTCTACCAGATCCTGAGCTTTGGTATTTTGCTCTAAGGATTCGAATTTTCATAATATTATGTGAGCATTTACCTACCCAGAAAAATTCTACCAAATAAGGTAATAGCAAGTCAAATTCCCACATGGATCATTTTATTCAAGCTCCTAAGGTTTTATAGTTTAGTTTCAACCATCTCAAAAGTGAGGCAAGCGAAAGCAAAACAACCCTTTCTTATACTGGAAGAAGACTATCTGCTTAGCATGTGGCAGTAATGGCTATGCTACCTGCTAAATTTGATTGATTTAAAATCACATCCAAGTATAAATTAATATCTATGTATATATTTCTTTCCTTGATATGCTTAACTGCCCAAGTGTGGTGGCAGAATTTAAAATATTATGTTTTTTTTTCATTCTGCAGAGAAATACCCAATGGAGACAATATCAGATGTGTTCAGTGACTGGGTGGTATTTTATTAAAAAAAACAAACATTTTGAGAAGGACTGAGTAGGACTTTTCAGCTGTTTCCAAAAAGGCACTTTAGTATTTTGACATGAAGGTTCCTGTTTCCTAACCTGAAGAGAAATAGCAATGTTGTCACAAGGAAGGACATACCTTTACCTGAAAAAAAAAAAATATATGCAGATAAAAACCTATGGTATGTATATTGCCTCAGAACATAACATTACAGTAGCTCTTGCAGTTACCCACATAATTTTATACATTCTTCAAAGGCTTCCTAAAGTCTGTATGTTCTTCATACTCCTGTCAATGAATTGAGTCACACAAAACTTCCAACATGGCATCTCCAGAATTTGCGGAGGTAAAATAAATAGCGTAAATTATGCAAATATTCTGCCAATGTGCAGTTGATAAAATATTTGTCTGAAATTAACAATTTCATTCAATTAGTAACTAACTGAAAAGTAATACATCATATACTTAAAATGAAGACGGGAAGTAGTATGAGCAATTTAAGAGTTTCTTCATGTGGAGGGTGGTTGGATTATGGAACAAGTGACTCAGGCCAGAAATTTAGCTGATGTTTATTAGTTCAGGAAAGAGTTAGCAACAAACACGCAGCAACAAACTATATCTTTGTTTGCAATAGAGACATACAGATCTCATTCATATTTCATAAATTTCACTATTTTCTGAACTAGTCTTTTCCTGGCATTTAACAAGATGTTCTCACGCATTAGAAATTTGCAGCAAAAAAAAAGCTAAAATATTACTAGCTTTTAGTACCCTGCAATTGGCTAAAAGAACATTTTTTACGTCCAGAAACTGTCAACAGATTTGGAGTCTTATTTGGAAAAAAATGACCTTTCAAGATAAATAAGCACACATTTTTGCCTGATTAATTCTACTTAAAGCTATTGAAAATTCATTAAATTAAAATTTATTTTAAATTTTATGCTTCTAGTTAGGAGGCAAAATATACTATCAGCTATTACATGCTTCATATTGCAAAGGCAATGCAGTCTATCATCAAAAATAGGATAAATCAGGGCATGGTCTGAGGTTTTTTTCCTCTCTATACCTCTAGCAGCAATCATCTCCATAAGGTACATCTGTTAGAAGTTCCTAGGCTTTCCAGACAAGGGAAGAAGATGCCACCGTGCCATGATGAGTTTCTGCTGCTGTTCTGCTATGACGGAAGTGAGAGTTGCCTGATGGCTCAGGTGTTAAAGACTTAGAATTCCATATATCCCCAAATTATTCTGTGTCTTGATACATTTATTTTGAACAATTGCTCTGTTCTGTTAAAACTATATTTCGAAGAAATATTTGAGAAAATACAGCTGTTCCCAGACAGATAATTCCATGTTACTTAAGTCAGGAGAATACAGAGATTTTGCTCATTTGGTGCTCAGCTCTGTGACAAACCTTAGAATAAGACGGGGTATTATATTCCACAGCCTGATTCCACGTCTTTTCGTCCTGAAAACTTTTAGCAGTTGAAAATCAGCATAAAAGGGAAGGATGGGGAAATGACTGCTTCCAATTTAAAGCAATGCAACTCATACCCAGAAGCTTTGTTTGTCCTGCTCATCTAAAATTTGAACAGCATTAGTTTCTGAAACATGAGAAGAATCCAAATTGAAACAACCAGTAATATATAAGAAGACTTCAACCAAAACTGGAACATGTTATTAATGATAAAATGAAACGTCCTACTTCTTTTTTCTTATTTTTATACTTCTATTAAGACCACATGAAAACAGTTGCCTTAAACAATGCTGACTTAAAATGGCTCATAATTCATATTTTTTGGTTTTGCAAAGGGGTCTTATATGTCAGACTTGCCAATAAACTTAGAGCATTAACTTTTTTTACATTTTTGTTTAAACTTGTTTATTATTATTGTTTACTTCTTCCTTCAAAGTCTGCAAGCAGAGTTCATTCACAAACTGGGCAGCAATTTCTCCCCAGGTAATTCAGTTTTTTCTATAGTTAATGTGATTCCAAGTGTTCAACACAAGTCATGCACTTGCCTCCCCCTACTCTTTTTCATTTGTACAGGAACTCCTTAGCAAAAATATAAGCAAATACTTTCCATTTTGGAAAGTATTTTGACAACAGTGTTACAGATTTGCAAATTACTCAAAATTTGAAAAATATGTAAGAGATGCAGTTAAGATAACTACTTATTGTGAATAAAAACAGCAGTAGAAATTAATAACTTGCAATGACGGTTCCTTCCCAAATCTTCCAAATACCTACAACAGGGCAAATGAAACAGTGGTTTTGGGGCTAACTCTCTACTGGGAGCTAGAAAGACTAGAAAGTCATATATATATATATATATATAGTGCATTCAACAGATGCAGGCTATATAGGATGTAAAAATTGCTCATGATAATGAAACTTGCTAAATTGCCTTAAAACCCCAAATGCAAATGAATTACACACTACAATGCTCAGAAAATTACTTTCTATATACTATACATTCTGGACACACATATACATCATTTTGAAAGCACAGCATCCTCTACAGAAAACTATAAAGAGTTACTACCTATAATAATTATATGAAACTGAAACCAATTGCATCTGCAGTTGCAATTAAATCACTACCATACAATACTATGTCAATGTGTTTTCTGCAACACTTCATAATAATATATTTTCAGATAGTTTTCTTATTGTATAAGTAACAAACTGACAGTTATTTCTCTGTGGAAATCTTTGGTGTTTGTGATTTAGGAGAGACTGGAAATGCAGAACTGAGATAAGTAGAATTAGCTATAAAATACGAGTCCAAATGTAACTTTGAATTCTAAAACTATCAAGAGGGGGGGTTTGGGCAATGTCAGGAAAAAGTGTTTGTATTTTTAAGGACAGATTTTAAATTACTCTAGTTTTCATACTTTTGTTAGGTTTCACCGATGCTTATGAGCACATGCTGTTATTTTGAAGAAGGTCACATCCACATAGAAAATTTCAGCTGGTTTTGCATGTTACGCAGACTTGATTAATATAATATAACACAATATAATATAATATAACATAGAAATCTCTAACAACTGAACTGTTAATCACTCCCATAACCACTCCCTACAATAGACATCAGCTGGAGCATTAGACTATGCCTTACATATTTTGCAGCCCTACTTTTCCCAGTTTTGTAAAATGAGGGAAGTTTGCAGAACTTCCATTCAGAAAAAAAATTACTGTTAACAGATTATTTAATTCTCAGTGTCTGGCAGAAGAGTCAAGAGATATGGAAACAAACTGTGCCATCAGATGTAAAAATGTCTGTTTCCATTACTACTGGTTAAGTTGCAACTCTTTGGTGGGGCCTTAGAACACAATAGCATAATAACCACAGAGAAGAGCAAACATGCAATTCTTAGTGTATCAGAATTTAACACCTACCAGAAATAAATTACAGTTTGAGAGAGAATACAGAGATACAGTACTGCATTCTTAAGTATGGGCTAATTTATCATTTAATTTCCTTTACAAGTTGGTGAATGTTGACTCAGCGTGCATGTTTTGAATGCAAGTGAAAGACCAAACTTTAGAAATATATAGCAAAAGGATGAACCTGTCCTGAAGAGTATCTTTTACTATTGAATATATTTTATTAATCTCATCTTTCCTCAAAGTTGTCCAGAAACTTTTGAGCAAGATAATTTCGAAGATAAGCAGTGCCTCTTCACATGAGCAGCTCTCACTGCGAGCTATGCCTGTGTCAGTAAGTAGTGATGAACAGCAAGAGCAAGTCTGCAGATCTTAACAACTGACTGTGAGGACTCAACATCCACAAAATGGGCATTTCAGAGAGGTTTTATTTCAGACTCACTTCAGTCAGATTCCACAACCTGAATGCCAGGAGCAGCTGGAGGGCATCTTCTTTTCAACAAAAACCATCTGTTTCCATGCACTCCAACACTGCACTGCAGAATGAATAAAAACTAGTGCACTCCTTATCCAAGTTAAAACACTTGACCTGACCTACATACCTGTGCTTAGGTTGAAATTGGAAAGAAGCCTTATTATGATATACACTGTCGCTTTATATCTAATTTGTATATTCTGCTAATCTAGTGGACTGTTCTGGCTCCCAAACTTGCAGAGCATGAACTAAATCTCTGTGCTCCCTTTCCTGAATATCCTGAGCTATCTTGTTCTGCATCTGTAGGACAGTCCTGAGAGACAGCAGGAAATCAGCAGTTCGTCCACTGTGCAGTGCCGAGTGGCTAGAGATGCAAATGAAATTTTTGGTACAGTGATTGACTGCTCTATACCAAACCGAATCAGGAGGCCCTATGAGTTTGAGCTTCTTTTTCATGAAGTTCAATTAACTTTGTGGTCTATTTCTTTCAACCTCCAAAATATCCTAATCATACAGATTAATCAAAATTAAGTTGTCAAAGGACTTTGGTAATTAGCTCTGTAGTAAGTAAGAAAGTCAAGGGCATACAAAGATTCAGCCTTTGGCAGTATTATCTGTCCAGCTTTACTTTTTTTAAAGTGGGCATCCTGATGTATGTGGTCATCATTAACATACGCTTTCGTTTTGCAATTGTTGTTCTATCGTTTCAAAATTAGAAACTGGAAATAAACTGAGAGTAAGCTTTAGTTGTTATCCACTGACATAATGGATTATAAAATATACATCTTCCTGCTGAACTAAAAAGGAAGACTGCTGTAGGCAGAAGGGAAGAACATGGCACTTCGGTTCTTCCACAGAATGTTCAGTTTAAAACACATTTTTAAATGCAGCGTTTGACCTGTCTTACAGAAAAGCATCATAAATTGCAGAAGAGGTAAACTACAGAACAAACAAAACCATCACAGCCCACAATTCTAAATGGAAGTTTGATAAAAAAGAATGCAAATTTGATTCATACTCATTCAGCCCCCGTGTAGGAAGTCTCCAAAAGGCTGGTCCATGAGACATCAGATCATCAACCTGAACTCTGCACTGGGTGAAATATTGACTGCAGCAAACACATTTGAGATCAACAAAAAAAGAAAGGTGAATAAGCAGGTTGTCCAGTAAGAGTACTTCTTCTTACACAGTCAGCATATCTTGACTACACAAGAAAGAACCTCTAACATACTTAATAGTAGATTAAAATACAAAAGCAGCAATATTGGCAGATTGCACTGTGAGTGATTATTTGGACTCATAACAGCAGGTTGCAGTGCCTCTTGCAGCTCAAAACCTGCCGTTCACATTCCAAGATGAAAGGCTGGAAATGAATTAATACACCTTGATACAATCAAATCGCATGGCTGTAACTCGCTATTAAAATGAAAAAAGGATAAAAATGAATTAGTATAAATACATTTCTATCAGAAATATGAGTGCGTGTCATAAGCTTTTCCTGACTTACACAGGAAACATACCAGCCTGACACAGTCAAATAAATAATTTCTTCAAGTCCCATTTTATTCAAGAAAATAGTAGTCTTCAAAACTACATAAAGTTACACAACTATGAGGATTACTGAGTTATAGGGCCATTAAAGTACATACTGCAGCCTCCTCCCTGTAATGAAGTCAGGACATGACACACAATTCTTCGGCAACAAGATCTCACATGCCGTTCCTGGTATGTGCCTTTTGAAATGTCAGCACGCCAATGCCATTTTAAAAAGGACTGAATGAAGCTACCACAAAGAGATTTCAAAGTGGGCAATGACAAAATAAGCCTTAAAAGCAAACCTCATCTTTCCCTCATTTTAGGAAAGGTTATTACTCTCTCAGAGCCTCTCTTTTCTAAACTCTAATGCAACTTCTCTCATGTAAGCAGCACTAGAAACCCCAATGTTGTCTGACAGTCTCCAGTACAGTGCAACTTTAAAACTACAGTTACTGGCCTTACTGTGAGCTAGCATATATCCAGCAGGGCTATTACTGTTCTCTGCTGCTAGAAAAGTTCAATTTTTAGCTTTAACTACAAATACACGATACATCACTGTATATTACCGTACAACAGAGGTAGCATGTCTCCTAATGCAGTGAAACAATAGAACATATGAAAGTTTCCATAAATGTGAACAAAGTGAACTCTCTCTCCAGTTCTATATTTCATTTATTTATCAATAGCAATTTTTTCAATATTTTCTATAGCCCATAGGGGCCTTACAAAGTCAATCCTTCTTTTTAATAGAAAAATAACATTTCTGAGAGATTTGAATTATGTCAGGAGATAAGTAATTCACAGACTACTTTATGACTGACACATATACACCCAGAGACGCAAGGAGATTAAATCGTGTGGCTACTTGAGGTATGAACCCATTCTGTGTCAATCTTCCTCCATTTGTTTCTGGAGACTGACAGCGTGCAGTACTCACCAGTCAGAAATGCATCAATTCTTCAGAGAAACAGGAGAGAGAACTTTCATTTGCATTCACTTAAATAGATGAGATCAGCAATGAATTCCATCAGAAATGAACACTTCTGGGGATGCTGCTTTTATTACCTCTGCAGTGATAAAAGGATGGCATTTATAGAATGGTCCTCTGAAAAGCAAGTGCACAAATCATTGCAGGCACATAGTGTAGGTACTAATACTATTATGTGTTACTGCATCCAGTTTCTCCACTCTTCTGAAATCAGAATTAGAACTCATAGCTCTAATTTGTAATAAGGCTAAGTGTTTACCTGGCTGAATGGTGCTTATAAAGCCAACATTTCTGGTTGGAAATATAACCTACCAAATTAACAGTTACTGGTTCAACCTCTCCAAATCTTGTTTCCTGTAATGTATTTAGAAATGCATGCAATTCTGCAGTGCATAATTCTTCAGTTGCCTTGCTGGATTATAGGCTAACAATTCCCAGTTCTGCCTTCATTATAAATGGTAATATTGAATATGCTGAGCAAGTTTGAGTTTAATATTTTATTTCAACTTACTGTTGTAGGTAATCATTCACAATCTACTTCAAATCAGGTAAATGAGCTGGAGTATTTCCTAAACACTTTCCCAGACAACAGACTTCCATAGATTCCTGCTCTTCAGTTTGGATTTTTTTTCTCTTCTTAAAAAATGTACTGAATAAAGTTCTAGTCTTTTTAATTTTAATAAAAAGATCACCATTGTGCAAGGGAGACGTCTTTAATCTTATCTGATGATATGCTTGAGAAATCACTTGGGTCTGGTGACCCACTAAGTGAGTCTACCACTGAGGTAGATCTCTGCATGCAATCACATCTCTTTTGAAGGCCGTAACATGTTCATCTCTGTTATTTTAGGTGTCAGGCCTTGAATGCAGTTCTTTATAGTCTCTCCAAGTAGCCTTACATTGCAAATTGTATTCACACATTGACAATTTGCAATTCCAATAGTTACTGGAAATCTTTTAAATGTTGGTCTACCAGTGGTTGCTGTTAATTCATATGCTTTTGCAGTCCTTTCTTTGGGTTTTTTTTTTTTTTTTTTTTTTTTTTTTTTTGCAGTCATCTTTAATATATCCTAACCTTCACCTTACCTCTAGCTTTCCTGCCTGGTAGGACAACCTCAGATGCTTCATGAACCCTGCCGTATAATAGATTTTTCTTCAGTTGCTCATCTAATCTCCCTCACATTTAGTAAATGCCATCTAATTAAGCATAACCCTCTCTGTCAAACCTTTCAAGTCTACGTGAACCCTTTCTGTCTGAAATTTCACAGTCCTTCTAGCCTTCTGATACTCAGTCTTGAAATGATACATCAGCATGGCATATTTTATGCATGTATTCTTTCTTCCCCTTGTTATTCTACTGCTTTGTTGCACCTCTTCTTCTCTTCCTGTGTTTGTCATAGTGGAATGTATCGAAAATCTTCCTATGACAGCACAGAAAATTATAAAATTGTTTTGAGAAAACTAACAGAAGTTTCCACTAGTACTTGCTGCCCAGAAACAAAATTTACATAAAATATTACAGAAAAAATTCCAGTATTATAAAGCTGAGCACCTTAGTACATTCAGAAGAAAGGCACTATGGTTTTCACTATTTAAAAAAAGGGGGGGACCACTTTCACTAAGAATAAGGTTTCCAATGATATATATTCGATTGGTCATTTTAATTTATTTATTGTAATCTACTGTCATTGAGACATTTTTGCTCTAAAATTCTGACAGTAGAAACATTAAGATGTTTTAAAATTAGATTGATTCTTCATTTCCTGAAGCTCAAACACTTTAAATTACATGTGCTTAAGCTACAGTAATAAACACACTGCTATAAGACAAATGGTAAACAAAGACCCCAAATCACCATCCAGGGTAACGAAAATAATGCAGGAATAAAGGTTATATGATGTTGGTTAAAGAGGAAAGTAGCTATTATATTCTGTACTTAAACATACTTGCATACGTTTATCTGTTTTGTACTCACAATATGCTACACACTGTGAAAGATACAAATGATTAGATTGGTATGTTAAAGATGCTAAGGTAGTACAGTAAAAATATTTTATAGGATAATTTGGGATGAGCTGCATAAGAAACAAATCATGAAGTCAGAGCTCTGGTATATCACGCATACCAAATATATGACAATAAAACTTTTATGTTTCCATCATGCTGTTTTATGTCAAATAGTTAATAGGGAAAAACTGTATTAGAAATGTTTTGAAGTTTAAAGATGTTTCTTTTGGTACCTTTTTTTATATTAATTCTACCATAAAACTAGCAACTGTGGTGTCATGTACATGTCTCTTCATGAGAAGTGTAACCTCATCAACCAAGAAGTTGACAAAATTTACATAACTTTTCAAAATTACCTAAAATAAGGTGATAGTCTTTTATACATTATCACACATATATAGACAAACTGATATGAAGATACGCATGAAGTCCAGTATCTCACAAGAGGGCCTGGCTATTTTCCTGCAAGGAACACAGCTGTCTGAGATCACAGAATATCAGGTGGGAAGGGATCTCATGGATCATCTGATTCAACCTTTCTTGGCAGAAGCACAGTCTAGACCAGACAGCCCAGCACCCTGTCCAGACGAATCTTGAAAGAGTCCAATATTGGGGAATCCACCACTTCCCTGGGGAGATTAATCCAATGGCTGATTGTTCTCACTGTGAAAAATTTTGCTCTTGTGTCCAGTTGGAATCTCCCCAAGAGTAACTTGCACCCGTATTACCCCTTGCCTTTTCCATGTGACTCCTTGTAAAAAGGGAGTCTCCATCTTCTTTGTAGCCACCTTTTACGTACTGGAACATGGTGATAACATCTCCCCTAAGCCTTCTTTTATCAAGGCTTTTATCAAACCCAGTTCTTTCAGCCTTTCCTCATACAGCAGACTTCCGAGTCCTTTGATCACCTTGGTGGCCCTTCTCTGGACTCCCTCCAGCATGTCCACCTCTTTTTTGCATAGCAGGGACAAAAACTGTACACACAATTCCAGGTGTGGCCTGACAAGCACTGAGTAGGGTGGGATACTGACTTCTTTATCTCTGCTGATGATGCCTTTGCTGATGCAACTCAGCATCCTGTTGGCTTTCTTTGCTGCAGCAGCTTTACTGCAGCAGCACATTGTTCACTCATATTGAGCTTATTGTCCACGAGTACCCCCAGGTCCCTTCCCACCGAGCTGCTCCCCAGCCAGGTAGATCCCAGCCTGTGCTGCACTCCTGGATTATGTTTTCCCAGGTGCAAACCACTTACATTTGTCTTTGTTGAACTTCATAAGGTTCTTGTAAGCCCACTCTTCCAGCCTATCCAGGTCTTCTTGCAGGGTGGCTTTCCCTTACGAAGTGTCCACTTCCCCACTTAGTTTGGTATCATCAGCAAACTTCATCAGGGTACAGTTGATCCCATCATCCAGATCACTTATGAAGATATTAAACTGTGTTGGGCCCAAAATCGATCCCTGGAGGACCCCTCTTGTGACAGGTTGTCAGTGTGAAAAGGAGCTATTTACCTCCAACCTCTGAGTGCAACCTGTCAACCAGTTCCCCACCCACCACACAGACCACTTGTCTAGACCGTAATAGATCAGTTTCTGTAGGAGGAGGCTGTGGGAAACTGTATTGAGAACCTTGGAGAAACCCAGATAGACAATGTCCATTGCTCAGCCCACATCAACGGAGCAGGTTACTTTGTCGTAGAAGGTGATCAGGTTTGTCAAGCACGATTTGCCTTTGGTGAATCCATGCTGGCTTTTCCCAATCATGTGCTTCATTTGACTTCTGATATCCCCTGGGAGGATTCCTTTCATAACTTTTCCAGGGACTGAAGTAAGACTGATGGGCCTATAACTTCCTGGATGCTCCTTTAAGCCCTTCTTGTAGATGGGGGTGACATCAGCTTTCTTCTAGTCTTCTGGGACATCCCCTTTTCTCCACAACTTCTGAAAGATTATGGAAAGTGGCCTTGCAATGATGTCAGCCAGCTCTCTTAACACCCTTGGGTAGATATTGTCAGGGCCCATTTATTTGTAGGGGTCGAGCTCCTGTAATAGTTCACATACTTCACTTCCTTCACTGACAGTGGGTCTGTATTTCCATCAACATGGATTTTTCTTTCCCAGGCCTGGGCCCCAACAGTGCTGGTAAAGACAGTGGTGAAGAAAGCATTGAGAACCT
Source organism: Gorsachius magnificus (assembly GCA_034008185.1). NCBI lineage: Eukaryota > Metazoa > Chordata > Aves > Pelecaniformes > Ardeidae > Gorsachius > Gorsachius magnificus. The sequence continues at coordinate 50,524,885 of CM067083.1, read as the reverse complement.
CTTGCTTATTCAGCATCGTTGGCGACTAATTCACCTCTCCTGTTTAACAGCAGGTCAGAATTTTTCTTCTGTTTCTGTTTGTTGTTTAGATACCTGAAGTACCCTTTCTCTGGCCAATTTCAATTCAAGCTCAACTTCTGCTTTTCTAACTTCATCTCTGCACTTGCACTGGCAATGCCCTTGTAGTTCTCAATGGATATTCATTGCTTTTTAATTTCTGATACGCTTCTGTCTAGGTTATGCGCAGACTCAGAAGCTCACAGTTAAGCCAAGGGGGACTCTTGCTCCGCCTACTTCCCTTACCTATAAAGTGGATGAACTGGTTTTCTGCTTTAGGAAGAGCGTTCTTGAAAAACTCCCAGCACTCACTGGCTCCTTTATTCTCCATGGAAGCTTCCCACGGAATCCCTCCCAACTGAGCTCTGAGCCAGCTGATCTAAAATCTAAAACCTTTGTCTTGGTACTAACCTTCAGTTTGCTCTGCAGGATCCCAAACTCCACAATACTGTGATTGCTGAAGCCAAGGCTAATGCTAACCGAGATGCTACAAAGCAAGTTTTCTTGGTTTGTGAGTAGCAAGTCCAACAGCGCCTCATTCCTGGTTGGCACAATCAACAATCGTATGAGGAAGCAGTCCTCTACTCATTCCAAGTACTTGACGGATGACATGTGAACTGCTGTATTGTTCTTCCAACAAATGTCTGGGTAATTGAAGTCACACATAAGAACCAGGTTCTGTTGACCTGAAGCTAGCTTAAATGGCCCAAATATTGCTTTGATGGACTTATTGTCTTGGTTTGAAGGTCAGTAGCAGATGCCTACTGTAAGATCCCCCTTGGAGACAAATCTGATCCTGACCCAGAGGCATTCAATAGGGCTTCCACAATCATCAGAGTTGAATTCTGTACATTTGTGCCGGTTTTGGCTGGGATAGAGTTAATTTTCTTCATAGTAGCTGGTATGGGGCTATGGTTTGGATTTCTGCTGGAAACAGGGCTGATAACACAGGGATGGTTTCATTACTGCTGAGCAGGGCTTACACAGAGCCAAGGCCTTTTCTGCTGGACTGGGGATGCACAAGAAGTTGGGAGGGGACACAGCCGGGACAGCTGACCCCAGTAGACCAAAGGGGTACTCCACACCATATGACATCATGCTCAGCGTATAAAGTTGGGGGAAGAAGATGGAAGTGGGGGACATTCAAAGTGATGGTGTTTGTCTTCCCAAGTCACCGTTATGCGTGATGGAGCCCTGCTTTCCTGGAGATGGCTGAACACCTGCCTGCCCATGGGAAGCAGTGAATGAATTCCTTGTTTTGCTTTGCTTGTGTGCGTGGCTTTTGCTTTATGTATTAAACTTTGTCTTTATCTCAACCCACGAGTTCTCTCACTTTTACTCTTCCAATTCACTCCCCCATCCCACTGGGGGGGAGTGAGCAAGCGGCTGTGTGGTGCTTAGTTGCAAGCTGGGGTTCAATCGTGACTACATTCAAGGTTCTCCTTAACATAGTGTGCTCCTCTTCTTCCCTGCCTGTCTTTACAAAACAGCCTATAGCCATCCATCGTGATCCTCCAGTCATATGAGTTGTCCCACCATGTTTCAGTTATTTCTATGATATCACAGCTTTTTTTCTGAGCGTGGAGCTCCACTTCCTCCTGGCTGTTCCCCAGGTTGCATGCATTGGTATACATACACTTGAGGTGGTTGGTCTTCTGTTTCTCATCTTGGGAGGCAGCTAAGGAACATTTGTCACTGCTCTGGTTGGCCTGACTTATTCCCCAGTTGTTGCAATGGTGTGAGCATTGCCACTTTGGACCCTACCCCCCGAGTCCTTCAGTTTAAAGCCTGCCACACCAAGTTGGTCAGTCTGCTTCTAGACAGGTGGATCCCATCCCTCTCTAACATGCTGTAGTTATCATAGAATGTCCAATTGTCATAAAAGTCAAAACCCTCATGATGGCACCAGCCACGAAGCCAGAAGTTGATTTGCATTATACGTTTATTTCTAGCTGCACCCTTTCCTCTAACTGGTAAAATGGAAGAAAAGATAACTTGGGCACCAATACTTGTTGTTTGCACCCCCAGGGCTTTGTAGTCTTCCTTGATTCTGCCCAGGTTCCAGCTTGCAGTGTCATTCATGCCCACAGGAAAGAGTAGCAAAGAACAGTAAATAGTCCGTGCTCTTGACAAGTTGTGGCACCCTCTTGGCAACAACTTGGCCCTTAGCTCCCAGAAGGCAGCATACCTCTTGTGACTCCTTGTCAGATGACAATCCTCCCCAGATTTCCCACAAGGCCCCCTCCACTGCCTGCAGATTATCCTGTAGCTCTAGAGCCTCCTGCAGATCTTTCAGCTTCTTGGTTATATACAAGAAGATCAGACAAGGAGGTCAACAGTTAGTAGAGAACCAGATCATCCGAGGAAAGATAGAAACCACAAGTAGAAGAAAATGTCAGCTCATTGGCAAGTAAAGCAGATCTGCAAGGCAACTTAGTTTTCTCATTCTCTCCCCACCTTTATCTCACAGGCTGGGAAAGGGAAAGATTACAAAGAACAATTAGTTTCCTAAGCTGGTTTAACACTGCAATGGGCAATAGATATTGGATGGCAATGGGATTTCAAAGAACTGGAATTGATTGGGGGAGGCAAAAATGAAAGCAGGAAAAGTGACTTGAACTATGGGAAACTTAATAAGAAAAACAGTACAAGTGAGGAAAACACTGATCAGTTCCTTCAGGAACAGCACTGGAAACTGGACTCAGAAGAAACAGGAGTCACGTCCATACTTCTATGGATGGAATGTACAGCATTTCACATGAGCCAAGGACCTCCCCAGGACAGTGAGGGGGGGGAGAGAGAGAGAGAGTGTGTGTGTGTGTGTGTGTGTGTGTGAAAGACAAAAAGGGAGAGAGAAGAAGGGGGGGGGGAATGAATGAGAGAAAATGAGAGGGAGAGAGGATGAGAGGGAGAATGCTGGCTGATGGAAAGTCAATGTCATCACTTTCACTAAATCAATGGAGCCAACAATTTACCTGAAAAAAATAAAATAACAACCTGTTCTGTATATGAAGAAAGTAAAAATTATTTCATTTGTGGAACAGGTACTTTTGCTGCTTTCTTTAGTCTAAATGTGGAGAGAAAATTCCATTGCTCTGTTCTGCTTATTACTTTTTTTTTTTTTTAAACACTTCACATTAATTTCTTCAACAGCCTTTTAGAGTTCATAAGAAAACTTGTAGGAATTGTAAACTCATCAAGGGTTCCTCCAATGAAATGATATATAAGGAATTATATACCTACTTTTCCTTCAGTAACTCCTAAAATAATTGTCTTCTTTCCCTTTAAGCCTGCATTGGTGTTATTTTTTTAGGGTGGGCAATGTCATTTCCTTTCATGGGGCTTTTGATATCATAATGCAACAACTCTGTTCTTTTGATTTCTTCTTTTCCGCCCACCCCCATCAAGGCCGATTCTAACAGAAATAATTCTGTCTCTCCTATAGTATGGAGATTCACCTGTGATGAAAACTGTAATCAGATATGAAGCATTTAAGTTTCCCTCAAACATTTTCAATTGAAGTGAGTGAGAAAACTTGAAAAACAAAAATAAAATAAGATGGAAATCCAGAATGGTTTACTAAATAGCTGTGTGACCTTGATAATTACAAATATGAATGCATTACAGATGACATTTCAGATGATCAGAGCTGTAAAAATTTAAATAAGTAACATTAAGACTAAAGCAAAGAAATTATAATGGAAAGGGACTCCATTCCACCTTTCTATTTAGAAGGTGTATTTGGTATGCTACCTGCTATTTTAAAATATAATTCCAACACTGAAGTTTCCATCTCTTCCTTTACAAACTTATTTTCCAGACACAAAATTCTCAATGTTAAAAAATACTCCACAGATACTCTGTCCCAATTTCCCTTTTCTTAATCCAGTATTTTAGCTATGTAAAGTGTTAAATAAATCCTATTTTTCTTGTTTTTTAACACAATACAAATATTTGTCAATGATTGTTCTATTTTAGTTATGAATTAGAAAATACAGAGTCTATATGGATCCTTCCATATAAATGTAGTCTACCAGAATAGTTAATACCATGTTTTTCTTTTGGGGGAAAGGGAGGAAGAAGGAAAGAAATACCCCTCTTATCCTTGAACTTCTGCTAATTCAGCTATAGTTTTTGGTAATGGTGTACAGTATGCTAAACACTTTTTCACCAGAGCAATTTAGAACAGTGATGAATGAAAGACACGCGCTGACCTTTCTTTTACTGTCATGATTTACAAACTCATAAAAGCTATTACCCACTGACACCACTTCAACTAAAGCTTTTTGAAGTTTTTTCTAACACATTTTCCCTTCTGCAATCTAAAGCAGGATCCAAATAAAAAAATGGACAGCACTGTAAACATATGAATTGGATTATACTCGTAACAAGCAAGAAAGATTCAAGAAGTGCCTGTCTAATATAAGTATTCAGGTAGAAAACAAAAGCACATCTAATATTAGTGCAATTTTCAAGATAATTTCATTCTGAAACACTATGTATGTCTTGAGAAGAACTACAGTAGTTTACCAGAGGAGTTTCTTATCAATATACTGTATTTCATGCAAATAGCATTGTGGTTTCTCTATCAGTCTCACACAAAGCTACTGCTCTCTCAGAAGTGTATTTCATAAAATTGACTTAACGGCCTCAATGTAGTGAATTTTAACTGCCTAAGAGAAATGAAGTTAAAAAAAAAAATATTTGCTGCCTGAACATGTTCTCACATATAAGAAAGTAATAACAGCCATAGATGGAACAGAAATTAATTCAATAGACTCCCAACTTACTGAAACTGTCAGCAAAGTGGAAAACAAAAGAAACTCACATTTAGAAATTTGGAAATTATTCTAAAAGGGCAACACAGGTCATTCAGAAATATGAGTCAGTAAGACCCCTATAAGAATACTGGCACCAGCAACCCTGTTCCAGGGAACAATGAACCAGATTTACCAGACAAGTCAGAATTCGTCTAGGTACCAAAACCTAGATACTTCTAGAAATTAAATACAGACTTGTAGAGAGTGCACACTGAAGAAAGTTTGCAAAGAAAACCCTGTCACGCTTCCTCCTCAATCATCAGCAGACCAACTAAAACACAAAGGAAATGTCAGAATAAGCCAGAAGGTATCAGCAATGTTCAAGGCCATACTAGATGCTGCAGCCCCATCAAACATGGCCCATTCACTTTCTGGAATTACCAGACTACTTGAAGACAATTTATCCCTTATTTAGCTATAGTTAAATTTTTTTCATTTTCTCCTACTTCCAGGAAAAACTTAGCATAAAAAGAATAGAACAGCAGGACATTTAAAAGCAGAATGGAAATGTGTTACTGGGCTCAAAAGTCTAATTTATTAATGCATTTAGATCATGATCTGCCAGAACAATTAACAAGCAATGTATCCTCTTAAACAGATATGGAAAATCAGCTGGCCCTGACTTATTCATATTAAATATGGCTACATGGTACTTTCCACATTCATTATGGGCATATAATACCATGAGGTCCATCACAAATCTTGGAAAATCTTATTCAACGCATAGAGTCTCTGTTGTCACGCACAGTGAGTCTGCAGCCATCAAAAGAAGCAAGAATGAGCAGTACTGTTACCCACCCATCTAGCCAAGTCCATATTACCTAGCAATACAGATAGCATCTCTAGATTTCCTTTATTACTATAATACACCTAAGTATTCTTCAGCTAGATTCTTCTGTTTCGAAGAAGTACAATACACATCTCTTCCAGCTTTACAAGTAAGAAGAGATCCACAGGTCGATCAAATATTGACCCAAAATACTGATTTAAACACAGACACATAAAATAATTTTCTTTCTTTGAATTTCACGTAGGATGATTGATTCAGTCAGAATGGCTGTGAGCAAATCTCTCCAAACAGCATTTATGTACTCAAAAGTTGGCTCAACTGTATTCTGTAACCTGTAAAACTGCTGAATATCAAAGATATTCTTGTGAGTGATTTGGTATCCCATATAAAAAACTCTAGGTTGTAACAAAAGGCACTACTTGTGTATGTCAAAAAGACCCCCTCTAATCTTGGTGTTCATGGGCTTATAACTAAAGTTGAGCATATGGGGGTTTTTTGCTGGTTAGGGACACATTCTGCACTGTGTCACCTGGTTTCTCCTCTGTGCCTTCAGTAAACTAAAACAAGGAAACACGAGAACTGTTGGAAGCTCTATCGTACTGAGCTGTGTTTAGAGAGTAAGAAAGTTGCCATACATTTAGGTACACGAGTTGCCATACTTTAGGTACAACATTGATAATATTCAATGTTCCATTGTTCAAATACCTGTTTCTGCTAAAAAAGCTTTTCACTAAGAACAGTGGTATTAAAGATACCCCACTTTAATAAATATTTAAAATATGAGATATATAAACTGAGACCCATTGTCACAAGGTGCTCTCTCTGTCCTTGAGCTTTTCACCCAATAGCACTGGAACGTGCTTTCAGGAGAACCAAGTGCCCTCTGGATTGACCTCTAATGTTTACTATTCAGAAATCCTTCCATAACAGAGCATACCCTTTCCAAACCACTGTCAAACTGCAGCACACTAACATTACTTACAGCACCATCTCTCCCCTACCACTTCTCTTTTCCCTCCTCCTTAGAGATTATCACCTATGTTGCTACTCCAGTTATGCCATTCCTTTTTAGTCATTTTCAGGTATGCCATCAGCTCACATGCCAGTGTTTAACAATACTTCTAATCATGTTTGTTCCTTGAATGTATGTATAAAAAATTTTAGGAAAGCACCTGTATGGATGGATGCAGTCAAAGCCAAATTCGTGTGAAGCCTATGCTCCTAACCTCAAGCCTATGATCCATCAAATGCAAGCTAACTCTGATTTAGAAGCTGTCTCAGTGGAGAACTGTGCTAAAGCTAACAAGTCCTGCTACTAATCACATGCTTAGTCCTTTTCTGTTTTAAAGAACTGTACTTTCTATATTTACCTCATAGAGGAAACACTGTCAAAAAGAAATGGTACTGGATTGGGAAACTGATTCTGAAGAAGCCAGACTACTGATTCCCATCACACCATTTATCTACCTTATACATTTACGCTGTAAGCTCTGCAAGGCAGGGAATCTCTCTTACAAACTGTTTGCAAAGAGCTTCTTCACACAAGAGCATTTTGAGTTCTCCAAGAAAGGGCAAGCCTGTACTAATATAATGCTGCTTCTATTACCGGTAGTAAATTTAAAATTGTTTGCATTGAGCAAAATTGTGTATCAATAAATATTACATATTTTGCTTCCAGAAGGCTTGTTAACTAATTTTGTCATTCTTGGAGGCAAGCACAATATTGTTGCAAGCAGTGATCTCCTGTTACAACACTTCGATATTACTGATATGCAGCTACCTCCTCTTTATTCCTTTGGTGACTCTGTTATGGTTCTGTTCTTCTGCCCTTATGGTTGCCATGAGAAGATCTTACCACTGTACTCATATACGCATGACAGCCTTCTGAAAGAATTCCTATTTTGGGTATATATTAATTAATTACTTCTATTCATTCCAACTGTAATCAGCAGGGAGCTCTTCACCATTCTCTGGAATATTTAGCACCCTTAAAGTGACACCATTTGCTGCGCTTTTAGGAAGCAGCTTATTGCTCTAATCCCTTCTTATGAGATCCAAATTTTGCAGGTCTCATTCTTCATCCAGTCGTTACCAATCTTCCCTTACCATGGCCCTAATTTCACTACTTGCCCTTTAGTCACTAGCTAAGATACTGATCTCCCCTGTGCACAGTTGAATCAGTGTCTAATCTTCCTCTCTTTTTTCAAGGACAAAATGCTTATCTGAGGTACCAAATTAAATGTCTCCACATATATTTCACTTCCATCCTTCCTACAGTTTTTTTACTGTTGTTGTTGATATCAGATTACTTATTTAAGATCTCAACTTGGCACTTTCTTTCTTATAATAATTTCTCTTTAACGTTTGACCATTCCAGCTTCATTTCTTTTTTACAAGGTTCAGCTACCATGAAAGATTTTTCCTTCTCTCCAAACAGGAAAACAAATGCAGCTTTCACATTCTCAGTTAGGTTTTGTTTCAGCTGCCGGAGATCCTAAAGTAGCTGTCAAGCCAAATCTAGTTTTTTCTGTGAGCTGTGAAACCAATGAAGTTTTCTATCCTGGAGTACTTCCTATATCCCTGCCCCATATTCCTGCAATTACTGCAGCTTTTCCCGTGTCCTCTATAATCTATTATCTGTAATACTATCAGTTCTCCTTCCTGACCTCTAGATTCTCCCACAGTATCCTGGGCAAAGAAGTTCAAAAGTAATTTACAAAACATGGAAGGACAAAATGGTCTTACTAAAAATTCTATGTTACCATAAAATAAAATAACTTAAAAGCAGTTGAATACAAATCTATGATGTATTTTTCTTATTCTGCATGCAAATCCATAGGTCTAGAAAACAAGACGTAGTTAATTTGCTTGTATGTGATGTTAACTCTGAAATTACAGATGCAACATAAATGTCAGCAGTTAGTATTTCACTAGCACTCAAATTTTACTAGCATTCAGCTAGTAAAGCCCCTAAAAGCCTACCATACGAACTCAAACACCTCAAGCTCTCAACTGTTCTTCTTGTGCTGACAAATTTCCACAATAAGTACACATACACAAATATTTGACAGAAAAAAATGCAAACACAGAAGGGTAAAATACACTTAATTAAATATCAAGAATAAAAATGTAGTTGATACACCACTGATCACAATCATTGTGATATTTAAGACACTTAAATACATAAGTGTTATACGACACTTAAATAAGTATGTGTTATACCACCTGAAACAGCTTTTGAACTTCCTATCTGCTTTAGAAGCTGAGAGCCCAAGCAATGAGTCTAGGTCCAGTTTGCTAAATAATAAAAAGTCTTGACTACACATGCTAATTCTAACATTCCAATGACATTAATCAAGTCATCAGCAGGCCTGTATATTTGGAAAGCAGTTTTTAATTCAGCCTGGCAACAGTGTATGTTGTAGCCAACCACAAACTTCGTTGCAAGTGTAAAACTGGGCTCTAAATCTCTTTCATGCTGACATAAAATGGCAGTAACACCAATACCTACAGCTTCCCAGGAAATGCTAAGTGGTTCAGAAGCTACTGACAGAGCAACACAGACACCCAAATCTAGCAACTGGCAACTGACAATTTCTACAATTCACATTATGGTTTGTTTGGTTTTTTTATTCTTACATTTTCATATATATGTTTTCATATATAAGTAAGTGAAGCACACTGTCATTTGCGCCGTGAATATATGCATCAACACTATCCACAGGTGATGCATTAGAGACTGACAATTCTCATTTCTATACCTTCCTTTGTGTGCTGAAACTCCCTAAAACCCTTTGCAAAGCAATAAATATCATACCTAAGGAGAAATAGTGATAGGTCATCAATACAGTAGTGACTTTCTGTACCCAGGCTTAGCAGCCATTCAAAGTACAGCAATACTTCTGAAATATGAGTGCCAATTAATCTGAAATAGTTCTGAGGGATCTTTTATATAATCACGTGCACTACTACAGATTGCATCTGCAGTTCTTTGATACCACTGCAGAAGGACAGCAATTTCATTAAAATAGTATTTGCACTCTCTTGAAAGGCCAGTAGGTTTCCTCAAGTTCCTGAAATGTCTTAAATGTGTGATCTTATGCTAAGCCCTACCTATCCAAGTAAACTGCCAAATCCATATACAGGATAAACAAAAATATTTATAAAGTAACTGTGGCAGCACTGGTAATGGTAGCAAAGACAGCACGGAAGAGAAAGTTGAACCTATCTTTCCACGCTTACTACTGCTCACCACAGATGAACAGCCCTCTGCATTTATTAAAGAGAACAGTTAGCTGACCTTCAGGAGCTGAATTCAGATACCTACTTATAGCCGCTCCTCCATGCTCCCTGCTACTCTCTTAGCTTCACACATTCATGAGTTCAGTGGTTTGGAGTACACTTCTGTGGGCTTTCTGATCTGGAACCACCCTTCCAGCAGCACATTCACCTGCACACATGCGCAGCAGCCCACGGAGCAGCAGCAGCCCTGTAGCTATCCTCCAGGGGTCACAATTGGGTTACAAATTCTGTAAAATGTGATGACTGTGCAACCTGATTTACAGCAATTTATTCACATCCTTCTTCATTAAGATTCAAATGGAATAAGTAAGATAGAAATTGAACAGATAGAGAAATTGTGCATGGCTTGCTTCTGTAGTCAGTAAACATTTATTCACTAGGCACAGCTCTCTCTTGTGCTCTCTCTCTCGTATTCTCTCTCTTCCCCTATCCTTCCTGCTTGCTGTTTTAATGCATAATTAAGAAGGTCAGAATTAATGAAGCAGTGTGGAGTAAAGTTCAAGGAATCCCCAGGCACTATTTATTCTATTAGATCTCAGGCATGAATGTCAGATTGGCAGCATTAGAGGCAGAGGCAATGTAGCTGGCAGCAGTCCAGAAGCGAAGCTACCAAGGGAGACTTACCTGCAGTGTCAAGTCATTGCTGAGCTCCCTCCCTGCAAAAATCACCCGCAGCTGGTCAGCTGGAACTCCCTGTCGCTGGGCAACCGCCTCCTTCAGCTGGAGGATGCTGGCGTCTGAACCAACCTCCACCGGGAAGCCATGGCTGGAGTTGAACCTGACAAACACTGAACAAGAGCAAAATATCTTTTAAAGCGAGCATTTCTCATGAGGTGTTTGTACTACAGTGACTACGAGAGGCTTACTCTTCAATTTCAGGGAGCATGTACTATTTTCAGAGAAAAGCTATTAATAATGCACTGTACCATTTTGAAACCCATCACGGAATAGTTAGTGACCAATAAACAAACCCCATGTGTTTCCCCTTGGCAGAATCAGAAATTACAGAGAACAGTCAGAATCAAAAAAGACCCAGCTGTCTAAGTAGTCCCTAACTGGCACGATAGATTTTCAGTTCAGTCCTAACCTTAGCAGGCACGGGGCACACAGCTTTCTGTGCCCTTGTGCTCTTCCCCACTGCCTATAACCAATAAATGCAGGAATCTGAGGTACGCTTTAGAGTCAAAATACATTAAATAATACAAGGGAAAACAATGCCTCGTTATACAGTAAAGCACAGTCATATAAACTTGTTTCCCACAGATATAATTCTACAGAAGATAATGATAAGAGAGAAAATCACAGGCTAGCAGAAATGTTTGGGAGCGTTGTATTAGAGCGTGGTCTTTTCAGAGTTCACTAAAATATCTGCAGTACGTAACTCCTGCCGGTATCCACCCTCAGTGCAGAAAATCACTACTGCACCAGTTATATCATTTTGAGAGCTGCAGCAACTAGTTTATACATCCAGAGAAGTCTGGCAAATAAACTCATAAGCTTCCTGCTATTCAGCTGGCAGAGCTGTTTTTCATAAGGAGTCTGAATCTGCTCATTGAGCCCATGGTCAGGGCAATGACTACAAGAACTATGTAACAGGAAAAAAACTCATTACATCCATATCAGTCACGGAGATTCTATGAATGGTAGACATGTCCCCAGTGGACCGCTTCAACCAATAGCTCTGCAAGCAGGAAGCAAAGGAATTAGCAAAACCCAGTATAAAGCAAAAAATCATTTATATCAATTAGATGGTGGGTACCTGTGACCTAAACTGCTTGGGTATTGACTGTAACAACCAGTCTTCTTAAAGATTTATTTCACATTCTCACTGCAATGTTTTACCTGAAGATGTTATTCCTTTGCATTTTTCATGAATGGCAGAAGCATAAGCTCAAAAGTATTTATATAGTTCAAAGAAATAACGACTTTTAAAATTGAAAACTGGATCTTTATGACTTTGCAAACACATAAAGTCTACCTGACCACTTCAAAGTTGCCAGATTCTTTAAGAGCATTTGAATATGGCTGAGAATGCTGCCATTGTTTTGTTGAGCAACGAATGTTGTAAATATCTGCATTTTCACATCTTCAGTTCAGATTTGGTTAATCTTTAAGGGACAAGGCCATACACCAATAAAATTTTACACAACGCTTCAAGTTTTGCACTTGAGATTACCCTCTTAACGTACTAAAATGCAGGGTAGGATTGTATAATGCTGTGGCAAGGCAGGGTGCAGCACATATGCCCTGCAGTGCGTTACACAGTCTCCTGTAGTACATCTCGTTACTGGCTTTGATTTCTATTTAAAGGTGTTCTGGAAATAACTAAACTGTGCAAGCTGCATATTCAGACTGTTCAGAAAAATCAGTGGAATTTGAATTTTATTTTGATTGTGGCTTGGAGAAAAAAGGAGGACTTATACGACAAAAAGTAGTTCAGCTAATGGGAACTGAACATTTCTCATCTTTCCAGAACACTCATAAAGCTCAACTGCACATAACTTTATCTGGACCAGTAGCAAAATATGTAGTTAAATCAATGGGGAATATACTTTTTTAATATGCTAAGCTCTGACTATCTGACTATGTGCATATATTTTTTATATATTTATATAGGTATGCTCGCATACACACATAAAATGCATACAAGTGCATCTCCAAAGAATTCTGCCTAACTAATAGATAATCCTCTTTATCTTTAGTCTTATAAAAGCCAGTGCTATTGGTTTTGGAAATAAAAAAAAGTTAGCAAGTGCATTGACTCTGCAAATCAAATGTGTTGGTAAGAGGAAAATGCTTGATGAAAGAAGTATAAAGAAGTGGAGTGTCATTTAAAGTAATTATAAAGAAGTACTCATTTTTAAAGACAATATAAATCCAACACTCTTCTTGCAAGCATAATTCATGTTCATCATCAACAACCCCCACCCTTTCTCTCAAATAAGTTTATTTTTGTTCACTTCCAACAGGTATAGTCTCCTCCTTCTGACATGTACAAGGCAGCAGAAGCTTCAGTCTCACAACTGTAACCACAAGCAAACGTAGGAAACGGGTGTGTGAGTGCAACATTCTGCACTCCACAGCAAAGACTCCAACTACTCTCTTAAAGCCTGAAGAGCTAACTCAGAAAAATGTTAGAATGCCAAACTTGGCTTGCTGGAAAGTTCTTATCCACAAATATTTAACCCTGCAATAGGTTTATTCCACTAAAAAGTCTGCAACCCACCAACTCTTTTTAATGTAAAAGAACAGAAGAGACCTTTGCTTACTTGCACAGAGCATAAAAAGATTAAATACAAAACTTCAGTCTGTGGAATAAAGCCAGAATTTCATCAGTATGATATTTCAAGCTGTCTTTTTAGGAAAAAAGAAACTTCTTATTTTCTTTTTGACATTTCAACACATTAAATCACCACTATCAACCTGACACTCTTAGCACCACACGTTATTCACGAGATCACAGGTGAAGTTACGCAGACATTCAAGACCGCTTCCATCCAAAGAACACATACTTTGAAAAGACTTGGAATTTTGTCTACTGGAAGTTAAATAAATATTGGCTTAACAGAAGATTAGAGAATTTACCTGAGGCCTAAACTGCTGATGGAAATCCAAAAGAAAGAAATCAAGTTACTAAAGTTAAGAAGTAGACAAACCAAGCTGAAGAAAGGAGGCTCCATTTGGATCAGCTCTCCTACTCTCACATCTGTAAGAGGTGACTAACAGTAAAACTTGTCTGATAAATGGAAGCTCTGTGAGACTTGACTGTCATGTAAAAGATAATCTCTGTAAATATCACAAGGATCTGATTCCCAGAGGGATCAAGAGGTACCTAGGTGTTTTTTTACCTCTCTCTCAGTATCTATCTGAATCTCTAAATCTATCTAAAGCATACATGTTCATGCAATAATTTCACTTTTACGTGTAATGAGTTGTTTAGTATTAGTCTTGTTTGGAAGGATCAGCAAGTGCTACATAAGGGAACAGATGTAGAGAAAGTAACTTTTACATATTTCCAGACAAATTTCCCATGTTTCCTACAAAAACACACATATTTTCAAGCATGTACGTACACAGTAAGAAATTTTTTCATCCAGCATAATGACTCAAGTGGTGGAAACTGGATTCTTCAAAGACCACAGGCTTACTTCTTTGGCATGCCACTGCTGTGAGTATGGCAGAGGGAAAGTTCTCAGTTCTGGGGGTAAGGGCAGGAATTGCATTTGTACAGATCAACGTGTTTCACCCTAGACATTGGTACTACAAAATCAGAATACACAGGGTTGCAGGGTATGTGAAATGTATTCAGTTGCAAAGAAGACGTAGGAGACTACATACAGAAACGATGGTCTAGCATGCAGCAGTAGGTTAAAGCTGGCTAAGCAGAATGTAACAAGTCTTCACAGACAGAGGCTAGCAATTCAGGGAAACAGAAGTGAGAAGTGAAAATGCACCCCTCCGCCCCTCCCTGTCACCCCAAGTGGACCAGAGAGTGAAGGCATGCACAGAAGTAAACACTGGGTGGAATTAAAATCTTGGTTCCCAGTTGCGGGAACTTTCACTATGTTGACATTGGTTTTCATCTCAAATACATCAAAAATTCAATGTATTGACTTTTTATGTTCTTTTTGTTGAACAAGAAGTAACATGTAAGTATTAAAATATTTTCATTCCACAGTACTTCATGGAAATAAATACTTCTTTATTCCTCCAATCCTGTTGACTGGACCCCTCTGTTTGGATTCTCTCTCTCAGAATGAAGCACCAACACAAATCCCAGAAAGAAGTGGGTGCTGTGGTCATGAGGAAATGCTGGTGTATCATGACGGAGGCAGTCCAGCATTTATTTTGATTAGAAGTTCCCAAGGAACTCAACTTCTTGGCTTTTAGCTGATTTGTATTCAAGTAACTGTAATAAAATTAAGAAGTTATCACCTCTGAAGCAACTTGTATTAATAAATTCATGTACAATGAGCCATTTCGTTCATATGAATACAATACAGAAATGCACCAGTTCCCAAATAAAGTATTGCTATCCTGAAGATTTTGTGTTTCACAAACAGTATGACACATCATTGCACCCACTATTAAAATGGAGTCAGCAGCACAATTCAATCACTTAGGATAAAATATGATGAATAACTTTTCCCCATGAGGTAATACAAGAATTGTTAGTGCAGGGAATATAAGTAAGTGAAAAAGATTGTGACTAAAATCTTGGGTAGTTAAAGACAGTACTGCCACTGGCCATCTGTCCATCCCTTATGCTGGAGGTTGCTACACATACAACTGGGATATCTAAAGAAATGTGTATCTGCATCTCAGCTGTGCCTGTTTGCAATTCAGCATGTTAGTACAAACTCAACTGGAAATTGAAGAAAATGCAGATAGAAACTGGTTAAACTCAGACACAAGTATGTGGGGCAGGTGTGTAGGGGAGCTGCAGAATATCAAGTGAAGGATGAGAGAAAGCTGGTGGGCAGGCACCCCTGCCAGGATCTCACCAGGCCGTTTCTCAGGGCCCTGGGACTCAGCAGCCTTTCTTCTTCAGCAAGTCATACCAAAAGTGCCAAAGCTTTAAGCCCCATTGTCATCAATCCTACAGGTTTTCCAGTTCTGAATCTAGAAGATAAATACTGCATGTGGAGAAGCTTCGGCCCTGCTTGTGAACAAACTGTGAAGGCACAGTCCCAATACACAGAAACAAAACGACTGAACTGTGCCAAGAATGAAAAAAAGTTGTAGATGTTTTTACACTGCTACATACAAAACACAATTTATGTTTTTTTTTTAGTTTTGACATCAAATAGGCAATTCTTTTTCTTCCTAAAGTAGTGAATCACAAAATCCTGCTTCGCTGCACACCAAACAAAAGCTATAACCTACAATATATGATATGTGGCAATAGATCTGTGGCACTTATTTAAATTTTGAGATCTTATTGCTAAGCAATTATATTGTGTTCATGATAACTATGACAAGTAGTCAAGTAGTCTTTATTCCCCATTCTTCTGAGGGACAAAAGAATAAAGCCAAGGTTTAACCTATGGACGGTGTGAAACATGTGAAACTTTTTTTATTTTTAAAAGCCCTTTCCCTGCTGAGGTCAGATGACAAGACCTTTGGAATGTATTTCCCTAAGACTGGGAAAAAAAAGTCTTGTGACAGTATCTGTCTGTGGTGATCAGTTCCTCTTTGGTTCAGCACAAGACTTGAGAACACAGCCCTTCTTATCTCAAAAACCTACATCTAGACCATTTCACACTAGAAAGTATTATCCCTTCCTTTTTAATATTAAATCCTTCTCATAAATGGTGATTAATAATTTATCCAGTACAACTAACCAGTTTAGTGCAGATTAAAAACAAGAAAATGCACAGAAAGGATAAAGGAAGAGGAAGCAGAAATTGAGATAATGTAAAATCCTCACCACCTGCTAGAGTACTGTTGAAATGCTCTGTAAATCCCTCTGTTACGGCACACTGTGCATTACCTCTCAAGGCACAGGCTGAAGGCAGCTGTTCTAAGTATCTTTTTATTTAAAAAAACAAAAAACATTTTTCAGGTGCTTGGGGCTCTTGCATCCTCAATCATAAGGCAAGACACTGTTCTATTATTTTAATCTTTATATTTAATGAACATAACCCACATTCGTAGACACTTTATAAACCCCAAGTGAATGTCAGTTCCTGCTTGGAATTTCTACAATGTAAATTGTAGAAATGCAACTGTAGGATATATGTAGTGCGAGAAACTAGCAGCAGAACACAATATAATGTGATGGCAGTAAATCTTGTTCCACGACTTTTTATTGTTATTTCCTGGTTTTCAGTGTGTCAAGGGAATTGCAAAAAGGGAAAGAAGTAAAGAAAAAGATTAAAGAGGAACAAAAAAAAGGAAAGAAAAAGATGAGTTGGGGAGAATGTGCAAGTTGAGGTCAGGACTGTAAAGGAATTGCTCAGAGCTGTGGCAGGCTTTTATTAAACAGCCAGTCAGCACATGTTACTGAAAGTCCAATTAAATGGTTAAACAACTTTGTGCAAAGTTCTTTGAAGTGTCTTTCCACAGCAACTCCAGCAGCCTGGAACTGGTTGCAGTCTTTTTCTTCACAGATTTGTGTATCTAGGTTCTCCATTATAATAGGAGACCTTCCCAACACTTTTTGCTTCCAGGAGCACTGGAGAGCAGGATGATTCAGTCAGCTGCATTTTAATTTTTACCCTGCTTCCGCTACATCAAGTCCTGGCTTGGAGGCTGCTGTCACCGTCACAAAGCTCTGGCCAACTGGTGTGCTTGATTTCTTTCTTGACATATATATGTGATATCATAAAATCTCATCAGCATTAGACTAACCAGTCCCAGTCCCATAGGAATTCATGTAGTCCTTTCATCAGTTTGCAAAAATATCCTCAGCTCTCTCCAAGAAAACTCTCAAACAGATGTCTTTTCATGAAAAAGTTGGCAAACTCCGACAAATTGGAGCCAAGTTGAGATAGCAAGATCCCGAGTCTTGATGCCTTTGCACTGAACATCCTGCCAACAATTCCCTTCTTCTACAAAGAGGGAAATCCAACTACAGAACCTCTGCTGTCTACACAAGATAGATGTCTCGGAGATAATGATTCCACACCTTTCAGTCTGCATGGCTGAAAATCAATACCTTAAATGGTACCCTGAGAAGAGCAGGTTGCCATTGCAGATATCAATGCATTGGTATGATGTTTTCCTGGCAAAATGGCCTGCTGTATATTGTGCACCAGTTCCAGACTGACAAGTATATGCAATTAGGTTAACCATGACTTAATGAGTTACCACTCGCTGCTGAGCCATAATAACTGGCAGCATTAGGCCTCCTCGATCATTGCATTTGTGAAATAAAATTAATGCACATTAATGTAAGCCAACTTCACAGCCGCAGCAGAAAAAGAGCCTACACAGGCAATAAGTGGCAACTCATTAAGCTAGAGTAATTTGGTTGCTTCTGATCATTTGTAAATTACCTTCACCTAGCAAATGATTTTATGATGTAGTCACACACAGAGAGCAATGTAGTAATCTAACATAAACAATGTCTATAAAACCCCATCCTTGGTGAAGTTATTTTTCTCCTTAGCAAGGAATAAACTCTCTCATGGAAACATCTTTAGTCCTAGCTAACACTAAATGAATATCATAAAAAAAGTTCCTTGATTATTAACTCAAAATTTAAGATTGAGATTTCTGATTGGTTTATTTCCCTTTTAAATAAAACTTTTATTCAAACAACTGTTTGTGGAAAGCAACACAGTAGTATTCATAAATGCTACATTGCTACCAGATGACAATTTTCTACAAAGTCATGAGCAGCATGGATAGGGTGAGTAGGGATTGGGCACTCACTTCCATTGCAAGGTATAGGGGGCATCATAGTAAGCTTGTAGGAGGTAGGTCCAAAACAGACAAAAATGAGATATTTGCTTATGCTACTTGCAGCAGACCCTCTGGAGAACGCTGCCAGAGAAGTGGTAGATGCAGGACCTACAACTTCAGCTCAAGGGGAGAAAAGAAACTGGCAGTTACTGCTTAGCCTGAAATGGAGGAGGATAATATATACTCATATGAAATAAATAGTTTAATGTACGCTTTGAGCTTAGAAGTGCTGTGTCTTCCAGTCACATGCTGAGCCAGAGGAACTTATCACTGCAAGGACAGTAAAAAGTAACAGATACCATCACAGGCTATTCTTCCCATTCTTGGGAAAATACATTTTAAAGCTCCTGTCATTTGAGTTAAAAACAGCTGTGAGAACATCAGGAGAAATATCATCTATGCCTGCTCTATTGTCTTTCTTCAGGAGGGTCTCTCTGCTCACAGTCACTGCTGGAGACAATAATACATGGGTTTAAACAGACTCTTGTTCTGAACAACCATAGCAGCTCTTCTGTAGGTGCCCGGGGTTTGTATTTCCATACATGTACTCCATAGAACATAACACTGTAATCTAGCAAGTAGGCAGGTTAACAGTTTCCTCCTGACTCTTCCTCGTTACCAAGTAATACAAACCAAGAATAGAGGCAAATGAAAAAAGACAAGAGCTCAGCAGTACTCTTCCTTTTCCTCCAGAACTACGCATGCACATGCAGTTGCTTTCTTGTATTGCAGTGAGGCAAATTTTAAACTCAGCAATTCTCACAGTAACCTAATTTTGTTCTAGGAAGTATGCCTCTTAATCCAAGAGACAAGCTAAATTTGTCCAGTGAATTATTTCCTGTGAATAATTCACTCAGTTTTACTACACCCAAATTCTCTTTAAAGTTGAAGGAATGCATAGCTAGCTAACCCAGCACTACAATTATGTTGGCATTTCCTTTAAAAGTCTCTTAAAAATGCTATTTTCCTAGCTATTTTTGTCCTGATTTACTGGCTGCTTATGTCAGCACAAAGCTGCCATGAACTTCCTTGATACGAAATCAAGCTAAAATCATGTTTCATTTTAAATAGATGTATACTGTTCTTTAATGTGCTTGGGTATGGATAAGAGTCTTTAAACTCTACGTATTTCCAGCTATATGGTACAGCTTTCTGTATTAGTAATAAGTATTACATTTAAAAAAAAAAAAACCAAACACCACAACCACATGTATACTCTTGCAGCTTTTAAATTACCTCTGTCCTGTGGAAGAATGTGCCAGTTTTTTTGCAAAGACCGCATGAGTCCAATGAAATTCATAAGAGGGTCAGAAAATCTCAAGTAGGACTGCTGCAATAGCTTTACAACTATAAAGGGGACTGCAAGATGAGGACTGCAATAGTGAGATTCCACTATTTTAACAGTTACGCTCATTTACAGTTCCCCAGGATATGTAACACATTTTTCTTATGGTATCTACATTCTGCTAAATACTAGAAGCATTGCTGGACAGCTGAAGATCCACTCAAACAGATAAATATAAATATAAACAGATGATAAATCTGGCAGCTGTCACACATGACTATGGAAGGAGCGTTCTAAGTTTGTTAGTTGTTCAGCAGAGGACAAACACAAGTATTAAAAATATACAATGAACCTTGTAATATGGATTAAAATGGTATATATACCATTGGAATGGCTATATAGAAACAGATTAGTTCCATATATTAAAAAACTAGAAGTCTCAGAGAAAACATACCTACCCACCCACCTACTGACATGGAAATCTTTGTTTTCACTTTATTTAATTTCTGCGAGAGCTAGTACAAATAGAAACAAGCCAAAACTCAAGGGAATAAACATCGTTATAGCCCTGGACAGTGCAGCCCAGTACATGGTTGTATGCAGTATAACCACGTGCATTACCTGAAGGGAAAGGATGAAGCCAGCTGCTCTGGAGAACAGAGACAAAATAGGGTTTATTTCCTTGGTGTTTCAGGTCTAACATTAGTTTTTCAATCTCTAGGTTTCTTTGCTTATACTCAATCCATTTGTGGGGAACCCAGTATCTTTACAATCACATCCTGACTTAAAACACACGATATGTAAATGAAATTATATTTCACCACCAAGTACTCAGTTTTAAGGCTACATGCCGCAGCCTCTTTTCCTTGAGCATCTTGCCAATGTACCTGTTTTACTGGCAGATGGTTCTCTACTAGCAGAAAAATGAAGTTCTCAGATAGTCATATCCTTGCCCTTCACCTTCAAATGCCAACCTCACCCTGCTTCCTGATGCTTCACTTTTCTTTTGATCCATGGGCATGACCCATCTTCTCAACAGTAAAATTACTGCAATAGCAGAGTAGACTTAGGAGGATCATTGCTCCGCAGAATGTCCTGAAAAGACACTGTCAGGGCGCTGGGGTCATCACCAGCCCTGGCTGTCCCTGCCTGGTTTCCCCAGGGGCTTCCCACTCTGCCCATGGCCACGGGCCCCATGTCAGCCCTCTGGGTCTGTCAGCCCCTGCCTCAGCGATGCCACAGCAGGGCCCGTGCCCCAGCCAGCCTGTCGCCGTTCCTGCCTGGGCATCTCGCACGGACGTGACCTGCCTTGCCACCTTGTACTGACCTGGCAGCAGATCCCTGCTCTGTCCCTTGCCACACACCCAGCCTCACCCCACCGCGCTGGGGGGCTGTGCTCTGTCCCCGGCCGCTGCTCTGCCCTGGTGGCACCACGCTGCTCTTGCCGCTCTTGGAAAAGGCAGTGAGGTGGTGAGAGGAAACGTAACATCTCTTCAGCCACGCGAAATGTCAGTGTTCCAAAACAGGCTCTGAAATTGCACACGGATGTGTGCGTGTGAGGCAGAGTGCTGCCAGTGGGAGCGGGGCTCCTGTTCTTTAATCAAGCTGTGATTTGGCCCAGGTGGGTGTGAGCAGGCAGGGCTGTGTGAGGGGCACTCCGCCATGCCAGTGCCAGCGCGGCCGGCCTCCTCCTTCTCCTCCTGACGCCTCACTGACAGATACTGGTAACGTGGCAGCAAGTCTGGTTAAACCCAGACTCTCAGGCCTTGCTGGGCGCTTCCCCTCGCGTGGGACTCAGCCTCCGGCTACACAGCCCTCGGTTTCCTGCCGGTGCAGGGGCTGGCGGGGCTACACCACCTCCTGCCAGGGATCCCTGGCCTGCAAGAAGGAGGACTGCCCTCATTTCACACCCCAGCTCCAGGCAGCCCACTTCAGCTCCAAAGTTTTCAGAAAGGCATGCTGTTGACAGTTTTGAAACAATTTTAAAACGTGCCCGCCTTTTAACATTTGAAAAACACTCTTTGTTCCAAAAGGTACAGCACTTCCGTGGAACTCACCCTAGCAGGTGCATGTTGAATTCTTTTACCATATTTCAAAGATAATTTTCTCCCTCTTGAGTTTTAGCTTATTGCCATGATAGATCAAAATATCTCAGATATCAGAATCTAGTTCAGGTTGTAATTCCGCTGAAAGAGCATGCTTCCATTGGCAAATGTAAAGTACTGAAGTCAAAGGTTTTGCGGGCTTGTATCATTTCATGAATGTCAGGAAAAAAAAAAAAAAAAATTATAAGATTTGCTTTGACAGAGCAAGATCCACATAAATTAAAATGTGAAATAACAGCTGAATTGATGATGACAGAATGAATCAGTTCCTTCTTGCTGAAGTGAACGCTTATTTAAAACAATTTTTAAGGTTAAATATCCCTTTCATTTTTCTTAAATCAAAATTTAAGACATTTTCCCCAAAAATCAGAAGCTCAGAATTTTCATTCTAACTAATAAGGCATGAGGTTAACATTTCTGAACAAGCAGAACAATAAATCTGTGTTTCATTACATGTAATTCTCTACACATGGGCTATTTTCTGCCTTACATTGGAAAAGGCATCAAGTACAGGCTGCATCTAACTTTTGGGAACGGGTAACACTGCTACCAAGATGTATCTGCAAAGCACAGTTCCACAAATTCTCTTGCAAAAATCCCATTTTGTACACCATATATCCACACGTGCAAGACAGAAATGCATCACCGTTTCTGTGAGACACTTGAGGTGCAATACAGTTTCAAACAGCAGACTCTATCTTAACTTTGGTTTTGAATGCTGATTGTGTTGACCAAGTCTTTCAGCTCTCTGAAGAAAATGCGGTAGGCCAGTATTAACTTATTATTTTGGACCGTGTGCTGTGTTTCCATTGTTCCTGCTGTCAGGAGGAATGATACTAAAAGAGCAACATCGTCTTCTATGGGATTTGCTCATTTTCAAAACTTATTTTGAGGCCTGAAAGAACAGGCAGTCTTTTTTGCTGGAAAAAAAACAAGTTCTTCATTCCAACTATGAATATTCCCAGAAGATCCATCTTAATTTCATGAGCACGTCAATACTTCTCAAGACTTCCTTTCTTTCTGTCTTTCTGACAAAGCAGGCACACAGCTGCAGCCAATCACTCCCTGTGCCCAGTGCATTTGTCAATTAGTTCGAGGGAAATCTCCCAGCGCACAAGGCTGAGCTTATGATCAGACAGGAAATTATGGTCTATTATGCAATTTTATTCTCGTCTGTGATTGACTGCACATCAAAGGGCCACTCAATGGCAGCCACTGATACTTGTTAAGGTAAAAATAATTTTGTAAAAGCAGATGGTGGAAGCAAGACACCAGTAGATCAGAAATACTGGGTCTGAGCCTAGTGTACTTGATATGAGGCTTTTAGAAATAAAATAGAAGGATTTTAACACGCAGAGTTCCTTTGCGGTATATTGACATTTACAAACAGTATGGTGTTTTCAGATATAGAGGATGTTTGCCAAGTTCTCCTGATAAAATTTTTCCCTCCCACCCTATTTAGAGTGATCTGGACATCAGCAACTTTATACCTGTAAATAGGTACATTTTTTTCATAGCATATGCTCCATACATAGGCTCTATCAGTATATGAAGTTAAGCATATGAATAATTCTGTATGCAAATAACCTCACTGAGCTCAGTAGACTTTTTACATTTTGACAATGTTTAGGGATAAAATGATCGTGACATATATGGTTATAATGTCAATATGTCCATATTAGTAACACGTTTTTTAGCAACATATGAACCCAATTACTTATAGAGAAAATGAACAGTGTCAATCTAGGCAAGTGATAAATGTGAAACAAGAATAAAATCAAACCAGTATTTATTTAAATAAAGCCATACAATGTTTCAAGACAATCATCCAACTAAAACCACACCTTTGTAATGGCATGTGTGAGCTCTGAATAGCAATTGAAATTAAAAATTAAATATTGTGGCAAGATAAAGGGCTGAAAAAATTACAGAAATAGGTCTTTCATTTTGATGTATAGAAATGTATTTAGAGGAGCTTAGCAGTAAAATTAAATTGGTTCAAGAAGAATAAGAATTCTGAACAAAAATTTCTGGTTTAAACTGGGTATGTCAAGCATTAAGTACAAATGTGACAATGTTCTTGGAATCCTCATTGTAGAAAAGAGAAGAAAATATGGACATCTTTTTTCTTCGAAATTATTATGCTACACAAAGAAGTGTTTTTCTTTAGTTTCTCTTTCCTCCAAAGAATTAATCATAAATGATACAGCTGGATCACAACTGAATAGTTAGTAATTCTCAAATAAAATAATAATAATAATAATTCTCATTATGGAGAAAGGATGATACATCAGTAACAAAAATATGTACAAAAGACTTTGAGCCATTATTTATTTGTGATAACACACAAATGGTGTAATTGCAAAACTGTAAATATTTATTATCAAATAGATGAAATCCTTATTTTCTTTCTTAAAAAAAATCCAGAAGACATAGCACACGTCTCGAGATTTCCAGAGAATTAACATAGGTCACTTTAATAGGGGAGGTTCTTTAAATTTGCCAAAACTCAATATTATTGAGTTTAATCATGCATTCCATGCAAGATTTTTTTGCATGATTAAAGCAATTGAAACAGCAACAGCAATTAAACAGTTATTCTGTGTTAGTGAAACTGTTTCACTGCCATGATAGACAACTTCTATAAGGTATTACTTACAACAGGCAGAGAAACCAAAAGTATTTTCAAGCAGATTAAAAAGGCAATGTTATCTTCCCCAGAATCCAGCTTTTCTGAAGCCAGCATTTTTATGTGCTTTTCACTGGCCTAGTAAGAGGTAGGAAGAATTTCTAAAATCCTCAAGATTTCTGGCTTTCAAATGAAGTTGTAGGAGCTTGGAGTGCAAGCAAATTCCAGGCAATCAGTGTACAGGGGCTACCCTGGATCTTCAATTGTGATGGTCTGGCCTGCCCATGAAATACTATTGAGCCCTTTCATCGCAAAAATAGCCAGAGCTGATGTAGAAATGGATGCCATGTAAAACAGAAGGAACATGATTTAACAAAGTGATAATCCTTAGCTTGAAATGCCAGGAAGACCTCAGAAGCCTAAGGCCTATATCCAGACAACACTCACCAGATGAATACTCTACTCATTAAAGATTACTTGAAAAATATAGTAAATAAATTTCAGTGCATGACAGAGCAATGCAAAAGGGCGACAAAAGGAATAATGAAACTAAGAGAGGAAAGATTGGAAATGAAAAAGAAATAGGTCAGAAGAGGAAGAAGAGGCTTCTCCAGGATTAGAGAGGACCTACAGTCCTCTCTAAAGTGCCATGATTTGGGGAATAAAACTGAGTGGTCTTCATTTCTCTTGTGTAATATAGGTAACTCGTGAAGCAGCAAGGAAAAAGTCCTTTCTCCAGGCTGTGCCTTTTAGGAATCAGAAAAAAAAAAACCTTGTGAAGCTTGCAAAGGTCCTTCAGCTTACACTAAGGGTAAGGATACAGGACAGATATCTGTAGAAAAGAATACATTTCAACATTTTTCCTTTTAACTTTTTTCTTAAGAACAAGACTAGTACAGGTAATGCAATCACAAGAGAAGAAAACATGAAAAAATGAGTCCATCTTTCAGTGTGTACTTGCCAAAACACTTCCATCTCCTACCAAGAGCCATGTATTTTACAAAGTCAAATATTGATATTAATTTGTCATGCAAAAATTCCACAGGGAATAGCCAGTCCTAAATTCACAATATGCAGATATCCATTTCATAAAGAAATTTCACAAAGTCATTCAATAAAAGTTATATAAAAAATGAAAAGCATAAAGAAGTGATTCTTCAAAATAAGAGTATATTATTGGCCAAAGAACTCAATAAAAAATTAGTCTCTCAAAAACTTGCGGGAATCCTAATTTAAGACATGGTCAAAAGGACACTGATAAAAATATTAGTTTGAAATACCTGCTGGTTTCTGAAGTAGTAAAAATGTATAACTTAAAATGATTTAGCACTTTTCTTCAATATGTTCTGCCTTTTAATAGCTCAGTGCAACTCTGGGTCCTTTGGCCACCTAAATCAACCATGAAGCTAGAATTGTGCACTTTCACTGATTCAATACCTTTCCAAGGAAAAAAAAAAAGTAATCCCTGCATAGTAAATAATACCCCAGTAGAAGAGAACACTCCTCTATTGCTCCCTTGTAGATGCTGTGAAGAGAAGGTAGGCCCAATACAATATATCCAACTTGGATTCTTCTAGTATTTCTGGGATAGTTTAACTTTCTATTCAGAAAATGTCACCCCCTTACATTAGTTTTACCTGGAAGAGTAAATTTTATATATATATATATATATTTGTAATGAAATAGTAACTGCACCAGAATATTGAAGTAAACATAGACCTAAAAATTATTCAGAATTCAAAAAAAGCAGACACAATAACTTTAAAAAAAATGGAAAAGAGCTTTACATAAAGGCAACATCATTTTGCGAAACCTTCCTTTGATGTATTTGCATTGATGCAAACCGAGATTGAATACTGTTATTTCAATGATTTTGTGAAGGTCATAACAAGAAAAGCGCAGAGGACTTCATTATAAGATGCAAACCAACCCCAAGCGACCTCTTCTGAAAAACACAGCTGCTGGGTTCCCATTCACTGCCTGTGCCAGTGCAAGCTTTGAGACAGCCAAGAAACATCCTGGGCCCAAGAGCAGAGCTGACCACATTACGATCTCTGCACTCCGGCAACATCAATACTGCCCTACCAGCTCTCCAGAAAGTGTATGAGCTCGTGTGAAACACATTAGAAATGCTGAAATATTGTGAAAAGATTATCTGGTAGTTCCTTTAGGAGTCACTCATCATATATATACACTACCTATATGCACACCCTACCTTTATATGTACATGCACTATATAGAGATATACACACATTATAGACACACTGTGCATGTATGTATATGCTAGTAATTAACAGGAAAATGTCAAGAGTCTGTATTATTATTAAAAAGGCTAAGAGCTGAAATGAATCTTATTTTCTGGATTTAGAAAACTTTCCATCTGTAATTCAGCTACAAAACTCATCATACCAAGTAGGTGGGCTGGCTTCCTTGTTCTACACTGATGGTAACTGAAGCTGACCCAGGCATTCCTTTTTGGCATCACTCAGTCCAACTGTATCAAATCTAGGCCTAATTGTTCAAGGACTATTGTACCACTCTTCACTGTTGTGAGAAACGCAAGCACCTGTGCAGAGCAATCCTGAAATCCAAATGCCAACCTTTTTCTGAAGAATTTTGGGTGATATGTAGAGGAACCAGATTAGTCTAGCCCTGTTACGCAGTTCACTAAATCACCGCTACTAAATGTTTCTGTGTCACTAAGTAGTATAAAGAGAAGAACATTTTGATCATTTTGACACTTCCATTAAATCTCTTTCTACATACAGAAGGATACAGAAATAAACCCCAAAGCCTTAACTTTGATACCTGAAAATGGTCTAAGGTAAGGAAACTACAAGTGACCACAATTTTGTTGCACTTGAAGTACTTTGCTTCTCTCCAGCTGCTGTTTATAAAAGCAAAGCAATTAAAGTAAAACGATAGATTTAGGAACTGTCTTTAAAAATGGGGGAAGGAGCCTGCTTGTCAATGCTTAGATAGGATATTACTCAAAGTTGTGAGAAGATACAGATTTCAGACCTGTTAAGGGGATACACTCTATCTGAACTGTTGTCTTGGTATCTGTAAATATTAACCAGGGATATAGAAAAACCTCTTCCAGGTTCTGCTCCAATAAATATGCAAGTATGTCCTACACTACTTCACATAGGAATTATTAATCCAAATATGGACCAATCAAATAATAAAAACAAAGAAGTAAAAATAGACACCTGACTCTTCTGTATCTTGAGTAAGTTCTGTACCTGTGTTTAGATAAAAAGAAGGCAGGAACCTCCTTGCTGATTTTGTGAATCTTGCAGGAAAACCTTCTGACAAAACCCTGAATGACAGCTGTGTGGCTTTTTAATCAATTATTTTACTAATCTATTTACTTCCTTGAATACAATATTTACTCAAAAAATTTCACCGTCTCTTTTTAGACTGATCCATGTTACACTTAATGTCAGTATCCATAGTGATTGCTGTTGTCCTGACAATTAGAACCAGCTTGCCTGAAGAGTTTTTAATATAATGAACTATCACTGCAGTTCACTGCCATGAGACACCCTGTCATGTTCATGTGTGCAGAGAACCATCAACTGCACTAGGGATGCAGCTTGGTAGAAGGAAGAATTTCTTTCTTGCAAAGGTGCCACTAAGACTTTTGTAAGACGATAGACGCATATTAAATTATAATTGTGTATCATTTTGAGGAACTGTGATCAATCTGGGAACCCCTACAATGGAAGAGGGCTCAGAGGAGATGGCCAATGTTCTGAAGCTCAGGAAAGGATGTAGGGAGCGACCAGTGACAGCTGCTGCAGAGAAAGATGATCTTAGCTCCATACAGAGATGCCCAGAGGGTGGCTTTGGTCTAGATAAATGGCTGTATTAGCTGAGTGGATCAGCCAGCTGCAATCAGTTTAGTGGATCAACTAGTTATGTCAACTGAGTGAACCAACCAGCTGTGTAACTGTTCATCCCTGAATTAAAAGAAAGTAAATGTCTTCCTGCATGTGCCAGACCAGCATCCGGGGGTATATACGTGCCTCAGCCAAACACAGAGTATAAAAAAACAGAAAAATGTACAAAAAGGGCTTTGGATGTAGCAATGTGCTCAAGCTGACTTGTATTCCTTCCTGGCCACTGGGGATGCCAAGCAACATGACAGTGAGCATATTATTCAGCGGTAATGAGAATCATATTAACGTTGTGATTCAACCTTATATTGAAATTGCTATACTCTGCAAAGTGTAATTCGTCCTGATATGGTGATTTAAGTATATTGTAGCATTGCTCTGCTAACTCAAAAATGCCATGTAACATCATCTAACTTCAAATAAGTAAATTTGATATCAAACATTTGATATAAACCTTCCACACCTGGAATATCTAAAAGAGATGTTCAGAGAGTATTGGGCTCCAACAGAAGCAAATAGTTTCCCATGCTCGACATAAAATATCCATTTATTTAATCATACCGAATCAACTTTGGAGACATAGATGACTTCCTTCCAGCAAGGAAAGACAGACAGTAGCAAATTGTGTCTAAAGGATTATTTTTAATACAGCAAATAAGATACAATAGGTGTTTATTTCTAGCCGTACTGTACTTTTCCAGTGCTGTGAACTAACAAAATCTTTACTAATCAATATATCAAATATACTCAATAACAAAGTTAGAAGTTCATAGACTACAGAGAACGCAAGTGAAAACAGGCTCAACATTGAAATGTGACCCTGTGACCTTTGTTTGGTTCTGCAGCTGTGTTATGAGGGGGATTTCACTCTCCTCTGTCTGGTCATGGAATAGGTTGGGCCATTTTCAGTAAATTATTTTCAGTGTTAGAATCCGTAAGGTTAACTGCAGTGGTTCTCTTAGTGTTACTTTGTTCAGCGTGCCATATCAGAGTAAGTTAAAGCCCTGTAAGTAGGTTTTTATGCTGAGGCAAAGAATACATAAAAATGATGAATTGTTGGGAATCCTGATCAGAGAGAGGCAAATTTGTATTTTTTGCTTCAACAAATTTTACTGTCTTACATTTGGTTTGTAGATTGCAGAAGCATGCATTTGGTGACAGAACAGGCCTACTCAAGCAGGTGGATGCTCAAACAGCTTTCAATCATTGTCATGACTTCAGGAGTAACTGCGTTTTTTTCAAGCAACTACTGCGGCCAAAATAAATCACAGAAATACAAAAATAACATAGGGGAAATGACACGCTATCTTTTTGTTAATTTTATCTGCATATAGACTGTGCTTGACATCTTAAAAATTAATTTTTCTAATAACCCCTTCTAGTTGTGGAACAAGTCATCTCATTATCTGCTGGCCTCTGGCACTAGTACCCAGCTTCTCTTACAGGACTTTAAAACCCCTACTGTGGAGAAGCTAAATATAATACATAATAAGCTACTAGAGAATTCCTTAAGAATAGATTTGGTTTGTGCTAGGAATTTCTGTAGTTTATTATCATCAGAAATATCAAACTAACTTTAAAAATACTAAATAACTTAGGTTGTCAGAAGGGATTATAGAAGTTTTCTTCAGCTGTCGTACCAAATCTTTCCCAGAGTTCTGATTATCTAAGGACTAATGTGTATCCTTGGGAAGTGGAATTGAAGCTTTATCAAATAAAAAACAACCTTCCTTTTTTTAATAGAAACTAAAACCTATCCAATCTCTAAAAAAGATATTGCATATTCATTACATTAAATTAATACAGTAATTGGATTTTCCAGTAATTTAATGTTGACTTTCATCAGTATGGTGCAAGATGGAACAAAGACTGCATGACAAAGAAGTAAAAATAAAACCTAATAGCTTACAAAGTGTTGAGCTTCATCAAAATTATCATATCAAAGAATCTGACTTTAGTCACAAATATCATAGCTTCATTAATTAGAAGTTCAAGTACATAAACCTGCATTTTGGGAGGTATAACTCAAGATGAAACTTTTCCAGAAGTTTGAGATTTAACATCCACATTTGTCACAGAAATAACTTAGAGAAAAATAGGGAGAATGGAGGAGTACCACTTTCAAACATTTTCACAACATATGTAAATCAAAGTTCTTTGATACTGAAACTAATGTAATACAGATCTTTAAAGTGGAGGAAGCATGATTTAACACCCTAGAAAACAACATGCATGGACTTTTACCAGTACACCTATGCTGACAAAAGAGAAACTCCCCAAAATCTCTTCAGTCACAATCTGTAAACAAAGAAAGAACAACTGAGGAGACCTTAATCACTTTTAGGGTCCATTAGAAGATAAATTGCCTTTCTAATTAACACTATTCACAAATAGATCTTGAAAATATTGTGCATGCTTCTGTGAAAAGGATTATGAAAATAACATGCATTTGGAAAATTGTTGACTGTGCCAAGATTTCTATTTACTCAGTGGAGCAGTCTAGGAGGTCTATCCAGTAAATAATGTAGGTTTTAAAAAATTATCATGCCTGTGACAATATAAATTTACCCAATACCCAAGCTCTTAAGTTTTTTCTTATAAATAATGCATACAACAAAAAAAAAAAAAAAAAAAAAAAAGGGTAACTAATATCTGACCAGAGCAATAATATGTATTTTCAGATGACTAGTGTGTACATACAGGATGTAGTTGATTTTTTTTAATTTTATATGAGATGGCTCTTGCAGGTAAACACTACATATTTTATGAGTTTGAATTAGTGGAGTGACACTACAGTTAAACTGAGATGAGCTTCTAATTGAACAGACATTTTTTGAGCGCTCTAAAAATCAACAGACATGCTCATACTGCCTTGAAAATTACTATCCTTGAATGCTGTAGAAATTAAGTTTAGCGCTAAAATGTATTTTGTTACTGGATTTTTATCACTTTACCTATATAAAAGTAAAATATCTAACCTAAATTAGTTCTCTAGACTCACTCTCAGATCAACAGAGAGTTTAGCACCTGCAGAGCATCCGTCCCACAAGCTATGGAAGGAAACTAGATGAATAGGTTGCACTTGTTTAACAGCAATGCTGTTGCACTGAGATAGTCTAGAGATGTGATCATGGCACAGTTTTAAGGAGACGGGATGCCTATAGGCTGCTTTAGGAAGATAAAGAAGAGACAGGCTTTCAGGCACAGAAGCTCTTCCTCAGGTCTCAAACAAAACTGCCATCTTCCAAGTTACATGGAATTTGACAATGATGAATCTATTTTGATGGCCTCAGACCACCTAAAAGGGGTAGATCTACATTACAGCAAATTGTATTATAAGTGGAAAGGTTATTGGCAAAAATGACAGCTGATGAGGTCCTAAGTAGTTGATTAGTTTTAGCCATGTAAAGCTTCAATCATTTATCCAAGAGAGTATTATTTGATGCATTTAAACTATCACAGACACAACAGGCTACCTAACAGTTACCAGGGCTACATCTGTAGTTCATGGAGATAAGCTGGTAGGATAAATGACTCTGTCAGAAGTGTCACAATTTTTTCAATTTGAAAAACTGGTTTTAGATCAATCCTACCCTGGGTAAGCGTTTCCTGAAATACTCCTTACTATTTCCCTGTCTGGTTCATGCCTATTAATCCATTAAGGCTGGCCACAGAGATATCTCATACATCTTCCACACAGGGAAGCGGTATTTGAAAAAAATGTTAGGAATTATTTATACAAGGCATCTTCAGGTTATGTGACACATTGCAGCAATTGCTTTTGTGCACAATGCAACAGGGTCTCATTCATCTTAATGCCCTAAGGTATAAAACACAAAGTTAGGGTTAATGGCACCTCACTGAATGCATCGTATGCACATGCTAACCAATGTGGGCTTGGATCTGCTGTATATATTATCAGTCTCTATCTCAGTCTACTTAGAGAGATATTGTCCCAGCCTAAAAACTGACTTTAATAATGAAAATGTCTAAATTAACTTGATGCTGCTTTCTTACTATTCAATATAAGACACTTACAAAGCGTATGGTTCAGTAGAAAGATAATCCTCCAGTAAGCTTAAGTTACCAGCACATCAATAAAATAAGTTGATGACACTTGCTGACCTTTCTACAGACTTTCTCATGAAAAGACCTCCAATGTAAGCATGTAATGTAAGCATTTTACTATTAGATGAGATGTACTAGATGGTATTCCGACAACAAATTAAATGTGGATCCCTCTTTGTTTCATTCCAGCATAGTGTGCTTTTTAAGTACAACCCTTAGCTATGAGCATTCTTTATTCTCATGAAACCACAATGATTTTCTCATTATAAATGCCAACTCCATGTAACAGAGAAAGAATGGAAGCGTAGGACAAATTCCATGAGTTATAAATGGTCCTTCAGCACGCTTATCTGAACTCAGTGTGAACACAGAACTTCCAGGTCCCAGTTCACAGCTTCATTCACTGGACCACCATTTCTATTTAAAAAACAAAAAACAAACAAACAAACAAACAAACAAAAAAACCAACAAAAAAAACAAAGCAGTGAGAATGTTACCAAATGAGATGACTTATCCAATTAAAGTTTGTTTCATGCTCAACAATGAACCCACACTGGTACTCTTGCGGTTGATACTGCTTTGAAGGTGCAGCCCTTGTTTAGCCTCAGTGGTACTATCCCATGATGAGCTTGGCTACACACAAGTGCACAGCTGGTCTCTGGAGATCACCCGCTGGCATTCAACCCCAACATACAAAACAGACATGATCTTTTCACCAAAGAGGACTATGGGGCTTCTACAGCATCGATTTGACACACCAAACCAATGGGTTTGGGAAATACAGATGTTCTCTGGCACATTTTTCAAAGGCAGATATGCTTACATCATACTCACCTAAACTAATTCTTTATTTGCTCCTTTTTACTGTTCACCTTATGGATAACTAAAATTCAATGCTAGCTTAACCACTTTTTAAAAACACTATCTGCAATTAGTTCTATCTCTTAGTAAATTTATTAAATCATTTTGGGAATTATTTAAATGAACTGTGTTAAATAAATATAAATTCATCATTACTAAACCAGTGGTGGTGTTTGCTGAAAACAAATTAGAAAATTCTAACTGAAAGAAGCAGTCTGCCTCTACGCACAATTAAAATAAATTCCGCCACTGCACTCCTCTGCCCTTCCCTCCTCAATACTCCATCTTCCTCTGAAGTTCCTTAACAAATGCTTATGAGAAGAACTTTACTTAAAGATAGAAATTCTTTCATGTTTATAAAGGCTTGACTTTGACCTAAAAGATTTCAAATTAATAGATATGTAAATGTACCTATTGATCTATCCTCCAGGATTAGACAAAGTCAAACAGATGTTAAATGGCCAAATCCGAAGCAAGGTTCCAAATATTCTTTGTTTTTCTAGTGGTTTTGAACCTGCACTTTCTTACATGGGCAAAGTTATTTGGGCATTACAGTACCTTTGCTGTTGACCATCTCTTTGCTTCTGTTTAATGCAGTATTTTCCCTATAGTTAGTTATTATAATATATCCTTGCAATCATATGACAACTTCTCCTATAAAATGAAACCTATTAGAGAAAGCAATTGTCTTGAAGAAAGAATTAATTCTGGTTCAGTTTGTAAACAGCTCCCAAGACCACACTGCAGACCCTACACAGACTCTGTGTTGATGAGATGAGAGAACATTTTGAAGTGGAAGTGAACTTAGCTGAAAAGGGGAAACAAACCTATCAGTGGGACTTTCCCCTTAAATGATTGCTTCACATCACCCTGCATCTAGTGCACCCCTCTGGGAAGTAGGGATCTCAAATAATAGAAAAAGGCATAGCTGGGTGTGTAATGCCTGTGACTTGACTGCTGGAGATGAAAGCAATGAAACCCAGATCATCTCTTACAGCAGGAAAAGGACAGAGAAAATTTAAGCTCTTCTCTAAGAGGCTAGAGATCATGGTAGGATTTTCTGAGATGCTGTCCTGGTTTTGGCTGGGACAGAGTTAATTTTCGTCCTAGTAGCTGGCACAGTGCTGTGTTTTGGATTTAGGATGAGAAGAATGTTGATAGCACCCTGATGCTTTAGTTGTTACTAGTTACTCTAGTCAAGCACTTTTCAGCTTCCCCTGCTCTGCCAGGTGCACAAGAAGCTGGGAGGGGGCACAGCCAGGACAGCTGACCCCAACTGACCACAGGGGTATCCCACACCATATGGCATCATGCTCAGTATATGAACTGGGGGGAGTTGGCCAGGGGGCAGGGACCGCTTCTCAGGAGCTGGTTGGGCATAAGTCAGCGGGTGGTGAACAATTGCACTGTGCATCACTTGTTTTGTATATTCTAACATTATTATTGTTGTTGTTATTATAATTTTCTCTTCCTTTTCTGTCCTATTAAACTGTCTATTAAACCAGGAATTTAACTTTTTTTTCCCCCAATTCTCTCCCCCATTCCACTGGGGAGGGGGGAGTGACTGAATGGCTGTGTGGTATTTAGCTGCCTGCTGTGTTAAACCACAATGGATGCCTACATCCTGGAGGCCAGAATGTACAACTGAGTAATGGATACAGATTTATAAATATTATTAATTGGAGAACTAGAATATAAAGAGCAGGTATGGAAAGGAGGGACTTCAGCTGAACCACAAAGGAAGCTGAGTCGTTGGCACTCAAGTATACCAGAGGAGAGAAGAGTGATAGAAACTAATAACTGGTAAACACAGACTGCTACAAAAGAGCCAAGTTTGGAATGACACATCTTTCAGGGCAAAGGGCAATAAAACATCTTCAGGAAAAGAGAAGACAGAAGAGCTAATAACATTCAGTCATTAAACAGTGAAGAGCAATCTCACCAACTAAAGTTCAGTTTAAATACCAATTAAAACAGCTGAACAGACCAAGATCAAAAATCAGTGTGTTTCTACTCAGACACCAAAAAGATAAAGAAAAAAATTGAATGCTTGGCTCTAATTGACAACATTAACTGAACAGGTATGTCTGGCACAATCGGAAAAAGGTAGTCAGCAGGAGACTTGTAATACCCAGGAATTAGTTATTTTAAAATGGACTGCAAGATGGACCTGTGAAGAATTTTTAATGAATGTTCAAAAAAGTCTTGAGACTAATGAAGTTAATTGAATGAACATGTGCTGCAGAATTTCTATAGGTTGAAACTGTCTAAAAAGGGAAGAATATATAGTTTGAGGACTACTCTATCAGTCATCTGACTAACATAACAACAGTGACTGAATTTGTAAAACAAGGTCATTGAGATGCAAAAGGAGAAAACACACAGTAATGGGAGAATCCTCTTAGTGAATGTAGTCTCATATAAGGGAGGACTGTGATGCCTAAATTTTTAGATACCTTTAGTGACCATTCCTAATGCTGAGTGCACAGGACTCCTGGTTAAGATAGAACCTGTGATCATAATGCACCAAAATTAAACAAAACTAACCGTCTACTATTGCATAATAAACATAAGAAATCCAAAGAGTTATAGGAAAATTAAGATTTTTTTAAAAGGAAATTAAAGGGAGGAGCTAAAATGGTAAAGCACTGGCATCAGTGGTGTAAGTGTTTAAAGACTCAAGGTTAAAAGCTCTGAATAAATGTACACCACAGAATCACATAATCACAGAATGGCAAGGGTTGGAAGGAACCTCGGGAGATCATCTAGTCCAACCCTCCTGCTAACTAGAGCAGGTCGCACAGGACATTGAACAGGCAGGCTTTGAATGTCTCCAGAGAAGGAGACTCCGCAACCCCCCTGGGCAGCCTGTTCCAGTGCTCGGTCACCCTCAAAGTAAAGAAGTTCTTCCTCATATTCAACTGAAACCTCTTATGCTTCAGTTTGTGCCCATTGCCCCTTGTCCTGGTTCTGGGCACCACTGCAAAGAGTCTGGCTCCGTCCTCGTGACATCCAGCCTTGAGATATTTGTACATGTTGATTAGATCCCCTCTCAGTCTTCTCTTCTTCAGGCTGAACAAGCCCAACTCTCTCAGCCTTTCCTCATAGGGGAGATGCTCCAGTCCCCTCATCATCCTTGTTGCTCTCCTCTGAACTCTCTCGAGGAGTTCCTCATCTTTCTTGAACCGGGGAGCCCAGAACTGGACACAATAACTTTAATCATACTTTAAAGAGTCAAAAAAGTTAAATGGCAAAATAGAAGGTTATCTGAATTAATAACATACCTTTAAAACACCATGTTTGTTCATGTGATGAAAACAGTAAAGAATGTGTCTCATAAGCTGTATATAACTATAAATGCAGGTCAACAAGATTTCTCAAAATGAGTTGCAAAATATAAAAAAAACCCAAAAAACCTGTAAAAATCTCTTTCAAATACAACTTAGTCTGTACAGTCATAGGATAATAAAAGCGTCACAGAACCTCTCGGGAAAGATACAGCTCTTACAGAAGAAAGCCCAGATCTTAGGGTAATTTGCACTCCATGTTCATTATGCAAAAGCTTAAGTAGATCTATCTTTGGAAAAGAGAAATCCAAGAAACTTTATCAAACTGAATTATCAATGGAAAAGATGAGTGAGAAAATACTGAGACATATCCATAACTGGCAGCACTCATGCAATAAGTTTAAATATGTAATTGCAAGCCTACCACCTGCCAGGTACAAGCCAAAATTTAAGTCAGGCTCAGGCCAAATGTGGCCATGAATTTCTATCAGTGGCAGAATACGAGGGGACAGGAGAACATAAGGAAATTAAGGTCTCCTGGTATAATGAATAAGAGTCCATACAGTTTTGGTGGAAGTTATTACAAAGATATCCTTCACTGATGGAAAGGATGACCATAAGAAAGAATAGTAATCTGGTAAAAACCATACATTTGGATTAACAGAACTTCTCACAATAACCTTTATAAAATACTCTAAAAGAAACTAAACATATGATAAAGAAGACAGGATAAACATATGCTCTCTCAAAGATTATTGACTGATTTAACAATAAGAAGCAAAGGACACAAATTAATAATCAGTTTTCATATGCATGGAGATTACTGGTAGAATCCCAAAGTACTTTGTGCTGGACCCTCTGTTGTTCATGACAGTCATAAATGAACAGGAAAAGAGTTGAAGGTAAGATGACAAAGTTTGTTTACAACATAAAATTGTCCAATATAAAACTAAAATCAATTTACCAAAATCACAATATTGAGAGATTTGTTGATAAAATAATAATAAAGCTCGTAATACACCTGGAAAATATATGTATAAATGTGAACAGTGGGCTCTAAAGTAGATGTTATCCCTGAGGATAGAGATCATAGGTAGTTATTTGGAAACATCAAGTTAATGGTAGTTAAAAAGGCAAATTGATGTAAGATTTATTAAAAAGGGTATAAAGAACACAAGAAAAAATTTTGCTACTGTATCATGAAAATGGTGATAAGAATAATCAGAGGTTTAGTTTGGCATCTGTAGAGGGAGAAATTAAACTGATAGTAACTTTTCACATTGTAAGCGACAAGGTCAGAGATGCAGGGCTACCTTGCATCTCATGGGAGTCTGTAAATAGAGGATTGCTGTAATAAGGGAGAGGAAATTGGCAAAAGTATCATTCTGCGCTGTTCTTGTTATAGTCTTTTCCTTATTATCTGCTAAAAGCTACCATTGGAGACAAGATTCTGATATAGGTTGAACTGGGTGTGATCCGGTATAATCAGTTCTGATGTTTTTATCATCGCTAATTCACAGTAAGATTTTTCACCAGGCTAGTATGGTCAACAAAATCAAAACCAGATGGAGGGTAAGAAAAATTACTTGGAGGCTCTGAGAAATGACCAAGACCTTTCCTTTTGAGACTCTAGCATTATATTGTGATCAGGAAGCTGGAAGGAGCAAATGTCAGACTGACGGGGACAGAGGGAGTGGGAAAAGAAGAAATCAAGCACATGCTCATGCAGATAACGAACCAAATGGGAAAGAGATGGAAAACTAATTCATGGATACTGAAAAGAGGCATATGTAGAGTTAATGGGAACCACAGAAAGAGGAGGACAAAAGGACAGTTTTGGAAAGGAAAAAAGAAGAAATACAAAGTGGACTGTAAAGAATGAGAGGTGAGTTATGACTGGTCACACAGACAAGTAATCGATTATCTTGAAAGCAATTACTGTGGAATTGCTCAATAGTTCAACGATTCAATTAAGCTGTGAAGTAATTATATGATGAATCAAGTACTGTATGAAGCAAATATGGAGAGAAATAAAGTATTATGAATCAATAACATAGATAATCAATAATGGTGTGAACCAGTTACGTCAATAAGTGCATACACAATGAATCAATTATGGAATTAATCAATTATTGGGAAAATAAAAATAGTGAGAATTAATGTGTCCATTATGTAAGAAATATAGCTACTAAAAAAAACATGCTGAAAATATTAGTCTGGTCTTCCCTTTCACACTCCTTGTCCAGACATAAGGAAGTATACTTAACCCTGTCCTTCCCTTCATTTTGCTCTTTATCTTGTGTCTATTACATCTATGGTAGACTTTGTTCTGTTTGCAGCAAGAGCTAGGAAAGCTTAAGAGGTAACCTAACTTTTGCTATCACGTCACAGTTGTCACCAAGCGTATACACGACTTCTTCAGACCTTTAAAGAACAGAGTTGCATAGGCCATAAAGTCTGTAGACTGCAGACAGGCAAGAGACAGACATCTCCTAGCATCACGGCACATGCTCAAATATACAGTAACGTTACTCACTGAAATTTGCTTCCTTTCCTTTAGAGTAGGTACCCTGTGTTATTTGAGAAGCACCATGATACCCAAGACTTGCATGTGGGGCTTGCAGATAGGGCACAGAACACGAGAGACCTTTCACTTCACCGGGTGAGGCCAGATAAGAAACAGGAGAGGATCTTGAATGGCACAACATGCCAGCATGTAGGAAACAGAATCATGTCCTAGGTGCTTGCTTTGGGGGTAAAAGCCAGTGTCTCCTCTCTGCTCCTCTCAACCCTCAACACTGCAGTGCCTGTGACGACTGGATGTCCAGTGATAGGAACGGGAGCGCAGCCAGCCAAGCACACCTGCAGGTGCCTAAATGAATGCATCTTAACTTCAGTATTTGAATCTTCCCAAAGTTGCCAGACAGATGAACTGGATCTGCCTCAATCTTAGTTGAGCTCAGAAATGCCAAAAAGTCTTTTCTTATTTCATTTTGCGTTAGTCTTTCTTGAATATGAATGAGCAGAATGATACCTGTATGCCAGGTATTTACCAGCATTCTTCATAAAGAACAGGCCTTTCCTTTG
The DNA here is from genome assembly GCA_034008185.1 of Gorsachius magnificus. NCBI lineage: Eukaryota > Metazoa > Chordata > Aves > Pelecaniformes > Ardeidae > Gorsachius > Gorsachius magnificus. Next base: position 50,485,283 of record CM067083.1, on the reverse strand, counting down.
GTCTTCTGGATTATATTATCCAATACATCAGTAAAAAACATGCAAGCAAACACAAGACTAATGGAAATGACTGTACAGAATACAACATATCAGCATGAAACACCATCCAGAGTTTAATATCCCAATATGACTGGATCATCTCCAATCTTGGGAAAACGAGAACATGAAAACATAAATCCAGGAACAAGTATTGCTAATAAATCTAATAACAAAACCAGGAAAACAGCATATAACTGGAGAGTAGCAAGTGCCATGTGTGTATTTAAGAAACTGATAAAAGTAATCTTAGCAATTACAGGCTCATTAATCTTACCTTAATAGCTGAAAGCTTTACAAGAAATTTTGAAAGGAAGTATAATTAAACCCATAAAGTTAAATGAAAAATTAGATAAAAGGCAATATAAGTTTACAAAGTTGTAAAGCTCTGTGCCAAGCTAAATACGTATCTTTCTATGAAACAGGTTTTGTTTGTTTTTTTCTTATAAGATTGGAAAGTGGAGATTCAGTTGGTCTGGAGTTCAGAGGAGCTAACACAAGACAATGAAAGTGTAGAACCTGTATTACTCTCTAATGTAAGATCTTAAAAGCTAAAAAGGAGAAAACAATGAGTTATGCTAGAATAATTTTATTATTAGAGTTCCATAAGGATTGGCTTTGGGATTAATAGCTCTTTAATTCTTTGACTTTGACTTTATAGGTACTTAAATTTGTTAGTTTGTACTTTCCAAAGTTGGAAGGCATCATCAGCACAGCATAGAAGAGCATTAAAGAAGAGCTTGATGACCTAGAAATTACATATGCTCTATGAGCCACCACATCACACTGGAGCTCATGTTCACTTGAATAGCGTCCTTCATGACCCTTCTGTTCTTTGACTGTTTTCCAAGTGACCATCCTGTAAAAGTGGCACAATCTTTGTTTCATGGACATATGACGTAGCATTAATTTTTATTTAAACAGATCCCAGTCAGATTAGACAATGTTAATGCATCATCCAGATCACCTTGTAGATCTGATCTGCTAGAGCTACGTAACTAGTACACTTTCTCCCCTAACCAACGGCAGTGTTTGAAGATTTTATACAGTGATTTTCTCTCTCATCTCACTAAGGCATAATCCAGTATGTTCCTGAGTGCTACCAATAGTTTTATGGTGGAAATGAAAGCACCTTAAACTCCTGCTAAAATTCCAAAAGGATCATTCATTTATTCAATGGAATACTTATTAACTTATTAACATACGACTCACTGACCTAAGTAGTCACAACTGAAGAACAATTTCCACACCGGTAGCAGTATTCTTGCACCAGGAACAGGCAATACTACTACTGAGTGGACTGTGATTTTAACTGTGAGTTAACATCCTGCAGATCCCTAAAGACTGTTTCTTCTGGAATTGTCTTTGCCTGAAATGAGGATTGTTAGCTTGGGGCTGAATTCCTTGCACATACATGATCACGTAGACTAGTCAGCTCAAGGCTATACATTTTATTCAAAATCATATCCTCAGACCTTGCAAACTCTGTATGTCTGTACTATCTTTGGCACCATTAGCTTAGAATTCAGTAATTTCTTTTATCCACAGTGTTTGCTGACATAACTTTTTTAAAAGCACTATTTCTAGAAAATTACTTCTTTCTACCTTTTACTGCTCAGATTTTTAAATAAAAAAATATCTAATGCTCTTAGAGAGAGATTAAGGATGTCAAAATCACCCTGATCCAATGGTTTGAAGCCAAGAAAATCTTTTTATACGGCTAAAATACCAGAGGCACTGCACAAATGAGCATGAAAACGTTTAATCTAAATTGCTCTTAAATTTTGACTACTTAGCAAACTATTTTCAGATTATAATGTAAACATTCAGTGACACATCAGTAGAAAAATCTAGGGCAAATCTTCCTTTTATTGTTAACTGGTTTTGGAAAGGTCACTTCCATTTAGGAAAAATGCAGTCAACGATGCTGTGAGACTGTGAGAAACTTTGGTACTGTCATGTTCATGACCACCTATCCTGTCAGAATTTTGTTTCCCTTCGCTTTAATTGTTTCTCTTTCATTAGCCATATTTATATTTAAAGAAAAAAATAAACACTTTTCATATAATCTTTCATAAACGTTCATGCCTTGTGCATATAAGTGGGGATTTATTCTTGTCATCACTGCCATCTGCAGCAAAATGACCACTGACTTTAATAGATCCAGAGTTTAAGAGGATTTTAGTTGAACGCCATTAATTTTGTTTCATGAACAGGGATCTGTTGTGTTTAACATTAAACAAACACAAATGTAACGAATGGTTCCTATCCAGAAGAACCTGCAGTGTAATTATCCATTCACCACCTATTACAAGTCCTTCCCTACAAAGTAACACAGAATTTTTTTCTTCCTAGAATTAAATTGCTACTAGCACTGAATTGCTGGACGGGGAATTAAACTATTGATACCCTTGCGCTAATTAATTCTGTATATATGAATTCAGTATATTGAGATGAGCCATAAAAGCTGCAACAGGGAAAGCACTGGAACATAATGGCCACAGTTACATGGTTTCCAGTCGGAGAACTCTGAGATTAAAAAGTAGAGGAGACTGCCGCAGGGCAACTTCACACAAAAACTATCAAATCACAGAAAAAAAATACCATGGATTAGAAGGGGAAGAAAATTTCCCAGACTGCAGCACTTTTGCTTTGATTCAGAATTGCATCACATCATGATGATTAATTTCTTTCAGTGGGTTTCAGGGTTTTCCCATGGTACTCTGCTTATTTGCTCACAGCCACTGTCAGGTTAAACAAGCAAAAGGAGCAAAGGAATGTCCTGATATTTGCTCTATGCCTAAGTTTGTTGAAAACTGTATCTACAGATACAGTTTTCTATTTTCTTAAATAAAGTTTCTACTGGTTTACACAAGAGGGAAATTCAAACTTCTTCCTACAGGGGGAAACCTATCTTCTATGTGGGTTTTTTTTACAATATAATTTCTGAAGCAAGGTTCAAGCATTATTTTTTGATTAAATGTGCCACGTGTTTTGAGTACAAAAGTGAAATAGAGACATTTGGAAAACCAATGTTACACATGTAGAATACTGCATGCACAGACCTATCACATTATTTCTATATGACACTGAGAAAGAAATTAGTATATAGTTTTATTCAATCTTGTAACTTGCAGTAGGATCCCTACTTGCAGTAGGTCAAAAGAAAATGTAGAATTATCTTCTAGCATGTCTGAATGATTAGGACATATACTGTTCTTATTAGATTACATTAATCAGATACACACACATGCTAAAATATTTTCAACCAACTAAACTCGCCACAAAAAAGACTGAGAGTCCAAACATATTGTCTCTAACACAAACTGAATCTTTCGAATTAAAAGTGCTGCAACCCTTCTTTGATTTTAATTGTGTTACATAGTTTCTGACTAGTGACTAGTGACATTTCACTAAGGGACACTTTCAAATCAAATCCAGCTATTTGATTTAGGTGCTTAAAAATTCAGCTTTCATGAAATCACAGATTAATTGAAACGATTCAGTAAAAATTTGAAACTTTAACGTATTCCTTCTCTTGTTTTACACTATAATTGCTAGAGTTCTTGCTATTTTGTGAAAAGCCAATCCTGGTTTTGCTTTCAAGAGGTAGGCAACAAAAACATAAGCACATATACAGTGGCACAAAAATATGGGCCAACAGAGCATCTCTATTCTTGCTACGTTATCTAGGCCTTAGCGGACTGTCATTATGTAGAACTTCATGCACCAGGAGAGAGACCTTGAATCCACCTTTTTTCAACAAACAGCCTCTTACTTTGTATATTATTCCCCTTGTCCATCTGTAATACAGGATATATAAAAAATAGTGAACCAGCTCTGGTTTCATTCACAAAAATGAGTGATGGATATACGATGATAGCACCAGGTATTTACTTTTCAATGCATGTTGTTAATATCCTAAATAGTAAGTTACAATGCAGATTGCAGAGACAGTGAAGAGTACTGTATTTACAAATGCAGAATTTCAGACCTAAGTCTGCACTTGGGCTCGGTCCTATTTTTTTGCTTTTTTTGCTTCTTTTCAGGTGCACTTGGATGCACATGAGTGCTATGAAAAAAAAAAGCAAATCATAGTAGTCACTCTGTGCTAAAACTGCATGACTGAAGTTTTGAGAAAGAAGAAATAAGGATATCAGTATTTTATACACATTTTATTCTGGTTTTCTCAACCATTTTCTCAATCCAATGAAAATCTGAAGCAATTGATTCTTAAAATGTAAGTCAATAAAGGAGGACTTTTGTGAGATTACTTATAAAGATTTCTAGCCCACATTCTTGTAATCCAAGGTTATTGCTTGTATCATCATACTGACAGGTTTATCTTAATAAGAAATGTTTTGTGCTAGGAGAATTTATGGTTTTATGCTCAATTACAGTTTTACTTTGGAGATATTAGGTAGGCAATAAAAAGGGCCTACCTTACATCTATTATTCAATCATGAAGGTAAGATATCCTTGGAAATGTATTTCTCTTGTCTTTATTAAGCAAACAATTTGTATTAATTCTGCTTATCTCAAACCTTTACTATTTTCAGATGGGAAAATGGTATGTCATAAATTACACAACCCTTCAAGAATGGCACTTCCCCTAGATGCCTCCAGTTCGGACTGGATTCCCATTATGTGAAGCACTGTATAAACATAAAAGGAAATAGATGGTCTCTGCCATAAAGAGTTCTCAATCTAAAGTCAACAGGACATAAACCAGGAAAACTGAAAATCCAAGACTCTGTGCATGCCAGAAGATCTCATTGGGAAAAAAGCACAATTTTCTTCTGAAGCAAAATAAAGACTATAGGATCCAACCATACTATACTAATTGTAAATTTAAGAAAATATACAAAAATAGTAATAAACATCTGAAAGGTCCCTGTATCTGAATTTGAAAAAAGTGACTACTCATTTTTCTTTCCCCACCCTGGCCGATGTAGTACCGTACATGCTACTAATACAGATGAATAATGTGAGCCAAAGCTCAGTGATCACAGTTTGCTGCAGGTTAAAAAAAAAAAAAAAGAGCCGTAATAATTATGTTAATTACCATGATGGGTTAGTTAGAGTCCAGTAAAAGCTCTAAATGTCCTTTGTGATTTCAATTAAGTTGATACTAAGAAGGATGCCTAAGGAGAAATTTCAATGTTACCTTCTACTTCTGCACAGCCCACTGAAATACTCTAGTGCAAAAACTGCGTAGCTCCCTATTCTTTATTTCAAGTGACGGTCTCTGCATTAACTCTGCCCTAATATTTTAACTTACTGGGCTAAGCTACAGGAATCACAGCAGAGAACCTACTACCAATTATTAGGTAGGTTGTAATTTTTCCACCTTTTGCTTTTTGTCCAAAGCATTCATGAAGAGGAAACACAGAATCTTCTAGCAGTGCGGTGATACACGTGCGCACTAAGCCTTGACAAGACAGCACAGCGAAACCTGAAGCCTGAAATGGGAACATTTAGTGGAATAGGGTAACTCAACCATTCATAACTCATCAGTAAATGATACTCCTTAGATTCCTTATAGACGTAGCCAGTAACCAGGCTGGGTTAATGTAACCGAAGAAAATTACTCTTAGAAAAATCTGTTTCTTTGAATGCTCGCAATGTTACAGCCTCATTATTCTTATATGTCCTCATTCATCATGGGACATTCTTGCATGAAGAACTATGGAATATATTCTTGTAGCTACAGTCACATAGTGCAGGGGAGAAAAACTACCTTCAGCATTCAAAAAGACCAAAATCGAAAACCTCATTAAATCAGCATCAGGCTGAAGATGTATTCAATTATAGACGTACTTTGAATCCACGGGAAGGTATTAATAAACAAACCCACTGTAGGAAATACTATATTCTGTAGCCAAGAGGACAGTATTGACATCTGGGAACAATTATTGCATGTCTTTCAATCCGTATTTTCCAGTCCTATATTTATATAGTGATTATTTGGCCACTGCATGATTCTACACTTTTTTTCCCCAGATTTATTTCTGTCAAATAAAGCACAGTTTTGCACCAACATTTTTAGGAAATGGTATGGGGGAATCTGTACAGTCTGCTCCTGTTAACATGACCTGGATAACAGCGGGTCATGTGAGAAGAGCGTGAGTGTAGTCAGTGTGTGTGAACAGATTTTCCAAAACTGTCTCTGCTGAGAGGGTCTTTGCCCCAAACCTACTAATGCTAAGAAAAAATTAAGAGTGGCATTTTGCTTAAGGTGAGCACCAGCTGGATGAAACAGTAGGTTACCAAGAGACTTCTGAGAAAAGGAGCAGTGAGTTTGGAAGAAAATATAAAAAAGCATGAAAATTTCTGACTGGGGGAGACCTTGGTGTCAGCAGCTGCCAAGGAGGGTTTGTTATTCCTGGAACCTGCCCTGCTGGCATTGCAACATCCACCTAGGCCTGATAGAGCACTGTTCCTGTCAAATGCCACCCGCACCCTGCCCTCCAACGAGGGGGCTGACAGTACGCGGTGCAACAAGTAGGGACCCCAGGGGTGGTTTCTCACCAGCATGTCGATTAGCGGATTGTAGGGAGCAGCGTAGGCATACAGGGTGTGCATGTAAATACAGGAACGGACACTGACAGAAAAGGGAATGCTTGTAACCCACAGTGTCAGGGCCAGCAGGTTGCATGCATCCAGCTGTGTGAAGGGTTTGTGTGTGGTGAGATGAGAACTTCCTAGGAACAAGTACAGAGGGGTGTTTAGCAACTTGTAAAAATACATTTACTGTCTCTCGGTGTCTCATATTGTGGTTTATCTGTTGTATTGCTGACATTGATCTTGCGAGTATAGTTCACTGACTGCCAGTTAATTACATGTTGTTAATAAATCACTAAACCTCTGCAACCCTGATTCGATTTAAAGCATGTGTTCCGCAGTTGTTACCTGCGAGGAGGCTATTCCATTTTGCTATAATTCCTAAGAAAGCAGACATAATCTATTCTAAGAAAGTTGAGCCACCTGCCTTTCTTACTAAATCATAGCTCACTTCTGAAATGGACATGATTACCAGGGCCAGACAGCGCAATGCATCACTATCTACGCAGTGGTGGATCATTGAGAAATGGGTTGAGGTATTGTGGGAAGTTTTCTGAAGGTGAAAAAACAATCCCCTCTAGCCTGTATGCCTGAAGTTAGAAATAAATCATTGGCTGTCCCCGGTAAGAATGCATTCTGTAGAAAATACTACCCAGGTAACGTAGCCAGGGTTGTTGCTAGCTTTTCTTACCCACGCAGGTGGCAGTCAGGAAAATTTTATCTGGGACACGCTGTTCACTTGACTTCCATCAACCTTCAAAGTTGCAACTCATAAAGAAGGCATTACGAAGAACTTTATGCAAGTTTGAACGCGTTTTCCTCAGCTCAACCTCTTTTTTTTCTCTGTATCACCGTTCGTCTGACTACATAGTTGTTTAGGACAGGTATTGATTACATATAAATAGAGTGTGCAAAGCGTGAATTCATTGTGTATGAATTACATAGAATTGTAAATGCATAACCATAATATTCGATCTGTAATTATCTATGTTCTTTTTAGTATATTTGTGTGCCCCTAATATAACTAGAATTCCTACAAACTGTATTAATATTGTAGTTAATGGGACAACTACACACTATTTGTATGCCTAGGACCTGAGTTATCTCTAATATTTGCAGAGGTAAAGGAAATTTTTTGAATTTTAAATCCCTTATTATAATCATGTATTTTTAAAATATTCTACTTAAAAATAAAGGCAAAAATAGCACATATGATACAAGATAAAGGGTAATGCCTCCCTCCCCACCCCCCGCAAAAACAGAAAGGGGCTGTAAAAAAACTCACAACCTTGCCCTGAAAAAATATTACAAGGGCTACATTATGTTTCCTCTGGAGTTTCTTTTCTTTAACCTTTTAACATTTGGTAAGGAAATGGGGGCAAAGTAGTCAAAATCAAAATTTCAACCCATTTTAAGAGACTAAAAATGACTAATTGACTGTAATGAACTACTGTATTGCTCGGTGCTTCTTCATCAGAAGTCACATAAACACCCTCAAGACAGCTTCATGTCTTAAAGCACTGCTTCCAGGGTTCACACGTCAACCCATAAAACACCCCACGTTTCAGGATTTGAGCAACACATTCACATTACCAGCATTAAACTGTTTTGCACCATGCAGCACCACTACCAAAGCTCATAGTCCCAGCTCCATTTGTGACATGAGCTCTGGTATAGTAGCATGAATATGTATACTGTCAGCTACTAAAACTGGCAGCTCAGTAAAGCTTGGATATTCACAGAACACAGTTCCTTATAATTTTCTCAAACTTCGTCCTTCATCCTACACTTTCTACAAAAGCAGTGTCTACAGATGTAAATAAGACCAAACTTTGGTTTCAGATACAGACAGATGCTTTTTGTCCAGCAGTTATACCTGTTAAGTCATTCTATTGTGGAAGCAGGAAGAAATTAGGGTTTTCAAAGCCAATCTCCATCCTTGGGAATACCATTCCTAAAGGCTCACTCTTTCAGAGAGGGAAATGCCGCCTATGTGAAAGACAACCCTTGAAGTTCCACGCTGTAAATTAGACATGATGACTTCCATCGTACACTAGTTATGTTCACTAGGTGTTTGTACAGTATCCGTCACTGGACGATCTCATCCCTACTCTCTCCCTTGTAGAATTCAGGCAGAAATGCACAGATTTTAAAACTGTAGGGATTTAGACATGGAAGAAATTCTAGATATACCATCCAGTCTGGAAGAGAACTCTCTCTCTCGGAAAAAAAACTATAAAAATATAAATACTGCAAAACATAGCCATCATGATCCCTTTAGGCTTTGCCACTTCTTTGAATGCAAAACGCTGCATTATGTACTGAACTCCACACCATCAAACTACAATAGATGTGTCAAGGCCCAGAGCAGACTCCCCCATCCTGCAGTGTAGCCCTCTGTGCTCAAGGCCAGACTTCTGGTCAGAGCGCACTGTTTCAGAAGTCTCTGCTGCCTTGGAGCACCTCAAGAAAATGCTACAAGAAGCTTCAGCAGAGGCTCCTCCAAGCAGCTATGTTAAGAAGCCTCAGCAGGGGCTCCACACTTCTTCTGGAGGCTACTTTTCAGCTGAGGCTCTCAGCACCAGCCCCTGCCTGAGCTATGCTTCTATGGTGTTGCAGGCAAGCCTCACATCTGGCCATGCACCCACTAGATCTGTACCCTGACTCTGACCTACCGACTCAAATTCCTGGCTTGACCTTGGACTTTCCTCATCACTATGGACTTCTCCGGTGATCTGGTCTGCTGGTTGAGCCCTGGTCACTGTCACTGCTCCCGTTCTACCCTTTCTGTTTGGGTACTGTGGCACTGCTTCCGTGCCAGTGAGGCCACAGCCTCCGCCTGCCATGTTACCGTGCTCAGCTCCCATCTGCCCTTGCCTTGGGGAGCAACCTGTCCTTGCTGCTCCCTGACAAGATGTACTCAGAGCATATTATTTATTAGATTGGGTTTTTCAGGGGACATAGACAGGGGCCATCTACCAGCTCATGAATTCCTAGAAGCCTGGGAAGAAAAAGTTACAAAAGCACTTCCCAGAGCTCCCAAAAGAGCAGCCCATCTGAGCCTCTGCAGAAGCAAAAATGTTGATAACAATAAAGGTTTAACAACAAAAAGCTAAGTGTTATTGATGCTGAGGGCTTTCATGAATTGTTCTTTTAAAATTAAGCACTCAAATATTTCCTTAAACAAACCTTAGGAATCAACATCTCTTCCTGAGTTGAGGGCAAAACAGTTTATCCAAAGCCATATAAGAAAAGAAGACAACTGAATCTGGGCATCCCAGAAACTCAGTCAGTGTCTTACTTTTTAAACCATCATTCTGAGCTATATATTTTGTGGTGGGTGAGAGTGACAGTAGGAAAACTAACTGAGGCAGCGAGCTCTTGACCTGGAAAATTGGAAAGTTAAGTGACAGCAGGTTGTTCCTTTTTTCAGCAGGAGATGGATTACGTCTCTGTACCAGTAAACTAGACTGTAAGATCCTGCCTCTAAGGAATCCTTTGCCTCTCAGGGAAGATCTGCTTCAGAGCAGAAAGTGAACGCAAGAGAGCACTGCCCTTGAGCCTCTGTTCACTGGAGAGCCCAGTACGGAGTTTGGCAGTTTGTGAAAGGCTGTTGCAAAGAGATAGGACTAATCTGTTCTCCCTGTCCATGGCGTATAAGACAAGGTGTAAAGGAGCTTAATTGCAACAGGAAAGATTCAGGTTAGACATTAGGGAAAAGTAATGAAGTGGCAAGGGTAGAGGAGCACTACTGGAATAGATAACCTCAGGTGACTGTGGAGATCTCAATTGAGAGATTAAAGAAACATCAATGAAGAAGCACATTTGTAGAGTTAACTGAAGAGCAGGGGAAAGGGAATTAGATGACGTTAAAGTCTCTTTCAGCTCTGTTTTTTATGATTCATGATCTCTTGATTCTTACTTTGGAGCAGATAATGCTTAGGTGATGAGCAATCACACTGTCTGGGTTTCCTTTGGAAAGAAATAGAGAGTCCTGGTGACAGAAACTTGTTGATAATGCATCCAGCTAAGGAGTTTTTTATTTGAAAATTCATAAAAAGATTCATATTAATGTGTAACAGAAACACATGCAGTGCTCTGTGTACGTAAGTACATTCAAATGAGAACCAAAGAGGAAAATCTTATACTCCCTTACTAGTACTCAGAAGAATTGGTCAGTAATCAAACCCAACAAAGAGAGTGGATAGAGGGAAACAAAACTCCCCTCCAAGAGATACACTTACAGAAAATTACATTTTCAGATGTTGTTGACGTAGCAATAAAGAGAATATAAGAACATCCATTACTGCTAAAGCTCTGTGGACCTAAAATCCCTGGTTCAGCCTTCCAAGCACACTGAAAGATTGGCTGTGGGCTATACAAAAGTGTGATGTGGTGAAATGAAAGCTCTGACCATTTGTTCTGAAAGTTTAACAGCTATTTTTAACACAAGAATTACTAAACCCAGTTTCAACTGTCCAAAGCACATTAATAATACATTATTGGCCTAGTTCACCTGCTAAAAACAAAGGTATACATAAGGTGCATGAAACAAATGCAGACGTTATAAATGAATTGAGTTTTACACCAAGATGAGAAACGTTATCATAAAGTTACAAGAAAATGGACAAGATGAAACAGACTGCATCTGAAGCTTTCCTTCATAATGTATCTAGACTCTGCCACGAAAAGTGCATGCACTGTACTGACTCCATCAGACACTGAACACCACCGCAAAGCATGATCTGTGCAGCCAGCTACACCACCACTTTCTTACTTGGATTAGACGAAAACCTAGTGAATGACTGTGTACAGTTATCCACATTTGACTGTTATTTTAAAGATTATAGGAAAACTGCATGGAGTTATTATGTTCTTTGAGGCACAAAGAAATGAGCCTTACAATCAGAAAAGGTGTTAGGATTATTGACCCTGGACATCACTGAAGCTGGTGAATATTTTCTATTCTTAACATACGTGTCACTAGTGAGCTACTGGGCATGCAAGCCTAGGTCATAGCTGGCACTCCTTGCCATTCACAGCCAGCTACATCCTGGCACTCCGGTATTCGTTGTTGACAACCTTCTGGTGTTTGCAATTCTGGCTTGAAGTCCTGAATCCCACAATGAGCTTCCTAGTCTACAGTAGCTTCTGTACAAACTTCCTCACTTCGTACATCCTGCTGGATTTGGGACCTGCAGTTCCTTTCTTTGGGAACTGAGATACATCACCAATGTACTGTTTCCTCTAATAGAGTAATACACCATAGCAAAAAAAAAAAAAAAAAAAAAAAAAAAAAAAAAAGTTAAGCATAGATATGCACAACAAACTCTCGATTTTTTTTGCCTCAAACAAACTGTAATAACCTGACCTTCTCCCTCAGACACATTCTGCATTTTTCCATACAGTCAAAGTTACTGTATTCCTACCATCTCAAACAGATGCAATATTCCAAGGGAAAATTGTTTAGCAAACTAGCTAATGGATCAGGTCAGTCCTTCACAGTAAATGGATCCAGCAATATTCTTCATATGTTTAGAAAGGGACATATTGGCCCTGTGTTAATTCCTGGAGATACACTTCTGTCAGTATTACCAGTGGATTAACACTATAGCCCTGCGGTAGCCCAGTCAAAATCTACTATTTGTAAATAAGTACAGGTAGCTCCAATTCTGTCAGAAGAAGGAAACATGCATCTTAGAAATACCGTATATCTTCATGTTTTAAAAAGTGTTTCCTCCCATTACTGTGCCCTTGGCCATATGATGAGATTTCCAGCAACAGCAGAATGTCCAGAAGAGAGATGCAGACCAGGGGTTTCAAGCACGCTGTCTCAAAGATACCTCAGATATCTAATATACAGGCAGCTCTATAAGCTGCATGTGTCAGTAAAAGGAAACCTCAAACTCCACGTTACCAGCCAAAAAGTCAGTGTAAGAGAAGATAACACAAAAAGACCAGACTGATCTCTGAGAGAGCTGCGGGACATCCACCTCCGCCCACATGCCCTCAGAGATATGTTGGCCTCGCCTGAGCTCTGCCATAGCCATGGCTGCGTGGGGCACTCTACCGTCCCCATCCTCACTTGTCTTTCCAGCTCCACCTCAACCTTTTTTTAATTCTATTTTTATTTCACTAGCTGTGACGGTTTTCATGATAAGTTCTCCAGCCCTGTGAAAACTGAAGGGTTTTTTTTAATGGCACAGTGTACGCTCAGCATGACTGGTCACTCCCACCTCCCTTTCTTCTGTCCAGATGGCACAAACAGCCAGGATTACTGACCTAACTTTTGTAACAGAAGTCCAACCATCTGCTTCTCTGGTTGTTTCAAATGGCTTTATAGACAAACTACATTCAGCTAAGAAACTACCAGCTCAGCAACTTTGAACATACAGGCAGGTTTGAGTGAAAACAGCAAAACCGCCTAATCTTTATTATGGAACGTATATGGCACCCTCTGCTAATAAGTGGTTTTACTCATGAGAGAACTCAGTATTTCATGCATTTGTAGACACCCATAAGGTTTTTCACCTCTATATTTAATCCATCTGTAGAAGAGTTACCAGTTAGGACAAGTGTCATTGCCACATCTTTATACACACTTCGGACAGCTACAACTTCAAAACCTGCTAGATCACAGGGAAAATCTAAGGGGAGGTTTTTTAAAAACCAGAGTTGTTCAGTACCTATTTCTATATATTTTCAGGAGTGTACAGTTTCTCTAAACCCAAAAACTTTTCACCTCTATTCAGGACAGAAGAAATGTCACTTAGATTTTTCTTATACCTAACATTTTTTTTTTTTAAAAAAAGTAAAAATAAATATGTATTATTTTTAGAAGTTATCGGTAGCACTTTTAAGAATCAGAATGTAAATAATATATTTGTTTTGCAGTATTTAGGATAGTTTCCTGATAAAGGACACTTTCTTCTGGTTTGAGAGAGATGGAAATGTAGTTTGCAGCATAGATAGGCTCTTCTTAGCCTCACTTTAAACAAGACAGAAGATTGTATTGTCAACATCAGTTCCCAAATATTCACAAGCTAAGTAACATTTTCTGGTCCAAAGTATTCATCAGATGTATCGACGTGCTTCTAAGCTACAACATGAAGGATATTAAGGAACATCCTCTGGTACTGACATACTTGTAATAAGAATATGCTACTCATTCAACGCTACTGTATATAGCAGCATTTTAATGCAGTTAAGTCAATGTGCTTTAGGTTTTATACCCTGAATAGCTTTATCATCAATACCAAAAGACATTTCTGTCTTCACTGTCAATTGCTCTTGTGTTCTAATTGTACCTCTGTATATGAAGCTGAAACACGTGAGCTAGCCTCTGTTTTTTTCCAAAAGGAAATTTTTGTTTTTTTTAAGCTAGATGCCTTTTGTACCCTGCTTTTTACAGGTTATGACATCAGACACAAATTCAAAAAAGAAACTGGAAATATGACCTGCTATAATAATTCACAATGGAAAACATTTGATGTGATACAAGAGGAATAGCTCTAGCTAAAAGGCTTCTGAAATATTTTTTTGTAATTTTTACTATAAATTATTTGTTTCTTCAGGGCACAGACAGACATACAATAGTGTGTAACATCATCATTTTTTTCCATAGTATAGTAAATACAATCATCCACACAGAAGGCACTCAAGAAAAATTTCATATCATGATGCTCTCAGTTATCATCTGAGCTGAAAGCCTGAAAAGTAACCTTGCAACTTTTGAAATGCTATTTTCTCAAAGCAATACAGTTTTTCAGATTAAATATTAAGGATTTGATAAATGATGACAAACCTTGAACTGATTAACAAATCAATTTGTCTTACTCACTGTTTTTCCTTTAAAGAAAATTACATAAACCCGAGAAATAGACTCAAATATTTTCATTCAAAACCAGACAGAAATGATTTCTGAGTAAAGCTAAAATTTGTAGCCTTATGATTGCAAATTGAGAGCATAACTATTTAATAGCTTTTATTTTTGAGAAAGATAAGGGTTTTATCCATGGTTGCCAGCTATGGACAATACGACAAAAAGCAGTGTATTGATACTTACCAGCGGTATTCAAATTCAGTAGCGTAACTTGTGATCAATATATAAGAAATAAATACACTAAGAGGTTTTGGGTTTTTTTGGTGGTGGTTCTTTTGCTATATTTCTTTTAGTAATTTAAAACTACCATACAAATGAAGAGCAGAGAATACAAAGGTTTCCCAGAGGGCTCAGGGACTTCCAGTAGTACTCACTGTTCCTACAGAAGCAATGACTTTCTTTGTGATGATATGGCTGTACAGCTCTGACATTTGCCTGACCACACATCGCATATCATCATTATATCTATCTATCTTGTGTAATGACCTAAAATTGCAAAAAGATAAGGTAATATTTTACAAAATCACTACTATATAATATTTTGGAGATCTGACACTTTCAGAAATGTAATTATTCTTGGGTTTCTTAGAAAAAATTATACAAGTGTAAAGTTATAAAAATAAACTGAAGGTCTCCAGTCTTCTTTCTACCAAATGGCATATCTCAGTTTGGATTGCTGGATCAAAGCAGCAGGAGGCTGTCAAATTTATAGGCTGTTTTGATGAACAGGTATAACTGATTCTGGGTTTGGGTACGGGAATGTAGTTGATTAATTTCTGGCGTTTGCTCCATACCTCTTTTATATAGCAACATAGGGTATTTAAATTATATGTTTACAACCCACCTCACCACACCTGTAAGAAGAAATGGACAGAAGATAGTAAGGGCAAAATGCTACTTGATTAATCTCAGACTAAACTTCAATGTCATAATTACCGGAAAAGGTCTGGCAGGTATATACTGGTTGATTGTTTCCCTCTGGAAAGGGAAGCTAATATTTGTCCAGTGCTTTGGTAATGCTGAGAAAATAATCCGATTAGGGACCTCCTAAAGGTAGAGAACCCCGCCTTGTACTTCAGCAGGATTTTCAGAGACCAAGACACACATCAAGCACACTTGACTGATCAGGTGCTGCACACAAGTATCTGAACAATGGGATGCTCTAGAAGAAGAAATTATGTAATTAATTGCATAGCTTAGACTTGTCTCAGAGTACAAAACCACCACATTTTAATGGGAGAAAACCCAAATATGGGGAAACCAAAAAAGCTAGTAGCCTTTCTGTTAGAAATACACACACTTGTTCACCAAACAGTAAGTCTTATTCTTAATGACTGTAAGGTTGAAGACATATACTCTAAAGTAATTCAAATCATACCCAGCCTTAGACTGGGAAACTACTTCTCTATCTCAAGGTCTTGAAAACATGTATGATTCAGTCTTCTCTTTCCTTATTCAATAATTATATGAACTTCTCATTCATCATTCACAAAGTAGCCTAGGATGTCCAAACATTCATAACTTCTAAGCTCAGATACAGCAATCATTTGTTGTTTTCATTTGAAAATCAACCAACCAACCAAAAACCACACAGAGAATAAAGAAGTTGCATTTCCTAGAAAAAATCCAAGAGGTACAAGATGCACCATCTCAATTTCTTAGCAATACAATCACTCTGAATGTGTCTCACTTCCCTCCCCCTCCCACTTCCCACAGTCCAGCTTTTTATAGCAGTTCTTTATTCAGTGGAGAAGCAGCATATTATCTCCTCAGATATTCAAAATCCCAACGGCAATCTGCCTGGGTTACTGAAATACCTCTGAGAAGGGTCATGTCCCACGGCAGACACATCCAACAGAACCCCTGTACCAAAAGGCTCATATGCATGAGTACGGAAGACAGAACCATCACAGAATGATCTATCTGCAAGTTCACAACGTAAAGAAACCATTCTCAATAAAGTTTTGTGTCCAAACCTTGTTGATAAACGTGCTACAGATTTAAGGCTAAATTTTAATTTGGCATTTAGGTTGAAAACTATAGTTCAGGTGAAACACTATCTTTATGGCACTATAACAAAAAGCCAGCAAACTCAGCACCCCCCTCTGACTCCAAGAGGTTCAGAAGGCTTTTTTAAAATGCCCCAAAGGGTGGGATTAATTTAATATTTTACTTTTGGCACACCCAAATCTTTCATATTCAGTGAAAAATGTATGCATTTTAGTGATGCACTGTTTTCTGGAACATACGTATCTCTAGTACTATAATGACTTATTTCTGTTTGTTTTAAACAAAACTGATGCTGATAAGATGGTTTCACATGCAATCATGTAACAACTGTTTTGCCTTTGTTTGATTTTTTGCAGTACTAATTCCCAAACAGTGTTGACAAGGTTCAGTTTGAGCTTCTAGGAGATCTTTGTGCATACAGTGATTCCACTTAGCATAATGTTGTTGGCAGTGGGGACTTTGTTGTTTATTGACAGCAGATTATTCATTACCACACAATTATTTCTTTGAACATAACTGAAATCAGTACGCATGCCATCCGAATAGTTTGTCCTCTCCCAGGCAAACCGCAACTGGGTGCAACTTGAACAGTGTACAATATTAGCATTACCACTGCTAATGGATAAATTATTTATACATGCACAGACACACTTCCCCAAAATAGTAATGTTTTTCAGTGATTGCATCTGCATTATAGTATGGAATATTAAAAAAAAAAAGGAAAAAAAGAAAAAAATCTGCAATGCTTTATATAGGGAAAGAGCCTGTGTGTGTAAAGCCCATTTTCCTCAGCTTGTTAGTCAGTATAACACACGTATGACTTCCTCTGAAAGAAAACTTAACAGATGTCTTCAAGCTTTAGGGTTGGTTTTTTTTTTTTTTTCCTAAGAATCACTTTCAAGGTTTGCGCTCTTACAGTCGAGCTGATGAAAACGTGATTGCTTTTCATGACTCCTCCTCTGCTGCTGGCTAGGCACATTTAAAAGACATAGCTGTCTATCTCAATGTACACATGCCATAGTAAAATGTGTGTTATTTACTGATAAAAACCACATGACAGCAGTTTAAAACCAGGATTTATTCTGTCAGTCAAATTAGGGAGGCAGAATATCCTCTATGCCAAGTGATTACTGTCTGGGTCTAAGTGTGGCGAACTGCCAGATCAATTATAATGGTAGAGAAGAGGAAATATGAAGACAGATTGGCTCAATTCTAAGCACAAGCGTCATTAAAAAAGAAACCCAGGGACATTTTAATGCAACATCCAATTACTTAAAAGTGCATCTTTGGCCTACACTACAGGTTTTATTTATATGGTTGCTTTCTACATAGAGTATAAAAAGGGAAATCAGCATAGAGTAGGACAAATCAGGTGTAAATAAAAACCACACAGATTCCACTGGTATAAGCTGTACGTTGATGTTTCTGGGATGTAAATTTCTGAATGTCAGTTTTTACAACAAAAGCCTCGGAATATCATGGGACAACATACTCAGAAGATATCCAATAAAATTTCAGATGTGATCACATTAATATACTACCATTTTCCCCCTTTGACCTGTAATTGATTTCAAGGAGAAAAAAGAAAAAAAAAAAAGGCTAGATTACCCTTCATAGCCAAGCTTTTCCTCTGGTATTCATTATTTTACAGATAATTTACCTTTCCGAATGCTGAAGAAAAAAGGATAGTAGTGGAGCTTGTAGATTAAAGCCACTTAAAACTGATCTATGGTGTTAACTCTCTTATCATAAGAGGAAATTAAAAAAAGGCAGATAAACGTGTTTTGTCTTTTCGTACTATTATTTTTATTAATAATGGGATCATCCTCTCAACTGCACATCTCCATTCCCAGGTCCCTAAAACCAATGTGGGAAACACGAGTTTCCATGAAGAAGACTAAGAGCTGAGTATTCTGGAGGACAAATTCATCAGCCTTGTATGGTGTAGTCTGCTCAGTCTTCAGATGAAGCCTGAAAGAAACCGATCCAATTCTGATAGAAGTTGTTAAAGTTGATGCTCCACAAGTGGTGCAAAATTAGTGTCTGATTATTATTTCATAGTGCAAAATGACAATTGTTTTGAATGAGACATACATCTAAGACACTGCAGTCCTCACCATCATAAATAGTATCTGACCAAATTAAAACTGATTATCTAGAAATGGATGCAATACAGTAATATTAAATAAAGAAGAAACTTTCAGGATTTCACCCAGGAATAATTGCATGATGTTGTTTATATGTGAAACTGTAAGATTTCCATTTTACAAAACTTTGGAATTAATTAAAATTCAGAGAGGTGCAGAAATGTGAAACTAGGAAGGTCAAGAGATTTGCACCAGAGCAAAAGGAAAATGAGACCCATTATTTTGCAGCCTGCTGCATGATGACTACTAAGAGGATGCACAATATATCAGGTCTTAAAGATACCTTTTGCTAGACTTTGAAGAAGATTTATGACAAAAAAAGGATGAAACAAGCTTTCTACTGAGACTCAGAAATGGTAGAAAGGCAAAAAAGTTAATAGTATGAGAGCCTTAACATTTTTGATTCGTTAGGGAGAATGGTTCATTTTTAATAGAACAGAGATTTAAAATGAGTAATATTGCTAGAAAAGTCTGAAAATAAGCACAGGCGAATTTAATGCTAAGCACTGTCAGTTCGTACTCCACTTTCCATTTCCTAACACACCACTATGAAAATGTATTTATCACACAAATCTATCTTAACAATACAAAGTATTCAAAAGAAAATTACAATTTTCTACAATATATGTATATAACTGGTTCACTGATGACTTCAAATCAGGAATCATACTCCGGAGTACTCTTTGTTAGGGGGCCATTTAGTATTACTTAAGAAATTGGAGGCAAAATACCATTCAGTTAACTGTGGCTCTGAGTAATTGTTCAGTTTCAAATCAGCTTGTCAATGTGTGGAATTAACATTTCTGTCTTGAACATATAAGCAGGGGAATATAACTCCCTCTATTTCCACTTTATAACTGCGGTATATAAAATAAGAAAGATCAATGCTGGGATGCCATAATTATTTCTGCTGTCTTTGCTTTAAAAGGGATACTGAAAAAAGATGGAGAGAATGAGCTGTGTGAATGTTTACAAATTAGAAATAACCTCCATTATAATTAGACAACAAGATTGCAATCTATTTTTTTTTTTCATCCATGAAGAGGTTAAAATTGACTTAACTGCCAATAAATGGAGACTAGAATTAAGACATATATATGTATTTGGTTTGGTTTAGGTTTTTTTCTGCTAAGGACAACTAACCACTGAAATAATTCACCCAGGTACACAAGGGATACTCCATGATCTGAAGCCCTTAAACTGTGACCAGACATCTTTCTTGAAGACATGCTATAGTTCAGACAGAAGGTTTGGGCATAAACCAGAAACTAGTAAGCAGTATTCTTTGACCTCTGCTCAACAGGTCAAATGTGATGTCGACTAATGGTCCAACGCTGGTATCAAAATCGATGCATTTTAAATGGTTCTCCACATTACCATTTACTCTTTGTAATGTATCTCAAGAACCATAGTGATGACTCTTCTCTTATGAGTGCCTTATCACTAAGTCCTTTCTTTTCAAAAGAATGTCAATCTCCTTGGTCAAGAAAAATTCAAAGATATATTTCTCACAGTATGCAACTTAAGTACATCCAGTAATTAAGTTGAGTCAGCAGAGCAACTTCTTAAACCACTCATGCTTAAAAAAGATGTCTCACATGTCAGGCCAATAGTAGAACACACACGTGCAGAAGTTGAGGACTGCCACCTCCTTTCTAAGACAAGTGGGAATGAACTGAAGTACCTGACAAGGGCCACAGCTCCTGCCCCCACAAGTCAGGAGCATTCTCCCACTGATGTTTTTTATTCTTAGCACAGCAGGGACCCTAACTGGGTCTAAGCACAATCACAGAATCTGTCTGCACTTTGGTCACAGGCTGAAACATCTGGGTAGTAAAGTTACTTTTTTTAAAAAAAAAAAGAAAAGGAGAGGCAGATTTCTAGGAAAAACTAAGGGAGCTGCCTGCAGTTTCCTATATTACTGGTCTGACTCGTTTGGTTCTGCCTCTAGCTAAATCACCTGGTCAGGCATAGGGCTAGCATATACATCCCAGTGGATGATTAGACCAGCAGAGCCCTTCCAGACCCTATAGATGAGGTGTCCCTGCAGCATTAAGGATACATAGTTAAACATTCACCCGGGAAATGCTGTGATTAAGAACACATACATGTTTTTAGCTGCATTTACTTATGTGTTACATTTACAGGCTAGATAAGCTCTTTAATTATAAGATCACATCATAGTTCACGTATCAGTTAAATAACTGACAATGACGCTAATGTTGCATCCCTACATTCATGAAATTTAGTTTATGTGGAACTATCATTTATATGATAGTTTTTCTTCTGTTGGGTGTCTTGTATGTTAGAGTGAACAGTTCAATCTTCCAAACAGTTCCATGGGACCAAATACATAAAAAGAACTTCTTTGAGAAATAGCATTGTTTTTTTAATGCAAGAACTAAATTAGTGCTTAATACAGTAATTCAAGTATCTAGACACCTGCTAAAATATTCCTTCAGATTTCTATTGCAGTGTAGTCAGTAAACTTTAAGTTGCTCACTGATTCACTTCAGTCAATCAGTTAGCCTTTAAGTGGTGTAATGAAACACCATATCAGTATCTGAAATTAAATGTATTGCTATTTTGTCTAATTGAAACAGTTAATTTAATTGTCAAGAAAACTGAAGCACTAATTTGGTAGCACCTTTTTCCCCTTCCTGGAAATTGCATTTTTATCCATTACATTTGTGTAATTCAGACAAGTGACATTTCTAAGGGTTGTTCCCGGCTAGATAAAAAAAAGAGATTTTTCAACAGTCAGAAAAACAACTAAAAAACAAAAAACCAAACCAACTTGAATACTGAACAATCAGGTCCTTTCTACAAGCCAAAATACCAGTAATTCTGCTATTGACTTTTCACAGGTGGTTTGTGCTGAAATAAGGGACAAAGTCGCATATTCTCACGCATGTGTGTCTTTTTCTCCATGTACAAGTTCCACAATTAATTAGTAAATACTCTCCTTGTTCTGATAGCTCTCACCTTCAGTACTACTATTATAAAAATCCGAGATCAAAAGACCTCAGGGTATAACCACAACTCAGCAACGGTGATAGGGCAAGTCAGTAGCTCTGCAAAGAAACTTCCTTTGAATGGCAGATACAGAAATACTAATTGGTTTAGTAACATAATGTAGTCCCATGAATTTTAGTATCATAATATAGTCCCATGAATTATAGAGTACAAAAATATTAGAGACTTCTCATTTATTTGGAACTACTTAGGTCTTCATTTACCTCAGGGGGTTAGAGATATTTTTTTCTCCCTGAAACTAACAACAGCAGAACATATCATGAATAGATTTCCTCTTCAGTAATATTATTATTCCATTTGCTCACTGCTAACCTGTCCATTAGCAGGAATGCAATTTCCCCAGCCCTGGCCACTCAGCCTTTTTGATGCTCCCATTTGCCTTTCAATCACTTCCATGAAGGAAAATCAGCCTCTTCTAACAGCTTGGTAACTGACCCACTGACCCTAACAATACAGGATCATTGATGCAAAGAATAATTCAGTTTGGATGTGACATCTGGAGGTCATGCAGTAAAACTCCCACCTCAAAGCAGGGCTAACTTCAAAGTCTGAGCAGGTTGCTCGGGACTTTGTCCACGGGTGGAAATACCACAACCTCTCTGCACAACCCGATCCAGAGCCTTGCCACCCACACTGGAGATTTTTGCCCTCTAGAACTAGCATAATTGGTGTCTGTGTTCTTACATAGCATAAGGTGTAAAGGAGATTTTCCTTTTCCCTTGTGTACTGAAGAAATACTTGTTCTCAGTCCATTCCCACAGGTTCCACCATTCCACCTGTCAGAGGGGACACGCTGACAGTCCCTTCTGATCAGGAGATTGGAGTCAACAGCTGACCGGGCATTTCACTACTCATTTCAGTCAAAACCAAATGGCTTAGGAAAAAATGGCCATTAAAACAGCTTATGCAATTCTATACCATTGACTTTTTTTTTCAGCTCTTGTTGAAAAACAAAATAATGAATGCAGTTTTCCTTCACTGTGGTTTCACACTGACTCTTTAAATAGGTTTTTTTTGTATAATTTCCAAAGTTTGAGTATTTTCACAGGTCACACAGTGCTTGGCCACATGGGGCCAGTCCCTTCAGCTTGATTTCCAAAGAAAGTGTAGTTGGGTAATATGAATTTCTACCAGTGCTCTGGGTATTTAACTACGTCACCTGGAAGATCTACAGAAAAATGTCACAAGACTAATTCCTTAGCAGATGAACAAATAAATCAGCATTCTTTGTCATTACATTCCCTTCACTCTGAGTGATGATTTATTCCAGTTCCAGGAACAGCTGCTCTTCCTTGTGTACCACCTTGTATTCTGGACATTCACATCCTAGTGACTCTTCCTGAGGCAAAAATGTACCTCCTACATTACCAGCTGTTTTTCAAAAGGATAGTCTACTTCTCAAGCTGCGCAGAGATCGAAAAAGGATTTCGCTGAAGACCCAGTTGTTATAAGAGGAATATGAACTTACTAGTACTGAAAAATGAATGCTTGCATGACTGCCAGCATTTGAATGAAGTGACATCTGGTCAAGCTGTCCTCAATACACATAGATATACAGACATGCCAGTCATGGTGCAAAGATATTTGGGGGACTGCCAGCAAAACTTAAGTACACAAACTCACTATAGGAGGCATGCTGTTCCAAGGATTACTTACTAGGGCACAAAATAACTCACTTTTTAAAAAGATGTGAGTGGCTGCCAGGCAATACAAGTTGAATGCATTAAAGCTACTCTGAAGTAGTATTCCCATACAGACAAGTCTTCAGGGAGTCATTTGGAAAAACTTGTTGTAGGTATAATGAGTGCACACTGCGTGCATGATTCCAGCTAATGATATCCAACTCTGTTCCATTAATGCCAAAATTAATCTTCTTGCTATCATTCCGAATATAAAATAACACTTATGTCCTTTGAAAAAAAATTAAGATTTTCAAGAAACAGAAATACCTTCTCCAACAGAGAACTTAAAAGTTAACTATCAGTGGCATTGACCACTCTCGTTTTCTCCAAAAAGCTGTGTTTGGGTATCTTCATAAAGAGAAACATTGAGGTCCGTACAAAAACTCCAGAGAAGTAAACACAGGAAGAGAAATTCCACTAAAATCAAATAACAAGTATGGTTGTCGCCCAGCAGTATGGAATCCTTGTGTACCAGGAAAGCAGAATTTGACTTTCTGCATTCTTTGAGAGTATTAAGGGAGAAGTATGAAGGGCTATATAAGGGACCCCAACACATTACTTGCGTCTTTTTCACATGCTGTCATTCAGTATTTGAAATGACTCTTGGTTCAATTACTTCACACTCCCATTTACCAGCCTAGAAGCAGTAAAAGGGCTTTCTATTTGACTTCCAGCTGCAGTAATTGAACTAATTCATCAGTCTTAACAAAGCCAATAGCTTTGTCCTCCAATCTCCTTCCCCTGAAACCCTTCAACCATGCTAATATAAGTTAATATAGCTCAGTGATCATGGAACGCTGAACATGCTTCTTTTTTTTTTTCTTACTCTAAAATTGACATATTTTCTTTACCACCTCTTACTTTTTTTTTTTTTTTTTTTTTTTTAACTTTATATCCTCTGTATCATTTTACAGCTACTAATGACTACAGAGCAAAGTCTGGACTTCACAAATTTCCTTGCCAGCTTCAACAATTATTTCAAAGACTGATATGTTGGTTCAGTAATGTCTTGTCACTCAACCCCCCTCTATTTATTGCCTCCCTCTCTACAGGGAAACCATTCTCAAGCATTATCCCTCACTGCATGTGTCAAGATCTATGAACTCTGGGAGAAAAATTCCATTATTTAAGTCAAAGCAGATATGAATTATGTAAACAATCCTCTAAAATTAGGAAAGGAAACTATAAAACCCTCAAATCATTACAGTTTGCTACTTTGCTGCCTGATTGAGTAGGTAGTATATCTATTCATAAATCTTCTGGAGAATGGCTTTCACCTTCCTCTATTTGTCACATTGATCATCTCTCCATTCTGGAGCTTTGGGTGAGCAGATTGTTCACCTTTACACGGGTGATGTTCTTTTATATTCATCGTTTTTCCTTAGCTTGCTAGAAGAAAGTGTTTCTTCCCTGCACATAGAATTCTCTTTTCCAGTTGCATCCACAAGTTGATGAAAAGCAAAAATAAATGAAAGAAGCTGACATATCTGGCAGCAGAATGGAGCTGCTGATTATTTTGTATGAGAAATCTATTTAACTTCTTTAAATTTTCTGTTCTTCAGCAGTTCACACAAAGTTTTAACATAATAAAAGTAGACTTTTTATCAGAGGAGAAGATGCAAACATGTTTTACCACTGCTCTATGATTAGTTGATTTAGGTATTTTTCACAATGTTCAGGAACAGAGCTGGTCTGAGGTTGCAGTTTTAATATACCGACAGATCACTTATAATAAGAAATGGCTGTTTTTTTCTTGCAGATTTTATAAAACATGATGAAAAAATTACAAACCCAGTATTGTCCACTGCTACTATGGGTACCTTTGCGCATTAGTGATATTAACTAGAAAAAACAGACTGTGAAGGCAAATAAGGCACTGGGAATATGAAGGGAATAATTAACGCACATCTGAAAATATGTTCTTAGTTTGATTTCTTCATGAAACAAGCTAAAACAATTTTTTGCCCTTTCTTCCCTCTAGTAACTTTTGAGTTCATCAATTTTCAAACTAATTGCAAAAGAGGAGTAAAAATACCAAAACATGTAATTCCTAAAGTTTAGTGAAACCTGAAAAATGTATAGATCGATAGGCAATAAATCATTACTTTCTGAGGAAAAAGTCAAGCAGAAAGTATATGTTATGCATTCCACTGTGCAAAAGCCTACTTGTACAAGCAGTTTGTGAAGACTACCTGCTATGACAAGAGATGCCACAACTGTGGCAAAACTAAAACGACTTGTCTTTCTTCTGAATTTCAAGACAGTTGCCATATATTAGTTATCTCACAGAAGAAAAAACGTCCACAAAACCAGTAAATAGAAGACCTTAATTAAGTCATCTGAGCGCAGGTTTCATACTGTGATCTGTGGTTGCGTCTGAACTTCAACAGTCAGCTAACATTGGCACAGATCCTTTCCCTTTCCCCCATCCTCATTCTTATTCATTCCTAGAAGTCCTCTTCAAGAAATCAGTCACAGCTATCAACCACACAATAACCCTGAACTGAAAGACTATATAAAAAGCTTCTTAAATTCTCTCTTAGTTATGACTGATAATGCAAATGCATTTCATTGTAAGTTAGCCAGGTTAACTGTAGCATCTTTGGAAGAAGTTTAAGGGCTACATTGCAATCAATAACTTCAGCTGACATATGGTAAATAACTCCCCTTGGCTCAGGCCCCAGGCAATTCTTATCTAGCTACACTCATCAGAGCACTGCTTGGTCTATAAGAAAGTCTTCTGGGAAAATTACTTCTGTACAAGCTTTTTCCACTGGCAATTCTGATCCAGAAAACTTTTTACATAAATGGCACATATCAGTCATTATTATATGAATTAATTTGGCCCAAGTTATTCCTTGTACTGTGTGCACAGGACAGAACCATGGCGGAAGAAAACTTGCAGAACTGAAGGCATAATTTAAACATGAGGCTATTTCTGAATGATCCTGAGCAGATGACCCTCATTTCCATGTTGGCCTTTCTGTTTGATCCTAGGTCATCATACTACAAAATGGCACTATCCTTTGATTTGCAGGGGGTTGGGAGGCAAGCCAGCATGGTAATATAGTAATTAAATTCTGTAACTGCCTATTAGTTCTGGTGATCTCCCCTTGCATTATATGAGGCATAGAGCAAAATGAAAACAGGTAATAACAGTACATCGTCAACTACTGTATTAAGGTGATTTTGATGTGATTCAAATTTCACCATGACTTATTCTTACATATCCATCTACAAATGTCTTATCATGCAAGTTATAGTTTCTGACTAACATTAAAAGGAATACTTTTTTAAAATTAGAAAAGGAATCCCTGTTAAATACAAATTACCTAGATATGCTGGGTGCCAAATATTTCTATACATTTGATGTATTATAGAAACCCAGAGTTGATAGTTAGCAGAGATAGTTACAGAGATGAAATTTTGAAGTGGGCAAAATTGAGATCCAAATTAGGTAAACATTTAAGCTCTGATGTTCTCTGATACACTGCATATGTAATCCAGCATCTAAGAAGATGACTGCAGTAAGCACTGGATCAGGTCCTGGATCAGTGATATATGTCAAATACTGTCTTTTCCTAGCTTGTTATTAAGTACCTACATTTATGTAGTAAAACCATTCCTTTCAGTAGCCTATTCTACTGCTTGGATATTAAGTGTCTACTCTTAATAACTCACCTAAACTTTCATATCTTAGCTTCAGGCTACTGCTGGACTTCAGAAAATGAATAATTATCTTTTTAGATTTTTATATGCTCAGCTCCATGCTAGACTATTTTAATTCAGCTTCTTCGGTCCCACATGTGTCTTCTTTGAAAAAGCTTGTGTAAGTTTTGTTTGTTTCCTT
Organism: Gorsachius magnificus; assembly: GCA_034008185.1. Classification (NCBI taxonomy): domain Eukaryota; kingdom Metazoa; phylum Chordata; class Aves; order Pelecaniformes; family Ardeidae; genus Gorsachius; species Gorsachius magnificus. The sequence goes on along the minus strand of CM067083.1, from coordinate 50,458,076 downwards.
GCTGTTTTCATCAGTTTTCTTTTATTCTTTCTAAACTGTGGATAGCATGGAATCAATATAATGAAATTAATATGCAGTTTGTTATCTGGTTTATGTCTTCATCTGATTCCTTCTGTTCTTCATTGTCTTTTATCCCTCATTTTGTAATGATGCAATTCCTTCTGAAGTGTAAGAATTGCACTTTGTTAATTAGAATGGAAACCACTCTACTGTTCACTCTGAAATGTAACGGTTTTCTCTTTAAAGAAAGAAGACAGCCTTTAAATAGCATAAAGGACATTACCACATAGCATTTCATGTCAAGTAGACACTACCCTATCCAACTTCTAGAAAGTCTGCTAAAATTAATTTGCATTGAGGAAGTCCATATGGCAAAGCCAATATATTTTTATTGAGATGTCTGTCATTACGATGCAAAGTATCTCTTTTTAGGCAGCTTATTGTTACTCAAACTCCTAAAGAATATTAAAATCATGTAATTTAAATACTGGCAACAACAATGAACACTACTTCCCTTTGAAAATGTGCTATGAGATTTCTGAATACCAAAAATAGCAAGAAATGTGGCCTTTTATGTCAAACATTAATTTTCTTCAATCCAGTTATTTTAAGCCTTCTGTAAGGCAATCAGTACCAGAAAGAAAATGTTTAGATGAGTTTTTTTCAAAGTTAGTGCCATCTCGTGCAAAACAGCTACTTTCTTAGTCCATTCCCTTGCAAGTCTGTTCTTTTTCTCTTATGAAATCTCTTTAACTCAAAGGGATGTTATCATAAAGAGCAAGCAAAAATCAAGTAAAAATACTTGTTTCAATTTTATATCAATGATAGTTTCTGCATGGCTACCATTCTCTTTACTGGGAAAATACTCTATGGAATACTTAAAGACTGGTGACTAACAAAATCAAATTTCAAATCATTTTCTGATCTTGTTGACAGTCTTTCCACCCATCATTTCTATCTACACTTAGCTGGTTCATATCAAGATAAAAATGAAGTGGTTTGTTTTTTTTTTTTGCTTTAGGCATTTTAAAAAGAAATCTTTTGAAAAGAAGCCATTAATAATAAAATATTGAACTAATAGACTTACAGAAAATTGCATGATTACACTGAAATCTGCACTGAAATGGAAATGCAAGCCAACGGGAAACACAAGATCTCAGAACACGTCACAAGTTCTTTTTGATGATATCTCAAAACAAAATAAAACACTTCTCAAGGTCAAAAAGAATATTTTTTTTATTGTAAAGATCAAATCATGTTAATGCTAATCAATTAAACTCTCTCAATTTCATGAATCGTAAAAAAATACAAAGGCAAGTCTTTCACAGACATATTACCAACTGAGAGTCAAGGAAACTAAATACAGTAAAATACAATGAATAAATTTTCAGTGGTGTTGCAAAGTAGGTGAAATAACATAACACACAAATTGTCATTTTGACATAACAGGACACTCAGCTGCTGGGGAGGAGAAGAAAAAAAAAATCAAAACCTTACCCTTTATTTCCACATTATCTACTATTTTGGGAAGTGCATTATGTACAATCCTTCATTTTTTTGTACTCTCTGCACTGAGTTTTCCACATGAAGCAACAGCAGTTTGGCACTTAAATACTTATGGTCCTAAACCATAACTTTTCAGTGCTGTGGGAAGTTTTATTCACAAAATAGATTCACATATTCCCCACATCTTCTAAGGAAAAAGTTTTATATGAAAAGACTTCCTAGTATGGAATGAAAGATTAGTACGTATTCATTATGATATAGTAATGAACTGCATGCTTAAATGCTGCTTCTCGAATAATGCAATTTTTTTCATGCCATGACTTATTTTTATACCTAGAAACCCATATTACTTCTATGTACAATGCGCATATTAAATATCAATTTTAGTCAGATTTTTAAAAGCTCTTTGAATTCAGAAGTCATGTCTGATGTTCAAAGACATCTGTCATCTAGGTATATAATTGAAAAGGCCAGACTTCCAAAAATATTGAGTACATCTTCAATAGACTTTCCAACACAGTTCCCCATTGAGATCACAAATGATGCTGAAGGATTTTACAAATGCTAATTAACTGTAGGTTTGCCCATTTTACTGATGCAGAAGAACAGAGGAATTATATAAACTACAAGACATAAGTCAGCATCACAGCCAAGAAAAGGTCCCAAAACTCCTGACTTCAAATCATTAAGAAATGTTTTTCTCCATACCACACTCAAAGGGCAGCAGTCTGCCATTCAATATTGCTGCAATGTAAGCAGTTAAGATTATTTTGGCTACTTTATTTTTGTATTTCCTAAATTACATAAAACATATTATCAGGTTCTATCTAATGTAATCTGTGTTTTTTCTAGAAGAAAATGAAAGACTTTAACTTTTAAAATATTTTAAACTGTGCTTTTAGCTTTCAGGCTCTAGAAACTGTTGCAAGCATAAATTAAACTTTAATTAAATTAATTTAATAGGAATTTTGAGTGTTCTGCATGCATAGTTTAGAATTGTAACAATTTTATAACAAGAATGATCAAATGGCTTGACTTTAATAGTTACCATCACATTAAGTAGATTTCTAATTACACAATATGGGTTCCAGAGAGAAAACCACAGTTAATGAACATATGACCCAGAGTCTTTCAGATCTACTGAACTGTGGGACGCTTGACACATAACATGCCAAATGCTGGTGGAACAGTGAAAGAGAAGGGTGGAGAGCGTAGTGAATTCACGTCAAATTTTACTTAAGCTGTTAATTCAGCCACAGCATGTGTCAATAGTGAGAAAACAAAGTAACTACACCTGTCACAGGGGCTGCTCAATGCTTCCCTTTTTCCTGTCCTGCTTCTCTTCTTACACCTTTGCTAAACTTTTAAGTACATAGGCTTACATACTCCATACCTGATATCTGCTTTAGACTAAATTGTTCTAGAGGTGTATGCTCTAGATGCTCTTTGACAACACTTCATGAGGTGGTCTGCAATTGTGTATTACTCTTTTTTTTAGTGCTCAATTTAGAGCCTGGGATCTGATTTGGGGGGGAAAAAAAAGAAAAGAAAAAAAAGAAAAAAGAAACACAGCTGCAGCTGGAGCCAATAGAAGCTGTTCTTTGAATGCATGTGACACTGTGTAAAAGGTTATTTAGATGAGGGCCTGTTTTTACAGACCACTTCAATGTATCAGCCAGAGGATGATGAAGCACATTTGAAAAAAAAATGAAATAAAATCCAGACAGAATAATATGCCCTAAGGGCAGAGGAACACAATATAAAAGAGGATATTCTCTAATTGTTCTTTGAAATTACTGCTCCTGGAGAAGAATCCTTGTTGAAAGACCACATCTTACATGGTGCATGACCTTACATGATTTTTTTCTAATTAGGATCGGTTTGACGATCCATCCAGTTGTATAATTCTAACTAAAGGGAAATACATTCTAGCCAGGGAGACCCATGCTAAAGAGGAGACTGGGGGCAACAGGCTCTCAAACAAGAATTCCTGGGAGGTAAAGTACAACTGTGGAAACAAAGATTTCTCCAAACTGACTTTAAGGACATGTTTGGGATCAACTCAATGAGCTTAAAATAATTTTTCTTCTTTTGTGAATATCCAGTGGTAGTTACACAGACCAATCATAAGAAGTTATTCTGGAACGTTAATGGTATGACTGTAAAAAATGCATTAAACTTCATCAAAAATTCATATATATGTTAGAGGAAAATTATTGCTTCTACCAACTGTGTCATACTTTGAATAAATTGCTCTTCTATCTAAAAAATATTTTCAGTTAAAAGAAAGGGCATATTATATGTAACAGCAAGAATAAGAGTAGCATCAGACAGTCTTTTACACTAGATTTGATATTATGGAACAGGAGAAGGCAGTGCTGTAAGTTGTACAATATGTTGTTAGGTCTTGCAAAAATGTGTTACTCGGTCTAAATGAAAACCTACTTGCACCTGTGGATAGCTGCAGTCCTAATATCTGGACGGTTTTATCAGTTACATGGAACATTTTATTTTTGTACAGAAATATCTAAGGTTATTTGCTCTGTTGTAATAAAATAGTAAGCCATATGAAGTGCAAAATCAATCTTGGCATATTCATAAGCTGTGAATCCTGTGCAGGAGGCCAACTGCCAATATAGGAAAAATCAATGATATTTCCGAGTAACATCAAGTGCATGTTGGTTTTTTGCTCCCCTTTTATTGAATATATTGCTATAATATCAAGACCAAAGACCGATGGGAATCTGAAAGTGATTAAAACTGTGAAGTCAGGGTTTTCACCTGATGTATGTAAATCCAAAACAGTCTAGAATCTTATAAATATCTACTCAATATAGTGAACGCACATTAAAAATCTTTTGTGTTTATGATATTATTTTTTTTAATATTGCCAAATGGTACACTACCGTCCTGGTAACCTGCAAGCTGGCTTAATGTGACAGTCAGGTGGGCTGGGTCCTAGTGTTGCAATTCCCCAGCAGGTCCCTGTAGCGGCAGCAGCAGTACTTGTGTGTTATGACACAGGCAGCAGCTAGAAACTCTGACCAAGCAATATGCAAAAGGAACTGGTCAGCTATTTCTGAACTTCTCAAGCAAGTATTTTGTACCTCCTCCAGACCAAAGGCAGCACGCAATAGGTAAGTACTCTGTGAGCTTATTACAACAAGCCATCAGCTGGACTCTGCTGACTTGAGAAAATGAAGTAGCATAGTCAATAAAATATTTTCTTGGGTCTTTTTTATGGGCTATGTCCCTTGTTTCCTCCTCTCTCTCAATATTTTATTATTGGAAATCATCCTTTTTATCCAGATGAGTTACAAGTTAAAGATATTCACAGTTATTACCATATTCACAAGGCACTATACAACTGCTAAAACAGCCATGACAAGTGAAAGTTGAATTCACTTAACCATAGAATAAATCAGATTGGAAGAGATATGACTGGAAGTCATATCCAGTCTGACCTCATGTAAAAATATACAGTCTTTTCATGGTGTATCTTACTTTTCCTCTGCCACTTGGGTTGCTTGTTAGACATGGAGAGAGAGAACACAGATCTTCCACCCAGAGAAGCTGAAAGACCCCCTGGGCTTGAAGCCCCTGTTCAGAGAATGGCAGACACCACAGCGTTATGTGGCAGCAGAAAGGTCACAAAGACATTGTTGCCTTGCTTAGCCAGAGTCACAATATATCCTAGAATACACATGAACGTCATTAATACAGATATAGTTTGAAGTTTCTTAGACTTTAAAGCCCTCATTTAAAAAAAAGTGATGGGTTCGTTAATGGCTCACACTGGTTGGTGCTTTCCATTTTACTTCTCTTCTTAAAGGTAATTCTGCCAAACATTCAATTTTCTACTAGCAAACTACCAAAAGAGTGATTCCATGGTTGACTCAGAAGAAATAATTTTATCAACTGACTAGGTTAGCCTCTTTATTTACATTTACATGACTGCTGCAGAGAGGCTCCACTCGGGATTACGTTCATGTAATTCTGGCTGTTGTACAATACAGTTCTGCCCAAGACTCAGAGCAAAATAACTTTTAAAGAATGAGAGTCAAAATGCGATTGTCTCAAATGTATTCAGTTCTGTAGCCAAAAGAACTTAGAAAAATTCAGTTCAAGCACCAAACATGAAGATGAATTCTTATAATTTTAATAGCTCCAAAGAAAGACTTTGTTAATTTTCTACTTAAAAACAGCTTTATAGTAGTGTACCTGTGCAGAAATACACAGTTCAATTTTAATTGCATTTCTATTATTCCTATTATCTCACAGATATAATGATCAAATGTGCAAGCACTATATAAACCATGTGAACTCTGTTTAGCTAATCTGCCTCTGATATGATTTCTTAAAGCCTTAAGGCAAAGAGGAGGGAATATTGGAGGGCCTGCTCATGCTCCTCTTGCAAAGAAACTGAGCACAACAAAGAAACTTGTGAATAATGGAGGAATTTGTTGCACCGTCTTTGATGTAAATTCTCCTTCTTAAAGCCTTCCAGAGACACTGTAAATCAGACACAAAGGTGTCCAGGAATTTTTTTTTAGGCGAGCAACTTCTGAGCACTCATTGTACATTGTTCTACTTTAAATCACTATTCCAGTCTTATGTTATTATGTCTTTATAAAATATTCATGTCTAAATTTGAATTTAATTTCATCTCTATTGTTCACTGTCACTCATTGAGATCTTCATCAAGCAACTGGCAAACATTCAGATAGATCAACAATGCAACATTAATGTCAATGAAAATATATTAAGTAACAAGTACTTTTCATTGTACTTCCAAGCTAATGACCTTGCAAGGCATATTTTTTACCTCAGTTCCACTTGTTCTTATTATTCTTATTTCCTCACTTATGTTTGCAAGCCACCATACCACCATTTTTTTTACCCTCATCTAAACATTATTAAAATGCAGTAACAAACTTAATTATGTGACACGCCCAAAAAATTAGATTTTTTTGATCTGAAATAGCAGGCTGAGACTGCTACACTCAGAAACAGTTCCCTTCATAGAAGGAAATTATTCAATAATGAAATTATTTCCTTCACACAAGCAAAGAAAAGTTTCTAAAAATCTGAAAAAGTACATGTAATTTCCTCTATATAATCCCTAAAGTTCAAGGGAATTGATATTCATGCTTTCAAGTACTAATATAATTTGTATCAATTCACCCAATAAAAAACATTAATGGAATCGAAGGTACACATAACTAATTAAATCAATAAACCCAGCAATATTAATTCAGACTTGCATCAGTATCTAAAAGCCAATATTACCATCATCCAAGTCCAGACAGAAGCTAAGCAGCTAATAAAATGGTTTTTTGCCAGCACTACTCCTAGATGATTTGAACTACAATTATCTTCACTTTCCTTTTGTGTGCTTCTTCACTATTATAGTGAAGTGAACTGAAAATCAAAAGCACAATAGCTTCCTATCAATTAATACTTGTAACAATAAAACTGTTTTCAGTATACTTCACCTTGAAAGTAACTACTGAAGTGAGACTTTTTTATTTATGCCAACGTACATTTTAATTTAGTGATGTTTGCACAGTGGCTTATGTGGGATTAGTAAAATTTGGCACTTATGAACTACTTCACTCACCAATGAAAGTCAGCACTTTCCAACAGCGATCAAAAGTATTAATTAATAAACAGTAAATTTACTCATATACTCACAGAAAACAACTGCTTGCTTCAGATACCACTATTAAACAGCAGCTTATTAGTCAATTTCATATGTAAGGTATGTAGATGAGGAATAGTTTTTGTTTACAGAATTACAGTTACAAATGCAATGACCCTGCATTTGCAGATGTATCTTCTGTATCAAATAAATCTGCTAGGCTTTAAGATTAAGTAGTAACAAAATTATTTGGATATTTTTAAAATCTAATAATCCCAAAGCGAAAAGAGCAAACATGCTGCCGCTGGAGGTTATGAAAATTAGGTCCTGATGACTACAAAACACAGAAGAATTCATAGTAACTTGTAAGAATATCATTCCCAGGATTACAGTCCTGGCCAAATTCCAAAGATGTAATTGTTTTCTTGCTACTTGAAAATCCCTCGGCAGTTTCTCTTGGATTATATATTCTCCATATTCTGCACAATTCAGATGTTTTCTATATTCCAGTTTCACTTCCAAAAAGACAGATTTCACTCATCAGTAACATTTGTACAGACTTTACTCTTTCTTTTCTAATTTTGCCAAGTGTCCTGAAAACATTAATTAAAAGATTGAGTAGAAATATCTTTTAGGCTACAAACAATGCATATCATTACCTAGCTTTTATCCACAATACTTAGCTTTATTGAAATGTATCCCAGGAAGGATGGTAGTTTTCATTTCTTCAACTACTACAAGTTTTCTGGTCCCTCTGAAATTGAAATAAATCACTGAGACCCGCATCAGAAAAAAAACTTGTGTACTTTTTTCCTGTCTCTCTGGCATAGTGGATCCTTATCAAAGGTCGGAAAGGTAGTGAAATCATGGCCATTACTTTGCCTGTGGCAAAATTCCCATTCATTTCACAGAAGCCATGTTTTTGCCTACAGGTAGATGTTCTACTGGACTGAAAAAAGATGGATCATGTGGAAATAATTAGCTTAGAAAGTGGAATGATATGTGAAAAGTTCCTGGATACCTTAGATGATAATAAAATATCATAGCAAGAACCTCAACCCAGTCTGGAAGCCATATGCAGGGAAGCAGGAGAACCTTAAATGTGAATGTCTACAGGCAGCACAATACTGGCTACCTGTGTTGGCAGAATGCTGATGCAGTATCTCAGATGTGAAATCAAATTCATTTTGGTGATGGACAAACTCATATGTCTGCATGACATTTTAAATATCATCACTGTTCATTTTTAAAGCGTTTTAAATGATGCAAGAAGAAGATGTCATAATATATAACAAATATATACATACTGTAATGAACTACCTGTCTTGACCAGATACACTTTTATGGTATTTGCCGAGTCTGAAAGAAATTGAATTGTTTGCATGCAGAGACGTAACATTTCAAAATCTTGGGAAACTTTAGATAAGGAGAGAGAAACTACAATCACAAATCAGATGTCCCTGAATTCTCACATCAGTTAACTAGTTCATGACGTGACTTTAAGTTCAAACAGGATCTGAAGGTTGAGTATGGACGCACTCTGTACCACAGGGAAACATTTGCTCAGTTTGCTGGAAGTGTAATTCACTTGAGCCTCACTCAAAAACGCCCTTGTGTTTCAACCAAGTATGACGATGTGACAAAGTAACGAAGATAGTAATGGCTTAGAACAGAGTGCCTTAACTCCATTTAGCTGTGGCCTATGGGATAGAATGAGCTTTTAATCTTTGACAGAAGAGTAAAATCTTTTCGTTCTTTCCTCTAGCATATTTTAGCTGAAAAGCTAAAACTATTTGTTTCTGATCCCCAAAAATTCTCAGACACTGTGTTAAACACATTCCAACTCCAAACACTAACATGTATTCTCTCAGGTACCTCTTGTAATCCTTATTTGTTACGAAGCATTTATAGAATAAAAGCCTTCCAAGTTGAACAGCTGAGTCTACATCCGTAGCTTTTTCTTCGCCTCCCGGTGCCCTACATGACCAAGCTAGCATGAAGTACAGAATATCGATTAGAAGTGTACTATGGATTCCTTGCGCTGCAAGTTAAATTACCGTATACTGTATATTTTTAATTTCCCACATATAGCAATAAACATGATTGATTCTTCAATTTCAGAGCATCGTTTTGGCAATTAAGAAAATAAATACCCTTTCCGTGTACAGCTCGCTTTTTTCTAAGTAAATGTCTGCAGTGCATTAGCTCATGTGTGACAGACAAATAACCACCACTCTCCCTGTAGGCCTCATTCCGTTTTCTCTTTCTTTTTTTTTTTTATTTATTTAGAACCTGCCATTCATTTTCACACCTGACAGTAAAAACCTCAGGACGTGGTTGTTGTGAAGAGGATTATCTTTCAGATCAATGCTGAAATTGATTCCAAACCACACTATTTATCAGCCTGCAGCTACGGCACTAGGAGTCAGGAAATATTTCCTCTACTTCAAATCCATTCTTATTCTGCTGTTGGAAAATCACAATACTACGGTCTCCATTAACGCACGCTTCTTCTATTCCTTGCACATGTGGAATATCAATGTCAAACAGACAATGCAGTTAGTTGCATTATCAAATTCACTTCAAAAAGAAACAGAGTAAGAAAACAACAGCATCATTACTTTTTGCGCTACTGCTGAATAGTTGCTAACTAGGAATATGGCCTTACTATGACATCTGATGTTTCTGAATCTCTTCTGTATTTCACATAAAATATATTGTATATTTCTATCAGTATTATACATTGATACAAGAAATACACATCTTTTTTCAAAGCCACACTTACACACTTGTTTTTTGTTGCTTGTAGACTGAAAGAAAAAAAAAAAAAGGAGAGAAAGAAAAAGGCCCACTGCATTGCTGTGACTATGTATGCAAACTACAGAAAATTAAGACAAAGAGATTCACCAAACTACCTAGGCATGATACCACAGCACTCAGGTATGCAAGGTCAAATCAGTTAAACCCTATCCTGCTTCTGTGATTAACAAACTTCATGATGAATAATTAGGGACAATCTGATGAATGGTGAAAGTTAATGGGAGTCTTTCCATTTATTTCAGGAACTATATTAAGCCTTTATTTGTTTGAGACTATAGTGACACTGTTAGCTCGTTATGACATGACTTAAATTGTAGTTTAATACCAGCTGAAAGTATAGGACAAAGCCTGTGGTGAAGTTTAATCTAATGTAGTACATAAACTCCAAATAAATAGAAATTATAGTGTAATTTACAATACGTAAAAGCACACAAAGTGTAGGGAAATTTAAAGTAATGTCAAATAACGTTAATATATGTTGAATATAAAGAGGATAAGTAGTAAGATTAAACAACATTGGTTTCTTCTCACTTTGTTTCTTTTATAAGAGAAAACCTGCAGTTTGTGACTAAGATTCTGGAGTTTCATTGGCTCTGCCAAGCCCTCAATGGCAGAATGGGGATGTTTTGAATTCCACTAGAGCTGCAAATTGAAAATTGTTAATATAAGATTTAATTAATGAAAGCTTAATATCAAATAAAGTGGGCTATGTTTAAAGTGGATACTAAATTCATGCCTCAAATTCAGAAAGCCAATTAAATATCCATTGCTAAGACCAAGGAGGTCTTTATAGGAGGCTAGTGTTTAATTCTTTCTGAGAGCAATGACCTGGCTCAACAGTTTATTGAAATAATAAAAGGAAAACAATAGCTAATTTTGATCATTCAAGATATAATATTTAACATTTTTTGTGGCAGATTTAATCTTCGAATTTGTTTTAATACATCTCTTCATTAATCTTCAAGATATATGTAAGTTATTTTCACCAATTAGCAGATTATTATATATGTGTTTTGATAACAAAAGACATCCATAAACCATCCTTGGAAAGGGTTACTGGTCTAATTAGTCCCCTACCTTCTTGCTTGAACTTTAATACTTGGAAGATGTAACTTTGAAGAAGTACCTCTGATGCAGCAACATGACCACTGCTGTTACTCTGTGTCGCTAGAGGTGAACCTTGTGGCATGTTATCACTGCTGTGCACTCTTCATAATTTTATAAAAACTAATGTACCACTTCCACAAACAAAGACAAATTCACCGAAATCAATTACTGACACTCCTAGAAGAAATGTAATGACCTGCAGGAACACGAATATACTATGGGCATGTACTTTTTATAATCTTCTGTCAAGATTGATATTGAGCTTGGTAAAACAAAAAATACTTTACATAATAAAAAAATTTAATGATTTAGCAAGCAAATCACTTCATAGGTACACTAAGAGAATATGACATCTCCTACTATGAGCCAACCCAGTAAATTTTTCAGCATGACCACATTTTTCTTTATATTATCATTATTTTTCTTTATTTTTTTAATTTAAATTACTACTAGCTTCCAAACGAAATGTGCAGAAAAGTAAATCTGGCAAAACAAGCCGTTTAGCTTTGGGCTTTCCACCTTCCATTTCGGTTTCTCATACGCACTATTAATCTCAAAACAGAAGGAGAAAGGAAGCCATACTGTTCATAAAATTCTGTTCTTCCAGAAACACATGCACCACATGCAGCCTGAAGCATTTACTCATATTTAGAACAGCAAAACACTCAGCAAGACAAAAGATCACAATTTTTTATGACCTGTGTTGAATGCACAAGCACTTATTTTAAGTATGATCAATACAAAACAAAATTCCTAATAACACTCTGTGTTATTCATGAATTATTTTGACTTTTTCATAGAGATATGAAAGGAACAATGTTTTCAGGGTTCACGGAAGTTCATTTATATCAATGAAAAGAAAATCATATTTAAAGGGGTTTTGTTTCTAGTAGAAGTGAAAAATTATACACCAGATCTACTAATAGGAAATAAAACAAACTAAAATAAGTCTTATCACACATATACACAAAATGATTGGAAATTCATATTAAGCATTGTAGCATTTCATTTCTAAGATAATATTCTAAAAGCAGCTCACAACATTTCATCAAACCACTAAAAATACACTATTATTTATATTAAAATTTAAAAAAAGGGTATTTTGTACAGCTGGGTTTGTTTCAGAAACTACATTTTAACTCTCTTAATTATGTCTTGAGCATATCAGTAAAGAGCTATCACTGAAACACACTGATCAGTGGGAAAATGTTGGATGAAATGGCATTATTATTATATAGTAGATTCTTCATAACAAAACCTCTTAGGAAGTGATTCTATTGATTTACACAGCTATGACTACTGTGCTAGCCTTTTACTTTGGGCATAATAGGCTACTGTTGGTTACTTTTTATCATATTAGGCAATTATTTCCCACTATAATTCTTGATTCTTTGGTCTGTCTACTTATCTCTAATACAGATATAAAGAAACATTACCCAGATAAATGTGATCTTACAGCTACCTATCAAATTTAATAAAATCCCATTAGCCAAGGAAAATGGGTCAGTTAAGAAATTATGAGACCTACAACATCTCTGTAACTTCATAGCTTAATCTGAGTTAGGGTCAAATCCCTTCCTCAGGTTTTCAGGGGATAGCTGAGGGCTGAAACTGACTCCTTTTATTTAAACGTTTGAGCAAAAAATTCTCTTCCGTGTTGACAGATACTTGCTGTATCTGTGTCTACAGGCAGACCCTGGACCTGATTTAGGGTATCTGGATTCTATACTTCACTTTGCTACAGTCCTGCTGAGCAATGTTTCACTCTTCCCCATTTATTTTGTCTCATTTATCTATTTATACTGCAAGTTCTGATCCCACTAAATGTGGTGACATAGAATATCATCATATCTAACCTTAAGGCACCTGATCCCAACACGGAATTTATAATCTAGGGTAGGTGTGCAAGTGACCTATATAAGGAGAGCTTAGGGCCTGAAAACAGGATTCACAAACAGGATGCAAAGCAGAAATCCACCTGACCTAGACACTAAAAACATGTTGCCCTCATGTAATGCAATGCCGTGCAGACACAGGAGCTACCAATGAATAAAAGGTTTCCAGCTTAGAAACCAAAAGAAGCTGTGTCAGCATATCAGTTCACCAGAACTGAATAGTTCTGGAAAGTGCAGGGTCAGTTGGCCTAAGCATTGAGCTGAGCTACTGAAGGTATGCAATTTCCAGAATATGAGCTAGAATACCTGCATTCAGTGCTGCACTGGAACAGGAGGAATTATCTTTACAGAGTGCTGCACTGCATGACACAGGCAGGTCTAGCAACAGGGGGAGAGGGTGTTCTTCAGAGTCTAAGTTTCTACAACAGAACTGCAGGCAATCAAAGAGATTTGGCTTGTTACCACCTGTTTATTTAAGGGACTGAAAAAAATATCCTTCTACGTGTGGACAACCAGCTTAGCCTGCTTTGCAGCTGAATATGGAATGCTTATGCAGTTAATATCTTGGAACACACATCAGAGATCTAGGCTACTATGATTAGGTCTCTATCCACATGAATTAATTTAAATTCATGTTTCCCATATCCCACAGTTCCTTAATCACTTCATGCCTGGTTCCTTAATCACCAAGCAAAAATCTTACGCCACTCATAGTCTGTTTACTTCAGGTATGCCCTTGTGAGTGAAGAGATCAAAGTTTACAGAGATAAGGAAATAGAGATTATGATTTTATATCTGAATGGATGAGTACACTTACCTGAGAACCCAGGTGAATAGAGGCCAGCATTACCATACAGGTTAGTTTTTTTACTTTTAGCAGTCATTACATGAAACACATAAAGAGCACTGAGAACAGGCAACAGAAGTCAGGATCATCGCTTCATGAAGAATACTAAAGCTAGGTCTCACAAAGCCAAAGCTGATTACCTATAAAAGCTTTCAGCCCCACAAATCTATTATTTCTTTTTGCACCGTGTCCCTTCTTCAAGAGAAGGGATGGAAGACAAGTCTCTGCCATGACAGTCTTCTCTCTACTGCAGTGGCCAAGAAGTGTCCAACCCTCTAAAAGGTTAGAGTTTCCACTACTACAGACCAAAGCATGTTTACAACCATGGTTATTGATTAAATGCTGTAACCTCCATGTTATGATATAAATGGTGGATGGAACAATTAGTGTGACTGATGTGCTGAAATCTGTTCTGTTACTACATGCATTAGGCATGGTCCAAGGATTTCTGCTGCTCTGGTGTGGAATATCTGATTTATGAACCCTGAAACAGGTTTAGGTATGCAGTAGGGGCATGTAGATGGTGTCCCTACCACATACCTAGACGGTGAGTACTTTGAGTAGGTTCAGTTGCAGATGTGTAAGCATATAAACAATTTAACTGCCAGAAAACAAGAATACTAGTCCACATTTGATGGATCATATACTTTGATTTTACATATGGATTCCTCCTTTGTTCCAGGACAGGATCTAATACTGGGTTTCTGGCAACTCATGGGTGGTATTGTTTGAATTTTTTATGATAGTGATTAGATAGATACCTAGATAGACAGAGATCATGACAGTAGAGTGCAATTAACAGTGGGTGATGCTCAACCCTGCTCCTCTCTCACTTCCCTGTGGTGCACTCTTCACAGCAAAAACTCCTCTTCTGCCTGTGTTAAGGGCCGCTAATTCTGCTCCAGTTCTCTGGAAACAAAAAGCCTTCCTTGAACAGTGCCCTCTATCTTATACTGTCATAACCCTGAAATGTCTTTATTTTTTTAAAGAACACAAAAAGCCAGTGTCCTTCATAATTCAGAAGAAGAAGCAACCTGTAAACATATTCGTATTTAATCAATGAATGTACATTCTATCCTCACCATGATGAAAAAGTCTTGCCTTTTGACACTTATAATTTCATACTGCCTTTCTCTTTTCTCTTTCTTCCTCAGCCTCCTCTTGCATTTTTTGATCCACCGGTCTTCTTTCATGCCATTACTTTTCATTAGAACAGTTTGTTGGGTCTTAAATGACCTCCACCTTTTCATATACTTCTGGAAATATTTCCACACCTGTCTTCCCAGATGTCAGATTACTTTTTAAAATGGTTCTCCATTCATCTACAAAGACTAAACAGGCAATTCAGCTCTAAGAGTCAAACTTAGACCAAATGCCGAAGAAATTGCCTATAAGCTTATTTCTCAAATTGAGTATCCCAGGTACAGTACTGATCACACAGAAAAGCCTCAGAGTATAATTCTCTTCTCTTAGTGCAGGCACTTCTCTTTTCAACAATTGAAACATAGTTAAGACATCCATTTCACCACTGCATTACTATACCTGTCTATCTGTGCCTTTCAATTGCTTTCAGTGGAGTTACACTAGAGTACAACTGAAGCAATGCAGTGCTTAATCAGCCCTAATATGTGCCCCTGATAGCTTTTTGTTTTATTCCAGCCCATTAACAGGCTATCTGGTATGACAGTGCAAGAAGATCATTATGCCTTAATGAGGTGATTAAAACCAAAAAATGCACCGTTGTTGCAAAATATAGAATGGACTCAAGGAAACACCAGCAATATTTAATGTACTATTTTAATACTTTATTTGTTGCTAACTATAAAGTCTTCAAACTTAAATTAGGTAGTTGTAAATTGACTAAGATATATATATTCCTCATTTTAAAGCACTCACTGATATTTTAAAATGTTGGACTAATTTAGAATTATTTACAAGTGTTCTGGTATTATTTTTATGGTATATTGTTACATATTTATTAATCTGTGCTTCCCAATGTCTAGCATTTAAAGAAAGCACTACGAATAAGGTTATGCTTAAATTTGAATTTTGTACAATTTTTTTACCTGGTAACAGATATGCTGGACCTTTCAAAAAATGTTTCAAAACTAGTGCTTACACTGACACAACTTCTGAAAACATTAAGCTTGAAGAACCACAGATCCAAAGTCACTCAAGTATCTACCTGGACTGAGCAGATCCTTAACAGTACTTCCAAGACTACCTGTCTCCCTGCACCCTAGAATTTGACAGATTTGGGTTAATTCTGCTTCATTCAATTTTGCAAACCCAAGGACTTCTGTAGTGTTAATCTCAGTGACCCTGAAGTCTTCTTAAAGAAAAAAAAATGACAACTCACAAGACCTGAAATAACTCAATTATTTTATACGTGGGCCTAGGAAAAATGTAAAGAACTTAAACAAACTCCAAAGGCAACTGAGATAAGTTTAAAAAGTAAATAGGGGAAAATATGTGCTATTTAAACCCTCATCTATTAATCATATATCTACAAAAGGCAAAGTTGTATTTGAACTAATATTATCTAAACATACAGCAGAACTGACAAAATTACTGGATTTGAGAAAATTTGGGAATAAATACAAACTCCTCTTGCCCTTTAACTAAGTACTTTACAAATTATCTGCCAGTCTTGTATATGTCTCAGACAAAATATTTTAGTATCCATTGTCCGTATCTCTAACTCTGCTGCCTGAGGATATTTTAATTATTGCAAAAAATCAGTGATAATCTCAGTGGCATAACTCTATAATTTTTACTAAATTATTTAGAACCGCTGTTTACACAAAGGACAAGAGTACTGAGACATTATAACAATTTCTTTAGTGTGTCTTCAAATCTGTAGTAGAAAATGTGATAGAAAGTGAAAAAGTAGGCTCTAGCCAGAGGATCTGTACTGAAGCACAGTAAGAAATATGTAGGTGAGCAATGTAACCTGAAAGTAGAAAATTAAACACTGCATTAAACTGTGTGTTACTTACACTTGTATAAACAGAGTAAAACTATATCAGAAAGAACTCTGCAAACAGTCTTGAGAACTGGGTTTACTGCATGCACATACTCCGCACTGCTCCACATGATATGAAGGGAGACCAGACTTTCTACACACACAATACAAAACTATTCTGCACATGCACAAATGGGATCCATATGCTCATCTGAACTTAGGATGGCTGTAAGAAAAAAAGCAAAACATTGCTTATTTTATGGAAGAACTTCACATTGTCTTTTCTAAACAGAGCAGAGACCAGGGGATACTCAAAACCAGATTACATGATTACGTTTTTCATATTATAATTTCCAATTTTTTTCTTTACATTTTAAGAACAATATTACTAAATGATAATGAAACTACATGCAATGTTTTAGGAAAATAGGAGTGGATAAAACAGAGAAGCTTCAAAAACTTTGAGATTTTGACTAAAGATTAACTAATTGAAATTAGTTAACCCATCTGCATCTAAGGAAAGGGCCTGTTTTGTAACTGATTTTATAGATTATATTCCTTAGCCTGAAGTTTCTACATATAAAAGGCTTTTAGCTTGTTTATAAGCTATGCAGATGTGCCACTAAGGCAGACAAAAGAATCTACAGCCTGTCTAATCCATGCAGGGCTGCAGTTATAAAACAAGCAAAAAAACCAACAAAGAAAATCCACAAAAGTTTGGTTGCAAAAGCTCTGTTTCCAGAATTAAAAACAGGTTTGCTTTTAAATTTCTCAGCTGGATATCACAGAGACTGACAATATATGTATATGGTATTTTTTTCTTGGCAATTCCCAACAAAGAAAAAGGTTTAATTTCTATTCAGAATGACTCTCAGAAATTTGTATTGATTTTTTCATTTGATCTGCCTTGTCTGCCTTTCCACTGCAACTTCTTGAAATTTGAATGGACTTTTGTTTCCTCACACAAAATACCTTTAAGTTACAACAGTGCATTTGCTTGCCAGTAACGGAAAAATTGTAGTCTCCTTAGGTATTTTCATATTAAATAATCTCTACTGTTGCAATTCTTCCACTTTGGCCATCTTGTCTAAAGTCAGCAACATCAGCAAAAGCATATTATTAGATGAAGCTTCTACGAAAATACTGCTGTACCCCTGCAGATTCATAAGCAGTTCTTAGATTATTGGTTTATTTATTCCATAAGTAAGCATATGAAAAATATTAACTATAATGTCCTTTATAAAGTTAGACATTACATGCCAGGATATATAATAAAGAAATTATAAAAATAAGTTTGTGGCAGAAAGAAACCTACAGAAGGTACTTTCTGACTGTTTGTAAAGTAACTGACATCATTCTGTATATTGAGAACTGTGTGTGTACATACAGGTGTTTATACACCTCTGTATGCACATATGCAGCATTGATCATTCTGCTTACTTTCAGATGTAGATTGTCCTTACAAAATACTGTAAAGACATACTCTATGTCCCATTTTCTCAACATCTTTGGACAGAGCTCATCTAATCCCCTGTACTAATGTGGGCCAATTTGTCACAAGTAATCCTTGACTTGATCCACATCCACTGCTGGCAGTCCTCCTCCTCGAACCAAGTCACTGAGCACACAAGCCTGGGAGATCTTGTTGGTGAAGATTAAAGCAAAGAATGCATTGAGTACCTTTGCCTTATCTCTGCAGGGATGGGAGGGACCATTTTTCACCTAAAGGATGCTGTCCTTAAAGACCTGACAGTTTCCTGACTTCATTTACCCTTCAGAGCTGCTTCCCAGCTCTACAAGTTTCCTAACTACAGTTTCCTGAATAAGGTGAAGTCTGCTTGCTTGTACACCAGGATCTGCACTCTGCTGCTCCACTTCCTTAGTCCCCTCAGGGTTTTGAACTCCGTTTCACGGTCATTACATCCAAGGCTATCACCGATTACCACGTTTTACTACAACCATTTCTTTCCTTGTTAGTGAATAGCTGTGCATCACTCCTCCTTGACCCATCCAGCACCATCTCAAGAAGTTATCCCCAAAACCTATCAGAAGTCTTCATGGCCAGAATGTTCAAAATCTATCAGGAAATGGCGAGGCAGGGAGGAAACAGGGAGGAGTGACAAATGGACTGACAGTGATCTTGAACAAGCCTCAGTTCCCTAAAAATTGGTTAAATTAGCCATACAGAGACATTTTACTTAGTGTTTCCAATGGAAGCGTAAAGCATACAATCTCTTTTAGCCCTACCAAGTACCCTGTAGAATCAAATGCTAGGCAGACAATATATTGTAGGCTTATACACAATTGCAACATTAAGTGGCAACTTAGCAGCACTAAACCACAAACAAAAGGGATATAAAATATAAAGTGGGTCTTTCAAAATGGAGTTCAAGAGGCAAGCTATCATATAGTTGCTTTTTTATGGCCACATACAGGCCATAACCCAATGTTTTAGTGTACAAATTCACAATTCATGATGCTCTTTCAGAAGTGACCTTAGAAACTACTCCACAGATACATTGGGTATCCATATCCCCTAAATTAAAAGGGGGGGAAAAAAAGGCTAATTATCCAGGATCTAGTGGCCCAGTCAAAAGTTTCCCCTCCTGCTCGTGTTATTATAAAATAAGAACTTACTGTCCTCTCTCCTTTACCCCTGCAGCATTTGCATTTGTACAGTGGTGTCTTCACACACTGAAAACTCTGTCTATATGATGGTAATTAAAAGATGCTACGCGAATATGAAATATAATTTAAACAAGATACAAGAAATCAAAATTTACTTCTCCTATGTCATATGATGTTCCCCTAGAGTTAGGAATCTAAATAAAAACAAGTCATTCTGGGGGGAATTTTTATTGCAGATTTATATATCCCTTAGTTTTATTACAAAGATGCTGACATGTATCTTTAGCATTACAAATGCAAGGCTGTATTGTTTGCCTATCAATTTTTAAAAAAAAAAAAATCTTTCCACAATTTGACAGGTGTATTTTATTGCCCTTTACCTTCTTCTCCCCTCAAAGAAAAATTAATTACTTGTATATCAGTGAGATTTGTATCTTCTTTTTTTATATTCTGTGACTATTATATTCTAAATTGTAAAGAACTACAGAATGATCCAATGTTCACTTGAAGCAACGGTATAATAATTTCTCTACAACTCTTGAAAGTGACCTGAATTAACTTGGTAGAAGTGTCAATGGGATAAAGACGGTCTGATATTAGGAACCAGCTAAGATTATTTGTTGGTCTAGAATGTAATATAGCACACGATTGGAAGACCTAGAAAACATGTGTTTATTTTTTTACAGGTAAGCTTAACAGCATACATACCAGGCCAGCTGGTGTGAGTCATTTTGGATCTGGAGAGCAATACAAAAAAAGTAGTTCTTCAGGAAAAACTGTGCTTGCAGCTGTACTGTATATGCGCTGAGATTCTCACTGGAGCATCCCTACTGATCTCAGTTAAAGACTTCCAGTACAAGATGGAATATCATCAGTCTGAAAAGTCCCAGATCACTCCATTTTATAAATGAAACCATGGGCTCCAGTCAGAAACCTAAATCACCTAATACTAAGAACATATGGTAGCTATAGTATCTTTGTCAAATTATTACATTCTGTATTGAGTATAGCTCATGGCAAGTGCTTAGTATAAGTTTAAAGATGTGTAGGTCTGCATTTAAATGCAAAGACCGCAATATCCTGATTTAATACCTCTTCCTTACTGCTACTACCTGGCTACTGTTTTAACCAGCTGTTAAACCAGCTGTGTGACAGCTCAAGTTCTAGGCATGGAGAGAAAAAGAGCAGTTGAAAGTTAGTAGGAGCGAGATAGTATTTGTGCTTTTGAAAACTCCACCGGTGTTAGAGGCACATCCTTTCAGACAGACTTGATTTGCCCACTGCTCATTTGCTTACTTGAAATTTGAGAATGAGTCATATTTTCATCCATGCCTCAGCGATGCCCTGACACTGACAAATTTATGCACCTGAATCTGCATCCAATGAGACAGAAAAAATACTATTAATCCTTTTTTTATTTTTCCTGTGACTTGAGAAAACACATATAGACTTGGGAACTAGTCAAAATTTGTAACACCTCTTCACTGTTGTCAAATGGCACAGGTCTCCTGAAGCCAAGAAGCTGCCTGACTGACACCAGCTGAGAACAAGCTGTTTCTGGTAAAGGTATCTTTGATCAGTAAAGGGTTATCAATTTTCTCAACTCTTCATACCCAATATAAGGATATACAAGCATCCTTTATGCCTAATGCTTAAGTAGTTTAAAAAAAAAAAATTAATAAAAAAAATCCCTTGCTTTCCTTGTTTATGTAGAGGTGTATTTTCTTCAGAAAACACTGCTGATGTCTTAACGGCAATAGTGATGTATGCTGGTATTAGTAACAGAGCCATCACAGTAATAGACCTTACAAAACATATAATCTAAAACTTTTTGACCACAAATAAGAATTCTCTGTGAGCTTGTAAACTTAATGAATGTTAAGGCAGGCTTAAAAGAGATATAGCACATGAAAATGAAATAAGGGCTGTTTTATTACTATTTTAAAAGGCTACAGTAATCTATTAACCACAGTGCATTCATCAAAACTAGAATTTGACAGACCCATAGACATTTTCCTCCATAGTAGATCAAATTAATCATAAAACACATCCTATTTTCTTCCCAGCTCCCTTCTGTTAATCTACTTGTTAGTCTTAAATCCTAAACACCAATGCTAATTCTAAGCATGTAAGAGCCATAAAAATTATTTACATGACCTGGCATCCTTGCTTACTTAATTTTTCTATTTTTCTAAACACAAAGAATACATTTATGAAAAGAAAAAGATCCAAGGCAGTGACAATTTTAGATAAATTACTGCAAATTATGAGCTATTTAATACTTAACTACATTATAGAAATAAATGGAATAAGTCTCAAGAGCAAACAAGAGTTGCTGAATTTCTTTTAACTGATTCAGGACACAAACATTGGTAAACTAGGCAGTCTGACTGCCATTGTCTTTAAAGATGAGAACTTATTTGCAGTGTAAGTGTGAATAAAAGAAATAATGTAATCTGGTGGCATATTTAAATTCACATTTCAAGCTATTAGCCTTAAAAGCAAAGCGGTTTCTACTATAGGCTTCATGGGCAGCATAAGAGGATCCATGCAAAAACAAAGCCCTTTTTCCCTCTTTTGCAAGATTACCTTTTAGTGGGGCCTGTGACCTTATTTGATTCACCTTAAAGCAGAATGAAGACTATCACTGACAGGCAACAAGGAAAATAAACAGACAGAGGTGTTACAGAGTACCCGACCATCACTTTCACTGGCAACATGCTCTGAGATCAGTTTAGATCAAATATGGCTTTTAGTGTAAGAGGTTTGGCTCCAAAGGAGAGAGAAGAGCTGAACAGATCCAAGATATGCCTACTTTTGGACTGTGTTAGCCATTTTAAAATTTGTATGCAGTTCAATGGCATCAATTTATTTCATTTTCTGTCTGTTTGTTGTTCCTGTTCATTTGTTTGCACTCAGTAAATATGCTTAGTTAAATCTTCATTGCAATGTGTTGCATCACAAAATCTGGATGAATGATCTTCATTTACCAGCCTCTATTCTCAGTCACAACACAGAGCAAGATAAGACCACTTAAACTTGCTTTCATTAAAGACAGCTCTTGATATTTTTTGCTTGATCTATAGCAAAATCACAGCTTGGTCTTAGAAGCAGAATAAGAGACCTCTTGAATTCAAAGTAACAATGTTGTTTTTTTTTTTTATATATATATATGTACACACACACACACAGAGCTTTATATATGAAATAAATAGGTATCTGTTCTATCTGTTCTATCACCTGGATGGAGGCAAAATCTTCCGAAAATATGAGCAGAAACACTGCTACAAACAGAAATACAGAATATGGATTCTATTTGTAGGAAATGAGATGGAGGTTTTCCAAAGAATTTACAGGAAGAAGAATAATAGCAAACTTTTCTCTGTTCAAGAAAAAGGGAAGCAGCACAGGGTTGATCCCTGAAAAATCAGAATTTTTAAAATTTTGTCTTGGGTAGGACAAAAATTCACTTTTTTATTTTTGAAGGAAAAAACCCAACAAACAAACAAAGTATTTTTGCTTGCACTCTCTTTGAAGCCATATGCTATATTAATGAACAAACAATTTCACTGAAGAATTCATGTTGTTATCATAAATTCACAGAAATGCTGACACGAGCCAAGTACTCAGAAGGTAAAAGAATGTGTCTTCAAATGTCTAGTAAGAAATGAATGGCAGTATTCATCATTAAAAAAGAAAAGTCATTCTTTTACTGGAAGTAGTCTATCAAATGAAGAAGTTTGAAAATGA
Source organism: Gorsachius magnificus (assembly GCA_034008185.1). Taxonomy (NCBI): domain Eukaryota; kingdom Metazoa; phylum Chordata; class Aves; order Pelecaniformes; family Ardeidae; genus Gorsachius; species Gorsachius magnificus. Next base: position 50,434,917 of record CM067083.1, on the reverse strand, counting down.
CTAGTAAAATGATGGATCTGAAAATCAGCTAATCATAATAATTTGTGATGAATATTATTTAATATTAGACATCTGCAGTTTATATAAGAACCTGTTTTCAGCACACAGTCACTAAAAGTATTAAAAAGCATATTTCAAAAAGAACATACTTTCTTGAGCAAAATACTTCATGTTTGGTTTTATGATTCTTTAATGTCAAGCAACCTTTCAAACTGCAAACAGCATTGTAGCAATGATTGTATCTGCCTAGTATTAAGCCTTTCAGAAAGATATGTTGGGAAAAATAGGTAAATTTTGAATTCCAGATAACAACTTGACAAAACAGCCTAAGCAAGTAAGCACTGCATGCTAATATATTTATAAACTGAGTAGAGTTATGCCGTGTTTTATTTTTGTTGTGGCTTTTCTATACACTCTCTTTGTTGCCTCAAGTCAGTTAGACATATTTTCCCTTTTTATGGGGGAGAACACAGTTGTGAAAACAGTAATACACTGCTCCCTGAACTACAGGGTACTCAAAGTATCTTTGTGGCTGTGGCCAAATAAATGAAAAGTAACTACTACCAACAGATAAAATAATTTTCTACTTATTTTTTATTCTTATTATTGGATATGAAAGATATCAAATTAAAAAAATCTGAAGACTCAACTCTTCCATGTCTGTGAACAGTTTCAGAATTCAAGCAACAGTGATATAACCCAACTTAGGACCTGACTTAGTGAACACTTGCCAGGACAGCTCAGCATCATTTACAAGCATGAGTGTGTTTATAAGTCCACCACATAAGCAAGGCCACCTCTCCATGGCTGAAGAATCTTTTATTGATCCAATCAATAAGGCATAACTCTCAAATCAAATTTCCTTACACTATTATGTTCACAAGTATAAATGCTTCTGTTCTAAGCCAGCAGTCTAAAGGAGAAGAAGCCACAAAGTGTGTTGTACTTGGAAGCCAACGAAGATGGGGCTGGAGTCTCAAAGAGTACAGTTGTATAAAGGACATAGATCCTGGGCTGAAGGTCTACAAAAAACAGATACAGCTGAGAGCACAGAGAGAACAGAGCTGGAACAGGAAAAATTTAGGGCAGGAAATAAAGCACAAGGCAGGAACATGGCAATTAGCTGTAATCTGCTCGCCTCATGGACGTAAAAATATTGATGAGATGCGTTTAAAGAGCTAGTCAAAGGTGAATCTCCTAATTGCAGCACCTACCGATCCCTGTTGAGTCTTAACATAAAGAATGAGAAAAAAAAGTCTAAAAAACCACCTGAACGCATCTGTTGTAACACTAAACTGAGAGGCAGAACTTATCACTTTGGGCTCAGGGCTATATGAACATTATGATGTGATTTTTGGTCTACAACTTATCTCCCACAGCTGGAGCTAGTCTGAAGCAAGTTTCTATCTGTCCTCAACAGTCTGTATAAATTCTTGTAAATCTTTCTCAAAAAGAAGCTGCTACCACATGAAAAGGTGACTTTGTCTCAATTTGGATACCTTTACAATTCTATCAGCCTTGCCAATATGATGATAGCTTACGTTTTTTCACCTTTTTTTCTTTAATAAAGGAAGCTATTTATTAAAGGTCAGCATCGCTTAAACTACGGATACTTTGCTATTAGTGTCACTGAGCAGAACGAAGGCCTTAGATCTGAGACTCATTTAGTAGATTGCAACTTTGGCTGCTCCTAATCTAAGCCAAACTAGAAGTAATGGACTGAAAGTGAAAACTTTTATGAACTATTGCCTATCTGTACCTTGCCAAGTTTTAATATTAAGAACACCATAATTAAGTGGGAACACCAATGGAGCAGTGGCATTTCCACTTTTAACACTTATTTCAGTTATCTGCTCCTCTGATTAGAAAATCTGTCTCTGGCCACAATTCAGTGTATTTGATTTCATAACTTCAGCATGCATTTTCGCTTGGTAGTGATGAGAGTTTTCAATGACAGCATTTCAAAATTCAGACAAAGACAAGCCAGAATGTGTATTTCCTATTTCAGTGCTTTTTGTATTCTGAGAATACATGTCTACTTTTATTTTCTTTCAAAGCAATTCAAACAATTGATTAGATTTGAAGGAGAAATGGTAGATTTTATAAAAAACATGTATTTTACATATTAAAAATATATTTATAAAACCCATGCTTTCAAAATAATGAAGTACATTGCTTCTGAGATATTTCAATATTTATAAAACATAAAGGGCACTGATTCACTGTTTTGGCAGCTCCACTTCACTGGCTGCCATAGTCAGATCAATGTTCTTTCTATTTGACAATGCTATATTGAAAATTTTTCCTATCAAGGACTGCAAACATTGAAAGCAGGAAAAGATTTTGAAGAACCGAGGAAGTACTATTTATACATAACTTAGGGAACTTTTTAACAGAATTTGTTTCATTAAGTAATTAAATTAATAGACTGTTTGTATCCAGAATTCCATAAACCTCAGATTAAAAATATAGGTCTGTGTTAAAGACTGTAAGTAAGTGAAGAAGTTCAAACATGACATACTGGTCAGCATCCTGCTGTGATGCTGTTATGTTTGACTGATTCCTCTGCACTGCCTATTTGTGGGAAGTATTCCTGATGTAGTATCATCTGTAAAAATTACTTTCCACAAGACATTCAACAAAATCGTATAATCAAATCTTTTTGATTTGCACTGTTAAATCGTTATGATTGCCTCCTGTACCGAAATTTTTTAAAAGAAAGCTTCATCTAGCTTAAAGAATGAAATGAAATCTTAAACATTTTTACTCAGGCATGGTGCTTCCCATATAAAGGATTCCACAATGTATTTCAAAATAAAGATTTCTAATTATAAAGAACATATTTTAATACGATAAAATTTTATGTGAATTCATTTTTCATAGCTAAAGTAACATCACAGTCAGACAATTGTACTATTACCTTAAATACATTAGTCATAGACATAACCATAATACTATATTTTAATTTACATATTTTTGAGAGATTAAAGACCTGCACAGATCTTTTATCTACACACATTTATACAGTTAGTATCACTTTACAGAAAGCTATGTCTCAATTTCACCATTTAGCACCTGATATTTCTTTCCTGCTACATGTAATTTTTAATAGGGTATGATTTGATCATCAAAAAATTATCCTAACAGCTTTCATCAGTGCAGCAGTACAAGCATATTTGCTATGCGTGCTGGTTTTGGCTGGGATAGAGGTAGTTTTATTCACAGGAGCTGATATGGGGCTGTGGTTTGGATTACTGCTGGAAACAGTGTTGATAACCCAGGGATGGTTTCATTACTGCTGAGCAGGGCTTACACAGAGCCAAGGCCTTTTCTGCTCCTCACCCCACCCCACCAGCGAGGGGCTGGGGGGGGTGTGTACAAGAAGTTGGGAGGGGGCACAGCCGAGATGGCTGACCCCAGCTGACCCCAGGGGTATCCCACACCATATGATGTCATGCTCAGCACATAAAGCTGGGGGAAGAAGAAGGAAGGGGGGGATGCTTGGAGTGATGGCATTTGTCTTCCCAAGTCACTGTTACGCGTGATGGAGCCCTGCTTTCCTGGAGGTGGCTGAGCACCTGCCTGCCCATGGGAAGCAGGGAATGAATCCCTTGTGTTGCTTTGCTTGCGTGCGTGGCTTTTGCTTTACCTCTTAAACTGTCTTTATCTCAGCCCAGGAGTTTTCTCACTTTTACCCTTCCGATTCTCTCCCCCACCCCACCGGGGGAGAGGGGGAGCGAGCGAGTGGCTGGGTGGTGCTTAGCTGCGAGCTGGCGTTAAACCACAGCACTATGAGAACTGTAACTATTTACTTTCTCTCATTTGTAAAGACCCCAAAGACAGCATTAGTAATTTTGCCATGGTATATGTGTTGTACTACGATGATATCAAAGATTTTGAAATTATGTAAGAAAGAAAAGCAAACAGTGTAATTAAGTATTACCCTTTCTTGTGATCCCTGATTAATGAAGGGGAACAGATGGTGCCTCCAGAGACCCAGAAGTAGTTTCTGCAATTGTGTCATAACTTGCTCTAGGTAAATTTTATTTATAGTTTTTCTTACAGTTGCCTTCTCGTATTTCCTTACAGATTATATTTTGTCATGAGGAATCTTCAGTATTTCCTTAAAATCAAATTGCAACTGCTGATCAAAATATTAGGTTTGCCTCTTTTCATTATGTGCATATAGTGTACATGTCTTAAATACTGTAGTATTTTTTTTTTTTGTTTTGAAGCATTTTCCTTCTCTAAGGTTAGAACATTGATTAGCAAATGTATCTGTAGTGATTTTTCAATATTTGTCACTCTAGGACAGTATTGCAGAATGTTACTTTTTTGTCTGAGCCTCGTATTTATGGAAATATCCACATACTATATAAAAGATATGAATTTAAACCAATGTGATCTGAATTCTTTGTTCTGTATGACTAGGAAGCTCATCTTATTCTTTCAGAGGAAGCTCATCTTATTCTTTCAGAAGAACTGAACGTTCACTTCTGTAACTATTGTTTGTAACATTGAGTCCCAGCCTATAATTCGCATGCTTTGTTGAGTAAGTACGAACAGGGTCTGTCTTCAGAATTCAACTATTTTAGATAACATTAGGACAATTTTCTGCAGTTTTGTTTGAATAAAAGTATATTAAAACCATGTTGGCATCTAGCTCTATATCCAAAAGCTAGTAGTATTTTTACTTCTCTCACTACATGTATCTGTAATCTTAGTTGATATACAAACACATGCTATCAAGTGCTTTAAATAAAACAGATTTAATTACGCATGGCTAGAGACTCAGTGAAATAATACTTGCTATGGGCATCTCAGATGTGCACATCTCACCTGAATGTGATAAATGGACAACTTCTGTTGAGCCAGACTTTTTTTGATTTATGATTTAAATTACAGTGTGTTAAAATAGTATCACTGTATTTTCTCTGAGTATTTAGACTGCACATAGAGAAGAAGTTAAGATAATTGTAACTATAGCCAAAGCTTATCAACAAAGCTCATTGCCTGCATACAAGTGCTTCATAAGTCTGCCTTTCAGATTGTAAACTCTTTTGGACAGCAATGCACAGTTAGGCTATTTTGTATCATCCTGGCTCAAGAGCGTTATCTCTATCTGCTACAAGGCAACAGCAACAACGGGATGCTTATGCAGGCAAGCAGTTATAGATAGACTCTCTCAGAAATGCAACACATTCCCTTTACTTCTGCACACAGTGAAAATGAAGAGGTCTTCTCCAAGAAAATTAGATCACATGGTAAAAATTATTGCCATATTTGAATTAAAACTGGTTCATTATTACAAAGAACTTATATTTCCTGATTAGAAGATTGAAGAGAGATTGGTATAATGCTAAATGACCCCTTAGTTTATTTCTACTTCTCAGCTAAGAGGAAAAACTAAATCTCTCGGTGCATTCACTACTTCACGTTTGTCATTTTGAATGTCAATTTCTTTGGAGCATAAAGTCATCTTCACAAATGTGTCTAAAACCTATAAAGTGTTTGCTAATAAGATGTCCAGTTCTGAACTAAATCGAACTCATAATTTTTTGGGAAAAGGTAAATAGCATAAAATCGATCGACAGTATAACATATCATGTTACACTATTTCAAATATTTAGGTTGTTTTGTGACTACTCTGTCCAGTCAGAAATACTTAGGGTCTGGATGCATCAACACATCTTGGAAAGCTGATCACAGAGGTAATAGGCAAAGGAATTTACAGGATGAAGTCTGCTATAAATGCACAAGGGATATTTATATCTAAGTATCTAAATATAGCTAGGATATCTGTAGCTAAAGAGTTCATTCTCATTTTAAGACTTTCATTACTTAATCCCCCTCTAAAAAGGCACCAATAGCAACCTTCATTCTCACACCAATAACAACTCTGAGTGCCACTGTCAGCCAGGCTTTCTCCCATATCTTTCCACATTTGGAAAAACATTGTCACTGAAAATCATAGAGCCCTTTAAAACATAACTTCACTGCAATCCCTTACACAGGACTGTTGTCTGTCATTGGCTGAATAAGCATGGAGGTGAAATGAGGATCCTTTGTTTTACCTTGAACGCATTCCCGTTTGCTTATCCTGCATTCCTTTTCCTTTTCTAATTCGCTTGACCTGTTGTGTCCTTCTGACCTGCAGATGGCAAACAGTACGGATCTGAGAGCTCATGTGCGCTGTCTCTCTTGTCTTAGCTTACTGACAGTCAGGCACAAAACTGATTCCAGCTTGGGTTCCCATGTTCTCTCTAATGCAAATAAATGTATTATTAGCAGGAGTAGCAGTAGCAACGATGATAATGGAGAAAGCAAATACACAGCACTTTAGGTCAGCTCATAAGAGTAAAATGTTTTTACCAAAAAAGCAATTCTTCCTCAAATAGAGCTTAAATATAACGCATGAAGTTAATAAGCGCTTCTCAGCCATAATCCCAGAACTAGCTAAAAAAAAAAAAAGAAATAATATTCTGATTTTCTTCAGACATACTCTCAATGTTTCTCACTATTGGTTCCTTCCCTTCTTGGGTATGCAATCTCTTGGGAATGGAAAAATAATGCTTTTGTTATGAATTTTTTCTCTACCAGACAGACAGGTATATTCATTACAAAAAATATCTAATGTTTTCTTTGAGTACCACCAATCTTTCTGGAACGGGACCTTAATTCTTAACTCATCATGATCTATTAATTGATTCAGTCCATCACCACATCCATAAATATATGTATTCATGTAACCACTACAAGTGTGCAGCTATTTGTGAAGCAAGTAAACATTTTGAAGACCTTCCTATCAGTATGGTCACTGCTCTGCTACTAATACAGAAGTCATAGAATATGTGGTTGTTTCTTATTTCAGAATCATAAGGTTTAACTGAAAACATACAGAATATAAACTTTTAAATCAAGTGAAATGCATGGTTCAAGCCAGTATCAAGTATCCCTATATTAACTTGTTAGAAATTTTACTGGATCATAGGTACTATTAAGACAGTGCAATTTAATTTCAGTGTGTCACTCTGTATGTTTTGGGGAGATTTTCTTGCACAGGAAACAGAGGGTTCATTGTACTTGTTTGTAACTACATAGTAACTCTCATCAAGTAAAGCGTAAACTTTTCCTGATGCCTAAGAAATGCTGTTTTATGCGCTTTGGGTTTTTTTTCTTTTACAATAATCTTACTATCCATAAAAAAAGATTCTATTATTTCAGAGTTTTTATTACCTGAGACCTGATAAACTAGTTATCTCCTCTCAAGAAACAGTCAGATGTACTTCAATACAATGGCAGTATTCAGAGAGGTCATAAAAGGAAAACATTTCTTACAATAAATGATCGTGTGTTCTCTAAATTAGAACATGCTGGTTTTAAGTAGAACTATTTTATACAGAACTGTTTAGTAGATTAATATTAAAAACATGAAATATTTTATTTAACATCCATAGGTTTCTATTTTATTACATTTTTTATCCACAGTCAAGTAGCAAATCCTTCAGACTTCCACCAGAATCTAATGACCATCTGGAAACTCTGTGTAACTGAATTTTAAAAAACTGCTCAAGGCCTATCTTTCCTCGGCAAAGTACAAAGGTTATTCTCAACAAGTATTTCTATCATGACAAATGTTTTAAATTCATTTTCAGTCAGTTATATTAGTGTTTCTGCAGGTATAAGACTGTCAAAGCAGAAAAGTAGCTTCCATTAAGTATTAAAGTATCTTTTTAAAGATACTGGTAGGTGAACTCTACTCTGTCAGCCCAAGCTGAAGTTCAGCTGGTGACTCTTATGTGCTTAAAGTACTTGCATTTACAGATGTAAAATGCAGTTCTTGGAAATTTAATCACATGGAGATCCCAGCTGGGCATCTGCTGACAGTGAAGTTCTAGAGGCCTTGCTGGTCGGGGCTAGCTAAATGAAAGAGGCAACAAGATGGAAGCCCATTTGTTGAAAACAAATAGGTGTCTGTCCATCGAGCTATGGATTAAACAACAGAACAACATTTATAAAATGTATATTCTGAAAATTGGTAATGAAAAAATACTGAATTGCAAGACTAGTATAATATAAGGAAGTTAGTTTAGCTGAAAAATTCTTTATTTTCTATGGAGGTTATATTTAAACTCCTATTTTCTCTTTAATGTCTTCTGTTTCTTCTTTAGCTCTCCCTCATCCTCCAGTCCACTCTTCATTCCTTCTTTCTTCTTTTGCTGACATTCTCACTTCTTAAGCTGTCTTTCATTAGCTTCCATGCTTTTATTTGTCCCTCATGCTATTCATTACATTCATTCATCCTTGCTCTCACCTCCATAAAGAGTTTCAGGACAATGTTCACAAAGTGTTTAAGTTCCAACTAAATTTAGTCATAGATAATATGTGACATTGCAACAGTAACTAGACCTAGTGACGCCCATTTCAACGAAGATGAATATTGTCTTGTGTCTACAACTCCCTTTATGGATTTTTAAGAACATGATCCTCCCAGTGCTCTCTACAAATCCTGCCCAACAACTGCTCTTGATCTAGGAAAGCTGAAAATAAGCACAAGCTGTGTTATGTATTTATTTACTACCAGCTAGCAGGTCAACTCTTACAGCATACCTGGACTCATAATGGCCCCACTACACAGCACAACAGAACAGATGGGAAGCCCAAACTAGCTTCAAAACATGGAACAGTACAGTTCTGTCAACATGATGCTGGCACCCAACCCATTTAGTCCTGCTGAGGACACTGAGCAACACAGCTCACTAGCCCACTTCGGGCTAACCTCTAACTAACCCTCTTTGGGCCTCACACCATTCTGTGATGGAGACCACCCTAGAAAAAGTGTTTCCAGAACGGGCTATGTGACTGGATGTCTTGAAATCTCAGGTAAAGCAGGGAGGTGGAGTTTTTTAGGCAGTTAGTAATGACTGGAAGAGGACAGCATGTCAACATCTGACATCCTGACTGAGACCTGGTCCTGTAGTTATATATACACGGCTAATCTCCTGCTGCTATTCTGGCTCAGGTATGGCTTCTCAGGTAACTAGCCTGCTGATCTCACAACAGCAAAGCTGACACAGAAAAACCTAAGTGCCCCCAGAGACAGCATAAACAGAAAGCTCTATGAAATGTACATAACAAGAAACACTTCTTTCTTACTGCCGTTATTGTAATACAGTTTTCTGACAGTGATCTATTCTTGTATATTTATTATCTCCATTGAAAGCAGGATTTCTGACATTACACTTCTGCATTCCCCTTTACCCATGATCTGCAGTTATATTGCAATTGCCTAAAATTCAAAAATTTAATTGTAAAATTGTGAATAATCCTGTAATTCAAATATTGAAATTATCATGGCAATATACAGATCTATGTCTCTAGTCAATGTCAACACAATAGAAACACACCTAAAATTATACTTCTATGGGTCTCCTGCTACCTAAAGTCAGATGCAAGAATGAAATTACACCAGCTTTTCCATCTGGAATAGAAAACATAGCCAAAAATAACTAAAGCATATTGATATATTTATATTAATTTATAAATTACATTTTAGCTTAGTATCAAATGTATTGAATAAAATAATTATACTAAGTTAATTAGACAAAAGGCCTAGTCTGTAACAATTTTTTTCAGAAAAGTAATGCATAATGTCCGAACATATGGTCTTTTTGTCCTGTTGGCTAATTACCTGCAAATTGCTGTACCAATTTCACTGCTGCTGGTTATTATTAACTGGAGTATGTTTCCTCCTGAGTATTGTTCTTCTCTTTCACATATTTTCAGCCTCACCAGAGAAAATACATTTAGCATTCATGATGCTTAATGGATTGAATTGCAAGGTATACCTTCTACAATTAAACTCTATAAAGAGACACCTCCCAAACAAAAAGCTGACTGAACAAAAGCTACAGCCATACACATTGTACTGCTTTAAAACTGGAAGTTGAAAATATTGAAAACAGTCATATTTGCATCATGATTTTCTTTGGCTGTATAAAACCAATGTAGCCCTGGGCATATACTCTGACAAGCATTAAAATGATGCAATAATGATTTTTGATATAGAAAGCAATTAGCATTTTTTAATGATCCATTCTGTAGAAGCCATGTCTAATTTAGGGCATCTGCTTCTAACAATACTTCACCATCATTATTAGAGTTTAAATTTAATTAAAATAAGAACTCTAACATAAATCAATTATGGAAACTACAATACTTCAGAACCAGCTGGGCATTCTTAAAAAAAGGAATAAACTGCTTCTAACAATACTTCACCATCCAAGCCTTGAAGTTCCACTCTTTGATTAACAACTAATTATGCAAATTTAGGTCTACAGTTCCAACAGCTAAGAATAAATGTCTTTGCCTAGCTAATTTATAGTATGCATATACTTTATTTTTCTCCTTCACACGTTTATATTATTCAAGAAAGAAATCAATTTTCCAAGATCAATAATTATTCAGATATTTCTCTAGTAGCAGTCCTATAAACATCATCACAGTAAAAAAAAAACCAAACCCAGCTTGACGTACTGTTAAACAAATGTTCACCAATTGGACTTCCAGGTTTAGCTTGCCAAAATTGCTAACTAGAAGACAATGATTTTAAAAGTTTGCTTTAAATCATTCCCAAACAGGAACATCTCTGTACTTTATAGCAAACTATACATTTCTACAGAGATAAATGCATCAGTCTTTTCCTTTAGATGTGTGTATGCATCAAGATGTTTCTCTGCTGTAAGATACTTCAAATTTAACGGTAATACCTAATGCATCTTTATTATAAAAATCCTTGGCTTCAAGAAAAAAAATCTTCAATAATTTAAATTAAGTTTTCCTCCTTTTCATAAATTGTACTAATTGGAAAGTTTCAAATAAATTAAAAAGCCAGTAGGATCGTATGTTTATACTATTTCTTTTTCTATTGTTTAGTCATTTCAAGTTGTCAGAACACTGATACACCAATTCTCTAATACTAACTTCTAGATCTACAAATCTTTGTTCTTTTTATTTCTAGTAAGGAACTTATAAATACTAGGGTTAAGTGAGGAATGCAAATTACCATGATCAAACGAAAAATTATAATTCTACCTACTCATCACAGTGAGTAATGGACTTTATGGTTTCTTCTCGATCATATCTTTAGTATGAAGATACTTCAGTCAAGTATCTTATTTGACTTCATTAAGGCTTTTGACATTGCCTCCCTTAAGATCCTCATAGACAAGCTGATGATGTATAAGCTAGATGAGCAGATGGTGAGGTGACTGAAAATCAGCTAAAGGGCCAGGCCCAGAGGGTAGTGAGGGTGACCGAGAACTAGTATAGGTTGCCCAGAGACGTTGTAGAGTCTTCATCCTTGGAGATATTCAAAAGCCATCTGGGGATGGTCCTGAGCAACCAGCTCTAGGTGGCCCTGCTGGAGCAGAGGGTTTGGACTAGATGACCTCCAGAGGTCCCTTCCAACCTCAGCCAGTCTGTGATTCTGTGATATCTAAGCCATTACAACTAAAACTGTATCTGTCACAGTTCTCCAAATATCACCTTCACACACCTTAATATTTACTCTAGCATCCCATCACCTTTCATACCAAGTTCTTACACTTCACAATCTTGGAGGCAGAGCTCAGTCTTACCTTCATTTTAGCTATACCTTTTTATTTGCTACCCTCTGTCTCCAGTATCTACTGCTTGACAGAGATGACCAGGAGACAGAATTTGCATCTCGTAGAACTGTGCTCTGTATTACAGCCTTCTAAGTCAGTGTTCTGCTCCCTGTTTCTAAACAGATTCCCTTTCCCCAGCAATCCTTAATGTCAACGAAGGGGAGCTTTTGTTCCAGCTGTTTTTCACAACAATCTGCCAAAATGTGCTTATAAACTTAGAATACCTTCCTGACACCTATCTCATTTCAGGTATTTACACAGCTCCCACTGCCAAAATATGGGGGAACTGCTGGAAAGCAGCTCTGCCGAGAGGGAGCTGGGAGTCCAGGTGGATGACAAGCTGACCATGAGCCAGCAGTGTGCCCTTGTTGCCAAGAAGGCCAATGGCATCCTGGGGTGCATTAAGAGGAGTGTGGCCAGCAGGTCGAGGGAGGTTATCCTCTCCCTCTGCTCTGCCCTGGTGAGACCCCACCTGGAGTACTGTGTCCAGCTCTGGGCTCCCTGGTTCCAGAAAGATGAGGAACTCCTAGAAAGAGTCCAGAGGAGAGCAACTAGGATGATTAAGGGACTGGAGCATCTCCCCTATGAGGAAAGGCTGAGGGAGCTGGGCTTGTTCAGCCTGAAGAAAAGACTGAGAGGGGACCTCATCAACACATACAAATATCTTAAAGGGCGGAAGTCACGAGGATGGAGCCAGACTCTTTGCAGTGGTGTCCAGCGACAGAACAAGGGGCAATGGGTACAAACTGAGACATAAGAGGTTTCAGTTGAATATGAGGAAAAACTTCTTTACTCTGAGGGTGACGGTGCACTGGAACAGGCTGCCCGGGGGGTTGTGGAGTGTCCGAGATATTCAAAGCCTGCCTGGACGAAGTCCTGTGTAACATGCTCTAGGAGAACCTGCTTTAGCAGGGGGGTTGGACTAGATGATCTCCTGAGGTCTCTTCCAACCCTTGCGATTCTGTGATTAGGTACCTCTTCCCCACTACTTTCAGTACCAGTTGCTGAGGTGACAGGAAAATCCTTCAAAATAAGAACATATTTATGGTGTGGGTAAAACTTCAACAAATCCAATCTAAAGCCACCTATCTGTGGTTGAGCAGAGTAAAGAATCCAGATGAGAGATTTCTACTGCTAGAACCTAGCCCCAACGACAGTTACAGCTTTCTTCTTTTACTCACTTTTTCAACTGATTGCTTCAGTGTCTTCGAAAGGTTCAGTAGTGCCAGTCTGAAACAGTCAAGTCTGACTTGATTGCAACAAGGTCTTCTGTGGCATGAGTCAATTAATGAGGAAGTATTATCTTTCTCCTATCTATCTGCTTTACTTTCCCACAGCATGACCAAAATTAGGTTAATTAGCAGTGTGCTGGGGGAAATAAAATCACTTTATTTAGATTAACAGTTTTGGGCTGGCCTCATTATGAAGTATGGGACTATTAAGAAAAACTAAAAAATGAAATCACAATCCTGATTTAGATCTTTTTATATGAAAATAAATTATAAATTAAAAAATGCTAATGTAGATAAAATACTTTTTTTTTTGTCTGAAAGAGACATGTTCATACAGAATATAGCTATATTTTCTAAAGATTCACATGCATGATAAAAGCTATTTAGAAATGGAAGAAAAGGAAGATCTACCACCCACCTGGGAAGCTGAAAACATTGCATAAGTAGATTAAAAAAGACTAAGCATGCAGCTTCACTACAGCTAGCTGAAATAATTTCCACGAGAGTTATCACTTCCTGAGTTAACCTAGCTCAGGAGAGAGCAATCCTGTTGAAATAACACACAGCACAGATTGATTGCATTAGCAGCACTAAGCAGCTATTGTGTTCCTATCTCTATCAACACTACTCAAACTCAAATTCAAAGCATCGTTCATCCTAAGCTCTACATTTTAGGTTTGGAATAAAATCAGATGAACATAATTGCTGAATTACACCTTAAGTTAATAATGCAGTGAATATCAGCCTTAGAAATGAAACCATAATTTTCTTAAGTGCTGTAAAAGAGCAGAAGTCCCTTCCTGTCAGCACGGCTATATCATTTCACTGTATTTGAGGATCTGCCTCAAGACATAAAGAGAACAAACAGCCTTACTGACCTGATGAGAAGGACTTTAAACAAGGTATGCTGGAGAAAGCTTATCATCATCTAAAGCAATAGTGCAGGCACAGTGAGAAAGAGACTGGGGGACAACACGATGAGGGAGGCTCTCACGCTTCATCTATTGAAAGCAACGTGACTGAGGGTTCATCTCAAGCACCTCTGCACAAATAGACGTAGCATGGGGTAAAAACAGGAACAATGAGCAATCCGTGCAGTTGTACAGCTATGATCTCATTGGGATTAGAGGGATGTGGAGGCATAGCTCAAATGACTGGAGTACTGCAGTGAATGGATGGCTCATCAGGAAAGATAGGCTGAGAAGGTGAGGATGTAGGGTTGGAATCTACGCAAAGGAGTTGCTCACATGCACAGAGCTTTGCCTTGGAACAAGTGATTAAACAGCTCAGATCAAGCTGCAGAGAGCAGTCAACATGCTGCAAGGCCAGCCTTGAGAAGAAGGTGGAGATCTGGTCTGACAAAAACCTCACAAAGCTCAGAAAGGTAAACAAGCCCAGCATCTGGGATGGAATAACTCAATTTACAGTATAAGCTATGATCTAGCTGGCCAGAAAGGACCTGGGGTTCCTGGTGCACAGTAAATTGAACATGAGTCAGCAGTGTGCTCTTACAGCCTAGAAGCCCAGTTGACCTAGTGGACTGCATTAGCAACAGTGTAGCCAGAAGGTGGAAAAGTGATTATTCCCCTCTCTTCAACAGTTGTAAGAACGTATCTGGAGTCCAATGGTTAGTTTTGGGCTTTACCGTCTTGGAAAAGGCATACAGGAGCAAGCCTGTAAAGACGAAGCTGAGAGCCCTAGCTCCGCTCAGCTTTAGAGGAAGCAGAGGAGGGATCTTCTCATTGTGTTCAGCTTCTTGACAGGAGGGCACAGAGACAATGCAGCCAGGCTCTTCTCATTGGCGCCCAGGGATGGACCCAAGGGGCAACAAGTTGGAAGACACAAAGTTCTAACTAGACAAAAGGAAAAAAATTTACACTGTGAAGGTGGTCAAAGACTGGAACAAGGTTGCCAAGACGGATCATGCAGTTTCTACCCTTGCAGCGATTCAAAACACTGAGCAACTTAACTGACTTTGGTTTAAGCAGTGAGTTGGACTAAATGATCTCCAAAGGCTTTAACCTAAAACAGAAGCTAATATTTGTTTCATTGAGTAACATACAAATTTACGATGTAATAAACCTTTTGTTAAATAGCTGTTTTGTTGTTTTCCTCCTCCTCCTGTACTTATTTTCTTACTCTGTGAGAAGAAAAATTAGACTTTATAGGACTCAAATCAAGTGTAGCAATATTGGCCCCCTGGGGATAAACCCATCAATACAATTGCAAATGCATTTCCTGAAAGAAGTATACATGTGGCTATAGGACTAAAATTGTGAGTTTACAGACCGTTCTTATCCAGCAGCAATGTCATTTTTATGCTGTATCTCAAATGCATTCTGAAGCTACAGCTTTCTATCATGCTTTTATTTTATTATTAATGTTTCTCTATTTTGCTTTAAAAAATACTATTTGTTTTCATTATTTTTTTGTGGAACTGTTTAGTTCCTATTTGGCTGGCACTCAGTGCATTCTGCCATCTATGTGATTTATAAGTTTGCTGATTCTCAGTTGTACTACAAAAAAAAAAAAATCCTCTACAAGAAAAAATAATTTGGAATTTGTTAATATGCCCTGATGAATGTGCTAATTATTTCAGAGAAGCAGATTTGCTGTCACCTTTCATTGTTGAAAGCAACACATTCATGGCAGGCTTTAGTGCTATAGAAATAAATACCCAAAATCTTTAATACATGAAAATGTTATTGGCCATGTGCAATGAGTAGCTTAATTTGTTCACCATCCAATGAATTTGCACAAGTCTTTTCCATGATTTATAGTACAAACTGTCTTATGGCTTGTAATTTGTCATACTCTAAAGGGTCTTGGGATACAATTTTATGAAAAGTAATATATTAAAGTTAGTCTTTATTGTAAAATGCCAGAAAACACATCCTCATTGTATCATATCACGGCCCTGGAGCCCTATAATCAGATTCCAAGGGATGAAGTGAATAATAGTGGTTCCTGAACATAAAAGGGAAAACTTTAGGGAAACCCAGAGTCTAAGAAAAAAATAGGTAAAAACTGATTTGATTTTAAGATACTGCATACTACAGTTTGAGAGTTATCTTAAAAATACTCAATTTTTATTCATTCAAATGTTGGGGCCTGTTAGCCTTATATTATGATTGTAAATATGTTATTTCAGAGGACTGGGCATAGAGCACAGTATTTTAGCTGCTGCTAACACTTGTGTCCATATCTTAGAAAGCATAATATATTCTGGACAGCAGCTTTGTCAGCTAGAGCTCCAACTCCAGTAAGTCTGTTTTCTGAATGTTTTCGAAGTAAAGTTCAATTGACCAATAATCATACATTACTTATTGACAGGCACATGCCTAAAATATGGTCTTCATAATTTCTTTCCTTGATTTCTTTTAGGAAGATTTCTTTTATGGAAGAGAATTTTACAAAGCATTTTCAGACAACAAATTAGGACTCAGAAATGAAATCAAGTTCTTTGCTGCCTCTTTGGATATCAAATCTGGATCCAAAGTGAAAACATTGTTGCATACAGGTCTTGTACAAATACTTAAATTTATTAGTTCTACCAAATAGAGAAGAATGAACTGAAATGCAGGAAATAAATGTTTTTTCTTCAGGACTGGTTTTTTTTTTTTTGGTTGGTTGGTTGGCTGCGGTTTTTTTTAGTAAGTGGGTAACTGTAGGTTACTATTCATAAAATACTTTCTGACAGAAATCTGTTAGACTTCTGAACTACTTTCCAAGTAAATGGCTGAAAATCCTTAGCAGTAGACATATAAAAACCTAGAAATATTTTCTTGGAATATAGCATGGAAAAAACATAGATCAAAAATCCTTTTCGCAGCATTTTTTTGTAATCCTATGAATAAGGTAAAGAACAATGTAGTGTCAGAAGAGGCTTTTTCCCCTTGTATATATTGCCCTGCTTCTTAAGTCTTTAATTGTTTGTTTAATTATCAGTCACCTGACTACTTTCTAGCCACTGACAGTGCTTCCATGAAAGATGATAAAAATTTTATGTTTGCCCTCATTTCATGCCATAAATGTTTTACAGGTTCATGAATATTCATTTTGTTTGTTGTAAAGTTATTTAAAGACAAGGGTGTTTCCAGGGTTTCTTTGAACCTTGTTATTCTGCAGACTGTTTTGTTTCATTTGAATGATTTTGTATTACTGTAGTTAATTGGTTCCCATGTACACAGCAGTCAGATATACACTGAAATGGCAGATTTTTTTTCTTGGCAACATTTCACCATGTACATGGAAAAAAAATTCTCACAGCATAGTAACTGACCCTGTAGCCTGCAAGCCAGCTTTCTCATCAAGATTTGCAGCAGCAACTCTACTGGCATGCTGGTCTCACCACAGAAGTTACTGCATTTTGTAAATGACCACCGAAAAGTTTGGATTGGATAACCAAACAAGATAGCATTTGTTTGCCAATTGCCTCCCAGAAAACATTACAGTCATCAGTTAGAAAAAGAACAGTACATCATCTTATTATTTACCAGCAGTCGTTACTTTTAGCAAATAAGACAACCTACCAACTTACAGAGTTTATAGTTGTGAGCCAAATTCTCTGCAGGGATGGAAACAGAGAAACAATATTTGAACAGCTGCTGCCAGGAGGTTATAAGCAGACTGTTCCTACTTTGTTCCTCACACAGCACACACACACACAACGGCTACTGTTCAAAGTCATCACCCTTTGGGGAGAATGCTTTCATACTTAAATTATAAAACCTGTATTTCTGAAAACTGTATTTATAAAATCTTGCAAACATTTTCTAAAGAGTATGATGCTCAAGAGCACGAGTAGCCTTTTGACTTCAAAGAAATTCATGTGACAAGGCACTCCAAGCCAAGTGCTTTACTGCTGTAGGTAAGTATTTGAAAACTATATTTATAAGCACTAGGTCCCAATGGCTTTTGAGAATGTGATGATTAGGACTTCTGTGGTGCACAACCTGTTTCTTTATAATTCCCCCCACCCACAGCCTTTTACGCACAAAAGACATACTTTTTCAGTTTAATCAATTTAGAAACCAACACAAAGTAGTTTTACTGAATTAATTAAGAGGTTTTCTAAAATTATTTACTTATATCTATGCAACTTTCACCTCACCTGTAGACATTGTCTTACAGACTTAGTCTGACAAGTACTGTGAAACTAAAATCACCTGATGTTACAAAGGCAAACAACAAAGCAGAAGGGTCCTGGAATATGTTACGTTTGCCTTCAGAGTGTGTTGGCTTTGATCCAGGGCTGCCCCCTCTCAGAGCTCAGCAGCGCACAGCCTTTTACAGAACCTAGAAGTGACTCTGCTGTACACCATTAGCTAACCCCATGCCTGGCTGGGCTGGTGGACTCAGTATAAGTACCAGGTGTTGGGATGGATCCACACTGGCAGAACTGAGACCCAGCTCCCACACACCATGCAGCTTCTTCAGCCAAGCATGCTGAACCAGGGAACTGGCTTCAGTGTGGCCCACAAGCTTTCACCTTAAAGAATGCTACCTGAGCAGGCATCTTGACCACAATAGCTGTCCTCTAACTATACAAAGTGGGGCCACTTCCAAGATACACACTTCATTTTGCTTTTCTCCATAGCAGCCTTACTGTGCCTGCTTCTTCAGAAAACACACTTATTAGAGTTAGACATCTGGCTGACAGACAAAGACATTGCCCAAAATATATTATGCTTTCTAAGATATGGACGCAAGTGTTATCAACAGCTAAACCAGTGTGCTTTGTGCCTGGTCGTCTGTAATAGATTTGTCCATCAATAACAAGACTGAACCACCACACAGACAGCCTTACTTCCATTAATTTTCCAGTTCCTTTCCATATGAATTTTAGGTATGAACTGACACATTAGTCCTGCCACCTCCTGCACTATTCTCTAAGCCAGCTTTCTGAAATGCATGGGAGCCTAGTATCAGAGACAGAGGAGAGGAAAAAGAAGTCTGACAGTGTGATGGACACCTAATACCAGCATGACTGATGGGGACCCTGGGTTGAGTCACATAATCACAGAGTTATAAAGGCTGGAAGAGACCTTCCTATGGGTGTCATCTAGTCCACACCACTGCCTAAAGCAGACCCAACTATATCAGGGTGCTCAGGGCTGTGTGCAGTCAAGGCACGAATATCAAGGAACGAGATTCCACAGCCTCTCCAGGCAGCCTGTCCCAATGTTTGAGTACTGTCATGCTTTTTTTTTCCCTTATATATAACATTCTTTTTTACCTCATGTCTGTTATCTCTTGTCCTATCACTGTGCACCTGTGAGAAGAGCTCCATTTTGCTGTATAGCTTCCCATTAAATAGTTCTAGACAGCAATAACACCTCTTCTTAGTGTTCTCTTCCTAAAACTGTACACAGCTTGTTCTGTCCTCCTCATACATCATATACTCTATAAACCCAAGTGTCTTGGTGACACCTTACTGGATTCACCCAAATGTCTACAAGCAGGCTGTGGTACCAAACTGTTGCACATTACAGCATCTCTTCCCCACACTGGAAGCCCATGTGCGAGATACAATTATGAAGAAGATCCATGGACTGCCAGCCAGCTATGTCCTACATTTGGCTCCTATAGAAGATGAGTGGCAGTGGTGATGAGTGCCCAATGCAAAAGACATCAGGATCATGACAGAAGAACATTAGAATAAGGGGTGAAAAAGCACAAGGCTGTTGTTTACAATATGAAAGTTCATAAAAACTCTTAATCTTTTCCTTTAAGGGGAAGGTATTCCAAAGCAACTCAGAAGGCAGCCCTGCAACTTCCAGGCTCTCAGTCTTCAGAGGACAATCTGAAACAAATTTGAATGATCAGTCTCCTACTCGGAAAATGTTCCCATAAAGCAGAACATTACTGTGAAAGCTGTCCAATAATCATTATTCTTTCTGGATAGTCTTTCCAGAGGCACACACATCAGGTCATCAATAGTCTGTGTATATTCTTGCACCTCCCACATTTCATTAAAAAACTCAACACTTCAAGTTAATCAGATGCTTAAAAATTAAATATCATGTTGCCACTAAGTTGATGCTCAATTCTTCACCTGGCATTGCTTGCTTTGACCAATGGATTATTAAAAAAACCTGATCTTTGAACTGAAAGGTCATAAGGACAGCATATATGTGTAAAAACAGGACATGAACATTACGTGAGTCATTACTCTGAATCATCCCTAGTATCCTATAGTATCCCAAAATTGACATTCAATGCTCATTTTCATATTAAAAATCATTATATGAAACACTGTAATGTTAGTAATGTTGATGTAGTACTTTTCTGAAATACAATTTCAAACATCCAAGAAAAAAAAAAAAACAAACTCAAAATGTATTAAGGAAAAATGGGAAGTTGAATTGAAAGTCCACCTTGGCTATTAAAAGTACAACATTATTATTGTAAGCATTCTGAACTTTAATTTAAAAGTAAAAATGGACAAAACAATGACAAAAGAGTAAGGAAACTCATATACATGCTCATCACTGAGATTTTTTTTCAGAACTAGTATTTAATGGCATATTTCCCAATTTCCAAAACACGTGATAAATTTTAAGGTGATTATAAACATGCAATATTTTACCCATCATTGAAATTGTGACTTTCCTTGCACATGGCAGAAACACTTAAATGCTCAATAGCATTTCAAGAAGCTGCAGTTCAAACTAAGGGGAACAGAAATCTACAGTTGATAAGGTAAAATATCTGCCTCCCCCCCTCCCACCCCCCAAAAAAAAAGCCCCCCAGAATTACTTTAATTTGAAGTCTAGTAGAAAGATTGCTATCGATTAAGATAATACGATATCAAGGCTGCACAGATCAGGGCTAGGTCAGAAATTAAATATTTGTCATGTACACCTTAAAATTTACTTTCTTCCAGTATTAATATCCATAAATTTGTTGCAAGAAAAGCTGTACGCTGGTCTGTGACAACAGTAGACCTGCCACTCACTGGCAGCAAGACAGTGCCTCATGCCCTGGGGTTTCTTCCAAATATGGTTTCCACAGAAATAATTTTACTTTACTGAGTAACAGATAGTGTTAGTTATATTTTAAAGAAAAAACAAAACAAAACCACCACAATATTCTGCCCCCCCGTATTACAGAGCACAGGAATTTTTCCCATATGAATAAATCTTAAGTTTTCTATATTAATTTATGTCCCCATTCTGGATAATATTTGTTTCTTAAGTGGACTGGATCTACAGATTATTATTTAAAAAATCTAAAAATTTTCAGGCAACACAAATACATTTCCTCCTTCTTCACACTAACACTACAGGATCTAGTACAACAGGACTTTCATACCAGTGTGCCTCTGGGTTTAGACACAGATAAGTCCTCAAATATGAACATCCAATGTGAAACAAGATGTACACAACCTAAGTTCTCCACGGTATAGCAAAGATTGCAAGAAAATCACCACAAAGTGAAGACTTAACATTCAAAATATACTTTTTCTGAATGTACTGATGTCTAACAGATCACTATAATAGATTAAAAAAAAAGATTATAAAGATGAACAATCTCTAGTGCTATAAACATCTATCCAGAATTAGAGCGTTTATTATTTTCTTATTCATATTATGCCATTATGTCATCCATCATCACAATAAAATTATTTATGTCACTCTGTCACATATACTGCAAAGTATTTAAATATTTGATTACACAATGGGCTTTAATACAAAGAGAAACACCGAAGCCAGAAAAAACAGATTTCAGGTAGCCCACATGGCTTTGTTAGATAATTTTGTCACTAGGTCACAGCAATACAGAAAAATGGATCTTGGTTTTGAAAAATTCTACCACCAGTCACTACTGAAAACAAAACCAACCAACCAAAGAAAAAAAAAGCCTAAACCCTACAGGTTTATACAATCTAGTTGAAGAAATGTCTTAAAGTCTAATTTGTTGTGTCATAATTCTGTCAGTAAACAGATTTCTATTAAGTGACGACTTCTTTGTATATTCTATTCTTATAAATACTCAGCAGTCAGGGTTTTGGTAGTCTGTTTATTTCTTTCAAATGCCTATCAAAAACACATTTTAGTTTAAGATAGCAAAAGACAAGCTGTTTCTCCTTTCTTTCAAATATTCTTTCACCGTTGTCGAGCACCAATAAATGGGATTTGCACCAAAGGACTCTATCTGAGATTCGCTTCTGTCAAATGAGCCTCACCTCGATTTGGGCTGAGCAGGTATTACTGCACTGCTGCACAGCTACACAAGGTACCTGGACTGGGAGAAACTCATGAAATGCGGTTTCCTTTCCCACTTCTGATAGACAGGGTTAGACCACATTGACTTTGAAAGTTGAAGAGTGATTCAGGGAACACATTTTCAATTCAGAACTGAGTTGCCTTTGAGGTAAAAAAACAAACAAACCAACGAAAAAACAACAAACAAACAAAAAAAACCACCCCAAAAAGCCCTTACTAGTCTTGAAGGACAAATCAGTTGGATATTCCTATAAAACTATTAGGACCTTTAAATGAAATCTCATTTTAAGAAATGCAAGTATACAGAGTACTGTCAATGATGCTTCCCATAGCTTGAACTGTAGCAGTTTTGGTTTGTTGTGGGTTTGGGCTTTTTTTGTTGGCAAGCCCACAAATTTCTTTCCTTGCCTATAGTTTTATAAGACCTGTTTTTTATCAGACCCGATTAGTAAAGTGAAGCTAAATCTCTTTTCTTCCCAGTCAGAAGGCTTTTATATTTAATCTGTGTCTAAAGAAATTTTACTAACATAGAGGCCCTGGGATAAAAAATTTAATTTTATGGTTATAATAGAAAACAGGGGAATTGAAAAAGCTCCTCTGGAGTTCAGTCACAAAAAGGAAAGATTCAATTACTTTGAAAATCTTTAGAACCACAAGATGGAAATATTGGAAATGATGAGCCAGACTGGGGGTCATCATCAACTGTAATCCCAAATGGCATTTATTCCTTGGCTTGTATTATTTTTCATTTAGAAACTTAATGAACTGCAAGCCACTAAAAACATGAGGAGATAACTGCACTTAAGGAAAGTAAGCTCTCTCATAATTACTCATTAATTGAATAAAAGCAAATGTTAACCACAGTAATATTTTCATTGTCTGCCTAGCATTTAGTGACAAAACCGAATTTGCAAGAAAATTATAGTTTCTGAATATGTATATTTATGTAAGATCCCTAATGGCAATATATTGTTATAGGGCAAATATGCAAATAAGAGGGTTTAAAATACATATTAATTCCATAAAGGTTAATAAATATATAGTAAAATACTGTGATAATATATTTAAAGTTAGCTATACTCTCATGGAATGAACCTGGCTCACACCATTTTACACCACAACTGTTCTACTAATTTTAGTCTTTTACTCCTAACATAGCTTACACAAATATGAGCCATATGAAGTTGTTTATGTGCATATTCCTCCAAAATGCATATCTGACACTACAAAGAAAAACAAAAATGTATTACTAACAGGCAGTTGCTTCTTTCTACTATCTGTGTGAATTACTGCTATCATACAAACCAATGAAATTGCGCAAAATGAATTAGAAACATTTTGAAAACAATCTTGTAGAATGCATTGATTCATATGAAGTGATCTGCAGTTGGACATTCAACCTATGTTGAAATCTAAATCTATTTTTTTTGGCAGAGTTCAGAACTCAAGATTATCATCTTTAACATTGCCTTGAATATGACTCGTATACAACTTGCTAATAGCAAAGTACTGATCATTCCTTTTTAAAATACTGCTTTCTGTAACACCAAATTCTCTGTTTATTGTTGACACACATTTGGCATCTAAAAAAGCATCTTTCTCAATGTTTTATGGGTTTGGCATTTTTTTAATAGTCTCCACTATCCTAAATTATTCTTTTCATGATCCTATTAGTTATGTCCAAATAATTCTGCTTTCTTTCTTACTCAAACTCTTAAGTATGTGTGTGTGCAAGCTGTGAAACCTAGCCCTAGTCACCTGAGGCCATAATTATGTCTGACTCATGTAATACTGCAAAACATCCACAGATACATTAGTTAGCATGCAATATATTAATATACTAAGATAATAGACTTTAACTACTTGTGCAGTGATGACTATGATTTCAAGTTAAATGATGTCTGAAAACTTATCAGAAATACCAGCATTTTAATGCTTGTAATCATGGTATCTTGAACTTCATTGATGAATAAACTACAAATAAAATTGGATTCTCCTTATGTATGAAGCAGTTTTCTATTTCAAATACATACAGAAAAAAGAACAATAACTCAAAGAACACTACAGTATCATCCGCTAATGCATCATACTCTAGAAATCATTTAAGCGATTACTCTTGGCTATTTAATTAATCCATTAACAAGTAGTGACTTATCTGTTATAAATTGATTTCTCCCCTGCACACTTACTGATCTTGCCATTGATCTGTCATTCTGCCCCCAAATTATTTCAAGTTAAGTTCTTCATTGCACACTACTGCTTGGGACTCCTAGCATAGAGTTTCAAGACCCCTAACCTATCAGAAGCGTTCTAAAGATTCACCTGACCTAAGCCTCTGGATGAAGGAGTACTAGTAAACTAGGAAAATAATATGTAAGACAAAATATTTGATCACATATCAGGCTCTCTTCCTCTGATGACAGTGTTTTAAAAAAAAAAAAAATATAAACCAGCAGACTTTGTCAACTACTGATAGTTTTAAAATTCTATGTGTCGCATAAACTGTGGTGGCCATAATTCCTTGCTCTACTTGCAAGAGCTCAGTAGTAAGAAAATATTGGGTCACAAATACTGCATCCTTTCTTATCCTCTGCTGTAATCTCTGAGCAGGTAAAACAATCCATCTTTATTGAATACCACACTTTTTTTTGGGTTTTGTTTTTTTAACTTCTAAAATGAGCTATCAGGACAACTGAATAGGATTTCAGTTCTGTAAAGTGCCGAATTATACCTCTGGGTTGCTGGGCACTCTCAGAAGCCACATATTCAAAGGGAACTGATGATGTTGCGTACTTTATATGGCATAGCCTGACTTCATTTTTTGAACAGATTATTTTCAGATTAAATGCATCTACCTGCAGTAGCTAAAGAGGTAAGAAATCTTAAGTTTTTCAAGTTGAGTATTATTTTAAACTGGAAAAAGAAATGCAGTGACACACTGTTGTTTTCACAAACTGATGCTAATCAAATAAATGTTCCCAATGCTAATTGCTAACAGACACTCATAAGACATTACTTCATTTTTCCCTTTATTCACTAGGTTGAGGAGGATTAGTTTAACAGGTTTGATTTTATTATTATTTTACAAAGTTTCATCTGTCTCTATTATTATCCCTATTTAATTTACAGAATGGCTTTTACCTTTGCCTTCATAATTACATAAATACTCATAAACTACATATATTATCTTCATTGTTAGGTAGTAAATCAGTCTTTCCCAATCTTTCCAATATTACACACTCAAGCTTCATGGAAAAATACTTAAGGATACCTACGCTCACATAGCAGAAAAGTGATTCTAACTTGCTGGATGTGCTGCTGGTCAGAAATAAAACTAATGAAACCCCAAATATTATACTAGTTATGCATTACCCTCGATTGATACATATAATATAGCCCAATTTCCCACGGTTTCAGTATGGAGCTCAGAAGTATGAGCTATGAGATGGTACATCCTCCTTCTTAACCGTTTATACCCAAAATTAATTTTCCGGGGAAAAAACTCTTAAGTTGTTAAACACTATTAGTTTCTCACGTTAACATTTCCATTTGAAGTTTCTACAGCTCTCCTTAAAATCTGTTAATAATGTCACCGCCTTCCTTTTTTTTTTTTTTTCTTGACATCAAGCTCCCCTTAACTGTGCTGTGTTGTCACTAGTTACACAGAAAAGTCTCTCCATGTTTCTGATGACCATAGTCTCCCCCAATCAATCCTTTCCTTATCTATACATGGGTTCAAAAGGTAATTAGATAAGTACAAGGAAAAAACTCTATCAATGCTTAGTAAGTAAAAGCACAGCTTCAAACTCTGGCTCAGAAAAATCCTAAACTGCAGGGAAATACTGAGGAATAATATATCACTGAATGTCTGCCTTGTCCTTATGTCCTTCCAAAATTATGTCCAGCTTCAGTCTGACCTGAAAACAGAAAACACTCTTGTAAGGGGCAAGGGGCAGAACTGACAACATAGCTGTAGTAGATTAAGAGACTTAAAAAAGGGGACTAGAATGGGACATTGGGAAGAATACTCTTAAATTGCTCACTGACTTCTGAAGATAGTATCAAACTTTACTAAAGACAGGACACTGGCAAATTTGGGCTGGTGTTATGTCCTCAAAATACTTTCCACTAGCTCTCATAAGACAGCCAAACAAGAAAGACAGTATGAATATACTTATTTTATCAAGACAGTACACACATGGCCTATGTCATCACCCTTGGTCAGATCATAAATTCTTAGAAGCAAGAACTGAACCTGCCAGGTGGGTTAAGAACATAGAAATGTTTTTCTTAATATCCAACCCTTTCTCTTTTCATGTGTTCCTTATTGAAAAGGAACAGTCAAGCCTTGGAAGAGGTTACCCGAAGAGGTTGTGGAATCTCCATTCTTGAAGATTATTGAGACCTGACTGGACTCAAGACCTGAGCAATCTGGTCTGAATTGACTGTGTTTTGACCAGGAGTTTGGACTAGATGACTTTCTGCGGTCCCTTCCAATCTGAATTATCCTATGATTGTATGAAATAGGTACTAAGCAGAAAAGCTGTCTTGGGTGTCTTTATTTTCTCTTTGCAAGATTTGTAACTTAATCTTAAGAAAAAAAAAAATAAAAAGAAAAACACATCAACCCACCCAGTATCACTAGTTATCATTTGCATGATTATATTGCCAAGGAGATAAGTCACAGGCATGTCTCATTCTTTACATTTATAGACCATTTCAAATATTAATAATTGTAAATTATTAATGTAAATTAATAACATACATTATAAGTGGAAATAATTTCTGAGAAAAAAGCAAGCTCTACCATTATTTTTGAGACAAGTGAAAAAGTTATAAATCCCTTGGCTCTGATACTATTCATATATGCTAAAAAACATTTTAAATCCAAGAAACTAGCAAAAGCCAATCCACAGTTACCCTCTTTAGTTGAATAAAGCATTACAAATCTAAAACAGCAAACTCAAAATCCAATTATTATGGCGTACATCAAAAGACTCTTCAGACTTTCGGACCTGAAATACTTTCAGCCCTTCTTTCTAAGGTCAAGTTAAAAAAAAAAAAAAAA
This sequence comes from Gorsachius magnificus, assembly GCA_034008185.1. Lineage (NCBI taxonomy): Eukaryota > Metazoa > Chordata > Aves > Pelecaniformes > Ardeidae > Gorsachius > Gorsachius magnificus. The sequence continues at coordinate 50,407,718 of CM067083.1, read as the reverse complement.
AAGGAAAGAGAAAAAAATAATTTCTGATTTTGCCACTTTACTTTAAAGTTGAAAACCAAAGACAATAATTTAAGTAAGGGGAGGGGGAAGCATGACTGGGACAGAGCAACAGATCGTGAGGTAAAGGACTAGAGAATGGGGATCCAAGGAGAACAGCAATACAGGGTCATCAAATATGGCAGAAATGAATAAAGAGAGACCGAACATGTGTCTAAGAGGAAGACTGAAGAGTCATCTGTCAATTGAAAATACTGTGATGGGGAAGAGAGAAGAAGATACTAGAAAATAGTCAAGAATAGCAGGGTGGGGGAAGGAGAAAGTAAGCAAGCATTAAATCAGAAGAAAGCACAAGTAAGGGACAACAAAAGGACAAAGAACTGCTCAAGAAAGCTCAGAGGGAATATGCTGACACAAAAAGTAAAGCAAGAAACTTACTATCTACTGATGTCTAAGGTCTTTAAGAGCTACAGTTTGATAGCTTTAAACATTTCTCTGCTTACTCTGAATACGGGTGGAAGGCTGTCCCAGAAGAAGTTCTTGTTTGCTGCAACAGGAAAGTTTCTGTCCTACAGCACAATCAATGAAAATCAATTGGCTGATAATTGCTTTGCATCAAATTAAATTATGGAGGACTACATGGCTCAGAGGGTTGGAAATGAGATGTGGAGCCTTTCACCTCTAGGTCACTGCTACAAACACAATGCAAGTCATTATTGACTAAGAGTTGTTACTGTTGTCTTAGAAAAAAACCTGATTTTAAGCTCCGCTAAAACACACCTTTACTGCTTTATAACCTCAGAACGTTGTTTTGCCAACCCCTGAACAAAGCTGGATGAAGCTCTCAATACTTCTCATGTGACCTTTGTGCTCCTGTGATTACAATCTACATAATTCTTTTTCAAGAATACTGTTCTTATCCATTCAATGGATTACAACCCAAGCAGTCAGGTTGCTTTGGAAACCAGTTTCAAAAACTAAAGTCTGTAAATACGATGTAAAGTATATATCAAGATCCCCAAATTATGTATATTATTTCTTCTTTTAGGCAGGATCATAAATACTCAAAAATACAGACATTTTGAGCATTTTCTTTGATTCTCAGCCCAAAAAACCCAAAACCCAACCCAAAAAACCACCAAGTCATGCTTCCCTGTTGAGGCATAGAATCAAAAGGGAGATAAAACTTTTTGAAAACACTAGCTGATGTTGAGTGCAGTTTTTTGTTGATAGGTGACTAGAGTTTGCTTTCATTTCAACTTTATTTATTTATGTGTTCCTGTTTGGTAGTTTGTTCACAGTTCAAGCAGATCTTCTGACTGCATTACAATACTAGGTGAAAAATGAAAATACATTTGGATAGCTGTCATGTGGTAGACTAACCTTTGCTGTCCAATAATGTGCTACTTTGTACATCAAGAAAGTTTAAAACCACATGGTCCCATGCACTATATACTATTATCACTCTAAAGCCAGATTGCCTCTGGTTTGGCTGATGGAGGAAAACTCACTCTTGTGAGGTTAACCCAGGTAGGCAGCTAAGCCCCACACAGCCGCTCATTCCCTCCCAGCAGGATAGGGAAGAGAATCAGAAGAACAAAAGCTAGAAAACTCATGGGTTGAGATAAAGACAGTTTAAGAGAAAACAAACAAACTCCAAAACCCAAAGATAAAACAAAACCACGTCATTAAAAAAAAAAAAACAAAAACAAACAAGCAAAACACTCCCATATGCTCACCACCAGGCAACTGATGCCCAGATAGCCCCTAGCCTAAAATAATTATAATACTAGCATGAGTCAGTAATCTCTAATACAGAAGTAATCAGGAAAAAATAGATACTTTTCTCCACAGGAAAAAATACATATTGATGGAGGCAACCAGAATAAAGGCTATTATAAAGTTTCTCTTCAGCTTGTTATCCTCTAGACCATAGCAGAAAATAGTTTAAGTACAAAAACTTATTAGTTATGTTTTCTCTGCTCCCACTGTTCAGATGAGTGAAATGTTGCTCACAACCTCAAAGGTTTCTGAACCTCTACAACAAATCCCCAGGGCCTGCAACAAAGGGTAGCTTCTGTGGCCACCCACACTGCCTTGGACCTATAGCATAACATTTCCTGAGAAATATGAAAAGCATTTCTTTAAGGCAGTATTACATCTTTGAAGATTACACTTGCTGTAAGTAGAGAGTGAACTCCTGACAGATAGAAGTTAACTGGTTTTAATCGTGAAAGTAAAGTCTGGACAGTACCCCTTCTACTTCTCTGGTAGTGGCACTCTTTCTTTTACTAAAATGCACCCTGTTTTCCAAGACCTAAGTTTTGCTTCCAATTCTATTCAGGAAACTATTATTATTTTTATTTATTTATGGAGTTTCAGACTCCAGATTCAATTTAATTTCTAATCTAAACTTCAGCAGCCAAATAGTTTTAGTCTGTTACTACCAGCTATATGATATTCATAAGTACCACTAGCATAACTAGTAGACTGACATGGACAGCCACATGCAGATGGATTTGCTGCAGGAACTGAGACATAGAATTGCATGTTCAGAAGATTCAAGGATAACATGGATTTTCTGGGAGATTAGATTTTAGATAATGGAAATTAAATTCCCTAGCCTGAAACTCAAAACTAGGAAGGAGCTCTAATTCCTAACACAGAGATGGCTATTGGCCTCTTGCTTGAGCGGGGTGGTCTGAATAAGCAGATGTTCTTCAGCTCTGTTGAGTAATCTCTCTTTGACAACTATGACACGGTCACACTATTCTCTTCGCTCTTGAGGAACCCACATCTCCATACAAGTTCAAAGACTGGCATTATAAATAGTTCATAACAGACTATGAAAATTAATGTACCAAGTGATTAATTAACTGATTAAGGAATCTAACAGGTTGCTCATAAGCTACATCATAGTCTATTCAGATGATTACAGAGCATCTGCAAGTCCTGTTATCGGTGTAACAGCAACATCTATTACTCATTAACTCTTCTTAAATTCCTGTATTTATAAACACTCCCCTAATTTGGAGTTTGATTCATTTTCTCAGTAAGATTAGAATAATTATAATGTTCCCCCTCCCCAATAATCTTCCTTTTTACAATTTATTATTCTCCACAACTGTGCAGCACTTAAATACCTTTACAAGGGCTATGGAAAGGGGGAAGAAAGCTCCATCTGCCACAAGTATCATCAAACAAACCTGATTTATTTCTTTCTTTCCCTTTTCCTCCCTATATCCTGGCAATGAAGAATGTACACACCCTCCTCTGGACAGTCCGGCATCTCCTTAAATAGCAAACCAAAGAAACACACCAGTGTTTCTTCCATCTTTCAAGTATGCTTTGCTTTACTCAAGTATACTAAATATCTGTTCTCTAGGGAGAAAACCAGCATGCTTAGTATTTTCAGTGTTGCAGACAAGCCATATTAAAGGACCTCTTTATAATAAGCAGTCTGTCTGTAGCTTTAGGCTACAAACACTCAGATTAATATACCACATTATGAAGTTGCCATTCTCCCCACTACTGCAGCAGGAGATTGACTTCTTGGTTACGAGAACCGATTCAGCTAATTAAAAAAACCAAAACAAAACACAAAAACCAAAAAACCAAGCCCTCATCAAAAAACTTCTCAAGAACATCATCAGTTTCTCAGTGCAGTTTATGTAGCACAATTATAAACCCCTTAAAAACAGAGAGAGCACAGACCATCATTGGGGTAACAAGCAGCAGGAGGAACAATGGCAATATCTCAGGCAGGTACCAGGTACCTTCCAAGGAGCCTCACCCTCTGTTCATGAAGGAACAGTCCTCACAGCTCAGTAAAATTTTGTAAGCAATGCCGAGCACAAACATACTTAATAGCTTAAAAATGACTGTACAAAACTATGCTAAAAGCACACCAACAGTGATTTTACTTCAGTTAGAGAAGAGTCCTTCATTCATACAATAATATTCTAATTAGAGCACTCATCTGAAAGCAGGAGTGCTGATTTCCAGGCCATGGTCACCCAGAAGCCACAACTTCTTCCTAGGAAAAAGCTCTGAGCTGTAGAGAGGACCAGGAGGGGGTTGTTCCACTCCCACCACAGCATCTGGGTCACTGTGCGCACAAAGGGATCACAGCCTACAAATCACACCCGCCTTGGCACATACAGAAGCTGACTCTATTGCCTCATGAATCTTTTATTGCTACAAAAGGTCCCAGCTTCAACTGTAGGATGGTCAGTTTCCCTGTCCTAGCTTGGCTAGGAGCTTGGAATACACTTATAGAAGCAGACAATTGTACATGCAGCCAGTTTCTCACCTACAGCTTTCTGTCAGTGCTATGAACCACCCACTGCCTGTGTAAAAGGTTGGTATCACAAGACATGTTTTGAATAGAAATTGATGCTAAGTGAATTAGCTGTGCTCAGACCCTGCCCCAGAAGCCTGATTATTCTGGGAACTTAGGTGGAGGTAAAGTATCTTCCAAAATGTACCCAATTTACGATCCACCTCCTCCACGCAGAAAAATGAAGATTTCCCACTTACAGTAAGGTGCTGTACATCTTGGAAAATACAATTACTGGTGAGTAGTTTCTATTCTTAAGACTTTCTCATTGCCACAAATAACAATGCTACAGGTCTATAATACAGATTCATCATAGATAAGCTTCAAATTAATGCAGGAAATAAATCCTGCTTTATGAATCTTGACCTGGAAACTTGAATGAAAGATGTTGCAACTTACAGTACTTAAAAAATATTGGTCTAATCCCTCACTATCCTTGAAAGCTAAATCTTTTACACTTTTACACATTTTTTCCTCTAGCAGAGTAACTACTGAAATAATTTTTCAGCAAGCTTTGAAACAGTTTGTCATGATTTTTTAAACATACTTTTTATTGGCATAAACCAGTTTGATTTCAACTTGATTTATAATGTAGGTTTCATTGTGTGTTATTTTTCTACAGCAGCTCTTAAAAAGCCATTTCCATTCACAGGTACATTGCAAAGAACAAAAAACTTATACATAAAAAGTAATGTGCCACTATAATTTGAAAATATTCATCTCATTCACATTCCCCTGCCTCCACTAAAAGATTTATAACACGTCTAAAACAGAAATTGATGAATTCATCAGCGACTGGGACATTTTGATCATAATCAATAACATTATTTTACCCTTTAAATGGGATTTCATTTAAACTACATTGTTTCAAAGTAATTTTATTTTTATCATAAAAATAGTTTCTGTGCAGACCAACAGCATTAACTCATTTGATACCAGGTGCTAAGTTGTAAGAGGCGATAAACCTACACGGCCAAAAAATGATAATACATACTATATAAAAATCATTGTGCTGCTTCATAGGTTAAATATTAAAAAGTAAAACATTCCTTAGATAAGTCAGTACAAGTATTAAGATCAAGCATCACGACACAAGTTTAGAAGTCATCCAACAATGAAGAATCAAAGGACAGCAACAGAATATCAATGTAAGGAAGACAGGCTGGCCTGGCTCCTACAAATTCACTTTTGAGCTTTCTCTTGGCCCTCAAGAAAACACAGGGCAAGACATTCCAGTAGCTTCCACATAAAGTTAACTGTAAATCTTTCTTGGATGGAAGAGTCTGCCAGGAGTGGCAGAAAGGGAGCACCTATCTCTCATGAGAGACGCTATTAAATGACACCATCAGAACTTATTTTGAGTTTTATCTCTTTGGAAGCTGGCACTTACTGGGCTAGGAAGTTGCTGTAGGGAGTTGAAGTAGAGAATGTTTTAAAGGAAAAATTATTTTTAATACTATAGAGCAAGAAATTTTAGATATAAGAAATAGAAACAAAATGTAATAGTCTGGAATAGGATGAACGACCAAATATATATGAAGCCATGCTCAACCAGAGGGTTTTGTGGTCCACTGAACAAATACTCCTGCTGTAGGAAGTAAATTAAATCAAGTGGTGTGATCTGATTATCTTCAAGGATTATTTGTCATGGGCAAACTACTGGTTCAGGTAGGAGGAACAGACTGTTACCCTTCAACTAAGTGGCAGTTATTGATCTTTGCTGGCACAGCCTCATTGTTACATGGCTTCACTGTTATGGAGAGGCTGCTAGCTTAATGTCTGTCAGTCTGGGGAATAAAAGTAGCCCCTACTTAGGAAAGATAAAGGGAGGTAATTTCAGGGTCTTTCATCTTTTCCAAAGCTGTGCTGCTCAGAAGCCAGAAAATGTATTTTCTTTGTCTGCGGCAATTAACTAATCTTGAACAGCTTTTATGGATGGGTAATAAATACAGGGAGAAAGATTCTGGCACTACTGGTATCAATGGAAATACAACTTCAACCAGAATCATCATCCTGCACCAGGACACAGCCTTCAGAGCAAGGAAAGGAATGGAGGCAGAGGGGAGAAAAGAAAAAGACTATGGATAACTGTCTGAAGCCCCTAGAGTTTTGGTGTCACTTCTGAGAACCTTCTTAACTGAACGGAGACACAATTGCAGAGAATTTGAAGAGAAAAAATAGGTTTCTGTAACTTTAAGAACAGACAAAAGCCTTGTGATCTTGTCCAGGGAACTGCTTTACATAAATCTTCACAAAGTCTCTGAGGCAGTATCCAGGACAGAAATCACAATAATTATAGCTATTGCTCAAGCTCAAGTATCCAGATTGTTTTGAGGCAAATCTCAAGACAAGTACATCAAAACTACAAATCAGAGAACTATACCAGATGCAAGCAAAAACAGGACTATAGAAGCCCAGGAATAAGGGCATGATGCCATTGCTTCTCACTTTTGTCAAAAAAATATTTGCACGTTTCACAGTTCTCCACAGAATATGAAAACTGAAAGTTACAACTTGGTGTTTGAAATTTCACTCAATTCAGCTTGGGGATGGGAGGAAGCTGTAGCTCCTCTTACACTATTTCAGTTGAAGAATCAATCGGATTCTGTTTACATTTGGAAGCTGGTCCTGAGAAGCTTCATCATACAGGAAAATCCCTTTTCCCATAGTAAACAGCCAAACATATATGAATCCAGTCATGAATTATCACTGCAGAACAGTAAAGACACAAATGTAGCTCAATTAAAACAGAGGGATATTTGTTTTGATATATGGTCCCCTTAGCAGAGCAGATTAATTCCTGCGATGCACCGTTCCGAATAGCTTCCATCATTATTTTACACATCCACCTAGGCTCTTTGGTGCTGTGAATTTAACTCCCAGCTGGGAGATCCAAACGTATAATGACATTCTAGTGAGTTTCTGAGGCTCAGTAAATCTGGCAGGGGAGCCGAGCTCCTCGGAAGAGAATGACAGCAGACGCCCTCCGGGGGAGCTACAAACCGTGACTCATCCCGGTCTGCCACCCCGGGCACACGCTGTTGGCTCCAGGAAAAGAGCTGACAGGCAGCAGCCACAGCCTCACATCTCCCATTTCGGTCTCTCCCAGCAGGTGTCACTACAATGTAGCGTTGCTGTAAGACCTTAAAGTAACAAATCCAAAAGCAGCAGGTTCCCCCCGCCACCCCCAAATGACACCCAGCCACCCGTAGACTAACTATGTCAAACCTGAATAACCTGCAGAAATCAGCTTTGCGAGGAGAGGGTGTGGAAAACTGAGTTGCGTATCATTTCCACTTTCATACAGACAATTTTCGTCTTATAAATTGTTATACCTCTGGAAGAGAGGTCTTTAATGAAGTGGTTAATCTAATGCAAAGACTCAGCATTCCCTTCTTAACAGTAATGTACACAGATGGCTGTATACCAAACCCTATCCATCTATTTCAAATTGTTAGAAAATGGCTGCTGGATTATATTCTTTGGAGATAAAATACATTTATAATAAATATGGCATCCACAACAAAGTTTGAAAATAAAAAAAACACACCACCACAACTGAACAAGAAAATTAGATTTTCATTTCAAAAGCAGTGTCCTGGTTTTGGCTGGGATAGAGTTAATTTTCTTCCTAGTAGCTGGCACAGTGCTGTGTTTTGGATTTAGGATGAGAAGAATGTTGATAACACACTGATGGTTTAGTTGTTGCTAAGCAGGGCTTACACTCAGTAAAGGGCTTTTCAGCTTCCCCTGCTCTGCCAGGTGCACAAGAAGCTGGGAGGGGGCACAGCCGGGACAGCTGACCCCAACTGGCCACAGGGGTATCCCACACCGTATGACGTTGTGCTCAGTATATGAACTGGGGGGAGTTGGCTGGGGGGCAGTGATTGCTACTCAGGGACTGGCTGGGCATCAGTCAGTGGGTGGTGAGCAGCTGCACTGTGCAACTGTGTATTCTTTTATAATTATTATTATTTTCCCTTCCTTTTCTGTCCTATTAAACTGTCTTTATCTCAACCCAGGAATTTTACTTCCACTCCCCCCGATTCTCTCCCCCATCCCACTGCAGGGGATGTGTGGTGTTTAGCTGCCTGACAGGTTAAACCACAGCACCATGCAGACTCTGACTACCCTGCCACCCAGCTATTCTGCAGGCATTCAGACACTTCACTGTAATGTCTCAAAAATCAATAGCAATTTATTCTCTCTTTGGACCCCAAGCAACAAAAGTAAATAATACTGTCACCTCCAGTCTGCCTTCAGAACATGGTCACAAAACAGTCTTGCTACTATACTACAACCCTCCAGAGCTCTTTATCTATGCTGGCTTTGCAGATTGTATTGGCTTTCTTAAGGGAAAAACACAGGAGACAGCAGCACAAAAGGGTCAAGTTTCTGTACTCCAACCACCCAGACCACCGAGCTGGCACTAAGAGTAAGGCTTGGCATCTGTCTTACTTCAGTTTCACCTATGTTGATTTTATTGGAGGAAAAGGGGGAAAAGCAGTATTAGAATTTTGTTTTCCCATGCAATAAGAGGAAAACCCAAGAGAAAAAAAGTTGAAAGAGTAATTTCAAACCTTTGCAAGTTTTAAAAGGTCTGTCTTAAATTTGTTTCTTAAAAATAGGTTTTAAAATCCATATTCCTTATAATGCTACTGAATGTATGTCAGAATATTCAAAATAATCCAGAATATCCAGATTTTCTTAAAATCATCATAATTTGTAACCAATATTAAGAAATCAAATCCCATCTCATTATATGCCAACGAGTCTCTTTCAACTGCTCATTGCATGAGGCATGTCATCATCACAGGCACTTTTATGAAGTTTCAAACACTTTCAAATTGCTAGACATGAAGATATGCTTGGTTGACAACTGGTAGCCCTGTGTATGTGTGTAAAATGGACTCTTCTCTTTTCAGGGAATAGTATTTAGATATGCTTGTACCTTTGTATATTTAACTGTCTTCAACAGTGGATGCTGTGTAAGCCTGTACAGCAAAGAAATTCTCACCACCACCCCCCAACACTAATTCTGTTTCTTTTTAGAAATACTGATTTCCAGGGATTCATATATAACAAGTCCAGGATGTATCACTAGCTCATACAGGCATCAAGTCCTGGTTTAAAGGTGTCCACCATTTCTTCCGTGGCAGTTTGTATCAATGAGCACAAAGACAGCACAAGCTGAATGCAAAGCAAGGGCTTTATGGTTAAGAGAAGAAAATTTACTTTCTATTCCTCCAGTTTTCAACACTTAACAGTAGTTCCATGAACTAGTTTCTCACTCTAAAATGATAAATTGCTGAAACTTAAAAGCATAATAAAAATCTCTAAATTTAATGGATCTCATAAGAATTTTCATTACTAGCCAAGTCAGAATTGTGATTTTTTTTTTTTCCCAATAGGGGATAACTAGTAAAGAAAATTGGAAATTCTAAAAGATTTTAGGTTAGATCTTAGGAAAAAAGAAAAATCTGAGTGGATTTTACATGACCACTTAAGAACACATGAGGAGATACTTAGACCATTTATTCACACAGTATATGTATATACTTGTCTAACCAAAGGGCATTCTGAACCAATGATAGCAAGGATCTCTGGTAAAACATTAGAAGATTAATGTATTTATTACTTCAGAATTCAGGTGCAAAAAGCAGAAAATCAAATAACCACTAATGTGAAAGAAAAGCAACAAAATAAGCTGAACTTTATACTGAGTCATAAAGTGAATGGAAGGGAAGAAGGCTACAGAGATTTGAGTCTTGTATGATAGTCATATAATCCATGATTCTCTTTGGATAAGAGATGCCTGGAAAGAACGTATAACTGGAGATGGGAATGAAGCCACAGGGCTTCCTTTTACTGTGAAACAGTCAGAATAAATGGGAAGTCTGCTAAACCTTGACTATTGGTTCTCACGGTAGCAAAGACAGCCTAAATAGTAGATCATTATTCAACTATTTACTTAAAATCTTTAAAATCTGTGGGGCTTCTTAATGATTATTTAATAAGCTCATAGGCATCTGAAATCAGACTGTTGCCATTTGACTGTCTTGTCAGGACCTACACTGGCCATTCAATCCTATGCAGGCTCATACTAGCCCCTTATAAAAAAAAATCTCACAAGATAAAAAAAAAGATTAAAGTCTCACAAGAAGTTAAACAGCATGTGAATCAACAAAGCAACAGTAAAAATCAGGAGTGATTCTCTATTGTTCTATTTGTATCCCCCAAGAAGTGCATTTCATTTAATTTACTACTTACTCCTTTTACACCTGCTATTCTCTGTAGGTGTCAGTGAATGCAGTGCTAACTACACCTAGTACTCGGAACACAACGTAGAAATTTTTGAGATGGGCTTCTGTGGCTTTGAAGTATCTCCCAGTAAAGCTCTGACAAGTGAGATAAGCTTTAACACTTTTAAGATTAGTTATATTGTGCTTAAAGGAATGACTCTGTTGGACTTGATGATCTTAAATGTCTTTTCCAACCTAAATGATTCTATGACTCTATGGAAATGTTCTGGAGCTCTAGGGTTCAACAGGACTTTAGGTAATGGAGGGCACAGAGCAGTGAACATCCTATCAATGAGTACTAAAGTGCCTGGTTGATACTGTTAGTCTTGTACCAGCAACACACTAGGAACTTAAGCCATTATCCCATAAAGCATTTATGCACAAAGTCTTCTTCAGGAACAAGTTTACAAAACATCTGAAATCCAAGTCTGCTTCTCTATTAATCAGAGGCATCTCCAGTAGGGATAACTCCATACCATGACTAAGGGACTCATTCAGATCCTTGGGAAGTCAGCTGGAGTTTTGCCATTGGCTTCAATAAGCATCGTCAGATCACACAGCAGACAAGAGGAGTTAATTCACACACAAACAGGAAAACCCTAATATTGCTTAACACAGCTGTAATAACATATAAGGCTTTAAAAAGTTGCTAAGCAAGCTTCAAAGTACTTATGCAAATGAAGGAGATCTAAGAGTCTAAAACAGACCCACAAAAAGTCACTCCCATCACACCCTATGGTGACCAGCTTAGTATTCATCTAAAGTTCTTGTACAGATGCCAACTGTCCATAGAAAGTAAAATGCAGGTATAACCCTGAACAATGTGCCCAGTCAGTAGCCCTTACCAGTACACACAAGCTAGAGTTTCAGCATTGCTCTCAGGAGTATCTTTCCTCTGCAGTTGCTTCACTTAGCTTGCACCTACCTCCTGGCATTCACCTGGCCTCACTGGAAGAGAGTTCAAGGAGCTAAATAAGTCAAAAATAACACAAAGGGAAAAACATGATCACTTTCTGTCAGTTTAGCTCTCTGAATCAGCTCAACACTGAAGGAGTCAAGCAAGAGTCAAGCTGAGTGGTACAGTTGATATGCCAGAAGGACGGGATGTCATCCAAAGAGACCTGGACAGGCTGGAGAGGTGGGCCTATGTGAACCTCATGAGGTTCAACAAGGCCAAGTGTGAGGTCCTGCACCTGGGTCAGGGTAACCCCCAGCATCAGTACAGGCTGGGGGAAGAAAGGATCGAGAGCAGCCCTGCCGAGAGGGACTTGGGGGTGCTGGTGGATGAAAAGCTGGACATGAGCCGGCAATGTGCACTGGCAGCCCAGAAGGCCAACCGTATTGTGGACTGCATCAAGAGAAGCGTGGCCAGCAGGTTGAGGGAGGTGATTCTGCCCCTCTACTCTGCTCTGGTGAGACCTCACCTGGAGTACTGTGTCCAGCTCTGGAGCCCTCAGCACAAGAAGGACGTGGAACTGTTGGAGCGGGTCCAGAGGAGGGCTACCAAAATGATCCGAGGGCTGGAGCACCTCTCTTATGAGGACAGGCTGAGAGAGTTGGGCTTGTTCAGCCTGGAGAAGAGAAGGCTGCGGGGAGACCTGATTGTGGCCTTTCAGTACCTAAAGGGGGCCTATAGGAAAGATGGGGAGAATCTTTTTGGTAGGGCCAGCTGTGTCAGGACAAGGGGTAATGGCTTTAAACTGAAGCAGGGTAGGTTTAGACTGTATCTAAGGAAGAAATTGTTTACAATGAGGGTAGTGAAACACTGGAACGGGTTGCCCAGAGAGGCAGTGGAGGCCCCATCCCTGGGAACATTCAAGGCCAGGCTGGACGGGGCTCTGAGCAACCTGATCTAATTAGCAGTGTCCCTGCTCACTGCAGGGGGGTTGGACTAGATGACCTCTAGGGGTCCCTTCCAACACAATACTTTCAACTTCTTTCATGTGACAGTACTCTTCAAAAAACCACAGAAAGAGGTGACTTCAGGGTTTTTTTTGTTTTGCCTACCCATTTTAACAGATTAGCTACAATGTGAAACTGCAACCTGACTATATAGAGGACCAGAACAACTAATATGAATGCTCAGTCATACTAATACATTAGGTATTGTCATTGCTAAATGAAATTAGATGTTTCTTTGTCTTTTTTAAGAAGATGTTGACTTAACATGTGTAAACTATCTCATAATTACCAACTGGAGAGAGATTTAAAAATTTTGCTACTCAATATCATGATGAAATCAAGACACTAGCCATCATGTTATAAACTGTTACCTAATTTCTGTTTTTCACACCAAAAATCAAAGTATATTTATGCTCATTTAAAGAGACCTTTGCATTGATAAATTAATTTGTATAAATACAAATTTATATAGCTTTGTATAAATAAGAATTGGGAACAAATATTATTTTAGTGATTGTATTGGTTTCTATGTACTGCAAAATCCCATACAAGCCCAGACCCAAGTGTTACTCCTTACACTTAGAGAAGTATATAAACACACAATGTATAAATGTTACTACCTTACCAAAGTTTCCCTTTATAAAAAGTCTTACATTAACATCACTGTTGAATACATTTAATTTCACCTACCTGTCCAGTAAAATATTCGTTATATTACATAATTAATACAGCCATTTCCTGATCTAATCATAAACTTGAGATGTGGGAAGAAATTAGCACTTGATGTCTAGAATAAACATGACTAAGGCAATATTGGTTTAATATTTTGCCATATTTATTTTATCTGCTGGCCATTTCCTCTCCTTGATGTAGATTCCCAGTAAGCAGAAGAATGAGTGAGGAAGAGCAATCAAGGAAAAACAAGGGGGAAGAAAGAAAAGGGTGCCTGTATTTTTAGTTCTGGCATGCCAATTCAACCACTTGAAAATCATTATCTTCTCTTCAGGAGGAAAACAAAAGACTGAGGATTCAAATAATCTGCTGCACCTCAGTACTGCCACTTCAAGATATTAGACCCTGTCACTACAACTTCCAAAAATCAAGTCCCTTAATTAGTTAATTTTTTAATTTTGCATTTTTGTCTGTCTTCTGATCTTTTTATAGAGGCTCGTACTCCAGCATATATGTATGTATGTGTATTTCTAACAATTAATTATTACCCTCTCTCCAAAATTCTTTGGAAAGGGATAATCTGGGGCCTCTGCTGATGTAAGCGTTCTCATTCCACATATTGTCAAACAGGAATTTCTCTCGTCATAAGGCTGGGTGATCCCTAGCCTAAAGCCTACTGTTTATGAGGAACTAATGAGAGTTAACAAGTTTACTGAGTTTGTAATGAATCAAATCCTTCCCTTCTAACCAAATCTCCACTAATTGCTTCAACAACTAATAGCTATCCCGAACAAACTAAGAATTAAGGCAGTGATTCATTCTTATCACCACTTTGCCAATACTGCCAATAAGGTTACTGCAAGGAGGCTAACGTGGCAATTTTTCTTTAGGATGTAAAGATGTTAGGATGTTAGCTTGTCACAAATTTGGGAAGAAGGCCAATATTCCAAAAACAACAGGATCAGCAGATCAGCTGACCAACTGATGTCTCCTCAGGTAGCTGCAGATGCATACAGAGAAACCAAAAGCCTCTGCTTGTGCTTTTGTCACTGGTAGCTTACATCCTTCTGAACAGCACTTCAGACTTGCACTACGTTCCTAATAGTTTAAAACTATTTTTCTCCTAAGTTTGAGACAGAGCTCCATAAAAGTTCCAGTAAGCAAACAAAACAATAGTTCATGGCCAGAATTCTTAAATAAATAAATTATTTTTCTTTCTCAAGTGTTGGAAGTTAAAAAAAAAGAAAATGTACTGTCAAACCCAACTGCTTGTGCATTTCTTTGCATAAAGCTAAAAGGATACTTTCAGTACAGATAAATTTTTTTGGCTTATGGCTGAGCATAAGCAGAGACTGTATATAATAAGGGGGTCAGAAAAACAACCACCATGGACTTCTGGAGGGCAGACTTCAGCTTGTTCAGAACACTGGTTGGGAGAGTCCCTTAGGAGACAGTCCCGAAAGGCAAAGGGGTGCAGGAAGACTGGACATTCTTCAAGGAAGAAGTCTTAAAAGGCACAGGAGCTGACTGTCCCCATGTGCCATAAGACGAATCAGCAGGGAAGATGACCACCCTGGCTGAAAAGGGATCTTTTACTGAGACTCAGGAAGAAAAGGAGAGCTTACCAGCTTTGGAAGAAGGGGCAGGCAACCCAGCAAGAGTACAGGGACCTTGTCAGGTCATGTAGAGAGGAAATTAGAAAGGCAAAAGCCCAACTAGAATTCAACATGGCCACTGTTGTAAGAGATAATAAATAAAGTTTTCACAAATACGTTAACAGCAAAAAAAGAGCCAGGGATAACCTCCATCCTCTAGTGGATGCAAGGAGGGAACATTGCCACTAAGGATGAAGAAAAGACTGAGATACTCAATGCCTTCTTTGCCTCAGTCTTTAATGGCCTGACGAGTTATCCCCAGGGTACTCAGCCCTCCAAGCTGTAAGACAGGAATGGTGAGTAGAATAAACCTCAAATAATCCAGGAGGAAGCAGTTTTCGACCTGCTACGCCACCTGGATATCCACAAGTTTATGGGGCCGGACGGAATCCACCCAAGAGCGCTGAGGAAGCTGGCAGAGGAGCTTGCCAAGCCACCCTCCATCATTTATCAGCAGTCCTGGTTAACAGGGAAGGTCCCAGATGACTGGAGGTTGGCAAATGTGACACCTATCTACAAGAAGAGCTGGAAGGAGGATCCAGGGAACTACAGACCTGTCAGCCTGGCCTCGGTACCGGGGAAGATCACAGAATGCTTTGGGTTGGAAGGGACCCCTAGAGGTCATCTAGTCCAACGACCCCGCAGCAATCAGGGACACTGCTAACTAGATCAGGTTGCTCAGAGCCCCGTCCAGCCTGGCCTTGAATGTTCCCAGGGATGGGGCCTCCACTGCCTCTCTGGGCAACCCGTTCCAGTGTTTCACTACCCTCATTGTAAACAATTTCTTCCTTAGATCCAGTCTAAACCTACCCTGCTTCAGTTTAAAGCCATTACCCCTTGTCCTGACACAGCTGGCCCTACTAAAAAGATTCTCCCCATCTTTCCTATAGGCCCCCTTTAGGTACTGAAAGGCCGCAATCAAGTCTCCCCGCAGCCTTCTCTTCTCCAGGCTGAACAAGCCCAATTCTCTCAGCCTGTCCTCATAGGAGAGGTGCTCCAGCCCTCGGATCATTTTAGTGGCCCTCCTCTGGACCCGCTCCAACAGTTCCATAGAGCAGTTCATCTTGAGTGTGCTCACCAGGTATATGCAGAACAATCTGGGGATCAGGCTCAGCCACAATGGGTTCATGAAAGGCAGGTCCTGCCTGATTTCCTTCTATGACCAGGTGACCTGCCTGGTAGATGAGGGAAAGGCTGTGGATATTGTCTACCTGGACTTCAGCAAACCCTTTGACAGTCTCCCACAGCATTCTCCTAGACAAGCTGGAGGTTCATGGCCTAGACAGGTATACTCTTTGCCGGGTAAAAAAACTGGCTGGATGGCCGAGCCCAGAGAGTTGTGGTCAACTGAGTTAAATCCAGTTGACAGCCAGTCACCAACGGTGCTCCCCTGGGCTCAGTTCTAGGGCCAGTCTTGTTTAATATCTTTATCAATGACCTGGATGAGGAGATTGAATGTACCCTCAGTAAGTTTGCAGATGGCACCAAATAGGGCAGGAAGGTCAATCTCCTTGAGGGTAGGAAGGCTCTGCAGAGGGATCTGGACAGGCTGGATTGATGAGCTACAGCCAGCTATATGAGGTTCAACAAGGTCACGTGCCAGGTCCTGCACTTGGGTCACAACAACCCCATGCAACACTACAGGCTTGGGGAAGAGTGGCTGGAGAGCTGCCTGGTGGAAAAAGACCTTGCAGTACTGGTTGACAGCCGGCTGAATATGAGCCAGCAGTGTGCCCAGGTGGCCAAGAAGGCCAATGGCATCCTGGCTTGTATCAGGGATAGTAGAGATCAGCAGAAGTAGGGAAGTGATCGTGCGCCTGTACTCCACACTGGTGAGACTGCACCTCAAATACTGTGTGCAGTTTTGGGCCCCTCAGTACAAGGAAGATGTTGTGTTGCTGCAGCATGTCCAGAGGAGAGCAACAAAGCTGGTCAGGGGTCTGGAGCACAAGTCTTATGAGGAGTGGCTGAGGGAACTGGGGTTGTTTAGTCTGGAGAAGAGGAGGCTGAGGGGAGACCTGATCGCCCTCTACAACTACCTGAAAGGAGGCTGTAGCGAGGTGGGGGTCGGCCTCTTCTCCCTGGTAATGGACAATAGGACGAGGGGGAATGGTCTGGAGTTGTGCCAGGGCAGGTTTAGGCTAGACATTAGGAAAAATTTCTTCACCAAAAGGTTTGTCAGGCTCTGGAATGGGCTGCCCAGGGAGGTGGTCGAGACCCCATCCCTGGAGGTATTTAAAAGATGGGTAGACAAGGGACATGGTTTAGCGGGTGGGATGGCAGTGTTAGGTTAATGGTTGGACTTCATGACCTTAAAGGTCTTTTCCAGCTGAAACGATTCTATGATTCTATAAGCAAGATGTATAACAGTTCATTATTTAGATTGCCTGTTGTTTCCTATTAAAAGGCCTTGATTCAATTCCTTATTTCCTTATTGAGTTTTAATATCCAGAAATAATTTTTTAAATATTCACTCAGTCTACATTCATAAGTGTGAAATGTTAAAAATATCTTTACATAATATTAGTATAATTAGAAAAATGTGTACCCTAATATCAGAAGAAAATATAAATAAAAAAGGCTTCTGAAAGAACAGTACATTTTAGAAACAGCATAAAAGTTGAAGGAATAATTTCATTCACATAATAGATTTAGAAAAATTTGCAAAGTAGACTAAAAATAGATTAAGGGCATAATCTCACAGGCAAGTACTACTGAAAGGTTCCATTTACTACAATGTATCTAAAACTGAAAGTTTGAATTCATTCAACAATCTTAGAAGACATAAAACACCTAACATCTACTTCTTATTGTGATGAGTAAAAACAAGATGAAATTTTTAAAAACTATTCTGATATCTATCTTAGCATTACAGTAAACAAATAGTAATGCATCCAAATTAAAAACAAAAGCTTTTTCTTCACTTTGCCATCATGATTAAATGGCTATGAAAAGAATAGCAGGCAGGTATGCCAACCTGTTAGCTGGATTTGAAAGACTGCAAGTTTATGACTACAAGCTCTTTTTCAGCCCCTTGGCATAAAGAAACATTGAAACATATTTCATTTTAAGGTTCTTCTCAATACGATTGACTATCTATGAAACATATGACACAAAAGAAGTGTGTCATTCTGCACACATAGGAAACCATATAATGAAAAGAAACAAGACCAAATAAAAGATCTATTTTTAAACTAAAAGCTACACATAGAAGAAGGAAACAAAATCCACAATCCAAAGGATTCTTTAGCTGGACAATTCCCTCTCTCCTGCAATCATCTCAGCTAAGTACTTTTAAGATCACTTCAGTAACACTTAGATAGGATAGTTGGGGTAACACTGCCCATCTCTGAGTACCTCACCTTCCGCCAGAAGCTACCTGCCTCCTTAGGAGGGCAGCAGAGATGAATGCATGCCAGCTCTACAACTACTGTCATTCAGTCTAACATATTATCACCAAGCCAACTTTTACTGTCTTAACTGAAATCTCAGACTCTGAATTTCAAAGAATCTAAACAGCTGAAGCTTATGTAGCACAGTTTCCTCCTACAAGAGGGAAATAACTCTTAGTGTGCATTAGGTTTCTTAAATTCTCTTATCCTCTTATCCAACTAGTACTACTGGTAAAACAAAATTAACATTGTTTCTATTTAGCTGCAAGTTGCTGAACGGCATTTATTTATACAATGATTAAGTTATCAAAATTGCCTTTACTAGGGTAATATTCCTCATCACATAAAAAAGAAATAAAATGTTTTACTCTAAGAAATGAGACTTGTAAGTAATGGCAAGCCAACCTAAAATATCCCTTCATATCACAAATGGATGTATGTAACAACTCTTGGTTTAGTTTAATAATTACAAATTATCTCCCCGAGTACAATACCTCATCTCCAGAGATATTTTTCATATGCAAATTGGTTTCACTACTCAGGCACTTCAAAACTGTCTTTTCTTCTCTACAGCAAATGACAGTAAACAACCCCGAATGGAAGAAAGATGCAAAATTTTCTAACCTTCAAGAGATGGAAATGCATTCCAATATTTTCTGAAGTTCACCATACTAGGTGATATTTCAGGTTTTCATCATAATTTTTATGTAGACTTTTTTTTCCCCCAAAAAAGCTTTAATAGTAAGTTTCCAAATTAACAGTTTACCTATACTGCTCTCAGTAAAGGCAGGGTGTGGAGGAGAAAGTGGAAGAGGAGAAAAGGAGAAGAGTAAATCTATGAGGTGACCATTTCTAAGGTACTCCTTTTGGTGCAGAGAAATATAAAATTAGTTGCTTGGATGAACACAGCAACAGCTTAAGACATTACTTTCCTGCACCTATTTAGCTTCCCTTTGCTGAACATCCACAATGGCCAGCAGAGGGGATGGGGTTTTTTGCCCTCCTTTCCCCTAGATTTCCTTCTGTAGTTGATACACCTGCAGTTTCCCTTCTTTTTGCCCTTCATATCCCTGGCCAGATTGAACTCCAGTTAGGCTTCTGTCTTCCTAACCTCACCCTTTCATGTCTGGACAGTGTCTCCATTCCTCCTGGGTCCTCTGCTCCTGCTTCCAGCTCTTGCACTAAACACTAAAATACAAAGGAGTTATCAGTAGCTCCTTGTTAACCCAATACCACATTTCCTGCACGTCAGGATTGACCACTCTTGAACTCAGAGGAGATAATCCTCTGGGCGATCCCCAAACATGGACTGGTGCAGCTGAGGGAAGACTCTCAACATGCTCCTTGTTCTGCTCACTATGCTTGAGGGCAGTAGCCTCTGGCAGAAGTACATTGTCGACTGTTGCATGCAGTAGCCTCTGAGTGCCACAGTAAGCTTGGCCAGACCTCATCTGTCAGAGGAATCTGAAACCCCAGCTGGACATAACAGCAAATTTATGTTATTTTGCACTGAAATGGACTAGCATGTAGTTTGCTACAATTATACAAAACAACAGTAATGAAAGCAGTTGGGGAGTCCTAAGGCTCTACAGCTATTTTGCAAAAACACCTTATGATAACAAATGAATTACATTAGAATTTACTTAACCTAACAACAAATTCAAACTAAGCCAGACAGCAATGTGTAAAAAGAACAAATGCACATGTTGAAAACACAAAAATGGAACCGCATAGAAATATTTCATGTCACTTTACTGAAAAAAAATTTTAGTACAGTGGAAAGAAAAGCCTAAAAAGTGCCCAAGATGGAAATTACTAAGGTGCCCCACCAACACAAAGTGCAATTTTTTATTTTTTTTTTTAAATGACTGCTTTTCATCTGTTTGAGCTACTGTTGATTCGTGTCTTAGAAGTTTCAGCATGTTTGTAAACAGAGGAGTAATTTGGACTCAACAGAAAATTAATATAGCTTTTGAGAACCAGAAGTTGTATTATACTATAAAAACAGACAGAACAGAAATCCCAGCAAGGCTGATCAAATGACTGCTCACTCTGAAAATATGTGCAAACAACTCCATCTTGAATTATCAAAATTTAAGTACCTTAACAAGAGAGCTGCTGCAGTAAAATCACAATTTCATTCCCAGCATAATGGTAATAATGATAATTTACAGTCAACAGCCATTACAAGTAACATTAACTAATGCATATAAAGTAAAACATTCTGCTTCTTATGAGGAAACTAAAGAGAATTTGTACAAATTTGCACTGATAGGATGGTAACTGCCCGGTACCATCTCCCCTGCAGGGGAGGCTGCATATGCTAAAAGAAAGATAGTACTGAATACACAAAAGCTTCGGTTATAATTTTTGGTGACTAGTGGTGGACTAGCCAAATTCAGGTTGGATATTAAAGATCATTAAGCTTTTAAATTAACTACTTAAGTGACAAATGAATAAAAATAAACATAATTGAGAAAGATGAACACCATGCCAAATATTAACAAAGATATGCTGAATCTTATTTTGAACAGTCATTTCAAAGGTAGTATTCTAGAGACAAGCATTCGGTATTAGATCTTTAAAATATCATTAACAAGTTTTATATATTTCACCGATTCCAGAATTCTTAATGCACTTACAAAACAATTTTAGCTTGGTTGACCTATTGTTAAGATAATACTGTTTTTTAAAATAATTTGGGGGGGGAGGGGGGAGGTTGTTACCTACTGTATTACTACAGAGAACATTTTTAACTTGTAGCATATTATCAGCATAAAAAAAGATGCAATATCACAAACTTGCCATTTTCTTTTTCAATGAAATAGAAATGAAGCCATAAAGGTTAACTTTACAGAAAAGTACTAGCCGACTGCATTAAAGCACAAAGATAGGAGACAGTTATTTATGGAACACTGTTCACCATTATCCCTTTCAAATTCTACAAGAAGGCTAAATATTGATGCATTCCCAAGTCACCTTTTCCCCCCTTTAGTGTTAACAAGTAGGAGTATGTTTTTGATGCTTCCAATTTGTCAAGATCAGGTAACTGAATGGTTTTACAGAGTACACTATTCCAACTCCTTCAGGGGCTATAAAACCACATTAAACTCAGCTTGTTATTAATAATTCATGGCAACTTCCTTAGTTCACTACAGGGGCATCACTCTTAGGGCATCATTCTTATTGAAACAACTTAACAGGCAAAGTCAGATAAACACTGTTACCATCAAAATGAGAAGAAGCCTACCATGAAACCACGGACACCGGAAGCCTTAAAGAATTTAAATTCTTACAATTTTCAGGCTAAATCCAGCATTCTACAACCCTTTCTAAGAGCTGATATTAATTTAATAGATCAGTAAAACCAACAAAATCCCTTCTATCTACTGAAATTTGGCTTATCTGCAGATTTGAACTGTCAAATTTCCACACAGTTAGATATACTGGAAAGGAATTCATGCTGTCATTATTCTGAAATAGACCCCTTTAACAAGAATATTTTACTTCAATTAAGGATTAAACAAAGTATATCCCATTAAAAATATCTATGATACAAAAATATTATGATTTGGAATCGGAACACTTCACTATAGTAAAAAATACCTACTACTGAAGCAGTTACAATAGACACCAATTACTATACATAAATAATGAATACAAGACTTCATTCCTCATGGTCATGGAATAAATGGCTTATGCAGAATTATGTCATGTACTACTAACATATTTGACTACAATGCAGATAACACTAACTAGATGGACAGATTCAGAAAAAAATGGCATTCAGTATAAGCACATTAAGGTAGGGATTAGACACCCAAACTACATTTTCGTCATTTACTCGATGGAGCAAAATTAGCTTTAATGCACCAGTAAAACACTATGGAGAACACAGATTTATACTTACAGAGTTAGTCAATTATGGTGTAGAAGGAAAGCAAGTCCACTTCAAAAGCTTAGTCTGCTCTCCAAGTAAAATAATGACCTATGCACAAAAAACTTTTAGTCATATGAAAATTAGAAATCCCTCTTTGATTCTTTTAAGCAACAAGAGAAAACACTGTTAATGTTTTGACTGCCTTTTCCCCCTACGAACATTTTTTCTTTAATCTGCTACCACACTAACGCTGGATTAAACTTGTATGAGCAACAACATTACTTAATACAGGCTTTATGCCATCTTTTACACAGGTGTTAAGAAGGAAACAAGGACAGATATCCTTGGACCCAGGTGGCTAGGACAAAAACCTAATCTAAAGCACAAAAAGAACTGTCTATGTATGCTCAGCTTTACGACAATCCACATCTATGTGTGCTCATATTTATAGGGGAGGGGTGAAGATAATTTAATACAAAAGCTTGTCATTGAGACTTGATTTTTTTGTTGTTGTTCTTTTGGTACAAAGCTTAACTCCTCAGCTTCGAAATCAAACATTTAGAATAGTCGATACTCTCCTACCTTGCCCACACCTGTAGATAGGAATGAAGAGGGAAAAAAAAAAGTTTGCTTGAAAGACTGAGAAGGAGATAAACCAGTATCACTTGTCATTTCTCAAGAGTGTTGTAGTCACACACATTTGGACAACTTAATTCTCTAAGGAAGGGTAAAAAACAAGAAAAGCCTTAATTTAAAGAAAAAAGGAAAAGTAGCTACTGCTAACTAATTACTTAAAATACTGAATTTCAGCAGTACATATTGCTGAAATACTTATTGAGAAATTTTTACCTAGGGCAGCTCGAGAAACAGACTAAAATCCCAAGTACATGTCATCAGTACTGCAGGTCCTTCATACAGCACAAGAGACTGCACCTTCTGGGTCACCTATTTGAGTTCCAGAAATCCTTTACAATTTTTTAAAGTGAGATTTTCAGAAAAAAAAAGCTGGCCTTTTCACAGATAGTAAAATGCAGAACTCCAGATGACATTAGGTTCAACAGAAAAAAAACTGACACCTGTCTGCTACACATGAATTATCACCGATTAGTATCCTCATATGAGGTTAGTCTCATAACAAGCTATATTCCTATGCTGCCACAAAAGTATGGCAGAGCCATTGCTTAGATAACATGTGGTAGATACACACCTTTAAGAACTCAAAAGCTCAACAGTGCTAATTTTATGTAAAATGTCAGATCCTGGTAAACCACCACATGAAGCTCAGTCACCCAGACCATCACCACTTCATCCAAATAAGGGGAAAGAACAGCCACGATGGCCACACAGCCTGTGGAAGGGTACTGGAAACAGGAAAAAGCAGGAAGGGGAAAGTTTATTTTTCTAATATCACTGTCAAAGTGGTATAAATGATTGTGAGCGAAGGGAAAGCTGGAAAGCACCAGAAACAGGTCACCACCTTCAGCCAAGAAGGTGATAAAGGGTAGAACTCTCCTTCCCAAGCTCTCCGTACTCCACCAGACAGAAGTATGGATCGGCAGAACTCCACATCGTTAGCAGCAGCACTTAGAGAATAAAAATTCTTCCCTCCAGCAAGCAGTTTCGACTCATCCCCACCTCTAGGTTTAAACAGGCTTTGGTCTGGCCTTCCTCATCTATCATTGTGTTTTCGAGATGCTTGGGTCTGACTTTTTGCAGAAGCAGCTACAGTATTTGGAAATCTAGTATTAAGAAATAAGGTCTTAGTGTATTGCTGTAACTAGCACTCAGTGCCTAGCACAGATAAAGGCCAAAAGGGCAAAGCCTCAGTGGTACATGGGACTAAGTGTTTTACTGCTATGCTTTCAACATACAAGAAGAAAGACTGTCTTTATTGCCTGTATCATCATTCCACGGACACATTACCTATATTTTTGTAAAGGCAAATTTTAGGTGAATCAGTTCCGCTTATGTTGGAGAAAACAAGGAGGGTCAGGCTTTTGGGTACTGATTCTGTACCATCTACACAATACCTATTCCCTGGTGTTTCTCATTCGCTCCCTGTTCAGTAATCTATTAGCCCAGGAAGGCTGTTTTTCCTGACATAAACGCCCAAGGACAAACAGAATTTCATTACTGCCTTACAGTCAAAACAGTTGACAAGCCTTCTCAAAGAGTCACTTATTTCTCCTAAAATAGTTGGCTTCTGAATCCAGCTGGTAACCAACAAAAGTGACCCAAACTTTCCCTCTGAAGAAATCCGCATTGTCTTACTTAACTATGCCACCACTGTTAATAAAGTCTAGTTCTCTAGTAATGATACGCAGCAAGTAGACATGCACAACAGTTTCGTATAGATAAATGATCAAAGAAAACAAACACTTCTTGATTTTGTACCTTAACCCCCCTGTTTGCACAAATGGCAAAGTAAATCAAAATTCTCCCTGTGCACACAGCCCTTTGTCCTCAAAGGGCTGCCTAATCATATTCATGTCTAGAAATGAAATAAGATTTCAAAAGCTGCATTCACATGAAATCAACGATCTGATTTTTTTGTGTGTGGCAATTGCATTCTAAATTAGTTTACAGCTGGCTGTCTGCTTTCTCTTAGTTCAGGAAACTGATTATATGAACAGTTCTAAAATAACACATTTGAAATGAAACAGGAATTGACACTGAATACTCATTCCACATAGTGGTATGCAAGGATGTCTTAGCTCCTTGCCAGAATTACATCAATAGTTCCTCTGTCACCCATGGAGACTGCTTTTTTTTTTTTTCAATTTTACTTAAATTAAAGAGAAATGCTGATTTCTTAATATTGAAAAATCAGGAATGGAAAATGTATGTTGGAATTACTGTCCCCATCAGATGAAAGTAGGGAAATGCCAGGCTTTCAGAATTGGACAAGAAACATTTTAAGTCTGCCACCGAATACAAGTTATAACACAAATAAGAGTTATTTACCAGTATCTGAGTATTATTTGGTATTCTGAATGTAAAATTCTACATAAGTGTGAAGAAGAAAATCGAATCCTTAAGGTGATATGATTTTATGAAGCTAGTGTCACAAAACAGCCTCCTCACTTAAACAAAAGTTACATGTCCTTTGGCCAGGATACTACCTGGCTAAGAACCCAAAATCTCTGCAAAAGGGTATGTGAACATACAGCAGGTATTCACTGATTTGATATAATGTTAGATAAACTGTATGGTGTTAAATAAAATTTTATAGTATCTGATGCTTACATTTTAAATATGCAATCATTTTTATCTTCATATTAATAACAAAAAATAATAAATTTAAATCCAGACAAGAATTCAGAGGTGCAGTTTCATAACACCTAAGCAGAGCTGCCTGCACACCACAGTAAAATCAAGTTAAGTATATATAACTCTCTGGTACAAATGGGAGAATAAAGGTACAGACTGAAGCAGTTTGCTGAATTCAGGCAGCACAGGTAAACTTTCAGAGCAATGCTGGGATCAGCTGTGTGACTCCCATTGATTTCAGTACAGGTTGCTCAAGTCCTGTATTTATCCACAGAACAAGCAAGGTAACAGAAATAGCTCCTGAAGTGTCTCCCCTAAGCTTCAGATGTTTCATGAGATTGATGTGGCCAAATATACTTTAAAAATGTGATCTTTAATGTTATTTCAGAGCAGCACTTGGTACTTTTATAATGCCGTAATGCATTTTCATTTTACCTGTATTGAAAAAAAGAGAATGGAGAACAGCAGGAAAGAAGCTATTCTAAGAAAGGAAGGCATAAAATATAAACATAATGCAACAAAGAAGCAAATGAAGAAACTCTTCTTTTCCTTTATTAGAAATATGGGAAACAGATTGTGCTCATCTTGCTTAGGGCCAAGAGCTTCATTGTATGGAATTCATCCAGGCTCTGCCACACAGCTCACTAAGGAGTTTTGCCGTGTTAAAGAGTAAACCAGATGGGATATTTGCTTCCAACAAGATAACTCTAATGGAAATTGTTAAAAGTAGTGTAAAAGAAACTTTTCAGCTTCATCTGCTATTTTATTGCATACAATGAGGGCAAGCAAAATGAAAAGATGACTTTGGAGAAAAAAAAAAAAAACAACCACCCAGAAAATTTAAAGATTCAAAACATTAATCATCAACCAATTTTAGAATTTATCTGCCTCAGAACTCCATCTGCTTACACAAAGCACACACCAGGCTAAAGCTAAATCTCGTACAGTAGCAGAGTTAGTATCAATAAAATACCTCAAAATTATGTAAAGTGAGCAAGTCAAAACACTCAAAGGTCAGCCTGTAGCTTCATACAGCTTGAAGAAAAAATATGTAGCATGTCATCAGACTGCTACACCCAGCACCTGGTAAGACTGTAAGAAGACAGCCTTTTTGTTCAAAATCATTAAGACAATGTCTCAAGTTCTTAAAAGACCCTATATTTTCCAGATGAGCTACAAAAAATAGAAAAGAAAGGAGATTAGGTACAGTTCCTGTTCTTAACATCTGCTTGTAAATCTGACTAAGAACTTTTAAAGTTTCCTACCCTAACTGTGCTAGAGCAAAATGAAAGGTTTGTTCCCCCTTTTTATTTTATTTTTAAATCAATATCTTAAGACTGTAGACCCTGAAAACTGCTCCTGGCAATAAACAGCTGTTTCAACATAGGCTACAACCATTTGATCACAACAACAAACAACATTCTTATAGGAAGAAAAAAGGTAATAAAGGCAATATGTTGTAAATAAAGCAGCTTAGATACATACTGAACCTATTACTTCTGAGAAAGGGGGTCAATTACACAGAGATAAGCTTGTGCTTCAGTTATCCCCATCCAGTTTGCCAAGCAGAGGTACCTACAGCTAAATATTTACCATTAAAATGGGATATACTTTTTTTTTTTTTAACCTTGCGCGCTCAGGCTAAAAACTGCTCTAAGCTCCCTTTTCTTTTTCAGGAACTGGTCTATACCAGACTTGGGCATTCTAAACAGTCTTTGACTCTGTCCTGCCATGTTTCTTCAATCAGCCAGAGAGCAGACTGGAATGAAATTGATATGATTGGATAAAGGAAAATCAAATTTTTTCAACATTTAGTTTCAGTAATCTGATTATGAAGCTTTTAGTAATAGTGTAATTACTTTGAAGTTCTGAACATATGTTTCCACTGAGAGTATTCCACAGAGGACACTGTATCAGAAAAGGGAAGAAATGCAAACATAAATGTACCAAAAAGATTTCAGCTCATCAAAAAAAATTAAAATTGAAAGGAGAACCATATGCTAGAGAAGTAATATGATGTCCAATATGAAACACTTTCATTTCCATCGTCCACAATCCCTTTATTTAACACCAATAAAGAAAACAGAAAATACTTTTTCCACAACCTCAAAGCACTTTACCAGAAAGTACAGGATTGGCATATTTTAAAAAGGAAAAAACACAGAAAACAACTAAGAAAGCAGCTGAACACTGTTCCTTGTATTTTGAAGGGAAAATTTAAATGAGTGCTAATGCTTCCACTGATGCAAAGGGTGTGTTAGAGAAATAGCTCACGCAGTAGTCTTCAAAAGCCCAGATATTTCAGTTTCTTGTGATTCATACTCTTCTGAAGTTAACTAAATATCCTTAGCTCTATACACTGAAAGTTATTAAATCTGATATATTAGATGTGACACAAGACCGCTTTATTGGCTAAATTTACTAGAAAAAAATGAAGCAATGAACTAAGAGGGGAAATTCACCAGTGAGCAAAACAAAAGAAAACAGCAGCACAAAGAACAGGAAAATACTGGAAAAACAAAGAAAAGGAACTAGTGGAACTATGTTATCATGCAGAAAAGCTTTACACTTTTAACAAAACAACACTCACATTGATATCACTGTTGTGATGACCAAAACCAAGAGCATCTTGTTTCTGCAAAGAAGTTTGCCTATTTTATTTGGTTTTTATATCTTACAACTTACAAATATAAAATAATTTACTTCAGTGCTCATCTATGTCATCATAAGCAAGCTTAGTATGTAAGCCTACTGCTTTATATAGTACACCAAAAAAATTTCAACATTTGTTTTAAACTAAAGCAAGTGAGTATGTCTGACTCTTGTGATAACAAATGTATTGTTCATACCACCTTCACAAATAACACAGCACAACCACACCTTTTGATGGCAACTGCTCTCTAAAAAGCTGTGCTTTCATTTCCTACACATTAATATATTATAACCTTGCTGTCCTTTAAGCTGCCATGGAATGACAAGCTCTTTCCTCAATTAGTAGCTTCATCCATCTTTACCAGATTCTGAAACTCTTGAACAATAAATCAAAAGAACTCCTAAATGCTTTGGTTTCACATACTCATGTCAGGATTGCCTACGCTCTCAGTGGAAGCGTTTAGGCTTAGAGCTTGGAGGCAAAGGCAAACTGTGACCTCAAATCATAAGAGAATGTCAAAAGAATTTACAAAAGCATGGAGTACAACAAAGTAAGTACAAATATTTTTGTTGTTTTCTTACAAAAAGATCTATGCTATAGGGACAAACAATACACAACAAAAGAACTTTTGAGATACACAGTAAATAAACACACAATTCCATTGGTCAGATTTCCAAAATCAGGGTTAAAAAGGGAAGACATTAATGGCAAGGCACTCCTTGAGAATGTTCATTTGATAATCAGTTTCCTTTCATCGTTTCAACTTAGCTTAAGCCAGCTAAGTATATAAAATCATCAGTCTTCCATAACAATCATAACTCAAAGCTGAGAGGAACAGGTTAAAAACCATATGCAGGATCCAGGTAATTTATTTTGGAGATGTTTAATGGGCAATGGCCCATCATTCTTTTTTGATATATGTGTGCCATCATCATTGTTTTCCCCTCTCTGCAGACAAATGGTGAAGGAAATAATGGCATATAATATCACAATTTCAGAGGTCATCAGAGGGGGTGAAAGGTTTAAAACAGTTTTAGTGTCAGAGTTTAAAAATTTTCCTCCATTGAGATTCTTGGCATGAGTAGAGGTATTAATTTCTGCAGACAACCTCAAATGGTTCAAAAATCCAAGAGAGTGCTTTTGCTGTAAAAATTTACTCTAACTGCTTAGAGATAACAAAGAAGGAAAACAGTTAAAGTGGTTAATTTCTATGAGGCATATAATCTACAATGTCACTTCTTTTGGAAGGCATGGAGATATATTTAGAAGGAATTGCTGAAGATTTTGTGGCTCACCCATGATAGGCATGTAGCCACTGTAAAAATGACATCACTGAAGTGTCCTACATAAAGCTACCATCTACTTAATGCATCATAATTGTGACAAGTTATTTACTGAAGTCTTTTGGTTGAATACATGAGAATTCATTAATCAGACTGCCTTCTTCAGAAGAGATGCATATTTACCAGCACAAATTCCAGCTACCACTGTACAAATTTCTCAAGGTCATGAAATAAATGCCAGTCTCATGATTAAATGTTCATTAATTTCTACCCTTAAGATCGCTGAACTCAAATTTAGTATTTGACTAATGGCTGGAGTACTTAAATGATTCCTCTTGTCTCCTGTCACTTTAACAGAGATTTTGTAATAATGTGGAAAATATCTCAGTTATTTTCATATGCCTCAATGAACAATTTTTGTGCTACAATTTTTCCTAGGTCAAACATTAACAATACTAACGCAGACATGAACATGTGTATTGAGAAAAGTGATGTAATGTTAAGAGTTACTGCTTAAAAGCTGGTTTAGTACAATCAGGCAGATTTCAGTCTACCCCAAAAAGTGCACAGCAATGAACTAATTCTTTCTCCATCTTGTCCAGCCACAGGAATAAAACAGACAAGGGGGTACCGATGGACTTTTCTACATCAGATAAATCTGATGGATTTTTATCCTTATTTTGTAAGGTGATCCATCTTTCCACTCCTTTTGCACTGATCAAAATACAAAGGGACTGGGAGAGGCCTAAGGTACATTTGGAAACAGAAAAACTGTTAAAATACAGGTTTTAAAGAACATAAATTATCACATGAAAATGTAGTTACTTAATGATTATGAAGTCCTCATAAAACTCGAACATTTGCAAGATGCCACAGGCTGTAGTTCAGAAATCATGTATTGTGAAATAATTGACAATTATATAATTCAAGCTTGCCTGCTAATTATCTCCAACCTTTGTAGTGGCATTGCGTGAATTCTGTGTATACAGCCGCACATTTCTAACATTTCCATTTTTCCTTCTTTTAATGGAAAACTTCATACATCACTGGCTACAGTGTTAGAAGTTGATTTTCAGTCCAACAATACTTAGGTACAGTGCATCTCACACACAAAAAAAACATTAAAAAATAAAATTGGTTGAAAAGGAAGAATTGTATCTCTTTTACATAAACCTGTTGGGGTAAAGTAACAAAGTTTCCACTAATGGTTTTACTCTCCCTTGGGCATCTACTAAATATAGGAACTTGAAAAACCTGCACCATTCTCAGTATTGTTTCTTTCTGTGGCCTGGCCACTTACGCAACTGACAGATACATGGTACAGTGTATGCCAGTCCAATTAATTTATTTCAGTAAAAGAGGATATATGCATTTCCAATCAAGAACGCTACTCCACCTCCAATCCAATAATATCTTTGTCTTTCAATCTATCTAAAAAAAGACATATACACTACTTTGGGAGGGACTCTTAAGCAGTAATATTTGCTGTTATGCATTCCAAAATATTTTGTAAATTTCCGTAATTTTGTTTTCCTAATTGTTTCTGTGAACAAGTGGAATTTGGAATCCTTAATTTTATTTTCATCTCATAGATAGGCTGGACCAAATGTTTTGGCAACAGATACTGTATTTACACATTACATATGCAAGAATTTATCTTTCCTGCTACAAAAGTTTTCAGTTTATCTTGCTTTCTCACTCAGGAAAAGAAGATAGGAATTTAAATATAGTCTTCTCCTTTATAATGCCTTTTGTCCAAAGAACTGTGAAATCCTTTGTCAGCTCTGGATACATTCCCAACATCAGCCAGAGCTGAACAGAGTCTGCAACAATAGAGGGTGAAGATGCACAAGAAGGACTAAACACAAGAAGGATGAAACAGATCAAAAAGCACCCTGCTAAAATTATTTAGTCCCATTTTTGCTATCTCCTACATTCTCCACTTATCTTCAGCTGACTAGTGTTCACTGGACCCTTCTCTGAGGATGATATCCAACAAAAATGCACAGATTTTTTGCTACAATACGAAGTTGAGTTACTTTCAACAGTCAAATTAGTAATATGGTCAGTGAGAGGAATGAGGCAGGATGCACAGATGGCAGCAGAGAATGGGAGGGAGGAGCAAGGGAAAAAGAAACGGCAGCAAAACCTTTTCATGGCTGATGCTGCTAGATCAGAAGTCACTTATACAACAAGAGTTTAGCACAAAACAAAGTCAGATCTTAAATTAATGTACATACATATACATTCACTCACCATTTTCTTTACAGATAATCCACTCAGTAGCCAGAAAATACAGAAAAGGATGGGGATTTTAGCAATGGGAAATAATTTTAAGAAACTGACAGATCGATATTCTGTCTGTAGGGCTGTATCTGAAAGAATCAGAAAACTGCATCAGAACATCCTTAGCCACTGTTTAATTAGTCTCTAATGTGTCTTGATATTACAATACTGTTGTTTTGTGGCCATTTAAAAACAAACAACTAACAAACAAAGCAACAGACCCCAAAACCAAAAAATACTTTCCTCCCCCTTTCTACTTTCGAAAAGAAATCCAAGCAAAAAGTCTTCTCATCCCTCTTCAAGGAAACAGAGAAATTCAGAATGCTCACATATATCTAACAGAACCAGATATGTTTTGAAGATAACTTATTTCATATGATAATAACTTTGTAAAACCTTGCTGATAAAGTCACAACAAAGCATTTTGTAGGAAAATAATCAATAAAATCTAAATCCAGCAAAATACACAATATTTCATGATGCAGTTCTGTACATACAGTACAATACAGTTACCCTCGCAGAAGAAAAAAAAGGCTCAAAACAACACCAGCAAAACAGGTCGTGCATATGAATTGTGAGTAGTCTTTGATGTTTTGTTTAATCACATTAACCACCAGAAAGATTATTCCACACATTCGTGAAGTAAGCGTAATAGTGATCTACAACTCAAACTATTATTCCAGTGAAAAGTACACATTGTAGTGGAACTATCTACAGCCTTACATAAACCAAAACAGAACACCAAGATGACAACAACAAAAGAAAGAAAAATCACAGCATGAGATCATCAAAACATCTAAGTAGACAATTACCAAAATACTTGCCCTTTGGTTGCTAAGCTGGCACCATTATTTTCTAGTCTGAACTCATTCAGGGCATTTCTGAAAAAGTTTATTCTCATTTTGCTTCGCCAAGGTTATTTTCATAACAATGAGAAATAGAAATATTTATGCAGAAAGATTAATCAACATACTAAAAAAAGAGTGCAACACAGAGGAGTGATCGGTCATCCAGATAGCTAAAACTTTCACCCAGGCTCCCATTCTCCCTTAACTTGATTACTGCTGTATGAGTCATATTTCACTGTCAAAACCCTTCGCAACCTGTCTCTACTACCACCTTCATCTCTCATTCACTACAAAAATGCTGACCTGACAATGTTAACTATCTAGAGCCCATCTTCTACATTTTTAAAACAGTTTGGAGCCTTCTCTCATGTTTTTTTATTCTTTGAGAGATATTTCCTAAAAAATTCCACAAAGCTGCCCCAATACAATCCTTCAAATGCAGTTTTAATTTCTTTAATTTGTTTTTGGTTTTGTTTTGGTTTTCCCCTGTAACACTGTTGCCAATGCTGTTGACTAAGAAATAAAATAGCTCAGCCAATCCAACTGTGGGTTGACACTTCACTTGCACTGGTTCTCAGCTGATCAAATAGTAAGCAGATAAGGATATCAAATGAAAAAAAATAAAATAAAGACCACAAAAAAACCTACCTTGCCATACCCCTAAGTAAGTGCAGGTTTTGACAACCCAAGTCACTTAACTAGCTCACTCTGGAGTCAAAGGAGTATCAATGTCAGCTCAAGGAACACATGGTTGGGTAGTAAGGGGAAAGGGAGGGCACCAAAATGTTTCTCCTTTAGGTTGCAGTGAGCTGCACTACACAACACCACCATTTGTATGCGACTCAGCAACTTAAAGGGTCAAACAATAAAGGAGCATAAAGGGATGCCCCTCTAGGTACATCCACAGAACTTTCATGTCACCCACCATACTGTGAAGCAATTCAGGGAATTGACCCAGATTAAAAAGAAACTATTTCTCTGGATTATTTTTTGACTTCACACTGCCTGAACAGATGGTTGCTCTTTATTTTATCCTTTAAAACAAATAAATAATAAATAACATCCAGAACTAAACCAAGCAGACCACAAACCCTATTATTATTGCCTATACTTTTTTTCTTTCCAAAGTTACCTCTAATAATTTTCTGTAATTTCTAATTAGAAAAAATTACTGAAAATTAATCAATAAATACTAATTACTTAAGTCAACCAATAGGTACTTTGTAAGTAAAATGTTCATTACAAAATATGTTGTCAATTCTATTAGTTCCTGCCTTACAAGAACAGCCACACTGTTTTTCTAAACACATATTTAAATATAACCCACTCACCATTTCCTCATGTCTTCATGACTATATCATTAGTTAAAACTGATTTCTACCTCCCCTTTTAGAGGTAGAAAACAATTGGCCTTAAAATTATCATCAATAACCATTCTAAAATAACAAGGAGTTGTATGTAAGTTAGCTGCAAACTCATTGCAGAATACAGTTCATAAATACTTCAGGCCCTTTTCTGTATTTTTTATGTGTCCTCAAAAAAGCTGTCCAAGATTTCAACAGAGCACTATCAGCAGCTCCTTGTGAAGCAGCAGAACTATGGCACTAGCAGTAACAGACAAGCACAGTGCAATGTATCCACATGGACACTGTAGTGAGTTTATCAGACCTTACAGAATTCAGCCACTTTAAAGAAAAGAAAAAAAAAAAAAAAAAAAGACTAAAATTGTGTAACAGTCACACAGATAAGCCTGTATTTAAAACAAAAATTAAAAAAAATGAAGACCTAACTGTGAGATCTTCAGTACAAACATTTTTTCTGCACTGACCAAAGTAGAAAAACGCAATCTAGTATTTTAGCAACATCACGTATATCAAAAATGCTAAGAAAATGTCATCTTTCAAAGCCTGAAATATATTAAAACAAAAAAAAAAGTTTTAAGAATCTGTGAAACAAATTTGTGAAAATCTCTGGACAAATAGCTGAGCAAATTACTGGGTTTTTTTCCAAGAGAACATAATTTCCAACTTTTTGCCAAATCTAAATGTCAAATTTAAAGCATCGTATTAATACCACAAGTACCAGTCTTAACCTTCCACTCATGATCTAACATAGATCTTTCACCCTACTGTAAAGCTACCAGCAGACCCTACTCATACAGCCACAAACCCTGAAAGTGTGCTCCCAAGGCACCTAACCAGTGCAGCATTACAAGAGAGAGACTGGGAGCAGGTGGTGGCAACTCCAGTTCATCAGGCGTCTAGGCTGATCCCTTTTCTCTCCACTGTGCACAATTTACTGTTAAACTCATGCTTCCTAAATTTCACTACCTACACTGCTGAAAAGCTTTGAACTAGCTGCAACAGATAGACATTTCCACTGTGCTTCCACTGAAGCACAACAAAGCCACTAAGAAAATGTGAATGAAATAAAAATACTGGGGGATAGGAAGCAAAGTGCCAAAAAAAAAAAAAAAAAGGCACAAATATGGAAATACAACATGAAGCCTCATGAGCTTAAGGTAAATGGTAGTATTTCTGTTGTTCACAGAAATGCTTTCATCTACAGTAAACTCCTCTGAGGACCAGCCAACAGAAGACAATGAAGTATGCCCCAAGTCCTTCAAGCAGTGGATATCTGTCTCGTTTAACTTGCATCACTGTTACAAATATGGAAATCATCATGAATTTGGCTCCCCAATGATCAGTGATTTATGCAAGGATTCCTATCTTGCATCAGTCAGAATATACACATATAGCATTCTCTAGTGAAAATAAAAACCACTAAATTAAACATTCCTGCATTTATATCATTATTTTTTCATTATTAAAATAAAATTAAATACATTTCTATAGAGAAGTTTCGTAAAGTCCTTAACTGAACTGCCCACCATCAAGGACAAATAAATTGTAACTTTTAAAAAAGTGATGTACACATAATCAAAAGAACTGCTGAGGAATTATTCCGGCAACTTCACTTAGAAGTGAAGCACATTACAGAACGATCCTCTGAAATAATTTATAAAAGCAAGGGCCACCTTTACCATTTACCTTGATAAATATTTTTAAAGATATACCCAATAGTTAAAATTCCAGAAGGTCTCATGATCTCAGTGCAATACCATGCATGTGTCAGCTGCCGTAGGCTTTCCAGATAAATTTGTCCATGGCATTTCTACACAAATGGATTGTTACATAATTAACTTGCTGTTATGATAATCTAAATGCAGATGTCACACAGATGAAAATAAATAGCTACATATTTTGAAGGCCTCCCTCAAGGAATAATCTCTTACTGAAAATACTATTTATTTTCTTTCAGGTAATATGTTAGCACTCAAATTCATTTATAAGTAAATCTTTCTCCACAAATCCCTGTTCAGTCAACAAAAACTAACAAGGCAGGAGAACATAATAACAAGCAGGATGGGAAATCATATGGAAACTATTAAAAGCCAGTTATACAGGTCAATTGTCTAACCTCTTCTGGAATGATAGGTGCCATGGGGGTGGGGTGGGGTGTGGAATCTTCCTCAGCAAAATATCTTAAAAAAATCCATGGGGGTTGGGGGAAAGTTCAAAGAAAAACCCTGAGCACGGTCAAACACTTAGAGGAATACCGAGTCACAAGGTTCACCTATTTAACTAGACAAAAAGTAAGAATAAAAAGAGAGAGAAAAGAAGAAATAATATGAAAAAAAACAGTAATACCAACATGTTAATTAGGTTTGTTCTCCCTATTTCACAGCACGAGAAAAAAGGGATATAAAAAGAAGGTCAGTTAGGAAATTAAAAATCAACTAAAGAAATTAATCATCATATATTGCACAATTATATTGTACAATTCTTTGCCACAACAACTCATGAGGACAGAAAGCATCTCCAGATATACGAAACTGTAAAACATTTTGGAAAATAAACCATGTCTTTTATTGGATAATTCTTTAAACACTCAGGTCAAAAAATTGGGCACAGATTGCACCCAGTTTTGCCATGGTATTCCTAGCTCATAAGTGATTAGAGAAGACTTTTCAGAAAGCAGGAAATTGGACTAGGTATCTACATCATATACTTTGAAGACAATTCTTGTACTTATGGGGGCAATGTCACTTTTTTTCCCTGCCACTAAAATAACAGGTTGTTGCTTTAATCATTTAAGGTTGCACCTCATGTAAAGCTGTGTTTATACGTTTGCAACTAATTGTGATGTATATTTCATAATCAAAATTCACAAACATTTCCTTCTGCCACAATGAAAGAAAAATTGCAGTTCCTTAGACATACAAATGTTTTCTTCATGTGCAGTAAGCATTTAGTTTTCTGTATGAGGCATCAACTCTGTAACCACATGAGCAGTCCCTTATGTACACTCAACTTACTTTTCTAAAGCATTCAAAAACAAACACACACTGCAGTTCCATAAACACATGTATTTTATATATTATAGCAAGACATCAAATCAGCAAAGAAGATCACGTTACAAGATGAAAGACAGTGGAATACCTGACCCTCTGTGCTTTCCTTAAGCCAAGCCTTTAATTTAAAATATTCTATGCCACATAAGACAAAAAAAAAAAAATAGCCCAAATGACAAGAAAACCCAGTAAGGTCCCAAAACTAGGAAGAGACCATTTGCATAAATATTTATACAGACTGAAAATACCTCATAAATAACTGCTTTTAAATTTCTTTTTAGCTTCCGCTAAGAAAAAATTATGTCGAGCTGAAAGACCCACAGGATTCACGGACACTTTAGAGATGTTTAATTTAAAAACAATAAATAATTTGACAACAAACGCATGGTTTTCAACTTGATCAGCAACTATGACACCCACACTAAAGATGAAACAGCAAGCCTGAGGAAGGCAAGGAATTGTTAAAATACAAGTGCATCTAGTATATTTTATAGCTTTTTCCTTTAAATAATTCACAAAATTGATCAAGTGAAAGCCAGATGAAATGTGTTATGAGAGGCAAGGACTACAAAACAGATCCTGCAATTTGTGGGACTCCCCGGGTACAGATTCGTCTTACAAATAACAGGAAAACACACTGCTGAAACAACCTATTCACGTGTCGTACCAGCATTAGATGGGTACCAAGAACGTGTATATATAATGGCAAGGCCAAAAAGGTTCACAAATCACACAGACCTTGCCCAACAGTATTTACAATCGATATACTGAGGGGAAATAAAAAATAATTTTAAAACGACCTCAATCACAAGCTCTGGGCTGGCAGGTCACCCCCCGCCAGAGGGGTAAAGAAGGACAGCATTGACCCCCCAGCACTTTCACCCCCGAGTCCTCTGCACGGCCCCGCCAAGAGCACGAAGCGCTTTAACCAGAGGCGCAGTAACGAAGGCGAGGAGGCGGCGAGGGCGCAAGCCCGGCCGCCTCCCCGCGCTCCGGCCCGGCCCCCCTGGAACCGCGGCCACCGGGCGCCGCGCAGTGCCGGCTCGTCCCCCCGGGCACCCGCCGCCGCCCGCAGCGGGGTCCGAGGCGCCGCGCCGCACCCCACCGAGACACCAGGGGAGGTGGCGCGGGCGGGCGTGCCTGCAGGGACCAAGGGGAGCCAAGCCAGCCCACGCCGCCCCCCGGGGCCGATGCGCCAGTAGCGGCGGCGGCAGAGGGGCGGGCAGGAAAGGGCGGGCCTGCATCCGGGCCCCTTCCCTCCCCGACGCGCTCACTCACCTATCATGGCGGCGACGGGGGAGGGGAGGTGAAGGGAGGCGCGCGCACACGCACCCGCGCCGGCGGCACCCGCTGCTCGAGCCCTCCCTCGCCGCCCGCCGTCGCGTGAGGCGGGGGGCCCGCCGGCGGCGGACTGCGCATGCGCCTCGAGGGGGGCGCGTGGCCCTCTGGGTAATGTAGTTCTCCCCCTCTGCGCACCTCCTAGCTCTCCTCACGTGCCCGCCCTTCCCCCCCCCCGCCCCAGTTAACTACTTGGTGTTAATTCCCGCCGAGGCGCCTTCCCGGGTTGCGGTGTACCCGCCCGTGGGCCGCGCGGGGCGAGCGGGGGGGGGTGTTGCCGTTAGGGTTTCTTTGGCTAACCTCGCGCTTCCCCCGCGCACGTGACCCCCGCCGGCAAGGCGGCGGGCTGTTGACGCGTTGCCTGGAGACGGGCGCGAGGCCGGGGACGCGTGCTAGCGCCGGCGGCGGCCCGCCCGCCGGGGGCAGCCCAGGGGGGGGGGCTGGGGACGGCGGAGCGGGAGCGGCGGGGGGGGGGGGGGGGGGGGCGAGGAGGCCTGTGAGGGGCAGGGGAGGCGCGGGAGGGGGGTGCGCGTGGTGGGTGTCGCTGGTTGGGAAGGGGACAGAGGCAGACCCTACTGCCTTTTCTGACTTACTGGGCGCGGGGCATTGACGCTTGTTTGCTTTTTCCAGTCTGTATTTTACTTCTTGTCCGTCGAGGACGCTGGTGGGGAGATGGTAGTGGAGAAAGCGGGGTCAAGCCCCTCAAAGCCCGTAGGTGACAGGTGCCCCCAGCAGCAGCAGGAGCCACTGGGGCACGTGAAGAAAAGCAAGCAGCAGGTCTCGGACGGATTCACTGTTAAAGCCATGATGAAAAACACCGTGGTATGTTTGCTGCTAGTATAGAGGTGATGTTAGCTACTTCACTCTCACGTGTCCAGGAAGCATAGCGAGTTAGCGCTGGGGATAAAGCATGTCAGGAAGGCGTCTGCGTTGCTAAAACTTTATCTGGAGTTTGCTGGTTGCTGAAATTACCTTCAGGCTTTACCGAAGTATTATCATAAGGTAACTGTCGGTGCCTGTGGAAATTGCAATGCTTTGCCTTAAAGCTTATTGCTTCGGTGCCACATTTTTTCTGTATTGTTTTGTATTGGCAATGCACGTTCTATTAAACTGTCAGCTAATCAAATTATGTGCAAGGCTTACTACCTTGCATTTAGCAAAGTGCTGTCAAATGATACTGTAGTATTATTTGAAAGTGTTTTCATATACTGGCACAGTATGGTAAAAATTTGATGTGGATGTCACATAGGATGGCAAAAATCTGGAAAATACATTCATTTTTAAAATAAGCTTGAAAAATAATAAAAAGCTTCCACACAGTATAGGAGAATACTAAACTGGAAACAAGCATTAGTTCTCTCATCTCATAGTTCAAAGACAAAGAGGAGCTGATCCAGCAAGCTTCACTTTCAATAACAGTCCCAATTTCTAAGGGGTTTAGAGGTATGTGACTGAAAATACCAGGGTAAAGGCCTTTCAAATTGTTTTATATTGTTTTATTTTTCTACTTTTGTCAGATTTTAGGTATAAAAAAGCTTCAGCTAGTACAGAATGCAAATGTTCAACATGTAAGTGGTTGAGCTAATATGAGCACATATCTACTTAAACTCCTTTATTCGGACACAATTCGAGGTGTTAGCAAAGTCTTGTATTCTTAGGGTTCTTTTAATTCTATATATTTTTCTGACAACAGTTATGAAATACGTTATTTCCCTTGTTTTGCTGAAACAGTCTTCCCGGACCAGTCTCTGGAGTTTTTATCTGTAAGAGCATCCTCTTAAAAACCCAAACAAGTCAATCTTTAAACAAATTTTCAATGGACTAGAAATTGTGTACATTAAAAACTTTCTCCTTATTAGTAAAATTAAAACGTTTCACCTTAGTGGGAAGAATACAAGGTGAAAACAACAAAAAAACCCACTTTGTTTTAAAGATTGGTTAGTTTGTTTTTAATTCTAGAGGTGTGTGGAATAGACTGTTACACTCCAGCAAGTTTAAGGATTAACTTTTAAAAGAAGTTTCTTCTCTGGACCAGATTCAAATCATGGATGTTTGCAGATATTTGTTACACCTTGATATGTAAAAGATGCTTGATTTCATCGAGAAGAATCAGCAGTTTCAGTGGAGTTTGAGAACTACGTATTTAATTTAAAAAAAAAAGGAGCTTTGACTTGTGAATATAAGTAGCTATGAGTTTAATCAGAATTTAAGTTTTCTTTTAAATATTTATAGAGTTTAAGTTTTATAGCTGCAATTCTAACTTCCTAAACATTAACAGAATGTTAACTCATGCGGTACCGTCATTAAGCAACAGCAAACCGGTAAATCTGCTGCCTTTGGAGCTACTCATTGAATCATAGAAATGATGGGGTTTTGGCACAGACCTCTGGAGATCATCTAACCCAACTTCCCATTTGAAGTGTGCCTGTCACTAGCACCAGATCAGGTCAGTCAGGGGGTTCCCTAGCTAAGCTGTGAAACCCTCCATCATCAGAGATTCCCTGACCTCTCCAGGCAACCTGTTTTGTGGTTGCCCCGTCTGCCTGCCACCCTGCCTGCCCCCTTGGTGCCATGTCAGAGGTAGGGTTAACAGTGTTCTGACCCGTTTGTATTTTGCAAAAGCTCCGAGTGAGGACAGGCAGCCACTGGAATCATTTCCCAGATGTCAGTGTGAAAAAAATCAGGATAGAGAAAGGAATATCTCACTTGCTATGTCTGTCCAGAAGTAGGTGTCCCTTTTCTGTTTTCCAACAACTGGTTAAATGGAGCTTTGGATTTATTAAGTACTCACTTGTCAGAGGTTGACATCATCGATGAAGTTCTCATGGAAGGCTTAAGAGTTGACTGGAGGGTTGAAAGCACAGCAGGCAAATACAGTTAAGACATGGTAATTCTTTTTGTGAACAGCATGACAAGGCACAGGGTTGTCAGCAACATGTTCAGCATCTCCAGGTTGAACAACTAGGTGCAGATTAATAGCCTTTGGTGCAAGCATGCAGTGAGTCGTAAACTCTTAGCATAGAATCTAACAGATTACCATTATGCATATCTGACTAAATATTGTAGTACAGGTTCCAGAATTCTTTGATATTGCTTGTGGAAAGACTGTTTTACTGAGCCATTTTTCATGAAAGTTGCTGGATAAAGGTTTCTTCCCAAGCCTGCTTTCACAGCCAGTAGTAAGGACAGAAATTAAGTACGTACAATATTCTTGAATTTTCTCAGCTCTGGCTAAATCTAGAATTTACTTACTGAAATACATTACTTAATAAATATTCACCAAAAAATTCTTCCTGAACTGAAAAAAAGTGTTTTGGTTTATGTCATTCCAAAACTGTAAATTCAGATAGCTACAGTGACATATACATTTTAATTGTTTTGTCCTCCAAGTGGAATCAAGAATGCCATGTTATGTGCTCATGCTTCACATGTACTTCACAGCTAGAATTGGGAATATAGTTAAAAATTAACATACAGACTAGCAAGTAGAAGAGTGTCTGTACATGAATGTGGACAATAGGAAGATAGCTCTGTTCGCTTCTGATCCTCTCCAAATGGTTATTTTTCCTATTTTCTGCAACTGTACAGGAGAGAATAAAGTGTTAGTGGCCCCCTTTCCTGTAATAAGATAGTGGTAAAAGCACTTTTTCAAGGAGAAGATTCATTTTATTACTAAAGGGAACTGTAGAAAGGGAATTCCAGACTATCTCCT
Organism: Gorsachius magnificus; assembly: GCA_034008185.1. Taxonomy (NCBI): domain Eukaryota; kingdom Metazoa; phylum Chordata; class Aves; order Pelecaniformes; family Ardeidae; genus Gorsachius; species Gorsachius magnificus. The sequence goes on along the minus strand of CM067083.1, from coordinate 50,365,775 downwards.
AACTTTTAAAAGATTCTTAACCAACAAGTCACAAGATTCCTGAGGTGAAAAAGATCACAGAGGGAAAAGTCTCCACATGTCCTTTCAAAGTGCTGTTACTGTGCTGCAAAGACTTAGGATGCATAGGGCTAGAAAGCGGCAAGGTAGGGAACTGACTATACAATATATTTTAGTGCATACAGCACTCATGCAGGAGTTTTGGAAGCTTTGGGTTTTGGAGTTTTACGTCCATTATTCCTTGCTAGAATGGATCTGATTATTTTTGAGTAGAATTGGAACTTAAGACATCCCCACCTGGGTGCTGAGCCAATGAAGCTATGAAAGGATGTTCTTTTTCTTTCTGTTTTTCCTGAACCTTCAATTCTGTGCTAAAAAATGACAGTGCTTCAGCAGGAAAGGAGGAGTTTATCTTTCTTCTATAGGTCCTCCTTTGGTAACACTATTGCCAGGTAAGTTGAATTCATATGCTGCAGTGTATGAATTTGAACTCCTCTGGCCCCAGTACTGAATTTGGATTTTTTTCCTGGCTTAGTGGGTAAACCAGTAAGGTTTTATGCAGAAAATGTCACTATTACATCCATCTGTGTTCCATGAAAGCAGTCAGAAAACACTACTAGTAATGGGCCACATCCAGCCTGTGTGTAACGGTTAAAGTGAGAATGTCTACTAGATAGCCTTAGAAGGGGAGTGATGTTAAGAACTGTTTCATTCCTGGATTTCAAAAACCAAAGCAGGGTTATTCAACCTGGGAGAGTCTTAGCTATGTGCAGAAGCACAGCTCCCATTTCCTAAAAGAAATGTAATTGCTTATAAGCAGAAAAAAAAGGTTATTCAGATTGCCGTTTTGGATTGTCATCCCTCTGTTCCTCATTTAGCTGTCTACAGTCTGTATGTATCTTTCTTGTTTAAGCTCCTCTCTCAAGCCATTATCAGTAATGTGTGTTTTGAAGGACTTTCTCACCCTTTACCCTTTGATAATAACTCATAGCAAGGATTTCATTTTAAGCATAGAGATGCAATTTGTTTCTATTCTGAAACATGGGATTTTATATTCATCCACATTGTGTAACTAAAACTACCGTTATCTACCTTGTAGCAGTAACAGTTTCTGATCTGATTTTAAGGCTATAGGAAAACATTGTTTACAAGAAAAAAGTTTTACCTTTCTAATATAATAGCTAATTTACTGGAAAACAGTATGTTTTGGGGCAAGTAGATGTCAAGTTAAAGGAATGTTTTGACAAATGTTTATCGGGCAGTAGTATGGAGGAATTCTTGGAGGAACTGCTTCAATTTAACAATAGCAATTTTGTACAATCTATGAGTATTCTGTAGTGAACACTGTGAGTCAATTTAAACTGTCAGTGCTCTAGAAGGCAGTCCTATCTTTGTCCTGTTTCAGGCTTTTTATTACTGCTGCTCCTTATTGGGCCCACGTTTGTATAATGTTGGCTGATCAGGAAACTGAACCTGCTAAAAAATACTCCAGCCTGTTTAAGCTAACAGTGTCGAACTGCGGTTGTCGGGATTGAGGCAAGCGAAGCTCCTGCTACCACCAGGCTCCTCTGTCCTGTCCTCCTCCCTGTCCTGGCTGCATGCTTCCGTCTCCCCTTTTGCATTTACATTGCTGTTTCTTGCAACTACAGACGAAGCTGGATCAGCTCTGGCAGCTGTTAAATTAACATATGCAAGGAGGAAGTGAAACAGGAATACGCTGTTAGCACAAGCTGTGTGGGGAATGTCCCTCTCCACAACATCGTGGTCTTAATTAATTTAAAACCAGTTAAAAAACTGAGTTCTAGCAGAGTAACTCCACAAGCCATTAAAGCATCATAAACTTGCACCACAATGAAAAGGTGTGGTTTTCATCCTGGATATTTATTCTTTGTGCAATATAAACTTGCATGGCTGTGTAGTGAACTAGACTGGGGTCCTTATTAAACCTAGGTGAAAAGCAGCTCAGCTTTTTTTTCACAGCAGTGCAGACTTGACATACAGTTTGGTAACAGTGTAAGCTAACAAAAGTTGTGGTTTCTACAGCCCTGCCTGCTTCTGCTGCATATTTGTACCTCCTCCTTTGTGCCAATACAGAGAGTAATGCGACTGAATTGATGAGGCATCTCAGTTGCTTTAGATCTAAACATGAAAAGGTTCAACGCAAGGAGGTTTTTATTTCCTCTCATAAAGTTATGTTCCTTTCCAATTCCATGCTTGTTTTTACTGTAATGACCACATTGATAGTGTAATGTAAAAGCAGAATACACAGGAAAAATACTAAAATACTAATACCACAATGTCTTCTAAAAGCCTGTATTTCATATTATGCTTTCCAGCTATAATTTACATGGCTTAATCATACTGCTCTTATTATTTTAAAAGACTTTAAAATGAGCCCTTAATTTTTGCAAATGTGGGGAAAGGTTGATATTGTTCATAGTTGCAATGCTAAGATGATAAGATTTGTTTAATATACTCAAGTGTGAAGAAATCATGCTGTTTCTTTTATGAAAATCTGTTACACACTTGAATCTCCAGTAAATCTTTTTTTTTATAATTCAGTCATATGACTTAAAATAGATAATAAGTAAATTACCAGTTAGACTTGCATTTCATGATTGACATTTCTTGTTGTCTTAAGTCACTGCATTTGATTCACGATATTTTATGTAGAAAAAGACCTTGGAAGGTTTTAAATTTCATTCCTAGAGGAGGTAAATGCAAACTGATTTTAACACATTATGACAGCGATGTTTCAAGTCTCCTCTACTAATCAGTTTTTTATGAACTAATGAATAAAATATGCTAACTGGAGACAATTACAGAGATAGTTGTCAAATTCCATCAATTCTGGCATTAGAATTAAACTATTTTAAAGTTTTCAAATTGAAACTAATGTAAAAGAGCAAATGCTGCACTTTTTTTTTTAAGTATATGAGAGAAAAGGTCTTACGTGTTTACGGATTTCATACAAGTTAGAATCCTGCAGTGATCTGAGTACGTGGGTATCTTTCTGGTGTTTCACTGAATGAAGCGGGCATTTTTCAGTTTTCAGAAGTCTGACTGCAAGTGTACAAATTCACAACAAAGTATGAGAAAATAGATAATAACAGTAGTCTGTTCAACAGAACAAGTTGTTAAGCAGTCAGCTTGCTGAGTAGGGAATTATCTAAAGTCATCATTTCCTACATGCAGCTGGGCACGCCTCTACAGCTAGCCAATATACCATATACCATATGGTGTGTGTGTATATATATACCATATACCTAGCCAATATGCCATATACCTTTCTCAGCACCCAGACTCCAGAATGGTTTCCAAAGAACATACGTACATATTCTTTCTTTCAACTTGGTATCATTCATTCCAGCTAAGAAAAATCCTGGCCTCTATACATAGGCTTCAGCCTTTATTTTAGTCTTCTCCTTGTTAGGTGACTGAGGATGCTATAGGATTCCTGGAGTGAGTTCAGTGAAGAGGCACAAGACAGGGTTCTGGAGTATATGTTCCATGAGGAGAGGCTGAGGGAACTATATTTCTTCCAGCCTGGAGAAAAAGCTACTATGGTACCTAATGGTATTAGGTCCTAACAGACCTAATGGCCCAACTGCAATGAGAAGGCTGTCAGGAAGACAGTCAGTCTGCTCACGCTCTCTAGTGAAGACAGGAGATGTGAGTTGAAACTTTTTCACCATGAGGATAGTGCATGAGGTTTTCCAGAGTTGTGCAGTCTCCGTAGAGGTTTTCAAGACCCAAATGGAAAAAGCCCTGAGCAACATGGTCTGGTCTCAGACATAATCCTGCTTGGAGAAAAAGGTTGGACTACAGATTTCCTGAGGTCCTTCCCAACCTGAGTTTTCCTATGATTCTACCTCTTCTTCCATAAGAGGGTGGTTTGTGGCCACTCTGTGGCTCTGCTACTACTAAAGTCCAACAAATTAGTGATGATTAAGTGACTCTCAAACTGGGGAAAGATAAAGGAAAAAGGCATTGCAGAGTTTTGCTTTAATAACTTTGCTGTTTTTCTGAAGATACTATGTGAAGGGGGTAATAAATGCTACAACTGAGAAGATGATACTTTATTTTTCTGATAAGTTGGTCTCCCTTCTGACCCTCAAAAAAAATATGTAACACCACATTGTTCTGCTTATAATAGTGAACTACATCATAAATCTAAGGTTGACTTTATAAATACAGTTGAGTAAGCCTGCATCAGTGTTTGGGTAGCAGCAATATGTGCTTATCAGCTGAGATCCCTACTACAGCTAATTCTTCTTACACTGTGTGCTCCAACAGGTATGCAGCAAGTACTGCTTCCAAGTATGCACTGAATGCCACAAGGAATTGAAGCAGCAGGCCATGTCTGTAGCTGTCAACCTCTGGATGCTGTCCCTTGTGTCACAGTCTCCTCTTGTCACTGCTATAACTTAAATGACATTGGAAGCTTTAAGTGGGTGGAGGAGACAGGAGAGGTAGCATAGTGGCATTTGTGCTAGAGAAAGCAGTGGGAGAACACTGGGAAAACAGGAGAGGAACTCAATGTCACTCCCCAAAGTGGGGACCTGGGTGGTCACTAACCCAATATGATTTTTGGTATGGCTTTGCTCCCCAAAGCTATGCACGGATGTGCTGAAACCAGTTGTTGCCTTGTTGCAGACAGAGAGGGCTGGAGTCCATACTAGGGAAATGGAAGTTTTCTTTCTTTTTCTATCTGATACTTCCAGTTAATATATATGCCTGGTCTATGTTTAACTGAAACAATCTGGTAAGGCTTTGAAGGTATCAGGGAGGTTTTGTTTTTTTCATGAAGTTTTCTTAACCATTCTGAAATGACAATTACTGCAAAGCCAAAAAATAGTAGCAAACAATACTGTTGGTATGTTGATAAAATTTCTAGACAATGTGATAGAAAAAAATGCTGTGAAAGACTGAGTGGTTCCTCCCAGCAACAGTTGATTCCTTGATATACTTGACATTCATATAAGCAGTTTGGCATAACTCTTAATTTTGACAGCATAGTTACATATTTTTTGCTGGAAAATTTACTGCTCTCTGATAACTGCCTTTCTCAGATAAAATACATCAGATTAGATGCAGTTGTAAAGGTCCGGTATGCAATCACATTGTGCTGAAGGCTGCGTTATGGAAGTCTTGTGTTTAACAGTTACACTCTGACGCTGTGGGTACATTACAAATATTACGCTTATTAAGTAGTGGCAAATTTTGGTCTCTGATGGGTGTAAGTAGAGGCGATACGTGTAAGTAAAGGGATTGCTCCAGAGAGCAATGTATTTCTAGAGTCAGATAGAGCTTCAGTAGAACTTCAGTCAGGCTTCTTGCTTAACAAAACAGGGTTCTGTTTAGATAATAAAACCTGCCTGAATTATAATAGGATTGTAAACACATAATTTTGCGTTTCATACATTTGTGATGGTATTTGTTAATGTATATTCAACAGTTTGCATCCTTGTGTTTGAAAGCAAGATTTTTCTTTTTTAAAAAAAATTACTCTTCATCCATGTTTTTGTAAAGGATGATGTCAAGATCTTGATAGCAAGACTGAATACAGATTTGTTTTCAGTTTGGTAACAGGCGTATGCGGATAGCATGTCATGCCTTAATTGAAAGCTAATATCATTAACCTGTTTACAATCAGATTAGCTATTTTTTGTGATGGAAGACTTTTTATCACTTGTCTAGAGTAAACAATTATATATTGCAGTAAGTACAAAAGTCCTGCACAATGTGTGACAAACCTAAAGCAGAGTATAAAATACACTGTGTAAACGAGCGTGGAATGAAAACTCTTGAACACTTGAAGCAAGCATGGCATACTGTTGAGTTTCTGTGTAACAACCATTTGGAGGAAGAATAGGTCTTTAAACTTATGTTTTGATGCCTATTTCATTAGTCATAAGCATATTACTGATTTTTTTTGTGTCTGTGGTTGGTAGGCAATACATAGTATTCTGCACAAAACCCGATGGAAATCCAAATCAAAGGGTACAGTATTTTCTTGCCTGTCTTGTGTGCTTAAGACATCCATTAGTTTGCCATTATCACATGAACTTCTTTATTATAATGTTTGTCTCACTGTGCGTCTCATTATGATATGAAAGGAAGAACTACTTCTGTATAAGTTACTTGGTCTTACCATTGTGTTCTTGAAAATATCTGTAGGTATTAAGTCTTCTAAAGTTTAGCAGATCTTTCATTCTTTCAATAATTTTTTGATAGGATTTCTTTCCTGTTATTTCCGTGTAAGATTTGTCTTAATGACAGCTGGATTACTAAGCCTGTGTTTTATGGAATGAAATATTATTTCCTACATATATTTTAAAAATTTTAGGGAGCAAGCATGCAAGGCCCCATGCAAGGAGCTTCCCTGCAAGGGACTGAGAGTGCAAGGACCTGTGCAAGTCTGGGAGCATGCAAGGGCTCATGCAAGGCCACGTGTGCAAGGCTGGTGCACACCCTTGTGCATGCTCCCACTCCTGTGTGCACCCCCAAGTGCAGCCACTGCAGCCCCCTTTTGATAATAATATTATAGAGGTGTTCTAAAAAATCCAAAAGCATTGAATTAGTTTTCTTTCGTTGTAAGTCTGTTGCATAAAATTAGGGGAGATACTTTATGATCCAACTTTTCTGTACCAAGACTAATCATCGTATACTTATTTAGAAAAAACTGGTGGTCCACATTTAAATCTGTAGAAAATATAAATTATGCCCTGGCTTTTCTTACTGTCCTATTACTAATGATTTAATGTGCCATTAGTGTTCTGTATTGGATATCTTCTTAGCTAAAACTATTTAGGCAAATATGCATGCTTACATTAGTGACATTGGCAGCTAGAATTTGATAAACCTTTTTTTTTTTTTTTTCACAGAAGCTGAAAACATACATTCTTACTTCCCAAAGCAGGTATATTGACCTCTCTCTTTCTACATTCCTACTGCTCCATGCTCACTTTTTCTCTGACTTTCTTTACTTATCCTCCAGGTGTGTAATTTTTTCATATCAGTGGATTAGTCTTACAGTGATGATCAACAAGTATTTTTTTGGGGGGGGGGACGGCAGTTCAACATGGCTAGAAACCTTTTACAGGGTGTATAAAGCTTCTCCCTAGATCATATTAGAATACCCTAGGTAATAATTTTTACTGTAAAAAAATCGCAAAGGAACGAGCTCATTATACTTTTAAATTGCAAGTTTTAATATTGCTTTTCATAGCGTCTGAAGGCTTTTGGTCATCCAATTGTTCATCCAGTATGAAGAATTCAGGCAGTGCACTAGAATTGTATAACATCCAGCACTTTAATTTAAAAAAAAAAAGCAAAGTAAGTTCAGTTGTACCAGTGGAAATCAATGAGTTGTTACACATTTAAGCTTGAATTAAATTTCATAAACCCTTCTGTCTACTGTTATCTGACAAAGGAATCTTTATAACAGAAATTTTAGAACTGTGTATCAACCATTGACAATACTGTGCCTGCCTATAGTATACAACATTCAGACCTTTGGATATAAATTTTGTCGAGGAAATTACTGGGTTTTAACAGGGTTGTTTCTGTCTGGATTATCATTTTTTGCTTTTCCCTGTCACCAGATAGAGTTGAATGTTTTTTCAGCTTAAGTGAGAAAACAAATGACCCTGTAGTAGCAATAGAACCAATTCTTCCTCTGCTGTACAATGTTCCATTACGCAGTAATAATGAAATGTGTATTGAGGGGCTATATTAAAATACATTTGCAAAGATATTCAATGAATTGCCACTAATAAATCAGTAAACTCTAGATTTTTTTTCCCCGTTTGACATTCCTTAAGTTGTTTTTTATCAGGTCATCCTTAAGTAGGATTTAGGTGATTTTTCCCCATTATTTGTCCTATTTCTTCTCTTGCTTCCAGCAAGTGGAACTCTATGAGCTCTTGTTCTTCTATAATATTAAATATTCTTCATTTTTACTAGTTTTAAGTTAATACTCTTTTTAGCATTGATAACAAAAAAGCTTGCCTAATACTGTGTCTAGCACCAATGTTTAGCCAACTTCATGGCTAAGCAAGCACTTCTCAACTTGTATAACACAAGCAAAATGTTTCTTCTGATTGCCCAAACAGTTCCTCTGAAAACAGCTCCAGCTGAGATGTGCGTATGACCTTTACTGCTTGAAGTCATGGGTTCATACTTTACACAGTTCATACTGTAGAGAGGCTCAATGCACCATCAGCTGACTCCTAACTGAATGCTCTTCCCAGTAGACTGGAGGTAGACTCCCTTGTATTAGAAGTTCTTCTAAAGCCTTAACTCTTGTATTCTTAATTCTTGTGTGGCCTACTGGGCAAAGATAGTTTTGTAGTTGGGTTATCAGGATATGCTGCTGGGAAGTGAAAGTTGTAGACTTGAAATTTTGTGAACTGGAAAGAGAAATGAACACAGTCACCACCTCCTGAGCTTGTATTCTAACAACTCCTAGATAAATATACAAAAGATGGAAATGTTATTTAAAGGGACCTTCCTGAAAGCAGGTTTTAGTCTTCAGAAAAGAATTGCATGGTCTGCATTTTCAGTAGGCAGATATATCACTTTTATAGTCTTGATTCAAGTGACTGAACTCCAAAGAGGAACGGACATTCACATATATCCCTGTATTCAGCATCCTGTAGGTGTTCAGCATCTCTCCCAGCACTTTATCTTTTGGAATTGCTGAAGTGTTTCATTCTCTTCACCTACAGTAGAAGGAGCCTGGGTTCAGAGCCTGATTTAGGCTTTTTGAATTGCCCTGATATTGGGGGCTGGTGTTCAACTGTTAGACTGTATTTTTCACTTCAGATTTGCATCGTGCATAATTCAATGGGAGAACAGTCTTTGACTAGGTATCTAGAAAATATTATAATGTAAATATTGGTTATTAACCAGTGGGAGATTAATAAAAGTTTGACTTAGTGTACTATGTTCATTACATAGGGAGATTCTGTCATTCTCTGTAGTATTTAGTACTGTCTCCTTTAGCCTGCATTTTCAGGTTTCTTTGTTATTTCTTCTCCAGTCTGTTTCATGATTTTCTTCATCCCTATGCAATTGACTGCTTTAGATGTATGCTGACTTTACTTGAGGGTCCCATAGAACCACTCTCAGAGACCGAGTAGTTCACAAGGTATCCATTGAAGGAGCTATTATGGCATCTTCTTTTCTTGCAATTTACAAACTGTTGGATTAAAATGATCATTTTGGATAATGTTTTTCTGAAGACAGGAGGTAAGATGTGTTTTTAAGGGAGACCTTCATAAATACTGTCATGGCTCTTGTGTTTTCAAAAGTACTCTCCAAATCTGTGTAACGTGTGCAGCCTGACCACTGGAAGATTATACTACTATGTTAAAAAAACCAAAGTGAAAATAAACCATTGCACCAAGTACTTCAATAAGCATCCAAACTAACAAAGCCTGATATCCTGCAATTTTTTTTTATGTTTTTTTGTTGATTAGTATCAACATTAAGCTTTTCCTGCTGATGTTTAATAAGGTATTTGGTATCTAATAACATGAGAGACAAACCTCTTAATTGGAGCACTCTTCTCTGTTCTCCGGTATTTCCGTAAAACATGGAGGCAAATGTGCTTGAAATCTGTCTTTTTCTCAAATTCAGTTGAAAATTACTAATGGATGCACATTCTTTAGGAATGAAAGCAGGCAAAGTATACACATGCCATGGATGTATAAGCCTTGTTTCTTTATGAAGCTCTTTTAGAAACAGTATCCATATGCATTCATTGTATTCGCCAGAAAAAAAATGAGATAAAAAAGGAACTAAATAAAACTGAACTCAGGTGAATCATACAAGCAAGAAAAAGATTGAGTTCCTTTCAATCAGAAGCCATTGCCTGAAGATGAACCAAAATGTCTGAACGCTTTATAACTGAGTTACATAACTTTATTGCAAAAATAAACTCTCGGCCTACACTTCAGTTTTGGAACTACGAGAACATTAGTGACTTCAGTAGTTTTCCAGTGAAGTGACTGGTAGTATCAGGGTGCATCAGCAGCACAATACAGAACTCCTTGGAGAATCAGAATATCTGAACCAGATCCTTTTTGTCACTTCATTAGAAAGTAGAAGTTCTTCTCCTGTAGTGACAGAGGAGAAACCTCTGACTACCTTTCTGGCTTCCACACTTAGCCTGTAGGTCTTACTGCACATGACTAAAGATTAAAGAATCTGTTGCTAAGTTTTGTTATAAACCAGTAAGTATATTGTTGTTTATTGGGTCCTATTGTTTAACCTCCTGATTTTAATGCACTAGAAACATGAACTTATTTAAAAGGTGTTACTTATTTAAGAAACATTTCTCAACCTTTACTAAATATCTTCTGATTACATACATTTGTAAACATGGAAAGCTAGTAATCATGATAACACTTTTAGTCTGCAAAGACACAGTCAAGGACTGCAACTGCAAAGCTACCAGTAAGACTAAATATTCTAATGTTTATTGAAGAGTTTATTATAGAAAACATTTGTGTAATATTAAGGAAAACCAGCCTTGCAAGAATAAGTTCTTATATGTAAAACAGAATCAAGTGGTATATAAAAATAAAAGGCATGGAGGAAACAATTACTTTGTGTATAAACCAAGTATCTGTGTTCACATGTGACTCAGAATAAGACAAAAAGAGATTTATCAATGTTCATTAAAATGAAATATGATTTTGTAATTTATGTAGTCTATATGAGTAAACCTGTGAGGTTTTGCTACTTATGTAAGTGAAGGACAATTTATAACATGGAAGTACCACTTAATTCCCCAGCTCTTATGTACAATGCTGTGTCTTGGAAAGAGTAAAAAAGGAATTCTTCCAAGAATAGGCATTTTATGGAGAATTACCATTAGAAAACTTACTTTGCTTTACAGATAAAATGGTATGAATGATAGAGGCAAGATGGTATCATGGGATAATAAATTCTTACTACATTGATAGAAAAACATTTTGCATTTTTTTAAAAAAGCATTTATTCATTGATCTGTGAGTTCAGTTAATAGACTTACAGAGCATAAATATTTAGTGAAAACTTTAATTTATGGTAAGGTACTAGATGAAATGTCTTGGTGAAAGCTATGGTAATTTTTATAGTTTTCAGGAAGCCAGGATTTTACACCTGGCATAGGAATTTGTGTTGGATACTTAATTTAATTATCTAGAGTATATAGTTGTTTTTATTTAGTGTTCTAAATAGATTCACAACCTACAGTAAAAAGTTACTTTTAATGACTAGATATACTTTCTATGCACTACCAAAAAATGAAAAGAAACTGATAGCTGAGGACTTTGACTATGAATAATACGGAGTATAGAACAAGTATCAATAAGCCTTTTTTTTTTGCTGATGCTATAAGCTCTGTATTTACAGTTTGTTTTCTCAAGACAGTATGATTTACTGTCTCTGTGCTGCAACCAAAAATAAGCTATCAAAATATAACTCCTTAACCTGAAAAAAATCATGCTTTTGCTAAAGACTTGAGTAGAAGTTTTGATATTTTCAGGATTTGTATACAAAAACCTTAATGGAATGTAAAAAAGACAAAATCTTTTCATTTTCACCTAAGTGAGTTTTTTAAGATTTAAATGAACCTGCTAGGCAAAACTCTAGGTGGTCAGTATGGACGGCCTGGTATTTAGTTGTCTAAAACTAAAATATACGTGCTTATCCTTTAAACTCCTAATTTTTTGAAGTATAATATAAAGAGCTTGAGAATGATAGACCAAACTGAATTGTTTGAGTCATTCATGTCATCCTCAGCTACAGTGTTTGCAATATTCCAGACTGAAAGTGAACACGTAGATAACAATATCAATGTACAACTGGAGAATATGAAAGCAAAGATGGTGAGGTTGTGTATGGCTGGTGGTACTGTTTGTGGGAGGCAAACTCAATGAAGAATCAGGAGGGCCTAAGTAACTTAGTCTTGGCCAGCTCTTCAGTCTTGCTTATAGCATTCAGAGTGTACTAGTGTTCCTGATAAACCATCTCCTTTCCAGCACAGCCACAAGGAAGATGTATACATGTACCTTATTGAATCTCTCAGCAGTTTTTGGCCCTGAATATCTACTAATTGTCTTCTTTTCCCATTTCCTCACCTTTCTTTCTCTCATTCCAAGACAGTTTATAATAATATATCCAGGTTTTTCACAAGGACCTTCTCACAAGGTCTGCAGTCCATCTGTGTTTGCAGAAATGAAATAAAATAAGGAATCTGCTACTTGCTGTTGCCACTGAAGAAATGTTTTGTCCCAAGGTCTCTCATAAAGTTTTGTGTTAAACAAAACAAGAGTAGAGCCAATCCTCATAGCATCACACAAATAAAGGCTTTCAGGGCTGGAAAGAAACCACCCATCAGAATGGTCTTGAAGCTGACTGATAGGAGTTGACCTATCCAGTTCAGGGTGACTGATTCACTTCTTCCAATCTCCCAGGCAAGTCAGCAGCACATGCTGATCTTCAGTGTCAAACACTGCTGATAGGTTTAATGAAGTAAGCATGGATATCTTCCTCTTAGCTGTGCCAGAGAGGAAATAGTTCACAAGCAAGACTAATGCGCTCTGAAAGCTGTTACCAAGTCTGAAAGCCCAACTGCCCGGATTTAGATCATTGGTAGAGAATTCAAATTCTGTAGAAGAGTATGTTGGTTTGTTTTTTTAAATTATTTTAATGATCATTTTTCCCAAGAATAAAAAGCTATATTATGTAGTAGCTGGACAGAACATTCAGACTAAGAGGAATTTTTCAGCCTAGGCATCAACACTTAATTTTTCATGCTGGTTTAAGAAATATGATTTATATTCAGATTACGTTCAGATTACATTAGGCTGCTCAGGGCTTTGTCCTGCTGGGCTCTGATTGTCTTCAAGGATGGAGATTCTGCATCATCTTTGGATAACCTGTTCCAATGACTGCCTTCATTGTGAAAAAGGTTTTTCTACTGTCTAGTCAGAATTTCTGTTACTGCATTTTGTGACTATTGCCTCTTCTCTTTTTGTTGTCCATCTCTGGGAAGAGCATGACTCATCTCTGCTGTGCCCTCATGCTGGGTAACTGAAGAAAACAGTGAGATTCCTGTTAAGCTTCCTTTTCTTAAGGCTGAACAAACCGTTTCTCTCAGCCTCTCCTCAAGTGTCATGTATTCCAAGCCCTCTCTTCATATTGGTGGTCTTCCACCAGCCTTGCTCCAGTACATCAACGTCTATCTTGAACTGGGAAGTCTGAAATGTGACTTTGTTCTCAAAATACAGTCTCACAAACATCAGATAAAGGGTGATAATGAATTCTCTCAACCTCTTGATGTAGCCCAGAATGCAGTTGCCTCATTTCTGCACAACTCTATACAGCTGTTCAGCTTGTTCCTTACAGGCTAAGCTGCCTTCTAGCCAGTCAGTGCCTGGCCTGAACTGTTCTAGTGTAGAACAATTTCAACTAAAAAAAAAAAAAAATTACATTTCCATGATGTGAGAAGGAGCAGCAATGTAATTAGTGTTTACAGGGCCACATGAATTTTACTATACTTGTCTAGATTATGTAGATTTCTGGTTATGTAACAAGTAAAATTTAAGCATACTAATGGCACTAGTAAGTATTACAATGCAGTGTTTGAAATGCTTTCTGAGTTTTGTACCATTTGAATACTAGCTATTTTTCACTTAGCACTCCAGGATCTAAGTTGGAAGAAGTTTGTTAATGACTGGCTTTTCTGTGTGGAGAAAGACAGATGGCTAGCTGCTACTTAGCTATATTATTGTAGTTTTATTTGATGGCATTTAGAATAACTGTGGGGTGAATATACTGTTAGGTATAACTGCTTCTAACTGGTAGGTTAGAACAAAGCTACATGAATAAATTAACTAGCATAATTGGAAGATTCAGTTTTAAGACATCAGGTAAACCAGACCTACTTTAAACTCCATGGAAGGAAGATAACTCCAGAAGGTGGCTCTGGTACCTCCCTTGTTCTTAATGAAAGCAAGCTTACTATTTTAGACATGTAGCCTTTCAAGGTTCATGTATCTTAGCTTCTGTTGATTTTATTTTGGAAGTTGGCCTTTTACTTTTTATCATCTTTCTGAACATGATTTCATTAGTATTTTATAAAATCTGCCAGGTATAGGAATACAAGTAGAAAAAAAATGTTGAAAAGGTTGGTAACCAGTATTTATTTTGTAAATAGCCTAAGTGAAGACTTATTTACACTTTCTTTACTTTTTTCTATCATTACAGTCTGACTTTTTATTATAGTCTGGTTGTGATAGTCTGACTTGATGAGGTCTAAAGGGTATCAATCTTCTGTATAGCACTTTGGCACTGTATAATCATATTAGCTGTCTTTCATTACTATTTCAGTGGTTATAGTAAGATGGTTGCAATATATAGGTGTCAAAACTAACTTCTCTATCTTCCGTAGCTTAGTTTGCAGACAGTCAATCTGCAATGTCAGTAAACATTTGGCTTGCTTTTGACCAAAAGGACAGCAGTTACAAGTGAGCAGGGGTATAATTGAGCAACAAATTACAGTGAATATGAATTAAACAAAGCATCCCTAGAGCTACATGGCAGAAGTCAAGTGTTACTAATTCTCTGAGTTATTACCTCATAATAACTAGCATCCTGAAGATGTTCTTCTGTTATTAAATTCTTGCAGAGTGTGTTCTATGAAATACTGAATAACATTTTTCACAGTGTGTGATTCACACTGAGTGCTTTATCTCTGGTAATCAGATCACATTGCATAAAGGAAATGTGTATGTGGTTGAATCAGCCAGAATTTAGAGGAAAAATAATATTTAGAAGAAAAATAAAAATAATAATTAGAAGAAAAATCAAGCAACTTTTCTGCATGTGTTCAACGGATCACGTATTATAGACTTCTGGAGTTACATGGTTGTCAGAAAGTTATTCAGTAAAGGGAAAGGCCAATGATGAATCATTTGCAATTTTACCATCTCTCCAAAACACTATTTTACTATTTTTCATTTAAAAAAATGTACTGTTGTGCTCAAATTTCTATTGTAATTTGAAACTTACCTCCAATTCAGCAAAATAATAATGATTAAAAGATATAGCTTGTAGTTTCTACTATAAAATATCATTGCATTTAATCAGATGTATAGCTAGTATTGCACTGTATTATAGGTTGATTTATAAGAATTAACTCTAAAAAGCTGAAAATATTTAAGGGAAATCAAAAGTTTTCAGGCATTGTAGACTGACTGAACTTAAGTATTTTACTTGTCCTCGAAATTAATTGTACTTTACCAACATATTTATCCAGGCAACAGAAAGGACCCCCATTTGGGGTAAAAATGGAAGTTACTTTTTCTACCTTGTTCAGTTTTTAGTTTGTCTGTTAATCATAATTCCACACTGTCAATTGTAATGATGGCTTGTGTGGTAACTCAGAACTAAACAGAGCCACCAAGCTAACTCAGCAATCAGTAATCATATATACACAGCTTGTGTGGATAAGGTAAAAAGTAACTGAGAGAGAAAAAGCTTAGTATTCTGTTACAAAATGTTAGGATGTCAGAGCTTCTGTCTGTGTTTTCTCCAAATCTTGCCTAGGAATGAGCTCTTTTCTGCAAATCATAAAAAATGGTATTATGTTTTGAGTTTTGTTTGGGTTTTTTTTGGTTTTTTTTAAATCAGCATGTTAAATAAAAATGTATCCTTTTCATCAGAATGTACATTTTAATTATACTCAATGTAGCCTATGAATAAATAATATATTTACTATGATGCTTTTATAGTAGCATTTGCTTGGTCACTTACTATGCTTTTAGAGGATTTAAGTGGTGGGTACAGAGTTCCATCAAAGTTTTCTTCTGTAAGGCTTTTGCACAAGTATTTTATGGAAAAAAGAAAGAAGGTACATGGAACTTTTTTTTTTCCCCGAAAGAATCTAGATAAAGGAAACCACATTACATCAATTACACAGTTATGCTTTTGTGCTTACACAAAGCTATCTATATCTCTCAGAATGCTTTTATACTTTAATATCTAAGATCACTTTTTGTATTGAGCTACATATACGTAAGCTCATCTATGTAGGCTACATATATGTGCCCATGCACATTTTCATTTTCCTTGTAAAAGTCAGATGAACTGTACACAAGCATAGGTGTCCATTTGAACCCAGTTCATCAAAGAACTTGGTGTAAATTAAAAATTATTTGGGATATTTAGGATTTGTCTGTAATCCTGGCATATGTCTGATTTCAGCATGAGCAGGAACAAAAAATTTTGTGCTGCTGTGGCATGAAGTTCAGTACAGGGAAGCTACTGAAGTTGGTACTGGGGAATCCGGATGAACACTTTTGTGCCAGAAACTGCAGACCTAATGACAGTTCCACTACCTGTGTCAGCTCAGTTAAAGCTGGTACGGAGCGTACTTACACGTGGTGTGATAATCCTTCTGCTCACAGTGGAGTACCTTCACAGCACAGGTCTATCAGATTTTTAACATGTGTCCAGTTATGTTTAATATGATGTATATTAACATATAAAATATATTACTGAATTGTAAATACATGTTGATACACAGATACTTGATACAGATACCTGTACAAATATAAATACCTTTGTGTTCTTGTATTTGCACACAGAGATAACTAACACAGTTAAGTTACTTTAATACATTTCTCAAATTCTGTTCTCATACCATTTGGATTGGATATGTGATAATTTAAAAAAAAACAAAACTAAGGCATTTTCGGATACATGGATGAGAGAATGTGTATGCAATCTTAAAGCAAATTTATCATTATTTGTTACCATGCTCACATAACTAAATAGGTTATATAGGCATGCAGGGATCATAATTAAGTATATTTAAAGAGCTTAACCTTTTACCACAGAATTAGTATGAGAAAATTCAGCCCAAAGATTGCTTTTCCAAGCTACAAATCTTTGAAAGTAAGAGTTCATAATGGCAGTATTTCCTGTGCTCCCTCCTCTTACAGCCTTCATAGGATAGCTTGGTTTCTAATAGGGGCATTGCTAGCAACCCTAATACTTAGATAGCAGAACCTTTTCCATTTTAATAGGTTCTTACATTCTTTACTTTGAGAAGCTCTCACATTTACAGTGTTTGCATCAGATCTTTAATTTGGTGCAAATAAACCCTTCAGCCTATGGTGTGTTTTTTGTAACATGAAATTCACTTCAGCTTTTGCTGATATATAAACTTGAATGTTGAGATATCCTTTCTTGCTTGCAGAAGAACTGTGGCCAACTACAAGGATAATACTGCATCAAAATTTGGAGGCAGGCAGCTCTCTGCCAAAGTGAATGCTTGAGAGCTCTCTCAGCTGCTGGATATTGGGAGGGGTGGGGCAGGAGCCAAAACAAGCCAAGCTGTCCTGTCTTCAGAACTCGGTTTTATCCTATGCCTGACCCCCAGAAAAGCTCAGTTCCCACTCCCGGTAAATGTTTTCCCATGTCCAGGGCATTTTGTTCCTGCATATAGTTTGCCTTCTTTTTTCCTGCTTTTCAGCCTCTGACACAAGCACTGTATGGTCATGAGGGTATCTTAATATTCCAACAAAACCAATGCAAAGTGGAGGAGAAAAAGAGAGTGGAGTTTCATTTGCCAAAGGTGGAACTGTTTACTTGTTTGCTTTTTCCTTTAAAAGAGCACATAGGGGGGATTACATAGGAGCAAATATTACATTAGTTGTAAAGCACAACAAAATTAGAAAATGCCAGATTCCAGATTGCCCATCCTTCATTGCTGCTTCTTTGTGCATTTATAGTATGCTATAATTTTTAATAATGTTATGGTACACTAATTTTTATCAGTCAGTCCTCAGCATAAACTCAGAAGGGTCAGAAATGAGATTGCATGTACAATATTAAATCTGGGGTTAGATTACGACTTTATTTTGCAACATTAAAATCTTTTGCTCCATCACTGTATGTAGACAAATGTGACAAAATCTAATAAGCAAGTATATGGGAAATTAATATTTTAGAAATGTGTGTATGTCAGATGCATTTGATTTAAATTACTTGGGGAAATTATTACTCATGAATGCTAAAATTTATTTTATCATAAAATACAATAATCAATAATGGTTAATAAAGTATAGATCAAACTTTATTTACCGTTGTGTTCATGCATGCAAAGAAGGTAAGAATTTCTAGTTGTAAAATTCTGAGCTGCTAAGTGTTATGAAGAAAACAAATTTTAGGAAACGTGGTAGAGTTCCTTTTATATAAAAATGATGTAACTCAAACATATTATGGTGATGACTACCCTTACATTTGCATTATTTACTGTATGCAGATTACAGTTATATTTATCAGGTTTTAATAGTTATGAATTTTGCACATTCATTCCATTGAAACTTGCAGACTTCTTCATAGCATTAAGATTTTTCATTTTTCTGATTATCTTTGCGATTCATGCTATTTACACTGTAAATTCTTCTGGCTGATGCTGTTCATAGATCTTGTTCCATTTTTTTTCAGTAGTTCTAAAGAGGCAAATTGAGAAGGAAGAGAAAGTTTCTGTGAGTCACCTGTCCTTTCTTATGACTCAAGCCCTTCTAACAGTTTTCAATATCGTAGCATTTTCCATCTGCCCGTTCAACTTGCTGGATGTTTGACTTCCATCTTACTCTTCGTCTGTCTGCAGAAGGGCTACCTTCAGCACATATTTGAAGAACATGACACTCCTCCTTGTGTATGCTTTCTAAAATATCCTTCCAAATGATTTTTCTGTTGATTCACCCTTCATTCCACAAAAATGACTTATGTGTTTTTAAACCTAATTTCCAAAGGGGGAGAGATAAAGCTAAAGTTACTGTGAGTAAGGCAAGGTCATACAATATGTTGCAGGAGCCGAGGTTATTGTGGTGTTGGGTACTATGGAGGAGAGTACAAAACAGTAGGAAACTCCAGTTTGGAAAGATCCTTGTTCTTAGAACAATTTGGTTTTCTATATTGCCACTGTAAAAGTGTTTAAACTTGCCCTTAAAGGACTGTTTAATGTTCCAAAGGGCTAACTAAACAGGAAAACTAGGGTACTGATACTTCTTCTGGAGCCCAGGGATTAAAATACAGAGTTGTATGATTTCTCACAAAGTTTCTTATGGCCAAAGTACATTTAATTTTTTTAAAATGCATTTTTTTTTAAGATACAGACATAAATAATTCACACAAGATGCTGTGCAGATATTTACCACTTTTATATCTATCAAGAGGCAATAAGTAATTATTGTTACAGTGAACAGTTTTTCTTTCTTCTATTGCTTCTCTGTAAACAGAAAATTATTTGATGTTTATTTATATTAGAGCTTGAGTGAAAAAAGCAGTTGTTGAAATCTTCACTTAAAAATTAAATTATGTTTTTTGTAAATGTTGATTTTTAAAAAAAATATATTTTATGGGCATTAAAAATAGTTATGAAAAATTCTTACATAAACTTTTGATTAACTGAATTGCTAACTAAATAATTAAAAACAGTTTCTCTAAAAATATTAAATCTAAGTAGAGGCAACTTTTCTTCTTAGAAAAGGTATCTTACTTTTTGAAACACTGAACCTTGAGTAATCTTTCACTAGTTAAATCTTTATCCCCAAACATAAATTATTTCAAACTTGGATCAACTTATTTTGAAACTCCAACTTGTATTTTTTCCCCTCATCAGGAACATCAAATGTTTTATTAGAAAAAAAAAAAAAAAGTTGCTTCCTAGTGTTGTAAGATTAGCTAATAGCTCTGAATAGTTCAGCCTATAAATTTGTATATGTGTATGTGTGGGTTGAGGGGGGATTATGCACATGATAATAAGAAAAATCTCACAAGAACCCCAATCTTAGATTTAAAATTGGCCAGAATGGGAAGGTTTCAAAACCAGACGTTATGTGAATAAAGCAATAAATTGGTTCATATGTACCTGGAAATACATTGGGTTTTTTTATCCAAACAATATCCTTTCAATTTCTGCCGTCATTTCTTAATTCTATATTATATTTCTTCACCTATACCTATTATTTGAGTAATTTCTTTAAATTAAGATATTACCCCATAAATTGCTGTCATAAAGGAATATAACTCAGCTGAAGATATATTTATATTTCTGTATTTTTCAAGTTCTAGTTGATGATTCTATAGTAAGACTACCAATTAAGTATCTATACCTGATTTTCCCAGGAGAAGGAAAGCATGCACAGTTCTTTCTTTGAACGCATGCTATTGCCTATTGCAATCTATAAAGGTTACAAAAGTTAACAACATATACAGTAACAACTGTGTGTACTCAAGGGTTGAGACATATGACTGTCTCCGATTTTGAATCACTGGCTTGTTAATACTATCGCTTTGTTAAATAAGAATAATAATTATTTAAAAACCTTGAAAAGTTTTTCTGCCATTCCATTCTCTCTAAACCATTCTGAGTAAATCTGCTTGCAAACATCATCAAATGAATATTTTTCACATTTATGAACACTTGGTGTTTTGAGAGTGCTAAACAATTGACTGTCTGAATAGCTTTTTTTCCTTTCATATGACATTCTTAGGTGGTCAGTTAGAAAAAAAAGGATTATTCCATTGATTGTGAATTCTGCTACTTCTAGTACCTCAATGTGGTGATCTTTATTAAGCTATTCACTTAGCTGTCTATGAGAAGGAACTAACTTCAGTTGCTCTATAGGTCTTAATTTCCACTTGCTGTTTTATAACATTTCTTCAAATAGTAGTCATCCAGACAAATCTGTTTCTGAAAGCTTCTTGAAGGCTAATTACATATCCTATCCTGAGATGCATGTTACATTGATGAAAAAATCATAAATCAGGACATAATTACAAAGTTTAGTAGAGCTAGAAAAGCAAGAAATGGAAACTTGAGAAGGATTTTTTTTTCCTATCGCAGATACCATTTGACTTAAAGTTCTATGATTAGCATAACTGGAATAACCCTGGTACAGATTTATGCAAACCTATAAAAGATTAGTGCCAATTCCTATAGATTTTTGTATTTTGGGAATACACAGTTCACTAAACCATTTCCTGTTAATTTGGTGTGGCATAACATGACTTATTCTCAAATACAAAATGTCATTATAATCATATGTTACTGGGATTTATTTTTCCTCATCTAGTCACAAGAGAAATATAACTGATTGGCACTTTGCCAGCAATAAAGTCCTTGTCTTGAGTCTGGTTTACCTTGTGATGATGATTGTATCACATTTCTCTTTCAAAAACCCTGTGGTTTTGCATTGCCTCTTGAACCAGGTACCAGCTGTTTGATTAGGCACTGCAATCCAGAGGCATTACAAATCCCAATAATGGGTGTAGAATGCAATCCTAAATTTTAGGGTCTGATCCCCAAGGAGGAATATGGAATCCACAGCTTAGTCAGTAAGCTTCCTATATAGCATCTTGAGAATTAGTGCCATAAAAAGATAGTCCACAAAACTTCTGTTCTGAAGAGGTGCCTCTTGTGTCTATTTAATAGGAAATGTGAAACATATGGTGACATACCATATCACACCAACTTACATTCATCATCTCTGGCTTAGAGATGCAGGGACGTACCCTCATTCACTTGAAGTCAAATGATTGAAGAGTTTTTCAGAGAATAAGCATTCTTTGAACAAATTGAGTCAGGACTTGCTCCTGTGCCACTGCTACAGTTGCTATTTTTATAAATAAATAAACTAGTGTTAGAGATTCTGGCTAACAAGTGGAAGGTCTAGGTTTGATTCTCTTAGGCTAAAGTGATTCAAGTCCTCTTCTCACAGGAGCGTTCGTATATATCTATGTATCCTTAAACTTTCCTATTGCTTTCTGATAGTCATGTCAAACAGGAGAGTGGCCAGAATGAAAAGATTTCAGTTTTTACATTTGGGAGGAGCAATTTTAGCGCTAAATTGGCAGGAAAGTAACCCATCTTCTCCCTAAAAATGAATATAGTTTTCTGCTTACTTAGTGCGTAGAAACAGCGTAGCATAGGCAGATCTAAGAGAAGAGAGGAAAAGGAAACTTTGCACAAAGGATAAGGCTGTTGTGGCACTGGAGCATTGAACGTACTAAAAGACATTTTAGCTAGAAGAATAGATATAGTTAGCTCTGTCTTTGCACTATTCCCTATCCTTTTATAACAATCTTGGTATCTAAATTTTCAGAAATAACTGACATCTTTTTGAAGGTTAAGTAAAATATCATTATAAATTACTGTGATTAGACTTCAAGAAAAGCAGGTGAAAAAACTGGACATAAAGGAATGATTCTGGAGACATGAATATCTTAAAACTGGTAATAGGAAAAGTGACTGGACAAGTAAATTGCTGCATTGTAAATGTTTGATTCCTGGTGTCTGCACATCTTACTCCTTTTACATTTTGGAGTAGAGTGGATGCTAGCAAATTTACTTATGTTACTTGAGCTAATTTCAAAGTATGTTTCTTTTATCTCATCTCAAGCAGTGTTAGCATTCATTTACCATTCAGTGAAATGAAAACTTACAATAGCTGGTTGAGCAAGAAGGCCAAATTGATATAACAGGTTTATCATGGTATTTTCAGCACCAAAGAACAGTATTTTGTTCACTTTGTTAGATACTTGATACAGTGCAAGACAAAATGTCAAAATATAATTTAAATACAGTATCCATTTTTCTTGTTTTTAACTTGAAAATATACTGATAGTTTTCATAGCACAACTACTTGTGAATACTTACATTATCAGTTATTAAAGTAAAGTATGACAGCATTTTCTATTGATTGCCAACAGAAATGTAATTCAGAACATATGTCCTTCTAGAGCTTTCTTGGAAGAGTCATATTATGTCAGAAGAGTCACCAGTGACTTCTGTACTGCATTAGCCATGTCATTTATTTTTATGAATTTTGAGTACATATTTGAAACTACTTTAAAAAAGTTATTGCAGTAGAAACATGCAGATGTGATGCTAAAAATTTTTTTTTTTTTTTTTTTTTTTAAATGTGATATGCATTTACACCGAGTGCTTCATCATTTCTCTTTTTTGGCTAGGTTCCTGTGTTCTAAATTTTGAATTCTAGTTTACTTAAGTTTCATTCCTATAAATACAAATTTTGTAAATATAGCACTACAGAACGGTCATATAGTCATAACTAAGAGCTCGGTTCAAGTAGACATTAGGATTAGTGAATGAATACAGTAAGGTCTCAAAAGTTGATTTTAGATGCTTGCATCTGTTCTTTTTAGAAATTCACAATGGAAAATTTCCATGATAACCCAAAATAACATACACCATATAAGGTAGATTTTAAATATTACCACAGCTATATAAGCCAAACAAGGAAATCTGCAAAACAGAATAGAAAGTAGATTCTGTAATAGTTAGCTCTTTATTTTCTGAGTAATTATTTTCCTTTAATCCATGTTGTATTATAGAGCAGCGCTGATACCAGTAGTCTTTAAGCATATGATCAATCATATTATATGTAATAATATCTACAAAATTTACAATGTTAGTAGATTTAAAAGCCATTATCATTTTGTTTAAAAACCATTATCATTAGTCATGGAGTAATCAGCATAGCAAATAAATTAATGAATGTGTATGGTGAGGTACTGCAGCAGATCAGGACTTGTTGAACAAAGATGGGAGTTCAGGGTGTTCCAATACTTTGTTGCAACTGGTGTTGCCATTAACCATTTATCTTTTGAACATTGATTTTCATTATTTTATTGAAAATTCAAATCTGAAATAAAAGTCTTAAACTTAATGTTTATGCTAAGATGCTGTCTTAATGCACTCCTCATTTAAAAATGGGTGAAATCAAAGAAGTCATTCACCAAAACCAAGTGTGGTTTAATTTTTTATTTTGTGGTTATCAGTAACATTGAGAGATAACCCATTTCTCCTGAATTTTCATGCTTTTCCTAGAGGCAGTAGGAAAATCAACTGTATTTTAATTTATATTATCTACCCAAATCTTAAATGCCCTTGATTAATAAAAATATATGTGACAGCAAAGGATAGCTCTGCTTTTAATCTGATATGAAGATCATAAAAGTAGTGAATGTTATGACTCTAAGATGTTTCCTGAGGGATCAAGAAATCTGCACTTCTCCCAAGATTGACCTATCACCTTGAAAAGCAGTCATGAAGGAGAGCTGCAAATGCAAGACCACTGTCAGGTCAACCTGTCGTGGTGCTGACAGGTCTCTGATATAAAACCCAATTTACTGTTTAAGAAGCACATCCATTATCCTTCTGATTTTAAAATAGAACTTACATCAGCAAAATGATAAAAGAAAGTGCTTAAGAATTATGAAAGTCAAGGACTATTTCATATCAGAAAGTCACAACCTTTTTTGCATATTACTGATTAAAATTACAGTGAATGTTAATATTCATCTGTGTCTTTTTTTCTTCCAGAAAGTTAAGAGTTTGCACCAGTTGAACTTTAATCATTGTAGTTCTACTTGTATTATATTGTTATTTGGATTAGTCAGACATTATATCACATTACTCTTTGTAGGAGTTGAAGAGGTTTTTGGAAGTGTGGGTAATTTTAGACAAACCGGTGTGTCATGGTTTGGGAAAAAGATCTGTCTTTTTGATCCTAATGAAAAAAAACCCACCACCACCAAGCCACATTTTTTCTATCATTAGGTTTAAGCTTCATCTCCATTTGTAATTTGGAATAGAGTTAAATTCTTAAGTTTCCTGTGTAAAGACGATCTGTAGACTCTTTAACTTAATACAATTTCAGTTCTTGAAAATGGAGAGTTTAAGGCATTACTGCATGGGCAGTAAAAAGGAAAAGCATATTAAATTTTTTTACTTGATGACCTTAATGGATTTAAATGTTAAGCTGGATATCCTAAAATAGTAGGAACAAAACACTGATTATATTACTGAAATGTCTATCGAGGCTGATGGAGAAATAAGATTATGGACTTCTAGTAGCAAAGTAGTTTTCACCCTTTAAAGTAGTTTCCAGTGTCAACTTACTTATGAAATGTTAAAGTAGCTGTATTAACTTTTGCCTGTATTTGATCATACCTTTTTTCCTGTCTTTTTCTGCTTTTATTGCTAGATAAAGGGATAGGGGCTTGCTACATAACTCTTAATTCTGCAGAATTACTGGGCATAAGATTGGTTAAGTATGATTTTTAACCTTAAAAATTCCTCAGGAATAATTATATTATTGATTTAATATTTTTAATGTGCTTTTGATTTTTTCAAGAGTTTGTCCAGTCTTCTTGTAAAGCATTTGCATTTCTTCAAACTAGTAGGCCTGTAAATTCCAGAAGGGCTCTAAAATCTTGTCTGCATTTTGTTTTAGTTTAACTTCTACTGGTAAACATTTTAAAATCATTAATCAGTGTAGCTATGTTGCTTTTGTCTTGAGATTCCAGATAAGATGAGTGGCAGTAATCAAGTTTTCAAAGTTGAAATAGATTTAATGAATATTTCTAAAGTCTCAGGAGGTCTTCTTATGGATTAATTTATAAAGGCACAGAATAATTGTAATTTCAACCAACTGGCTCAAAATCTGTTCTGTTTTCTTGGTATGTGCTGTTATACTCTGTAATACACTTAGCATTTCCTTGTGTCTTGAAGACAGTGAGATATTACCTGATTTATTTTATGTGTCAACAAAGTTAAGAATGTTTATAATTTAAATGAACTAAGAAAAACACTTTTAGCCATGTAGTGTATACACCATCTGGCAAGATTGTTCTTTAATTTATGATATATATAAATACATCAGTCTTCATAAGGGCATTGCAAGCAATTGTCATACAGGCTTATTTACAATATGTGTATCTTCAGGTTCACTGTTTTCATTGAAAGACAACTGCTTTCTTGGAACATAAGTAAAGCTGCTCTAAAAAAATGGTAACTTGTACCTTGTACCTGCCCCTGAATTTAGCTAACAGGAAGCAGACCTATGTAGTTAACCATTTTTTTAAGTAATTACTCTGATGTTGAAAGAAGGTCATCTGCCACAGATAGCTTTTAACCTAATTTTACTAAGAAGTACCAGACAGCCATTCTTTTTAAGTTTTTTTTTTTTTTCGGGGGCAGATGGGTGTTGGTTTTTGTCTGTTCAAGTTTTTTTGTGGTTAGGTGTAGAAGAGCTTTTTTGGAATTAATGTAAAAAATTTCAACTTTAGTCATAGAAGTTGAATTTCATGCATTTTTAATTTTGTGGAAAGTTTGAAGAATCTGTGTTATTGTTCTAGTGATTGTTTGAGGGAAAAAATCTTAGAGTGAATACTATAGTTCTTAAAAATTCCAATTTTAAAAGAATTTAAATAATAAAAAATAACGTTTACTTTGAAATTTCCCAAACTTAACTCTGTTCCTGTAAAGCAAATTTTGTAATTTTTGGCAAGATATATTCTATTCCTTGTTGATTATGTTGCTTAGTTGTGTGATTTCCTGAGGCTTCCCTACATGGCTTGTTTGAGCTATCACAAGTGTTCCCACAAAATGTATTTTTGTACAGCTCAGTGTAAGGTTATACAATCTGCAAGCAGGAAATGCAGGCTAAATGTGCAGAGTAAGGTCTATATGCTGAAAAGCAGGGATTCCAAAAATCTGTCTATTACTATAATGAAAGTAATAACAGATAAATAGCAATGGGCTGTGGTTCTTGTATATAATGGACTAATATGAAAACAAAGTTTATAAATAGAGACTACATGAAAAATATTTTGCTCTTATGTATGATATTGGCAGTTGGGGATAGGTCATGAAGATAATTTCTTGCATTACATGTGACTTCATTACACTGCAAGACATGTAAAGAGAATATTTACCCCTTTTTGTGCAGATTTTAGATTTTTTCAAAGTATAATTATTCTAGAATAATTATCTTTATGTGCGTACTCTCCTCCTAGGTGTGTTTCCATATGGAGATGAGGAGAAAGAGCTTATAAGAAACAATTGTTATAAAGTAATTAGTGCATATTAAATATTTTGGAAATTTTCCAACTATAGATGAGTGTTAATCATGTACCCTGCAGACTTGCTCCAGAGCCCACTGGATTTAATTCCCCTTGCTTCAATGAAATTTCTTCCAGAACTACTGAGCCAGCTTTTAATATTTACTAGAGTAGATAGAGTTAAGGTAATTTGCAATTTTGAATAGGATTTAATGGGGCATTCAGATGATTTATCAAACTCTCAATACATTGTTACATTGATTGAATTTCTTTGTAGTTGTCTTGCTCCAGAGCGAAGGGAGACTTCCCTTTGCTCATTAACACATGTGTGCAGCAACCATTTCCACCAGCTTCCTCCAAAAGCAGCAGTAAATCCTCCTTTATGCAGGTATGGTTCCATGAGCAGGTAAGCTTATATAACACTGCTGCTGCCTAGAAGAAATCTTGACTGTTTCTCATTTTTTTTCCCTACTTCTCATTGTGCAGCCTGTCTTGTGCCATCTCTCCTGTTCATCTGACACTAGCATAAGCTGTTTTGGCTTGCTAACCCAGCAAAAAAGTATAATCTTTTCTCTCCTTGGTTAGTTTTCTATGAAATTATTGAGATTAATCAACTCAGAGAACTCTCACAAGCACATCAGCCAGTAAAAGTCAGATGTTGGGAGTGTGTCTAATAGCAGGGAGTAGAGAAAAAGGAAGGTCCACCTTTAAGCAGTGGTGAGATGTTAGATCAGCTCATCTCTTTGTGTAGAAATGTTATGATAGCAAAGCCACTACTGAAGTTTGCACTTGCAGGAGTCCCTCAAAGAAACACTGGCAGACCTGATTTCCTATTTCAAACGATGGAGTTAAGGCACAGTGTAGGCTCTTCTATAATCATATCTAAAAATTAAAAAAAAAAAAAGGCCATTGGGATCAGTTCTTTATTAAACCCATGATATTTATCATGAATTGTTCCTTTATCCTCTAGAGGATTATTGATTCTTTTTTCTTCTTTGTAATACATTCAATTTTTACTGGGTGTTCTATTCAGGTGTATTGAACAAAAATGTTCAAGCTGTATATGCATGCAGTCTCTCTCCTCTCTCTCTCTCACACACACATACACAAAATTCTACATTCATCATATTTCTTCTGTGATACAGTTTAAAGTACAATGTATACTGTATATCTGTACTCTATTATTTACGCTGTGTAGTTTTCATTATCTACTTAAATACCTCCTATTTTATTTTTCCATTCTTAATATACTAGGCTATGTAAACCAGTGTGTTGGGCATCATGCAATATTTTCCATGTCATTAACTAGAAACAGGAAAAATTATTACATTGACATTAATTTCATTTATTTTTTACCTCTTTCCCATATGTACTTTTTTGTGGTTAAATAATTAAAACTTGGTTTAGGTTTTTTTATTAGCAAATCATGTCTTTCTCAATAGGTTGATGTTCTCAGTATTTTCTCTAGTATTGCTATCATTTTAGTTAAGGCTTTTATCTTTTCTCTAAAACACTTTTACCAGGAGAATTTTAATCTGTTTATTTTTTAGTTTTTACTTTTATCTTCCAGTCCTGATCGGCTTTTGGGGAATAACCCCAGGTTAGCTATTTTTCCTGTCTAGCATAATAGCATTGTTATCCTTTTCCTGAGCTGTTTTTGAAAAATCACCGTGAACATTTCTAGTTCTTGTATTTTTCCAGTAAACTGTAATTTATTATTCATTATGTATGATGTCTTTAAGCTGTTTTAATAATTTCCAGGTTTATATTGCAATAGTCTTGCAATATTCCATGCTCTCTTCCTCCCTCTTTGGGTATGGAAAGCCCCATGAAACTAATCAATCAGTGAAGGTGTAGGAGGAAAGGACGAGTCACAAACCAACCATACCACAATTCTTCAACCTTGCATGTCTATTGGAACACTTCATTTCAGGCAGCTTCATTCATATGCTGTCCCATTAGTTGCAACATTTAGTAATAATTACTGCAACACTGCTGATGCAGAAACAATCATAGTTTTTTCAATGTTAGGGGAAGATTTTCTTCAAATTAGTTGCAACTTTCTACTACATTTGTATTGGGGCAAAGATTTGTGGTCACGTATTTAATTTTCAAAATAGTTCTTTTCTTGGTATCAAATATGCTTTACTGTCATGTTCCTGAGTTTATTCCTTAGTATTCAGTAATGTTAAAGTGTTACACAGCGTATAATGTTACTAATATTTCACTTCTGGAACAGTTTTTTCCTATAAGTAAAAACAAAGCAAGCCAGAGAAAGGATAACTTCTTTTTTTTCTGAGATTGCCTTGTCTATATAGCTTCTAAATCTTTGATAAATATCCATTACTGTACTATTCTTAATGGTGTTATTGCAAATTCATATCACATTATCACTAGAAGCCATAGTAAAAGAACAGGATCTTCTGATGCTACTGTACAACATAATTCAAGACAAAAAGCTCAAGGTTATTGTTTGTATCTGTTCCTTTAAAAATCTTAAACGTATCTTATGCATGTGGCAGAAATATTTGAAGGTAATTATTTCTCTGAAACAGAAGACTGTAGAGCATGGAGGAATATTCCCAAAAAACTACAGAAAAGTTATGGAAATACATGTATCACTTAATGATAATTGGTAACAGATTATATTTCCATTTTGATGAAATGTTTTAATTTTTTGAGAAAGGACAATGAATAAGAAAGGATAAAATAAGAAACGTAAAGCAGTATTTGAGATAGTTCTGAAAAGTAGATTCTGTATTATCAGCCAAAATAAGATCATGCATGGAAAGGTTATCTAGTTCGTCAGCAAGTGTGATGAGATTCATGCATACAGTTAAATGTAAATGACATCAGTGAAAATGGCATTTAGTCCTTGTCCGTATGCAAGATTATGTTACTCTCATTCCATTTGTCTGCAGTTTATAGATTGCCATGCTGGATGATAACCTTTTTCTTCCAGGGTTAAAAGAGGAGACAAATGGGAAAAAATAGGAAAACATATTATTAAAGCTATTGAGGAATAATTTCTTTGCACATCACTTTTAAGCAAGCTGAGTCTTTATTTGACCGAAACTTAATTACTTTGTCAATGAGCTGTAGTTATTATTAAGATTTTAGATGCCAACAGTTTCAGTAGTTTTCAGAATACATTTTACCTGTCATCTGTCATTGGTCTAATTTTGGATTTTCAGAACTCACTATGAAATTACTCAGTATGGTTTTGATCTCCACGGAACCAATAGCTTTATGAGTGTATTCTCTTCTTTGTCTTCTTACCTGCAATCTGCTGAAACTGGAAAAATCACAAAAAATTAGCATGGAACCATATTCTTTGTCACTGACTTTTACAATCCTATAGGCTAACTGTACCTACTTTGGTTTGTGTGGGGTGTGTGTGTTATTTATTTTTAAAAATATATGTAAACTTCTTTGGAAATTTATTCCAGATTCTTTAGGTAGTAGATTCTGTTCATTGGTGATCTAAACAAAAATGTTAAAATATTGAATTATTTGTATTATCCTTTAAGAAGAATTAACTTAAGAATGTTATATTTGGGAAGATATATTTTATCTTAATAGTTCAAGTATAGCAAGGCATAAAACCTTGCTTGCTTGCTTTCTCATAAAGTCATCTTTGGTCAGCTTATGGTCTCTATTTACTGTGAGTGCTAGATTTATTCAGGGACAATGAAATCATCTTGTCTTTAAATTTCAAAGCTGTCTTTTTCCTTTAAGTCCAAGAGGTTTCTTCTCTTACCCCTGAAACGAAACATGAAAATTAGCCAAGTCTCAGCAGTGTGTCTGATTCTTCTTTGCCACTTTGCAAATAAAAGCAGCAGTTACATATAAAGACAGTAATTTTTCTTAACTATAATGTTAACAACAATCACCAAAGGCATTCAGAGATTATTTTACCTTTGGTAAATGTCCAGTATTCATAGTCATATATTCTTAGAGCATTTCTATAATTTAATTTTTTGTTCTAAGATCATACCATTTTTCATTTCTCTGTCTTTTCTAGTTTTGATAGTAGTAGGGTGGTTTGGGTATGTGCACTGTTCTGTCTGAATAAGAAAATTGATAAGAAAATAGCTAGCCTCTGGTTTGTTTAAGCTCTACGCTTGCATAAGGCATCAGATTTTGCAAAGATATGTTTAAATTAATCTGTTAATAGTTTTGTATACAAGGAATCAACATTGCACCCTGGTTACAAAAGCTGAGATTTGAGAATCTTTTACAAGTCTTCTCATTTTATAACTAGCTTAGATTTAGTCACCAGATCCTCCAGATTCTTGATTTTGAAAACTAGATTCTACATCTACATTTCAACTTGTATTTAACTTCAGTGTAGTTAACATAACCCTATACAATTTGTTCCTCTTTGTTCCTCTTTGTCAGAGATCTGTAGTGTTACAGATTATTTCAGCTCATTAGAAAAAACTTCCTACATATTTATAATAACATAATTTATAATACTATAATATAATAATACCTTCTGACTTTTAAGCGGTTTATGCCCTATATCCTAATGTGGCAAAATTGCTTTTGTTTAATGATGCTCTTGCTTTTTCGAGATACTTGCTCTTATGGCGACAATCTTACAAGTTTGTATTCTTTTTTACTTTAAGCAGTTCCTTTCTTAAAATGGAATGTGCCAACTGTCAGAATTACACAAAGAACTATTCAGACAAATGGAAACCTTAAAAAAAGGAGAGTTTTTCTTTCTACTTACTGGTTTACACATACCTTGACAATCTCTCTATTCTGGTTTGGTGACACAGGGAAGGTGAAAAATCTTTTTTTCTTTAACTTGTGGTTTTGGGGGTTTTTTTCCATTTTGAGATTATTTGACAGATTTTTTATGTAATTGCAAATTATTATGTAGTAGTGTTATGTTACTTTTTGCTAAACCCTAGGTGGAGAGTTAAGTCAGCATTCCATGGAAGCTGTCTTCTGAAAAGTGTATCATCTTATATCATGTTCAGTTCTGTACTTGTCCTCGTTACACAAAAGGTATCTTTTAAAAGTTTAGTCTTCAAAAACTAATGGAAAATTTTCTCTAGTGTATATAACCTGCTAAAAAAGTTTCCTATTTTGAATTATATTCCTGTTCCTATGGCAGTATTGAAAATTAATTCAATGAAAGATTGAACATAAGACTCACTTTCAGTGAAAGATGAACATAAATATTTGGAGACATTCAATATGTATGTTCACATATTGCACAAAGAAGCAATTATTGAAATTACTAGGCTTTCAAAATACTGGTCTTTCTTATGAATATACTTTTTTTCATTTATTTTTTTAAGATATTAGAACTTGATATTTCTAAAGAAGACACATGTAAAGTTTGTACAATATGGCCTCTGATATCTGATTTGTGGCAGTATCAGTTGTGATTAGTCTGATAATCTCTTATATCCTCCTTAATCCTCTCTAAGTCCCTTTATTATTGCAAACTCCAGTCTCTGACATCAGTGTTTCTATTATGCCAGTTACAATCTGGATTAATTTAGGAAATTAGTTTTTCTAACTGATTGCATGCTCTGCCTGTGCATCGTTGCAGTTTCTTTTTGTGGCAACAGTGTATAATCCTCTGAAGCATCTTTTGCTGAGATTTTTAAAACTTGTGATCTTACCAGTAACCATGCTACTAGTTTCTTCCTTATGTTATTACTAGCTGGCAGTATTTTTGATTGATAAATATAAAGCAAAAAGACTCATTAAATAAAATTGAGATTTTAAAGCCTCATTTTTTTCAGGAATAAAGGAAATAATTATAGCAAGTAATTCATCATTGAGTTTAAATGAGTTTACCTTCTACTGTTCCAAAAGTGTTTATGAGAATATCTGAATTCCTCCAATCTTATTTATTATACTGATTTGTTGTATTTATTATACTGATTTGTTGTGTAAATATTTTCAGCAACTTGGCAGTGAATTTTTAATGTGAATATTTGGTTTTATACTAAAACACAGTTTCAATTAGGTGAGCCTTCTAAATAGTCCCTTCAATCCATCTTAGTCAACACAGTAACTGCCTAGCTGAAGACCATAATTTCTTTTGAAAAATAAAATACAATGCAGAATAGAAATGCTGTACTCAAGACTTCAAAGAGGAACTCAAGACTATGACTGTTTCATACTGGACAATAAAACATGAGTTTCCAAGTACTTATATGCCATAGAAGGTATATAAAATGCAAAATGTAGTATTCGACCAGTTGCATATTTTCATTGTTTTCAATAATCATAAATTCACCGAGATACCTGTTGTTAGTCAGCTGGGTAGCAAATAATTTTTTGTTGAACTAGAGTTCTTTTTCACAGAAAGAAAGTGTCTTGGAAATGTAAATGCTGTTAGTACACTTTCTTATTAGAAACTATTTCCATATAAGTTTCTAGAGAATTCAGTATGAAAATAAGTATAGAAAATTTGAGCTAAATGCTTGTAATCAGTAAAATTAAAAATCAGCAGCAGGTAAATATATTCTTCACAGTAGGAACAGCATTAAAGTTAAAATTCTTATTAAAATACTTTATTGTATTGAATAAATTATGGCATTTCAAAATCCCCATTAAAGTTTTCATTCCTTTTGCATCTGTGTACATCTAAGGAAATGTATTCAGTGAAAGGAAAGACAGTTACCAAGTGTTCTGCTTCTCTTCTTTAGAAGTTACATCCTTCTGAAAACCATGCCTCATCTGGTGAGGAAAACTGTCATTTAGTGGCACCCATTTTAGTTGGTCCTCAATTAATATCATTCATTTGAAAAGCAAAATCACTATTTATTTTCAAAATATGTTTCAGCTATACTCAAATTATAAATACAGCCATATATTTTTATCATAAAAATACTGGATATTCTGAAGAAAAAGAAATGTGTGATCTGCCCTTAGCTTTTGCCTGATAGCAGCAGAAATGATCGATACTAGATTAGTCATTTATATGTTGCTCATCTGTTTTTTTCTTCTGATCTTGTCAGTCTTAAGAGAACTATGAATTCTATTGAGGCTGGTGATGCACTTGTAGATGCACTTGTAGCTTTATTACCTGTTTGAGAAGCTACATAATATTGAAGCTCTTTAATGACAAATGCTTTATATTTCCTCGTGTCAGCAAATTTCCTAGACTGATAGACTCTGCTTGATTGCTACAATCCTACTGCACTGTTTACCACTGTTTATATGGTTGTAAGGAACTAATTTTTGCCAGACCTTGAAATAAACTAGTAAAGGCATTATAAATATATCCTTTTTCTTTTTTAGTTTAGTCATATGACTTCCTTCTGTGTTATAATTAGCTGCAGCACGCACTTTTTTCAGACTTCCATCAGTGTTGTTATTAGTTGCTCTCTGTTGACAACTGAACTGTCAAACATTGTATTACTGAAAATTAATTCCCTCTTAAAATGTTAGTAGGTCTGATAACTAAATAATCATTACTGCTCACCTGTCTTCCACATCTTTACTTCACAATTACCCAACTATCTTTTCTTTGTGAGATGCTGCAACTGATATATATAAAACTAAATTGTCAGCAATTGTTCTCAATTTCTGTTCAACTTTGAAATTGCAGTTTCTAATACAGACCTGAAGGAGAGCTTGTGTTTTGATTTTGCCAGTTATACCAATTAATCTAATAAAAGATATTCACCTACCTGCAAACCTTATTGCTAGATTCTGTGTAGACCTCAGGTCTTTGTATGCATTGCTTGTATGTGTTGAGGAACATAAAGCTGATAAAATTTAAATACTTGTAATAAGTTAGAAACAAAGTCACTTACTACAAATCTAAGTATCTTTACAACTATTATCTAATGCATAATCTTTCATTTCTTCAGTCTGATTTTTTGAAATCTGCATTGTAATGAGTCATTAGATCTTGGAAATTATCAGGAATGAAGGCATAGGAAGGTTTTATGTCTGAATAGCTCATCTTTGGCAATAATAATTTTTTTTGCTGATCCTCAGTTAAGCAAAGAATTCATGCTTATGCTTACCTTGTGGTAAGCTGAGTGACTTCAAGAAGAAAAGATGGATGAAGCCTAACGTTTTACTGCTAGTTCCCAGTTGTCACTCTGCTGTGGTTTCAGCTGTACTTTTTACTCTTCACTGGGTTACCTCTTCTTTAGGACTAAGGGAAACTAGATAAAGTCTTTTTCTGAGATTAGAGAGGTTCCGGCACCAAGAGGGTGTAACTGCTGATTTCTCTCAGGGACACCGAGCTGCTGGATGTGAAGCTGGACCAGCTCCCCCCGTGGCTGGCAGCAAGGGACTTCATCCTGTTTTCATGAGGCCCTACACAGGTGTTATGATAGGTACTATACAATAATTACAACAGTAAGAGAATGGGGGCCTTGGTGGTATCACTATGGAACTTGCTGGCAAACTTGTCATCATCTTCCCTCTGGAACTATGATCACTTGAATCACGACCAACACAGCATGAATTTCAGAAAGTGAAAAGTACACCTGTTGAATAGACATGGCTGCTGGAACAGTTACCCTGCTGAAGATACCAGAACTACTCATGTTAAGACCTGTCCTGCTATTCTGACCATAATAAATTCTATGCAGTTTCCACTTAAATTTATTTTTAGTTGGAAACATGCTGTTTAGGAATGGCTGTCTGTGAAGGTGAGGAGAAGGAGTTGCCCTTCATGTCAGAGAGCAGCTGGAGTTGGAGTGCATGGAGCTCTGCTTTGTGACAAATTATGAGCCAGCTGAGTGTTTATGTGTTAGGATTAGAAGGAGGACAAACAGGGTGACATTGTTGTGGGTGTCTACTGTAGTCTGCCTAACCAGGTGGAAAAAGATGAGGCCTTCTTCAGACACCTGGAAGAAGCCTCACATTTGCAGGCCCAAATACTCATGGGGGACCTGGTTGATGTCACTTCATTGTCACTCTTGATAATCTTTGAAAGGTCATGGCAATCTTGGGAGGTTGTTCAGGGCTTGAAGAAAGCAAGTGTCACTCCTATCTTCAAGAAGGGCAAGGAGGATCCAGAGAAATACAGGCCATTCAGCCTAACATTGATCCCTAGGAAGGTGGTGGAACAAATCCTCCTGGAAACTATTTCCAAATATATTGAAGACAAGAAGGTGATTGGGAGTAGTCAGCATGGATTTATAAAGGAGAACTCACACTTAACCAACATGATAGCCTCTTACAATAAGGTGACCAGCTCAGAGGATAAGGGGTGAGCAGTGGATGTTGTTTACTTTGACTTCAGCAAGGGTTTTGACGTTGTCCCTTATAACATGCTCATAGAACTGAAGTATGGACTAGATAAGTGGGCAGTGAGATGGATTGAAAACGGGCTGAACTGCTGGGCTTGCAAAATTGTGATCAATAGTATACAAAGTCTGGCTGGAGGCCAGTCACTAGTGGTGTACCCCAGGGGTACTGGACTCCAGTGGGGAAAGGGTGAGCACTCGAGCAAGTCTGTGATGATACAAAATGAGGAGGAGCTGCTGATACACCAGATGGTTGTGCTGCCAGTCAGAGTGACCGTGACTGTTCAGCCTGGAGAAGAGAAGGCTCAGGGGGATCTTATCAGTGTGTTTAAATGCCTGGGGTGGGGGAATGGGATAAAGGAGATGGAGACATGCTCTTTCCCAGTGGTGCCCAGTGACAGGACAAGAGGCAATGGGCATAAAGTGAAACACAAGAAATTCCATTTAAATATAAGAAAAATACTTTTTTATTTGTGAGGGCGATCGAACACTGGCATAGGTTGCCCAAAAAGGTTGTGAAGTCTCCATCCTTGAGGATACTGAAGACCCTACTGGACACAGCCCTGAAGTAACCTGCTGTAGCTGACCCTGCTCTGAGCAGGATTGGATTAAAGAGTCTCCAGAGATCTCTTCCAATGTCAGCTTCTGTGTGATTGTCATATCTTCAATTTCTCCTACCCACCAAAGTGGAGAAAACAACTATGAACATTAAAATAAATTTTGCTATGTATGTAGAGAAGTGTGCTAACATCACCAATTATCTTCCAGTATCCATGTTAGCTTACTGAAAACTGACTGCTCTGACAGAAAAAATGGCATATACAGTAGCCTATAACAACTGACTATACAATGTTGTTCAGAATAGCCAGATGCCTTGCTGTCCCCATCCTAGTGTCTGTTTTTATGTCCGGCATTGAAGATGGGCATTGAAAGGTTATTTGTTTACATGACCACCAACAAAATTGCTGTGGGTGTTGAAAAAAAAAGTCATCATAAAGATTCTGAACTGAGGGGGAGCATCACATCTATTGAAACTCTGTTTTCAATGTTCCTTCAAACAGTTCTTTATTACTCTATATTTGAAAAGCTGTTTCATAATCACAGAGGCTTTTTTTTTTTTTTGCATTGGGTGTGAGAAAATGATACTGTGATATCAAAGGAAAACGATTTCAGAAACTTCCATGACTCAGAGCCATAGTTCTCGTTCATTTGTGTTCATGGGAGAACTGCCTTCTGATAAGCTGATATCTTTTTTAATTGAATACCTTGGAACTTCTGGTGAGGAAAGTAATTCACATTTCTGGATTTTGGCACTTAAAAGATTATCTACTTTTCCCTTAACTCCATCTACTACTAGATTATCTTAACTGTGTTTCTTCTGTCTTTTCATTATTACCTGAAGAGTCTGCCAGGTCCCAGCAGAATTATGCTTTGTGATGCTGAAAATGGAAACTTTTACCGGAATTTTGTTTTCCTTAAGTATTTGTTGATTTATTTAAGAATATTGTAGTTTATGATAAAAACAATAGAAATGGTATTATTGTGATTGACACGGTCTTCAAAGTATGATCTCTCTGTCTTGAAGTTCAACTGGTAGTTTGAAATGTAATTCTCTTCACTAAAGAGATGCTGGTCTGAGAGGCTGCAAAGACATACAAAATTATAGTAGGCATAAGTACCTGGGTTAGTAAATGAAGCTCCAAACAAATAACTGAAGTAATTGGCAGTCTAGATGTGTCTCAGGAAATGAGTCTGAATCTTCTGGTAAAAAGTAAAGTTGAATAATAAAACACTTACTTAAACTTCTTTAAAAAACCTTAATAAACAAGTATTATCTCTAGATGCATCTGAATTATAGCCTAGGTCAGCTTCATTCTCCATCAGTTGTTGCACTGAGATTTAATAGCAAAGCCTCAAGGGCAAGGTTACCAGACTAAACACCCTGTGCAATTCCTGTGGGCTACAGAAACATACTGTGTGTGTGTGAAACCAAGAATTTATGATTCATCTAATTAAAGTCTTAACAGTCTGATAAAAAAAAAAAATATTATCAGCCTAGGTAAGAAAATACTTACAGTCAAATTATCCAATTATTACTGCTTATGCCTGATAATGAAACTATTGAAAATGATACACACAAGCTTTCTAGTACCTGTGCCTTATGCTGATGCTGTGCTCACCCTTCCAATGCACGTCTGGGTCCTGAAGTCAATGTTGCTATTCCTCCTCAAAAGAAAGGGTTATGGCAAGTCATCAGCATCCCAGGTTTTTGGTAGAAGGAATGTGATATTTACACTGATGATTTCTTCCCCCTTGCAAGTGGGTCCCCCTTGGCTCTATTTGGCATCAAATTCATACATTCGGTAATGAAGTTGGGTTTTTCTTCATTGGTCTGCATTTCACCATCATATCCAAATTTACTATAAATTATATGTTTTGCATATGTTGTATACTTGTTTGTGTTGGGGGGGGGAGCTGTTACAATCCTATTTTTATTCAGCACCCTTTAAGCTGTGACTTTCCAATAATGTAAGTAATGTTTTACTATCGTAACTTAGTTGAGCATATATGCTTGTTCTGAGGGCACTAATAGTGTACAAATATAACAGTGCCCTAGAAGGCATTATATATAAACATATACAGAATCAGATACAATGTCCTGGTAACAGCTTGTCACCAGGATCTACTAGTTATGTCAGTATAATCCTCATTCAGAGACATAGAGTGTTTCTGTAAATTTTATTTCATTGATATTCTAATTTTTTTAGGTTTTTTATTAGTTATTGCAAGATATTGTAACTCTTAATTTGGATATATGCATGTCCTAATCCAGTAGGTAGATGTTATTTTTACCTTATCAGAGAGAATAATCAGCATTAGCTAATACATATAGATGCCTACATTATTCTAGCAATTGAATAGTGTAACTTATGTGACTATATCAAAATTTTAGATAAATAGTTTTGAATTTTAATGATCTACCAGATAAAAACCTTACATCACAGTGCCTCCCATGTATCCTCTTGGTACCATGATGTTTGCATTCTTGATCACCACTGATTTACACTTCCATGTCCTCTTCAATGTGCATGTGCTGCATATTCTTGAGATTATGGTTCTTAAGTGGTAGGATGGTGAAGGAAAGAGTAGAAATGTTGATACAGTACTAAGAATCTTTTATTATGATTTAACTTCTATATCCATGGAGAATATTTGCCTGTGTCAATATGATACATCCTGAAAACCAAACACTTAAAAGGTGTTCATTTTCAATATTAAAATATTCATGGAGTTAAAGTACAGTGAACTATAGATGCTTCCTGAGAAGAGACAGGAAAAACCTCATACAAATGTTTTTGACAATAGAGCTTTGTGAGAATGATCACCATTACAGTAGAGTGAGAGAGGAAACAACATCTCATTGTAGGACTGGGAACTGAATCTTTATCAAAGCTACAGCATTAAAACTAGTCCTTATAGAAAAGGGAGACATTTAAAACTTATTTATTTTCATTTTTTATCAAATCAGCTCATACCTTTAGCTGTGTTGCAAGGTATGACAGTGCTTTAGCCAGGCTTTTACAGACATTCAGTAACTTTATCAGTGGTCTTAAAGTGGATGTTAAACTGTGTGGAGTTATACAATACAGTGGTACCTTGGGTAACTCTTAAAAATCAGTTGATAAAAGTAAGTACATTTGACATGGCCCTTTTATTATAAAAAAGGCAAAAGTAAGCAGGGCGTTGTAAAGAAGTAGATTATTTTATAAGTGAAGAAAGTAACAAAGGCTTGTTTCCCAATGATGTGTGTTTCTCATACCCTTTTCCCTGGGTATGAATTCTACCTGTTTTCTCTCTTTCCCCTTTCCCAAACCCTCCTATACCCGCTAACTATTGTCTGGGAGAGAAGCACATGCTGCTGCTGTTCCTGAGCTACACATGCTGGCTGGACAGATAGTACAGGCAGGCAGAGCAGCTTGCAGCAGGTCAAACAGTACACTTATCTGCTATATTCATGTTACCACCCCTCCCTCAGTGGAATATTAATTGAGGCCTGCCTTCTTTAACTGGCTTTCACAGATCTTCTAGGACTCTAATTGTATCCCATTAAAACTCTCAAAATTTTTTTGCAATTGACCAATGTACTTAAAAGTTATAGAAGGTAGAGTATACAGCCTTATAGAAGCCTAATTAGTTTCTATCCTTAGACTACCAGGCTAAAGATACACTGAACATCAATTTAAAATCTTTTTTATTCTTTATTGTCCTTATGAAGAGGTGGTAATGATTCTACAGTTGGAGTGGAAACAATCTTCCCATCAGAAGTGTAGAAAGAATGTGATTTCCTGAGACTGTGCCCACTTTCCAAGAAGTCTGGTGAAACTCAAAAGATTTTATATTACATTATTCAGTGTAGTTGTAGAAGTTTGTTGTTCATGGTACTAGGTTTTCTGATACACTGCTCTCTTGGTATCTGTATTAAGGAGCAAGGACTCAATAAATAAAAAATGCCCACTGAAAGTTTCCAGTTACTAATTATCAACAATAGTAATCAACCTATTTATCACTCTAGTCTATAGTATATACTTTTCAACTCTTCATGTGGATAGTTTGTTTGGTTTTGGAACAATTACTTTTGACTAACATGTAGAGCCAGTAATCTTTCATTTCAATTTATCTGTACAATTTTGAGACAATTTTCTATTTGGGAGTTTTAATAATAGTTTTATTATTAACCCTCTTTTCTAGATACTATGTGGAGCAGTTTCTTCATTGTTCCACCTTAATATATTTTCTTTTTTTAGTTCATTGATAAATTTCAGGAATATACTTTTCAATAAATACTGTTTTATGGTGGTATCCTGGAGGCCAAGACAGTCATTTGTGATATGGAAACCTCAGATTTTTATAGAGTTATAGCACTGGAAGAGATGCATTTGGGGTATGACTTAGTCTTTATTTAATCAGTTAAAGTAATATTGTCAAGGGTGCTAGAACCACAGTGTGTTGTGGTAGATGTTGAAACTGTGGAAGTTTGTAGCAAATACTTCTGTACAAAATATACAAGAAACAAGATAAAAATCTTTAGATTAGGGCACTCCTACCTGCATTCCAGTCCCTGCTTAGATTAGCATATGTAGCATATAAAACTGGTACAGCTACATCAGAAGATGCTAGGAAAAAAGCATCCCAATACCATGTAGTCCCATGCCTAGGGCATTCTCCCTTTTCTGCCAGAATCCAGCCTTTTTGTTGTGTAAGGAGTCTATACACAGTAAATTGGAGGTGTCAGTTTAAACTGAATTGAGCATGAATGTGGATGTTACAACACAACAAAGTAGGATGAATTAGACAGAATTTGACTGAAAAACACCATAGCATCTGAAAGAACTGCTTTTTTGTCTGGAAAGGCTATGCACATTGTGCATACCTTTCAGTTTCTCCTAAGTAAAAAAGTCTTTGTTCATTCTTCATAATCTTCAAATCACCAAGAAAAGAAAATTATCATTAAGTTTTATGCATTCACTGTGTAGGTAGTTACAGCTAGTTTGCTAATAAAATATACTGAATATTTATTACTCTGTTTCTGTCCTTTGTCTTTTACTTGTGAGTATCTTCATGTTTCCTGCTAAGCTGAAAACTGGGGGAAGTTAAGATTCTGCTCCCATCAGCACCCTAGCAGATCAGCTCCTGAGATGATGAAGACTATAAGAAGACTAAATAATCATGATGAGGAAAAGAAAATATGCAGTTGGTCATATTTGCTGGAAGATAAAGAAAAATACTCAACATCTGTTATGGGGATTCTTGGAGTGCAAAAAATGAAATAAGCCCTGAAAATTTGCAAAAACTGTGTTTTGACTAGCTAGATAGAAGATGTCTTCCTACGCAAAACAATATCTCCAAGAAGATTCCTGTGAACCATAGAAAAACTTAGGTTAATCTTCTGTGTTATTTCAAGTCTAGATGGAATAAAAGATGTATGTAATAATGGAAAAATTATATCTATCTGAATCTATAATCACATAAATATTTAGGACAGGAAGGCTAGCAAGCTGCTGAAGTGACATTTTAAGGTCTAATTATCTTATGCAGAAAGAAACTGAGGAAATTGCAACTGAAGCAGTTGGACAGTGTATGTCAATGAATGATGACGATGCTGAAAAGAATCTGGGTCTCAGACTACTTTTCAAAATGGCAAAAAAAGAAAAAAAAACCCTGTCACTCCTCTCCAGTCTAAAACTAATCAGCTTACTGAAAAGAGAGAGATACGTAATGTTTCAAGGCATTTTTGATAACATGACAGGAATAATGGATCACAAAAACAGTACTAAGGTAGAAAAAAAAGGGCAGGGGGGTGGTGCTTTGACATTCAGTAAGAAAAGTTAATCTAGCTCTACTTAACCACATACCTGAGACATCATGATGTCCAAACAGTTAATATGAAGTCCTGCCCAAATAGTCTTTTAAAAAATGATGGTAGAACTCACAGTTCATTAACTTTGGATACTTCTGAAGAAAATTCAGCAATTTCAGCAACAGAAGAGGAGGCTTCAGAAAAGGTCTCAAAGCAAAGAGAGATTAAATCGATTTAAAGTCATTTCTTAAGTCACAGTACACATAAATGGAGGAATTGTTAAAGAAAACATGGGACTTGGTATGGGAGAGATTTTAAACTTGTCATTGAAGATCAACAAAAATCATATGGTTGCCAAACTAACAAGTATGAAGGTGACAACTTCATTTTAAGACATCTTTTCAAAGTTAGCAAAAGGGTCCCCCATATCTTCCAGACCTCAAAGAGACCACAAAATTCTCCCTGCTCTGCATATGGAACAGATTGATTTAGCCCATAGTAACAATACTGTATGGATTAAAAGTGCTGCATAAGAGCTTCAGTATCAGAAATAGTTATATTCAATAAATAGAAATGGTAACAGGAGCCCACAGAATAGAAAGTTCGAAGTTTTTTTCTTTAAATGTTTTGTATATTCTGGTCGAGATTAGTGTATTTCCATGCAGACTTAGTAGACATCAGTAACAGACAGTACGTCTTCCAGCTGTGCTAAAATTATTAACATCAACATAATCAAATTTTATCAGCACCTTTTTAGACATGAAAAATTATTTTTCAAGGAAAAAGGACAAAACCAGGATATCTAGGTGGCTATGATTGAAAAAAAATTTGGAAAATACAGGTGACTACTGAAAGTTGTTTATTAATACAGTACTTGCAAATATGAAAAGGATTTCAATTAACAACTTCTGTGAATGTAATAGCATTATGACCTATGAAAAG
This sequence comes from Gorsachius magnificus, assembly GCA_034008185.1. Classification (NCBI taxonomy): domain Eukaryota; kingdom Metazoa; phylum Chordata; class Aves; order Pelecaniformes; family Ardeidae; genus Gorsachius; species Gorsachius magnificus. The sequence continues at coordinate 50,322,293 of CM067083.1, read as the reverse complement.
CACATCTGTCCCTTCACGGTCACAACCTAGCTGCTGTCAGTATCTGTGAAGACATATTCTGCAAGAGCTCCTTTTCACTTGCATCTTACCGTTATGAATTCTCATACAAGACAAAATTGACTCTTTTTCACCAAGGAAAATTTTACCTCTCCTAGGGGGATTTTTTTTTACCTGTATGCAAAGCAGACAAATGCAGATTGTTAAAACCTTTTCAACTGCATACAATTTGAATTAAACAACTATTCTTTTCCTACTAGGGTTCCTCTTGTGAGGGAATGATTTGAATTTAACATCAAAGCCAGCCATTGATCTGTTGTCCTTGCAAAAAGGACTGATATCTTAGCAGGTGAATACATACCTTCATCAGCAACATTAGCACTGAGAGAAAAGAAAAAACCCAGCCATACAATAAATTCTAATCTCAGTACCAACAAACTTCTTTGCTACTATTTTGTACCAATAATATCTTACATGGTCCTTTGTAATAGATTTGAATCTGAAAGAACTAAGGCAATTAAATAAATAGAAAAAAAACATTCACATAGATGAAACTTTGCACCCCAAACCAGATCTTGAAATGCTGCATGTATATACCTAGAAGAAAGGAATAGAAGTGAAGGATTTGTAATGTTTCTGTGTTTGTTTCTAATGATAACAAATAAATAAATAAATTGAAGTGCTAGACTGGTTTTCAATTAACTAGGTCAAGATAAAGAAAGAAGCATGAAAATAACTCAAGTATTACATGGAGACAAATTTTAACAGATAGAGGAAGAACCTCTCATATGTAGAGAATATATCTATATGTTTAAGAATGCTGATTCTCCTAAGAGTTAAGATTCTCCTAAAAGCCTTAGAACAGCTCACTAAGTCAACTGAAAACACCACTCAGATATACAAAAAGGATTTTCACATATGCTTTCTGATACACCAGTTTTCAAAAGCTAGTTAAGCTGTAGGTAAATGTAGTGACTCATCAGCTATGCTAAGGCTGTTCTCTATATTGTCACTGGCAGTTTAATATTCATATAAGCGGTTAAAAGGAGATGGTCAAGCGGCAAACAGCTGAGTGAGTGCTTGTTGAAAGGCTCTTTGACAGTGGCATCAGTTCATGTGACAGCGATTTCTACTATTGATAACAGTGATCATAATAGTATGAGAAGCTGCTTGCATTCACAAAAATCAGAAATATGTTATCACATCACATGAATTTGATTGTGAATTGTGACTATAAGGAGATATTGATTTCAGTGGAAACCATCAGATGCTTATTATCAGGCATGTTCTTTTGAATTATGTTAAAGCAGAAGTGTCTTCTTTCCAACATAGTATATTATTCATAAAGTAACTTGAGAAAAAAAAAAATATGTAACATATGTAAAGATTGTTTTGGGGGGGAATCTTAAAAATTCATCCTGTTATTGATAAATAGTGGTTTTTTCAAGTTTGTTACAAAAATACAAGATTTCATAATTTCTTGCTGCAGTCAGAGCAAACATGCATATAACATACTTTCTCATCATGAGTTAAAAGCCTTCACTTCTGTGGCTTAAGATCTCAAGAAGTAAAGTACGATACTGTCTCCTGAGTTTTGCTCATTGAGAAAGGTTAGCAATTCGCTTAATAAATGCAGCCTACTAACACCTGTGTGGAGAGTAAGCTGAGGCCTACAATTCACCTAATGGTCAAAATTATAACAGAAATGTAGTGACTTGAACCTTAAAAAATTTGAAAAGGAAATAAAAATAAACTTTGGGGCAGTTGGATTTATTCATATTCTTATATTGGTTGAAATAGCATCTTTTATTTTTCCTTTAAAAATCATCAGGTTTCATAAAAGTTTTCCTATTTCTATGAATAGTGTTTGAAATATTAGTATATCTGAATTTTGTGGCTATAGCACACCAGGAATTATTTCCTACAAGTGAGATTTGCTATCTGTTTAAGACAGCCAAGGAAAAGTTCCTAAATAAGCAACTACTAAATGCTTTATAAATATTTCAGCAGTAATTCTCAAACTGAACAACAGTGAGTAAACTTACTTTATCAAGTGATGCAGAAGAAGTTGAGAATTAAAAACAGTTCATTTCCTTTATGTTCAGAAAGAGGTGAAGTTGGGGGGGATAATTTTACATTTAGCTGTTAGTGTCATCGCACTTTGAGATCCATCATTCTTCTGATCTTTTTTGTTTTTTGGAAGCAAGTTACACATAAATTTGGAAAGAAAATGGAACTGCTTTGGCTGTTTAGATACAGTTTTTGTTCTTTTTAAGCTCAGATTACCTTTTTTCTGTTTAATAAATAAGTACTTGAAAAAGTGAATAAAATATGTCATAGCTTTTTAAGCAGTTACTTATTCTATTTTAGGGGTTCTATGGCAGCTTAAGTTGATTTAATTCTAGCTACCATGGGCATGCCATTCCCTCTACTTCACTTTCAGCAACTGTGGTGGCATTCCAACTCTGTAGAACCATTTTAGTACATTCTCCAGTAAAAAACTATTTTAACAAAATAATGTGAATAGTTTTCTGGAAGATCAGAGCATTCAAATGACTCAGTGCAGGATCAGGCAAACACCAAAATTAGTGTAAGAGAAGAGATAGTGTAGATCCAACTGACGGGAGGGCAGGACTTTGGCAATTTAGAGTAACAAGAAGCAAGATCGCTGTATTATGGCCTTGCTTTTATTGTCCTCCCTAGATATCCCGTGTCAGGGTCACAATAATAAGTTAGGACGTTAGGTGTATTCCAGCATGGACCTTCATAAATGTGTGTGTGAGGGAAGTGCAAAATAGGCTGAGAATAACTGTCCTAATTAAAATATTGATTAATTAAAATTATTTTTTTAAAACTTAATATAAAAATTAAAATTAAAAAAATTAAAAATAAAGAAATACAGTTTTACCAAGTGTTCTTTACTTTGAAATACATACAGATATGCCATGATAATTTATAGGAACATTATAAAGAACTAAATATTACAGAAATCAGAAAAATTGTAATTGAATTATATATATTACTAAAAAAAAATAAAATAAAAGCCAGATGTTTCATTTTGTTTCCTAGCCAACAACATTCTTATAACTTGCAGTAGGTAGAACTACAACATATTGATTTGGCATCCAAAGATATATATGCATCCATGAAGAATGTTGTAGTTACTTCTACATCAGGGAGCAGTGCAGGCCAATAGGAGAGGATCACCAAAGGAAAAGAGCTGATGCTGAGGATATGATGTTTTACACATTTCAGGGATTTTCTTCATTCAGACTGACTGTTGTCTGAAAGGACTCAAGTTCATTCACTTAAAAACTGCTTCATGATGTGAACCATAATTGGATGCTACTTCAGAAGCACACTTGTGATCCCAGCTGAAACATGAATGCAAATCTACTCACAGTGAATTTATATTTTTCTAAACATTAAACTGCAGATGGAAGAATTTCCACAATCAGGAAAAATTTAGGAGGCTCCCAGATTTAGTGGAATTGATGTACCAGAAAGCCTAGTGAAACTAATAAAGCAAGAAAAAAAAAGACTATATTCATCTGTAGACTAGAAGGAGAGAAATATATTAGCAGTTATCACTCTTCTCCCTTTGCATTAAAGGAAATTGCTTGGCAAGCATCAGGAGAGAAATCTAAATGATACGAAATAGTTACACTATACTCCAGGAGAGAATAAGAGATGGAGGACCTTCTGAGAACAAAGTACTGTAGAGCAGTTTGTAACATAGGCACATCTGGCTTATCGAAACAGCTTATCTTTTCCCCAATCAAAAATAACATTTCTGAGGTGATGAAATAGAGTAATTCTGTATGCAGCTTATGACTTACTTTCAGTAGTGTCTCAAGGCAATAATGAGATACAATATCTTTGTACAAAATCATGTCTGATTTTTCTTTCAAGTTCTGGTGCTTTAGAAGCATTTGTAATGTTTGCTGACCTTCTATCAGTAGTTTCATTTTGGGGTCTTAAAATTGATTTCTCTCATTTTGACTTTTGAAGCTATGAGATGGGCTTTGATCTGTTGTCCAGATTTGTGCAGTAGCCCCAGAAGCAGCTTTTAAGCATTAGATGTAGCACCATTTAAAGCATATCAAGAGTAGCACATGGGAAGAAAGATCTCCCTGTTTCTTTTTGGATATAAAAAGCTTTTGTCTGATATATGTTGATGGATCGTGTTCTTTTGATATTGAATACTTGTGATATTGATATTAAGTAAAAGGAATTAATGTGGAACTCAAGAGTACCTACTGGGACATCTTACTGTGCCTATCCTGTCATTTGAAGTTTCTCATTCAATTTTCAGTATGTCTGCACAGCAAAATCAAAACATGATTGTAGAATGTATTAACCACCTCTGTTAGTTTAATCAAATTAGGATCAGTAAATGAAGACAGAGCAGTACAGGCTTTGTTGCTTATTGCCAGTCAGGGTAGACACTCTTGGGGATGCCCAGTGCAGATTCTGTTTACACTTGCTAAGATTAGTGTTTCCAGGTTTTTACTACTACTGTTACTTATCGGAAAAAAAATTTTTGACTGTTGGTTTTTTGGGTTAAATATAGAAACACATAAGGTACCATGTGCATACTAATTCCAAACCAAAGGGGCTCATAGTTTTTGCACTGAGGCTTGCTCTCGGAGCACGAGTTCTAACTAGACACTATTGTGCCAATGCCTGGTCAGCCAAGTTAAGAGCTCTATCATACTATATGGATGAGGACATTGCTGTTGATGATTCTAGTAAAGCTTTGTATGTCAACATGGCACTGTATAGTGCTAGGTATATTATCTGGCCTTTATTCCTGCTAGCTTAAGTATTTATTCATTGCATGGTGTAATTTATTTGACTTATTAAATATAATTTGCATTTTACTTGAGGTTTATATTCAGATTTGGCAGCAGCTTCTGGCTCCAGTACACAAGGAAATGAATGGTGATCTTTCCTGCGGGGAAATCAGTGGATTGCCAGTTGGACTATGCTGCATTATCCAAGTAGAGTGTTAGACAAAGACCTGGACAGTGGTTCCATGAGCATTTCCTTGATGCCATCACCTTTACATCTGCCCTGATACCATAGCAGGCATTAGTAGACTCTATTCTGTAGATACAGTGCAATTTTATACAAATGCATTTTTCGGTTTGAATATAAAGAAATAAGATTTATGATTTTATTTCTGAAAATTTCACTCTTCAAGATGATAATGTGGTATTATATTTTCAAGGAAGACTGTATTTTTAAGGTAAGACAGTTGAGTGGTCATATAATTTTTGATGCCTATAGCTTCAAAAATAAATTTAGTGAAATATTTTTGCGAGGAGAAAACACAAAAAGATCTGGTTAAATTCCAGTCTTCCTGTAAGGAACTTGGCAGACAAAAAAACTGAAGTTTTTTCATTCCTCTCAGTTGTCATCTAAATGCATTAACTTGGGCTAATCAAATAAAGATATGTCTTTAAACTTTAAATTTTATTACAATGTCACTGGTCTTTTTTTTTAATATATGAATCATTATATAACAACAGTAGAATCTCAGTCCATTCTACTTTTAGGAAGTACAAATATTGGTGTTTTAATATCTTGATTCCATACAACTTAATAAGTGATCACATCTTTATTTTCCACAAAGCATTTGAACAATTACTGACTTCTGATTTGAATAAAACAACCTATGTCTACATAGGCAGATGAGAAAATGTATGTCAAATTAATTCTTGATGTTCAATATAAATTCAGCACTGCTCCTTGAGGAATCAGTCACCTATTTCTTCCTGTCCCACTCCATGCTGCTCTCTGCTTTGTGCCAGCCTAAGTGTTCACTCGTCTTTGCAGTAAACCACCTTAAGGATCTAATACTTCACAAATCAACTGAACAACAACAAAAAGAAAAACACCACCAAAAACCAAACCAAACCAATAAAAACATCCCTTTGTTCCCAATCTGGTCCTCTGAATACCTACATGAAAGCTTCTGTCATTGATAGAGGGCAGTACACTGTGGTAGCATCCAAGTTCATGAGGTGGTTAAGACCACTTAGCTCTGTGTCAGTGTCAATTTTTATCTGGCTTAAACTGCTCATGAAACTAGTGTAGGTTTTCCCAAAGTCCTACGCAGGTACATGTTTAGGTCCCCGAGTATGCATGCAGTTTGACACTCAGTTAGGAAATTTGGAAAATTCAGTCTTCAAATAATTAATCGCTCTTTAAATCTGGCTTCAAATAATTTTTCTTTGTCATTTCCCTAATGTGCCATCACAGAAAAGTCTAAGAATGCAACCTGATACAGTGGTTTTAAATGTCCACAAGTCAATGAAAGAAATATGGTCTTTCTCTTTTTTTTTTTTTTTTTTTGCTTAATGGCTTGTATCTTTTATGTTGTCACATAGTTCAATGGCATAGAATTACAATAAATTAGTTTTGCAATTATCAAACTCTTCAACTTCTCTTTGGCATTTAACGAACTTCAGAAGCTGTTTATTGCTTCATATACTTTGCCATCATGAATATTAGCCTTTAATTAACTGGAACTCTAATCTTAATCTTTCTAGCTATGTTGCAATGAAATATTTTTGTTAGGTTGAAGAAGGTAGTATTTGTTACTGTTTTTCCAATAAATGGAATACTTTCAGCATGACCTTTTTACTCAGTAATTATAAGAATATAAAATGTAAGACAAAACTCATTATCACAAGGAAAAGCATTATGTGCTTTCTTTTTGTATATTTTACTTAGCAATAATGGAGAAGCCTCAGCTGAGAGGGACCTCTGGAGATCATCTGGTCCAGCCTTCTGTTGAAATCTGGGTCTTAATTTTGTTTTTTCAGGTCCTTACCAAGCCAAATCTTGAGTATTTTCAGGGAGATTCCAACACTTCTCTGGGCAACATATGGCAGTGTTTAATTTTTCTGACAGTGAAGAACTCTCTTCTTGTATTCAGACACAATTTCCCTTGAAGACATTTCCACCTGTTGCCTCTTGTCCTGTGCATCCTTCTGAAGTGAATACCTCCATCTTCTCTGTAACTCTTTGTTTTTTTTTTTAAAGTTTCTTGAAAAATCTATTATTCTTCAGACCTCTAATGATCTTCATAGACTGTCTCCCTTTTTTTTCAGTTTTTGTCATGAACTGGGAGGGCCCAAACTGGACACAATATTCCAGGTGTGTCCTAACAAATGCCAAATAGAGTGGAACTGCTTGATCTGCTGACTATACTCTTACTGATGAAACGCGGGGCTCATTCTGCCTTCATTGCTAGAAAGGCACTGCTTGCTCAAGTTTAGTGCTGTCCACAGGAATCCCCAGGCCCTTTTCACTAAAGCTGCACCCCAACTAGTCAGATCCCATCCAACTTGTACTGCTGCTTGGGATTATTCTGTCTCATATGCAAGACGATACATTTATTCAGTCCTTGTTGGCTCCATCCTCTAATTTGTGAAGGCCTCTCTGCATGGTGGCTATTCCCTTCTGGTGTACAGGACCCCTCCTCCCAGTTTGGTATGATCCACAAACTTGGTAAGCAAGCATTCAGTTCTGTCATCCATATCCTCTATAAAGATGTTGAACAGTATCAAACCCAATACCAACCTCTAGGAACTCCCTTTGTGACCAGCTGCCCGTGAGCCAGTAAAAGCATATTAGTCTTACACTAAAAGTTCAAGCCATAACATTTCTGTAAGATTTTGAAAAGCATAATTTATGTAAGCAGCTTGGTAAATCAGATTGTTTCAACTCTCACCAGTATCAGTCGGTATTATTCCTCTGATTTCTACATTTTTTCCCTGAAATTATTGGCCAGATGTGTCTTCAGAAACTGTCATATTGCAGCTAGGAAGGTCTTAATGAGTTGTACATCGAGAAATGCTAAATCTTCATGAGGAAAAGAGCTATTTAGAATGGTCATTCAGCTGTTAGGAAAGGCTGTTCAACAGTTTTCTATTGTAAGAAAACCATCTTCTGTAAGAAAAGCAAAAAAGAGGGGAAGTTGACTTTGTTTCCTGGAGAACTTACCTAGCCTAAAAATTTTGAGACAGCTTCTCACTGTGAATACTCTGTTCCAGAATTTAACTGTTGCTCTTCTATTACTTTTTTATAGCAATTAATCTGAATCTGTGGCTGGCATTCCTGCCTTGTGATAGTCTGCAATCAGAAAACAGAATGAAGTCTGGTCTCAGAAAGTGCTACTTAAAATCTAAGTATAGGAAAATAAACAAACTAAATAGATGAGGAATTATAAAAAGTGAAAAAGTAAATGATATACATATACTTTTCCTCAGGCAGACTGTTGAAAGCGTGGCTAGAATGACCCAAAGAGAGGTCTGCATAAGAGAACAATGTTCAGAATACCAAATATGATAGTAATGGTCTCCCTAGTAATAAAGATAAGAAGGAAAGGAAACTATTTGCAAAAGGTAAACAGTATTAGCTCAATGCAGCCACTCTAGCAAACGTCTCGTAATCTACTTTTATGAGATGCAAACAAAAGGAAAAAGTTGGCTCCATGTAATAAACTTAAAGCAGAGCAACAGTACTCTTCAATCATGCAAGGTACCATTTCTTCAATGCAGGGACAGTTCCACTTTCTTCCTGATTGGTGATATTTCTTTGTTCTGGGCAGATCTTAGGCTCATTCCTGTCTAGATAATTTCATTGCTTTAGAGTCAGTTGCTTTTCCTGGTATTTAAAAGTTCTCTATGCCTATTACAGACCAAACTGACAAGAAAAACATCTTCAAGACAGAGGGAAAAACAACAGCTCTCTCTCTAGACTATTTTCAAGCTACTTCTCTATCTATACACACTCCTTTGCTAGTTATACAGTATAAGAATTATGAGATGCATTAAGATGAGTAAGAAACTCCATATTGAAATGGAGACAATAATGATATGTAATGTGAAATGAGAGCTATTATAATAGATGAAAGTTATTAATGGAACTTTTTAAGAAGTGGGTTTGGGGCTAACCTTGTTTTATATTTTCATTAGTGACCTTGACAAAAAAAAATAGGATTGTATAATGAAATTTCTAGTTGACATAATGTTTGGAGTTGTTATTAAAACAGATGAAGATCACGGTGTCACACAAGATGGAAGTGGAAGCCCTTGAGAACAGGTGTAGGAGAAATGGAATTAAATATAATAGTACAAAGTACAAGATAATGCACTTAAAACTAATGACAAGAAATTCTGTTATTAACATAGAGCTCATCAACTGGAAGAGATCGTTGCTGTTGCAGTTAATCAAAGGATAACTATGAGATGCCAGTGTGATGTGGCCATAGGAGAGTAAATGTAATGGTCGGAGATCTACCAGACAGACAGTATCGCATGAAAAAGGATAATACTCATTATATTTCTGATCACTGATAATGTGGATTTAGTAAACCTGAATGAATTCCTCTTTCATCAACTATTCCAGTCACAGATTGGATGTATAGAAACTTAGGATTCCCAACACTGACTTTTGGCAAGGAGTTCTATAAATCCACTACTTGCTGCATGAATACGTAACTACATTTGTTTGTTCCAAACTTGTCACTTACTGGATTTTTTTGATGCCCTGTACTTGTACTGAAGGAGACAGTGGAAAATCTGTCCTTATTCATGCTCTCCATGAAGTCATGACTTTATAGGTCTTTATTTTATTCCTCCTTAGTCATCATTTTCCTGGTTTATTCTTTTCTTGTGAAAGCCATTCCGTACCCTTGGTCAATATCCTCCTCTGAACCTTTTTAAATTCTACCATATCTTTTTTGAGGTGACAGATCAGAGTAGGCAAACTAAGATGTGGTTTCTAACCACTGAAGTAAGGATAATGTACAACAGCCTTTCAACAGGCAAGGGACAAATAAACAAATTTGTAATCAATTTTTGAAAGACATTTTATATATAATAGAGGAATATTAGAAAAATAATAGAGGAATGCCAAGATCATTTTAGTCCTTCTAGTTTCTTTATTCATTAATAAAGCACAGGAAGAAGCCAAATTAACACAAACATATTTTCTAGAAAATTTGTAAAAGTGCAGTAGAAAAAGGTTCATAGCAAATTTACTAACATGAATTGGGAAGAATCAAATCAGGTAAGATGCAATTTGGGATTGCATGTCGACAGTTTACACGAAATAGTTAAGATTGTATCTCTTGTAATGAAGACAACATGTTTATCAATAATTCAAGTTAAAATTTAAGAGAACAGTGACTCCTAATATTTTAAAGAAAATAATGATTTAAAGGATGTGTTTAGGTCCTATGTGTGAAAAATGCACAAAAATAACATAGATGCTTTTCTAGTGCCCTCAAATCAGCAGTGACTTACAGACTTGCCTGAAATGCAAAAAAAAAATCAAAGACAAGTGAAAGCACTTCTACTAGTGACACAGAACAAATTGTTCCTTTGCAGAACAGTAAATGTAGGTTTATTTACATTGGTTAGACATGCTTTTCTTGGAGTATTACTCTGAACTGCTGCAGATGTGTTCACTAAGTGAAGTTACAGCTATGCATATCAAATCTTTTCTCACTAGACATGGTCTATTTGTAACAGTAATATGCAACAATAGGTCACAGTTCAGTAGCCCTAGTTTGAGCAATTTGTAGTAAAAGTACAGTGTAGGCATATCACTAGTGGACCCCCGTACCTCAGTCAGTGGAAAATGATGTCAAAATAGTTTGGAGGAAAAAAGTGCCAAGTCAGATTTAGATCTGTAGTTAACTCAGTTAAATTACAGAATAGCACAAATGAAGCCAAGGAAGTTACATATTTGCATTGTGTTCACTGGAAAGCCTAATGTCTGTACTGCTAGAAGCTAACACAAGGGTCACTGAAGACATAGAGACAAATAGAACAATACAAAATACTGGGCATGATTTATGATCCTTGAAGCTCTCACCTTTTTTTGAAAATGGCACTTTCTATGTTATAAAAGGTAGCAAGTCATAAAGGCATTTTTGAAAAAAAATTGCACACAGAGAATTGTAGGAAGTTCTTATCCCAGGTGTATGTCTGTAAAAACCAAAAAAAGGCAAGAGTTTCTCAGGGAAGAAGCAGTTGTCAAGGACATTTGAGATTAGTTTAGCTCTCTTAGTCTCTTTTAGCATTTGAGATTAGCTTTGTTAATTAGCTTAAGCAATAGATTTCTTATAAGTACTTGAAATTCTATTATCTTAGTGCCAATTGTTAGTTGTTGTCACTACTATGTTTGGCTGAGAAAAAAGTTCCAGTGTGAGCATTTTGGAATTGGACTGTCATTCAGGCAGTCAGACTACACAATATGCTGACCAGCAATAACTCAGATAAGGAACTTAGCGGGGCTGAATCAAATTTCTTCCTCCAAGGCAACATAGCCAGAGAGGAGACGTCTGAGAGAAGACTTTCCTTCATTTCTTCCAATGCTTCAGCCATCAATACTGAAGGGCTGGAAGTCATATGAAAGCCAGATCCATATCATTTGAGGAAGGGAGATTAGGTAATGGCCAGAGAAAGACAATGGAAAGTGAGGACAGTTATATTAGATGGAAACCAAGTTAAATTACTTCTATAAAGAAACAAATAGAAAAATATTTCTCAAGGAGAAATGCTTAATTTTCCAAGAACTTCTACTACATAATGCAAATATGTTCCTGGTGTTGTATTCTTGCTTAAAAATGCTGCGGTAATGGAGATAGCTACTTCGAAATATAAACAGTTTTTATGGTACAATTTGAAAGTGGTAACAAAAAAAAGCAGTTAATAAAATCTGTATATCATTGCCAAAATGTGCTTTCAAAGAAGCGAAGCATGGCATGTAAAGAAGAAAACAAACTATGATCTGGGAGATCAATGTTATTTTTCTTCCTTATCTGTTTCTATTTTGAACCATATAAATTAGGCTTTTTCTAAAACTATTTTACCACTGAACTATTGTTTTTTTTTTGTTTGGTTTGGTTTTGTTTTTCTAAGGTAAGAGGGCCCCCACTTGCAGGAGCATTTAAAGAAAGACCAACAAAGCCCACAGCATTTCGCAAGTTTTATGAGCGAGGTGACTTCCCAATTGCCCTTGAGCATGATACTAAAGGAAACAAAATCGCCTGGAAGGTAAGTCATGGCACAGCTGTGACAGACAGCTGAGCTTATTGAAGTGACATCTCTCATTGTCAAATAAAGTTGGCTTATAAGTAAATAAACTGAAATAATTTCTTAGCAAATGGAAGATGGTGGGGAAGCTGTTAGAGAAAGGCCCCCTGTTACCTTGGCTACAATTAAATTATATGCTGCAAAAAGGAAGATGACAGAGTTGCTTTGCCTTAGAGAATTGTCTCCTGCTCAATTCATCTCTATTTTTATGAGGACCTGGCAATGCAGCCTGTTTCAGGCAGTCCATCAAATGATGGAAGTGGCTGGATACAGTGAGCAGCAGCCATTTATCTCCCCCAGATTTCACCTTCCTGCAGGACACTTCCAAATAGAAGCTTTAATTACCTAAATGGATAGGTCAAGATTGCCTGCTCCCTGAAAATGCAGAGCAGAATACAAACGAAGGCAGATTCTCATTCCACAGCTGTACTCTCAGTCTACAGCATATGTCAGGCAGCGTAATCGCTGTCATACGTGGCCCTGTTAGAGGCTGACCTCCACTGCTGAAACCATTACAGCTCCGACATTTCTCTGACAAAAGGTTAATTGGCTTCAAAATAAATGTATTGCCTAATGACTCCATTCTAATGCGGCTGTGTTTCTCTCTAAAAGGCTTGGTGATGTTATTTGTAAAACTTGCCAATCTTCTAAGTAACTACTGCAGACTTTTAAATTTAATTTGAAAAATGAATGCTGATCTTTAACCTGCTCCTACTATTTAATTATTTTGGTTATCATGAATTACTTTATTGTTTTGTGTTATTTATTGGACTAGAATGAGATTTTGCTGGAAGCAGTGATCGTTACAGAAAATGAACACGATATGCATGAGCAAAATATGTCAGATTTGTAGAATGTTTTAAATCGTTCATGTCAAGAACATGATACCAATTTAAATGTATAGCTGTGTTAATTCAACACAAAAAGGAGGGATTTTGCAATCTTATAGCTGTTTCTACTGGTAATGAAGCCAACAGGATTAGACCTATAGTGTGGTAAGTGATACTATGTAATTTGTTAGTAACTAGATTTTAAGGTAGCTTTTTTTGCTTATTGAAGTGTAGAAGAGAGATTTGTGCTACTATTTTGTTGCCCACAGCAGTGCTGAATCAGTACAAGGAACAATTAATAGTTCTTGCATTAAAGGAAAGCTTTATCTAACAAGACTTTAGCCATGATCAGAATGAGATTCCAGTGCAACTGGTCTTTAGGTGACCCTAGAAATGGCCTTTCTGGACTAAAACTCACAGGCTTACAATGTAAGTCCACACTTTTATCACCAGGTAAGACCCAAAGGTGATTTGCAAGAAACTGCAAAAATCTGCAGAATTTAGTTTTTATCTTGAGGCATTATAAATTCTAATTTCTCAAAATCATACTGAGAGGTACAGGCAATTTACCTCGCTTTAATTTCTATTTGAGGCATCATAAGGACTAGCATTCCACAAGATGATGCTAGTGACTGCTTAGTTGACTTAGGACATGAGGAAATGGAATGAAGCTGTGTCAGGAGAAGTTCAGATGGGGCAGTAGGAAAATGTTCTTCACTGAGAGGATAGTCAATCACTGGAACAGGCTCCCCAGAGTAGTAGTCACAGCACTAAGCCTGTCAGAGTTCAAGGAGCATCTGAATGACACTTTTAGTCCTATGGATTAGTTTTAGGTAGTCCTGTGAGGAGCAGGGAGTTGGACTCGATGATCCTTATGGGTCCCTTTGAAGTTGAGATATACTATGATTCTATGACATTTTGCTATCTACAAGCCTTCCAACCACAGCTAAATGTCTAGAGTGTTTGCTCCCTGTATCTGACAGAATTGTTGAAAACATACTACCTTAAGACAGTCAAAACAGCAGAGTCTCTAGTCTAAGATCCAGCATGTATTTTTTCTTAACACAATTTGCAGTCTTATAGACCTAATGTCTCCCTAGTGTCCACCTACCACAGTAAAACATTGGCATGTATCTAGTGCAATGTAGGACTGAGATGTCATGCAACAGTTGCTTTTGCTATTGCTGTTAATCTTTTCTTGCAAAACAAATTTATTATTACTTCAGCATACATGCAAGAAGGCAGCATAGTAGCGGACTATTCCAATCTCACATTAGCACACAGCAGGATCCAAGCTTATTTCCCTTATTCCATGCCACTTGATTTAGTCACAAATCAATCCAGACTGAGTTCTGGCACTCCAGAACTCAATCCAGATTGAGGCAGGCACTCAAGAAAACAATACTGAGGTAGTAGAATTACTTGAGGCTGTTGTTTAATTTGGCACGCAACCATCATTGATTATTGTGCAGTTTAAGTAGATGAAGCAGGAGTTTTCTAGTTCAAACTTTACATTACATAGCTTTTAAAGTCCTAGAAACTGCCCACTGCTGCAAAAGGGTGAGAATGTTGTTCACCATTAGCTAATATTTAAAGGTGAACATAAAGTAAGGTCTGTAGTTTTCACTTGTTTTAAGGACAATTTTAAGCCAAATGTCCAATGTATATCTAATGGCTAATTTTCATCACTCTATCATATTTATTTGTAAATCTGATTGAGTAATTTTTTAGAAATATATTTTACTCAATACTGCTTAAATTCATGAAAATGAAAAAAAAATTTGATAATGAAATGTGTCTAGGCAAAATGTTCTATAGAATCTTGGGTGAACTATATTTATTTGCATGAATCATGATTCTAGTGGAAAGATAAAAAGAACAAATAAATGGTAACAGTGATATTTTAATCCTGCTATAATTGCACAATAACAATGTTTTATTGTAGAAGGTTGGGGTTTTTTTCTCTGTTTAGATGTAATGTATATCATGGTTCATTTCACCCTTGTTAGTTTGTCTACCAAGTGGTGCATGTGAGAAAATGCAGGGGGGGTCTCAGAAACATTATATGTTCTGATAAAGGAAAATAGTACAGGATTTTGTTCTTTCCTGCAAAATACACAGTTAGGTTTTGTTTGGTTTTTTTTTCTTTGTTTGTTTTTTATTATTACTGAAACAAAACAAAATAACTGTAATTGTAAGATATTAAATATTTTTTTGAAAGCACTTTGAACTCTTGTTCACTATATTGTAGTTCTGTGGCCAGAATACAGTCATTTTCAGCTAGAACAGAAGAATCTGAAATGTTTTAATGTCCATGAACTGTGTTAATATGTACCTAAAATATACGCACAAATGACTCTTGATTTTGTAACAGTTCTGCATACCCTTAATTTTAAGCCCATGATTAATTTCCTGTAAGGGCTGCCTATATATAACTATGGTTGTAGACCTAGATAATATCTAAATTTAAATTTCAAGTTCAGGAACTATTCAGAACTTTTTCTTGATAACTGCATGTATTGATTCTTTAATTCTGAAATAATAGTACTTTAGTTGTTGTTGTTGTTTACCTTAATTATTTATAGAATGCACTAAATTTAGAAAGAGCCATTCTTACTCCACATTAATCCTAAGCACAGAAAAGATTAAACTGTGCAGATAAACCATGGTGTTTACCTTGGTGCCTTTTCATAAAAAAGGGACCAAAACAAATTAGATCTCACTACAAGATTATTATAGCAAGTTGTGTCATCTGTGTTAATTCTCAGACTAAGTGTTTAAGTTTAGAAAGGCATTTCTTTGAATACTCCGGTAATATTGGCATTCTGGCTTGTAAGTTTTACTACTATTGCAAGTTCAAATAAACCTGTTTTGACCTAATGGAAGAAAATGGATGAACAGATAAAATAGGTTTACAACATATAAATCATTATATACAAGAATAGGAAATTAAATCTGGTTTTAAAGAATACCAACCAGAGGGAAAAAAAAAAACCACATTAAAAAACTCTGATAATACCAAACTAAAATTATCTGATGATAGAGGCTGTAATCATGTTTATTGCTAAAAGAAGACATGATGTCTTGGCATTCCTAATCTTTGTTTTCAAAACTGGAGAAAAGTTGTCCTTTTCTCATTTTCCAAAGGTGAATACAGAGAATTACTTGTTAATTATTATCTGTGAAAAAAAACCCACCATCTTTGTAACCCACTACACAAATTTCTGGTTTTGATTACAATTAAAGTGAAAGAATCCACACAAAATTAATTCAAGACTTTTCATGTCCATTCAGGGGATCTATTAGCAGTCAGTGAATTCTTTGCTAAATGGCATACACTCAATGTGATGTTTTAATATCTAATTTAAAACCGTTGTTTTCATGCTCCCTCAGTGGTCATTAAATAGAACTGTATAGATATTAGTGTCTTAAAATTGCTGAAAATATATAATATTCATATTTTTTATAAAGCAATAGCTTTTTAGATCCAGAAATAAACTAACTTCTTTGGTTAAAATATTCAATAAATGTTCAAAGGTCTTTCCAAATTTGAAGCATTTGGTTTTGTCCACTAACAGAGAATGAATAATAATGGTATGGTTTGAAAATGTGTTTCTGGTGTGTATCAAACATAAAAGTTTGGAACATAATTTGTCGTTAATTTAGAGTTAGATGATAGTAGAAAGTGATCTTTTTAGAAAAAGGAAATGTTAAAATATTTATAAGCCCTTTCACTACTTATGTGGGATCCTGCAGTTCTCTTTTAGCCTATGTATATCACAATTTTCTTTCAAAATGTAGTAATATATTCTTTTGCACAATCTCATATCAAGCTACGAATAATAAAAGCTCATAGTCCAGGTCTGAAAAGGACTTCCATTTTTAAATGTACATTACTGAATTAAAAAAGGTCAGAATGCAATTAAACCTTTGACTAAGAAAGTTGATAAAACCGAGAAAGTATTTCTGAATTATTAAGAATGTGTTTGAAATGTAGTCTCTCTGTATCATACAGAAAGTCATGGGAATGTTTGAAAAAAATTTTTTTAGGGAGTGGGGTTAATGATGAAAGTCATTATGCAGGAGAAAAAAAAAGCTTCTATTCTTCAAAAGAATTTTAGCAATTTCAAAGAAATGAAAACCAAATTCAAAACCACAAACTTCTCACACAAAATGTCAAAATGAACATGATTCCCATCTTTTGGGGTTTATGGTTTTTTTTTCCAGAATAGCTATGTTCACTAAGGATGTTACTTTTACCATTTTAATTTCTCTTCATCCTCTCTTTCCTGCATAGCTTGTTTTTTTCAGGGATTAGTATAAGCTATGGTAGTAAAATTACTTCTTGGTGATAGAAACTAGGTGCAGTGATAAAATAAAGTGTTCTGCCCTTAACATCATGAATTTGAGTTGTGCATACACTTTTTCCTTGTGCAGACTACTGAAGGTTGCTTTTGGTTATAGGGACTACAAATAATTTGAACATGCCACAGAACTGCAATTTTTATTAGCATCTCTCATTCTTCATTTGGTTTTGTCAGCATGTTATATATTATTTTATATAAAACTCTGAGCTGCTATGGTTAAGCTGGTGCTTATACCCAGCACACAAAAAAAATCTTTTTTGGTTTTTGGTTTGCTTTGGCCTTTTTTGGTTTTGGGCTTTGTTTTGGGGTTTCTCCATAAAATGGCTGGGGTTGAAATTTTGTTTTCTTTTCCTGGAAGTGCAACCTTTTTTTCCTTGTTTGAAGAATAAGTTTTAAGCAAGAGAATTTTTTTTTTTATATATATCAACCAATATAGTTGGAAGGGAAACAAGTTTTCAGTTGCAGAACTTTCAAGTAATGTCTTGCAGTATTTTTCATTTTTATGGCATTGTCTTGCTGTTTAAACCACATGAATAAACACTGTATGCTATTCCTTATGTGGTATTAAGTAAACTTAGGTAACACTTCCCAAAGTTCAAATCCCAAAACAAATTAAAAATAGTTGGAGGGAGCTCATTTACCCTACAGAATGACCCCATTATTATACTAATGTCTTGCAATTTATAGAGGTGAGATGTAATTTTAGAAGTTGAGGGGTTTTAATAGCTTATTGCTGTCAGAAGGGGAAGAGCCAACTTTCCTTCACCTCTTCTGCTCTCTGTTTCTAAGGTATACTTGTCACTGGCACTGATGCTTATCAGAGCCCTCTGTGAGTAAATTTATCTCACTAACTCAGGGAAAAAAGGTGGATGTGTTTTTTTCTCAATTAGCAACACGTTCACAGTCCTGTGAACTTTGATTACAAAAGGGTCCATGAGCACTAAAGCTGTGTGTTGGTAAAGGAGAGAGAAATAGTAGTGAAGTACAGTGAAGAAAGGGAGAGAGCTGAAGGATCTCAGAAAACTCTTTTTTTTCTTTCAACAGCAATGAACTGCTAGATTAGTTTGGCTGCTCATGGAATTGCAGCCTCATATATCTGAAAGCAAAGAGAATAAACCCTCTATTAAAAATAATACTTTTATTTTGGATTTATTTTCATATGTAGAGATTTTTTTTCCTGCTTCCATTCTTTGTTAAACTGTGTTTAACATATTTTTAATAAAAGATGTTGAGAGGACACTGTCATCCTAAAGAAAACTTGTAAATCCCCCACAAATGTTGTCATGAAGAATGAAAGCTTTTTGCAAGATTATATACAAAGAGGAGCGCCCATGTATCATGCTTAGGCACAGCGGGTACAGCACAGTGGTGTTAGTTTCTATTTTATTTAATGTCTTCATTAATGTTTTAAGAAATAGTTCAGAGTTTTCTTCTGCAATAGACTTCTGTTTATCTTCCCCAGGGGGCTCCTTTTTTTTTTAATCATTTCAGTGATCCTTTTTAAGCCTGTCTCCTATACAATTGTGTTCGTATAACAGAAAATCGCAATGTGGATTCAGGAGAAGGCAACTGAAAGCAAGAATTCCTTAAGCCAGAAATAATACATAATAATTTAGAGATACTAGAAATATGAGTTGAAGTAAAGAAATAAAGTCTTGGAGAAACAAATTTTAAACTCTGCCTCTGGGAAAAAAAAAGCACTATTGTGTTAAGAGATTTAGTCCAAAAGAATAGTTTGGAAAATAATAGTTTTATTTTTAAAAGGTCAGAAAAAAACTCGGTTTTCTGTGGAGACAGTAATACAACAAACTTGATACGTGGCATGGTAGCAAGACAGAATTACTCATTTTTAGACTAAAAATGTAGCAAAAGCTCTGTTGCATCATCTTAAATCAGAAATTATTATTAGTAATCTGTATAACTATGACTTACTGAAGCAGGCACAAGCAACTACTGTTTATAAAGATTTGTGTATAGGCAAACGCCATTCATTATTCTTTGTAACTGTGATACTAGTGCCCAAGTAACGACTATCAGTCAAAAGTGTTGCCTTTGCTGATGTGCATGTGACTTTTTCTTGGAGATTGTTAAAAATTGCAATCACAAGTCTGCTCTAGTTTCCTTTTTTAAATGTGTAATACTAAAAAATAGCCACATCTTAATAACTATGACCTGATTTTTCATTTAAATGAAAACTCCTTTAAACCTCTTCAGCAGTATTTTGTATGTACTACACTTATACCCACTCTATGGCCTGAAATCATACCAAAGAGCTTCCAAATAAATGCAATATCTCTTCTAGCAAATAAAACAACATTCCTGTTGACTAGATTAGAATGGGATCCTTATTGCCATAAATAAATGTTATCCATTATCTAGTCCCTTTTCCTCCCTTTGAAATTATAAATTTTCCTACTGATCTATTAGATTTTCAGTCCTTGATAATGCTTACAGGAATCAATTTCTGATCAGCTATAAATTGTAATGACCTGAGTTAATCAAAGTTATAGAAGTTATGATCATCCTTTTGATAACAGCAGACTTCAATCTCTCTCTTACATCTAAGAAGTGTTAGTTTGTATCTAATTACATTTATATTTAATAATGTGTTGATTTTATATTTATATCCAATAGGTATGTAGTTGGATTTTTTCTTTGAAAGTCACTATTTATATTGACTAGCATTTTCTGTGAGTTAGCTGAGATTAACCATCTTTCATTTGCGGACTAAAAGAGAGTACCAAGCTGGTGTCCTTCAGTTAAGGCAACATTTTTAAAGTTGTTGAGTAACTCTGGGTGCTTTCAGTTTCCATTCCATGATACATATAGTCACAGAAAGTGTTGGAACAATAGGTTTCTCAAGTTTGAAATTTCTGCATTGATTTGCTACCAGCACTAAGTAACATTAATTCCAAATAAATTTAGTCTGTTCAAAATTGCTTTTCAAAAGCACTGTATTAGAATTAATTTTCAATTGAAAAACACTTCTTCATAATAGTGTATCAATTAACTGCATGCTTAAAATAGTAAATAAAAATTTAGGTAGCCAATGGCTCTGTAATAGGCATTTTTCTGTTGGTTCACTACATCTTAATACTAATCTACAAATCATTCATGACTTTACTCTTTTCTGTTTAGTTCTTTTCCATGTCTGAAAAGGAGATGTTTTTGTAGGTCTTAGAAGAATTTGTGATATTAGACATTAAGAAAGAATTTTATCAAAATGCTATTTCAAAACACTGTAGCAAACCACTATGTTTTTATGAAATCCCATAAAATTCATAGTAACTATTTCAGTACTTATCAACATTCTCATCGGTTGTTTTTAGTTTGTACCTTTAAAATAGTATTTCTGGTGAAACACTGAATTAAGTCACATTACATATTAGAGGTTACTCAATGCAATCACTTTTTTCTTACCACTTGTGGCTCACAAAAAATGTAATTCTTTCTAGAGTTAGGTTTTTTATAGTCTTCTGGTCTTTTGCATTTCTTTCATATTTATAATTTAAGAATCTGATGAAATGTCTCTTTTCTCCATGCTCAGATAAAGTACCATATTTATTAAATATATGACATGTACGTTTGCTTAACATCTGAATAATATGTTTCCCTTAAAAAGTAAAGAATGTTTTCCTGGAAATGACTGAGATCTCCTTTCTTTTAACAACATCAGTGCTGAATCTGGGGACTAGTGTTCAGCTGGAGTCTAAAACAGTCCTTGCAAAGGGTGGTGACACTTTACCTTATTCCTATAGTACAGAGCTGCCATATTTCAACTACTCATTTTTCTGTGGCTAATTAATAGTTGCAACTTATCCCGGGATTCTAGAAAACAGTAATGTTGTGGCAGTTAATTTACTGTTCCTTTTTCCTTGCATACACAATTAAAGCCATTCCTTTATTTGATGTAAATTGCCATCTCTTGAAAGCGTATGGAATGAAAACCCAGCCATGTATCAGAAATAACTTTAATTTAAATTTGCTAAATGACCTCTGAAAGCTAGATGAAAGATTTTCTGCTGAATGGGCTGGTGCTCCCTGCCTGTATAATTTATGTGAGAAATTAGTGCAAATGGTTCACTTTTATGGAGCAGTGCTGCTTGTAGCAAGCCTGCAGAAACAATTTTCCCCCAAGCCTCCATCTGTTCTTCAAACCAGGGCATATGCCATCTCATCGAGCTTGAAAGTCAACTGATTTATAACTCCTGAAAAGTGCATAGATTGAAAAGAAAGGTCGACTGCTGCTATGTGACAATGATTTGCTAGGCACTTGGTAAAGACAATTCACATTGCTATGGACCCTAGAGGACCAATGTGTTTAAGCTTCAGAAATTGGTAGATTGACGTATAGGACAAAAACAAATTGCTCCTCCTCCTTCAGTTAAACAGCTACCTCTCTTCTTAAATACGGAAACCTTTTAGAAGGTAAGTAGGTAATATAGCCAAGACATCTTGTTATACTGTATTTCAGGCAGAATAAGCTTTTCCTAGCTACAAAGGTTGCCATCTAGAAGTGCCAGGACTTGTGCCACTTTAATCTTTTAGCTGCAAGCAGAAACATCTGTCTTTGAAAGTGCTTCTTGTTGTTTGTCAGAAAGTTTCGTTCAGTGCCACAAACACAGTGTTGATGAATTTTCTGTATCTACTCTGAAGGTGATTTCTGAGCCCTATCCCAATTAATAGATGGTGTGTTACCTGTCCATTAGTTGTCAGCCTTCCTCCTTTTACCCAAATATTGCAGAGCTCTCTGGCAAGTCACAAAACAAAAGGAATTGACAACATAAAAATCAATGCGTTTGATGTTTTCATTTCTGGTAGTCAGATACTGTGACCGTCCCACTTTGAGGCTCAGAGACTAAATAATTTCTTCAACTCTTTTGTCTTATCAAGTCTAATTTGGAGGGTTTTTTTATAATTTCAGGTAAAAAAAGGCATATTACGTGCATATTTGATTTAAGAAAGGTGATGTAGAAATGATGCGAGTAGACTCTTTTAATGTGAAAATTTGGGGGCGTATTTTGCCTTGAAAAACACAGAGATGTAGTATAAAAAGTACATGTGAATAGCAGGAAGAATCATCCTCTACAAGTATAAGCTTATTCCATGTCGAGGTATCTGTCACATCTATAAGAAAAAAATGGCTTTGTAGCTTTCCACAATCATATGATGTTACGTAGCCATGGATATCCTGACCTAACTCAAATGAATGAGTATACTTTTGAACATCATATAAATGGATAAAGAAAAGCAGAGCAGTGCAGATTAACTAGATCACTATTATGAGTTATTTCTGTATAAAAATGGAATCTCTAACACTTAAGTCAGTACCCAGCACATGTACCAGATACTCGTATATTGTATATGCTATTGACTGACTGAAGATGATGAGAATGTAGAACTAATAAACTATGACAATTAAATACAAATTGTAAACATCTTACTTCACTGTGTTGAAGAGATATGTTAAATGGTTATAGTACAGCTTTATAAAATCATAAATTGTATAAGGGAGAATGTAAGATGTTTAAGAATACTTCATACTGTATGTCTCTAATAAAAATTAATAGAGAAAAGTTCACTATGACTGAAAAAATATAGTCTAAGAACATATGCAACAAATGTCTCTACTTTAGAAATGGATTGTAGTGGATGTCTGTCCTCATCAGGTTTGTAATAAACACTATATATATAAATAATACTAGAGACATGGGTTAGTGGTGGACAGGTATGGTTGGATTTGATGACCTTAAAGGTCTGTTTCAACAAAACGATCCTACGATTCTATGATTCTGTATATTTTGTTACTCTTGCATTGTTTCATTTTTGTTGTCCATTATATGTTAGGCATCTGCATGGGGCAAATTTGTCTCCCTCAGTTCCATTTCATTTCCTATACTGTTTCCAAAGCATAAATTAGTTCCTCATCATTTCAGTGTCATTTTCTCATCACTAGCCTCCATGAACCTCTCACATCAAATTCATGTTCACATCTACTATGCTGCAGAGTTCTGATCTGGGCTCAGCATTGCTCTCATTCCTCACATTGTTTTTCTGCTAATTAACAGTATCTATTTGCTTAACATCTAGTTTTATTCTCCTTTTACTTTCTTCCCTGTTGGTTCTTTCATCTGCATCTCCTCTTGCTTATCTGTGAAGAGTTTGTCTTCATATGAAGTTATTCATAAGAACAACTCAGCAGGAACTGGTTTAAGTTTTATTCTCAAATAAGGAATGCTTTTTACATGTTTTGTTTTGGTGTAAATATGTCCTTGGATAGAAATCATTCAGATTAAGATTCATGAAAACTTCCTAAAACAGCAAGACCTAAATTTTAACCTTTTTTTTCCAACTTCCCTCTTCCTTTGAAATTTGTTGACAACCCAGTTCAATAAAATAGTTGTCACTGTGGCATGAAAGAGCTTTGAGATTCCTGCAGAGATTTAAGCATGCATTTAATGCCTTGTGATCAAACCCACTGAAGCGATACTTTTGCTTATACCATGTAGCAGTGGTGTTAGTGAGGTAATGTACTTACCTCTAAAAGGAGGAAAAGATATTTATATTTGTTTGTTTTCAATCATAATCATGTAACTTTCTTAATAAGTGCTAGTTTCAAATTATTGTTATTGCATCTTTAAGACATTAATGGCCAAGACTTTTAAAAATGCAGTTTATTTAAATGTGTCTGATAAAACTCCACTGAGGTGGCTGAATTGTGCTTTTTTATAAAAATTTGAAGCCTGAGTCTATATTTCTATTTCAAATAGCAGTGTGGATATTTGACAGTAGTAGTAATGTGGTAGTTTATCAGGGCTAAAATAAATTATCTTAAATATTTAAATGAGATGTTTATCCTTGGCTTTCAGCTTTTGCACATTAATGCTCAGGAAACAGGGAATTGTAGGGAATTATAAATACTGCAGGTTTTGTACTAAGTGACAGAATCTGTGGGTTGCTAGTTTTCTCACCTGTGACATCCTTCAATATCACGTCAAACAATGTATCTTTCTTTGGTTTTAAAGGAATACCAACTAAATAGTCTCTGTATAATGAAACAATCTAAGTGCTGTAGGACCAAGTGGAAGTCTATATTTATAACATCAGAGTTAACCTCCCCAAAAAACTAACTAGCACATTGTATTTAAAAATAATTTAAATCTTATGCATTTTAACTGATTTCTTTTTGTTTTAAAATTAATATTGTATTCACATGTGCAGGTAAATCCATGCCTTATTTAAAGTATTGTTACAAAAAGGTAGACAAATAATACCTCAGAAGATCACAAATAATGATTTTTAAAGAGATATGAATATTCAGACAAACATTTCCTCAGGCTAGAATGAGGCTAAAGAGGGGTGTTGCTTCCAGTGTAATCTAAACTTCAGTCTAACTACATGCCTCTTTAGGAACATGACATAATGAATCTCATCTTATAACGAAGACTAAGTGCACTGAAATACAGTTCTGCTCTGGAAAAGTAACACAATTAATGTTGGTGTGTTCTGTTCATATCCAAAGAACTTCTACTAGGGCCAGAAGCCAGTGGTTGTACACTTAAGAATAATAAATACCTATATGATCCTGTACAGTGGGTGATGTTCCCACTCTGTATTTCTTATCTTGTCCTTTCAGCTTCTTAAAAAGGCCAGTTCAGGTGGGAGATGCCTGCTTTGCCTTGCCATTTAATAACAGCACTGGAACCTTGCTGCTCTTATTATTCCTAGGTTGGTAGATTGGGGGCCCCAGATAAAGCCTGTGTCTGAGGGAAAAACATTCCTTTTAACAAAGCCCACACTGGAGTGTCAATGTCATGCTTGAACTCAAGTGAATTTCAGTTTCCTTTGAGTTGCCACTTACCTTGTGCTTCCACAATGTGAAAGGCAATATGCATTATTAGCTGAACTTAATATGAATTTTTGTTTAATATATTCACTGATTAAAACCCCCACATATTAACTAGGTGAAACCAGTGAAAATTGCAGTCCTTTTTATGTCTGTGCCAAAGTCTAACCTTCCATTCTTGCGCAGTTTGGGTGGAAGCATGAACAGCTCTAAGTTGATACAAAATGGCATAGAGTACAAAAGTTTGGGAATTTGGGTGTCACAAATATTAAGACTACTTTACTCCTTTCAGTGTTAAAGTAAATTTGCCTGTTTAAAATTCTCACCGTCATACAGTTCTCAGGGCCTGATTCAGTGTGAGATCAAATAATAGTTGGCAATTTTGTGATTTAGCTGGAAATTTCCAGTTTAAGCTGAAGACAAGGAAAGCCAGATTTCATTTTTTTCTTGTAGAACTAAACCTGTATTTTATTTCTTGTTTCTGCTATACTGTTTTTCATTCCTTTTACATTTTGATGCTTTTCTGAAGAGGTGGGGAAAATAGCTGTCTAAAACTCTTCAGTTACGTTACTGAATTTGCCCTATTCTTTCCTGACAAACTATAAGCAGTATATAGCCGCAGTCATTATACTACAGACTCTTCCAAAATGAGAAAAGAATATTTTTTTTAGATAAAGATTATCTCATAAGAAAAAACTTTGATCTTTACTGAATTTATGCATGTATTTTAATTAATTTTTAAATTTGAACTTATTCAAATAATTCATTCACAAATTAAATCATAAATGCATAGTAAAATATTTGCAATATGTTTATCATCAGTTGTGATAAATTTGATATAATATTCCTATGAGATAATAAAAGAAGGCTATAAAATTCAGTCCAGCTACAACAGAAGTCCTTATGCTATGTATAAGTATGAAAAGATGAAGTGAATGCAACTTCCTGTTCACATAGCTCTCGCCATCAGTCTATCAGAGATCTCTTGTCTCCAGACATTTCTGGTTACAGACAACAAGGTAATATTTATGTTTTCTTGTATAGAGAGTTGTAGATAATTAGGACAATAAATCTGTTTGCTCTCGAGGGCATGGAAAGACAAACTTTTATGGATTTACCACCTCAGAAGGTGATTTAAACTATCTGACTGACTTTGCATGAAGCTGATTTGGAATGCTTGCATGATAGCATAGCATAGCATATCGTAGAATAGAATAGTTCAGTTGGAAGGGACCTACAATGATCATTTAGTCCAACTGCTTGACCATTTCTGATGCATTAGTTAGACACAACTAGTAACCATCAGTACTAACAATGATCGAGAGCAGGAACTTCAACCTCATACCTTTTCCTCAGGTAACTTTATTTATGCATTTAGGATGCTAGATCATTAATCTGGGTTTTTCAAACATTATAACCTAATGTGGTGATATCACCTAATGTGGTTAGTAGAATCCTCCAAAAAGTGGCTTTATTTTTAGAAATACACCAGTTGTGGCTGAGAATTCCAGTTAGTGGTTAGTGCTGGGTTGTTTGATGAAAATTTAAAGGTAGCAAATACATACTGGGACTGCTAGAATTGTGCTGTTCCTCTTAATCTTTTATTTTATCAAAGAAGCTTGCTAATAAACCTTAGAAAGTAAAAGTGAGTTATCTCTAAGATTGAAGTATATTTTCTCTGCTTTAATAATGAATTCTGTACCCATGTATATTTCATTATAAAATGGCAGCCTTTTACACTGCTGTTCCTTCTGTAAGGAAGTCAAAACTACTCCCCTGTCCTTATGCAGGGTAGGGGATAATGTGCATAAGCATATTAGAATGGTTTTTCTAAGTTTTTATTTTCAAAACATTAATATTTTCATATCAGCTAAGAAATCTATTCACTTATATGCACATTCTCACCTGCAGATAATGAAAATGGTGGCATAACAGGATAAGCCTCTAAAATATTATCTAGATAAAACCTACTGCCTTTTATTTCCAGAGGGATTTTTAGAATTAGTTATGTCTGATCTGATATGACCTTATATGAAAGAGATTTGATTCAGGTCTTCCATGTCCTACCACACATACCAAATTTCACAAAACTGGTTGAAGCTACCATGACCTATGTAGAACCTACCAAGAAATATCGTGCATCTGCTTGGAATTCTTTACAGTCATTCAGCAAAACATAGTGCCTGAGTCCTGTTGTTTGGTCAGTATTTGTTGCAGAATACTTTGAAATACTTGACAAAGTTGTCAAATAGCCAGATTCTTTGTTCACAAATTCCCATTTAAGTCAATCTATCTAAATCATAGCCAAATATTTTCTACTAACTATATTGACTTTTTACTCCTATTTATTTCTAACTTTAAACCAGGAGGGGGGGGGGGGTGTGGTGTGGTGTGTGTGTTTCCCATAGAAATGTTTATCCTATTCTGCAGTAAATGCTGCTTTTCTGTGAAGAACCATGACAAAGCCATTTTAATGACCTTCTAAAGAAGACCTTCTAATTAAAGTGCAGCTTATAATATCAAATGTTTCTCAGTTGCCTACAGCTTTATTGATCTTCCAAGAATTCTAATAAGTTCAAAACATTCATTCTTCCTTAGCAAGAAGTGTTATTATCTATATGCTGTCAAATGTTCATATTAGTATTTATTATTATATTTTTTAGAAGTTCCAATATTTTTACTGATAGGGGTGTAAAAACTATTGTTCTATAATTTCTGAAAGATTATTGTATTTCCTGTTCATCAGATCTTTGGTTCAGTTATTGCTATTAATTACAGTGTGAATGTTTTCTAGCACATTAACCACTCTGTACTCCTTTCAAACTCCCAACATCTGGTTCAGTTTGTGAGTTTATTCCAGAATCTTCTCTTTTTTTTTTTTTTTCCCCCATGTAATTTACTGCTGTTGGTACTCAATTTTTATTGCTATAAAACAGAAAGTCTTTGGGTTTGTATCTTGCTTTTACATTGTTTTTTTCAAAACTATAAGATGGTATTTACTTTCTCATCAAAGTCCTTGCCTTTCTAAATGATGATCTGAGAATCCAGATTATTTTGAGTTTCCAGAAATATTTTATCATATTTCTCTCTGTTTGTCTCTATGCATTTATGTATTAGTTCTTTGTTTGTTTGGGGGGGGCTTGTGTTTGTTTTGGTTTTTTTACATGTCTTACTATAGTTTATGCTTATTGACTCCAAGAGAGTTTGATTTTTGAAGTCCAAAATTTGATGGATTTCTTTTTGGTTGAATTCAATGAAACGAGATGTTGAAGAATGACTGACTGACTAGTAGCACTTGTGGAGAAAAGGACCTGTGGTTCCTGGTGGACAGTAAGGTCATCATGACTGAGCTGTGCAGCCTTGTAGCAACAAAGGCTAACCGGTGTATTAGATGACATTAACAATATAAAGTCAGGGAGATGAGGGAAAGGATTATTCACTTCTACTTAGTATTCATAAGGCTGCATCTGGAGTTTTGTATCCGGTTTTGGACCCACAGCAATAGATGACAGATATCAACATACTGGAGAGGGTCCAGCAGAGAGGCCACCAAGATGACCAAAGGACTGCAGCACATGACATATGAAGATATACTGAAGTAGCTGGGTTCGATTAGCCTGGGCAAGAGAAAGCTAAGGGACATCTAATCACAGTCTTCCAATGCTTAAAGGTGTGTTATGGAGGAGACAGAGCCAGACACTTTTCAGTGGTGCACAACAAAGGGACAAGAGGCAGCAGTTACTATTTGCAATAAGGGAAATTCCAGTTGGATAGTAGAGAAATAGTTATCCATGTTTTGGGCAGGGGGTTGAATGAGATGATCTCCAGAGGTCTCTTTCAAAGTAAATTATTCTGTGATTCTATGAAATTAGATGGATACGCCTATTATTTTGTGTTTCTGCATTACCTTTCTTTTGAAAATATCAAAGCGTATTACTGCTTAATGAGTAAGACTTCCCAGTGTTTCTGAAACATAGATGTTTTATGGGTAAAGAAACTGAGGCACAGAAATAGTGGTACAACTTTAAATGTTGTTAATGGACTTAATTTGTTCCATTATATTCTTTATATACCCTTAATGTAAAACCACATTTCTTCAATGTGCAGCATTTATACATGCATATATATTTATTCAGTACATAATTGTTATTGCTTTTGAGCCATATCAGGTAAATTCACAATTGTATTCATAAGATGTCTGAGACTTGTATTCGTGTTCAATTTACCATAACTAAGTGCTAAATGTAGAAATACCTCCAGCTTTAGATCCTACAGTCAACACACTGTAGCAACTCTCTAAACTTGCATCAGTCTGATTCTTCTTGAAGACTTTGAAATTGATGTGGCTTACTGAGGAAAATCCCTTCCTGATTCAGGAAAGCCAGAAAGGTTTAAAATGACTATGACATTGTACAAAGTGCTTTGGGCCTCTAGATTTCATGTGATTTAAATGAAAGTAGAAGAATTTTAACAGTACCTGTCATGTCATATTAGATTCTAAAAGTGACTCAAGTAGAGAAGCTTATCTGTTTTCTTTTTAAGTTTAAAAAAAAATGAGGAAAAAAATGTAAAATACCTCACAAATCACCTACAGAGCTATTGAATACCAGAACCTAGAGGCAATATATGAAATAGTAATTAATTTACCTGGTAGCCATCTTGGTAATCATCAACTGAACTGTTTCTCCAATTCCTTAACTTCTTTCTTAATGTGTAGCAAGGAAACACAACATATAGCCTCACCATTGCCTGTTAAAGGAAGATACTAACTTTCCTCCACCTGCTGGCCACATTCTTTTTAATGCAGCCCAGCATGTGATTTGCTTTCTTTGTGATAGGAGCACCACTGGCTGTTTTCAACATGGCAATCACCATAACCCTCAAGGGAGCAAGACTGTTACTCAGCCAGTCAGTTCCCAAACTGTACTCAGGTAGGGGGTTGCTCTATCCCAGCTGCAGGGCTTTGCACTTCTCCTTGCTGAGTGTCACAGTGCTTCTGTTTGCTTAGTCTGCAAGTTTCCAAAGCTCCCTCTGAACTTAATCTCTGTTATACAGTTACTCATCATTCTTAATATCAGGCTTTGACTTAATGTTTGGGGGGGATGTAAAATGGAAATATAAAATCCACATATTATAGGAAAGTCAATAGTCACTTCAGGTGTTGCTACGAAAATACCTTCTCCAAGGTCTGTGGGTGTGCGCACAAGTGTGTGGGTATATGTATGTGCATACACGAATAAACTATGCCCCCTGGAATTACTTGCTCCTATTGCAGTAATGAGGGTTCAACACTGCAGATTAAAAAACTTTTTGGATAATAAGCATCAGAAGGCAAAAGATGTGAAATATCCTTCTGTAGTGAAAGTTCATTCTTAATAAAAAAACAGGAGAAAATATTCCAAGCAAATACATAAACTACTGAGGTAGGTTTGAAAAATATTTCAAATAATTGAGAAGAACTTGAGATAGACAAAAAGAAGCTATTTTTTTAATAAATGTGAATGTAGGAAACTGAAATTCTAAAATTCTAACTCCAGATTTTAGCTTGCTTTCTTTTATACAAAAATGTGGGAAGTTGAAGGGTGGCTAATGGGGAATCTGCTCCAGAGAAGTCATGTATACATGGATAATTTTATTTATATGAACAATCCAATAATATCAGAAAGGCAACATGGCATTTTGTAGTTAAACAAACAATAGTATGATTCTGTGAGCCTCACATTTCTCCATTTGTTTAGGTTTACTATTTTACTGTCTTCAAGTGCTTAAATATCTGTATGTTCTTTCCTCCTATTAACATTTGGTTCATTTTGGCAATTTTGAATGATCAATGCAAAGATGAGTTTTCAAGCATGAACTGTAGAAAATACACAACTACAGAAATGTCTGGAAAACCTTAAAGTTGTGGTGTTGGACAAGCAGACAATATCTAAGCTGTGGGATCCAAAAATCTTTCCAGGCTCTTGGATCTGGCTGCACTCTTTGGCTGCAGTTTGTTCCTTCACTAAGGCTAGACCAAAGTAAGCAATATAAATCTAACTGCCCTTTAGGAATGATACCTGGGCTTAGTTATCCAGGCTGGTAACATTTTAGCCACTTCTACCTGCCTGTAGTGCTATTTGCAAGAACAACTTGTGTTTTTTAAAAAAGACTTCTTCAAATGGAGATACTGGGCTAGAAAGACTAGGAGAGTATTATGGTGGTCTTCAGGATTTTTGAGTCTCTGTGTTCTGATGATACCATGGTATTTCTGGGAAAATTTCTGTGTTCAGATACTGTTCCGTTCTTCTATACTCAAGGATGATGACCAACAACAAGTCCTGATTAACGTGGAAATGGTAACAGTTTTGGATTACATGTTCTGTCCCTGCTCATAAATGTTCTTGGTGTTAGTGTGATGCCACATAAATCTTCCTAAATTTTCATTTGATTTTTTAACAAACTAGGAAATTCCATACATCACAGTAAACAAAACCTATATTTTGATTCATTATTATGCTCTTTAACTACAGAATCGCATATTTTTCCCTTAGGGACTCAATTAATCTAATATGCAGGATGGATAGTGCACTTGGGATAGAGCTACATGAACACTTGCTGTTGCGTCAGAACCAGATTTAAAAGTTCCATCTGTTTGTTCATGTCCTGTGCCACAGTTCAATGCTTCCTCGGTTGCATTTAGGTTTCATTCTATTAATCAGATCATTAAAATAGTAGATCTTAAAGCCACTAAAACCCATGTTTGTGGTGGGGGTTTTTTGTTGGGTTTGTTTGGGGTTTTTTCCTCTTCATTTTATTTTTAATCAGGTCATTACAGTAACCTAAGTGCAGCCACACAGACATTCACACTGGTGCAAGTTAAAGGAGTGTGAGCCAAGGCAGTAGAGTAGGAAGACGCGGCAGAGGGAGGGAGGGAGCAAGGGAAGACATCTTAAATCCACTTTACACATGGATAAAATTTTAAAATATAAAATATCAAATAAGTGGTCCCTAGGAACATTGCATGAAGAATATGTTAGTTTATATCTTTTTTGATCTGTGCTTTTTTATAGTGCTCTCAGTGTGATATCAGATTGCCTCATAAATGTTCATCAGTTTATTTGACACAGTTTACACTATTAAACTTGTCTTGCGGATAAAGAGAAAGGTCACAGAGAGAGACTTCATATTAGATTTCTAACTCTAACCTAACCCTGATAATTATTTTAATAATTTAGTGATTAGTTAGAAGGTGGTAATTTTATTCTAAGACCTGACTGTTAATATTACTTAATTTTATTTATTTTATCTGTTCAAAATGCAGCTCCTGCTGATTTATACAGTTTTTATGAAGGCTGTAATTGAAAGACTTTAGAAACTATTCTTCAGATCTTTAAACTAAATGTTTTAAAATTGCTTAGAATCAAAATATACTATTTCAGTAAAATGAAACAAATGCTTCAGTTAAAAACCTAAAAAATGTGCTTTCCAGACAGACCTGAAACAGTCTTTTCCATTCAAAACCAAACCAAAGCAAGCTAAACCCTCTTTATTTTTCTGCTTGGCACTTCTGCAAATCAGATTCAGGACTCTAAATTATGGTCCCTGGAAAACAAGGAGTGGACATTTAAGTGGACATATGAACTTTTTAAAGTAACATACTCTATGGCGTGAGACTATAGCTTTTTTTCAGAGGCAGAAAGAGGACATCCAGGGCACTCCAGTGTGTCTTTGAATTGCACCAGTTCCTTCTTTTCCTCAAGTTCTTTCTTAGTAAGAACGACCCTTTCAGCTTCTTTAGCTAAAGAATCAAAGGTTTTATGGACACAAACTGCTAATAAAATTGCACCATGTTTCTTTTCTGAGTAGGATCCTTCTAGAGAACATGTAAATCAATCCTGTTGAAGGGAGGAAAGTTGATTCTGTAGTTAAAAACTTTATGACGTTATTGTAAAAAACAAAGATCACATTTTAGATTGTGCAGCAAGTGTAACAATTACTTTTCCTAAGATTATAGGGCTAAATTGTGCAACTTCAGAACTGTCCTGTGATTTTTGACTATGATATTTGCCTACCTATTCTACCTGTATTTATCCTATCTTTATCCTAAAGATAAATATATTTTTTCTATCCTACACTGTGCAGTGTAGACATATACTGAAAGTGTTCTAAAATGGTTTAAACCAGCAAAACCAATGTCATATTTCAACTATTTGCAACCTAATTCTAGCACACTGAATTTGCTAGATATATTTTGAAGAAAAAGAAAAAGGAATATTTTTGATAGATTAATACAGGGTTATCTTATTTAAGAAAAAAAAACCCACAACCTATCTCTTACATAAGAAGAAACTCAAAAATCAAACTTGAATGTTTCCATCTCTGTTAAAAGACTAGTTGATATATCTTAAACTTTTCATAGAGTTATGAAACCTTATGCATCAATATGTATTGAAGAAAATACCTTTCAGTAAGCAGCTTTTATCCATGCCTTTTAATTGTTTGAAGCCTAATCCTACTCTCATTATATCAGTAGGAATGTTTTGGGGTTTTTATTTCAATAGAATCAAGAACCAATACATTTGTTTATGACTAATTATTCTCAATTGGATGTATTTTAGTAAGAAAAGGAAATATGTATGTGACTGCCATGTTGAACCATGCTGGAGGTGGCCAACTTAAAATCAAGTACTCAGCTCTAACTATACCTCTGTATGACACCAAGCTGAGCTAAATCACTATTCCTTGTCTATACTGGGTAGTGAAGTGCATTGCCATATAGAAAACTGATGGAAAATGGCCAAGTTAAAGTCTGATATTAGTATACAACAAAAAATAAAATTGGTACAAAATCTCAGTTTTATGGAACCCAGAATACAAAGTAAATTGTGCAGCATTGTGTTTATGCAACCAGAGGGCTACACAAAAGTTTAGGTCATAAATATGATCCCATGGAATCCATGGTTTGGGAGAACAGTTTGTCTGGAATAATTGTAACTGAAAAGACACTCAAATAATTAAACACACATGTAAATATTTATATTTATGTAACTATATGTAGTTGTATTAAAATATATGTATTTTATAGCTAGCTCAGAATATCATCTCTATTCTGTTTTCCAGAGAAGGCTGCATGCTCTCAGTTGGCTGGACTTATATGAATAATAAAACAAAGTTACCTAAATTTCACTTTAACTTAGTCTTTCTTAATAAACTTTACAGAAAACCTTTTAATATCAACTAAAACATTAAACGTCACAGATTTTCAGTAGCCACACAGTGGTTGGAAAAACAGCAGTAGAGTGAAAGTGAATCTATCATATATATCATGGAAAAATAGACCGAGACGGCAGAAACTGTTTCTTAACAAGCTGACATCTGTTGCGGCAGAATCTCAGTATTTAGGGAGAAGATGATGTGGAATATCACTCATAACAAGCATTTCATCTTTTTGAGCAAAGTTAAGCATAGGGCATAGGAAGAATCCTTTAACTTTTCCACAGAGAGAGGAATAACTTTAAGATACTGGTTTTGAATGAGTTCTCAAACATGCCAAGATTTTTCTTTTAATGGTTACTGTAATCGTATTTGAATGGAATATGCAAATCCCACCCTACACACTTTTTATTTAGATGGCATGGGAGAGGTGAACTTCATTCTTCATATTTTGATGCCTTTTGATGCAGAAAAGTGTTAAAATATTTTGGTGAAATATTGTCATGATAAATGTATATGAAACAGGTTATAATAAAATGATGATTTATTAATAGTTTTCATCTTATTCCATGTTGCTATAATCCAACCAATTATATTTAATGTAACAAGCTAAAATATTTTCTTCCACTTACTACTTTTCATTTTCAATGGAATATATTCTTACGTGTACTGGTATAAAGAATGTAAAGTATTTTTTTCTCTATTGATTACCCAAAACATCATTCAACTGTGGAGGATGGAGTCCTAAAATCTAAATTAAATAGTAGAGAGTGACATAAATCTCATTGAACTGAGAATAATCTTTTTCACCTATTTCCTTTACGGAAAGTTCGGAAGAGGCGTGCTGTAGAAGCATCAGAAACTCTTTTGTTTACTTCAACTGACCAACAAAACTGAACCCAAAGAAAGTAGCAACACTTCTCTGAATGGCCTGTCTCTATTGTGACATGTTAAGGTAAGGGGATTATTGAGCACGATTGGTTGTGGAAGGGCAGGAGGTGATGTTGCAGTCGTGTTAGGTTTCTAATGTTAACTTCAGAATACAAATACCCTTAGAGAGCACTTGCAGCAACAGGCAACTTACCCACATGTCCCCAAGGGGGTGAAACAAGAGAGCTAACTGCAACAGCAACAGCTACTGTCACAAAACTTTGAGTCTGTCCTATTTGCTTCCCTGATTTCTATTTGTTCTGAGGTAATGGAGAAGACCATGAGGACATAAACCTCTGTGTTACCAGGAGCCTTTATGTGGCAGCTTGCTGAACACTGTTACTTAAAAAGTGTTTGCTATTCTAATTAAAACAGTGCTGTTTTTTCAGCATCTGGGAGAGATTCTTCAGCATGGACTGTAAGGGTTGACAGGGAAATGGTTGCTATGGAACTATTTTCTGAGCTAGTATGGCAGAGCAACATTTAGCAGGATTTAATTTGCAGCTCTTCCGTGCCATTTCTTCAGGATGGTTTGACCATAGATTTCACCCGTCTTCCAGAAAGCATAGCTCAGCACTGAAATTAGTGGCTTCCTCAGAAATAGTGCAGGTGTCAACCCTCCCACCTCAACATTTAGCAAGATTTCTAAAAGCAGTGAAGATCAATCTACAAAATTGTTTAATATGTAATCTAGTAGTTATCACATTTATTAGTTGCAATAAATCCTGAGCTTTCTATTTTTTTCCTGAACATGTTAGACTTATTTTTATGAGGGGAAAAAGGTGTTATGTTAATTACAACTATTAACAATCGCTGACTCCAGACTGTAAGTGTGAAATACGCAGACCTTTCATTTCTGCTATATAGGTAGAGAGACCTATACATAAAAAAAAATCTTTTCTATCTTTATCTTCCACTGAAATTAAGTTTGATACTGTGAATTTAGTTTCTTGCTCATTTCAAGGGACTTCCTACATAAATATTTACTTAATCTATAGTTTATTAATATCATTATTTATTAATAATACTGTTAGTTAAATAAAGTATTTGTGTGAGTAAAATATCATTGCATGGCTGTGCTGTTGGAGGACCTGGGAACAAGAAATTGTAGCAAGAAACTAAACTAATGTGACCTATTGCATTAAATAAAAGTAGTATTATTTCAGAATTAAATGCATTAACAATACTGCAAGCCTGGATGTGAAGATATCCCAAGCTGTATTTAAAAATTATTATTTCCTCAATAAACAAACAAAAAAATACATTAATATTCATTACTCGAGAAAGGCTGCTTCGGGGATCATACGAGTCAAAATTTCATTTCAGCCCAGAGCTGCGTGGCAACTTCACTAATAATTCTTTATATTTGACATTTAATGCGCGTCTGAGACTTCTTCTTACCAGCGTGCTGCTGAACATGTTACAAAATGAACTAGATCGCGGTGCCAGCGCCGCGGTCGTCAAGATTCGTGTTTTCCCACCTAATTCTCCGCTTTGGCGGAGGGCAGCTTTGGCTGTCGCCCAGCGCCCAGTGGCCAGGCCGTCTCCCATAGGAGCTTTTGGCTGGAAGTGGGAAGGCGCGAGCATTTTGTCACCGTTAGGTGGCTCGCGAGGAATGCGTTTTGGCGGAGCGAGTCTCGCCGCCCCTCCTCCACCGCGCCTGGCTCTCCGCGCCGGGGACTGCGTCTGCTGCGATGAGGTTTTTTCAAAGCGTGAGTCATTTACGGGAACGAGGAGAAAAAGACCCTCTCTTTGGAGTTCCAGCATAGCCGAGACCTGGGTCTCGCTCTGAGGAAAGTGCTCGCAAACTGCAGTGTAAGGAGAGGTCTCTGTGCCTCGCGTTACTGCCTGCCCCTTTGTTCCTTGTGTCCTTGGCAGAGGCTGAAAGAGCTGGGCCTGTCATACTCGGGCCCTGCTGTGCCACTTAAGGAAATAATAAGCCATTGTCTTCATTAAGCAAGCCTTGTTTTAGCAAACAGAACTCAGATACTAAAAAGGGAACATTTTTAAGGGGGGAGAACTAGAGACAGGGATGCTTTACAAAATCCCCTAGAGAAACTGCTTTGTTGCCACTATTTTATTGCTACTTACTGGGCAGATTCATATTCAAATAGGTTGGGGTTGTGAATCGGTCGTTTGCACATTCTCATGCACCCAGGAAGGCTATGATTATGGCTAATTACAATGACGAATGAAATCCTAGCAAGAGTGCTCAATCAGATTGCTGTTCATGCATGAAGCAACTAAGACTAGCCAATGGAGGTGTGATTTTGGTAATTACAAACAATGGGGCTAAGTTGAAAAAAGCTTAGTAAATCTGCTCGAGACAAAATAAGGTCTAATTAATCACTTTAAGTTCTGAATTCTCCAGATGATCTGCATGCTCTGTTCTCTTTGGCATTCTTTTAATAGACTTAGTCTAAGGAGTAAGAATGCTTCCTTTTTGCGCATACTTTTCACTGGGCAAAATGCAACTGTTTCAACATATTCTGACTTTCCCTTTGTGACAATCGTGTTGCAACCTGTTTTTCAGGCAAGTAGATGGAATGTTAGAAAAATAAACACGCTGTTATTTGCCTTGCTAGCAGTGCCATTATCTACGTTGAGAAAAACGGTGAAGTTTCTTTTGAGTTGTCATAGTATTATCGACCTCATTCCCAAACCTTATTTTATTGAAGTTAATGGGAATTTTGACGTCGCCTCCAAAGACTGCAGATTTTAGATCTGCCTTAAAAGGCAATTGTACTCAGGCTAATGTAAATAAATTACTAAATAATAATACTTTTAAAAAAATTTTTTTCTTACCTTATTTTTGAAAAAAGAAATATTAGCAGCACATATATAAAGTCAAATGAAGTCTAATCTTTTGGCAAGGAAACTTTGAGGGCAGGGCAGTTTTTCACCGATGTATTAGTACTCATTCCAAATTTTATTTTAAAAATTATATTACATGAGCCAATATTTTCATATCAAAAATCCTTAGATTAGTTTGTCCGTAAATAAGCACTATCCTAAAGATAATATTATGCAAGTAACACATAACCTGGCTGCAGTACATTAGGGAACATTTGAGGAACTATTTTTTTCTTGTAGCTTCAGTTGGTGTGAAGGGATCACCTGCATATTTGACTTCAGAGAAACCTTGCTTTGATGTATAACCGTTGAGAGGAGCCGTTTGGTTTTGAACTTTTCATAGCACCACTTGTTTATATTTGATATTAAATAATAATAGTTCTTCACATTAAGGTTTCCAGTATATTTCTGTTCATCCTCAGAAAGCTATCTGTATCTGTCTCCATAGACATGTTTTAAGTATGAAAGTAAAATGTACTCAGAAAACCTATGGAATAAATTCCTTTTATGGTAGTGCCATGTGAAAAAACACAAACCGTGGAGTAAACAGCATTTGGTTCAGACCATTGATGTTTGTATGGATAAGTCTTCACTAGTTTCATTGGGTCTTTTTCTGTCATTTAGACAAGTCAGCAGTTTTTCCAAAGGCCCTTTTTTATTAGAAAGATCTTTTAGTATGCAAAATACATTTTCCTTGCCAAAAATATTGATGAGGTTGGTGCACAGGTTCAGAATTTTACTAGATATATCCAGCTTTGACTGGACAGCTATTTTGTGAGATCTCAGTGTTAGAAATAATGAAGCTTAGATATGAAGTGCTAAAATAACCGTAACAAATTAGTCTAAGGGATCTATTGGTTCTATTAATTGTTTCACATGATCTTTTAGATAACCTTGCCGCTAAAGAGTAAAACTCTTGTCCCTGATTCTTCTGGAATAAATGTCACATTTATACCATTCAACGATGTATTGCCTAAATTGCTGTGCTTCTTTCATTATCAGTTGTCTTAAAACACATGATTTTCATGGCATGGTTTGGCTGTGTGGAGGCCTTGGTGGCAATAAATAGGAACTTTCTGGTATGCCCCTTAACTAATTTGGTAGGGATTCTGTCAAATTATGAACTATGAATGATCCAGTAGTGCACAAACCTCTCATTAAGGATCATGGAATCACTGTTTTCAATGAGGCCCTGACTTGCAGACTTCTCTGGATAAGCCATGCTCCATAGTGCTTCATGAAATGATTGAGCCAACGAAATAACTTCCTGATGCCAAGAGGATAATTTGCCCCTGCTGGCTCCTGCTGCTTTCCCTGGGGAAGTCCTACTGCTCTGCTAAACCTGAGAAACAGTGTTGCTCACTAAACTAACAGTGGATATAGTGTTCTGTTGGTTTGGTCAGCTGAATTGATCAGCAAGGGATCAGGACAATACCAGAGCAAGCAGAAGGACAGAAAGGTAGTGGACATCCAGACATGGAGAGGGGGAAGTAGGACCTCACCTCTTCATCTATGTCAGGCTGCTAGATTGTTTTAGTTGTCTCCTGAAACCATGTCCTATGTAAGCATTGATTGTATTTAGTACCTTTACTTCTGTTCACTCCATTAACAAAATTGTTCCAGGAGTGTCCTTCAAAAGTTTTTTACCGCCTTTGATTTCATCTTATGTTCTAAAATACCTATGCGTTTGTATGGAAAGCCTTTGTGTAATCTTTTTC
Source organism: Gorsachius magnificus (assembly GCA_034008185.1). Classification (NCBI taxonomy): domain Eukaryota; kingdom Metazoa; phylum Chordata; class Aves; order Pelecaniformes; family Ardeidae; genus Gorsachius; species Gorsachius magnificus. The sequence goes on along the minus strand of CM067083.1, from coordinate 50,282,438 downwards.
TTTGATTTTCCAGTAGTCCAGAGAATTAAAGCCATCTAGGTCATATGTCAAACACTTACATATCCTAAAATTAATTAGGTAATTAATTCATAGCTTGGTCACATGCACTATACATAATCTAACAAGAAACAGAAGTAGTCATTTTGCTTAGCTGTTTCCTATTTGACATAATAGAAATGAGAAACTAACTTGAATATGGTCATGTGTTTAACTTGAAAATCTTATGAAAAATTCTGCAGATGATGCACATACAGTAATCTCATCTGTGGATTTACTCACTGGTGAAACTGGTTACTTTTGTCCCTGCTCCTGCGCATCTTCAAATTGCTTTGATAAAAATACAGGCGTAGGAGTAAGAGGAATATTTCAACCTTTTATCACCAAGAAAGGAGTCTCTGTCCTTCACTGATGTGAAAACCAAGATAGGAAACAATAATTTCTACATCAAAGAAGTCCAACAATGCCTAGGTCATTGAGGCAGGTAGGAATAAGGGGTTTCTGCTGTTAGATAGCCATAGCGCCTTATCTGCTCTATTCCAATGGATTAAAATATCTTTCAGCCTTGCTAGACTGTGAAAATTATATTAAAAACATATATGAAAAAATTTTTTAATTTATTTGGTTTAATTTTTAGAAGTTCATTACAATTTTTTGAAGATATCATTAGTTGTAATTTTAGTCCTAAAGGAATGTTATAATTGGAGAGAGAATAAAATTAAGACTAGTGTATTTGCATTACTAGTCTATAAAATAGAATTTATTTAAAATATGAAACATTTATAGAATACAAAGTGGCATGGTGCAATATAAAGGTTTAATTTGCATTCATTATTGGATGACCTACATATTGCCTATAAAACCTTTATTTTCCCAGTGTAATGTTTTTTCATTGTAACAGTATGGAGCTGTAGTAGGGCAACCTAAATAGCTCTTTATCTTATCAAGAACTGAATGTAACAAATAGGCTTATGTAAGAAGTTATTTGAAGTAAGCAGAAAGAAAACCTGAGTTTATTTCTGTCAACAGTGTATCACAGAATGTTGTAGATTTCAGCTTGTTGTCTCCCTGCATTTGGTTATATAACCTCCACGAAATCTAAGAGTAGTTTAGAGAGCTTCTCTGGAAGCTTTACAGTGACTTCTTGTATTCTTAATTGGGGTATTGTAATGTAAAAGTGAAGCATAAACGTCTATATGAAGTTACTTCAGATATAAACGAGATCCATGCCCAGAAAAAAACCCTACAGTTGCTTTATCTATGCACTCTGACTTAGTTAATCTATTCTGCTTGTCAGAAACTTTTGGGATATAGGAAACTCAGCTGCTCTAACAGCATCCCTGGCAATTTATTCCCACAAGCATCAGGTCGGATATTTTGGTTTTGGAACAGGAGGCACTTAATTGACAAAGTATCCTGGAAAACGTAGAACAGTATCCTATGCTCTATGGTGGCAGAATTACTTATGAATCAAGGAGCTGTATTAGTTTGCTATCTACACTAGTCCTGCCTATCTCAATGACACTTAGGGTAAGAGGAATTAGGGACTTTCTTATCTGTGTAGGTTAGTGTGTATTATTCATATTTTATGTAATGCAGCATATGGAAGATATTCTACAGGTAATGAATAAAATTGATCATTACATCCTTGATGTTGCCAACCATATCCTTCATAATTATTTTCTCACTATTACAGTAATATTATTTTTACTCTTCATTTCAGTCTAATTGAGGTACCAATGCCACTTTTTTTTTTTTTTTTTTTTTTTTTTTGCTTTGTAATTGTTTCCTTTTTCTTGAGGTATTTGGAAGCCTTAGTGAGAGTCATAGAAATACAAAGTTGGAAGGTGTTACTACCGCAGAGAGATACCATAAATAAGAAAAGTTAGACACACTTGTCTGCTGGAGTGCTAACAGTGCGTTGAAACTTAATACCAAAAAGTTATGTATATAGAGAGTAATAGTAAAAGTTACTCATAGTAATATTAACCTGATCGTTAGGGATTTTTTTTCTCAGAGTTTTAAGTGGGAGATAGTGCTTCACTTACATAAAACAGAAGGTAAGTTCTGACAATGCTAGTTGACTGTAAGATTGCTATGGGATACTGATATGATGCAACTCTGATGCAATTTTGCAATGCATTAGTGCATTTACAAGAGACAGGAGATACAGCATTGTGCAGTGCATTTACAAGACCTCATTTGGAATATTCTGTAGTTGCAGTCACCTGTGTTCAAGAAAGATTAACTTAAACAGGTGTAGAGAACTCCCAGGATGACTAGGAGAATGAAGTGTCAGTTTGACAGAGAGATATTTGAAGAGATTGGCATATTTAACTGAGCCAAACAAAACTTGAGAAGGAAATATGGCTACTTGGAATAAATATATGGTTATAAATTGTGACTAGAAATTCAGTCAGGAGTGAAAATCTGGAATAATCTTCCAAACTGCATGGAAGCAGCCAATCAAAAGGCTTACGGAAAGGTTATATGTTGAAATTGTGAATTCTGGAGATAATAAATTCCTATAGATAATAAAATAAATTAGTTCATGTATGGCTCCATAAGTATGGTTATCTCAAAGGGTTTTGAAAATAAAAGGATTACTTCTTATTTGCACTGTATTTATTCAATACTTCCAGGTTTCTTTCTGTTGCCAGTAGGAGTGCAAAACAAAATCCTGTTTTACTAGAAGTATATAATGTTTCTCTTGGTTTATTTATTCAATTGTTTGTTTATTTGCTTTGAAGCACTCAGCATTTCTATAGTTAACAACAGGTTATCAGGACAATTATTGTCCAGAAGTTTGACCTATGCTTGTCTCACAAAAAATATTACTTGTAGCTGTGAGTGGATTCTGGCATCATGAAGCAAGCTAAAACAAGAGAGATACTTGGAAGTAATGTCAATAGTTTCTTTCTGCAGATTTACTGAGAATGAGAATTTTTTGTATAATTTCCAGCTTTACTCAGTGATCTGGAAGATGTGTCAAAAGTCTTTTACTCCAGCTACATTTGCAGATTTACAGGGTCTTTAGAAATATTCTTGAAACAAATTTAAGTCATGATAAAATGTTGGTTGCAGAGAAAGGTCATATGATGTTTCATAATTGCACAACAGTCATGGGAAGTATTCAGTACTTACTGCATCTAAACTTCCATTCATTTTTTTTTTGGCGACAATATACTGACATTATAAATTACAATTTCCAGAAGATTCCAGGACTGACATACGTCAGTAACAATTTATTGGTATAAAAAGTATTGCACTTGATAGCAAGCTCAGACTCATTAATTATAGCCTAAATTAAAAAAAAATCTAATCTTCCCTACAATTTTGTTTTAGAAAATATTTATCAACTAGCCAAAGTAAAAATGGGAGAAGTTATGTTTTACTGCAGAGGTGAGAGCCACAAAATGGAATGTCACTTATTATTATTTATTTTATTTTGGAATTATGAACATTTTTTAAATAGCAGCCTAAAAATTTGAGTTATGACAGGAACAAGGTAGGAAAACTAAGTTCCCAAATACTTTGTCAAGTGATTATTTGATAATCTTTTTAATATTAAAACTTGATATGGGCTCATTAATTTGTCATAAAATGTATGTTAGAATGCCATAAACAATTCATTTTAGTGTACCAAATGTTTGGAACAGCTAAATCTGTATCCTTTTGCTAAAAAAGACTTTGTTTATCCTGTATATAGTAACTTTGCAAGAAACTATTTGAAAGTGTTAATGACATACACAGTGGGGGTTTTTATAGGAAACATTGTTGCAATCTTCAGGCAAAGAAAAGATTGAAGTATTTGCTTGTTTGTAATTAGATACAATCTTTGGTCAACTGATCTGTTTAGAACTTCATGTATAGTGTCTGTAGGTTTCTGCATTATGACTATGGAACAACAGTATTCCCTTCAGAAGAGTTTAAAAGAGGGGAAGAAAGAGGGAAAGGCAAATAACTGATTTCTTGCTCTTGACAGAGTACCCAACAGGAATTGATATGAACCGGTTGCTGGGTAACCTACAACTGCTCCAGTAAGAATATCTTATGGCAAGCATTCCTCTGCGCACTGATACTTAGGACCATGTCAGGAATTAGAAGAAATGCAATCTAAACACAAGTACTGAAAAAAATACCTTATTTTTGCTGGAAGTTTTACAGGACATATTTATGACTCCTTGGATTTTATTATTATTTTTCTATTAATACAGTTTAATTGAACTAAAGTAAGACATATGTGTCACTGAGTTGTGCCAAATCAGGTGCCAGAAACAATACTGCCAGGTAAAAGCACACAGGCATGGCTTAATTAAACTCTTTATGATAGTTTTAAAATACTTCTAGTTATTAGCTAGAACTGTCATAATTTTTTTTTTTTCTATCAAATTCTAAAAAACATCCATAGAATTAACTATTTAAATGGAAACTGGTCTTGTTGACTGGTGAGTGAGAAGAGGAAAACAGGCCTATACTAAGAAAATACTTTTGCATTTCACTTTTAAAATAGTAATTTTTCAGAAGTAGCTATCAGTTTCTTCAATACAAAACACTTCCCATGCAACTTGGAAAAACTCTGTAGTACAAGGCTGATAGTCTATTCAGACATCAAACTAATAGATTAAGACATATTTGCATAATAATAATAATAATGGTCATATCATAAAGAATAATACAATTCTAAGAGAAGGCTTAAATAGAGACACCTCAAAATCATGTGTATAGAGTTCATTTTTTAATGTCTGTGTAATTAATTTTAAAATGTGTGTTGTTTAATGAAAACCCAGGAGGCCAGAATGCTTTTAATGAGAATTAAAACAGTCAAGGAATACATATCTGACAGGAGAAAGGATTTCAAAGACTACTGGGCAGCAGAAATGGGTAGTTGGAGGAAGCCAGCACTGCCTACTATTCATAACACACAAACTGATTTATTTCCTTTAAAAAGTTATAAAGTAGCAATGCGAAAAAACCTCTTGAAATGAGAATATGCATTTTAGGGATGCTTCTAATGCCTTTCTGTGATAAATATAGCTGTGTAAAACAAGACATTTCATATAGCAGTGAGTGAACACATAATGAATACCATGTAATAGTTCAATACCAAGTGAGAGATTTTAGTGGCATAGCTAAATTTTTCCCTTAAGCGATGTCGCATTGTTTTTTAAAAGTCTTCTTATTCTTACAAAAATAACCTTTATTTATCTTCAAGTAGGGGTATTCTTAATGCTTAAAATAATTGCCAAACATACTTCTACCTCTGAAATACTTCTGGAAAGCTTTCTTCTGGAAATGAAAAAAACCCCATGTATCAAGTATTTGCTGTTAATGAATTTTGCAGTCAATTCAGTTTTCTGGTATCATTAATTTCTCCATTAATTTGTCCATCATTTCTTCTCCAGTAATTTTCCTTCATTTTACAATTAGTTTCTGTGCATGGTAATGAAGTGATGCTTGTGTCTTCTGTTAGGGAGGGAGGTAAGTTTCCTTGGTAGTCTGTTTCTACATTCACTTTTTGGTATATTATATCTTTAAAGTTCCTTTGACATGTAAATAGATGTCATTTGCCTAGTTGCAGGAGTAGTACCTGTTTTATTTCTACTACTAAATTACATGGAGAAAGAATTGACCTTCTCTTTAATTTTTCATATTCAGCTCATATATTTGACTGACAATTATACATGTCACTTCAAACTGAATTTCAGGCCTGTTACTGAAGTTGATAAAAAGCTTCCCATTCATTTTAATAAGCACAATCCCAGCCCTGAATGAGCACAAAAAAGATTACACTTGATTTCAGTGAATATTAAAACTGTAGATTCATTGTTGTTAACCAAAGTAGATTTCAAATTGGATTGATCATATTCTCTTTTCAATTCAGAGCCCAAGAAAATTTTATATCTTATTATTCATAAGAACAAGACAGTATCATACTCATCCAAAGGTCTGTTTGTCTAATTTCTAACAGTGCTTGGGATGGCACAGTTAGGAAAAGTATCATCAACCAGTAAATATTTCTTCTATATTCCCTGCTATGTCCTCCCAGTTTCCAACTATCAGTGACTTGAAATGCTGAATTCAAATTTTTGCATCTAAGAAGACCTTTCCTAAACCTTTTAATGAATTTATTGATTGATTTCCACAATATGCTTTGTCAATAAACTCTGCAATTTAATTACGCATTGTATGAAAAAATGCTTTCTTTGATTTTAAATTCATGCCTGATTGTTTTTTTTTTTTCTTGTATTATGAAAAGAAGTTGAAGTATTGTTAGTGATTCACTCCACCTATACACTTCATGATTTCTGATGTATCCTGCTCAGTCATCACTTCTTCTAAACAGAACAGTTCTAACCTACTTAGGTCTTTCCACTATGAAAAAATATTCTGTACCTCTGATAATCCATGCTGCTGTTTTCTTTATCTTCTCAACTTCTTTTACATGCTTTTTAAAGTCATATGACTGCAAAATTTTGCAGCAACCAAGCATCATGGATTTACCATTTGACATAATGAAGTTTTATGACCAGTACATAATGTTTAATAGTAATTGCAACCATTTTATTTGCCTTTCTGACTGTCACCAAACACTGTGCCTACATTTTCAGGTAACTGTCTGCAGGGGATTAAAGATCTCTTTCCTGAGTGGTACACTGGTATGATTAGGATTGTTTGATTGTTTTCACTCATATGTATTACTCCACATTTACTGATAATGAATTTCATCTATCATGCTATCACCCTTTTCTAGTTAATTTTTAAATACAATGAACAGCATGGGCCAGCACATATCCCTTTGGAATCTTACCAGTAACTTCTCCATATTTTGGAAACTGCCTGCTCAGTTCTATCCCTCATTACTATGCTTCAACAAGTTACTAATTTGTTAAAGGATTTTCCTGGTTACCTTATGACTGTTTATTTTCCATAAGGATCTTGAGGTGGACTTGGGGCTCTATGCACATCTGCAACTTCAGACACCTAACTTAGCCAAATATCCTTTGTAGGCATCTTCTGTAGACAATGGAGAAAGAGGAAAATTTCCTGAGGACAAATTCAAGCTATCACCACCTTAACAAACAATATGATCCAATAGAAACAGGCCTGTAATACTGTAGTGATAACTCCACATCCATACTGTACATGTTACGGGAGATTTAGAGTAGCTATGATTTTGTGGACTGAATAGCCATCAGCAGTTGGAATAGACTAAGTATGCTCTTGGAGCACATCTTTTCATTTAGCTTTATCTGATTCAAGCACTCCAAGATCACTTTATGACATAAAAGAGGATGACCAGGAGATTTGCTTCAAAACCATGCTTCTCCTCCTAACTAATACACTAACATAGACCTTTCTCACACAGAATAAGCTAGACTCCTATCCAGAATCACCCCCAGAAAGAACCTCTGTTTCTCTTCACTATCTACAGTGAACATTACAGTAGGGTCTCACAAGTATGAATATACCATTTTATTGAAGGTTTCCAGAAATACCGATATAAAGACAGAATCATCCTTGTTCACATACTTGATGGCAGTTGTATGGCTTGGCTGTTATATGGCTTTTGAGATTTATTTGAATCCTTCCAAATAAATCATATTTATATATGTATCCATTAATTTTATGATCCGTTTTACCAGTTCCAGTGCTGTCACATCCGTCATGTTCTGTTCTGCCACTACCAGTATCTACTTAAGTGATAGGATGCAGTAGGTGATGATCACAGTAGGTGATGCAGAAATTTTATAATTGTTTTCCTTTAAGATGAATTGTTATGAGTAGCTTTGATACAAATAAATTATTATTAAATGTACCACTTAAATCTATAGAGCTTCCAGTATATCTTCTTACAGTTAACATTTATTTCATTGTATTTGCTTCCTTTAACATGTAACAGCAGCCCTCCAACAGCAGGACTCAGTTATAATTTGTACCTTGATAATACCTCTCACTGATTTTCTTCCTTCCACAACATTTCCAAGGAATCTATTTTTCAGTCTCCCACTCATCCCACCCATTATTTTGCAAAGATGTAAGTATCAAGCAGAAATAAAGATTTCCAAGTTCAGTATTTATAATCTCTAGTGCTTCTGAAGAGCTTCCCCTAGCAAAATCAAAAAATAAACAAACAAACCAGACCAAACCAAACCAAAATGCTTTTCTATGTTTCTATTCTGCTTTATTCCTTTGAGTAAGAATGGTTGCTTAATGTATAGGAGCTTCATGAGGTTGTGAATAACTTTTGTGCCTCCAAATCCATCCTCTATATTGTTCAAAGTTCTGAAGTAATTTTATCTCTGTTTTTTTATGATTTCAAACATGCCTTTACATACAATGGAATGTATGATCTCATGGGGAAAAAAAAAAAAAAGCAAGTGTGGTATCTTCAGCTTAAATATTGGGACTTGCAACATAATGATGAAACAGATACTGTATTTCCTTGCATGTAGAAGTAGCAAGCCTTCAATGCTTACAAAAAGATTTAAGTAAATAGAGTATCATTGTCTGGCATTTTTGGTTGGAACACGATTTTTATTCTGGCATTACATAACCACTACAAGGAGATTTGGCAATTAGAAACTAATGAAAAAAGACAGTATTCTAGATGTGGTCTCTAAAGTATAGAATAGAGGGGAGGAATTACTTTTTTGACCTGCTGGCTACACTATGTTCTTTGTCACTCAACTCTCTGTCCTACTGCATGTTGGGCCCACATTTTCCCCGAGTCTTCTTTTTGCTGCTAACATGCTTGTTCAAGTCCTTGTTACCCCTCAAATTTCTCACTAGTTTCAACTCCTGTTGAGCTTTGGTTTTCCTAACTGCAATTCTGCAAGCTATATTCATCATGGGTAGTCATCATGGGTCTCTATTAATAGGTAGTCCATCTTTACTTCCATCTACTGTATACTTTCTTTTGATACTTGAGCTCAGACAGGAATTTTGCATTCATCTATGCTGTCCTTCTGCCATGCTTGCTTGACTTTAAAGAGGTTGACATCCTTTGAAGGTGTCCTCCAGCTCTTTTGGCCCCCTTTGTCCTGCAGGACATTTTTCCATTCTGCTGTATTCTTACTAAAATTTTTGATCCATCTGTGATGGCACACAGATTTTTTAAAGTACATTGGCACATCTCATCAGAAAGAATATGTCATCAATGTAAACTGTCAGCTTGTGCAGGATAAATGTATTGTAGGCAAAATTATAGTTTTCTAATCTCTAAATTAAATATGTTTTAGGGTATGTGCATTTTGAGTTTGTATTTCTGAGAAAGACCTGAAACATGCCAATAGTAAAACTACAAATCTGTAACCTTGTATTATTCTCAGCTGCTGCATTAAGCAATAAAAAAGTGATTTATTAGTTCTTAACCTAGATCTCATAGATATCTTCCCTGCAGTAGTGAATGCAGACCATTTTTTACTATCTAGATCATATTTGGCAGAGAAAAACTCTCCAATAATATTTTAAAGTCAAATAAACTGATGAATTCTTTTGTGGTCTGTGATCAAAAAACCATGGATGGCTATTTTCTTTCTTATAGTTGCATATTGATTTTGAATAAGACACAAAGCTATCTAGGCTGAAGTACCTTTTTATTGAAAATGTATATTTGACTTGCTTAAATTTCACTGCTTAAATCAGTATCTATCTAATAAACTGATGGGACTTTTATTTTCAGATTACTTTCTATTTAAAAGTTCATTTTAAGATGTTTGGAGTTTGTGTTTATGTTTATTATATCAAATATTAAACGTAACCTTGACTGTAAAGTATTGGAAAGCACCAACAATGCCAATATAATTTTGCTTATTTTCTTTGAGAGATCAAACTACAGCAATAAACAACAGTGGCATGGAACTTTATGGCTCAAAATAAAAGAAACAAAAGCTATTAAGGGGACCTGCAGGGAGGGTGGACTAGATGACCTCTAGGGGTCCCTTCCAACCCAAACCAGTCTATGATTCTATGATACAAGGTGAGAAGTGGTATGGCAATGCATATTGTGTTAAATTTCTTCATTCCAGTTTTTCAGTCTTTGAGAAAGCTGATGTGATTTGAATGGAGAAAGTAAAAGTAGATGAGGTGAACATTTAGAGAGGAGAGAAGATTGGAAAAGTTGTACAGAAAAGAGCAGTGAGAGTAAAAATAGATTAGCAGAAATTGAGAAAAGGGGTTTGTAAAAAATGGGAGATTTAAAACTGCATTTTAAAAAGCAATGAAAAAAAAGAAAGAGCATGAGGAAATAGATTCCCAGCCAAAGCCCTCCCAGGAGAAAGGGACTGAGGATGAAGGTCATTTGAGGTTTTCTAGATACAGGTATAGGGATGACTTCGGTTCTTGTCTTGGTCTTGTAAATCTTTTATTCTAGTACTTAAGTGGAATAGGCATAAGTTTAATACAGAGAAATGGAAGAAATAAGATAAACTTTTACTAAATGAGTTATTCCACTCAAGAATTCACTGGTTTTCTCTTGGCCAATGTAAATGCGTATATGCTAGTTATATTCTGATCACTATATCATGTTATTCGTAACATTAGAATGTTCAATGAAAGAAACTCCATTGAAGTGCTCATATTAAATCACATTAAATTTCTCAAATAAATTGTAAAAATATTTGTTTGAAGCTGCAGAAAGTATTTATGGAAAGCTAATGATACTGGTTTTATTTTTGAAGTAATCTTTGAAATTGTCGTGAAGTAGTAAAGATACATATATTTACATAAGGCTAGTAACTAGTGAGAAAATTGCCTACTCATCTGAGACATTATCTTTGCCAAAGGAAGAGGGCTTACTTTTACATACATATATATGTATGTGGATAGTAAATATGTGTGTGTGTGCGCATATGTAGAAATATAAATATATTTCGTTTAATCATTTTCCAATTTAGTATCTAGGCTATGTATTTTTGCTGTCTCAAAACTTCTTTCATATACAGTAGAAATACCTCCTGACAGCATCAAAATAAACGTCTACTCTGAGAAGTGTTTATATAAAAATGTCAACTGCTTATGTCAACTGCTTATTCAGTAGATCTATTTCTATTGTGGCATTTGAGTCATATCTGACAGTAGTGACAAAAATATTTTTAATTTGGTTACCTAGCTTTGGTTACAGCAACAGGGACCCCACAAAGACAAAAAGTTTGAGTAAATTCAGTCAGCATATGTATTGAAAAGTCTGTATTATTGGGAGCTAGTGATTGATGAGGTATGAAAACTGATGAAATTCAGACCTCAGATCACATTTTTTCTTCTGGTAAACTTTATAATCTAGATAAATAATTACCCAAGAAGAATGTGATATTTTTGAGAATACTTTCATGTAAATTTTAAAATTATTTTTTATTTCTTTAACTTCTGCTTTCTGAATATCATCTCCAATCTGGATTAAAGTTTCCAGTTTATGGGAGAAGATGGAACACATTTCCATATCAGAACTAATATAGCAAAGGTCATCAACAACTGAGCATCATTAGCCAAATGGTGTTTTTCAGTAACAGTTGCAATATTTTGTTGAGGTTCACAGGATGGACCATAAACTTTGAACATTCTCTGAAAGCAGCCTCACTTGGACTCAGTGAACATGAAGAATCCTGGCATGAAAATAACAGGAAGTATCTGGTCCTTCTTTTCAAGAAAGTGGGTGCTCTGTCAGGTCAGGGAGAGGCAGAAGCTTAAGCTGTATGAGTGTAGGGCACCAGTGAGAGGGGCTGTTTCACAGATTTTGCAGGTGCCGAGGACTGTACTGCTTGAGGTCTGCTATAATCTGACTATTCCATTCTTTTTGTACACAGCCTTACTGTACCTGGCTTTCACAATAGATGTAAAATGGTGTTAGAGGTCCTTTGCACATGCAGTTTATTGGAGCTAGTCTTCTGTGTGACTGGAAAAGTGAATAGCGGCCATAAAAATTCAGAAACTGTGCCCCATATGATATTCTTGAAGGACAGATTTGATTCCACTGAAATTTCATTCCATTATGCAGGACCTTTGACACTGCCAGGATTTTCTGATGGCTCTTGGAGGGCATTTTATAGTTAAAACTTTATGATGTCATGTTTTAAAAGGGTCTTTCAGTGGGAAAGAAACAATTTGCATATGGATATTTCTTGTTTTGCCTTGTCCTTGTGCAGACTTCATTAAAAAGTAATGCTCATAACGTTCTTTGATAAAGACCATATATTTTTTCCTACATTGACTGGATGAATGATGAGTAGATGGATTTTGGGGAGGTTGTACTCAAGATACTCAAGATAGGACTGGTTTTGACCTTTACAGGGGTGAAATGCTGTTTCCAGTGTACGAACAGCTGGATGTTAGAATCCTGTAAGTTAGAAGATCAGACCAAAGGTTTAAACTTATAAATATCTTGAATAATCCAGTTGTCAGAGCACTGATCATCCATAACTTAAATTCAAGAAGTTTATCACCTTTGGTGTGCGAAAAGGTTTCAAATAGATTATTTAAGAGCATGATAACTTTCTAGATAGGAATACTGAGGAAGAGCTCTACAAAGAAACAATTTCTAAACCTGTCAGTAAACCTACTAATTGGCTCAAAATTATGTGGAAACATTTTTGAAATAATACAATAATAAAAAGTAATGCTATCATATGAGTTAGGAGCCGCAGTTTACTAATTATCAGCAATCCAGTATATATTAAACAAGTCTTTTAAATACAAAGATGAGTTCGTACGTGTTTTTTCCAAAGTGGTTATTGTATACTCTGTAATTTTATATTCTCTTTGTTGTAGAGTTTTCCCCTCTAACTATCTGTAAAAATAATCTTATAACCTAAAAAGGGTTCTTTGATGACAATATAATGAAGTGTTTCACTAACAGGATCCTACAGATGCTATGTTTACAGAAGCACTGTATGACCCCAAAAGCAGGACCAGAAGGAAGATATTTAAAACATAGGTCAAAAAGTTAACTGAGTTTTCAACTAAGCATAAAGTTTGACCAGAGAAAGAGGTTTCACATAGAACCCATAAAGAAGAGCAACCTGTTAATGTGTCCCATTTTTTTCAGTCTGCTTCATATTTGATCAGCCTAATTGAATGTGATATTGTGGTGTCAATAACATTTTATTCCCTTATGTAAAGATTTAAGCATATATTTGAAGTGTAGCTTTTGATTATTCAGATTTACAGAAGGTATTTCAAAAGAAAATCGGCAGAAGTTTTCTAAAAAAATGAATCTTGCATGAAAAAATGCCAGTTTTACTCAAAAGTACTTTATGTCATACCACTGTCAAAATGAAGTTTTGAATTACGTCAAATTCCCTCTATAAATCTATCCCATTTCCTGGTAAGCCACTGAGAAGGCCAATATTCCAGCTTCCCCATCTCTACCACACCTATGTCATGTGCACTCTGTTACAAAATCTTCAAAGACAATTGAAACAGTACGACTATATTAATTGCTCCGGGAGTAGGTACGTGGAAGTCCACAGTTACTTGTTGGCAATATTGTTTTTGTTGGGAATGTTAGTTTTAGTTAGCAACTAGAAACAATTGTTGTTGTTAAAGTAAAACAACATTCTTACAGGTGAATGTCAGTATTTCCCACAAATTGGAAACACACACAATTCTGAGGAAATGTGTCTTAATTCCATCGAAGTTCCCATTTCAGTCTCCCCGAACTCCTCAAACCAGGATCCTTCTCCAACCAATGCATATTCCCTCAAATCCCCTCCCATTAGTTTTGTCAAACATTATTCTATTCTGAAGCCTCATATAAGACATGCTAGGAAACACCTGATGAAACTTGAAACAACTTCTATGTTTCTTACCTTTGGTAATTGAAAAATTGGTAGCAGAGTTGAATTGGTGGCAGCAACTGCCCAGTGTTTACAGAAGGTTTTAGTGAAGTTTGTGTGGTTCATTTCATTCCCTAACGGGCAATGAGTTCCATGCTTTCTTTTGCTCTTTGTGAGAGAAAAGATTATAGCACTTGAACTTTCATCTCAAGTGAAGAAATTATTTTAAGGATCTACCATTGCTCTACTTCTCCTGGATCTATCTATTTGCATTTTAAGGGTAGTGTGATTGCCTGTTCATACATTGTTCAGGATTTTTCATCATGCAGTTAGAGTTCATTTATAGTGGATCAAAACATTAATGCATTTAAATAAAGGGCAGATGCCCCCCGAACACTTTTTCACCTCTGAAGTATGTTTGGTGATAACAAAGAGTGTAGGAAATGTATCTGATATATCCTTTAGTAAATGCAATTGACTAATTTCAGTATTACAAAGCATGATATTAATTTGTGTTTATAACAATTTTTTTTATTATTATCCAAACAACTAAAAACAGGGACTAAGTTATTTTAAGCAAACAACTTCATTTTAAATTAGTCTATTTCTGTTTGGAATAGAACAGAGCTGCACTGTAATGCGATCAAGCACAATAAAAGCTGCTCTATGTTTTATAGAAGGCAGAACTTTCCAATCCAGGTATATTTGCCATTATTTCCTAAAAGTAGAAGGGAAGTTTCAGAGTTAAAGTTTAAAACTTTTGGTTAGATTTTACAACTGAAACTTCACTTATATTTAAGAGTATTCTAGCTATGTGTTTCACTGAATTCATCTCTGCTTCTGTCTGTCTTGAGGTCTACTTATTTGAAATCCTTGAGAGTGATGTGGTATTTTTTGGCACTGAGCTCCATAGAGACTAATTATGAATCAGATGCATGTATCCTGTACCAAGGACCTTCTGGTGTATGTATCAGATCCACAGCCTTTGGCTTCCAATTTCCTTGCTTAATTTGGCCAGACGGTCATATATAATATTAGAGGATTGAGAGATAACTTTTGTCTTCTCACTAGGTAAGAGAAGAAATAAAGCCAAATAATCTTCTAAAAAGAAGTTAAAAGTTAAATTGTGAACTTTTATAAAGATTTTTATAGTAAAAATATCTTCATTTAGAAAATTCTTATTTTCACTAGCAATTAATCATTATGTATAGTATATTTTATAATTACTTTGTTACAAAACTTATGCAAAGAAAAACCCAAACTGAAAGAAATGTTTGATGTTTTGCCAATTTTATAAGCAGGCATGCTGAAGAACTCATTTTAAGTCTTTCTGGAGAATGGGTTCATGTGAAATAATCTCAACCCCTGGAAGTATTCTTTAGTTAAAATGATAAAACTGAAATTTTATGAGCAGTGGAAATGATGGCATTTCAGTAGGTAGAAAGGGTGGCTGATGAAAGAGATGAGAGATAAAGAGGTATGGAGAGACAACAGTTTTCATTTAAAAAAATAAAAGAATTTTAATTCATTTATAGCTGGCCAGCTTTAAAGAATATTGCTAGATCTCATTGAAAAAAAGTTTTGGAAAAGAAGTCAACACAATTTGTCTCAAAACAGTCTCATAGAACTAGATTTCATTCACTTTGTGAATAACTAAATTGTTTCATTCTTCCTACTACTATTAAACAGTACCTAGGAGTGCTATCACAAAAAAAAAAAATTTTTTTCTTTGGAAAACACTGTGATTAGAAGTTGATTTTTTTCTTCATTCTCCTCTTTTCTCCTACTTCAAACCTTCCAACAATTCTTCAGTCCTGTATCAGTTAAGACAATCAATATCTAATGGCAGTGTTAATACCTGTTACATATTAGGTATTTGATACAGAGTAACACTTCTTTTTTTTTTCAGCTCAGCTATTGAAAATAGAAATAAAATTATGCCACCTATCTGTGCATTAAAATTACTGTGTTTGCCTCTAATGCTGCATTCCTGCACATTTAAGAGGTGTTTAAAATACTGACTTCAGTACAGGAATTTGTGTCCTTTCCCAAAAGCCCTTTGTTTAATAGAAGATCAACAGACTAATGTTTTAAAATCTCTTTGCTCTTCACATTTGTTAAAATTCCTTTATGCTGCAAACTGCTTTTAGCACTGAGTGCAATAGAATTTACATTCAGTTTCTATTAACTCAGGATTGTATCATTACTGTTGAAAATGAAAATGAGTGAAGAACTGTATAACCCATAAACACTGGAACAGGCTTCCTGGAGGGGTGGTCGATGCCCCAAGCCTGTGTTTAAGAGGCATCTGGACAATGCCCTTAATAATGTGCTTTAGCTTTTGGTCAGCCCTGAATTGGTCAGCCAGTTGGACTAGATGGTCATTGTAGGTCCCTTCCAACTGAAATCTTTTCTCCTCTTCTCTTCTCTTCTCTTCTCTTCTCTTCTCTTCTCTTCTCTTCTCTTCTCTTCTCTTCTCTTCTTCTCTTCTCTCTCTCTCTTCTCTTCTTCTTCTCTCTCTTCTCTTCTCTTCTCCTTCCTTCCCTTCCCTTCCCTTCCCTTCCCTTCCCTTCCCTTCCCTTCCCTTCCCTTCCCGTCCCTTCCCTTCCCTTCCCTTCCCTTCCCTTCCCTTCCCTTCTCTTCCCTTCTCTTCCCTTCTCTTCCCTTCTCTTCTCTTCTCTTCTCTTCTCTTCTCTTCTCTTCTCTTCTCTTCTCTTCTCTTCTCTTCTCTTCTCTTCTCTTCTCTTCTCTTCTCTTCTCTTCTCTTCCCTTCTCTTCTCTTCCCTTCTCTTCCCTTCCCTTCCCTTCCCTTCCCTTCCCTTCCCTTCCCTTCCCTTCCCTTCTTGAAAGAATGTCTAAAAAGGACAAAAATGTACTTCACAGTCTTCACTACTACTTCACAATGGTCCCCTGGTTAAAGTTGTCTTCCAGATCTCATAAATGACAGTTTCTCTGCAATTTTTAGCTTAAGACAAAAATTGTATTATACACTTACTGTAAGTTTTAAAGAGTTAATATAAAGAAATAACTGGCTATTCCATGATTCACAATAACCCCTATATTTTATAATACTTATGGCAGTGATACTTCACAATCTTTGTTTATAACCATATTTTGTCCTTTTTAGTAAACTCTCCATTCTAAGTATGTAGATAATCAAAGAACTTTATGACTAGCTACAATATGGAATAATGGATAATAAAAATTCTAGTACTAAAAATGTCATCTTATGGGACTACATATGACAGCTATGCTAGAAGAGCATTATTTGAGATGCAGCTTTAAGAACTTGAAAGTCAGGAAGTACCAGACTTACAGCTGCCTGAATAACTTAAATTCTGATCATTTGCACCTTCTTTCTTTGCATTGAATGTCAGGTTTAAAGTATGAATAACAGGAATGCACTGGTGCAGATAGATACACAAAGCGGCAATTTAACATTGTGCAGGGAATTGAATCCAATGTTTTTGAGATGTTGACTTTTCAATCTAATGACTTTCTGAAAAAAGTTTATTTTAATATTTTTAAAAGTAAATACCTTGGGTTGTGAGTTTGGTTTTTGTTTTGTTTTTAAGGAAAGAGATAAAATAAATAATTTCTTTTCTACGAAAATAGAACAATACTACATATCCTTAGCAGGTTTTGCACCCTTAAGCTTTCAACGATATGGTACAAACAGTAGCAGGAGGAGAGTCTAATATAGCTTTGTTTTGTCTGTTCCACAATACCTTCTTTGGTATCTTCTAAGAATGTCTCTTGTGGCAGCTTTAGCCCAGATTTAGAAAGTACACATTCAACTAATTTGACAGTTCACTAAAATTTGTTTCTATATTGCAAATAAGAGAAAGGATTTTATCATATTTAGTGATTTTATACCTTTGCTAAAGCTTGAGATTTGCATCACAAAGGAAAAGCACATTTGCAGCCTCAGTGGATTCTCTTGCTAAATATATTCAATGTTATTACCTGCCTGTATGGTCTCTCATTCAGCATTCTGTGTTGTGTTATGAAGCAGGAAAATGTTAGTCAATTACTATTCATCAGTGATCATGTTCATTAGAAGTCAGACACGTATTTCCCAAACAAATCAGCCTTGCAAAATGATGTTTCTGGAAAACCAAAGTAAATCTTCAGGAATCATAATTGCAGAAATGTCTAAGCAGGTCAGTTGGTATCGTCTTCATGTAACTCAGCTCCAAGAAGGCAGCTGTTGCTCATGTAGGACTAAGTTAGAGCCTGTTATCACTAAAGATAGGTAAATACTGCAGATGATTCTCTCTCTGTATATAGCTATATGTATATATCTATAATTACCACTAATACTTATTTACCAATTAAATAATTATAGGTCTACTTGTAGTAACAATTTTGGAATGTTAAAGCTGTGTACATTTTCAGATGCTATTATCCATGATATTCATCTTGTAAACAGATTTGTAGTTCAGTCTAGGGAAAGTAAAAGGATGTCTGAAGTGGCAGATGCAAAGAGAAGTCTTCCATAGGGGTGAAAATTACAAGTGACTCCCCATTTTCTAATGTTAGTGAATATGAAGTTCTAATCTGGTATTCATATTTGTTCTTTGATCTATCCCTTTTAAAGTTGATGCAGGGCTAAAGTAAGAACACATTGAGTAGCCATATTATATGGCTAAAATCAGACTAGGAAGCCAAACTAAAATCCCGTAAACTCACTAATTCAGTAAAGCAGAGGGTTTTTTTAGAACCTAGACACTAACCCTAAACTAATCAGTTTGACAATATCATAGAAGAAAATAGAGAAGGCAATAACATAAAGCATGATTTTATAAAAAATTGATCATGTTAGACTAACTGAATTTTTTTCTAATTGAAAAATTTCTGGTTTAAGTGTAATGCAATGAAACTAATCTGTCTTAAGTAAAGCTTTTGCATTTGGTTATTATTTTATACATATATTTATTTAATGTAGCAATAAGGATTAATACAAGAATTTCAAAGTTGACAAAGAGATTGGTAAAATGGAGACTGGTAAATTGAAAATTATTGGGATGGAAAGAGTTTTCTAATAATATTTGTCAGGTATCAGACCTAGGAACGATATGTTTAATGAGTTCTGTAGCAGCCAACGGAAAAGAATTAAACAGTGCTGAATAATGTGAAGTTAAAAGGTTTCAACATTACTGAAGAAGACCTGATCATCATACTAAAAAAAAATTGAATGACCTTGAAAACTCAAATAATTAAACTGAAATGAAGTTGAATAGTAAGATCTCTGGCTTCAAACAATGGATTCTTCATCTGGAGAAAGAGAGGAAAATAATGAGGATCAAAGAGTGTTGCATGATTTTGTGATGACTGTAAACTTCCAACATAATTTAAAAATGCTAGTGGACTTTTGGGATGTGCAGGGTATTCTTGTAAAGAAACAATCATTACACAAGGCACTGATAAGGCCTCACAGACACGGTTGTATTCTGCTCTCAGAATCTCTTTCCAGAAGATACTACTTTAGCTGGAGCAAGTGCAGAGAAGACTACTGAAATGGGTGAGGGTATACCAAATCCATTTTAGGAGAAAAAAAAACAAACCTAGGAGGTTTCTTTAGCCTAGACCAATAAAAGATGAAACACAATATTGACAGTGGTGTGTTCTCAGTGATTTTAAATATTTCTTGGCAGTTAGTGCATCATCAAAGTCTGCTGTTCCACCTAAAACTTGATATGTGTGAAATTGCAGATTAGGAGTGCTAAATTTTGTGTCACCTGCAGATTTTTCAGTGACTGATGCTTAGACTCATGTATCAGTCGTCTGTCTCACTGTCTTCCTAGAACTGTAAGAGTGTGTGACTGACAGCCCTTGCTGTCTCTCACTCTGTCTCTTCTGTGGTCCCACCATTGAATGCCTATTATTCAAGTTTAAACAGGAAGAGATGACACCTTCTATACTAAGAAGTCATTGCATAAGCAACTTTTATCCTGAAGTGTGTATTTCTGTATTTTCAGAAGTAACCCAAACAAACTGCATTAGAGAATTATGTTTCCTTGGGAAAATATAGACACTATCTCATAAGGCAATGGAAATTAAAGTCAATGTAATTTTTAGTTATTATAGGGAAAGCTTGAAGACCTGTGAATTTGATGTGTAGCTGAAGAAACATAACCATATTTTATGCTTTGAGAGAAAAAAAAAGAATGGGCTATATAACCCTAAAACTTTTACTTGTATTTGTCATTATGTTTTCCCAGCTTGTTAATACAGGATGCTAGTTAGTCCTGTAGTCTGTAAATTGCTCAGTGGAAAGCTTGCATCCTCTAAAATGTCTTGTAGATTTTTTCACTTTTAGCTGCTACGATTAAGATAAAATGACCCCTGTCATGCTACCTAGGTAGTGATAGTGCAAAATTCAAAGATCTTTTGTATGCTCAAATGCCAATTGTATTTGTACTTGTAACCATGTTTTTTCATTACATACTGACCTGGTTTTGACCCAAAACCTTTGTAAAGATCCAAAAATAAAACCTGGATTTAAACCATTGTTTTCCACAGGAGTAAAATAGAGAGGTGATGAAATGAGGTCACCTTACTTTCTTGTCTGTTCAAACCTCTTGCTTGAATTCCAGAGAACAAATTTTCAAAACCATTTTTATGAATTTTTCGGTAGAGACTTATCTGTATGAGAACAGTTTTGGAAATTTTGTTTTTATGTGCCTGATGGAAAACATATTATATTTCTAGCAGTATCTGTTCTTGTCTATGTAATAAATCATAGTATGTATTCAGTCATTAGAGCTCACTATAAATATATTTTGTTTGGAAAACAAATATATTGCTTTTCTAAGTATTCAGATAAACCATAATGGTGTCATATTTTCCATCGAACTTTTTAGACGGTAGTTTATACAAAGAGTAATAAAAGTTTGTATCTTCTTTTAGTAGCTGTTTGCTTTTTCACAAGAAATGATTTCAATTATGAGGTAAGTCCTATAGCCCTCACAATCTGCACGCCCAGGTCCAGCTCACTGTCAATGAACTAGCTGAATGCCCATATATTCTGAGAATTTTTCCTGGTATCTGGCTATACCCAGAGGACTGACCTCCACTGGTCCTCTTCTAGTCAAGATCTTTTCTTTCCTTGCCTTTCTAGATTTCAGGTGTATTCTTGTTCACTCCAACTGCTGTCTGGCCACAAACCAAACAAACATTCAAACAACACCCACACACCCCCTCCCCATACCGGAGTTTAGCCCTGGTCTGGATAAATCTGCATTGGGCGATCATTTCTACAGAATGAGTGAAGCTGGCCACTCAGATTGCCTGGAAGAAACTTCCTATTTATGTCCATCTTTTCCACCTGCTATTTTTTCTGTGATTCCAGTGATCCAAATCAACCTGTGTTGTTGTTGTTTTCTTTTCAGTTACTGAGTAGGGTTTTATATTATGCAAGCCTGAGAAATGTGAATTAAAAAAAAAAAAAAAAGTGGAAGGCTCCACTGGGATGATTGGACAGGAAAACTATTTTTTATACAGAGAATAGCCAAATTAAAATGAGAGATGGTGCATAATAAAAGGAACATTTTGTATCTTCTTACTTAAAGATTTATTGTGTCTATTCAGCTTGAATTTATATGAATCCTTTGATAAGTATATTGCATGACAGTACAGTGTTATGTGAATATGAAAATAACCACTGGGCTATTTCATTTGCCTATGAATATCCTTACTGTGTTCATCTTCAAGTATATTTACGGGTTATGTTTACCATGTTTCTCTTTCAGTTAGACACATTACTTGTTTGTTATATCTTCTGACCAAAATGATTAACTGAAGTTAAAGGGTTTTCACATCTTTCTAGCTAGGAGGAAAAACTGTTAATGGAGCTCATGTTTTTAATGCAATTTTGTTTATTTACAAGAAAGTGTGAAGTCCTGCGTTCCTGAACACAAGAGGGATTAAACAACAAGAAATAGCTTCCACTCATGTCACTTGCTTTCTTAGCCTTCACTCTGTACAAAAAGCCTATTTTCAAGCTTTCTCCTAGAACATATATGCCAGAGTTTTTGTCGTTTTTCTAGAAGTTGATTATCTCCTTCAAAAACTGGCCTGCCTCATTCACACACAAACACAAAACATACTTTGCCCAAAACAATACTCAGAAAAGCTGTTACTTCCACAGAGATAATACTGTTTCTTAGAAGGAATTAGCTTAAAAATAAGAGTTTTTCTAAGGCTTGATTCAACCTATTGTCTTATCTTTAACATCACTGTGAGTTAAAAAAATTATTAAAACTATCAAACATAATAGCAATTGAAGAAAACAGCACGCGGATATGTGTATATATGTGGTTTTCTCTTGATTCTTTTAAGCCTTTTAGGACTTGTCATTTTAGGACACAGTGTAACTGCAAGTATAGAATATTATGACTGCAAAAGTTATTCTTACCTTTCATACCTGAATGTATTTTATTTTTCAGAATTGTATGATAGAGGGTCATATTATACAAATTCCCTTTTTTATCAGTCACAAAGTCTCATTAAATTACTGGAACGTGGATTCTGCAGTGAATAAAGAAGTGTCTTCCAAGCATTGTTAATACTAATTAAAAGAAAAGACTGGATTTTTAAAACTATTGCGACCTTTAAAGGCTCACTGTCAAGTGCATATTGAATTTACAGAAATCTTATGCTACACTGAAACATCTTTTTTAAGAACATTAACAATGTTGCTCATTGTTCATTTGATATGGCAATCATATTTACAAAGCTGTTTATTTCAACTGTTCAGATTTTCAGATTAATTTCAGGCATTCAAGTTTCAGATGTTTGAAAGTATTAATTTCACAATTTAATTTTTGTCATGTCCACTCACTGTCTGCATGATAGTAGTTTTAGAAGAATTTTATTAAGAGGCTGTAAAACAACAATCAGAAGTGAATTAAAGGAAAAATTAGATGAGGCTTACAAAGTATGAAATCAGTTGTGCAAAATTCTACTGATAGCATTGAACCTGGCACCTTTCTTTAAAACCTCTTGAATTTCAAAAGCATAAAAAATATTCTGACAACATTGACTCTCAGAAGGCATGAACAATCAGATGCCTGTCATCTAATATTTACATCTACAATGTGTAGAATAAAATTTGCTGAATTAATCTGTTCCTGAAAAATTGGGAATTTTTTTAATGGTTTGGTGAGCTAGATGTGTACTGCCAGATCTAGATTTTTCCTTTCAGTTAATACCGTAAACAGCTGGACTCGACCTTAAAGGTCTTTTCAGACCTGAATGATTCTAAGATTCTATGTGGGAATAGATGAATTAAAGATAAATCCTTTGGACATGGTGGATGGCTGAGGCAGGCCAAATAAAACTAGGGGCATATCTAGAACTGTGCCACAGCTAAAGAAGAGTTTATGGAGATTTCAGGGCTGAGGATGTGAAACTCTCTTCTTTGGCAAATTAGGTGTTTTCTTCCACTTAATGTCAGTTGTTTCCTACTCTCTCTGCCATTCCTATGCTCTCTGCCATGGTATTTATACCAAGATCAGAAATCTTGGTGAAACTTTCCTTGCTGCCTTCTTTTGTGCACTGTTGAAAAAAAGGAAGCAATATACATAAACATCTATATACTTATACACCATGGGCTTTTATGGACTCCACGGTGTAAAGGTCTTCTTTGTATTCTTTGTATAGTCTGGAATGTACCATAATTATTACTCAAAAGTCACATTGCTCTTGGACTTAGAGAGATTTTATCCAATGTCCTATGCTTTATTCTCTTTCTCTATATGAGCAGAGAAGAAAAAAAATATTTTGCATGTTCAGGTAAATTTAAAAGCTATAAAAATGAGGTAAAATGAAACTTTCACATACCACCTACTTTTCTACAAGTGAAAATATTTAAACATACATCTATGACTTTTTATCTTGAATTCTGAAGCGTTCTGCAACAAATACTTAAGTAATTTCAGCCTTCACAGCCTGAGTTTGTATTGAGGCAATGTGTTCAGGAAGCTGTCAATGCAAATACATTTACAAAGCAGATGTGAATGCAGATAGTAGTAATATGTCACATGAAAGAGCTGGAAAGTGAAAGCTTAGTCCAAGATACTTTCCTAACTCTGCTTTCAAAAAGTAATGTTTAAATGTAGAAATATGAAATCACAATTCAGTTAGAAAAGTTTGAAGTTTTGAATTGTGTATTTAAATCATCTTTAATATATTTCCATGGTGTTTGTTATAGTAAAAAAACAGGTTCAGGTGACAGAAGTAGATTGTCTGTCTATGATATTTTTCATGTTATAAACTTAACCTGTTGTGATGATCTGAAAAGGAGTAGGTAACTGATGAGATTCATGCGATTCCTTTGATTTACACTGCTAGAAAGCAGTTTTCATGACATGCTGGTTTGATTCAGCTCTCACGACAGCTTGTAAGAGATAAGGAGGTTGTCAGAAAGATATTGGATGCTTAGAGACTACTTTTGAAGTTACTCTGAGCTGACAACTAATGAGAAGCTTTTTTGATAACATACCCTTCAGTGAAGATAGATGTTATAGGGTTTTTTTGTTTTGTTTGCAAACTGATTGATTAGGTATGGCTTTGTATGCTGTCTGTCTGTAATATAAAATCTACCCTACCACCAAGTTTATTAATTCCCCTTTTCTATTGTGTTTTTTTGTTTGTTTGTTTTCTGGTGAGTATCTTCTTTACTGTGTGTTAGAGCTAAACAGAAATGTTTTGGCATATTGAAGATGACAGGAAATCTGAATTCAAAACTGAAGTGTTAGTGTGATTGCAGTGAATACGTTTGGCATGACAGCAAGAAATATTTTTTTCCCAAAATGGTAAATATATTTTGTAAGATAAGCATACTCTTGTATGTGAGGAGCCCATAAGGTTATGAAGAGGTTAGTTATAAGTGTTTCTCCTGACAGAGGTTACTTGGGATGTATTTGACCGAAGTTACATAAAGAAGCAGCAGCTGGTTTTGCCTACAGATGTGCTTTTTATTAATCCTTGACTTTTTGACCTTGGCCTCCCAAACATGGTAGTTAATATACTTTTGATACCCATGATAAAATGACAAAATAATACTGTTGGGAGCACTGTGACATGGAAAGAGCTATTTTTAAAGACTTACAATTGTCATTCCGAGAATGTATAGGGGATAAAGAAGTCAAGGAAACTATAACTGGAGGAAACATAGAATAATACAAATAGCTTCAGTTTAAATGTTCTCACCTGTTATCTTCAGAAGGATTAGTTGTTCAAGAATTTTCTCTTCTTATGAGAATGAGTAAATGTATTTATTAATGTGGTATCAATCATGCAGATTTTAATTAAAAAACAGGCCTTAAACTTTGTACCTGAAATTTAGACCTGGCTAAAGGATTCCAAAAGACTAGTTCTGACAGAGCCAGTCCTACTCAGGCAGTTTTGCCACAAACAGAGGAAGATGGAATGTAAGTTCCTATAGTTCTGGTCTCACAAAAAGTGTGAGAGCTCTGAAAATGAAAATTATTAGTTGCCATATCCATTTTCAGTAAAAGATCCTGGACTGAACCATGATGGAGCTAGTGCTTGTGTAAAATTGTCTCCTTTGTACCATGAAATTGGTACATCAGGATATTTCATCAGTTTGGTAATACATAACAGTAATCCATTATTTCAAAATTAGTGGAGCTAATGAGCCTTTGGAATAAGCTGAGGGCTTAGGTTTTGACCCATCAACAAGGATTTCCATAGTCTTCACTGGTCACCGAACCAAACTATCATGAATATGATGGTACAATCTTAGGTTATTTCTGAACTGTGAAACAGGTGCTTGCCACAGTATATCCCGGGACACTGAGGGACCTGGCTTTACAGGGAATGCTTTCCAGCCTTCCTGTTTAGGTGCCTTTCCCTCTTAAGGAGGAAGGAAGTTGAGAGAGGAAATGGTACATGCCCTCGTACTTTCTCCCTAACATGGAGTCTGGAAGTAGCTAAGAATTATCCAGTGCTGAGGAGCTGGAAGCTATTCTTGTTTCACATGCAATTTAAACCACAGCTTGGTCACAGCCTCGGTGTGGTCACTGAACAGGCCTTAGAACTTAAGTTTGGTGATTAGAAATTGAAAGATTTGGTATTACTGTCACAAGCCTGAAATTTCTCTCTTACAATTTTTCTTTGAGGACATACTCCACTGGCAGACAAAATACTTCTAAATAGTGATGAGAAAAACTACAATTCTTACAAGTTTGAAATTAAGAAAAGATCAAATGTTGATTATACAGTGCATAAGAAATCCTTATGCAATGAAAAGTATCCTTACAGGAAGCCACTGAGGCTAAGAAATTATTCATATCAAGAATCAGAACTTCAGCTGTTGGTTAAATCAAAATTTTGAAAATTTGAAAGATACACTCATCCTGCTTATAAGCTTCATCGATCAGTGTTGGAGCAAAACATGCTTTTAAACTGGCATTTCTTCCTCATTCTTTGAAGTATCTGTATTAGCCAGTATGAGACATGAGATAGTTTGCTGCTCTGACTCAGAATGGCAGATTTGCATCTCTTTTTCAAACCTGCCAGCTGTTATCACTTTCTCTATTTCCATTTTTTCCTCTGTCTCCTTCCTCTTCACAGAGCTCGTGCACAATTAACAGTCTTCAGGGTTACAGGGTGTGCCAAATTCCCTAACCATTCTGCCTCTATCTGAAATGGAGACATGACCTCTGGTTTTATAAAGCAAATTCATTCTCTGAAATGATAGGTCAATACTTATCCTTTGACTGCCAGACAAGTTCACTTTACTTGTGATGATGAACTAGGAACACCAATTGAATTTGCACAGATGACTATTGAAGCTTGAACTAGTGGCTCAGTTATAAAAAAAACAAGCTTCTGTCTCTGGTTCCCATAGAGAATTGCTCTAACATCATGTTCCCTAATTCTCCATTGAAATTTCAGACCTTGCCTGTGATATGAGATAATTTTCAATTATTAAAATGGAATAGAATGAGGTTTTACACTGGAAACTGTTGGTATCTAAATATTAAAAGTCTTATTTTGGTGTCTTTAGGTATTCTCAAGAAGACCTCTTTTGTTATGATGATAATGCCATGGCAGATAAAACCAGAAACATCAATCTTAACAGAGTATTAATTCTGGAATTTTATTATGATCATTTAAATCTCAATACATTTAATTATTTTTAGTGTTCATTATTCTATGAGAATATCCATCTTGAATGCTTGTCTGGTGTGATTAGATGAAGTTGTTATATCATAAGCTTTAATTGATCTTTCTGAATTTCATATTATAGGAACAAAGCTGTAAGTACTGTAGCAGCCACTGAATAGTCTATCAAATATAATTTGGATTATTCAAATAATGAAAACATTTGTTACCCTTTTTAAAAATTGATTAAGAGGATTTTGAGTAATTACCAGCTTAAAACTTTGTTGGATTCCTGCAGAAATTTGGATAATTGTGTGGCTCTTGAGGTATTGTGAGGCAAAATTGATACTTAGTGATGGTATGGGAAATAATAAAAAAGAATATTGTCATAGGTTTTCTATAGTATTCCAGCAATGTCTATGCACTGTTTTCAAGTTTACTTTCCACAGCCCATTTGACAGCTATTAATATAAATCTTTATCAGATTCCATTTTCCTTCTTATTTATTATTCCACTTTTTGGATTTATATCACATTTCATGTAAATGTATGTTTATATTAGCCTTTATAGTACATTTAAATCCCAAATGAGCTTACAAGCAGCCTGGAAGCTTTTTGAAGTAGGGCAAAAAGTAAGACTTCATTGACACATAAAACATATTCCCAAAAAAGAAAGTCTGTGAAAAAATTGTAGTAACAAGCTTTTGTTTTTAGCTTGTTACACAGCAAAATTAATTTTCTGCCCCAATGCTGAGACAATACAGACAGCACTAATGTACTGGTTTGGGCAAATGCCTCGGCTTAGTCCAAAGAGAGATTTACGTAGAAAAATCTATCACTGACACACCCACTTATTTCACTGCATCTTCCAGACAGCAAAATAAGTTACTGAAGTAACATTAGAACAATGTAAAAATTGATATAGCTATGCCAAAATTTTAGTCACTTTTTAATAAAGTACACCAATATTGAAAATATTTATATAATGGTTAAAAAAATAGATCATGTTTTGCATTTTTCTGCATTACATAGCACTATTTTGGTAGCTAAGCAGACAGTGGGATAACTTGGGTGATTAAAGTCCAACTATAGTGCTACTGCTTTGGGACTCAGTCCATGGTAGCCTGTCTGCTTTTTTTCCTTTTTTTTTTTTTTTTTCTTTGAGTGCAGGATTCCTAGTGAGTGTTAAGGCTATACTATACCTCATGGCAAACATACCACGCTGTAGTGATTGCTAAGAAAATAGGTCTGTGGAAGAAAAAGCACAAGGAATTTCTTCATTGCATGATCATGGTCTACTGAGGCTTTTAAAAAATTGAGATTCCCACAGTAGTAGTGAAGTCTATTTATACTTTAGCAGTGTGTCTTATTAAGCTCTACTGTGCAACAACACTCTAATTTATTAGCTTAGTTGATCAGTATATCTACAAATTCAGTCAACTCAAATTGATTAGTTATAGTGTATTTAGTCCCCTATGTATTGCCTTTGAATTATTTTTCCAGAGAATAATTTTAACACATTTATTCCCAGTCTGACTATACTGCAACTTATTCAGACTATAGTTTGATTAGGAGATATTCATGAAGCTACCATCTGTGGAGCTTCTGCACTCAATGATGTTAGCAGTGCCTGAATTTAGAACAACTCTATCAACAAATTCTCTTGCATTTTCACCTATTTATTAGGAGTTCACCTCTCACATTAATTTCCTCTATCAAAACCTATCTAGGATATTTGAGTATTCAAATAAAAAAATCTAATTTCTTAGCTATCCTTGGTTGTTTACTTCCATCCTGAGACCTTTTTCATCTGTCCATTAGATTCTGTACTGTAGCAGTTAGCTTTTCTACTGGTTTCAGTGACCCTGCCTTGCTAGTCAGAGGTCTTTGCCATCATCAACAACTTTGTTTTGAAGATTACTTGAGAAAAAAGAACATCCTCTATTTACTTTGCATGGATTTGCAGAATTTATATTGCTAGGACTTAATGTCATCTGGATGTTTTTATATGAGAAAAATTTATTAAATGGATAATGACCAGATCTTAGCTGTCTGTCTCTGCTTTTCAAAGTTACTTTCTTTTCCTTTTAGAGACTGCATAAGAATGATTGCATTAATAGGGCTACCCCAAACTCTACAACCCTATTAACAGACAAAAATACATAGGAGCTGAGAACGGAGAATCTGACTATAAATTAGGCATAAAATCACATAATGTCCACATAAATCAACTATGAATACTCATGTGACAAACTAGTCCAAAATAGGACTTATGCATAAAATGTAAACGAAACCAAAGGCAGTAGCTTATTTTACCTACAGTAATTTCCTTTCTTCCCCTGTTATATAGTTTTATTTCATATGACCTGGAACCAAGTAAGTGTTTTTTAAGCTTGTAATCTTACCTTTATATTTGACATTGGGTTTAGTCCATTTAGTTTTTATGTCCAGCTTGCTGATGTTACTTATTTATCTATGCTACTTAACTGTGAATGAATATAGCTATGGCCAACAAAGTGTTTGAAAAGAAAAAAAAATCATAAGTAGAAGTGTGATTTCTCAAATTTTCTGTGCAAAATTTATTGCCATTTATTCTTCTGGTCAATGTGAAAACAGAACAGCATTCCTAGTGAACCTAGGAAGTCTTTAAACACAAAACTCTTAGAAGTATCAATGAAAAATCTTATTAAGTAAATGTATAAAGATACATATGTAGAATGTGTATCAAAACTACAACTTACAGACAGATACAACATGATGTGTTGACCTATTCAGTACAGTTTTTCAAGGACAGTTTACAAATCCAATGACCTGATCTCATTTCATCTAGTAAAAACTATATTATAAAAACCTGTTTGTTTCAAATTCAGTTTGCAACACACTGGAAGACAGTTCATCTTTCACTGATAAATTGAATAGAAAAGACAAAGAACTGGGCAATGATCCTGTGAAATACACTCTGACTTGCTGTACTATTCAGTACAGGATTTTGTATAATGTAATTCTTGAGGTTTCTAGAGACAATAAAGCATAGTGCTAGCAACTGTTTTGCTGTTGGTTATTTTACTTAAATTCAGTTTACTTTCCACAAATTTGTCTTTGATTTACATTTCTTTTTACATTCAAAGAAAATCAAAAATCAGCCAGAACTATCATTATCATAGTCTACTGTTGTTATTTATCTGAGCCTCTGTAGTAATTTTTCTTTTCCCATAATTTTCAGAAGAGATTCATCTAGCCTGAAAAAAGTTCTTGAGTCAATATGCTGGATGGTTCAAATTTAAAGCATTGCTGTGGCAGATTGGTAGCATACTAAATAACCTTAGTAAACATGATCCCCATTTTTTATGGGGAGAAGTCTAATTTTGAGCTAAGAATGCAAGATTTAGCTGTTTTCTTAATGGCTTCTGCTTTTGAAAGGAGTTGATTAGGAACAATTTTTAAGTTTGCTATGCAAATTCAAAATATTATTATTAATATATACTCAAAATATTATTATCTTCAATTCATTGTCTATTCATGTCTGCATGTTAGGATTTTATATTGGCAACCGCTGCCACAGTATCTGAAGTATATTCAGAACTTAAGTACATATATTTTAAAAAGAATATTTTACTGATTTCCATAAAGACTATAGATATGCGTGCAGAATAGATCCACAAAATGTAAGAAGGATTCTGGGATCTTTGCAAAAGACTTTGGAATTGTTTCTTTATTGTTTCAAGTATTAAAGTAGAAAAATGCACAAAGCTATCATGTTTCATAGTTGGAATTCTGATGTGCATCAGTTACACAGAAAAGGGAATGTGAAGTGGCATACCTTACAATATTTTATGCTTTCTAAATACATACATGACATATGTTACCTTATAATAATAAGCATAAACTTTAATTTCCTCCTTAAATTTATCTAGACTCTCCATAATATGGACTCTGTTAACAAGAAATTTAAAAACTTTAAACCTATACTTTTTCAGCATCTCAGGGCATATGAATATAAATTTTCAAGATAAATTTAGCATTGAAACAAAAAAGTATAAATAAAGAACATAAAATGTATTATGCCAAAAAGAAAAAGACTCATACTCTCACATTTAATGTAGTGTTGCTAGTCATGGATTTAATTAGAAAATAATCCTTTACCAACTCATTCAATTTCTAAGTAAGAATAATACATTTTACTATACAAAATTTCACTTGAACATACACAAATGACCATTGGGTTTAACCACATCACAGAAGCTTTTTTATATTTTAAATTTCAGAGACAATTTTGTTTTACTTTTCTAAGCCAGCAAAATAAAGCCTTGGGTATTTTAATATTTTCCATCCAGTTTTCACCAAAACTACTCCTTCCTTCCAGAGACTTATTCTGCCTTGCTAAAAGGAATATATTTGGGAAAAAGGTTTTCTTGAAAGAGCAAATAAATGCTTAATAAAGCAACCAGACCTACATGGGGGAGGGTTTCTAAATTCAATATCTTGATCAACAGTTGACCCCTTTGAAGTGCCATATTTTATATACCTAAGTAGTTTGTTATGGATACCAAATTCAGAAAGATCTGTTGAATCGGTGGGATGGCAGGGTTAGGTTAATGGTTGGACTTGATGATCTTAAAGGTCTTTTCCAACCTAAACAATTCTATGATTCTATGGTTATCTGATTGGCATGAGTGAGTCAGTTATCATAACACTAACATTGTATCCAGTATCTGAAGAAACCTTCTGTTTGGGCTGGCATGGCATTTTGCACAGAAATCCAAATGACTATATCTAGATGTATTATCACAGGTATATGAATATACCACAAAGAAGCAAATAGATCATTTCAATATTTAAGTTTCTGTTGAATTTGTTGGCAACATATGATCTCCAAATAAATCAGTGAAGGTTGTATGGATGTATTGACTGAAAATCATTTGAACACTTCTTTCCAACTATGAAATGCCATTTTCAGTGACACCATCTATGTAATGGTTGTGTTCAATGACTCATTTCACAGACACCCATGTCAGATGGCACAAGTGACTGTAATCTCCTCCTAAAGCAGGGTTTATTTTTAACCTTTTGAGAGTAATATTATCCAATCAACTCAAATTCCTTAATAGTCTTGAGTTTTACATCTGCACCAAACATTTTGCTTAAGTATTTTTTGATACATTTAATATAACATTAAATATTATGCAAGCAGACTTCTATTAATTACTTTTTTTGCAAATGTATTTGTGCTCTTCACTCCACTTCAGTTTGTGTATGTCATGCCAATCTCCACATTTACCCTAGAAAACTAACAGGGTCATAGTATGGCCATGAACATTGACACAACACTGTTAAGTACACAGATAGCACAGTACCTGGTATGATTTTGTCTGGGACTGTCGTGGTTTAACCCGGCTGGCAACTAAGCACCACGCAGCTGCTCGCTCACTCCCCCCCCTCCCTCAGTGGGATGGGGGAGAGAATCGGAGAAAACGAAAAAAAAAGTAAGACCCGTGGGTTGAGATAGAGACAGTTTAATAAGAGAGAATAATAATAACAATAATAATAATGGTAAGAAAATATACAGAATATATAAAACAAGTGATGCACAATGCAATTGCTCACCACCCGCTGACCAATGCCCAGCCCATCCCGAGCTGCGATCATTCCCCCCGAGCCGCGATCACACAGCCCGAGCTGCGACCACTCTGCCCGCGACCGACCAATTGATTAACCCCCCCCGAGCATGACGTTATATGGTATGGAATAGCCCTTTGGACAGTTTGGGTCCTAGCTGTGCTGTACTCCCAGCTTGTTATGCACCTGGCCAAGCAGGAGAAGCTCAAAAAGTCCTGGAGCAGTCTGAGCACTACTTGGCAACAACTAAAAACATCAGCGTGTTATCAACATTCTTCTAGTACTAAATCCAAAGCACAGCACTATGCTAGCTTCTGTGAAGAAAATTAACTCTATCCCAGTTGAAACCAGGACAGGGACTTACTTGCATAGATAATGGTCATCCATGATTCAGGGTAAACAACTACCAAGACTATTCACAGTGTACAGTTTAAAGGTAACCACCCTATTTTCTCCATGAAAACATTTAGCTGTACAGAAATTGTCTCTTTCACACTACTGTGCATCAGGCTCAAAGAATGATTCCCGCCTTGGTTTGGTTTTAAGTACAGATGCAGTTCATGCGAACATCTATTAGTCACACTGTAGATTATCAGTTCTAAAAATTATGTGCTAGTCTTGAGTTTTGACTTATTTGGAATAACATTGATTTTCATAAGGGGAGGATTTTAACTTTTCTGTGGCAGTACAATCTGTTTGTTCCAAAATCTGGCTTTGAAATTTACAATAATATATCCCTGCTATCTTTTTTCATAGTTCTCTCTTGAAATAAAGAGGACAACACCTTCACGCTGTTTGGTATCAGCCAGCAGATGGTGCAGTATTCCCTTCCATTTCTGAGGGTCTGTGAACATCTGGAATTGGTTCCTTTAGTACTTGGTTCACTTGTCTGCAGTTTACCTTTGGGGACCTTTAGCACTGCTAGCACATTGTCTCAGGTATCTCATTTCACCAGACCATGACTGAAAAATGTGAAGTAACTTCAGAGCCATCTTCCAGGACTCTTGGAGGCCATGAGACAAAAGATTTCTGCTGGTTGACCTCTTCTTCTTAGACAGTCCTCTGGTCCAAAACTGCTCTTGGTCTATGCTCCTTCTCGGACACGCTTACAGGCAGTGAGAATGTTTTGGTTTTTCTCTGTGTTATTCCTGAAGTTAGTGAAGATTCACACATTGTGGCCCCGCTTTCTCCAACTTGTTTCAGGAAGATTTGATTGCAGAACTACTTTGTTGGTAAGATGCAAGATTTCCTGGCCTAGATATACAGCATTCATAGTAACTGTCCCAGTACATTTTAGTATCTTTCTGGATTTTGGAATGGTTTTCTGGAAATGTTCAGACATTGCTCTTTCCTGGGGAGGAATGTCATTTTCATATGTGGGAAATAATTGACCCAAACAAGCCTATTGGGCCAGTGGAACAGATTCCCAAATCAGTTGAAAAGTTGGGGGATGACTTTCAAGAGTTGTCAGTCGAAGCCAATCAGTTATGCAATTACTTTGTCAACATATGCCACAGACCCCTTACAGCTTCTTGGGACTTTCTGAAAATCCCTTGGTCTTAAACATCAGTAAGGGTTTAACCAAAATTTCCCCCTTTAAGAGTTCCTGTTATTCAGTACAGAGCTTAATCTAGTTCCTGTGACTCTAGAAGAAGCCACAAGTTCGGTCAGAAGCTTTTTTGTATGCTTGACTTCACCTTGCTGCAAATGTGTTTTTTCCGGGAGAGTGAAGAATTCAGATGTTAAAGAGGCATACACATCTTAAAATATTCCATTTACAGGAGTAACTTTATCCACACTCACGAAAAACGAGTGGTTTTATACATTTCACCATATATAATATCCTAATTAGTATTAAATATTACTGTGGTGCCTTTTTACATG
Organism: Gorsachius magnificus; assembly: GCA_034008185.1. Taxonomy (NCBI): domain Eukaryota; kingdom Metazoa; phylum Chordata; class Aves; order Pelecaniformes; family Ardeidae; genus Gorsachius; species Gorsachius magnificus. The sequence goes on along the minus strand of CM067083.1, from coordinate 50,248,033 downwards.
AAATACCATTAAAATACATATACTGAGCAAAATGTGCTGGGTACAAACTAAATATCTCTTGAACTCAGTTGAAATTTGGTTTGTTACTTAGTTACATTAGCTCTAGAGAGATACAATTAGAAATCCTGAGTAACTGGGTCACCTTTACACATATTTGTTCTTTAATTAAGCTTAATCAGTACGAAAATAAAGCTCAGTTAGGGGCCCTATGCTAGAGCTTCTAGGAAGTGGAGGAATGTCCAGTAGTTTGTGCATCTTACTTACATTTGCGACTTGATTTTTAAAATGGAATAGTTTAAGTCTTGCAAGAGATTGACTAGATGTCAGTGGTTTGATTTTTAAACTGATATTGTTGTGTTGATTTCCTTTTAGAACTTCAGCAAATGTGCTGACAGTCATGACTTGCTTTGCCATATTTTATCTAACACAATTTGCTGTGACAAATTATTCCCTCATCTGAACCCATACTATAAATCATTTAGAATTTACTGTATGCATTTAAAATATTGTTGATCTCAGCCTCTGTGTATCCATTGGATTAATCATGGAAGATATATAACCAAAAGTAGCAAACTTAAATTCAAAATCAGGTGGAGTTGTCCACCAGCCTTATAATGAGGAGTACTCCTCTTTGTGACAGCTCAGATAATTCTGTTCAGTTAGCAGGAACTTTTATTTAGCTCCAGTCAAGAACTCCTAAGTAGGCACACTGCAGCGCCAGTATGGCATTATTAGAACCAGAATGAGTCACCAGAGGATGACCTGACTTTCTGTGGCAAACACCTTCCTCCTGGAATGCTCCCCTCAGAGAGGAGAACATACAAGATAGGACTCATTCCAGTGACAGAGCAAGCAGAGAGCAAGTCTCATAAGGGGAGCTCTGGACCTAGAGACAGAGAACTATTCTCACTATTCTCACTGTCCTCCCAAATAAGCCTTTTTTTTTTATATATGAACTTAATGAACTTCTCCCCTGAAGCTCTTGGAGAAGATTATGTTACTAGAGCCCATAAAAATCTTTATCATCTTTTCTTGGCTGGCACTGTATGTATCACTTTAAGTCTTCTTACAAAATGATATTCCACAGTTCAGAATGTCTTATGGCTTCCAGAAGATTGAAGATGGTAGCAGTTAGAAAAGAGATAACAAAAATTAAATTTTAAAAAGTGTTCATTTTTTCATGGCTTTAAAAACTTTTATTCAAGAAAGTACCCATATTAGAAAGTAGCCTTTCTTAATACTGCCTATGTTGTTGACCTTTGCCTCAGGCTGGGCTTTTTACAAATCAGACCAGAGTGTTAACTGCAAGTCTTTGAAATAAGAACCACCTTTCCTATCTGTATGCATAGTTATCAACATGACTTGGCCTTAATATTGATCAATGCAGTTACCAGAAGCTGCAGCATTATAAGTTGCAGAAGTAATTTATAGTTTTTACTTTTTTATCTTGCATCATTCTATCTTCGCTACATTGGTAAATCATTTCATTTTGTCAGCCAATTTCAATTCTTTGCAATATTCCATAATTTCTATCATTCTGAGAATACTTTTAATTTTAAATTGTTGGGGCCTGTGTTAATATACAAAGTGGCATCATTTCTGCTAATCCCCAGGGCACTTCACCATTAGCCCTTTTGCTTCTTCTACTGTAACTAGCTTTTAATTCATGAAAGGACTTCATTTTGCCTCCTGTGGCTACTAACTTAATAATCTCCTGAAAAGGACTCTATTGAAAGCTTTTTAAAATCCTCATTCAATATCTACAGAGCCGGATATCTTCTATCTATTATTTTAACTCTTAAAACTGTGCCTTAGATTGCTTTCAACAAGCTGAATCTTCAGAGTACAGTCTACAGATTTCTGCTCTGTGTCTAGCAAGCTTGTTTCATAAGAGCAATAGACATATAAAACCTTTAATTTAGTGTTGTAAGTAGCTTCTCAGTTCTTGCTAAACTTACGAGACAACCAGTTAAGTCACCAGGCTCTTGTACATGTAGGATTCTGATTATAGTTCTGAGAAGTATAGATTCTTTTTAAAAAATCAACCTGAAAAGTAGGTTGTTCTCATTAAGAGAATTACACAAATGCTGTGTGAAATCAATAAGATTAACTGTATCATGAGAAATGAATGGATTGTGGACTATGTCTTCCTTCTTGTTTTGTATAGTTTTCCTTGCTTAGTAACAATGTTATACACAACTGTTATATACAGTTACATTTTTGGAGATTAATAAAATGTGAGGGAAGAATTTTTCCAGTGTTGGTAGTATAGGAAAAAAACCTAAAAACTTGCAGATGGGCACATGTGAATGATAGGTATTAATTTTTTCTTTGACAATGCTCAGAAATCCCCCATGGCAATACATTTTTGGAACTTGTGAGCAAGAGTAACGCCTATTCCTGTAGACAACCATCAGTAACCCCTTTACTTTGCTCAGAATAAAGAAATAATGGGAAAGGCTTAAAAAAAGGAATAGCTTAATCACCTTTATATAGAGAAACACATTTGCTGCACATTTGCTTTTGTTGCAAAATGTAACTATTCCCTGTTTGGATCAACTTAATGCCTCCAAAGTAAGATATTAATGTAGACTCATCTTCAATAATTTGAAGAAATATCTCTTCTTTTCTTTTGGGGAGAGTGAACACAATACCACTATTTTATTCTATTTGTTATGGCCATTTTGCCTGCTTTCCTGCCTAGAGACAAATGTTAGGAGTCAGAAGGTGATGGGAACAGTCTCATAGAATGCTCTTAATGTAGAAAAATCACTATTCTAATTTGCCTTTGAGCCATTTGGTTTCATCATTTTTATTATATTTTTTAAAAATATTGTGTGTGAAAATGCAAATTATAATGTTTAATGACATGTTTTATAAGCTTCCACAATTTCTAAAGCCATTAAACTGCCAGTTTTTCACTATGTGTATATCTGAAACTTATGACAAAATTGGATGGATGGACAATTCTAGTTGTACATTACATTGTAGAAGGTTTTGTAGTATTTTATGCTATGATTTAATTATTAAAGTGAAAGAAAATCTCAGATAGTTGTTTTTAACTTTTCCCACAGACACTTTTTTCTATATGCCTTTTTCCCAGTGTTCCTGTTTATCTCTGATTTTTCTGGTTTGTGCTATTTTTATTAAAACTAAAGAATTTCAAGTTAATTTTACAGACAGCTTTGCATGAATAATTAGCAAAGAGAAAGGAAATTAATGCCAAAAAATAAGAAAACAATTACTTGGCCACTAGCTTTCTGAATGGGACAGAATCAGTTGATGCTGTCTCCTGATTTACCTTCACAATTACTTCTTGAAAAATAACATAAGAGTGTTAGGTTTCATCTTATTAAAATGGTAGTAAACATTCTTTGAGCAAAAGATGAATATTTTTGCAAAAAGTCAATTTTAAATTAGTTTTATGCTAACATACTGCATTGTGTGTGTTTTGTTGGGATGGACAAACTGGTCCACTCTTCTTTCCAATAAAATTTAAAATTAACTCTATATTGCACAAAGTAAATAAACAAAGATCAATTATGTCTTCCTCAAAAAAGGTAGTGGGAGAGTCTTGCAGCCATTGCCTTATTGTCCTTCTTCAAACTCTGCTTTGGAGAGGGGAGATTTAATCTTTACCTAGCCTGTTACTGAGAGAGTATTATCCTCTTTGCTTTCCTTTTCAGAGAAGAGGTGTCCACACTTGTCTAATTAAGTGTCTGCAAAACTGAAAGTTTCCTTTTCACAATGATAGCCCTTTGTGCATTCTGTAATGAAGGAACAGAGCTTCTCCTCTTCTTCTTGCTGGGGCCTAAGTGCAGCTGTGGGGGATTTCTCAGATGTTGCAGCTGAGGGTGGAACTTAATCTACCATGGGGCTATTGACCCCTGAGGAGTGATTAATTCCCATTCTCCTCTCAGAGTAGGTGTATATGATACATATAATATCGCATGGCTATTGTAAGTGCAAATTATCTTTACACATCATGTAATGCTCGTATTAGGCAATAGCAAATAAGAGAGATTAGCAAAATGTAGAGAAATAATGCCTTTCTATCTTAATCTGAAATTTCACATTTATTGTGCTTGTGGAACACTTACAACGTATTAATAAATCACATAAGGAAAAAATGGAACAATTGGGTGTGTCTAACAAAGTGTTAGCAAGTCTTTGAGCAGCAAGAAGAATGTAACTAGATAAGCATACATTCTGAAGTAGTGGAGATACTTTTGTCTGCCACTGAGGTTATCGTGTGGTCAATTATTTGTTTCACACAAACAATTCTTGAGTACATTCCACATTTGTCAGAGTCATGTTTACAGAGCACTTTTCTCAGGGTACATTCATCTTCTATTTATAATGCTTCCCATCAATTAAAAGAAAGCAATCCTTTAAATGTAGTCTGCAGCTATTTGCTGTATTAGAAGAATAGTATATTTTACATGCTTTTGTATAAATCAGTTGACTCAGATAATCTAATATAATCAGAATCAAAATAAATAAGAACAAAACCAATTTAATTTACTTTTTTCAGTTTGGGGTATTCTATATATCAGTTTGTCCCTGTTATTTCCAATGAAGAATTAATGGGAATAAAATCTGGATATTTTATGTTAGGGCAAATTGATGATAATAACAGGTGAGTTCTGTGTAGTAGCATTAATGCTTTTCTATCTATACTAGAAATATCTCATACAGTTTAAATAATATTTGCCCTTTTCGTATCTGCATCATATTGGTGGCTTATAACGATTAATTAGTCTGCTCAACTCTTTTTCATGTCTTACTATATCACACTGATGAACTCTTGATACTGTAGAAGAAATCCTTGCTATTAGTCTGTCACTTTAACATTGCCTGTCATACTATGAGGCCTATAGCTCACAGTCCAGGGGGGTTTTGTCATCCTGTTTTTTTGCTGTATGATACACTGACCCTCCTCTATATTGGCTAAACCTGCCTGATCTGTATTATCAACAAAGTGTATATTTATAATTCTAAATCCAGGCAGTACAATTAAAAAGATTTATGAAAATGCAAGGACAGAATCCTCCCCCCACCCCACCCCCCCGAATGTCCTAGATTATCTTCTGGATGACATAGCTCACAGAGTGTTAGAGATCCACACATGTATCTGAGAAACCATTTTTTTTACATAAAAATTAATTCTTAGGTTGCATTTCTGGGAAGAGATTTCAGGTTGGTTTTTTGCCCTCTCTCTAGCTGGGGAGAAGTTTATACAAATTTATATCTTCCTTCTCCTTGCCCACGTTTCTCACCCAATCATTGATTCTCTAGTTATTTAGGGAATAATATGACCTTCTTCTTGACTATTAATTTTCCTCACATCAGTAACCCGAGTAAGATTACATTGTCACCTTCAGGTGTGGCAACTGAAAAGAAAATGTGTTATCATATGCAGGACCATCACCATTGCTAGTAGCAATTGTTCTCCAAATAATATCTGTGGAGTATGTCTACTGTAATGACATGAATTTGAGTATTTGATTTTCAATAACATTACAGAGGTCTCGATCATATCCAGTTATAGCCATTGTTGCTTACAATAGATTATGAATAGACTGTTTTTGCCATATTGCCAAATAATTTTGATCAAACCATTTCTGTTTCAGTCATGCTTCTCTTTCATACATATCAAGCATGAGCCAAAAGTAAGTGGATGCATTTTATTATGAGTGTTTCCCCATAATTTGAAAAGACTCCACATGGGTTAGGCATCAGTGTCAGCTGAGAGAAAGCAGTGGAAGAGTGATGGAGAGAGGCAAACGAGGCCATTAGCCTGCAGGGACAGAGAGTTGTATTGCTTCATTTTAGAGCTATATGTAGAAGGAACCTCATTGTGCAGTTAGGAATAATATCTAGAAAATAATTATCAAATATATGCCCTTAAAATGAAAAGAGAGAAGAATTTAGAACTACATTTACTTTAAGGTGTGCATCATAGTTGGGAAACTTACCATACTCCTCTTCAATGTTTTCAGACTTAAATGTTACTGTGTTCCAACTTCATTTGAAAGATCAATAGGACATCAAGATATAGAGACTACTATGGAAAATTGAACTATATCTTGCTATATAAAATATAATAGAACAGTATCTCCCCCTAGCTTTTCTCAACTATTTTTATTGATGACAGCATTACTCTTGTAGCTAACATGGAGGTAATAGGGAATGCAGTAAATTCAAAAGCATTATCTATGTAACATTTTTGTATTTTGGTGGTTTTTTTTTACATGAAGTGATATTTTAGAGCTGAATTCAGATAGCCAGTACAGTAACACTCCAGAAACATTTCTTATTATTCCTTGTTTTAATTTATCCATGGGAGGCAAATATTTTCTTGTTTTATTTAACTTCTTATGGGAAGTTAATATCTTCAGAATGTGTTAAAAAGGCTCTAAATTAATTTTGACCAAGTTATTCTTATTTAATTAAAATATAGGTTTCTCCCTTGCCATTATCTGTTTCTCTTCAACTTTGATAATCTTCCACTTGGTTTAAGAGAAGTATTTTATCATTTCATTGCAGAATGCAAAATATAGGCACAGCTTCCCTCTTTTTTTTTTTTTTTTTTAATATGACGAGTAATAATTTAGAAAAATCTTTAATAGAGAATCTTTGTAGTATGAGCCTAGGCAGTATGTATTGAAAGGTGAAATACAGCAGACTAAAAAGAGAATAATTTCTTGCTGGAAAACTTGTGGGGACTAAATGCAACAGAATTGAGCTTTGAACCATAAATATGATAAGCAAAGACACCATATTAATAACTCCATCTAATCAACGTTAGAAAATACTAGTGAGCGTTGCTTGCTCCATAGTGAAGATTATAACTAACATCCCATTATGAATAAGGAGACAAGTATACTAAAAGCAAGAAACCAAAAATTGTGAAATGCACAGGCTTCATCTTGACTATGGGTAGAGGATACTGGAAGAAAAAAACAAACCTTGAAAGACATCTTGGAATTAAAATCAGAAAGGAAGTTCAAAACTGAGACTATTCAAGAATGTTTCTGCTTTTCTCATTCCATTAACCTAGAAAATAGAGGTGAAATAGGTGGTATAGACCGGAAAACAAATCTTAAAATGAACTATAATTTTACCAAAGAATCGTTACAAAATCTTTACAATCCTGACAAAAACTCCTGTTTGTCCTTATGAAACCAACGATTCCAGAGTTTCTTTTGCTAGACCTCATTTTAATGCCTTAGATAAAACATTAAATGAGTATATAAACAGTTAGGTATAATGTTTCCAGGAGATCAAATCCAATTTTTGGATAATCGTATCAAAGACATATAGTATTACGTAATCAGTTGCAAGAAATGAGACACAAATTATGTACTTTAAACACTACCTTCTAAAACTCAGGTTTGTCTTATAAATTACCAGATTTCTTTAAATATCATTATTTAAGAAAGGCCAATAGCATCCATATTGTCAAACTTCTATACCTTAAGATCTCTCAGACAGCTCCCTTTCTTCATCTAACAGGCAGATTAGCCATGAAGCTAATTTTTACTATTTACAGCCTAGATTCTATCTGGGTTTTCATTACCTCAGCAGACTTGCCTCTCACTATGAGCTGCTTCATAAGAACAGATTTTCTGCTGGACAAATTAACTGTGGTACTGCCATTAGTTTCCTCCCATCTTGGCATTGGTTATACATATTGATAAAGCAACAATTATAAACTGTATGTTGTTTCCTTTTCACCTAGGGAGCTTGTAGTATATAAAAGTAACATGGCAGTTTCATGAAACAGAAGATTTCACTAATTATAATACAGTTGATTTTGTCATGTGATCATATTTTACAGTGATACATCAATTTTTATTAATTTGCCTATTTAGTGAAAATTCAGAGGGTGGGCTCTCACAACTTGCAAACCACTAGTACAGAAGTTCATAATAATTATTGTGAGATTTCTTCTTAAAACCCATAGTTGCAGCATTATTGTCAGATGTGGACAAGTTTTGCCAAGAATTTGAGCTTTAATCAGCATTTTTTGTGGGTGGATGTGAAAAACAAAAGAATTTTGTGGGCATAAACAGAAAAATCACATTTTTCTCTGAACAGCTGTATAATAGCCACTTTTAAAGACTAAACAGTAAACACAGAAGGAAAGGGTTTCACACCACAGAATGTAAGGCAAAATATTTCTGGCTTCTGTATTGTGGGAGTTATTATAGAGCACAAAATGTTAAGGAAAAATTGGCTGTATGCTTGGACAGCTGACACTTCAAGGAATGAGTTAGAAATCAGAGTCCTTTTCAGAGGCATGCCAGTTGCCAACCACTTATGGCTTTGGAACTAATTGAGAAGTGAATAGTACACACAAGTGCTTTATGATCCACAGTTTGTCATACCTATATTTTGTAGAAATTTCTTTTCATAATAAAACTTTTGTGTCGTGTGTAAAAATCAGATTTGTTTTTAAACCCAGAAATCATATTCACCTTAAAGTTATTATATCATTCCTATGTATATGTAATGTATAACTTTAAGACAGACTTGGTAGATAAAGGTAATATCTTTTATTGACCAGTTATTACCACTGAAAAAACCTGACAAGCTTTTGAACACATAAGCTTTCTTCATATCTGAAAAAGAAAAAGCATATTTCAAGGTCAAAGAACAGCTTAGAAAAATTGCTCAGACTATCCGAAATATCACATCTTTAAGAAGAAAGATAACTGGTATATAGAGTTAGAGGAGATATTAGTGAAGAGTGGGAGAAAAGAAATGAGAGATTCTACTATATGTGTTTTGAGCAAAATAATTGCAAATCTGATTCAGTAATCTAACATGGATTTGTATCCATCACGGCTATTTTTCCATGGAAATAGTTTGTAATTTTGAAAGAGTTGTCAAAAACCCATGTAAGGAATGGATTAAAAAAAAAAAAAAGACATAATCTGATAAAGGTGTTTTTCCTTGTGAAACACACACCCCCCATTTTAAAAACGTCCCCCACATTACTAAATGTATCTCTCTTTTTCACATCTAAAGATTTCCCCAGACACAAGTAGCTCTTGTAGGGTTCTTTGATTTTCTGAAACCAGAACATTTAATAACAAAAAGTGCAAGCTAATAATCTTATAAACTACAAATTAAAAGTTAAAAAGAAAAATAATGAAGGACATCTTATTGTCCTATTGACAGAGAACAGGAGAAAATTTCTTCTTCTTGGCCCTGCTTTTTTGTCAATGATTTTTTGACTGCCTGGCCATTTCTTACCTGTGATACAGGTTTCTTGCTGTAATGAACAATTTGGCCTCTGACTTAGGCTTGTCTTATTTGTAGTTGCTATATTGTTGTCTTCTGTTCTCAGTGACTTTGGGGGTAGACTTCTTTTACCATCTCACAAGTATTGTCTGTTATCATGCTGAATGTCCTCAAGAAATACAAAATCCATCATTTTAGGAATTTAAATGTCTTCTGATTCTTGTTTTGTAAAGAACTTCATACATGGTTGCTTGGTATAGTTATTTTTGAACTTTCTCACAAATTGACCCTGGGATATTAAACCTTAAGACATCTGTTAAAGGTGTTTTTCCTTGTGAAACGAAAAGCCAATGAGCAAAAATTAGAGAAGGCATCATATATAGTGTTGTGAAAAGAGGAAATGTGGGTTACATTTGTTCCTTCTTCTGCATGGTTCATTACAGGGACTTGATTTAATTCACATAGGTGAATAGGTATTACACCACTGTTCTTTTTAGTCTCCTATAAGAGATTAACAATCCATGCATGTGAGACTGTGTAACTATGTAATTGGCACTACATCTGCCAATAGTGAGATGCTCACAGCAAATGTAAAGGACTTACTTTCAAGTATCTGTTCCAATTAATTTTCATTTATCATGGATGGATCAGTTTCAACATGAAAGACTGAACCAGTCAAGTCAGTAGCTAAGATGTGCAAGACCAGGATTCAGATCTGCTCAGAGTCAATGTATGTCTGCTACTTGCTGACTACGGGATTTACCCAAGAAGTGTAAAACACAGGTTAAATTCTTGGCTGGTTTATTTCAGACTTTTCTTCCACAATTCAAGTGAGAATGTGATTATAGGCCCCAAATCAAGGGCTGGGTATTTGTTTGCTTAACCTGGCAAATATTTTTTTTAGGATATTTGGAGCTTCAACTTGGTCTATGTGACAAAGCTTGTTAGGTGTGAAGGAGGAAGCATCTACCCAATTCCAAAATATAATCTCACTGGAAAAACAGGGCAGCAGCTAAGCAGTGTTTTAAAGATGGAAGTGGATCCCTAAAGAGATAGATTGATCTCTAAGTGATTTGGAGGATCATATTCTGTTCAGAGAAAGTGCTTGGCTGTTGAGTCACCTCTTAGCTGTATTTAGAGCTTTGACAGGCTAAAAGCAAAAAACTTTTGGTTCTCTCTGGATATCCTGAGTGTATGTAGCATCAGAGTGCTGATGGGTAGAAGGAAAAGGGAAGAAAACTAGGATACAGTGCAAAATCCCTCACAAACTCTATAACTTTGGAAGGTTAGCACACTTTGTATTTTAGGATTGGAGGGAGATTCCCATTAGGAATAGGTACCTAATGCTCTACCTTTTTTAACAGTAGAGACCCATGGAATTTCTTTACAGTTCTGATCCTGAAATTAAAAGGAAATGAAATTAGGTCAACATTCTAGAAAGTTGGGAATTCTGTACAACTATTGATACCTGTGCCACATTTGATATTTGTTGTTTACAGGGTTCTTGCTCTTATTTGTTCTTTTGAGTGTCCAAGTGAAGATGTGAAGATCAGATTTTTCTGAAATAAACAGAATTACGGCTGGTTTATTCCTATGGGTAACTTACAAAGCAAGGTGTATAAATAAGAATATCAGAATCTGGTACTGACTTATAAAAAAGTGAAAATATATGGGAGCATATTAATTTTTATTCTTTTCTTTAGGTCTAATATTTCTGGATTTCAATATCTGGCCATAAAACATATCTGAGACTTAATGATATTCTGCAGTGATATAAAATGGGTTATTATTTATTAAACATACCTGTGCAGATGATATTAATTATCTGTTGACCTGATTGCATTGCATTAGTATTGAAAAATGGCATTTATTTGTTTATTTATTTTGTATTTTCAGGTAGAGATTGAAAAACTGGACTATCATTACTATCTGCCTTTGTTTTTTGATGGGCTTTGTGAAATGGCATTTCCATATGAGTTTTTTGCTCGTCAAGGGATCCATGACATGCTGGAACATGGTGGAAACAAGATTCTTCCTGTCATTCCTCAGCTCATTATCCCAATAAAAAGTAGGTGAACATGTGGGAAAAAAATCCCTAAAATTGCATTTATATAGTATAGATTTTTGGCAAGTTGCTAATTAAGCAAAAAAAACATGACAGGCTGTACATTTCATGGAGATTATTGCAAATGTCAGTAAATTGTAAGGTATAAGGCCAGAAGGCTTATGCCTTCAATCACCTGGTACATGCAGTAATCCAGAAGAACAGACTGTCTGGTTAGTGTTTTTCTTATTACAATGTGACTCTTGGTCTTTGGAACTGTGAAGTGACATTTTCTTACCTGATTTTGTATATTTATTCTGTAAATCCATTACAGTATAAACCAGTTCATCTAAAATGACAGAAGAAATCAACAGATGAAACTTACTGAATTATGCTTCTTTTTGTCCTTTTGCTTATTCTATCATTGTCTTATATTTACTAGATATCTTTTCTATTATCAATCTCATTACTTTGCATATACATATATCTCTCTAAATTGGGAGTTCCCCATGACTGATTAATGTTGTATGTAAAATTTTGACATTTAAAAAAATACTAATTTTGAAGTTTTTGTATATTCAAACATAGTCTTCATAGAAAAATTATGTGAAAGGTAATAAATTAATACAAGTGTAATACCACTAAAACTAAAATGTCTTTTCTTAAAAAATTTAGGCTTTCAAATATATTGTTTTGCTCTTTCCTGTTTCTTTAGATCATTGTCTTGAGGATATATTATTCTGAACTGTCATCCTTCTTTAATTAGGTATTATGATTCTTAAGTATGCATGCCACACCTATACTAATAGATGCCCATATTTGTTAAACTTGGGTTCTGTTTTATCATTGATCAGTAATGGTATCCTTTGCTGTCCTTCATCCTATTTTCCTGCGACAATTCAGCATCCATGCCAATACAGAACAAAATGGAGTCATTGTATTTGTGATAAGGAATTAATAGAGTCAAATACAGTTTTGGAAAAGGGGAAAGGGAATGTAGTTTGGAGCCTGATAATACTGAAATAATAGTGTTGGAAGGGTCAGAAATGTGGGGTTTTTCATTCAATTTATTCTCCATTTAAATAGATTAATTATAGATGTCATTATTGTCTTACTGTAGATTTTGAAAATGTCGAAAGGAATATATAATATTCAAAATGGTTACTCTGTAACTGACACTTGTGAAGAAAGATTATGAAAACATTTCAATTACAGGTTTTTCTCTCTAAAAGGGAAACACGTAAAGAGTAGAATCATGTCATTTCTTTAAATCTGTATTTCCAACACCACCCAAATATATTTATAGTAGTATCATTTTTCTTGAAGGCTGAAATGGTTTCTTCAGAAAAGACTGCAAGTTTATGACAGCTGCTACTCAGTTAGGATTTAAAAGTCATGCTGAGACCAGAACCTAGCTTAGAAATAATTACCTGAAAGCTTTAGGTGTTACACAGCTCTTAGCATTAGAAAGAGGTAAGGATATTTATGTGGGTTTCGAATCAAGTCATAATTTATGATGCTGGAACACATTCAAGAATCTGCTAGCTAAATTTAGTTGTTGGTTCTGCTTTATTTTATTGTACAACGCTTATTTTTTTATTTAAAAAAACCCTCTTATCAGCTTTAAAGTATGAAGAGTCTAAGTATTATCAATTATAAAGGCTTCTTCCTAATTAAAGCCATATTAATATTAAAAAAAGACACTGCCATCTCAAGGAATCTGAAAGTGTGTACTTCTAAGAGTTTTTTAAATTTGCTATGACTGTGTAATATAGCAGTGTAGTCAGAGCTATACATTTCTGTGACTCAGCTGCATCCACGATAAACTCAGCTATGTTTTACACATATTACTGTCTCTAAAGTGTCCCACTGGGTGAGTTATATCTGATTAACCAGTCTTCTTCTAGACTACTACCATATTTCTACCGTGAAAGAGTGAATCAATTGATTGTTAGGCAAGGTAATATATGTGATGGAGGGGAAAGGAATAAAAGAAAGACAGAAAAATAACTCTACAAGTAGAATGCTTTTAAAAGCAGTTTTGTCTCCTGCATGTTCATCAAAGGAAAATATTCGTAAAGAGCTGCTCTCTAAAAACCTTTTAAATTAAATATTAGAATTCCGTATTATATTTTAATGATTTAAGGAGAAATCTATTCTCCACCCATCCTTGCTTAAAGTTCACACTTTTTGAACACTATATCATTAAAGAGGAAAATGATATTATTTAATGAATCTGTGCATTACTGTAAGGTCAAATCCTTTCAACAAATTTTCTTCTGGTTATGCAAACAGGCAATGACTAACAAAAGGCAGATAATTGAAATTAACAAGTCTAGTTTCTTTCCTAAAATAACTGAAATATCATTAAAATAATATGGAATAATGCTATTTAGTTGAAAAATAATTGCTTATTTTTGTTTGCCACATTAAAAGGTACTCTTTTTTTTTAGAAATTCAGGGGAAAAAAATCTGAGGTTGGAGGCATTGATTACTCAAAGAGAAAAATGTTAAAAATATATTTTTATCTCTCAAAATAAAAATCCAAAATATATTGTACTTTGCAGTGGCAAAACATGATAAAATAGTTTATAAATATAGTCACTGCATGGCATAAAATCCAGGATAAACAGATTACCTGTATATGTCAAACCTGTAAGGAATCCAACTAAAAATAAAAAAATGCAAAATTAGAAAATGTGAATAATTCAAGGTGTTAAGAATTTTTACGCCCTTTCATAGAAGGTGTGGGCAAACCCATTGCCTGAGTTATTTAAACTAGAGCAAAGATTCAAAAATTGAGATATATGCCCAATAACACAGTACTCTGTAGAGGTATTATGAAAGTTCTGATGCACAGCACAGAGCAGAATAACTTCTTTGTCAGAAATACCTGTATTGTTATTTTCATATTGCAGACAAGTAAAGAGGTAGAAGGAGACAAATTTTGCCCCACATCACAAACAGCATTGGTGGCAGAGAGCGGAACAGGACCCAGACCACACACCCCTGGGGTGGCGAGCAAAGGTGCCCGTAGGTCATGTGAGAGTTCCCTTATTTTTAGGGAACAGAGGGATCTGTCTGGCCCTACCATGTCTTTCAGTAATGCACTGATGTATCTTAAAACTCCCTTGTGGCCTGCTATGACCTAGAACCAGCCAAGAATAGCCAGGAAAAGGGGTGTGAGGGTGTGAGATGTCTATTGTACCATGTGCTTGTCAATGGAAAACTCCTGTTCTAAATTCTGTGTGGTCATTATGGGAATGAAAAATTCCTTTTGATACTCATTTTTGGGGAAAAATATTGCTTTTAGTATTACATTTTCTATAACAAACCCCAGATGAGAAAAGCCATAAGTCCTTTCACTTGCCTTCATTAGGCTTCTGCAACTCTCAGACTCGTGACCACAGAGTTCCCCAGATCTGACATGAGACACACATGCAGACATAAACACTGAGGGGGCAGGAAGTTTCTACACCTTTGCCTGATATTTCTGTGAGTAACGTCAGGGACATCCAGCACAGTGTGTGCAAGCACCTTCTCTCCTTTCAAGGGCAGTGAGCACGCTACCATTTACATTTTCTTTGCTGGCCACGTAGTTGTAGGAGTTTCCAACCCCTTCACACACAACGTCACCAATCGTTCCAGCTCCCACACTCCAGTTCGTTGCAACTGACTTGCTAATGCAATTATTTGTGGAGCAACTCAGTGAATCTCACATCTAGATGTATTAAAAAAAAAAAAAAACAAACAGAACAAAGCACCAAATCTAAAATAAAACCAATTTTTTTTCAAAGTGGCCTTACTTTTAAACTCAGATATTTCAGTGGTCTAGTTTATAGCTGCACTGTCACGAATGAAGGAATATCAATAGCACAGAAGTTGGAGTAAGGGAGTAGAGATGATCAGTAAGAATACCCTGATACAGCTTTGCTAATGAAGAAAATAATGTGAAATTAACCACTTAAGCATCTTGGATCACCCACTTGTCAGAATTTTTTCTGTTCTGTGCTGTGAATCCTAAAATGGACACGTAGGCAATTTGAACTTAGGCCTAGAAGCCAATAAAGCTCACGTCTTTGCACTTAAATTGTAACTTAGATGGCAGTATTGTTTCTACACAGTTGCAGTCAGCAGACCAGCATGTCTGATTAAGTCCAAAACAATATTCTCCATCCTAAGGAACACAGAAATTTTCCTTTTTGATGCTTTTTCCATGCTGTTAAAAATCCCTTCCGTGACACAGTAGATCAAGGTTACCGCAAACTTTGTTAAGAAAGTTTCATTAGGGGAAACAGATTTTTTTAAGTCAGATACAGAGAAATGCACAGAGCAGTCCTCCCTCAGTGTCACCTACAGAGTCCTTTTTAATGTTTAATACATTTCTAAACTAAACTGATTTCTGTTTTCTTATTCTCCATGCTCTATTTGCATGTAAAGTGTGGATTGTTGTCTTGGACAACAGTGTAGTTAATTCCCACTTAATGTCAAATCAGCGTCACTGTTACATTTAGATAAGTAAAGTTGAACCTGTTCTAGCAGTTGTTCTAAGCACATTTATATTTCTTCTCATATATCTTCACTGTATTTAAGAGTATTTAATAGTCATTAAATACTTCCTTATTTCACAGAATGCTGAAATATTTTTATGGAATAAATGTGTTTTTCTGAGCTGTAGTCTTTTTCTTTCTGTAAATCATGTAAGTCGATTTCTGTCATCTGCAGAAAGTAAATTCAACCTTTAATGGAATTATTATCTTCCTCCTGACTGACTGTTGCTCTTGAGAACCTGGTTGTTAAAATCACAAACTGAAAATTAAGCAAACTAGTTTTTATAGGCTTAAAATGCTTTTAAAGAAAGCAAAGGTCTCTGATGTAAAAAAAAAAAAAATTGTCTTGATTCTTAAACACCAAAGTCTTTCTTCCCTGTAGGGTCCATCAACCAATGCAAGTGGTTGTAATTAGAAGGTTTATGTAATATTCTTCTGCTCAAAACTGGTCATTTCAGGTAGCTTCAAATGGTATAGAAACTAGATTATTACTCTTCTGTACTCCTTTCTGTGAGGAAAACTATATTTCTCATTCAATAAAGATAAATCTCTTCCATGTTTGGAAAGTGATATCTGCATTTAACATCTTTCTCTTTTGAAGTTGGAGTTAGACCTATTCTCTCCTCAATTTATCAATTGATTAATATTGCACATTTATTAGTACTGAATTCAATCTGCCATTTTATCACCCAGTCATTCTTTACTGAAAAGTCCTGCAGTTCTTCGGAGTCAGCCCATATCTTTGGCATCTGGAATAATCATCAGAAGATTTTGTTACTCATTAGTAAACATCCCTTCCAAATCACCTATGAATCTACTGAAAAACATGGACTTCAGCACAGATTCTTGCAAGGCTCTAACTAGTGATATTCCTCCTCTGTGGCCACATATTGTTGACCTCATTTCCTATAATGTCTAAACAATTATTTAATTATATGGAAACCATGGCAGATAAGTGTTTCAAAAACCTTCAGTGAGGGACCTTATCAGATACCTTTTGGAAGTCTAAGAAAACTGTATTATCAGGCTTTCCTTGTTCACATTCTTCTTCTGCAGTACAGATGCCAATATTACTGGTCTTTGTTTCCTTAGATCTTTCCTGAAACCTTTCTAACAAATGGTATGACATTTCATTGAAAACAAAGCTGTTTTCATTGAGAGGGTGGGTACTCAGTGCAGCTTAGTAGCTTGCGGCAGCACAGGGGAAGGAATGTACATCTGGCAATGGATGGAAACTCTGTGAATTGGCATAGCCATTGAGAAGGTTTTTGGGACTCTCTTCTCAGTGTATTTTTTATACTAGTTAATTAAACAGGGCCTGCAAGTTTTATAGGCGCTGATCTATTAAAACACTACAATTAGAAGCACAACTAAAGCTGAAAAAAATGCCACTGACTTTCTCTCCAATATTCTGCTCATTCATGTTTTTTGCAAGTATCAATGATTCAGCCATGGATCTTAGCATTTTCTGCACCTTAGGCTTTGGCTTTACAGGGCAAAGTCTTTGATGACAAAATTGGCCTAAGTTTTTCATGCCTTACCCCCTATTCCTTCTTCCCATCACCTCACTCCAACACATCACTCCTTCAGTTGTACTGGAAGAAATATCTGTTCATCTGTACTGTAAATTGGATCAGGATCTCACCTGACTTTAAAAAAGTACAGAACACAAGGTTGGTATTCTGGTTTTTATTCACTCTTGATTGAAACACTGTGTTTTGTAACAGCCTTCATTATTGTTCTGTAAGATTAGCATAATAATTTACTATATCGGTTCAGGTGGTTAAGTATGATGCATTTTGAAAATTTTGGACAAAATTCTCTGTAAGACAGTTTTGTATTACTTCAATCAACTGCATTTTGAGAACACATGTTAGCAGTTCTTTACACCTGACTCTCTGAATTTAAGAAAAAAAGCCCTTGATCAACAAGATTAAGTAGCCAGAGTTGAAGTATCTTTATCTTCAGTGGTTGTTACTCTGCAGGAGACCTGCTCTATGTATCTTGTCCTGCCTTAGACAAAGAATTTTCTAAAACAGGTCCCTCATTCATCGGGGGGGGGGGAGAAGGCATATGCATGCAAACTAAATTGGTTTTAATCTTTGGTTCTGAGACCTAAATAGAAAATGGGAACTGTCAGTGCATTTCTAAACATAGATTCACAGGTGTATTTGAAAAAGGGGTCAAATATAATTAAAGGCCAGTGCAAATTAAAGAGAATTAAATTATCAACATAACTTTAAATAAAACTACTAAAATCTAAACTTTAATATTTAGAGAAGAGATTGAAATTTGATGAATCTGATTTTATTCTGTGAAGTTTAGGCTATCAATGTGCTATATGGGGAGGAAAGTTCTGATTTGATCTCTTCTGTGAAAATGCATTGTGTCATGGAAAAGATCCACCATATACTGGGAAAAATGCTGTCATGTTTCCTGGCTTATAAAATGTATCAATCCCGAAGATGAGAACTGTGGCTTCTATTATAGGCAATGTCTGAGACAGAGACAGGTTTTTCCAAACTGCCACATAAAAATAAGATATAAAAATAAAAAATATCAGCTTACATAGCTTCTAGATATTTTTCTTTGAGATGCTGGAAGTGTTACTCAAGGAAAGGACTTGAATGTTTTAAAATAATCATTTCTATTGCTTCATATGTAAACGGCTTCTATCTAAATGGATAAGCAAACAAGTGGTATATATCTTAAGAAAAGTCTCTGCTCTTAAAGGAAATTAACAAAAGAAAATTCTAAATTTACATTAATTTCCAATAAAATTTGATGAAAAAAAAATTCAGTGAAGCTGTCAGTGAATTGGTATTGTATATCAGCTCATTGATAATATGCTTTAATAAACAGCACTGTGAAAAACCTCCATCCCAAAAATGTTCAGTGTTCCAAATACGCTTTCAAATTTCATCATTATCTATTACTGTGGCTTTGAATGGTGGAAACACAGAACTGACTCAGATACTGAGCTTTTACACCAGATATTTAACCTACTAACATTTTAAAATTCTCTTTTAAGAAAGTTATGATGAACTTCAGAAAATACTTGTTTGAAAAAACTGTAACAGTAGAAAATAAAGTATGTTTGAAGTAAATATTTCATTCCATACTCGCATTGAGCAATTATTTAAGCTGGAGGGTCTCCTGAAAAAGTGTATATCCTCATCACAAGCAAAACCTTCAAGTTTATATACCATTAAAGGAGAAAACCTCAGAACCACCAAGCAACAGAGTCAATTTATTGGGTTGGGGGTTTTTCAAAGTTGCTGCTTAAGAGAATTGTATGATGCATAGTATGTAGACTAGAGGATCAAAGGGGAAATATATTTCACTGAGGGAGGGAAGTCCTCTAAAAACCCTTTAGGGAGTGGAAAGGTATCTTTAACTGAGAAGCAAATGGGTCATTCACTTTGCTGTTACTCTGAAGATCCACGTCTTACAGCAGACTTGTATGTCAAGAGGCAGCAGCCTAGCGTGCTTTCAAATTGGAATACTTTGGATATTAATGGTGTTTCCTTCTTTAGGGATATATAGCTGTACTGTACTAAGAGTTTTAAATGGTTGGCTTTATTCTTGTGTAAGGATACTAGTATTTTCTTCCATTTCTGTTAACCTCCAGATATCACTGACATTTTTCAAAATTTTGAAATGTACTTATTTCATATACTGCATTAATTTTTTTTTCCCTTTGATTCATGTGGGAGAATGGTCGGCAGTGATGGTAGTACACAGAAATAATTACCAGATTTTTAAAAGATAAACATATGTTTGAAATTGACATATCCTTGGGGCAGGGACTGTCTCTAATTAAATGTTTATACAGTGCCTAATATAATCAAGCCAGGAGCTGGTTGACTGCTATGCATGCCACAGTCCAAATATTTAATAATAATAACAACAGTTTCTGCAGTCAATTTGATCTTACTTTTGATATTTACAAGTGTTTTCCTAACACACACTGCAGATGAATTTAAGGGCTTCAGGCTCAAATTCTGAGTCGTTTGATTATTATCCATCACTTTAGCACTCAAAATCTTGCTCTAAATTCTGTCTTTTGTTTTGTGTGTCAAATGGAGATGGGATGCCCCTGTTTTTGCACAAGTATCCACCTGATTTTCTAGCATGCAGATGAAACAAGTGTCAGTATTACTGTTTAAAGTTCCAGCAAGCACCCCTACAGATGTAAGGAGACTTGCACGACAGGTTCTATGATGAGCTGTTGTTTGAAAACTTTCTTCTGGATTCAGCATGTGTTCAGTTTGCTGCACTCATTGGAACACATTCTCAGTCATGAGGCATAATTCACACTCTTGACTTTATTAAGGAATTAATCTTTAACAGGACAGTCTTGGCTTCCACTCAAACCAGGGTTATCTTTGCACAAGACATAACTCTGAAAACAGGAAACTGTGAAAACCTTTGGGAGCCACCATCTGCAGAAGAAAGTTCTTCCTAGGGATGGTTGGACAGCCATTTCCACTTACACGACACCCTCTGCGTGCCTAGAAATAAGATGTCTCATCCTCTAGCACAGCTTCTACAGTCAGGAAGAACTATTCCTGGAAGTGGGTACAATTTGTTCATTAAGGAGTAAGAAGCTGTGATTTCTGTTGTTGATTAATTTTTATGTCCCTTAAGTTAATTGTTAGTGCTTGTATGAATAATTAATTTTATTCATTTTATTCATGTTGATATTCATTCATACAAATGAATACAAATATTCATTCATGTTTGTATGAATAACTAATAATTATTGTACTGAAAATTAGAAGTGTTCATGATACTTTCCCTATTACTTTGGTTAGCTACTATTTCTGTGTAACAATTTAGTCATGAATAATCCTATATGTTGGAACCCCAGAGCCTCCTCTTCCAGTCACTCTTTTAAGAAAATGAGTAATGCCTGTTCACCTCTAAGAAAGTATTTTCCTGCCTGTGATTTGGACCGAATCTTTAAAATTGTACCTGGGGTTCTCTCTTTGCTAAAGCAGCCTTGAAACATCTATCCATGAAAGCATAATTTGGAATAGCCACCCTCTTTGTTGGAACTTCGTGTGAGTGTGCTGCATTGATGGACTTCCTGTCCACATATTAATTTGCTCAGAGAAAATATGAAACTAGGTGTAGCCTGATGACTACAGTAGGGACTGGCAAATAAGAAGTATGGAATTCAGTCTTTATTTTCATTTAACACCACTTCTTTAGCTTGGAATCACCCTGTGATGCACTACGGTACCTTTACACCTTGGGCTCTCTAACTCTTGTTTAACAGTAGTTTTAGTGTGCTGTTCATAAGCATGCAAAGAGGCATGAAGGGAGGTAACTTACCAGTTGATTTTCAAGAGTTGCCTCTACACATTCACCCAACCAATCTGCCTTGCCCTCATTTCGGAGCTCTAGCTCTGATTTTTAACACTCGGCAGGCATGTGATAAGAAGCGGAAGCAGGTGGAGCACAGGGCATTTGCTTAAAGAGATGGAAAAACTGACGTTCCTCCTGTGTGAGAATACTACTTTGTTCCCTGTGAAACAGCGTTCCTGTGCACTGACAAAACTTAGTGCCAGAAATACTGAATCCTATTACTTCAGTGTGAAGAGGCAGGTCTTGAAGAATTTATTGGTAACTCCTCTTCAAATTTCAGTGTGTTCTTTACTATAATTTTTTCCAAGTGCTTATACTTACATTGCGTTATGTTGAATCACATATTCATATACTTCTGTGGTTATAAAACATATAGCATTGAATATGAGCTTCGCTTTTACAGTGTTTGCTTTCCCATTGCAATGATGTAAACGCCTATGTAAGTGGGCAGAACACTGGAGAATTAGACCAATATATAATAGTGTACCAGATTTGACAACTGCTTCCAGCTGCATAATTTCAGAGAAGGTTTATAACTAGAGGGATTTTGCAAGAAAAAAAATATATTTCAAGCATGAATCATTTTTAATTACAAAAAAGAATGCAAAGTACTTGCTTTTAGTAAAATTAAGAGAGAAGAGAAACAAAAGGTATTTATGAAATGTCTCAGTGTCATAAGATTAGAAGCATGACACTGAAAGCTAGGAGAAAAATCTAAGTAGGCAAGACAAAACCTTTTTTTTTTTTTTTCTAGCATATTTGTCTTAAAAAAAGCCTACAAGGTTTTTTTGTGGGTTTTTTTTTCCTATAAACATTTGTTTCATTGTACTGACTCTCAGAATAGTAGGAATTGTTAGTTGAATGAATAAAACGGTTGTGAAATAAACGAGTACAAAACATACAAACACTAATTGTTGCACTAGAATGTATCTGTTGTCAACCTTTGCAGGTTGTCTTGCAGTTGTACAGTTCCATTGGCCCCAAATGGTACTTACTGAACATTTATTTTTTATTTGTTTGGACCATGCCAGTATTACACAGGCAGCATGAGGGAATAATGAGCTACATTCTTTGGGTTACTGAAGAATCAGCACAAATTGTGGGAACAAATAACAATCAGACAAGGCAGTGTTTTATAACATCAGGACTGCAATCCATCTTTGGGATCTTTCAAAGCTGGGCTAATAAAGGCCCACTTACAATCCCCAGCAGAGCACAGTTTAATTAAATTTGTCCATTAGAGGGCTCCTCCCCCTCCCTCTACATTTTAGAAATTAATTCTGCTTTCTGCCTGTTGTTCTTTCTACATCACAGATGCGCTGAGCCTTCGTAACCGACAGGTCATCTGCATCACGCTGAAAGTCCTCCAGCACCTGGTGGTGTCAGCAGACATGGTGGGGGAGGCATTGGTGCCCTATTATCGGCAAATCCTCCCAGTCCTAAACATCTTTAAGAATATGAATGGTGAGTTATCCTAACAGACACTGTGTCTTTCAACTCCTAAGGTAAAAAGGGGCTTAAGGCAGGGTTAATTAACAATGTAGTTAAGATTTATTACTGTATATAAACTCAAATCCATTTGGAGCTCTAAATAATGTAAGCCCCCCCCCTACTATTCCCTAAGGATGCATTGAAATTAACAATTTCATTTATTACTCCTTGCACGTACAGTTTATTTAATGCAGTACAGAACCACTGAAGCAGTTCTATAATCTTCCAATAATTAAATTGTAAAGTTTTGTAACAGTCTTTTGAATACATTAATAAATTGCAAAGGGTTTTTCCTCCCTCCAACACATTAGTTCAGTCCAGTCTTTTTATTCCATTCTGTGCTCTTCACAAGCAATTCACTGCTACCATCAGGCTTAGGAAAGAATAAAAATAAAAGTAGCAATCAAACTAATTAATTTGAGGGTCAAGAGAACTCCTTGTTGTAGAAAAATTTCAAGTTACATAACATCTAGCAAAACAGTGAAGTTTGAATTTATTACTGCTCACTTAGCATGTTTTATTATAGAGACATTTAGAACTAATTTGTATCTGCAGTCGAGTATGTTGTTTTCTTTGTAGTGCAAACCTCCATTGCCAGTTTCAGTCTTTAATAACTGGTACTGTGAGTACTGTGAGCACTGTCTACTGCAAATGCATTTACATCAGTTACCAGCTGAAATCAACATGATGTATCTTGCTTTTACCAAACTAATGTTTAAAATATTTTTCTATAGTAAATCTACCTGTACTTATCTGTTCAGTTAAAGTTTCTGTTAATGACTTGCAGGCATATAGATCAAAAGAAGTTAATTCCTCGCAATCTTGCAAAAGAGGTTTTCATGACATTCATGGCATTTTGATAGTTAGCTACAAGACTGCTTCCTGCCATACTTTAGTATACTCACTAAAGAGTGAGTGTAAGATTCACCTCAGATTGAAAAATGCCTGTCCAAAGACTGACTTGGAGGCTCAAATGAGATGTAGATTTTAGATCCTTTTAAATACGAAAGTCTGTGACTTTGTTTTACTTAGTGAGAAACTTGCACTAACATATGGAATTCCACAAATGCAACGTGGTTCAGACAACAACTGTGGCTTTCTAGAAGTTGTGGGATGAAAGGTTATGAATAAAATCCATAGGTTGAATATATGTAATTTCGGTAGGGCTCCTTCTGAATGAGAAGATTCCCCCTTAACAGATCCAATTTCAGTATCGGGCACAAAACAAGACTGTAAAAAGGACTCTCATTGATTAATGAATATACAATACAAGCTTTTTTCCAAATTTCAGCATGAAGTAGCTCATAAATTCTCTTGACTAGGCTTTTCTGAGGTGGTTTCAGATGAATAATAGGGAAAGCTCATGTGTAACCAGTTACATAGCTTAACAAGGCATTAAACACGTTCTAAATATATCCTAAGTTTTGATTGTATTGTAAGCAAAATAAAACATATTCTCAACATATTTGCATGACATCTGTGCTATGTGAATCTCTGCCTATATCAAACTACACTAAATCTTGATGTTTGGCATTTAAGAACTGAAAACCAATAAGCAATGTAAAGTACTAGTTCAAAATTAATACATCTTATTAAAGCATTACTTTTTTAGGAATACAGGTTTTGAAAGTTCAGTATTACCAACGAAATGGATACTATCTGCAAGGCCTACCATATAAAACTGTTCAACTTATTCAGTACTTGCATGTGGGTGACAGGGAAAGATTCTTCCTGTCTCCCCCTACCTCAAGAACCTTGTATTTCTTTCCTCCTTCTCTGGTGGCTGACAGAAAATATACGCTCCATTCCTTCTTTCTATCTCCCATATGCTTAATAGGCAACTGAGGTGCAGGTCTTTGCTCCCAGTTATAAGGAAGGTGTAGAGACTGATGCAGGCTTTTTTCCCCACTGCTTGTTCATACAGGTGAAGGATGGGGTGCGGGACTGTACATCTTCTTCCTTTTTTTATGTATAGCTTGAGAAAGGAGGAACTGTGCTACATCTTCCAGGCGCTGTGTGAATTGCAGTCTATTAAGTCTGACACCACAGAAATTTGTTCAGAATTAAGGTAGCTGGAAGGAGCCATGTTTTAGTCATTGCCACCTCCCTAGATCAGTATCTATCTGCTGAAAGGAACTCTTTCCCAAATTCAGCATCTGTGAATGCCACTCTCACACTAAACAAGCTATAGTCAAGAAAACATTAAAAAAAAAAAAAAAAAAAAAAAAGTATTAATAAGACATTAAGGTTAACTTACCTTAAGGTCAAGTTACCTGGTGACCAGTTCAGAACAAACCAAAGTGATTCTTCATGCAGTGTTTGTGATGTAAAGCTCTGGAACTCCTAACCCCAAATTTTTTGGATACCAAAAGTTTACATGGGTTCAGTGGAAGCTCAAAAATGGCATAAAAAAGAATGTATTGCTTGTTTAGTAAAACACATGGATCACCTCTGGCTCACAGCATTCCTAAACTACAATACAGTGGAAGCTGAGAAAGTATTAGGTGAAGTACCATAAATGCTTGTCCTACATTCACATTGCCTTATCACCTCCTTTTGAGAGACACACTTCTGGACTAGACCTATTATCTAAACCATCCATCCTTATGTTCTCCCAGCACTGGTCCCTAGCAGACTTGCAGTAAATACTCACTTCCCATTGAGTTTAAAAATGTTCTGGAATATAGGTTCCTCAGATATTTTATTCATACTACATACCTCTGATTTGTCTGAATCGTGATTCACCTCACAATATTAGACAGGCTTATAAATAAAAAAGTAAAATCTTGCATTGGTATGATCTTAAGGTTAGGATATCAGAAACAGGTATTTAATAAAACAAATATAGAATGTAGTCTTAGCTTCAGCTTGTCACATGCTTATCTCTTGAGCTGTTCTTCAGCCAACAAAATTGGTAAATCATTGTTCAGAGTTCCCAGTGTTACCTGAGCTCAGAATATAATGATAGTTTGAGAAGCTCTCAGTTCTGTCCCACTTAAGTCTAAGCAATTCTTTCCAAATTCCCATTTGTTTCCCAGCACTGAGGCTACAGTTTCACAGTCAACAAAAGTGTTGTTTAGTTGCCATTGCCTTCAAGAGGCATTCTGTGATAAAAAAGGAGGTAGCCTTGATGACTCTCCCTGTAGGCAGACATTTAGTGCTGCTGTGATTCCCACTGCAGATTTTTACTGGATTATCCAGGGAGGCTCTGAACTATGTAAATCCTCTTTTCTGGGATCTGATGTCTTTGGTGCTTAAAGGTAGCTCCTTGTTCCTATTCAGCCTGCTGGCAAACTGCTTCTTAACCAGCCCCAACTGTTCCTTTATACAGAGTTATTAATGCGTTCTGTTTAATTGTATACGGAATATTGATTATTCACATAAACACAGTTTCTCATATGTTCCTCTGCTTTTCCATTGTACTTTTGACATTTCCACTTTTTTCTATTTCCGTCTGTTACCTCCAAATCACCCTGTCATAAGAAACTAAAAAAGTCACAATAGTGCTTACTAAGTCTATTATGAACCCTGTAATGCTACTGTAGTTTTCATTTAGATGTGTAAGTTAAATGTACTCTTATGAAACTCATTTTAATCTTGTGAAGAGAGAAAGAAAAGTATGTATAGACTCAAATGGAAATATTCGGGGTTTGCATCACAAAACCTTTTCCTTTCAGGTGTCTTATTTTCTAAGCTGCCTTTTATAAATCTGTGAGTGAGGTAAATACAATTTAAGAACAAGTAGAGTAAGTTTGTTCTTTTATGGAAGCAGGCAGAAGATAAAAATAAAAGGAAAAAAAAGGAGTCTTCAGACCCTGGAATATGCTATTGGGGTGTATGTATAGCAGGATGCTGTCTGAAACAGAAACCTGTTTATTAAAAAGATTAAACAGTTATGAACTGCAAAATTCTCTTGTTTAATTTGCCTGACTGGTAAATGAAAATTTCATTGATTTAGTTTAACAACTATTCAATGCTCTCAAATCCAAGCAGTCTTAATAGCTTAATTCAGGTACACAAAATATTTTCATGTCATCAATTTATATTATTTAGTAGTGATCAAGAGCAGCTTTGCAGATAAAATAATGTAGAATAGGTGAAAAAACTATTATTAGAATCTACATGCTTCACACAGAGAAGTATGGGTTGGCACTGCACTGCAGAAGGTAGCGCTCCAGCATGGTAATTTCGTCTGCGACTTGTTTCAGTCGCTGTAAGGCAAACAGTGGCAACAGGGCAGACTGAAGACCAAGTTTCTTTTGGCTACAATAAAATGCTTTGACACTATCAGTAACTTAAAGCTAACATAAACTTCTGACAGTTTCTACCTATCTAGTCAGTCCTTTAAAATAAAATTTGAGAGATGTGACTGAGAATACCTGATGTAGCTGAATCGTAGCATTCAACAAAGTGTGAAGCCACACAGCAGAATTATGCTGCATGCTTTACAGCACCTGAACTTCACTTGGGAAAAAGCATTCTCTTGTCTGGAAGGTACTTCATGTACTTTGGAGAACTCTATTTTACAAAATACAATAGTGCTACATAGACTCTAAAGGAAGAAGCAGAATTTAAGTGCTTAATTGCAGAAGCAAGAGACTGTGCCTACAGGTAAAAGTGTTCCCTGTGTTGGAATTGGAGTATTTTCAGAACTGCTTGTGTATTCCAGAGGCACCGATGATCCTCAGAG
The DNA here is from genome assembly GCA_034008185.1 of Gorsachius magnificus. Classification (NCBI taxonomy): domain Eukaryota; kingdom Metazoa; phylum Chordata; class Aves; order Pelecaniformes; family Ardeidae; genus Gorsachius; species Gorsachius magnificus. The sequence goes on along the minus strand of CM067083.1, from coordinate 50,220,633 downwards.
TGGTTCATGGTTATTAGTAAGAAGCAGCAATTATCCTTTAATGTGATTGAATATGCTCTAAAGAAAATCTCTTGCCCAGAACATCTCAACTGTTTGCTCCTTCCACTGGGAAATCCAACAGTGCTTTCACAAAGAATGTCAGTCCTGTTCTAAAATACTTTATAATTTGCCAACTCTGCGTTCAGAAATCATGTTTCAGATTAAAAAAAAAAAAAGGATGGCTTGAACATCAACTTTTACAAAGTAATGTACCTGAGGTTCTCTTCATCTCTCCTCTAAACTTTGAGATTTCAGTTTATTCTCAGGCAAGTTTCCTCAGTGTTCCCCTGCTACTAAGAAGATTAGATGCTTTACCTTTTTTTTTTAAACAGAAAATTGAGATTTCCACAAAATTAATTGATTCATGGTTGAGATTTGGATAAAAACCACCTAATGCCATAAGGTTATCAATAAAATAAGGCATGTGAGTATACTAGTCATATCAGAGCAGTAACATAAAGAGTGTACTAAATCCAGTTTTCAAGTTGTTCTTATACTTCATTAGGACACTTATTCTTCATATTCCTATGCATATTTTGCAGGGGTTTTAATTATTTCCAAGCTTTCTTTGAATTACATTTTCTGAAATAAATTATGATTTCTGAAACTTAAAAAGAAAGATTCTGAAATGGCTTTAAGGATACACACTTCAAAGGAGTAAGACCACCATGACAACACAGATCTGAGTGAACAAATTAGTTTTGATACATTTTCTGGTTTTTGAGATACACCTTCAGCACAAGAGAATTCAGAATGTTCTGATTCATCAAGATTTAATGAAAAATATTGTCATTTTCCCAAAATGGAGTCTCTTGTGCCATTTAAACAGATAAGGATAAACTGATTGCACTCAAAAAAGTTATTATCATACTGGTAAGAAGCAAAATGTATTTTTTTCATTCCCAAGTATAATTAATGATATTATTTCAACAGGTTTCCTATGAATTATAGTTCTAAGAGTATTTCTTTAAGAAATATACTTAAATGATTTTAAGAACATCAAAAAAATTTCCTTCTATGGGATCAGCTGATGGTCTTTTAAAAAGTATTTTTCAAAAATGCCTTGTTTTTTTGTCAAAAATCTCATCTTGAAAGCAAAACTCTCCCAAAGTAATGTGTCTTATGATAACAGACTAGCAGGAAAGTGATCAAGAAAATGATCCTCAGTGGTTGGCTTACATGGTTTTTTGCACACTGGCCAATCCCAACTTGTTTCAGTGACCATTCTTGCATATGGAGCTACAAAAAACCCACTGAAACTCTGAAGTACTGAAATTAGAAGTTACCAAGACCCACCTGTATCGGAGCATTTGTTGCTTTAGTATCTTTAATACAAAGCGAGTCATTTTAAGCTACCGATATAGTAAACTTTTAATGTATAATCAAAACCCTGTCAGGCACTTTGTAACACATTTGGAGAATTATCACACTTAGATCATAATTGCTGGGTAATTTCTAATTACTGTCTAATTTCTTAGCTGAAAATACGAATTCTGTTAATAGCCTAATTAATTCAGCATCTTGAATTTTGAATTCTTGATAAAAGAAAAATGAAAAGCTTCCCATGTCAGAGAGTGTACATTACACCCAGTATTTTCTTTTTCCTTTTTCAGTTTTTAATTTTTTTGAGTATATTGAGCCAAGGAAAGGAGAGTTGTTTGTGGATAACACACAGGGGTGAGAGATAGGAGTTCTACATTCACAGGAAATTCGTGGACAAATAAAATAATGGAAATGTCAAATTATTCCTGTGCTTCAGTGTAAACATCTGTAAAATGGGTATAGCCACAAAGGGCTTGTAGGCCTGAATCAACATTTTGTGTGGCAATTAATCAGAACTTTTAAAAAGTTCCAGGAGTATATATGTCAGTGAAACACCATTTTCATAAAGTTAAGGGTTCATATCATGCTTTGCTTTAATACTTTCGTGGGATTTGTATTCCTATGGGAAATAACTACCTTTGGAAATCCCATGTTTAAGGAAGATTTGGACTTTCAGGACTGGACTTATGCAGAATTACAATAGTATCTTTAAGTCTGCCTATTCAGCATACTGTCTTAATATCAGCAGGTGAGTATCTGGTCTCCAAATGAGACAAAGAGATGCTTAAGTTACCTGAGAAGCCCATCTTGTAGGCAATCTTTGGGCAAATCTAATGCATAACTGCAACACTAATATTAAAACACAGCAGGCATAGTAAATTTTATTTTGCTTACAGCTTTATTTCTGGCTTGTTTGGTGTTGGGTTGGCCAAGAATGCCAGTAGCGTCCTGGTTGGTATCAGGAATAGCATGGCCAGCAGGAGTAGGGAACTGATTGTCCCCCTGTACTCAGCCTTGGTGAGGCCTCACCTCGAATACAGTGTTTGGTTTTGGGCCCCCACTACAAGAAAGACATTGAGGTGCTGGAACATATCCAGAGAAAGGCAATGAAGCTGGTGAAGAGGCTGAGGGGACTGGGGTTGTTTAGCCCGGAGAAGAGGAGATCTTATCACTCTGTACAACTACTTGACAGGAGGGTGTAGTGAGGTGGGTGGTGGTCTCTTCTGCCAAGTAACAAGTGATAGGACAAGAGAAAATGGCCTCAAGTTGTGCCATGGAGGTTTAGATTGGGTATTAGGAAAGATTTCTTCATGAAAGGGATTATTGAGCTTTGGAACAGGCTACCCAGGGAAGTGGGTGAATCCCTATCCCTGGAAGTATTTAACAAATGTGTAGATGTGGCACTTAGGGACATGATTTAGTGGCAGTGCTAGATGAACAGTTGGACTCAGTGGTCTTAAAGGTCTTTTCCAACCTAACAAATTCTATGATTCTATGGGGTTTTTTTAAAAAATAAAATGCATGTACAATTGTGCAAACTGGAACTAGAACCCCCAGTTCTCAACTGCTTTTTGACTGTGTAATTGCTAGGCACAGACTCTTGCTTCATCTATAATTTCTTCTTTGTGAAGGAGTTCTGAACTCTTTGCTGAACGTAACCAAGCTACAACATGGAGGATGGTGCAGACTGGGATAGATCTAGTAAAGTAGTAAAGATATCTAGTAAAGTACTACCCAGAGAATCAGCGAGTTCAGCACATGCCCCAGTTTGGTGGGATTGCATCTCCATAGGTTCACAATTTCCCAGCTGCCCAAGGTAGACCAGAACTACACCTTCCATTCTGCAATTCTGATTAAAGCCTCTTAAGCTTTGGAGTAGAATTTCAGGTGTGCACCTGAACTTCTCATTTTCAATTGATTTGATATAGGCAGCTCCCTATGGATTTCTTTGTCTCCCTTCTGAGGCTTCTGCCTCAATTTCTACATTTTTCACGTAGTTGGTTTGCATATAGTAGGACTGAGAGGTGATTTCTTCAGTTGAGCTGGCACTGCCTGCATCATTTAGAACTACTTTCAGAGTACATGGCAAAATAATTCTGAGAAAGTATTTGTTTTCTGCCTAAATCTTCTCTTTTTTGTAGGTTTGCAAACAAATGTGCCTAAGTTTGAAGGGACATATGGTTTTGGTTTGTCACATTTATTACAGTAGCATATTTTTTATTTTAAGTATACATTTGAAATATGTGTTCATTTAATAATTCTAAGTGGATTATGTTTGTTTATTGCAGATATTTTTGATTTGTGTGCTCAATTAGTATTTCTGTTCTGAGTAGACTATTTCTGTGAAAGTCAGTGTGAAGTTGCCAAAATCGCAGAAATTGGCTCTGCACCTGGCTTTCTGGTTTTATACAAAATGAAAAAATAAAACAGGTAATGGGGAGAGATGAGCTTGGAAGAGAGAGGGAACTCCTTGTCTGGATGACAATTTTCCTTGTGGCATCTCTCTCTTGCCCTCAAGGAAAACAGATTAAAGCCCAATGTAATGGAACGATACTGGTGGGAGCATAAATATTGCACTGTTATTAAACCACCAAAATACTCAGGTGATTAAAGTGCTTCAGGTCCTGTAGTTATTATTCTGTTATACCATTTAATCTCATTTCAAGACATTGCTGTTTTCATAGTTTTTGAAGAACACTCTAGGCAACAAAGTTGATTTTGTGAGGCCTGTATCCTTTGGACTATCGGTTCCTTTTTCTGTATTTCACATCCCTCATCCTCCTTTTTAAACACACCACCAAAAATATGTATTCTTGTTATAATATCATCTGGCAATCCCAATGCTGATGCAAATAGAACGAGTAAATGCCTAAAAGTCTGATGAATTCAAAATAGTGAATTAGAACAAAGATGGTTTTACTCTGCCTACATTTAATAGAGAACTGATGCAGTTCCACAAAGAAAGATTTAGGATGCTATCACTACCATTATTTCATGTGTTTATGAAAGCAATAATAGAGGCATTGTTGTTCCTAAAGATGGATACATTAAACACCTGTATTTAGCACAGGAATTTTTTAGGCAGCAAGACAAGGTTTATTGATATACAAGATCTGATAAATAAAAGTGAACTTAAATAATAATTCAGGGAGTCTGGAACTGTATTTCTTGGGATTCTGATTTTTGAATTTGTACTGCTGATAGTTGAGAGAAACTTGCTAGGCCTCTTTTTTCTGTTCTGTTTAGACACTTTAATGTTTTCGGTATTGCCTTCTTAAAGCCATGTTCTTCAGTCTCATTTGCTCACAGAAAAGGAAATTTAATTTTTGACCTTCAAAAGTGTAGAAGTCGTCTTAGTATATCATAGAGAAATTAGCACATATTATTCATATATTGTATGAAATTATGCGGTATTCCCTGCTTGGTTTTTTGTTGCTTAGCTTCTACACTAAAAACAAGTAGTGACCAATTTTTTTTCCTCAGTGTTTACCTCAGCTGCAGGGGAGACAATAAGGCTATATCCTTACTGCTAAATAAAAAAAAAAAAAAAAAAAAAAGAAATATTTACCTCAGGCAATATTATAACTGCCTGATCATCCATGGCACTTAACTGTTAGCACTGTGCCTGGCATAGATTTGGAGCATGCCAAGTGGTACAACCAAGGCCCATTTTTTGTGTCTTGGCACACTCTTTTGTTTATAACACGCACACAGGATGATTCCTCCAGCAGATAGTGTGGACACAGCTTTGGTGACTTGGGTACCTCATTCCCACAAAGTTTTTCGATACGATGGCAGCATGTTTGGCGTGACCCTCAACCCCATCCTTGTTCCACTGCTAGTTTGCATGCTATGTAAATGCCACTTTGCTGGGCTGCATTAAAGCCAACTCATTATTTCAGACACTTTGAACTGAAGAGAGCACTGAATCCATAATAATCTCTTTCTGAGGGTCAGATGGATGTCAGCTGGGGCCCAAAAAATAGTGCCAAGTGCTATGCAGCATGCTTTTGCCAATTGGCCCCAGGAGGATAGACACAGTCCAACAATTTATTCCTTCAGTAACTAAAAAGTTACTTCAGTTACTTCTAGGACAGTTTTAATTTTTTTAATGATTAGGAAGTGAATATGAGATGGCTTCATGCTTTGCAAGTATTAATGTACTACTGTGTGAATAACTCAGTCCTTTTTCTGGGAATTTAGCACCCGACATATCACACCCTTCCCTACAAATGAAGCAATCCTGCAGCCACCTTGTGCCCAAACCAGATAAGCTAGGGGATGGTTGGGTAGAGTGGAAACGTAGGTAAAAATTGGCACAGAAGAATACTCTGTTATTTCTGCCACTTCTATACTGACGGAGATTCCTAGCACTCATATGGGTTCTCCAAGGGTAGCAGCCAGGTTGTTTTGTTGTTGATTTGCAAATCCCACAGTGCAACAGACTGGTAAAAGAAATCAAGACTCCCTGTGAATCTGAGTTGTTAAACAAGCAATGGCCCTCAAATATCACCCTATCTTTAAACTGTCTGCATACTCTATGGCAATTAAAAATGTTTGTTAAATGTCTGGAATATATGCAGATTCTTCATTGATTTGTTCTGTTTATGTGTTTGCATTAATTAGATACAGAAGTTCAGACTTAGCAAATATAATAAAAACATTGCACGTTAAAATGAGAGGGTTTGTTACAAGTAAAGACAACTATATTTCAGTTGAGAATCTGGATATTGCAATACAAAAATTATATCAAGAATTTTTTGTAATAGTTAATTTTGAAAAGCAGTGGTCAGTTAACTTATTGTGCTTTATATTTATTTTTATATTTTTTGTCCTTTTTCTTTTCATCTAACGAAAGTACTTCTCATTACTGCAGAGAGGAATATATTTGTTCTGCTCACATGAGTGCCATCAGAGATACATAGTACATTATTCAAGGGCAAGATTCTGCACATATTTATTCCCCTATGATTAATATTTAGCATGTTTTGCCCAGTGCAATTGTTCACTGACATTATGAGAAAAAGGTCCCTTTTGTTGCATTATTCTGTATAGTTAGAACAGCATGTGATATATTGTATATGTAAAGGAACTATTTAGAGGCCATGGGTCCAGCGCTCATACCCTCATTCACACTGAGGCAATACTTTTCATAGTTATTGATCCTAAAGAAACAAATTGCCTGGGGAAGGCAGGGGATTTCATAAAGTGAAGGCCTGTTCAAAATCTTAACGAGAGCAGAATCTGGTGCTAATAGAAGTAGAAGTGTTTAAATGCAGAAGTCTACATTATCAGATGCAGTGACAGTCATAGTGTCATAAATTCATTTATCTGAACACTAATTATATTAGTTATGCATATATTGATTATATATTATGTTTGTAATTATGTTATGTATATATTAATTATATATTTTGCTTCCTTTTGCATAACATTATCTTCACATTGGAAGTGGCTATGAGCGTAGAATATTCTTTTAATTCCTATTAATTAGACTTCTGTGTAACCTCTGTCCCTGACCAGGCCAGGAACAGACTGTAACTTTTCTACTGTATTTTGCTGGGCAGAAAACCCATTTAGCTGCTGCTATATCATCATTATATCATTAAGCTGTGATTGTTTATCTTCCACAGTATGACTGCATGTGTTTTGAATATGAACAAATGTAGGATTTTGTGAATTCTTGCAAAATGGCGAACAAGTCCTTCAGCGGTTTCAGCTCTGTCTCTAGGTAACTCTCTGGTCTCATGAATTATATATAATTTATTACTTCTCTTCTTTCAAGATGAGAGTTCCTTTGGAAGTAGTCTCTTCCACAAACTTGTGAGTTCCCACTGTGGGTTGGGGAAGTCTCAAGTACAGGCAGAAACTGGGAACGCTCTTAAAATCTGTCAAACATTTGGGATTGAGATGCAGTGTTTTGCAGTTGGGTGAGTACATATGTGATGAAATGACATTGTGAAAATCAAGAGTTTCTTGCACAACACTTATGAAGTGTACAAATTCCAAATACTAAAGACTATAAATTACAAGAAAATCTACAATAATCCATATTGATCCATAGCACAATAGTTATTGTTAAACATAATTTAGTCTTCAAAGAGGTGTTAATTTTATTTCAAGACCTTACTCAGTATGGAATTTATTTTAATTTAAAAAATTACATAAATGGCAGCATTTTTGGAGGGAAAATATTTTTGAAGGAACTGTTATATTAGAAAAATAATGACCTCTGAGTTGCAGTGCAGGAAATAAAAACCTATTTTCAATAGTAGAGTCTTCTATTTTGAAAGTAACAGTCTCATTTCATGTCCATCTCTTTTCAGATTTTTTTAAAACTTTTTTTCTAATAAGTTACTCTGCTCTCAAGAAAAGAACAGAGAATGGTTGCAATGAAGAACGACATTTCATTTTTTCTTTGTTTAGATCGAATGTAGATCTACATCTAGAAGCACAACTAGAAACATATTTTTTATGCCAAAATTGTTTTTGTGACCTGGAAGTGTATAAATTTAGTTTAACTTAGATGTTTTCTACACTTCCAGTTTGTTTTCATCAGTATTTATGCTCTTTCACTCCTGAGGACTTGCAGCTATATCCTGAAGTTGTAGTCAAGTGGAGACTTTTTCTCCTTCCTTCTCTGAGGAAAAGATTATAAAATCCAGATTTCCTGCCCTAGATATGAGAACACATAAAAAACCTGGGACATTTCATCATTCTTCATTAAAACTCAAAATTATTACTCTTTATTCCATTTCTATAAGCTTTGTAGTTTTGCAAACATTATGGAATTCCACCTACTGAAAAATTTTAGTTGAAGGGCCTCTTTGGTTCGGTTTAAATAGCAGCTTTGTTTCAGAGTAGAATAATACATTAAGTTTAGAGGATTTTTTTCTTTTTAATTCATGACTGTTTGAGTCATAGTTTAAAATTGAGTGCTGCTTGCAAAGTCATCCAGAAAAGAATGTGACAAACAATTCCCTACTGTTGTGTAATAAACTTAGTTTCTTATTTATACATCCTTAATACTTGTTGATTTTGCTTGATATATTTGCCATTTTATTTGCAAATGTTTATGTAGCAAATCAAAATAAATATACTAAATTCTTATTTATGTTGGGCAAAATGTATGTTTAAGAATCTTTATAATTTGTATGCTTTTATTTATTTATGTATTTACAGAAAAATCTAAACACATGTAAGCAAATCCTAAAAAGATTATTTACATTTCTGTATTCTTAAGCTATTGCTAATTTTCCTTTTTCCAACACTTTTAATTCTGGTGTGTGAAATTTTAAAATCTGCTCCAGCAGCACTGGAAGATGAAATATAATGGTACTTTAGCCTTAAGTAAAGAATTTTTTTTTGTGCAGTATTTTTAACACTTAAATGAGATTTTAAGTGTTTACTCAAATGGCAAACTGTTTCCACCACATTACATATCTGTACTTTATTCCGTAGATGATGAACAGCAGGGATTAAAATTAAACTGGTGATATGATTTTACTTGATTAATTGCAGATGAAGATTAGAGCCCCGATAAACTAATTACCAGAGAAGCTCCTCAATGTGCCATTTTGCTGTGCAGGGTCTAATAAATAAAAAGTGATTGGAAAGGAATGGTGACGACATTTTACTTTTACTGAGCTTACATTTTCTTCTTGTTTTTCAGTGCATTTTTTACTAGCTTTTGTTTGTCCTTGCCTTACATTTCTGTCAGTTACTCATGCACACAGTGTTTAAGCACTGTCCTGCTAGTTGTGACTGGCTGACAGTAGGAAAAGATCTAAAACTCGTTTTGTGGACATCTTTTATATGTATGCATATGTGTGTGTATATATATTTACACACATACGAATACACACAGATACACACACATATATACTAAGGCACATGCACAGATGCTACCCTACTCTTCTGGAAGAAGTATCTTACTTTTAGCTTGTAAAAGTATTGTAAAACTTGCTTATTTGGAGTCTGTGCCATATCTCCTTTGAGAAGAGCATATTGATGCCAGTTGGGGAGTAGAAAAGGTGGTACTACAATGTTGTTTCTGGGCTATAGACAGTTTTCCACATGTTTTGGGCCTGGTGGGGTCAAAAACACTGGGACAAAACCAAACGTCTGTAATTCCTTGTGTTCACGTAGCCGTCTCCTGCAGTAAGCAGATTTGAAAAATTAGAATAAATTTCTATATGATAATGTAGATATCGCATGAGAATCTCTTTATCTTATGGATCGTTGAAAGTAGTGTAGCATATGTTGTGCATCTTAAAAAACAGATCCTTAAGTCATCGAGGTGACTTTTTTCAAAGTGCTGTTTTTTTATGTTATTCTGCATGTTGGAAAGGAAAAATTATACCTTTCGAGTACAGTGTCCTCCATAGCACACATAGACTGAAACCTAGCTGATTGTTGCACAATATTTGTACCTGTGTTTGTGCAATTCTTATGTCTGTAATGTTTTCTTACTATGGTAAGTTGTAATTTTATAAACTCATACCTTCAGATTTTAGGAGAGAATTCTAGGATTACCTACTGTAGAGAATATTAAAAGTTTTATACATAAATAGAAATCACTACAGAATCTACTTGCTCAGTCTTACAGAATTTTTCAGGCATCCAAAGTTGTTATTAATTGACCTTGGTAGCTTCATTAAAAAGAGACAGAACAACTTTCATGTGTGTGTCAGTACAGATGGTGATAGCCCCAGAACTGTTGCTTCAAGCCAGAGATCACAAGCTATTTAAAAAAGAGCATATCCCTCGATATACTTCCTACTGATCATGGTCCATTAGCAGTACTAAGTTCCAGTGGGAGAGGGGGCTAGTCCAGAGCTCTGCTTGGCTGCTTTAGGGCAGAGCCTGTGTTATGCAGTTTACTGCACTAATTATATACTCTTGATGAGCTCATTAGAGGACAATAAAGGCAAATGAAAACAGTTTGCAATATGTGTGGTCAAATTAGCCACACAGAGAAATCATGGTTTGTACTTAAATGCTGTTTGGAAAGTGTCCATTAAAAAAAATGTAGACACTCATGTATGTACACTGTAATGATGCCTAAACTAATTTTCTTTAATGTGTTTATTTTTCAAATTGGGAATTGGACTCTGTTTCTATCTGATTAGAATGCAAAGGAAAGATTTAAATGAGACAGGCAACAGGATATCTACAGCCATGTACTTCATCGAAGTTGTTAATTATGCAGATTGGAGTTGGTGGTCCATTTGCAATGTTTTAGTTTTTAACAAAAATTAAGGCTGAAATCTTATCCCCATTTAAGAAAGAGACTATTCTTAAATTGATAGAATCTACTTAAGACTATCAATTTAAGACTATCCATGTAAGTAAGTTTCTATTTAAGACTATCCTTTATGCATTTAAGTGAAAATAAACTGCACTTAAGTGCAGTTAGGAATCTTCTTTAACTAATTTATGGTAATTTGAAGAAAAAATATTTCAAATATTTCTTTAATAAACACTGTATATATATGTTAACTTGGTTCATTCTAATAGAACTTGGTTAAGAAGCGATTCCATGTGCAATCATACTGATAGACTTGATGGGGAATTACTTTCAGTGAGGATTAGGTATGTAATGGGTATAAAGGACAACTGAGGGCTGGCAGCCTATCTGCCAGGCTCAGCTTAACCAAAATTGAGTGTGCCATTAATGCAATTGCTCAGGATTACACAGTCAGTGGCAAAACAGATTCCTGGTGCATTGACCAACAAAATTAATTTCATATAACAGGTTTCAGCAAAATGCATTTGAAATTTCAGCCCAATTACAAGTTAAATTTCTCAATGAGACCTGATGTGCCTTGACCAATGATTTTATAAATCATTGTTATCCTGAAACTTTTTTTCTATTTTTTTTTTTTTTATAGCTTTTTCACTACAATTGTTTTCTCTCTCTTCTGTTTGGTCTGTTGTGATGAAATTCTTTTAGCATAAGCTAGAAATATCACATACCTATGGAGCCAATACCAGGTTTTCAGTTTGGTATCTTTATTGATATAAGCCTATCTCACTAAGGAAATAATCTGCTAGTCCCTAAGAATGCTTTTATGTGCTATTCTTTCCGAAGCCATACAGTAGTGTGAAAATTTGGGATGAATTTTTATCAAGAATTCTCACACATGTATAGATTTGATCATCTTCTGACCAGTCACTGTATTTGTAGACATAACACCGATGGTAGAGTAATGCTTAAAAAAACCCCACTTTTCAGTTTTCAAGTAAGCTGTCTCTCTTGATTTCTTCTTAGGACTGAAATTTGACCAACTTTCATGTTAGAAGAGCTAATTCTTTCAATTAAATGTAAAGAGGTACTGTTCATCATTTGTACGTTGCCCAACTGTAAAATCTCAGGAGGTGTTTTGAAGATTATAATTTATTTTCAGAACTTAAATATATCTTGACAAATGAATGTTGAAAGAAGTAGGATATTATATTATTGTCTGAACACAGAATTATGTCAGTGGGAGACCATTGAATTGCATGCAGCATGGAAACTGGTTGGATGCTTTAACCGTTGTTATAACTAGAAGTTGGGTTTAGGTTTAGCGGTGGTGGTGATGATTTTGTCCCCTGAATTAAGATAGATTCAAACTAATTATCATTATTTATTATTACTTCTAATACCTAAAACTTCTCCAAAGCAAAAGCAATCAGAAAAACAGATGGAAAAATAGTCAGAAATGAAACAATGGGGCACATAGCCACAGTTGGATGAGTGTAGTGGGAATGAGAGCCCCTAGTCTGCATGAATTTAGTTCCTAGTTTACAGAAGTCCATCAGTTTTAAAGCTCAGACAAACAGGTGAATGAACTTTTGCCATTCTATAAGGTGCAAAGCATCTCTTTCTGAGAGAAAATTCACTTTCACTGTTGTACCTTATCAGGATGCATTGTGACAGCTTGTGGAACACTTAATCAGAAAGTATATTATTAAAAAAGAAAAGTGCAATTATTTTATATGGCTCAAATCCAAATAACTGAACTTTGTAAGCTGGGAACAATAACTACGCAAAGCTTCAAACTGAGAATTCACCATGGTTTTATGGCAAAAGGGGTTTTTCTTAGACATTTACGGTTATGGATTATCAAAGAAAATTGTATCTGTTTTCTTTGGGATAACTGGATGGTTTCTTCTTCTCCAGTAAATATTCAAAGTTCTTTTAACCTCAACTAGCCCTACTGGATTCCACAAACCAAAAAATTAACTGCACAAAACACTTGAGAGCCTACATCTGTATGAAGAATGCAATTTATTCTTTAAAACACACCTTTCTGTTACCAGTAGACTTATTTATTGCCTCTTTTCCGTTCCTGAGCTTGGTGCCTGCTCTGGGTGGCACTGCAGTCCAGAGAATTCTTTTCCGCAGTGACTGATTGTAACTGCAACATTAGTGGACTTCCTTTAGAGGTGCAAGTGGGGGTCAAGAGAGAGAGAAGGCATAGGGCTGCTTCGGAGATGAACTACCAGAGAAAATGGCTACCTTATACTGCAGAACTCTTTAGTACTTGATCTTACTAGATTTCTTCTGTCAATGTTCTTACAGCATTGCTGCCCACGTCTTACAGCTTTAACACTTAAACTTTGATCATAATATCCTTCCAAGCTCAGCAACTGGAGTACAGTCTGACCCACTTCTCAATAAGGATTCCCATTGACTTTAATTTTAACGAGAATTGGATCAGTCATAAATGAACGATTTGTATTACCTTTTAATTAACTAAAGTGGCCAAATTAGTCATTGCAACAGAATCACAGGACTATATGTACAATTGGTGGTTCAGCTTTTCCTAACTGAAGGTCTACATGTGCTATTAGAGGATATAATTCATTTTATCAGAGTGTAATCTGTACTATTCTCCAAATCAATAATCATTTGAAAAGAAAGAAGAATCCTTTTTGCCAGACTGCAGAGAACCACAGGTTCAATAGTGAAATGATTGACTCCACACTTCTTCCAAGAAAAAGTAGTTAAACTGCATGCAGTTTGCTCTGTACTTGGACAAAGCATAAAAGACTGGAGTTGTATTTACTCCAAATGAAAATTGAAGATTCTGTGAAGTTGAATAAGAGATAAATCTTGATTTGATACTGTAGCCAAAGCCTTTCCATCTGTGCTGGAGCATAAGTGTATGAAGCTGTTGTCTATCTGGCTGCTAGATGTTACTATCCATTTTTTGTATTCTAAGGACTACACTGTATATCTAAAGTTTTGAAATTCCTTGGGGGTTCTTTGAGACTGAGTCCACCAGTTCAAAGTATGCTAGAATTATAAATTACATTAGTTAGGAAAAGATAGTGGTTTTCATTTCTAGCTATTAAATTCAACTGCTTTATGACAATTTTTATAACTAGAATAACATTAGTAATACTAATTTGATTATTATTACATTATGTAAAATAAATTATAAAAAATAATTGTTGTTGTTATTATTTTTAGTTTCTATTTCCATATAGTCTTGACTCCTGAGTTGCACTCAGAGTTTTGAATACAAACAAATCTGAGCAAGTACCTGAAATCGTTAGCCTTTGCTCATCTGATATTAACGACAATACAAAAGGTTTTTTGAGGTTTATGTAGGTTTCATTCTGCTTTGCAAAGCACCTTAGGTGCTTTGTAATGAACAAAAAGGTGAATAAATAATACTAGCCAACCCATGAGTTCTACTTGATGCAGATTCTAAATTCTGCTTGAAGTGATATAATGCAAGCAGATGATTATGTACTAAATGCTGTAATTTTTTAATACAAGCAGAAATCAATATTTTATCTCTACTGAAATCAGTGACTTCCACTGACTCCAGGGAGAATGGAACTGAGCTTGGAGCATAAAAGATGGTATTAAAAAAAGAATATCATATTAAGTGGTGTTAATCTTCTGAAGCAAAGCAGCTCTGGTACTGGGAACATTTTTTAAAAGTCAGTGCTTCTGTCACTTGTAAACTTTTTGCAAACTGAAGTTTGCTAACTAGTTTTAGTAGAAAAATAGAAGAGAATTCATAAATAAGGGACTGACTTAACTATAAAATTAGCAGGGAGCTGATCCTCCTTTCTGAAAGTCTACTTGATAAAGCACCCACCAAAACCTGGCAGATGTGGATTTGAATTTCTCCTTGCACATAGAAAGTAGATCTGAATTGTAGTATGCTGAGTACCTTCTGATAATGTTTTTTCATTTTTTTTTTCTCTAGGTGTTATTCTGCTAAGTACAGTATACTTAAATATTTCTTAGTGCAAGGACTTGAGTTTCAATATTTTTTGGTTTTTATTTAGAGATAAATATCCTACATTTTATCTATGTCAGCAAGCATTTAAAAAGCTGATGCAAACCATAACAGATTTAACAGGAGGGGCTGAGAAAACACAAATGAATGCATAAAACACAGGCTAATGCATAGTATGATGATCAGAGCAGTTTAAGTGGGAAGTAGGAAATGCAGATATAAATCCTGTCAATCTGAGAAGAAAACATGAATGTTTCAGTTTGCTACCCTTTTTCTAGGTACAGGAGATGTTGCCACCATCTCTGCAATTTGTGAAGTTGAAAGTCTAGGCCTTAGTTCCATTTGTTTCCTATAGTTTAAAATGTCTAAGATGGAAATAATAATTTTCCCAATTTTTATTGCAATCACATCCTTTTAAGAAGATCCAGGTGTGCTTTCTGGAGAGATAAAATGTGAAAGGGAAGTTGATCTTTAATTTTTTGGGCCAAAAGGAGAATCGAATGATCCATTTTTCATGCAGCTTTAAGGCAATTTTAAGTCTTACATAATCTACATTTTGTTTTGCTTTGCAACACTGTCTAACCTACTCATGTATATATTATAATATATATGGCTATGGACATAAAAAAAATCTGCTCTCTTTTTGCTGTTAAGTTAAAAATCTACAGGTTAAGAACTATGTTACTCGTAACTGGTCATCCCAGGTTGAGATTCCGAGCTGTGTATCAGGGAGGCTTGAAGCCAAATTTATGCTCAACTTCTTATAGGCTATTTCAGGAGGCAGGCAAATGTCCTTCTGTGTGGTCACCGTAAATTGTACGGGCTTCTGTATGGATTTCAGTATTATATACTAAACCGGCATTCCTCCCATATGTATCTGGTTTGCCTCCAAGCAACCTCAGAAAATAAACCACGGGCTTCATTTCTCCAGGAGTTGCTTCCAGTCTCTGAAAATCAAGTTCCATTCTCAGTTACTGAAACATAGGCTTAGACACCTGATTTTAGATCCCCAAAGTCTAGCAACTTTGGCCAGAAAGTCAAAGTATTTTTGTGAAATTCTGTAATCCCAATTGAACCTCATGACATCTACAAGTTTTGCTCATAAAACAAAAAAGGAATAAATATTAGAACTGAGAAGATCCATTGCTTTTATTTTTTCATGTTCTAAAGCTATTAGTCACTTAAAACAGCTGAACTAGGGATTAATGGATTCAAAAATTCTCATATTTCTGGCAAAGTCATATTTGTCAGGAAGCTCCAGCAAAGGTCCCCTACCTTTATTATTTTAGAATCTGTGATAAAGGATACGTGGTAACAAGAGGTAAAAATGCATTCAAGGCTGACTCGTGTTCTAGAAAAACTCCATCCTATGCCCTTTTGATGTCTTGAGCTATTTTGTCAGGTGTATTCTAAAGTAAAGATAATTTTATTAGAACGTAAACTACTACCTATAGTACGCTTGGATGGATTCTCACAGAGAAATACCTATGCTGCAAGTAAACAAAATAATTTAAATCTTTGCCTCTGTATGAACCCTTATCTTACATTTTCATATGTGGTAGAGATTTTAAAAGCACACTCTTTATTGGCTTCCTTTACTTATTCAATGGAAGGGGTACTCTTCTTACCCACACAAAGGCCAAGTAGTAAACTCGTATTCCTTTTACACCAGTTTGACCATGTCATGTAATTGCCATTAATTTGTTGTTAGTCATCTAACATTAGATGGTGTTAGTCATCATACTGACACGTGTTAATATTATGATAGCATGCGTTCCAAACACAATGATCTAAAGGTAGTCATAAGACTTAGACAAAGCATATTAAGTCTCCTAACCCATCCCCAGCTAGTGAAGGTCTGCTCTCTACAGTGTGATAGAGGCATAATCAAGAGGACTAATAAAATATTAATAGCTTTGTTTTTCACATCTGAAATTTAAAATATGAAGACTTCCATGACTATAAAGTAATTATAATTGCAGGGAATAAAAATGCTACTGCTATTTTATTATTGCACCAAAATATATTTGAGAAATTCTGTAGTTATTACTTGAGGTCAGACAAGCAGATTTATTATTTTTTATATTACTCCTGCAGTATATGAGCTAATGTAAAGTTCAAAAGCTTTCAAAAAAGTAATGTAAGAAGTTAAATACTTTTTAAAGTGATCATACCTAATATCATTTGATTGAAAATATTTAAGCAGAAAAGACATTACAGAATCTTGAGTCATATACTATGCAGACAATGCATGCTTGAGCAACTCAAGAGGTTGAAAATGCTTAAAGAATTTCTACATTTATTAGAAAACCTAAATTACATTGGCATATATATTATTTATAACAACACTGCTACTGTATCGTCTATAGTTACTACAATGCAGCTGAGCATTTTGTTATTTGTGTAAACATGAACAACGAAAAGATGTTTATTCCCAGAATGGGAGAGGAAAGTATTCTAATTACAGTTTGCATTGTTTTGCCTTTGGGCTCCCCAAGAGCCAGTCCCTGATGGGAAGCTGCTGCCTCACATTCAGTGATGCATGAACTCAGTCTCTTTGTTCTGCAATAGCAAAAAAAAGTATCCGTGCAGTGCTATTTCTTGTCTAATGCATGTAAAAGGTTATTGTACTTGATTCCTCTGCATCTGCACAGCGCTGACACAGAATCTGTCCTTTTTTCTTTCCACTTCTGCGTGTAACTATTGTTAGTCTCTTCCTTTTACTGTCAAAAGACATAGTGAAAATAGGGTAGAATCAATCTTTTATTTCTCTGGCAATAAAGAATTATTTTGTGAATTTATACATTGATAGCTGAATAATCGCTTATTATGTAAACTATTCAGTATACGTAGATGAAGGGGAAAGTAAGCTCATAATCACCTGCTCCTTTGGGCAAAATACATAAGCTAAACCAAGTGCAACCAAATGTTTTATTATTTACATGCCATGCAAATTTATTTTCTAAAACATATTTAACAAAGTATTGAATTCACTTATGAGTATATAATAGATCCCACTCACACTGAAGCTCTCTTTTATACTATTCACTGAATAATTAAATCATATGGAAAAATGTCAGAAGGCAAAAGAAAATGTTTTTATTCCTGCTATATCTTCCCACAGCATGACATGTCGTCTGAAAACAACACTAAGCATTTTATGCCATCTGTGCTGGTTGGGGATACGTTTACAATGCACATCAATGTGGAATATTCCTTTTCGAGTTATACACAGTCGGCTTATAGCAATAAGCACCTAAATAGAGTGATCTACAAAAACAGCCAGCCATCGATACTTGCTTCACTTTCATCCACTCCTTGAGCATTGTTTTATCTTTAGGAGATGGAGCTTGTCATCATGCTGTCATTCACAGCTTTATACAAATAAAATGTAACTACAAAGCTTTGTTCCATAGATTTCTGAGGTAAATTCTGAATACTAAATATTAACAGCATTTAAGTAAAATATTAGTGTTCCTTAAAAGATATAGTTATACATTTTTAAATGTTGGAGGGGTTTTTTTATATATATTAAGAAAATGCAGGAAAAAGTTCAGAAAAATACCATTATTTCCCAGGGACTGTACCTAAAGCATTTGGTAAATCTAAGAAGTGTTAGCTTCTAGTTGTATATAACTGATAATCATTGTATACCGGATCTCCATAAGTAATCTGTAGAATCAAGGAATGTATTGTTTCAGTCTGCATGTTGTGTAAATTGCATCTTTCTAGTCACTCTTACAAACAAGGCTAGAGTGTATTTGAGACTTGTTACGTGCAGTTGTTACCAATGAAATTACAGTAATTTAATGTCTACATTTTTTATTATCTTATTAACAGTTAAGAAATGGTTTCACAACACAAAAATATTGCAGATCAAAATGGTCTAGGCTCTCTTACTTTGTCCAAGCAGAGCTTTGACACTTGTGACAAAAGGCCTGCTAAAGAGTAGTTTGAAGCTCCCTCACTCAGAAAGGTCCATCTTCAGCATAAGGACCTTCCTTCTGCAGAGGACAGAGGATGAGTCTGCTTAAGAGAATTTCTTTTTGTCTTTCCACATGTAGAGTCCTAGCATGACCATCCCCTTACATGCTGGGCATTCTTGTCTCACCTATCCTGTTCATTGTGCAATAATTTTCCTTTATTAATTAGTTAGATTTTATTTTTCACTTAATCTTTTTTCAAGATTATTAGTTTTTTAATCTCAATACTTTGTTTGTGTAAAGTATGCTGCATAATTTCACAGTAATGATGCAAGAATTTCCATAGAGCAATAGGAAAGGGTCAGAAAGCTAGTGTGTATCACAGGAAAAATATATGCATTTTGATTATTAAGAAATACTATTCTCTTGTTATGGCAATGATCACTTCTCTCCTGTTCCAAAATGCCAATTATCGACGTTAATTGTCAATGCCAATGCCTCCTTAAAGGACATTCAACTCTGAAACATTTAGGAAGCAGAATCTTAGACACTAAGAAGTATTCAGTCTCCTGAGGAAAAAAAACCCTCACAAAACAGGATACACTGATTATTGCCAATTTCTACTGTAATTAAATTTATAACTAAAATTTGGTATTCCCTCATGTTATTTAGTTAAATCTGTCTAGAAAAACTTCAGGGTGCTTAGTACCTCTGCTATTTTGCCTCAGTGATGGACTCTCGGCATATACATACTGTGCATACTGTGCACATCATATGTGCTAATGTCTGAACAAGAATATTTAAAAATGTATCATGAACAGTTCCATCTGGTGGAATGAGCTGTCAAAATGACTTTTTCGATTAGAGTTGGGTGAAATTGTAAGAAATTATGATAGGCATTGTTTGCAGAGAAATATCTCTTTTATTTAAGTGATTTATTATAGCTGATAAAATTGGAGAAAAGGGTATTTTCTGATATTCAAACTACAGGTTCACTTCAGACTGTGATATATTCTGAAATTTTTGAAAATGTATTTGTTGTGCTACACTGATTTGCTAAATTGCACCTGGCTTGAAGTTTCAGAGATTTCCCAATCACTGTATTTCATAAAGACTAGTCATTAGAATGACCATTAAATATTTCTTCTTCCCAAGACACACTCTTATACATGCAGTTTTGCATCACAGTTTCTGTGTAAACTTTTTTTGCATGCAGCCAATCTGCCCCTCAGCAATAGCCTTAAAATCTACCTTTTAGATCTTTATACTTAGCTTCAAGAAAATAAGTCATGTGTTTCTTCTGCATACCTCTGTGGCCTGCTATGAGCAAAATTACCAGCCTACTACATTCCAAGTGCTGACAGTGCTATGCTACTGTTCTCTGTCGCTTGCAGATTGTTCAATAGAATAGAGCTTATTCCAGATGCATTGAATCTTAAAATATGCAGTACTAATTGTGAAAAAGGCAAGAGGAAGATAAAATCAGTGGCAATAAGATAAACTTGCGGTAGGTCTCGGTCAGCAGTTTTCTTTGAACAAGGACACAAATAAATAGAAAGCTTAGTGAATGTGGTGAAAATTTAAAGTGTGCATCATGTAACAGAGGAAGAGAAATATCGGCCAAAGTGTATTTTGATCTGAAATAGCATTACACAATTACCTTGTGCTACTTTATTTAGCAGTTGGCCACTGAAGACCAAACATGCTTTGTTTGTGTTAGAGAAAATTAATCTAACTGATGAAAAACCGATGATAAATTACAGATTAGACAATTTAACATAATGTAGGCTAGGTAGAAAAAATATACAAGTTTAGTTAAATTAGTTTCTAGTCATAAAAGACCTTCATAGCTTTAGTCTCTAGGTAAATCCTGTCCATATCTAGACAGCTAGTGAGTAACAGGTTGGTTCTGCTCTTAGCTCTGTAACAGCATGGAGAAGATTGTTTACAGCACCACAAGACATATACAATAGGAGTAACAAACACAAAAATAAACTTAGTCTGGAGCATTTATGCTGCTTTTTTTTTTTTCTGTACTGCTGATTAGGCTCAGGAAGAGAAATTAAACTTCAGCCTTATAGAGTAAGTCCTGTATTCTTTAGTAACATCTGTCTTTCTCCCACATTAATGTTTTTTAGATTGAAGGAAACATTTGCACTTCTGAGTCACCAGTCAGTGGTGACAGTTTGCTCATGCCTCAGGATATTGAGTCCAATGGTTTCATGCATATTAGTCATCTCATTTGCAAGATTCTGAACATGTCCTCTTCAGGTTTACCTTAGTGCACAGATTTTTTGCAGAGACCAGTTTGGTAAACTTTCAGAAACCGTAATAGGAAAGGATAAATAAGATGCTATGGGAACCTGGACTTGACAGCATATGAAAAATAATTTAAAATCTCATTTTATTTTGCAGTTTTTGAGAGCAGTCCCTTTTATTTCCTTGAAAAAAAAATCAGATTGTCTGGTTTCAGTTTAAATTATACATGCTTATTTACTTTTCTTTTGAACACCCAATACAAATTCCTGAGTATTGAAATAAGCAGAGGTTTTGCTATCGACTTCAGTGACACTCCGTTTTCCCTCTGCATGTGTCTCTGCCAAATCTTGTTTGTGATGCAGCGGGTTGACATTTGCTATTGTTAGGATCCTGGCCTTCTGCAATTATTGTATTGTCTTTATTTATTTATTTTCTTCTTTGTCATTGAAACAACAGGAATGTCTGGGTGGTGTAAGGCAAAAACATTTCACATTTTCATGTGAACAAAACATGTGGGTAGAGAATGGATTTACTGTCTTCTCCTGTAAGGAATTTTCTGACACTTGTGAACATGACATGCAACTAAAGAGTATATATGTGAAAATGATGGCATATTATAGAGGCTGATAAATATATTTTGCAGCTTGTTTAAATAGCTTCCCTTTTGCAGAGATTGGTTCAGTAGCAAAAGAAGTTACAAACACAAGAATTAGGCAACAAGATGTTACTACTATTAAGAAAGAAAAAATAGTAGAGAAACGGAGATGTTTTGATTTAGCTCCCAGAGCTGATAAACCAGTTCTACCTGCTGAATTACAGGTTTAAAACCTTAATGTTAGCTGATATACCTTCAGGGCTCCCTGGCCATTCTGGAATCTCCACTAAAATCTTGCACTGAAAAGAATGCTGCAAATATCAAATAAAAATACCATTCCATCAAAGAAAGTAGTATGTCACAACACATTCTCTTAATTTCCATTCCACACAGTTTACAGATGAATCACTCAGAATAGAAGCGCAGGGAATCACATGCTATTTGTTATTGATTTAGGTATGAAATGTGTCGAGTGTGTATTCTTAAATCAGCAGCAAATAGACAACGATGTCTTCATTTAAATTAAAATATAACAAATCCCATGTACTCTGATAATTCTTCAATATTATGGGAACTTAATTCTCTATGACATTGCTTTGGCTGTATTAGAACATAATGAAAGAAGTGAGACTTTACCAGAAATTTCATTGTGAAAAGTTTGCCATAACAAAGTTTTATTATATTCTTATTGAACTTCAGCCACTAGAAAATAGGATAGTCTCTCCATCCTTTGAAATTAACTACAGACATTAAGCAAAAGACAGAATCAATGACCAAATTTGCACTCCAGTTTCTTTTATGATTGCTACTACAGAAGATGTGCTAATATGTAGTTAAGGTTGCTGATACCAATTTCTAAACACAAACATTAAAAACCCAGAGCGTCATGAGCTATGATTCATTCACCAATTTAGCAATCATTAACTTTTAACACAGTCGCATATCTAAGTTCAAGTAAGCAATCCAAATTTATAGAACAATCTTTATTGTGATTATGTGTATATGTACGTATGGGTGTTTATTAGAATGCATGTCTGTATGTGTATCTCTATATATATACATCTCTCCTATCATATGGCACTTCAGAGCATCATGGACCAGGCTGAGGGCAAGTGAAATACCTGACAAGTAGCAAAGTGGGCTGGAATACGTGACACTAGTGGGAGTAAGGCTATAGCATGGATTTGGCTGCAAATGCAAGATATTTCTGTAAATATTTGTGCTCTCACAAGTTTTAAGATAAGTAGAAAAAATATGGATAAAAGGTATAGAAATACTTTATGTTGTTAATTAAACACACAGCCTATCTGTGAGATTTTAATCAATATTTACATATATTGTAAATAACAGATTTATGAAACTTTAAGTACTTAAAACTAGAGAAACCCTAAATAGCATATTATGCCACCATTTTGTTCTGTGTTAATCAGTCATTTAAAAAAATCTTCTAACTTCAAATCTTTTATTTGAATCACAGAAAACATCCACAAATATTCAGTCTAATGATAATTGATTTGAGTTAGGGAAGAATATATTTAATTACTTTTTTTACCTATTCAAAAATCAACAAAATTAGTTTCAACCATATTTTCAATGCACCTGTAACTATGGATTTACAACTAGCATATCCAGAATAATACTAATTATTCTAATTCCATGGAGAGATTATTTTGACAAATAAAACATGTAATAAACAGAAAAGGTAAATTCTCCCAATTAATTTAAGACTGTTAAATTGATGTTAAATATACACCACATTTCTTTTGCAAACAGTCCATTTAATGTTGCATGTTACCATAGTATACATGGATCTTTCACTTGATTTGTTTTGGTGGTGTATGACACTTTGGTTAGAAGTGTAATGTATGGGAATTAATCAGGTATACTAGATGTATAAAGGACTGGCTTACAAGCAGATGTCAAAATGCAGTTATTTGTGGGAAGATACCAATGGCTACAAGTGAAGAGATCTCTCAGAGGGAATTACTTCCTGACTTGGTGTCTGTCAATGTTTTGATTGATCATACAAGTAATGTTACAAAACCCTTGCAGATAAGGTATGAAAAAAGTAAGACAAATCAAAAGTTACCTTAATCACCAGATAGTAGCGAAATAAATTTGGGTTAATATATCTAGGTGCAAAGTAGTAAACTCTGAAACAAAGTATACACCTTATACTTACATAATACAGCTTGTGTTTGAAGACGACGACTCAGGAAAGAACATAAGGTCACTGAAGATCACTGCCTCAACAGGAATTCTCAGTGCAGTGCTATGGTTAAATGGGATAATACAATGTTTATAAGAGGAGAACTATCAAATAGAAGTAGAAGGTGTCTGTGCACATTTCATTATAAACTATTGTGACAGTGCTGTGTTCAAAGCTGATATTCACACTTCAAGAAGAATATGAAATATTGGAAGGATTTCAAAGTGTTCTAGAATGAGAAAAGTTGCCCTGAAACATTAAATTTACAGGCTTCAGTTTAGTCCTTTATATGCTACAGAAACTGTTGAGAGGACTTAGTCATTGACATAGATAGCCACTCATGACAAAAAAGGGGTAGAAGCTCTTGGTAGCTCTTAATTTTGCCAAGAGAATAATACAATTTCCAAAGACTAGAAGTTGTTAGCTTCAAACTCAACTTACGATAAGTTCTAGTTGCAAGCGTAATTATTATGCCCTAAAAAAAAAATATGTACCATATTCAGGATTCTACAATGGCCTTTAAGATAGGACTGGATAAATTTATTAAAGAGATATTTTAATCCAGTTCTTATGGGAGGAAAATGTCTTGTATGTATAGCCTTAGAGTCTATGGATATGTCTGTATCTGAAGCCTGTTCTCTTGTGGCTCAGCTTTTGTGCCTGGATGCCTGCTAACAATTAAGCAGTACGGGCAATACTGGAGCTGTGACTGGCCAATGCTCAGGCCCTGTTTGATTCATTAATACAGTTGCAGTCTGTACTTTTTTGCTAGGGGAGAGATGCACCAAATGTCCTAAAAACATCTAGGCTAATACATCTCAGTTTTCTTGAACTGTACCATAAAATTTGTAGTTATCATATTCATTGAGATGGATTAATAAAAGAGCCTAATTTTGCTAATGATCCCCAAAACCTTAACAAGCAAACTTCATAAATTAATAAAGCTTAGTAAGTTCTATAGTTACTAAGTAAAATGAGGTAGGTAATCTTTTTACTTTGCCACAGATTCGGAAGCATGTTTTGAGACTTCAGAAGAGTTAATGATATTTTAACTCAGAACTTCAAAAGAATCTTCTATATTAAACAGTCAGCCATTGCACAATAACTGTGGAATCAGGAGAAGAATGCACAGGCAAGATTGGTAGAACTGAGGCCACTGAGTTTCTGAATGTCATGAGATTCATAGATTTTAAAGCCAAAGAGATAAGCAGACCAGCAGCTCTGATGTTGATGCCTGATAACGTGTGTTTGAATAAAACGTGCCTCTTCTTGAAAAAGGAAGACCTCAAAGGTTGACTGAATTTTAGCTTCCACAAAGGCATCCACGCCTTATTTTCAGCCCCTGTTTGGTTTGCATTTCTTCTAGTGAACAGATGTTCCTACTGTTGAAATTGCATGCCTAATCTGCATTGAATTTTCAATTTGCATTTGAATTTGACTTTGGCACTCAGCATTTTGTTCTAGTGATATCCCTCTTCATAAGATCAAAGAGCTTTTTAGTAGATAATATTTTCTTCCCATGAAGATATTTATGTACTGTAGTCTTACTTTTCAGTCTTCTTTCTAAATAGCTAAACCACATTGCCCTTCTGAAGTCTTACACTGTATGGTGTTTTTTCAGGCCTTGTGGTTCGTTGCCCCAATTTTTCCATTTTTTAAAGGATCAATACAAATATTCAAGAATTAGCCTCGCTGAGACTATAAAAATTCTTTCTGCTTCTCACTGCACCTTTTTAGTACCCCATAAATAAATGCCACCTTCTTTGTGGTAAAGATCTACATTGCCCATAAAGCCAAAAGTGCAAGGCTTTACACTGAACTTAAATATTTTTAGGTCATATTTTATGAAAAGAGAAATCTGTATAGAAGAATTAGTGAAAGAAAAAGATAGAGCAGAGATGAGAATAGGAAAAAGGTATGGTTGAAACTGAAATAAATATAGTATGAGATAAAACAGAAAGAGGCTGGAATGAACAAGCAGATCAGAAGGGACCAAGTCTGGTCGATTAAAACAGTAACAAATAATCTGATGTCATCAGTGCCTGGAGATCCTTCTTCATGCTCCATTGGTTTTGTCATGGTTGACTCCTTCCTGAAGAATGTTTCAAGCCTGGGGGAAAGAAGAAAGTGCCATCTCTAAGCCCTGTGTCCCATGAAGTTAAGTGGTCTCCCTTGTCAAATTCTAGATCTCTGGACTCCTTTGTCCCCACAGCAAAAATGTGCTACAAAGAGACACTACCTGCCCAAAAGACCTCACAATTTAGAGTGCAACTCTGCCGTAAACAGGTGGAAGAAAACAGACAGGCATGGGAAGCACAACAAAACAACAAACCAGATCTGTTCAGTACGAAAACAGTGGTCAGGAAAACAGCTGTCTAGCAGTTGTGTATATGAAGGTTTTGTTGCAGTTGTTTTTATCATCATGGCAAAGAAGGATTTTAAATAGGCAGTTGAAGTTGTATAGTGAGCATGGCTATATGGACATTTACAGAGTTCTCCTACTTTGTATAAGGGCAAAGTGGAGCACATTTTTGTACATGTTCTGACAATTTATTTTTGGTGACAAAAAACCGATTATTTTAGATCTGGACCTATGTATTTTTTCTTAAGTTCACTGGTATCATTAAAACAAGATATGTATTAT
This sequence comes from Gorsachius magnificus, assembly GCA_034008185.1. Lineage (NCBI taxonomy): Eukaryota > Metazoa > Chordata > Aves > Pelecaniformes > Ardeidae > Gorsachius > Gorsachius magnificus. The sequence continues at coordinate 50,194,394 of CM067083.1, read as the reverse complement.
AGCTTAATTTATATGTCAGTTAACTGTTATAGCCTTGCATTTATACCTTTTTATTAAAATCTACAGTTTATTATTTAACAAATCAGTTTCAAATGATGCATAAGTCTTGGAATCACTTTCAATTTTATATTAATCAAGATATGCAAGATCTTGTAAGACTGGCATTGGAAGGCCAGAAAGTCGTACATGGTTGGTGTTCCACAGTAGCCCAAGCTAATCTATGTCCCATTTCCATCTTTCTCTGCCACCAGCAGTTGTACATTCCTGCCCATTCTCTTGGGACAGGTCCAGTACTTTACTTGCCTTACCCTGCTGTTTTTCCTACTAGTAAATATGATCAAAAAAAAAAAATTCTATCAAGCTAGCATGCAGTATGAGATAATCACATCAGGGTTGATAAAATGAAGATGGTGGGAATACAAAGAGAGTTGGGGAGACCAGGTGAAGTCAGAGATAACAAGATATCAAGAGACAGGTTGTCAGGCTCTGGAATGGGCTGCCCAGGGAGGTGGTGGAGTCCTCATCCCTGGAGATATTTAAAAGAAGGATAGATGAGGTGCTTAAGGACAAGGTTTAGTGGTGGGATGGCAGTGCTAGGTTAACGGTTGGACTCAATGATCTTAAAGGTCTTTTCCAACCGAGGTGATTCTATGATTCTATGATTATTAAAATGAAATAGTCTGCTGACATGGGTTAGGAACCACAGCCTGAATGAGCAACAAGAAAGCCAAGAAACTGGAGTTGTTTTGTTGGCTAAGGGGGGAAAATAGCTTCACTGAATCAGCAACAAAACACCTAGAGTACTGAGGACACCCTGTGCTTCTGAATAGGCTCAGTTTCCTATGAAGCTTAAGAGCAGCTTTACTTACCTCTAGAAGGTCATAGCAGAAATTGTCCAGCTCAAATGCTTAGCCAAATTTTCCTTCTGAAGATGCTAGTGTTAATAATTGTTAGTCACAGCCTTTACTGTATTTTTCAAGAATAGGTATCAGAGATATCATATTTTACTGTGATCTTGTGATGATTGTAGTATAATCCTCTGACGTTATTATGGTATTGCACTGGATCATCTGTAACTGTTTTATAAAGGTAATACTGGCCTACTTAAATATGTGTATAAAGAGAAATTTAGTCTCTGAAATAAACATACCCACCTATTGACTGTGCCAAGAATACACCTCTTATTGTGTACTCCAACCACTAAATTGCTCTGTTTCTATTACACCTACCACCCTTAATTTCTCCTAAAGTGCAACAGGTACAATATAGACTAATTTTCTTTCATAATATTCTAGACTAATACATTGTGTGCTTTTGGGTGGTTTCTGCAATTTACTTCAAAAACTTCTATAACGCTGGAAGTCTGAAAATCTTGCAATTATTTAGAATGACATTGCCTAGTAAGATAAAGAGGGTGACAATGTTTAAGATAGATCAACATAATTTATCTTTTAAAACTGAATTTAGCTAAATATTTTGTCTAAAAACTGAATTACACTTGATTTTGGTTTTCCTTACTTACGGGATTTATACTCCAGCATCTGATAAATGGAAGCCACATAGTTTAGAAAGGTGGAATTTATTTTTTTTTAAAATCGAAATCTATGGATTGAATTACAACACGTTACCCCAGTTTAATCAAAATACGTATTAGCAATTCTATTGATTTCCTATTTTTATGCCATGTTATATAGCTAAAACTAACCAAATGAACTGTCAGACTAATTTTGATGGGTCATATAACACAGTAGATAATTACTTCACTTTGCTTAATTTAATATAAATCTATAAACAGACATTTGTTTTAGGGTAAAAATTGGGCTGCCTGGTAGAGAACAGGAACAAACAACAAACAAAGAAGCATACCCAGTGACAAGTACAGGCTAAAGAATAAAAGTTGATTCATTCAGAAATGTTATGAGTTGATTATTCATTATGCTGTAGTGACATGTACTGCACCAGAATTTCTTTTCTGTTGGGTTCAGTTCTAAATCAGAGTTTCAGAACATTGTTCTCTCCTGTTTTTATTTTTCACATAAAGTGCAGTACCATATGTTAATATTTTTTGCAAGAAAATGTTATTTGTCCTTTATGTTATTCCTGTAGCATCAAAAAGCCTAACAGAACTGAGTTTAGAGGCCAACCCACATTTCAGTGTTTACATTGTCAGCATGTGGCACTATAGAAAAGATGTTTCTGGAGTAAATTGTAGAAACCACCCAAAATACACCTTCCTTCCAGTGCTGAACACAACTAGTAGTATGTACAAGAGGTAGCACACATTGCCATTCTAAGATGTTAAGCATAGCTAGGTTGGCAGCTCAGCAATTGTACTTTGCAATGTCAAGTACTTGCTTCCAGAGCCAAATCTTGCCAGCAGTAGAACATCTGAAAATCTGAAGCAATACTGCTTTTTGTCCTGCAAAGTTGTTACGTATACATAGGAAATTCTATGAATGTCCTGAAGACAGATAACGCTAAATCTGATTTTCTGTAGGACTGAACAACTCCCAGAGCTCCCAGTGACATTACTGTGTATCTGACCATTTAGCATTGCTGGGATAAAGACAAAAGAAGGAAGAAGCATAGCATAGTTCATCAGACTAAGTATTTGGAAAAAAGGCTGCTATACTTTTTTTCAGAGAAATAAATATCCCAAGTGGTTTGATGACAGAAGAATGTAGTAGTTACCTTGCAAAAATTCACATCTGTGCAGAACAATCAGGTAGATGTGCAGTGTTAAGATACATTAGAGAGGCAACTAAAGACCTTGATCTACTGGATCAAGATATTTGGCAATATCGTTCTGGTGTCTTCCAGTACTAGCAGAATGAGCCTTTAGATATTGCATCAACCTGCTTTCAGTGCTATGTCGTGCTTCAGTAAGGCAAGAACATTGGCCAGTAGACGCTTAGAGTTACAGAGAAGCACAGTAAGATGCTGGTAATGGACAGAAAGGATCCTTATTCACTTGCCATAAAAAATTCTTCCAATCTTTTGTCCTCCATTGCTTTCCCTCTTAGTACATCAGTCCACTTTTACAACTGAAAGCATAGGATGCCTATAGCAACCTTAACTTGATACAGTGCTTAAACTATATATTTCATGATATATTTATAGTTAAGCATAACAACGGTATATTCAGGCAGAGAAGGATGAAATGTACCTCTGCAGAGTTGGTCCTGCCAGAACACCAGTGCATTCACAAACCATGAATTTCTGAAGTTTTTCTTTCAAACAGGGGCTCTAATGTTCCTGTATTTCTTTTAAAGATAATTTGATTCAAAACATGAACATTTTCTTCCCCAAAAATGAACCTGCAAGCAGACTTTCTAACTCAAAGCTAAAAGTTTAGCTTTTTTTAAAATATTAGAAAATTGGCAAGCACAGTATTTGCACGCAGAAAACAGCAGGAACTGTTGACTTCTTTTTAAATTATAATTTCTAGAAGTCTAGCATTGAAAATTTTACCCCTAAATTTAAGACCCTACATAGATCTTCCCCATGTGATAGATTTCCTCTCTTTATATAATCAGTCAAGGTGTAGGTTAACCTGGTTGTCTGATGAAGCTCCTCTCATTCTCCATTCATTTATTACTGTTTCCCATGAGGAAATTTTGTCTGTGGAACGCTCCCTTTATGCTGGTCAAAGTAGCTTGATTCTTTTGACTTTTTACAAAATCTTGCAAAGATGCCTTTTGGGATAAATCTGTATGCAAATGGGATTAATTTAAACTTCAAATATGTGGTAGCAGTAAAGATTTAACAATGCTTGTCTTCTCAAAAATAACTGGAGTAAGTGTGGGAGTTTGAGGTACAAAAAGCCTGCTGTTTTCATTATCGAGTTTAATTTCCCTAAGATACTGAGATGCTGACAGTTTAAACATAAATCAGATCTAACTTGGTATTTTGGGTAGGTATACTCTTTGCTTAGAAGTTTTGACATCTGAAACAAATATATTTTAAAAGTAAGAGTAATAAGATAAAAGGATTTTTTTTAAGAAAAATTGAATCCAAGAAAACCCATAAATTATTTGTAACCTTCTTAAGGTTCTGTAGCATTTGAAGGCTATAATTACTATCTGAAAATGGAAAAAATGTTGCTCTCGCTTTCTGTCAGCAGATGATCATCTGCATTTTAAAAGCACTTTTCTGTATGTTTGTTGAAGAAATAAAAATGGCATAATGTATGTTTTGTGACTTACTGCTCTTCAGATCCTATCAGTTTCATATGAAAAAACCATTTTAAAATAATTTGCATTTAATTTATGAAAAAGTTTAAATTTCCTTCATATTGAAATTAAATTGTCTTATACTTGCATTTGCATTTCACAGAATAACAGTGTCAAACACACTAGCAAAGAAACATTTCTTCACCATATGACCTGCTCTCTTTCAACAAAACCTCCTTATTTTTCATGTAAGTTTCTGAAGTTTCCAAGTTCTATTGCAGTGTAGATTGCTTATTCGTTTACTTTGCCTTTCAATGCTTCTCTTAACAAATCTGAATCAAGACTAACAGAGTAGCTGTGAGAAAACAGGTTCTTGGAAAAGACTTAGAGAAAGAAGTAAAATCCTCTAAAATCAGGGGGTTTCTGTGGTGTGTTAACGATCCCAGGAAAGTCAAAAGCAAAAAAAGTATATTCAGTTTAAGTCAAGCTTTGGACAATATTCACTTTGGAACATATTTTAATTTGAAAAATCTACATGTTCCTTCCTTTTCTGTCCTGAGCAATTGCTTTACCCTCTGAACCTGTCTGTAAGCTGAACGGAAGTTAGAGTACACAGAGACATTCAGGCCCAACGCACAAAAATGCTTATCCCATCTTTTTCTTCTTTGAAAATGTATGTTTTGTAGAACAGAAAAGATATGAAACTTACTCTAAGGCAATAATTTCTGTTGTTGCCAAACTAACATTTGATCATCTTCAAAAGCTGTCTAGTATTTAACACACTTTGCCTGAATTTTATCTATTCCTTCTACTAACAGTTTCAGATTTTCAGAAAGAAAACATAATACATGTTCATAAATTAATTCAGTAGCAATCTCATGATGAATTCAGTGAGTTGACAGGAGAATTTCAGGATGGGATTGCTGGACTAGGATTACTGTACAGTTTTTCATTATGGGCAGTCGATGAAGTTGTTACTAAGTGTTATATGCTGTCTGATCGCCTGTTGGCATTAGTGGCCGAGATCAGAAGCTTGCCTTCTTGGTCAGAGAGCACAGCAATTGCAGCTGTCTGAAAAAAAGTGCTGCGGGTTAGAACATGTAAAAATAGTGGGGGTTCTGTTTGTCAGACCAGGTGCAAGAACAGAAAAAAATCCATGCTTTGCGAGAAAGAGGAGGAGGGTAGATAGAAGAGAAAAAGCACACAGAAAAGAACAAAAACATTCCTTCTGCTAAATACTAAACTATAGTCACTGGAAAGAATACAAGAGGTTATTCCAGCTCCCTTGTTGACCAAATTGTATGTTCTTCCTACAGATCGTTCCTAAAAAAGAACTGTTCTTTGTTTTCCTACGTACAGACACAGTATCTGTTGTTTATGATTATAATCATAGCATGCATAGTTTAAAATGTGGGACTATGAGATAGGCTGTGTTTCTCTTTCTGTTTTGTCAGACGCTAAAAACTGTGTTCCTTATTTATTGCAGCTTCTTTGTGATTCACTAACAAAATTCCTGTCTTTAATTTCTTGTACATTGCTTCTACTATCCTGATCTGTTTCAAACATTTGACTATATTTTTTCATGCCTTGTATTTAGGCCAAATGTATTTTGTCTACCACCATATTTTCTTTTTTTTTTTTTAACATGCAAAAAAAAATTCTCCCAAAATTTTTGGAGACAGGGAGTCTCTAAGTTCTCAGGGTCTATTTTGTTGAAATCCTTTGTCAAGCTTTGGACAGGTGCAGACATCTGCAGCTTTATAAAGCTCAGGGCTGTCACAGGATTAGCTGTTGTGGAAAGGATCTCAAACTCTATTAGCTCCTGGAGTCTCAATTTACTGATTCTGCTAGACTACCCACTACCCTCAATCACATGTATAAAAATCCAAGACATGAATGCAAAGATAGTTATAAACTGAAGGCAGGTGAAGGCTTACTTCTGAAGGAATCATTCTGACTCGTCTGGCAAAGCTCAGATAGGTGATATGTAATGTAGTGTTCATGTTTTCCTTTCCTGATATTCTCTTTAAAGACCACTATGCATCAATGGCCCTTTACATCAATACATGCTAGTGTTTTAATGCAGAAGCACACCGAAATAATACATGCAGTGTCTGATTATCAGAGAAAGCTCTACTTAGGTGTAAATATATTCACAAACTTTAAAACATTTTATTGCACGGCTAAAGACTACATTCCAACGTTATAAATGCCTTGGAAAAAAACCTGTGATTTTTATTGTTTTATGTCAGCAATCCTCATGTTTGCTGACTCTATTTATAGGATTATGGTCAGATTACTATTTATTACAGCACTGGAATTTGTTGCTTTCTTTTGTACTCATGTAAAAAAGCTCTTGTCAATTTTTGGAAAATTGTGAGCTAAGCAATTTTGCTTGTGGGTTGTCAGAAATGCAAGTGTGTGGCAGAAGTCTTCTTGACAACTGATTATCTAGCTATTTGCCAAGAGCCTCAGCAGTATGCCTCTATGGTTTTGTGTTAATGTGAATGAAGGGGGAAAGAACCATAGATGTGAATATTTTTGTGTTGGTTTTTTTTTTTTTAAATCCACCTATCTTTGGACATTGCTGTTTAGAACATCAGATAGCTTTCACAACAGAAGAGCTTTACAAAATGACATCAAAAGAACAGATAACTAATGCTGTGCTACTGCAGCTAGGAATACAGTGTTAGAATAGACGAGAAAAGAGAGTTCATCCTTTCAAGTAGCTCCTCTTAGGTACACTGGAGAAGAAAAGCTTTTAAGAGTATATCTGGTCTCAGCTTAAATCAATTGGCCTGGCCCACAGACATAGTTTTGTAGCCTAATCTGTATTAAGAAAGTAAGTTGTGTGGCAAGTGTGGTCTCTTTTTCAGGAATTCCTCATATTTAGGAACTAGGTGTATCTGTTCATTAGCATACTAAAAATTATTTTGTTACTTTAATAGACCTATTAACTTTTATAACTAAAAAGGCTAAAAAAGTTATCACCAGATAAGCGTCCTGAGCTTCAAGTTCTGCTATTGGTTTAAAAGGGAGCAAGAGCAAGACTGAATCAGCTGTGTAGCAGACAAGAATGCATAGATACAGGAGAATACAGTGGACTAAAAGTCCTAAAAAAAAGAGCAGAGCATGAAAGGAGGCAGGGCAAGAATACAGCATAGAAGGTTTGCTATAACTTTGTGAGGTCTGGTTTCTAGACTTCAAACTGGGCAGATCTGAAGATGGTCTGTACCTAAGGAAAGCAACACAGCTTTCTGTTATTTCTAGTACAAAGCTCGTATCTACTACATCCTAACAGCAAATTGATGCTCAGTTCCATTATGAGCTTCAAAATAAAAAGGTATTAACCTTGAACTACAGATGGCAAGATCACAAGCTAAACTGTGTTCATGCGTCAAACGCCTGTGAACTCGTGCATGCTTGCATAACAGCACATCCATGTCTGGTACCAAAGAACTGCTTTCCATGTATGCTGTTCAAGATCCACTGATAAAAACCAGGACTCAGCAGCAAGTGCCAATCACCAGTGTAGATTTCTCAAGAAAAAAAAAGCCTAAACCAAGATGTAATTTTGACATTAATTTTGATAACATAACAAGCTATGACTTTCCAGTATAAATGCATTAAATATGAACATGTGTCCATATTTTTCTTTCAAGCTCATCTTCTTAATTTGTTTCCCTTTTCTTAGTTCTCCTGACATTTGTCTTTTTCCCCTCTGTTTCTCTAGGATCATAAACAAACATTTGCAAGGCAAACAACAACAATTACCTTCATAACTTAAAGGCAATAATAACTTACGTTAAATCTCATACTGAGCAGGCAGTCTTCACTGTAAGCCAAATAATTTTAAAATAGACAGGATAAACAGAGATGAAAAAAGTCTTGAAAAATTAAGTAGTATTAAACATGCAGACACGGGCAAAGTTTTTAATGGCAGAAGCACCCCATTACAATAAAACAAGTTTTGACCTCCTGAAACTGAACTGTTTACACAAACACAAATCCATATACAAATACAGAATTGGTCAACAGGATTTAGAGAAAAGAAATAGACCATGGTTAGTTCAAAGCATTGGGGTTTTCTCTAAGTATGACCTCATTGTTTAATGATGTCCTGCAACCTTAGTACTTAGTTTGGGACAATTACTACATCTTTTTTTATGCTTACCTTTGAGAAATATACTCTCAGCTTTATCTCCACTTAATAGATTTTCTACCTGGGAATTAAGATAGTTACTGCAAGGATTTTGTTGGTGGTAAAAAAACGGATTTCTTGTTTGTATGTTCATTCCTTCACAGCACTTGCTAACAACGGATGTAGTACTGCTACCATAGATGTAAATGGAAATTTTGTAATTGATTTGGAAGATCAATATGAAGTCTTTAGATTATATACTTGTAAGCTACACTTAGCCATAAATATGTTTTTTTTCTGTTTTGAATATCAGTTTTCGGGTTTTTTTCCTATAACATGAGAGCAATGTCATTTTCAGCTGTTATGTGGGAATATTTATTAGCTTACTTATGGAAGTATAACTCTCCTTATGCTAGTCCTGATATCCAACAGGAGCAGTAAAATTTGACAATTTCTTTTTGTGACTGGCAAGTAATGTTTGGACTTTGAAACTGAGACTTCACTGAGCGAGTGAAGATGCAAATTTGTGTAGTTAAACAACGGCAGTTGTAGCCAGACACCTATCTCAGTCTGATTCTCAGAAATGATGCATCCAGGGAAATGAATCAGGACTTAAGTGTCATTTTAAAATCCCAGCAGTCAGTTTTATAGGTGCTTTTATACCATGATTTAACACTGAATGTGTATTGTTTTCTTTACTGTATAAAACATAGTCCAAAAGACTTCTAAAATACAGTCATCAAGGCAACCATTCAGTTCCCCAAATGTAACCTATTCAGTGCGATAATTTGCACCATGCTGAAAAAGAGGAAATAAAATGGTGTAAAATTAAAAACCTCCAATTGTGTTTATAATGTGAAGAAATTAATAAGAAATTGATACAGGTACTTTGAATATTTTAATTTAGAAATAATTTGGTTTTTAAGTGTAATAGGCATCCTTCATAATCATTAGACATGGCATACACCTATTGAAACACTGGGCAAGTGTCTTGCTTTCCAGTAGCTGACAGGCAGTAAGGGTATTTGTTACACAAGCAGCAAGACAAGCTATCTCTGAGCAACCTAGTTCAGTTACTGGGACCAGTACAGCCAGGTAGGCTTACTCCGAGAAGCTAACCCTGCAGGAGAGCAAGACAAAGCCTTAGGCAAAATGCTATGATAACTTGTAGAGTTCAGGTGTCTCCACAGAGGACTCCAGCATGCTGTGTAGTTACTACCGTATATGCCAAGTACTAAAAAGAAGCAGGTGTTACTGACAAAGCAGAAAGCCAGAGCATCAATGCAGAAAATTTCTATTTACATGTGTATACTTTAACAGTAGCAGTGTGCTACTGTATGTACAAAAATAGTCAGTTTTGCCATTCAATCAGTAGGCACTCTGAAATGAGCTACAAAATTAATTTTGTCTGCTATTGCTTGATTCTCCAAAGAAAAATCAGCTGTTGCTTTAGTTTTCAAGCCTTCCCAATAACATTTAAATGCTCATCAAAATCCTGAGGCAGCCTCAAAAGCTTGTCTACTCTCTGAATTCTTGCCATATTTATAGTCTCTTAATATTCACTGCTATCACAGGGTGCTGCTCCAGCAATGCGAGAGATGAAGGGAATGCTTGCACAGGCTGGCTCTCAGCATTCCTGCTGCCATGGAGTCTCCAGCTTCTGAGACCAAAGCCCGCGGAGGTGCAGGACAAAACATCTTGTAACCTCTCTGCACTAAACTTGCCACTGCAAGTGACACTGAAAGAGCAACAGTGGCAGGCCTTATGAAAGAGCCATGCAGTCAAGGCTTGAATGCTCAGTTATCAGGGAATTCAAACCTTGTTAGGTGTTTAAAGTCAAGCTGGGTGGAGCTGGAGTATGACAAACACTCCACCATTCAGGTATTTTGCAAGTGGATGCTTTCTAGCTTTCTGTTGTTGAGGGGTTTTTAGGTTTTTGTACTACAGAATACCACTTTTACTGACCAAAAGCTTCAACATTGTAAACTTCGTTTAAAAAATAGTTCTTCAAAGATGCTCTGAGCAGCAACCTTTTATTCAAACAGTCTGTGAACCTGATTTTTTTTTCCCTTTTAATCATATTGTTACAACTGACAACAGAGCTGCTTAGGATGAAAGACACAAAACTCACTCTAGCTCACATGCAGCTTTAACTAGAGGGCTGGCTTCTCCACCCTGCCCTTCTCTGCCCTAGAAGGATATCAGTCCTGCTGGTGGTACTTACTGATTTTGGATCTGCATCTCTTTCGGGGGAAGCAAGGGCAGCACAGCTCCATGAAGGTGGGACAAGCCAGGAGCCAAGGATGACCCCAGCACAGGTTGGTGACCCTCACCAGTGGGGCACAATCCCACACAGAATCCAAACACAGCAGACCAAGCTGGTGACAAGGTCTACCAACAGCCACACATAAAGTGATCCACGGTCTGTCAAGCAGCCCCAGCCAGAGCTGGGACTCCACACAAGCACAGCCCAAGCACAGAGCAAGCACCCACTCCTGAGCTTAAATGGGATGGAGTGGGTGTGGAGGCCCCAGCTGAGGCTGCTCAAGGCAGTTATGGCCTGTTAGTGCGTCTAGAGCCCTGACAGTCCCATTCATTGTTAAGGTGAATTATATATCTCATAAAATAGATGGCGTGAAGTATAATCTACTTCTTAAAATCATGTTGTCTTTGCGGTTTGTACATTCATCTTTGTGACTACTGGCAGGCTCTTCCAGTTACCTTCATGAACCTAATTTAATTTAAAGTGGAAATTCTAGTAATCTCAGTTTTGTAGTGTCAGGTAGGACAAGTAAGGAAAGATGATAGGCCACAAAATAGGTATAGCCCGTTGCATTTATTTACTTTTCTTTAATATTTATTTGTTCCCTATACCATTTTATGATATAAAATAAACACTTCACCTCAAATATAAAGGGGTTTTATTCACCTTGTTTTCATATAAATGACAGAACAAATAAGAAATTTTGAATTAAATATTGGCTGTGCAGCAACTTGTTCTGTATGTGATTCTGTTTTGATACATATGATGCCCCATATTTAAAGCCTGTATTAAAACAATCAGTAGCTTTTCCTTAGGCTTTCCTGATTCTCTCAGCTCCCTGGTTTTTTTCCTTGATTTCTCTTAGTATTTCAAAATGCAGTAGGCATTCATGGGGAGGAAGCAACATCTCTGACTTCTTTTCCACTTATTGTCTCTACTATGTCATATATGGATCTATAGCTTAATTAAGTCAGAAACAATTATGGCTGTCTAGTATGACTTGCATATAATTTTATTTATGCACCTTGATTATAAGAATTGACTATATCATAATGTCCCTGTTATCTTCACGGCAGAGCATCAAGGACATTTCATCACTCGCAGTGTGGGAAGGGGGTATGCCATTACTGTCAGTTGCAATGACTGGATTACTGAGTTGTTCTGAAAATATTGTGTGATTTAGATTCAGTAAAATTCCCTGTGCAATGGGCACCTTCATAATTTCAAATTTCTTGTCTTGTGATGCAAAAGGGCCATTTCTAGACTTGAAGGATCCCAAAGCGGAGTTCTTAAAAGGATTAACAGATCACAAGATCTATGAGAAGTATGAAGGAAATAGAACTGCTTTCTCAAGATGCTCCAAGAGTTGTCATAACTTTGCACTCAAAAAACAAACAAGGCCCCAAAGAGAATATAATAGAAATAAAAATTAGAACATTCCTGGTCATTAACAAGTAGAAAATTCAAGTCAGTTTGAGAAAATTCGAGACAGATAATTTCTGATGTAAACTTATGTATGAAGTCATCCTTGGGACAGCCAAGCACTGGAGCAGATTGCCCAGAGGGGCTCTGCGATCTCCGTTCTTAGAGATTTTTGAGACCTAACTGAACAAAGACCTGAGCGGCCTGATCTGCTCTCATAGCTAACCCTGCTTTGAGCAGGAGTGTGGATGAGAAACCTCCTCATGTATTTTCCAACTTGAAACACTCTATGATTCCATAAATCTATGATTTTTGTGACTCAGACAATTTTCTTTACATCAGGAACAAAGCCACATATTTCACACCAAACGTAACTCTGGATTTCGTGTACTTATATGCCCCATAACATTATTTTTTTTTGGAATAAAATATCAAATAGAATTGACAATTGACTAATACAGTTACATTCAGTTGTGTCAAAGCTCTACATTCCATATGGATGTCACCAAAAGGAATTGTGATTTCATTGGCACAGCTGCTAGCTTTGCAATGACATATGGGAGTAACTTTTTTTTTGATGAATGTTCTTATAACTGTTTCCTTCATCTTCTGCATTTTTCCTGACATCATTTTAAATTTAAAAGGGTAAATTCTGACAAATTACTTGTGATAACTTATCTCTAGAATTAGCATTGTCTCCAATCTACTATTTCATGAAGATCCAGATATAATTTTAATTTATTCTGTAATCGTGAGATAGATATTTTAGTCTAAAACCTATTTGTCTTGTGCAGCTAAATGTGAATTTAGACTTTTCTACATACACAGATGAGTGAAAGCCTTTCTGGATTCTACTTCTACAGAATACATTAGGGAGGAAAAATAATTATTATAAGATAGTAATATCAAGGATCTGTCAAGGATAACAAGGATCTATTGAATGTTATTTCAGATAAAATATTAGTATTTCAAATCAGTAAATATGATAATAAAGACATAATAACAGCATAATAACTTTCTATATGGTCTGCTCTATTTAATGTCATCTTGGACTATGTAGGTGCTTCCTAAACTAAGATAAATCTGTAGAGAGACAAATTTGCAGAAAGGCAAAAGGCCTCTGTTCAAAAGTACTCCTTATGATGCAGTGAATTTCTGATTTATGAAGAATAAATCAAGTATTTCAAGTATTATTTTTAAAAATATGGGAAAATATAGTTTGATTTTTTTTATTTCATTGATAAACCTAGTGTCAAACCTCTTGAATTATCATGTTTCAATATTTTGTGCTGCAAGAGGATGAAAAAGAGATGTTACCTTTCCAATTTAAATAAGTATCTTTTTTCCCGAGAGGGTTTTAAGTGTACACAAACAACCTATATTAGTTGACATAAGACTTTTTTTTTTGATTGAGGAGAAGCAGATGTGAAAGGCATGCTCATTTTTGTGCAGCTAATAAAAACAAGAGACGTAATCCACACACAAACACTTTGCAAGTTCAGTTACTAGATAAGGCAGTGGGATAAATATTGTATAAATTTTCTGATATCTTTCCCTTATGACAATAGTCTTGCTGAGTTTAATGAAAGTAGTAAATAATGAAACATGACACATTTAACAGAGCAGTTGATAAGGAGATTTGTAATTATTAGCATTGGTTTAGGTGAGAGTTTAAACATTTCAGTGACTTTAAACAATACTAACATTACATTTTGAGTTAGTAGTAGAAAAATAGATTTCCATAGAAAAATTAGTTTAAGTAAGACTGTTACACACTTTTACAAATATTTTGTTCAACAGTTGCACTTATAATCACACCTTTATGGTATGCATTTTATTTGTATATAGTTTTTGCTTTGATAAATGAATGGCATGCAAGGACATGTTTGTGTTCTGCTGAGATCTACTCTAAATCTTGATAAATGAAGAAAGCTCCGTCCAATCAGTTATCTTCCATAACTGAAGGCAAACCAGCAAATATCTAATCACTGCTCTAATAGGACATGATATCCCTAGCAATTTTTTTTCTTTTTGTTTGCTGTATTGATATGTCATTAACTAAACCTATCTCAGAAGCCTTGTTGACTATTTCATGACCAAAGGGCAAAACCTCCTATTGTTAGCAGTCAGAGTGAAAACAGTGAGGGAATGCATTTCAAAAGCCACAGATGAGAAGGTGTCTCAAACACATGAATGCTGAGATATGCAATGAACAACATAGGTACAAAGATGTAAACTGGAATAAGTTTTAAAGTTCATATTTTGCTGTGAAATTGAAAACTCCAGTTCTAACTTTTGAAAGGGTATGAGGATGGAGGAAAGTAGTGCTGTATTAAACTTAAATATAAACTATTTACTCAAAAAATGACTATATATAGTGTAAACTCATGCAATACCTTTACATTATTATGAAATATCACAATGGATGTCAAAAAAGTTTCAATTCAAACAAAATACTCATTAAATAAATGGAAATCCTACTCCAGAAACAGAATCAAATGTTAATAAAAATTCAGCTCAAATATTCAGTCCATATCAGGGAAGAGGTTAGTTTCATTCCTTTCCTGGGACATTCTTCTTAACTCCTGGCAACCTTAATGCTTGCACTGCTTGCATCAGTCACTAAGACAATAAAAAGTCCGACTTTTTTTCCTTTGCCCCCTGACTACCTTATGATACAGAGAGGAACAGTAATTTATCCATGTAAAATGGCTTTTTTCTAATATTTTTTTTTTTTGACTGGGTCAGAACAAGTCTTCAGAAGGGTCCAACAACACAGTACGCTAACAAATGCATTTTGAACAATTCAGCAAGTGCTGCATAAAACCCAAAAGTCATTAATTTTGAGCACTACTTTAGCCGGCAGTAGCCTTCACTGACTCATTGAACAGCTCTGTAGTTTGCCCTTGCTATCTGTAGTCACTGTTAACCTCCTAGAGCGCATTTATTTAAATTTGCCATTCTGAATGACACTGCCCTAACTTCCCTTCACCAGTCTCCAAAGAGACTTGTAAGCTCACCTTTCTCTGAAGCAGTTTCTTCATCAGTTTCTTTGTGGAAGTGTCTGTATCCCCAGTTGACATCTGTGAGAGCATTACGTGAGAAGGAGTCAAAGATGGCCTCTGGGGAACTGGAATTGAGGTTGAAGGTCTCACATTAAAAAAGTCATTTACTTCTGGTTTAGTTTTGCTCTTAGGCATTATTCACAGCTTTGCTCTGTCTTCAAACGAAGGGAGCAGTGGCCCCACTAAAAGAAAAAATCTGAAGCTATTGAATGTGCTTGGAGTTAGTAAATATTAACTTGGGCTTTCAGGAGTCAATCCGCAGTATGTCTTTAAAGCAAGAGAGCCCCCACCTTTCATTGCTATTGCCTTATTGTTGCTGTACTGTTTTAATTGCTTTCTTACCAGACAAGGTATTTCTAATAATACTTTTTTACAGCATACGGTTTTGTATGTCACTGGAGTAAAATTCTTCTTCCTCAGTTGATTATTGTTGTGATAAGTTGTTTTCTTTTTGGTACTAACTAAAACAAAATACGAATGTTTACAATGAAATGCAGAAAAATATGTGTTTTGCTACTTTGTAGTTTTGGGCTAGACATGTGAAGCTTCAGTATGTATTTTAGCATATCTGGTGCTGACTGCAAAAATGTTCTAGAATACGTTTGCAAAAACCACATACTCAAGCTTTGATTGGTCTCACAAGAATGTCTTACTGTATGCTTTTGATTATGGGAATGTCAGTGATTTGGCTTTATTGTCTTCACATTAGAGGATTTTTTTCACCTAAGTATTTTCATGTATTATTTTCAGATTTTTTACTTCTCAAGTAACATAAAACTGAATTTATTTCAGTAGGGCTTACATGGCAAAATAGGACAGGGTATATTCCTCATTGACAAAAGTGTTTTGATAAGAAGGGTAAATTTATATCTGAAGAAGGAGCACACAATACTTACTGATTTCAAAGGACATTGTTTCCTCTTGTTCTAAAGTAAATTTGACCCAAATAATTTAAGCTGTCAAGATAGCCAAGAGTTACAGTGAACATAGCTTACACACTGTGACATTTTTGTCATTGTTTTTCACTTTCAATTAAACAACGGACTGTTAAATATTTTAAAAGAACAAATTTAGCAATTTAGTAAGTAACACTGATTCAGAATAAAATAGTCTTCCCAACTTTATCTCAGTAGAAATGTCTATCCTAATATAATCTCAGCATACTGTTGTCAGTCTCTTTCTTTATAAGGTGTGCATAAACATATGTGCAGGACTGAATAACTGGACACCTATAGATTAATGTTTGATAGTCATGGTCTCTATAGTCATTACCAGTACCACAGCTACTGGCCTAGAACTTCCACACGGTCTTTTGGCAAATAATCGGGAAGTGTCCACACAGCAGTGGCACACTGAGATGCCTTAACTATGACCAAGCAAGCTGTTTGGGGACAGGCAGAGGTAGCAACTTGGATGAAGATGTGTATAGCTGAATCACTGAGTGCCGACCTGGCGGTCTCTCAGTAGGGTTTCACTGCCCTATGTGGACATAGCCAAGTGATTTTACTTGCCACTGTAGATATTACTAATGAATTCCTCATAAAATGTACCCCTTAGATGGTTACATATGTGGCTAACTTTATATTCAAGCATATTTCATTGAGAACAGTTATATTTGCTATGCAGACTTAAGCATTCATGTGCTTGCAGGGTCGGTGTTTAAATGTCTGCAATTTATGTCTGTACTTCTGCATTTGAGTTTCTCAGGTGAAATTTTACTGCAAAAATAGAGCCCCTTGTTTCTGGGAAAAGGAAAAGAAAAGAAAACAAACCCAAACAAGTCATATTCTTTCTCATATTTTCTTAAGGCTTTTTTTTCATATTTTAAAAAGTGGTCAGCCTAGGCTTTGTTTATCCAGAGGGTGAGCCAAAGCATTGCAGGCATCCTTCTGTTGTGCTTGTCAGGAAAGGATAATTTTTTAAAAAGAAATCTAAAGTAGATTTTAATAGCGAAGAGAGATTTTCACAAATATCTTTCCCTTTTACTTCTTCAGTAAAGCAAAGAACTCTCAAATTACAGCTTCTGCTATTATTTTCAGAAGTTTCAATATTATGGGATAACCTGGTATTACAGTATCTTTTGTCAGAGCACCAGAAAAAGCTTTGAAAAACATTAGCCTCAGTTTGAATTCCTTGTCATTGTCACTTGCAGTTTTAATATCACTGTAAAATACTACAATTTTTCCTTCGAAATGGCTCACAGAACCAAACTTTTATTCTGTTTCTTCCTCCAGTAATCCCGAGGGTCACAGGATTTTAATGAACACAGCCAACGAATCTGTGCTGTACATAGGAGTGATCAGGTCAGCTCCAAAGGACTTTATGGGCTAGTTTTGTACATTTTCTAAATAGGCTTGTGGTTACCCAGTAGTTAATGTCTAGCATAAATATGGGCTGCTTCCAAAAAGGGAAGCCCTGTACCACCGCCTGCCCTCTGTCCCAGACACCAGCTATTCATTCCAACTACATTCCCAGTGCCAGCTCATGGGGCCATGTGGGGAGTCAGATCAAAGCAATGACTGGGATTGTAACTAACAGTTCTCTTGGGTTAGGTTTCATGCACTGATGGGTAATATCAGGATTTGTTCCCTGTGTGTATGTTCTTTTTTCATGTAGTAATAGCTTATATTTCTATAAAGATTCTTTATCGTAAAGTCACCAAGTTCTTTAGCTCAATACAGAAGAAATTGAGGCCATTTGACTTGGATAGCTATGTTCACAAGAGGTACATTTCCAGGCACTTTCTATTCTAGATTAGGAACTTCCTCTGTAGAGGGAAATAGTGCGTTGCTTCCTCAGAGAAAAAAATTTATAATTTGGAATGAAATTGTTTGAAAGGATAAGTTATCCTAGTAATAATCTCTTATATGAGCAGTCATAAACACAATAGCTAATGAAAGTGATTTTTTAATGAGTGTTTTCCAAACATTTGTATACAAGCTTAAGTTGAACACACAGAGTCTGTTCACTTGAATAAAACCATGCTCTCAGGATTGGGACCATCAGATATAATATTTTCTTTTTTTTTTTTTCTTTCTTTTGGTACAGTGAAGAACTGTTTAACTACAGTCCCTGGCTTCTGACTTTTAAAAAGGAAATGTTATTGTTTTGGAGATCAATTCAGTACATTTAAAGTGCTGCTTTCAAAGATATGCTAAAGTTTTGATGAGATTAGTATTTACTTTCATAAGGAATTTTTGTGTTAATTAGCAAATACATTATGTTACGCTAGATATGACACAGCAGTCATTATTAAAAAAGTACAAAAAATCATTTTTGACTCAATAAAAAAATGAAAAAAATTGGAAGAAAAAGGATTTGAGAATGAATTAGGTACTGGTTTTTAATCAGGTCAGCATGTTTCATTTCAATGTACAATAGTATGAACAAAAACAAAGTAATGGAAGCTATGGACTTTTCCTGAGCATCCTTGCCAGACAGGGGACACAAGGAATTAATATCATTACCAAACTGTTTTCTAATGGTTGCTGCTCATTATGTCACAGAAACTTGGGCTCAGCTCTCTCCTTTATTCTGAGCAAGCATGTTACATGGAAAAGGAAGGTGATCTGAGCTTAAAGGTTACACTGAAGAGCATGTTGCTCTCAGTCTATCTGCAATCTCTTCACTGATGTGTTAGTAGCAAATCCAGGCAAATTACTTAAATACTAGATTCGGAGCTCCTCCTATGCGAAAGTAACTCACTTGAAAGGTGGTCAGTGTGAATTCACAGGTGGCT
The DNA here is from genome assembly GCA_034008185.1 of Gorsachius magnificus. Taxonomy (NCBI): domain Eukaryota; kingdom Metazoa; phylum Chordata; class Aves; order Pelecaniformes; family Ardeidae; genus Gorsachius; species Gorsachius magnificus. Next base: position 50,175,592 of record CM067083.1, on the reverse strand, counting down.
CAGTGACAGTTCTTTGAGAAGTGGAAATGGTCTTCAGTGTCCCAGGGAAGGGTACCCGAGCTAGTTTAGAGAAAGGGGACATCACTTTTGCCATGCTGTTATGCTGTACCAAAATGTTTCACTTTAATCTGTTCAGTGAATTCAGTATAAATACATAGCTTGTTTCTAGATGCCCAAAACTGAGGTTTAAGTCCAATACATTGTCAAAGTCAGAAACTAGCTTGCCTTTGTCACCCTGTTCTGCTAACAAAGTTATTGCCATGATGGAAAATTAAAGTTGTGGTTAACCAATTCTAATTGATGGGTTTGAAATAGCTTTACTCTATTATTTAGAATTAAAGAGTCCATTCAGAAACTACAGTTTTTCTAAGTTTAATATCTATAAACTATTTTAAAAATATTTTTATAGTTTCCTTTATCTGCTGTAATTTCTCTTCCTGTCTTTATCTGTGCTTCTCATACGGTTTCTTGGCATTGTCTCATGTTGATGAAGCTACACACCTTCAGTGTCTACCACTGATTATTTTATGTTGCTCTTTTTAAAGATGCCTTTCACTAAAGTTAACATTTTGATGTTTTACTGGAAGCAAGGCCATGCCTCAGTGTCATTCTTGAGGGCAAAAACACAACTACATTGTCCATTTTTTTTCTGTTCATAGCTAAATACCATATTCTATACAACCCTATAAAACACACATAGATAATCAGATGCAGAGCTAGTTCTCTGGATATGTAATTCTGTATCTCCATTTCTGCCTCCGTGGTTTGTTCATGACTAATCCTGACACAAGTACAATAGACCTGAGCCAATAATCTCTTTTTACATTGGTGATCCTTCATCACAAAAATAGTCCCTTGCAATCAGTCACTTTGATGGAAGAGAAACATCACTTATTCAATACGGGGTAGCACATAATGTGAAATTCAAGATGTGAGATACTTGTTTTCAATTAAAGTTTGCAGTGCGTATCAGGCCAAGTTACCCCAACCAGCACAGAGTGCAAATATTGTTTTGCTGCACTGCCAGCAATAACTGTACCGTGGCAGTAGTAAAAGGTGAAAATTCAGACAAAAAGCAGTTGGCGTATCTGCTCTTATGTGCCTGCACATGTCTTGGGAAAGGCAGCAATGACTGTAGTTAGGGTTTAATCAGACGTTGACCGATAGAAGCAGCTATGGAAATGCACTGAAGTAATGCATCTTCTGGTACTCTGTTCACACACAGTTCCAGGATGGAACTATTAATTTTTCAGCTCTAGTAGCACCCTTCAGACTTCATAACAGAAGGAAAGTTGTTGCAGTTGTACGTGTTTTCATTTCTATCCAGCTGCCTTTCTGCAATTAATGACAGTGGGAAATAGTCCAAAACCCAGCAATGATGGGTGATGGTGGACAATAAATAAGTTTGCAATGTACTGTAGAGGGCAATAATTGATTCAACTTGTGTACTCAAAACCTCTAAAGAGCTAAGAAAGTTTTAGTCCCTCATGTATGTATCTGGTGTCACTGCTTTTGGAAAATTTCTTGACTTCAGGTTACCAGGAAAAAAAATAATTCTGAATGCGGGACACTTAAAGAAAGCAATAAAGATTCTTAGAAGCTGGAGGAACTGATACATGAAGAAAAGCTATATGAATACTTTTGAAAGTCAGGACTTCAGATTACAAATATTTGATTTCTATACACATCAAGGAAAAAGGTGGATTGATACCATGGGCGTATAATGATGAGTGAAAGTATGAAACTTAAAAAAGAATGTGTCAGACTGAAATTAGGGAAATAGTCCCTGATGTTCTGATATTTCAGTTTGCAGAAAAATCTCCTGAAGGAACAGTCACCTAGGACTTCCAAAACTAGAGGAGATAAACTTTGGAAAACACAGTAGAGGACCAGTTATGCCACTGAGGATATCTGAACAAGTGAACAGCCCCTTCTCTATACTTACTTCTGTTACAAAATTCCTCTGTTGATTGATGGTATAAATGTAATTTCCGTTAACATTGTAGGTTGGTAGCAGCAGGTTGGTTTTATACCACCAGGGAATTTATTTGAACTTCATGCAGCTTATAACAAAACCACAATTTTCATTTTGATCTTCTTCAGAGAAGTCAGCTCTGTAATTACTAGAGACTGTCATTGCTGTAACATTTGAGACTGCAGAGATTTGCACAGGTTTCCTCCTCCCACAGGCTTTAGCTATATTTGTCAACCCAATAAAGACTGTAGGGCGAAACCTGAGGAGTGCTGATCCCATGTATCTCCTGCTGACATCAGTAGGAGCTTAACACCTATCAGCATCAAAGAGTTTTGTTACTGCAGCTGACTCTCAGTAATCTAAAACAATTAAAAATAATTGCACATGGAACAGACCCCAAATGATCCAACAGATTCTGGGAAAGGTCTTGAGGATGCTCTAAGAATTTAGAATCATCTTAATTTTACAGTTCAGCATTTCAGTTGTGACTAGACTGTGTTAGCAAAACATGTTACAGGATGAAATTCAGATCCAAAGCTGAAGTAAATTGTATGATCATGAGAGTTTGAAAAGACAGGCTGTGATCTATATAAAAATTAATATGAAGTCAACTTAAAGTAGCACTGATAGGAATCAGCATTGTCTCTGCTGTCAGAAGTTATTTTAACATTTAAATGACATGTGCATCCATGGTGAACGTTTAGCCTTTTACTTTCTGTCTACCACCCTATCTATTTTGCTCTTTGACACTGGAATGATATTTTTACCTGTGCCTGCAGCACTTTACACAATGGAGATTCTGAACCATAACTAAAGCTTCAGTAAAACACGTCAAGAATAATAATAGTATTGCTTACACTATTGAGACTTTAGTCCCCACATATGCTTTTCCAAAGATCCTAGTCTTAAATGTAAATTTGTCAAATCTTGGTTCTTTCTGCCATACTACTTCTCATCCGTACCAAGAGATTCACTACTGTGGTCTGGTGTGTTTATTATCTTTATCTGAGTGGTCTGGATTTACTTGGGATGAAGCTGATTGAATGTCACCTGCCTTTTTTAAAGTTGGCAGCAAGGCTTGGCGTGTTTGCACTTGCTTGTGCTTGGAGTCAGTGCAGCCAGGACTTTGTTCCAGTCCTATACTATGCTTTGATACCTTTTCAGCTGGACCTATGCAGAAATCCTAAATTTATTTGTCCTCTCAGAAGAGTAAAGACTCCAGAAGCCCTGCAAATAAGAAATCTTAACAGAGGCATTTTCTAGTCATGATAACAGCATAGATAAGCCTGATTATAACTGGAATTACAATAACACATTAAAACCAAAGTATGAAAATGAATCACGGGAAGTCCAAGAACAAAGATCAGACCTCTAAACTATGAAGGAATAAATAGGATTTTGCCACAGGGCTAAGCATCAACTGCACTTTCCTTTGAAATCTACTGCAGAGATTAAAAAAAGCACAGGCTCCAGGACTAACAATAACTCAGTAGCCAAAAAGGCTTTTTCCAATGTACAGTATCCAATGTATAAAATCAGCCAAGATCTCTCTGAAGTGGACTGTGTCTCATCTTTACTGCCAGCTAGCCTTTCAGCCTTTAAAATGCTCAGAATGCATTGCTACGGAGAAAATCACTGAAGCGTGAGCTGGCATATAAGCTTTTGAAGTTCTGTTCATTATTTCCCAGTCCTGGGTGCTATTTTTCCTTTTCAGAAAGGCAACCTATCTTCTCTATCACTATCTTGTAATGGTCAGCCTGCCATGCCCTTTTCTTCTTTCTCTTTCCTCCCACTTTCTTTTCTGCTGAGACATCTTCAAACACATGACTACGTGTTCAAATAACAGCTGTGCAAAAGTTGCAGAGAAGTGCACTGGCTTGCAGATGTGCAGCTTCATGGTGAAATACCAAGTGTTACTCTAATGTCCACCTAGCTGGGCATTCATAATAGCCAAGTTTGTAGCATAGACTACTGTTTTGTTCATGTACCTTGCAAACATAAAAAGTTGAATTGGGAGATAATTCATTACATATTTTGAATTCTAATCATATTGTGGAAATGCAATGACACCCAACTAATTTTCATACAGTTTCCATCATACACTGCACAATCCTTCCCCAGAGGGACCAGTGATACAAACGAACATGAGCTATATCCCAATTTATTTATAGTGAACATCTAGTACTGAGAAAGTTCCTCTATCCCTGCAAGGAATTACTCATCATGAATTAAAATGCAATGTTCATTTGCATGCAGCTACTATGTGCCATTCAATGGTCTAGCTGGCTGAGTAAAGCCTACCCATGTAGAGAAGGCATTGATAGCATCACTTTCCTGGGAAGAGTCATGCTTGTTCGTGTAGGTATCTGCAATATTGGCGTATGTGAAAAATATTCCTTTTAATACCATTATGTCAGGCCAAGAATTCAGGCAATTGGAATTATTATTTTTTTAGTTCTTGCTAATTTTTAGTGTATAAGCCATTTCTTCATGGTTTCAGAGTATTGGTGGAATACTCTAAAAGTGTATTATTATACCACGTAGATCTGTTTTCATGTCTGTAGCCAAGAGATACACCAAAGATGTAGGGCTCCCTACAGTATGTATTAGTGCAAACATAGATTTATCTCTGAAGTCCCAAGAAAGACTAAGCATTAATTTTCTGGTCCATTAATCAAATACATTTGCTTTGTTGAAAGCCTCTTCCCACAATCATTACCTGGTTTAGTAAGATATATAGTGAACAATCCTGAAATTTCCCCAGTCTAAGAGAACCTTGCACGGTTTAGGAAAACTTTTCAGGTCAGTGAGATTCCAACAAGACTCAGAGTCTTTCCATCAGGATAAGTAGAATTCACCCCAAAATAATTCTGGCGTAAATAGTAAAAGTGTCTGTGATACCTTCATTTTAAAATGGACAGTGAGATAATTTACCAAAGGTATTAACCGTCAAATCTGGAGGGTATAGACATGATTAAGAATTAATGTATGTAATGTACAGTGCTATAGAGAAAGCAATTTGTTGAACTGTTTGTGAAGTAAGATTTTTCAGTGTGTTTTCAAATCAGAGGAAGGTCTTTACATTCCATCTAAATTTCATTACCTGAGACATGGATGTGTAATAAAGGATGATGTTGAACTAGAAGAAATTATATAAGTAAAATTTAAATCTATGATGACTTACACTCATCAGAGGAAAATAAGCACAGCAATCAACTGGATTGTGTAGATGCATTGTGTCATCCTAATAGCAATTTTTGTCAGCTCTGAATCGGGCCAAAACTTGAAGGCAAATGGAAGGAATGCAGTTCAGTTAGTTATATGAGAAAGATCCTAAGCACATGTTAATTTAAACTGGATCAAATCATATTTAACATAGTTTCACAGCAGTTGCACAGATTAGACCTAGATACATTTTTAATTTTTAGTTCACAAAAATAAAGCAATTTCAAAGCCCTGTACCAAAATTTGTGAGATCATTGTTCATATGAGTTGCTGGACATACACAAGAGAATTTAATATTCCAGGCTTGTAGATGACATGAGCCAAGGTCTCCTTTTCCTGTTCTTGATGGGCTGCTCAGGTAAATGATAAAGATCTAATGAATTAAAGACTAATAGCTAACAGATGTACAGACACTATCCACTCTATTAATTAACGCTGCTGTACATTATGTGGAACTAATGCAAATTACTGTATGCGGAATGTTTACAGATTGGAATCGTGCTTAGCAACTTGGTGAGCACCTCGGTGAAGTATTTCCAATATATTAGGAAAAGTGCTGTGAAGGAACTAGTAGGGTACAGTCACTGTGACATTTATTCATGACCTTCAGCTCTCCTTTCTTATGAAATTCTTGTTCAGTTTGAGTCAGCTAAGGCTGCATTTTATCATTACTTTTAAAAAGGTAAGATAATATTGAATTTTCCTACAGTTAAAAAATGATAAACACACACATAAAATTAGTATCGATGTTGAAATGTCCTTCTGTCTCAAAAGACTTATTTAATTAAGTATATCTAAAAAAAGACATCTAAACTGTGGCACTTTTAAAACTCATATTCTGGTGCCAATATGTCGTTCATTATATGTCACGTTTTTCAGGCTGCTAAAAATCATTTTTTCTTTCACTCCTCAAAAAGGATGATTTGTCCAAATATTACATGGAATTGTTTCTTTTGATATTCAAATTAGTTCAGACCCAAACTAACATTTAAAGGGAACGCAATGATGAATTGCAAATTACACCCAAAATTATTCTTGTATGGTTGATAGTTTAGTCAACAACCAGTGGTGTCTTTCACATAAATAGTATGCATACTGGAGTAGAAATAATTTCAATTTTTTTTTTTTATAATACAAAAATATGTTTGAACAAATTAATTGTTGAGTTTGGTCAGTGTTTAACAATTGTTTGTATCCAGCTCAAACACTTGGGCTGATTCTTAAGATGAAGAAGAGAAATATTAGAAGTTTAAAGAGGAACAGTGAGCAAAACAAGTGCACTTCACCTGAAGCACAAAAGTTAGGTATGATATGTACATGACAGAGAGAAGTGATAGAATCAATAGCAGAAATCAATACAAATTTGGTGTAAACTTGTGTTTATGCCACACATATAGTAGCACTAGAACAGGTGTCATGATATTTAGATGCTGTGTGTAAGCAGTGCCATTTATAAAGCCTTTGGTAAAAAAGATTTTCACATCTAATAACAAAGCCAGCAAGATAAGCAGGGTTATTTTTTTTCCTTGTTAAGAATATATACCTATTGAAAGACTCTGTGCTTACCTGCTATTTAAGGGAGCTAAAGTCTGGTTTTATGCGCTTTTAAGTGTGAAATCAATTTATTTTATTCTCAGCATAAACAGAGATGTATCTACCCACTAGTATTCATAAGCAACTTGTAAGCAGTAAAAAAAAAGCTTTCCTATTTTGCAATAAGGTCTTTATTCGATTTTGTATATCAGTTATGGAATTAATTTGAACATTAAAACTACCATTACTTTATTTGTACTAAACACAGTATTTTAAGAATGATATTTTTTGGTCTTGAAAAAGCTAGTTTATTGGAGACTTCCAGTCTGAATTCAGGGTTTCACAGTAATATTGGGGTACTATGAACTGGAAAAAAAGCGAACAAAACCCATAGTAGTAATCTGCTACAATGTCATACCTTGCTGCAGTGTTTATAACTCCGCCTGATCTCTGGTAAGCAGTGTGTTAAATTTTTATTTAACATAGTCAGGAATTCCCGAAGCCTTTGCCAGGATTGTAGAAGGGAACAACCACTTGAGGTTTGGGCTGCCTGCAATCAAGTCATTAGCTTAACTGAATAGCAGAAGTTCTGGGATGAGATTATTTATGAACCTAATTGACAGCCTGAACTGGTTTACCGTAGGAAAGAGATAATCTAATAGGGGAAAAAGCTACCCTTAAAATGGAGCTATTAGAGCAATGTCATTAATTGGTTTGCATATTTTCAGTCTTCTTGAATTTATGGTTGCTTTGTTGGGAGGAATTTAACCACTGTCTGCTGAGGAAATGTTATTTTATTTTTAAAATTCTGTTGTGTCAGCATCCAAGTTTTCCTTGTAGTACATTGTTTAACATCTCTATGTTCTTTTTTTAAACATAATAAACTGCCTTGTCCATCTGACCTAACAATTGACCTGATGCAAATTCTATTTCCTCCTCAAATATCTGTCAGTATGTTCAATGTAAGAGATTTCAAAATGTCTGTAATTAAGGTCGGTTCAGGATCCTAAATGGGTTTTAAGTTTGCTGTACCAAAGCTATCTGTGCTCTGGTTTCTTGTCCATAAAATGAAATTAGTGACACATTATTTCCCATCAGGGCAGTTCTGTAAATAAGCAAACATATACCGTATGAGTATTCAAAATCAAAAGATTTTTGCATTTGCTGGGTAAGTCTTCTATTTATCTGTGATATTTATTAGCATTTATAACAACTAATTACTCCTTAAGAACTTTGATAGTCTTGGATGAAAACATTATTATTAATAGGTGGTTTTTGCAGATTTTCTGCTGTGTTCTTATACAGATATTTTCAGTGACTCAGATACGGCATAAAACCTTGCATACTTCACACATCATGTCATCTGATTTCCTTGATTGTAAAGGTCATCATCAGCATAAACTAAACCATAAGTACTAAGATTTAAAGCTGAGTAAGTAGCTGTGGGAAACAGTGTCAAAGGCTTTCCTAAAGTCCAGTCCAGGTAGACAACAGCCACAGCCTTTCCCTCATCCACTGAGTGATTCACCTTGTCATAGAAGATCAGGTTAGTCAAGCAGGATCTGCCTTTCATAAACCCATGCTGACTGGGTCTGGTTGCCTGGTTGTCCTGAATGTGTTGTGTGATGGCACTCAGGATGATCTGCTCCATGACCTTCCCCAGCACTGAGGTCAGGCAGTCAGTCCTATAGTTCCCCAGATCCTCCTTATGGCCCTTGTAGATGGGCATCATATTGGCTAACCTCCAGTCAACTGGGACCTCCCCAATTAGTCAGGATTGCTGATAAGGGGTTGAAAGTGGCTTGGTGAGCACTTCCACCAGCTCCCTCAGTACCTTTAGGCGGATCCCATCTGGCCCCATAGACTTGTGTGTGTCTAAGTGGTGTAGCAGGTCACTAACCGTTTCCCCTTGGATTATGGGGGCTTCATTCTGCTCCCCATCCCTGTCTTCCAGCTCAGGGGGCTGGGTGTCCGGAGAACTGGTCTGACTATTAAAGACTGAGGCAAATGTGGCATTAAGTACCTCAGCCTTATCCTCATCCTTTGCCACTGTTTCCCCCTGCATCCAATAAGTGATGGAGATCCTCCTTAGACCACCTTTCATTGCTAATGTATTTATAGAAACATTTTTTATTGTCTTTTATGGCAGTAGCCAGATTAAGTTCTAGCTAGGCTTTGGCCTTTCTAATTTTATCCCTTCATAACCTCACAACATCCTTGTAATTCTGAGTTGCTTGCCACTTCTTCCAAAGGTCATAAACTCTCCTTTTTTTCCTGAGTTCCAGCCAAAGCTCTCTGTTCAGCCAGGCTGGTTGTCTTCCCCATTGACTCATTTTTTGGCACATGGGGACGGCCTGCTCCTGTGCCTGTCATCCAGGCTCCTCAACAGGCCAAAGTCTGCCCTTCAGTAGCCCAAGGGAGCAGTTTTGCTGACACCCCTCCTTACCTCTCCAAGAATTGAAAACTCGTATCAATTTTGTGATCGCTATGCCCAAACCAGCCTCCAACCATCACATCACCCACAAGTCCTTCTCTGTTCACAAATAACAGGTCCAGCAGGGTGCCTTCCCTAGCTGACTCACTCACCTGCAGTGTCAGTGTTACTCCAGGAACCTCCTAGACTGTTTCCTCTCTGCTGTACTGTACTTCCAGCAGACATCTGGTAAGTTGAAGTCCCCCTTGAAAACAAGGGCTAGCAATTGTGACACTTCTCCCAGCCGCTTATAGAATATTTCATCTGCCTGTTCATCCTGGTTGGATGGTCTATAACAGACTTCCACCATGATATCTACCTTGTTGGCCTTCCCTCGGATTCTTACCCATAAACACTCAACCCTATCATCACCATCATTAAGATCCAGACAATCAAAATACTCCCTAACATACAAAGCTACCTCACTGCCTCTCCTTCCTTGCCTATCCCTTCTGAAGGGTTTGTAGCCATCCACTGCAGCCCTCCAGTTGTGCGAGTCATACCACCATGTTTCCATGATGGCAACTATATAATTTTTTCTCTGCTACACAATGGTTTCCAGCTCTTCCTGTTTGTTGCCCATGCTGAGTGCATTGGTGTAGATGCACTTCAGTTGGGCTATTGATCTTGCCACCTTTTTAGGGGGAGAAACCCTAATTCCTACGTGACCATTCTCAGGCGCTTCTGTGGTTTCTAATACACTCATAACCCTTGTGTCTTTGCTGCCACATGGATCTCCATTCCCTACCTCCACTGGCACAGCAGACCAAGTGACCTCACTAGCACACTGTCTCTCTAACATTGGTGTGCCACCTCCAGGCTTATCTCTAGTGAGTCTGGGTTTATTTCTTTCCCCCTTCAAATCTAGTTTAAAGCTCTTTCAATGAGCCCTGCTAACTCCTGTACAAAGATCCTTTTCCACCTTTGAGACAGGTGTACCCCATCTGTCATCAGCAGGCCTGGTGTTGTGTGGACCTACTCATGATCAAAAAACCCAAAATTCTGCTGGTGACAGGCTCAGAGACAGATACTGATCTGCTGGCTCTTCCTGTGTCTTCCCTCATCATTCCCTGCAACTGGAAGAGTAGAAGAGAATACTGCTTGTGCTCTTGATCCCAAGATCAAGATCAGTCGTCCCAAGGCTCTGAAGTCTCTCTAGATTGCCCTCAGCATTCTTGTTGCAACTTCATTGCTGCTTACCTGAAAAATCATAACAGACAGTGATCTGAGGGCCATGCCAGGGTAGGGAGCTTTCTCTTCACATCTTTAACCCGGACCCCAGGGAGGCAGCAGACTTCCCCAAGAAGTGGGTCTTTATGGAAGCAGTTTTGATGCAGGGCGCAGGCCGGCTTAACCTCGGCAACACCTCCAAGCTGGATGAACCATCGTCCTTGCTGTTGTTTGGTTCCACTTGCAGAGCCTGGTACCCACTATAGAAGGGGCCCCGGGACGGTGGGGCAGTCACAGAGGAGCGGGCCCTGCTGCGCCTGGCAGGGACTTGTCGCCATTGCCCCTGTCCCTTAGGTCGCTGTGTTCAGCCAGGCGGAGAGAGGAGAGGGAATCCCCCGTGTCATGCGTCCTGCCTGCCGTGGGGCCTGTCCCGGGGAAGGTAGGGAGCCATGCCAGCAGCCTCTCTCTCTCCCCAGCCCCCATACTCCTCACCCTACTCCCCTCCTCCTGGAGCTCTGTCACTCAGCGGGGCAGCCCCTGTCCCCGGGGGCACCTCCCACAGGGGAGCTCACTGCTGTCATCCCACACTGGCATAGTCAAAACTTTGGCCAAGATTTTCACAGATTTTTAGAGAGCTGACACACATCAGTACTTTCTACTGTTAGTTGGTTTAGCAGCTGCTGTAGGGAAACTGAACAGCCAGAAATGGTACGGGTGTTGATAAGACATATTTTCCAGCTCACGCTGCACTGGATTTTGAGCACTCCTTCTCTGTCACCTCTTGGTTTGCTCTTTCTGTTAAAGAACTTTGATGATATGTTCCATTTGATACAGAGCTGGTTGTAAGGAGCAATCAATAAAACATGTTGAAGGCTGATAGGGTGAGTAGCATGGAAATTAGAGTAGGTTGATAAGCAGTGAGGGGTGAATAGAAGCCAGAGTGATAGTTATGGAACCAGAACTCTGAGTCTGATACAGTGGAAAATAGTAAGCCAGAAAGGTGTCCAAGGAGGGTTTGATCATTTACATCAGAGCTCCAGGCTAGGAAGATGATAGCAGGTGTGTTTTGAGTTAGGTTGAAGAAAGAGCAATTTCTGTCAAGGAGACTAGATCTGAATTGATTGTTGCCAAGATGGAAGATTATAATGAGGTTGATCTGTTGCAATTCTGTTAGTCAATAAGACAAAAACCACACCATGTTAATAAGTTTGGGGAAAATGGGACCGGTTTTGCTTTCTCCCTTTTAAAATTTTATTTTATACAATGTATCCATTCTCTACCGGCTGTGTGTATCTTCCACAGGTTTTTCACTCTAATTATTTCCTTTCTTGTAGTTGCTTTTAATATATAGTAGAAGTATTCAGTCACAATGTAGTAAATCAGATTTTTATGTGTTTAGAAACAATGCACATTATTTATTTTCCAAACTACGTAATAGTTTATGAGAATGAGGACCTCCTACTGTGATCACTGCTTTTCCTGCTCTATTAGCCCACAAAAAGCTCAATTTCTAACAAAATCTAAATCTATTACAAAACCAATGTAATCTCTAATATTAATTAGCTTTTGTAATGCTCTTAAATAAGATATGATATATGATCTTTTCTTAAGTGTATGCATGAATTCTATGGAAGAAGGCTGCAAAGTGTTTCTACAAAATTAGTGGGGGGGTTGCTTGTGAGTTTTTTTGATTAAACATCCCTTATCAGTTCAGTTAATCTTCATCTGTAGGTGAACATGTACTTCCTTAAAATAATATGCCTGCTTTATTTCCCACTGTTCAAACCACTTATTTTTTATATTGCTCTATTCTTCTTTCAAAAATTGTTTGTTTTTTATTTTGGTTCATCATTCATGCATTTAACTTATGAATGTTCAACCTGAGCTATATTTTTAAAGAACATTCATTCTCCTCCTGACTGTACTGCAGAGAAGTATGAAATCCTAGGCTAATACTAACTTGTGTGCTGAAATTGCTGTTTATTCAGTAAATATACTGTACAGACTTATTCCTTCAGATGTTTTGAGTGGCTCAGACAATTTTCCATTCTTTCATGTGGAGAATTCCAATGTGAAGTCCACAAGACACTGTAGATTTCCTGTGTGGAAATTTCAAAGGAGAACTTCTATGCTAATATTTTTGTTGTTATTATCTGTGTGACAATACAACATATACATATTATTAATAACTATCCTTTGCTCTCTTAGAAATATGATACAAGTTTGAGTGGTGGCTACATTAAAGGTTACATTTAAAGCTACATATATTAATAAACTCCAAGCACAGAATTTTATTCATTACTTACTTTTTTTTTTTTTTTTCTGGTCAAAGGCAAATTAAAATGGAAAGTGAAGTAATGTTAGAATAACTTCTTTCTGGTCTTATACCCACACTCTTCTCTAAGGTAAATTCAATCCCTCTGAACTTACATAAAGGACACAGTATCCAGGCTTCTTCTTCCTTAAATTAATAAGATCCACTTTGGCCAAATCAACACTGATTCTTTTTTTTTTTTTTCTCTCAAAAGGAAAGTAAAGCCAGTTGGTTGGTATGAGACAAGTTGGACTTACAAATGCCTATCATATGATACTTTCTTTCCTTCCCCATATGCAATTTCTACCACAGGGAATAAATGACTGGCACACCACCCCCCACCATCATAACAACATGTCACCCAAAACCATTATTTTTCAAACATTAGTGGCATCCCTCCAACTGGCCATAAGGTTGCATTTTTTAATCATTACTTTGCCCATTGCAGGAAGCTGAAGTCACACCATTTAATGTGTGCTCATGATAAATTTCACCTTCTTGTATAATAAAATGGAAGCTAATGAAGCACAGCACAATTGCAGTGAATTAGACAGCAGTAGAGCAAGGCAGGAGAATACCTACTTACTAACATTACCAAGCATATCTTAAATGCATTGACTTTTAAACCAACTCATATTCAGTTATTAAAAAGGGGCTGGGGGAGCATACTGTTGGCTTCATAAGGAAGAAGATTATAACAGCTCGTTATTTATTAATTATTTGTCTGTCTCATTGCTTAATGCCTTTACATTTAATAAATACTCCTGTACCCAGTGGCTTACTTATATCCATTTAATTTTTCATCAACATGTAAAATATAACATTTTATTTCTTCTGTCCACACATATGAGGGGGGTTAAATGGTCACATTTTAGCAATTTGTATTAAGATATTTCCAATATCAGTTAAGATATTTACAACATAAATTGGTTTTGGAATCAGTAAATAATTTTTTTTTAAATGCAGTTAGGCATAATTTACAACATAAATTGGTTTTGGAATCAGTAAATAATTTTTTTTTTAAATGCAGTTAGGCATAAGAGTAAAATACATCTCTGGTTTTTTACTATAGATTAAATTTAGGTGTTAATCCTGTCTTAAGCAAACTACAGGTTTCCTGAATAGAAACTTGCAGGGAAGGGGGAGGATGGACGGAACCCACGAGGAAAACAAGAGGCTGTGACAAAAGTGCCCAGAATAGAATGAGTTTGACAAGATTAAGAGACAAACCTGTTTATTCTTCCATAAATTATTGCTTTACTGTAGTTTTACTCACTGCAATTAGAAGTGCATATTTTTGCTGCCGTTGTACACCCCATCCTTCCAATTCACAAGCAACATACTGTTCTTACAGTATCTTGAAACAAGGAAAGCTGAAAAGCTTATATATCCAGGAATGTAATGCCTTGCTCATGTGCATTGATTTCATTACCAGAACACCTACTGATTCTTATTAAGGCAGTTTTGGGGGGACATGCAAGGAAGACTATAACCACTCCTATACATGTGACCCAATAAATGTCCTCAGGGCAGTGTGACACAGCAGCAACTACGACTGTTGTATCCACACTGCAGATACGCTTCTTATTTTTTGTTACTAATAGATTTTAAGATACCTAGTACTATGGACTGCTATGAAAAGAAGTAGAATTGTCCTGCATCAGGGTCTATATTTGTTAATTCTCATGGGCTGAGGTCAGTCCTGGTACCAGTATCTAGGTGATTGAGAAGGAGGGAGGGAAGGAACAGGTTCAAGCTGGGGCTAACACAGATTCAATACATACTATAAAATAGTATTTTGCTTTAAAGAAGACGCCAAAACCCCATTATGCTGATGACTGTAGTTGCTATCTCTCACAAAATTTGTGAATCATTACCACCTTTCAGCACATAGCTATAATTTGCCTTAAGGATACAAAAATAAAAAAAAATTCAGATCAATAGCTTCTCTCAAAAAGTTTTTCCTCATTACATTTTACTCTTGCTTATCTTACCAAATTTGTATATGGGGTGGCCAAAGGAAATCTAAAGAATCTGAGAGGATAGATGGAGCAATAATGAGTCTCCAGGGTTGGCAACTTCACATGGTAACTTCTTAACCAAAGTCACAGGATCTGTTCCAGCATCTAGAATGGATCGTCTGACCATAGTCATGGAGTGACTGCAGTATTTTGCCACTGTTGAAAAAGGCAGTTACTTTCTCACCTACCCTCTTGGCCAAGGGGTCCTGCTGCTTCATTCAGTGCACCCCTAAGAGAGATGATTCAATTAAGTATTTTGGCAGAAAATTGACCTAGCAGCAAAAAAGAATGGTTGGTATTTCTGCTGGGTTTGTGAGCTGAGTCAGCCTACAAACCTCTGAGATGCATAGAGAAGGTGACAGGAAGAAATGCTTCCAGGACCCGTGGAAGAAAATCAGCACATGTTCAGCCAAATCTAGGGCCCCAAAATATAAAATAATTAAGTACTAAGGAAATACTGGATTTTTTTAGCATTGTGCATATACAAAAAAATGGATATCCAGATGCACCCAGAATAGGAGATGATTTTAACAGGGAAAGGAGGAGGAAGAAGAATCAAAGACTGTCAAAATATTATCAGTTAGGCCAAAGAGGGTTATTTCCATAGAATTTCTCTCTATACTCATTTGTGTGAAAAAAGCTTCTCTAGAAGTCAGTTCCAAACAAGAACCTCATTTTTGGTATTTTGATTCACCTCAGGAGCAAACTAAACTCTTCATGTACTCTAAAGGTTGAGGAGACTAAGAGACTAACCTTAGGCTAATGTTAGCCTTTGTGATTGACTTCAGCAATGTGCAAATCAAATTCTAATGTGTGTAAATTCTAAGAATAAGTCTAATTTGGCGCATAATTCAGCTTTGGTAATTCTAAGGAGATTCTAGATTTCAGAAAATGATTCAGAAATCTAAGAATAGTGTAGAAAAGACTTGCATGCAGTAGAAGAAACTTGCATTTGTTGGCATTGGTTTCCCTCCCCCCCCAACACACACACACATTTCCCTGGAGGACAATTTGGGAATGTTTATAACAAGGCAAAAAGTTATCAGCAACTAGAAGACAGAAGGGGTAGTTTCAGCCAGTAGACACTAAAATGTCTGAAATTAAATCTATTTGTTCTAGGGTTGGATTTGACCTAAAATGTCCTAAATTCTAGAAGGACTTTTTTTCATTTTATATTGTAATTTCCTAATATTTTACTGTTCTTCTCACATGAGGTCATGTGGATCAGTAATATAATTCCTGTGTCTTTTTTTACTTTACTGACATTTTGCTTACATTACTATAGAGCAGGCCTTTGTGCTGTGGTACTATGTCTCCTGATAATCCATGTTTGTATAACAATTCAGCATGATTCAATGTTGTCATAAATGAATTAGCATGCATACAAACTATTACCCCAAATTTCCAAAAAGAAATTCAGAATTGACATATCAATGCTCTCTGCACATTTTGAAAAGATGAGAGATTTCATGACAGAATTCAGATCTGGGTGATTTTTAAACATTCTTCCTCAAAAAGTGAGCACACAGATCTATCTAGCTCAAAAAAAAATATAATGCTCTATTATCTGTAACCTGTAAACATCTCAGAGTTCCTAGCATCAGTATTGGTGAGATCACTAAGTCTGATTTTAGTATGGATTTTTATTTAGAAATCTCTACTGTGCAAATGTATTCTTTAACTGTGATGGAAGAAACAATTTCAACACACACTTAAAATAAGTAAATTAATACTTAATTCTAAAGCTATAACTCTAGAATAAAACATTCAAAAATACTTTTTCCACAAAAGTTTCAGGATGAGTTCATATGCTGGTATATTGCAAACAAATATTTTTTAGGGGAGTTTGGCAGACAGGAGAAGGAAATCCACTACTATTTCTGACAATACAGAAATGAGAATAAGACAAAACAGAAAGAAAAATGTTAAATGTATCTTTGAAGGTAAGGCTAAAGTCTTCTTCCTCTTCCATTATGATTTCTAAAGAAATAAAAATGGCAGTAATAACCATGGCAGTTCTGCCATAGTACAGGAATCTGTAGCTTATACTATATCAACTTAGATTTAGATTTATTATTATTTTATTTATTATTATTAGTTTTATTTTTTTGTAACAGCCTACTCATGAGGAAGGGATAATATCTTTTTTGCTTTCTCAAAAGAAGGAAAACTTTTGGTCACCTGGGGTTTATCTGCTTTACATGGTTTATAGCACATCTGCTCTAGTTCATGCCATGCTCTACATTAAAATTTCAATAATGATTTTTAATACCTGTATTTCTGTATTACCACTGTATGACCAAGTTCTAAAGTAATTCTTTGAGTCTGCAAATGCATATACATATATGCATAAGTTGACCCTTTTGAGTAGTTCCCTGACTTTCAGTTGGACTGATTGAGTAAAGTTTTGTGTATATATACAACTGTTTGCAATCAGAGCTTAGAAATGCACTCAGCATTAGTCTTGAACAAAAAAATGAACTTTTTTGCCTAAAGAATATTTTCTGAAGTAAGCTATTTCATAGTCATTGAAATTTTTCTAACTTTTTCTACTTTGGCATTTTTGATTGAAAAAACATAATCAAGGATTGATTCAGTAATAGAAAACTTCCATGCTTATATTTACATTAAAAATTATGATCTGAACCATCAATACTTTTGAAATTTCCACTAGGTTTTTATTTAAAGGCTCAAAAAGAAGTATAATTTATCTTAAAATATCCATCTACTTCTGTTTTAACATGAACTTTTTCAGCCATAACTAACATTTCAGTCGAACTATTTTTCATAGTGTCTGAATATTAGATTCCTTCTTACCAGGGGCCAAATCTTATTCTTACATAAACTGACACCATTCCATTGAAGCTAAATTGGCATCATTCCACTGTATCAGGTAAAGATCTAGAAATGCTGTATATTTCTGGCAAAAATATCATTACCCATATGGTATGTTTTTTTTAAAACAACTTACTTCAATAGCTTTTTTATGTTTTAGAAGTTTAACATCTTTAGAGAAGCCATAAAATAAATAGGAAATAAAATAAGAAGATAATAGTATAGTAGAGACTTTGTGAACTTTAATTGTAGGACAAGCATCCACTTGCAATAATTCTTACAAAGGACTTCAAAGTGTAACTTGTACACCAGAATTTTAAGTGCTATGTTTATTTAGTATCTTCAGTTTTCCTTACATTTCCTTTCTTTACAGAATTTGTTCTATAAATACAAACCAACCTGTTTCCTTGACTCAGTATCAGGAAAGTAATGAATCATTTCATATAGTGATATGCTGAAGATGGTACGAATATTTAAAATGTAGATATACAATATAACTTTAAATAGAATATCTATGCCTGGAATTCCAAAAGCTGCTAGAGCTGCTAGAGATTTTTGAGCTTTTACAAAAGTATAAATGAAAATATCTAAGCTGTGAAGCTGAAAGTGAGGACTTGAAAGGACTGAGAGATAAATTCTTCCTACCCATTCCTGTACACTGTTCCTTCTTGTTTTAACACAAGTTTTGTGTTAAGAGTTTGCCACTAATTTTAAATCATAACTTATTTTCACTTGTCAGAAGAATATTAAAGTATAAATGTCTATTAAAATTAACTCACACATCACTGTGTGCATAAACTTCATTATTAAAAAATTGCTGCTTTTCAAATTTATGTTCACTTTCATTTAAATTTAATTAATCTTCTCTGCCTTAGAATCTCTTTCTAATTTCCCTATGTATCTCTGAGCATGAGCAGGAGGCAGGATCAGACTTTAAATTTCTTCCATTTCTGTTTGCAGCCAGGAATGGGAAAGACTGCTCAGATTTGTATTTTATTTGTTTAAATCAGGGATGAATCCAGAATTTGAGGTTGCAGTATTTTCCGGTTTTATTAAGGTTATTATAAAGTTAACATGGATCTTCCAGGTTATCTTCCAAGACACAGATGTTTCAGAGACCTCACATGAAAAGGGGAAAAACATGGGCTAAGTAGCCTTATGTTTCTGCTAACCAGGAGACCAGGGTCATAGTTCATCCCAAAGATTCTTGAAGAATCAATTAACCTAAACAGTATCTCCCAGAAGATGCATTCATAGAAAGGACCGTGTAACTTTACCGTTGCACTATCTATCAAGCAGTGTTTGCTGTGACCTGGTCGGATTACAACCCAGAGCAATAAGGAATGCGACACTGTGGCATGAGAAGAATGTGGCACGTTACCCACTTGTGATTACCCAGCCCAGCCTCCTCACTGCCTCTTGAACACATGGCTGGCCAGTTTACAAAATGAACCCAAATAAACTACAGCATCTTTGTTTACTTCGCTATTGTTCACACTATTTTATTGCATTTCATACCATTCACCATCTCAGACCACTGTGACGGAACATATTTATTTGTATATGACTGAAAATAAGTGTGCAAAAATTGACAAGTATTATCCTGAATGAAGAGGAGTATTAAAATCCTGTACATTTAATTTTCAATCTGGCAACATATTTCTGAGGTTTGGTCAGTGGATGTTCCAGCAGCGACTTGGGAAACTGTTTCTTCTGGTAATGAATTTAGCCACATGCTTATATTGCATAATGAACTTAAGCACTGGCTTATAGTTAAGCACATAATCAAGTATATTTCCTAAACTAGGATGGATTTAAACATGTTAACTGATTTCCTGAAGTAGAGGCCTACAGTCCGAAAACCAAGTATTTTGATTGTTTTCTGTTTTGACTCCTGGACCTTAATTTGAATTCAAAGATTTAAGTGGGCATGAGTATATTATCTCTTATTTAGCACAAAACCACTCTCTTATCTTACCAATTGTCTTCACTGGGAAAATAATGATGCACCTTACTGATGCACTGTTTCAGATTTAATTGATTTAACTGTTGTCTGATGAAAATATTTGCTATCAAACTTACTGCTTAGCTGCATTTTGCTGACTAAAGACTGCAAAAGTCTGTGGGCACGACAGCAGGAATGACCAGCACTTGAACTGGTAGCTTGTGAAATTTAAGTTGTTCAAAATTTTGGTTTGCTTTGGATATTTACCCAATACTGAGGGTGAGTCTTTTTAGAATGAGATAGAATGAGAAATGGCCTGAAATTTTGCAAAGCAGAAAGGAGATCAAATAAAGCTTCAGATAGATTAACAAATTGGGAATGGATAGAAAAGTCAACAGAGGAGCCTTTCTGATGCTAGGCTGGTAGTTCTCCACTGACAAAAGTCTTTGTAATTCTCTCCATTATTTCTGGATGAAGTGGCAGACAGGAAGACACCAGGAATGGAAAGATAAACTACTCGCAAGCATAACCCACTGGGGAAGATGGAATTTATGTTGTCCCTGGTAATTAATGGGTTATCTTACCTACCTAGTTCTAAATTTCTTTAGCCTTTTTGTGGGAAGAAAGCTCAGGAAGTGAAATTTTTTTCCTAAACTACAAATGGATACATGACTTATACAATTCCTCCTGTGGTTAGGATTAATTCTGGAAACTGAATCCGTGTTATCAGAAACTAATGCATTTGTAATCTGCAATATCAGCCATCAAAAAAGTAGTTCCTATCTGCCCACATCATTAAGTTCATTGGCATAAACCTGAGCTTACTGGTTTCCTGCAAGAAATAAACTGGGAGTGAAGTTAGTAGTGGCAGAAGGGCACAGCAAGCAGCAGCAGAAGAGGTTGATCTACTGACATCATAATAATTATCTTAATTAGCTGAAATTTAAATGAGTTGTGTTTAAATGAAATCTGTTCTTTTATCCTCTTAAATGTACATAATCTTCACACTTCTTGAAAACTTCCAGAAGCCCTGTCACACAGCATTTTTTTCCAATCCTCTTTCTACTCTTTCATTTTACTGTTATTTGGGGGGAAGGAGGGACTGTTTGTCCTTGGTACTTCTTGTTTTGTGTGTGATCTCAGTTCTTGGAAAAATAAAACACTGTTTACCATGGACAGGAGATAAATGTAGAAGTATCATGCAACCTTACCTTTCTACGTGGATGTTGTAGCCTTCTCATTTTACACAGCTCCTAGTATAATTCCAGACTATTTGAATACAGCTGCCAATCACAATAAATTAGAGAAAATTACATGGTGATTTTGTACGGTGAATAAATGGACAAGAATGACATCAGAAAACACATTTAAGTTATACGTTTGACTTTGACATCCAACTCTTATCTGTTGGGGTGAAAAGCCAGTTTAGTGTGTCAACTTACCATGCCACCTATATTTCTTCTCCTATCTTTGCCTTCATACTAATTTAAGTCTAAAAGTTACCTGATAATATTGTTGAAACATGCTCTCCCTTCATCCAGAAGCTGATTTAACTTTTTGTACAGGCCACTGATTTCATCATGTGGGTGACTGTGGTTGCAAAATAAGCTTAGATGATCTTTATCTTATGTCTTTCAGAAAACTTCAGGGTTAGTTGAGCAATCTTGCTACTGACTCAATTTTATATGTTTTATTAACCTCCAGAGCTTGCGTGGAAAGAGAAAAATACTTGAAGGTTATTTTTTTTCTTGGGCTGACTGATTTTAGAGAAGATCCTGTGCTTTATTTGGCTTCTTATTTGAAGGTGTTTTTTCTGCACCTTGTTTATTTTTATGCTATTGCCAGGAAACCTAGAAGCATTATATATAGGTAAAAGCTTGGTATTAATATTACTAAGGACTGTAAAAGTTAATATGTGTATCAAGATCTATAGCTCAACTGATCAGCTTCTAAATAGTAAAGCCAAAAGATTTTCTAAATGACTGACACCATGTACTGTAGCCATGCCCACTTTTCTTATATGTTAATTATTAGTCATTTGAAAACATATTTCAAACTGTATTTCCAAGGCAGTGTAGCTCACTGAAAAACTTACATACATGCTAGCTGAGACATAAATGGGAACTAGCTACTGTAGCTAGCAAGCCACGAAGTAAATAACCACTGACATAAATATCAAATTATGCTAACTATACTCTGAAAGGGAAGAGAAAAGAAAGATTATTATGGGGTCCTATTTAAAAGTAATGCACTTGAATGCTAGTCAGTGTATTTATCAGAAAGAGTCCCAGATAGATTCAGGGTTTTACTGAAGCCCATTTTAGAAGTGAGGTGGGCAGCCAGTGTTCACTGATGCTCAAGGCCTTTTATACCAGTGTTTCTGCTTTGGTTTTCATCTTTTCCATGTTTGTAATTCGTCACTTGCTTAGGGCCAAGAAAAGGTGTATGTTTTATTTGTTCAAATCCTAATCATGGGATTCAGAATACAGAAGATATGAAAGAATATATTAAAAAGATAGCATTCATCAGAAAAACATTTTCAAAACATTGGAGAATATGCTATAATGATGAAATAAGAAGTAGAAGAAGTTATTGAGATGTCATGGTACAAAATCCAAACATCGTGTGGTAGTTAGGCTCTACTGAAGGCAAGCTATGATCTACAAATTTAGAAAAAGAAATGAGATTTCGTTTCTAGTGTACATGCTAACTGCAATTACATCTAACAACATGCTGACAGTGTACTTCTCTTTCACAGAGAGACAATGTATTTAACCATTTGAATTGTTAAATGTGAAGCAATGATGGGTACCAAACTAAAAAACCCCCAACCATCCAATTCTTCAGGAACATTTAAAGTTCATGCTGCAGTTGAAAACAGTTTGTGTACAGTAGAATAATTTTGAATGCTCTTTTTTTTGTTTCTTATTTGTAAGATGATCTTTCTCTGAAAAATAAGACAAAAAATTATTGGTGATTTTGATAAAAGTTATATAACTACCAAATGCTGTTAAAATTGTGCAAAAGGATGATGACAATGTATAGCTGCAGTACCAATCATGATTTTACATTCAAATAGCTACATTTAGTATTTAGATCCAAATTTGTAAACTCCACCAAGGTTAATTTACTAGGTATTTAGCATTATATATATTATACTAATGTTATTGTTGTTTAAAATGGTAGATGCCTTATCTCAGATTCTGTTTATAGACCTATTTGCTCCTCCCTTAATTACAATAGAAGACACACATATATTCCTGAAGTGAATTTGACTTTAGATAGAAAGACTAGGAAACACCTCTTCCTTAGTCGTTTACTTCATCTTCTTAAATAAAAGCAGATTCATATTTGTATTATTTATAGACATCCCTGAAGATCATGGTCTTGCCTTTCCTTGTTGACACAGGCTGTGGTGAATCAGATCTCATGGCAATATTATAAATGAAACAGCTCCAGGGAACGATCTCCAGCACTGAAAGCTCGTAATATTTAATGGTGGGCTCTGTCCCATGCTACTCACTGAGGTCATGATCTAGAGGTCTAAAAAGTTTGTTTTTTCTGTCACTCTATTACTCCTATTATTCTTCCTGAAACCAAACTGAATACTACGACCCAGCAATTTTTAAATTCAAAGAACATTTCTTTCCTTCTAGGTCAATAAATCTTGGGTAGATTATTGGACTTTTAATGCCACTTTATAAATTACTCTTTAGGGCCTATATTATAATTCCAAACATTCCAAGTATATTTTGCTAGGTGCTTTTAAGGTGGCAACATGATTTTGTTGTTGTTGTTTGAGAAAATAATAAATTAATTAATCTTTGGGAAAAACTCTTCCCCTTTTGTAATTAAATAGAATTGGACAGATCTTCGGCTCATCTAAATGCTTTACACTCCAGAGAAGTTATCTTATAATAGTTGTAGTCTGACTTTATGAAAAAAAATAATCTAAAAGTTTGTCCTAATATTTGCAAAGATTCTGTTTGGTTCAAAAGATGGAAACAAAATGTGCATCACTCAAGATAACAGCTCTGAGGGACAGATAAGCATGTCGATTACAGACTCTGCTCTTCAGCTTACAGTTCTGCACCCTTGATGATACAGTTCAAGAGCGATCTGTTGATTTGCCAACAGAAGTGCACTAAAATGCAACAGTTCAATCAGTTCAATACACAGCCATGTTTACTTAATTTCAAGCTTTTTAGCTGAATGTCAATTACACAGTTATAATCCATTTCTTATTACAAGTAAAAAGTACTGTACATATGCATTTTAAATAGCACATTTTCTTAACTTTTTTTATTGCAACTAAGCAATCAATTGTGATTATTGTAACAGCCACAAAACATTTATTACTTAGTGTGATTATTTAATTGCAAATTTAAAAAAAACCACTCTCCTATCTTATCTGCTATTAAACCATCATTTCCCAACATTAAATACTTTTCCAGGGTAAAGTATTTCTCACCTTCCCATATAAATAAGATTTTTTAATGTTACCTATCATAAGATTTGAGTATTTTCCAAAAACTAATTAGACTCACAATAGCTCAGCAATCTCATTTACTCTTAACCTCACCTTTTCCACCTTGATCCATGTCCTATTTTCTTCTTCTTAACTGCTTTGTATAGTGACTATGAGGATACTGATTTGAAGTGAGTTTTCAGCTTTGTTCTGAAAGCTGAGAGAATTGTGGTCAATCTAACATTCTCTGACAGGGAATCTGAGATCTTTTCTTCTGTTTATTGAATTAGCTTATATTCTGTTCCCATGAGCTTGGTTTTTCAGATTGATAGATTCACAATTAATACAAAAGAGAGCGACTGAGGATGCAAGGAGCAACTGAGAGCAACTGTCTCTCCTCATAGAGAGGAGCAGTATGTGGGAAAAACATTTCTTACAGGACTTTCACATTTAGGATAGAGACCACATCTTTGGCCTGGCAATTTTAAAATGATGCCAATAATCAGAACTTTTTGTACTTACATCGAAGTAATCTAAATTTCAGTAATTCATTCAGGCAGTTTTCAATGAAAAAGCCAGGGCCTAATCATAATGCAGCAGGCTGGGGTACAGCTTTACGGTCAGTTTCAGTGGAAAAAGGCCTTTTTCAAAATTTTGAAGGATTCAGTCATTCTGTGACTGAATGTCATTCTATGACTGAATGCCAAGTGATCCAAATGGACTGCTCTGATGGTCTAGTTAGCTTGAGAATCCCTCAGTATAAGGTGATAGGTTGGAAGATGATAGCTTTAGCAAAATTTAAGAGTATTCTCTTCTCACATCATTTTATGGCTTGATGGAATCTGAATTTGTACAACTGCTCTATCCTAAGAGCTGATTCCCATGAGACACTGGGAAAAGTGAAAGGTGAGAATGTTACACACATTAGAGATAAATAAACAGGATGATGGAAATATTGACGTCAGAGACTATGGATTCTCCAATCTGTTGTCCATTTAAAATATTCCTGCCAATATATATGTTTATATTAAGGATGTTTATCACAAGAATTTTTGAGAAAGTCCTCATAACAGCAGAATTAAAAGGAAAAAAAATATATAGACATTATATGCGTCCCTTAGATTTTTCTTGTATTCATGGACTAATTAAGGAATAGGGGGATTATGGTTCTCTTAGAAAATCAAATACAAAATTCTATTGATGTCTTTTACTATTGAATAGGCACTATGAAGCATTAAGGAATTGATGTCCACATTACATTTTTAATCTGCTTTATGGAATATTTGAGATGTGGTAAACATCCCACTATTTGTTTGCAGTAGTCAATTTAAACTATTTCAGGGAACATATGCATTATATATGAAATACTTAAAGTTCCAGCTGAATAAACACTCAAGTTTCCCATCAACTTCAAAGGTCTACAAATAAACTTTGTGCACAATTTAAAGTAAAAAATGTGTATTACGTGCGTCTCATATTTTTCATGTAAAATGCTATTGTGCCTTATCTAAATTATATGTTTTCGATCTTTCTGTATTAAATAATTGTAGGAGGAGGGATAAAGAGCTTCAAACATAATATTTCTCCACAATATATATTTATGGACACTCAGACAGGTTTTATTATCAACACTTATTGTACCAAGTTCGTATGTCATGAATCCCGAAGTGTTTCAGAATATATGGCTAGTAAAGCTCCAAATACTTTTGGAGGTGGGGTGAAATATTATGATACCTAGATGTTCTAGGGGAGAAATAGAGAGTTTAATATCAGAGTATGCATAATTTTTTTGAGATAAAATCCAATTACATTCCTAAATCATTATTTTTTGAATTATCATTTTTTTATCAAGTATAGCTAAAATGTGGTCTTAAATTGTTACATGAAAAACTTAAGCTGCTAAATGAAAAACTTAAGCTGCTAAATGAAAGCACATTCACTTGCTGCAAGTATTCATTTAGAAACCAACCAGCATGACTTCAAACCATATAAGTAAGAAATGGTTATCTGACATAGGAAGCTGTTAAAATGAAGTTCTGGTGGATATTGCTGATGATGCTGAAGTCAAAAGAATGATTTTTTTTCTTTTTTAAAGGAATGTGATTTCCTTCAAAATAAACTGCACGGCACTAATCCTGCTGAAAGTAAATGGGCAGATTTTAGAAATATACTCTCAGGGAGAATGATTGTATTCTGCTTTACATTAATATAAAAACAATTTCACAATATGAGGAAAAAGTTAATCCATCTCCTATTAGCACTTCACACATGAAAACTGAATCATAGCATTTGATCTTGCTCTCTCTGAATTCAGTGTATTGAATTTAATAGAAAGGCAACCTTAACACAGCTAAGTCCAGCACCAGCGCTGCTCCTCTAATTAGACTTTAACAATATTAGTTTCTTTTTTCCCCTTTCTTTTTACTTGATTTCCCTTGACTGGAGTGCAATTTCACCAAAATGTAGCAGGCTAATCATTAACTGGCAGCAGCATATAGACTGAAACTTTAAATTGACAATTGCAGCAGTAGAATACCAGGAATTTATAGAAGCATAACCGTTTCTTCTGCTGGGTGTGTGATAATTGTTTTTCTGCTCATTTACATCCAAAAGTAATTAAACTCTACAACAAAACTGTACTGTAGTGTTGGTGCAAAGTCTGCTGCTTGGAGGTTATGCAGAGATTCCATGAAAACATCACAGTGGGAACTGTCATTCATTTGCCTTGTCACTTCCTAAAAATTTGCAGAAACATACCCTTGAAAGAATTAGGTCACACAAAATGTGGCCTGAGGGCTTCCGCTTTCTGTTTTCCCCAGTGGAGTTCTGCAGCTGATGCGATAAGAACTGTTCTACATCAATAATTTTTTGAGTTTATGTTTCCTGAAAAATTTATTTGGCTTATGGAAATAAACCATCTTTATCATTCAACGGGAAAATTTCCTTGTCTATCCTTCCAGATCTGGTTTCTCGATACAAAAGCAGTGGTGTTACAGTGCACATAAAGGTGTGTAATAAATGTTGGCAACTGTAATGATCTTCTGGGACTTCAGACAGTTGTAGTTAAAGCCATGCATTAAAAATGCATGTCACAGTAATGTTAGGAAATGATTACAGCAAACTTTGCTTTCCCTATATATTACAACTCACATATAAATAAGTATCACTTCAAAGCTGAGAAATTTTCTTTCTCATGACATTTCTTACCAAAATCTCACAGTGTTTCATGGTCACATGTGCCTTTTCCTGTTGGAGGAGTAATGGATAGCTGTTGTTTTCTTGTACTTTTGGTACTGTGAAAAAAGTTACGACATAACAACATAGCTAGGACTTTTTGTAATGAAAGTAAGCTAATTAATCACTGTAGTGGGCAGAGAAAAGCTAACTCCCTCTCTCATTTAGTCTTCTGAAACTCATTGATTTACATGGTGAGGCATGAATATATCTGAGCACAGTATTAGACCCTTTGTTTCCTAATACTTCATACACGCTTGCCTTGCTTGCTTCTCTGATTAAGAAATACTTTGATATTAATAAACACGCTTTAATCCTGAGTTTGCAATCACTTACACACTTGCATGACAGTTTCCTGAACCAGACCATATCTACTTATGATAGCAAGAACTGCATTTTCTGTAGCATGAGATTTACCTTATTGAGAAATTTTGCATGAATTTTGTGGAATTCCATTTTCTGAAGCTTCTGATAAGCATATCTAAATATATCTTTATCTCCCTTTATTTTCTCCTCATTTTTTTCAGATTTTTTGGGTGTTGTTTATTTTTTGGTAATATCTTGCTTAAGCTTACAATGTGACAGATGATGCTAACATCTAATATATGTTTGTTCACTTTGTCTTATGGTCACAGCAGTTTTTCTTGAGTATCTGGAAGGACCTCTTGTGAGTACAACACAGAAAGACCATCTTTGTGTAATTTCTATAAATTGTGAAGTACAATAATATCTTTAACTGTTATTGCAATATAAATAAATAAAAAGATAAAGAATAAGCTTGTATCACTTTTAGATCAGTTATTATGTCTGTAAAAACATAAACAGCCATAAATAAATGAAGATAGATGCAGAATAACCATCTGTTAGGAAGTTAGTTCAAGTCAAAACACTTAAAACTTGGCACTGTAGATGTATTCATGTAAATCTGTATTTAGGCATTTAAATATCTAGCCTCATGTACAGATGTTCTGATTCACTGCAGCCTTCATTTGGGAACTGGTAAGGGCTCAGGATCGGCCCACTCAGGTAGCTGCTGAAAATTGGATACAGGTGCTAAACTTTAGGTCTCTGAAAACATTGGCACAAGTTCATAGTCTAACAAGAGGTCTGTCTTACAGCTTCTTCCTTGCCAAATCATAAGCACAGAGGTCAAAAGAGCCTCTCTCCATGAGTAACTAATTTGATAATTAGGTGAAATCTCCCTGATCATGAAAGATGTAGGCTTGAAACCACGTAGGCTGAACGATGCTGGACTTGTTTCCTGCTTCCTGAGAGGATGCTTCACCACTAGGTTTCCAAACAATAAAAACTAAGGCAGCCGTTGCTGCCCTTCCTCATCATTTTTTGCCTGCCTTCCTAAGAATACAAGGCTTAGTGGGTCACAAGGTTACTCTGCTCTGCAAGTCTTCCCCCCCCCCCCCCCCCAACTCCTGTAACTTTTAAACTCATTGTCCAAATTCAATCAAGCTGGAAAAAGGGGCAGATTTTCTGGAAAAATAAGCGTCTGGGTAGAGGGGAAAGATTCAAATTCACGCCCATGGTGAGAGAAATGTTGGTAGGATATACAACACATACATGGTGTACAGAACAGGCCTTAGCTTATAGTATCTTTTAGCTGGTAGAACTTGTGGAAAACAAATTATTATTGTAAAGAGGTGTAGCACAAACCCAACACACATCCATGGGAAACAGGTATCATTACTCTCTTGTGTCACAACTTGCTTTTAAAGAAATCATTCAGTCTCGTCCAGAAGGAATGGCAGTAGATATTGACCCTCGGGAAAACTTCTGGGCTGTTTCTGCAGCGTGGATGCAAACATTTGAGTCTCAGAGAAAAGCAAGATTTTAGACACTGTTCTGCTTGCTGTTCACTGCTGGCTACCTCTGAGAGACTCAGATCAGCCTCTCACTCACTTGGACACTGTTCTTGGGAACGTAACTCCTACTTTATGCCATGAGGTGAGTCAAGTGCAGCCCCACAAATTCTCCTGCAGATGCAGCCCCACAAATTCTCCTGCAAAGCCCGTGTGACAGATAGTAAGTGTTGCAATTCCTAACTTGGTCGGAAATTTCCCTTCCAATTGTAAGAGTTTTATACCATGACGTTGTCTCCTGCTCTGTGTCTCTAATTCTGCCTGACTGTTTTCACAGTTGTCTTCCATGGATGCGTGAAGCTAAGTCTGTCTTTTAGCTGAAAATTGGGAGTGCTGTTATTGTTCCTCTCCTATACAGTCAAGTTCTTATCTTATAGTACCATTTCCCCTACAGAGCTAGAACAATAACCCCTCTTTAAGCCAATCTGAGCTGCTAGATATGGATATATTACAACGTAAATAAACTGACATTAGCCTGACTTCTTCCATGACTTCTGAGGATTCAGTGACAGTGGTTATAATCTCTGCCAGACGACTATCAGCAGTTTCAGGAGCTGTTGAGGCAGATGGCTGAGGCACTAGGTCTGATAACAAGCATGCCTAAAATGACTTATTGACTCTCCAGCATTTTTTGATATTAAGTAGAGAGGAAGGCTTATACCTCTTTAAAATGAGGATATTACCAAACCAGCAAGAGATCTCTGGATGACTCTATTTTTTATTCATATCACTAAAAGGAAGGAAGACAAGAAGAGGAGAGGTCTCGAACACTGGGAGGCTGTTGGTACCTCTCCTCTCACGGACTAGTAACAGCTTCAGTTCACCTCTGCCATCTTAAAAAGTCAATACTTAAGCTGATAGCACACATCCCTGTAGGACCCCTATACTTACATTAATAAGGTTAACATTCCCTTCTAATAATTTCCAAAAGTAAACTTTTAAGTAGGTGAGATTCTTACTCAGAACTATGAAGCAAAGGTATTGGGGTCCTAGCTACGCACATGCAGATAAGCCTGTTGAGTTTCCACCTTTTCACCATGTTTTGCTACAAAATGACGGTGGAAACTCAACAGGCTCAGATACAACATGTCGATCAGCATCCAGTGGGATACTTTAAATTATGCTATGGAATAAATATGCTAATCCATAATGCATATATTCATATAAATTAGAACCTTTATGGAGCATACTTGAGAAAATTAACTAGCCAGATGAATGTCCCTGGCTTCCCTTCTTCCACTTTCAGCCTTTGTTTTTCTTTGTCTTCTACTCCTCCCATGCCCACATTCTTGTCCCTGGGACAAGAATTGTCTATTGTACTTATCAGTCAAGTGCCCAATAAACTTTGGGTGTGCTAGGACAAGGAATTCAGGAAGACCTTTCCAGATACCACCACTCAGTGACGAAATTTCTCGGTGACTCATCAAGAATTTTGCCCACATGAATTTATGGAGACTAGTATATGTTATTCTTTTCCCTTAAAATAACATCCCATAGTTTCCTTCAAAAGTCATCATTCTGTACTAGCTGCTATTGTCCAAAAATGTTCAGTGTTATTTTTCCAGAGAGTTTTTTATTACTCTTGAGGTAGTACTTCCACAGGTACCAATTCAGCACTGCAGCTGCAGAGCTGGATCAGAGACCTGTAAACTCACTGCAGCCTTTAGCATTAAACAACATAGGAGGTGCAACAGCTATCAGTGCCCTGCTGGAGAGAGGCCATAAGGGAGTTTTGTGAGGTGTAACTTCTCCCTTTCCTCTGGAGGCTGACCCTATCCACTAAGCAATAAGTGTTCCAGGGAAACTGCAAGAGAGTATTACTCTTGAAATATGTCCCACTTAGAGTTAGTCATGCTGTCTTCCAGGTTATCTTTTCAGTGTGTCCCAAATTTATCTAAAAAAACCCCTCATGACTTTCCTTCCTAGGAATGGCCATTTCATTCTTATTAATGTAAAGCTAGTTATAATGCGTGCATGTTCTCTCAGATCATCCAAGTGTGAGAAAGCATATTTAAGTTGCCAGGGAAGAATTTTCTTGACAGCTTTTTACTTCTGTTCTTCATTATAATACATGAAAATGCAAACTTACAAATATTCAAGCACATTGTGCTCTCTTGTGCTATTTAACTGTTTTCTTGGCTGTTAGTTATAAACTTCTAGGCTAGCCTGAGTTGACCAAGAGCATTCAGCCTCATCACTGACTTCTTCTCTTGTCTCTTCCTCCCTGTCCTGACATGCATGCACGTGTGTGTGTGTGTGTGTATGAGCTGGTTTCCTTCTGAAGCTGAACAGTTGTAGGCTTGTCAGGCACCAGGGCTGGAAGGGCTGTAAGATGAGTGAATGATGAATAAGAAATTAAGATCGCAATTACAAAATGTAGCATGCTTTAGCTACATGTTGGAGAACCTAAGTGGTCATATTTGCCAGGATTGGCTGGAGAATAACAGATTCCAAAATTTCTAATCCTGTGCCTTAATGCTGTGACACAGCAACATGTTAGGATAGCAAACACTCAAATGACCACTGCAAGGGAGACGAACTTACTGTAACTAGTACACAGCCGTCAGCCTATAGATACCTGATATTTGCAGCAGTTTAGGACAAGTAAATACAAATTCACCTGAGAAGCACAGATTCTTTTTCAAGCTTTACTGTTCAGGTTCACTGCTTTTGTAATGAAGTGAAATGGTATTAAGAAGAATATTACAAACGGAACTAGAAGTACTGCACTGTTAGCAGTTGGATGTTTTCTACCAGATGGCACCTGGACAGATACCATAAAGGTATTACTAGTGTTAACCGTAGTCCAGTTTACCCTGCTGAGCATGTTGCGTAAGTGGTGAAACAAAACGGTTTGCTCTGTATTGCAGGAGTGAGTCAGTCTGCTAAATCTCAGTAGGTGGTCTAAGTACTGGGTCAGGTTACTGGAATATCTTCTGTCTTTGTACATACCCACTGATGTTATCAATAGCGTAGTTACTGTTAACTGCCATTGCAGTTCAGTTTCTTTCTGTTTTTTTTCAAATTCAGTGAAGTGGTTCTTCTTAGACAAATGAAAATAGCAGACAATTCAGGAGCTCACAGTATCAGCATGCTCCACTGTTTGAGTCCCTGCAGTCTTGATGGCAAGCTGGACAAACACGCAGTTGTACCTGAGATGGTTGACTTTCAGTAACCATTGAGATGTGTTATCCAGTTTCACATGTCAACAAACAACCTCCCTTTCACTGATTTATCTCAGGAGAAATACATGTTCAGAGAAATATATGGTTACTTCGTTCATTTAATATCAGTAAAAAGTGCTAAAGGGTTCTCTAAAGGAAGATATTTAAAAGCCATTATTGAAAAGAAGCATTTTAAAAATTAGCTTAGGTCAGAAAAAGATTTGAAGAACTCGGTAAGCTATACCAGAGAGCTCTTACATCCCCATTCCTCAAATCACTCTTCCTTCAGTTTACTACTTAATA
Organism: Gorsachius magnificus; assembly: GCA_034008185.1. NCBI lineage: Eukaryota > Metazoa > Chordata > Aves > Pelecaniformes > Ardeidae > Gorsachius > Gorsachius magnificus. Next base: position 50,143,058 of record CM067083.1, on the reverse strand, counting down.
ATTTAAAACAATACAAAAAGATTCAAAGATTAAGTGTTTGGGATGACCATCTGCTGTACTTTCTGTTTGTTGACCTATAGTCTCACGCTAGTGGTAGTATGTCCTCATTAAACTGTGTACCACAGAATACAAGAGCACCTGCTTGGCATATCAACAAAAAGTGTCTTTAAGCATTACTTCAGAAGACTGAAGTAATATACAAGAAGTTTCTATAACCTGAGATACTGGCTTTTTTGCATGTGACTTTATTTCCCCTGTCTACAAGTAGGGAGGCTCTACAGAGGGATCTGGACAGGCTGGATTGATGGGCTGAGGCCAGTTTTATGAGGTTCAACAAGGCCAAGTGCAGGGTCCTGCACTTGGGTCGCAACAACCCCATGCTACAGGCTTGGGGAAGAGTGACTGGAAAGCTGCACAGCAGAAAAGAACCCAGGGGTGTTGTCCAACAGCCGGCTGAATATGAGCCAGCAGTGTGCCCAGGTGGCCAAGAAGGCCAACAGCATCCTGGCTGGTATCAGAAATAGTGTGGCCAGCAGGACTAGGGAAGTGATCTGTACTCTGTACTCCACATTGGTGAGGCCACACCTCAAATACTGTGTTCAGTTTTGGGCCTCTCACTACAAGAAAGACATTGAGGTGCTGGAGCATGTCCAGAGAAGGGCAATGAAGCTGGTGAAGGGTCTGGAGCACAAGCCTTCTGAGGAGCGGTTGGACTTGATGATGTTAAAGGTCTTCTCCAAACTAAACGATTCTATGATTCTATGATTCTATGATTCTATGATTCTATGATTCTATGATTCTATGATTCTATGATTCTATGATTCTATGAACTGGAGTTGTTTAGCCTGGAGAAAAGGAAGCTCAGGAGAGACCTTATCACTCTCTACAACAACCTGAAAGGAGGCTGTAGCAAGGGGGTTGTCAGTCTCTTCTGCTAAGAGTGACAAGCAATAGGACAAGAGGAAATGGCCTCAAGTTGTGCCAGGGGAGGTTTAGGTTGGATATTAGGAAAATTTCTTGATGAAAAGGATTATTAAGCATTAGAACAGGCTGTCCAGGGAAGTGGTTGAGTCCTCATGTCTGGAGGTATTTAAAAGACATGTAGATATGGTGCTTAGGGACATGGTTTAGTGGTGGACTTGGCAGTGCTATGTTAGCAGTTGGACTTGATGGTCTTAAAGGTCTTTTCCAACCTAAAGGATTCTATGGTTCTCAAAGCATTACAGCTTTCCTTATGACATTAACTTTGATGTGAGAAGATCTCAGGCTTTCAGGATGTTGGGCTGGATGCTGGTGGGCCTCTTCCTTTCTTTATGCATGGGACCCATCTGAATAACAGGTCACGCAACAAAAGGTACAGGTGTAATTTAGACAAGAAGAAGGGTGAGGGTTTTCCAGTTAGAATCACTAATGAATTAGTTCTTATTCACTTACTTTTCTTCACACTTAATGCACAAGAAAGACATGGAACTGTTGGAGCGGGTCCAGAGGAGGGCTACAAAAATGATCCGAGTGCTGAAGCACCTCTCCTATGAGGACAGGCTGAGAGAGTTGGGCTTGTTCAGCCTGGAGAAGAGAAGGCTGCGGGAGACCTGATTACGGCCTTTCAGTACCTAAAGGGGGCCTATAGGAAAGATGGGGAGAATCTTTTTAGTAGGGCCAGCTGTGTCAGGACAAGGGGTAATGGTTTTAAACTAAACCAGGGTAGGTTTAGACTGGATATAAGGAGGAAATTCGTTACAACGAGGGTGGTGAAACACTGGAACGGGTTGCCCAGAGAGGTGGTGGAGGCCCCATCCCTGGAAACATTCAAGGCCAGGCTGGATGGGGCTCTGAGCAACCTGATCCAGTTAGCAGTGTCCCTGCTCACTGCAGGGGGGTTGGACTAGATGACCTCTAGGTGTCCCTTCCAAGCCAAAACATTCTATGATTCTATGAAAAATATTGAAAAAGATAAATAAGAGACAGTTTTGTGAGAGATTCCTAAAGCTTAAAAAAAAAAATCAGTCTACATGTGGTGTATGAGCAGGTCCTATATTGCTTTCAAAAGGCTTCAACTTTTACAACTCAAAAGCTGTGAATCTGCAGAAACACCACACCTATGGGACACAATTTTCTTTCTTTTTTATCTGTTTTGCATACATGTAAGTAAATACTACACATTATAATATGTTTTAGTTGTATAAAAATTGGCATTTTTCTATTTGCCTGAAAAGCTGTTATAAATTCAAACATATGCTTTTCTTAATGTAAAATGAATAGCTGTTAACTAGCTTGTCTAAGTATTTATTTTTATGTCCTCCTGTTCTTCATAAAAAGAATGCAAATTCATACCTTGGGAAGGTAATTTTTATTTATTTTTTTCATCTACCAGATTCATTGGTCCAACTAGAAAAACTCAGAAAGAAACAGTAATCAGATTACTGAATTTACTTTTTAAAATAATTACAAAATTTTAAAGAGACAGCAGAAGGAGATATGCTGACCCTTATAGTAGATATCAGGGGGAGCAGGGTGTTCCTTACTGTCTGGCTTGAGGGTAAAATAGTACATTCCAGTTCCAGTGCTAGCTGTCCTTTAAACTGCATAAATTCTGTCCTTGTCCCACAGCAATGAAAGAATTTGGAAATCCACACGTCTTCATAGCGTTCATCTCCTTGTCCTTTCTCAAATCACTGCTAAAACACCCTCAGCTGACCTCAGGTTCTTGCATATTTTGCTTAATTAGGGAACAGAAAAACTAGAAAACTGGCAACTTCAGGCATATCCAGCAACTTATAGGCATACTGAACAACTTTCTCCCATAATTTCGATGGAAAATTTTTAATATATTGACCTATTTTTTATGTGGTTGCATTCAAATGACAATAAAGGCCTCCCCCTTCTGTCACAAAGTTATGAAAGCAGTCACTGAAGTCATTTATTTGTCAATGAATTTTTTGATGGGCAAGCTATACCAGATAGGGTCTTTAAATGGGAATGATTTTGAACAGTTTATTTAGACACAACAAATTCCATTAGTACGTGACAGATGTAGAAACGCATCAACAGTTATTAACACAAAGTAATGAATTACTGAGCTTTTTACTTGTAAAGAAAAACCTAGCGCTTTCTCTCAAAAGCATTTTGCTTACATTAATAAAAATCTTCCGGTGGGGGAAGGAGGATGGATTGTCAAGCATCTTGAGTCTAAGTATGAATAAACTCAATGTTAAAAATTGGCTGTCATAGGATTACGTTTCATACTGAAATCAGCGATCTTTAAAGCATTTTGGGACTTTCAATTTTGTCACTTTGAATTACGTTAAAAAGTAAATTATGTTTATTCCACACACATACAAAGATTTGTTTTTCCATAGTTTTAATTTCTTTTGCATTAATTATGCTACATTTGGATGAGAAATTAATGTGACGAACAAATGTGTTTCACATCAGTCCAGCAAAGCTATGCAAATTTTGCACACACAATCATGATTTCCAGCTAAAAACCAGCAAATTTACTTTGTATTAGCTTATATACATCCAAAACAGCCAGAAGAATATCAGATTCACAGAAGTGGTGCAACTCTTGTTGCACTTTAAGCATGATTTGTGACCTAATGTACTATTTTGCAACAGTAAACAGTGTACCAAGGCCACAGAGATCTCAGCCTCTGGTTTCTGTTCCCCTGTTGAGCATGCTGTTTATCTAAGATTATTTAATACTTCTTTGTTTGATATTGATCAGTAGCACAAATATAGGCAAACTTCAAAGTCTAAATTCATTGGAGAATTTTAAGTACTTATAGAGGAAAAAACCCACAATAATATTCTGTTATTTTTTACCTTACTGGTCAAGTATGGTTGCTAACACACTTTTTTACAAAATCTATCATTTCTTTTTCATTTTTGTACTTCTATTTAATAAAAAACCAAAAAAAAAAAAAAAGCATGCGTTTAGAAAGGATTACATCTGATGTTGCTCACATTTCCTGGAAATGGAAAATCATGATAACAGCTGCTGTCTTGGCTCATTTTCAGTTGGGTTTTTTGGTTTGTTGGTTTTGTTTTGTTTTTTTTTTATACTGCAGCAATTTACAAGTAGATACAGCTATCTCCAGTAGGCTTACATCATTAGTAAAACATCATAAGTCAGTCAAATGTTTCCTTTCCAATCAGAGCACTTCCTCCACTTACTGAATTGTTGACTTTCTGAATAGTATTTATAGTAACTATACTTACATTTTAAAATAAATGCTAATTTATGAAGTAACTAAAAGCTAGCTGCATATGGAAGATAACTATAGAAAGAATCTATATTTTATGCTAAAGCAAAATGGCTTCAATGAGAATTAAGAAAATCTTGGAAGCATCTTATTTAGATAGATAATACCTAGCTGATATATATCAAAAGTATAAAACTGTGTTTTTCTAAGACCTATGATGAGCAGAAATGTCTCTGTATTAGTATTCTTTTTAAATTCCAAGCATACATGCTTTCTTTTTGGATTGAAATGTTCTTCTGCAATCTCTGCAGTAGTGTAGCATTGTAAAGTCATAAACACTCAGCACTAGTGATGAAAAATAGAAGGAAGAGCCAAGTAAAGCAAGAGACAGAGAACTCTAAGTGTTGATAGTGTCAAAAAACAGGTCTGTGCATATTCAAAGATTTGGCCTCCTTAAGGTATATTAGTACTTTTGGCTTTAATGTTTTAAAATGCTTTGAAAGTTACATGTTAATTTTTTTAAAATTATGTTTTCATGGTTTCAAGTCAAGGTGTTAATTAAATTTTAGAAATTTTTTAGCCAAATCTGTGTCTCTTTCTTTGGTACATGATCAAGCTCCCAAAAGCAATGTTATATACACAGGTTAGAATCTGTTACTATACCAAAAGTTTAGGTTTGTTTTGTATCAGAACAGAAAATAATTCTCCCTATGAAGTTTGTAACTTCAGCAAATCCTCCTTTGCCAAATACATTTTAATTTTTAAGGAGTAGCACTTCCCTTCATCACATTTGAAATGGCTGGTGAAAAAATCTGCCAGCTCAAGGGATCTCTGCGCCATTTCTCATTTGGGATTCCTCTGCACTGAGCAACTGCAGATATTTCACCCTGAACAACCTGAAGATTAGGGCATTTGGACCAGATGGCTCCAGAGGTTCCTTCCAACATATATTACTCTATGAGCTCTTCTTTCCAGGGATCAGCCTCTGTGAGGCCAGTTTGGGCTTCCCTGTGCACATAATCTAGACATGTTCTAAGAAACATTTAAAACTGGTGTTGATGTTGAGCCTTCAGGAATGAAACGCAGGGTTTTCTGTCTGAGTTAGTAAAAACCAGAAGTTGTAACCTCCTGGTGGCTCTTGCTTCACCTGAGTGAAATGAACTGGCAATGTCCCTCTGTTTCTTAGCAGACAGGAAGGTTTTGGAGTCTTACCCTGTGACTTTTCACAGACTCTCAATTAAATGAACAGGGAGACCGAACGACCTTGTCCTTCCTGGAGCCAACAATTTCAAAGCACAGTTCTGAGTCACAGTGAGAGGAGCAGCAAAGAGGAGCCCTCCTCCCTCCTGTCACACTGACTCATCAGGGACTTTCATTTTCCACCCTGGTCAGGAAGCCAACATCTTTTATGACAATTATACTAATCCAAATGAGAGGACTTTGAAAAATTAATTAAGCTCTGAACTGTACCTGAGCAGTGAACTTATGCGATGTGAACCCTGACATAGATGCATGTCAATCTATAGTTAAAATCAGTTTCCATTTATTTCTTGGTATTGATGCTGACTGCTAGGAGTCCTGAAATTTCCCACAAAATATTTTAAAGCCAGTTTGCACTGCTTGCTTAACTGCATATTGTTCTGTGACAGGCTTTTCTGTAGAAATACAGTTCCGTACTGAGAAATATATCTGCACTGTATAATCCCATTACTGTTGTTTTTTTCTGAAGTAAAAATCTTATTCAGTTAAGTGGTTAACATGTTGGATTACTGTAATCATCTTAATTGCTGAAAATACCTGTTGGTTTGACTAGGATGAACTGAGCAGCTTCAAAATTATTTTTACCTGTTGTGGTTTAACACCAGTTGGCAACTAAGCACCACCCAGCCGCTTGCTCACTCCCCCCAGTGGGATGGGGGAGAGAATCGGAAGGGTAAAAGTCAGAAAACTCGTGGGTTGAGATAAAGACAAAGTTTAATACATGGTGTGGGATATCCCTGTGGTCAGTTGGGGTCAGCTGTCCCAGCTGTGTCCCCTCCCAACTTCTTGTGCCCCCCCAGCCCCTCGCTGGTGGTGTGGGGTGAGGAGCAGAAAAGGCCTTGGCTCTGTGTAAGCCCTGCTCAGCAGTAATGAAACCATCCCTGTGTTATCAGCCCTGTTTCCAGCACAAATCCAAAACATAGCCCCATACCAGCTACTGTGAAAAAGATTAACTCTGTCCCAGCCAAAACCAGCACATAACCGTAGTTACATTTTACCTTAAATAGTACTTTCATCATCTGCAATGAAAAGTCAAAAAGCTGATTTGTGACTGATCCCTTCCATGACTTGGAGCAAGTCACTTTACCTTTCAGTATCTCTGTTTCTCAAGATCCAAAAAGGGAAGAATGATGTCAATCTTTCCAAGTAGTTTTATTCATTTGTGTACAAAAAAAAATCCCCAAACATTATACAAGAGCTCTCTGTTGTTAACTAGTAGTAGTTCAAAAATTTCTGCTAGGACCCACCTGTTGCAAGACAACAAGTTGAAATGTGTGTGTGTGTGTGTGTGTGTGTGTGCACTTAAAAGTTCATCAGCAAAGAAAAAGGAATGGCCTTTAAGTTATAATTTGATTTAAAAAGTTGCTTAAGCTGGGGACATGGGGCTTCCTTCACAGGCTCTTCAGAAATCTCGTTTAAGTATTATTCTGTTCTCCAACACTAAGCATTAGAATCATAGAATCATAGAATGTTTTGTGTTGGAAGGGACCCCTAGAGGTCATCTAGTCCAACCCCCCTGCAGTGAGCAGGGACACTGCTAACTAGATCAGGTTGCTCAGAGCCCCATCCAACCTGGCCTTGAATGTTTCCAGGGATGGGGCTTCCACCACCTCTCTGGGCAACCCGTTCCAGTGTTTCACCACCCTCGTTATAAAGAATTTCCTCCTTATATCCAGTCTAAACCTACCCTGCTTCAGTTTAAAACCATTACCCCTTGTCCTGTCACAGCTGGCCCTACTAAAAAGATTCTCCCCATCTTTCCTATAGGCACCCTTTAGGTACTGAAAGGCCGTAATCAGGTCTCCCGCAGCCTTCTCTTCTCCAGGCTGAACAAGCCCAACTCTCTCAGCCTGTCCTCATAAGAGAGGTGCTCCAGCCCTTGGATCATGTTAGTAGCCCTCCTCTGGACCCACTCCAACAGTTCCATGTCCTTCTTGTGCTGAGGGCTCCAGAACTGGACACAATACTCCAGGTGAGGTCTCACCAGAGCAGAGTAGAGGGGCAGAATCCCCTCCCTCGACCTGCTGGCCACGCTTCTCCTGATGCAGTCCAGGGTACGGTTGGCCTTCTGGGCCGCGTTGCTCAGATATGTAACATTTGGGGAAATTCTAATATCCCAAGATCTACAACATCCCTACAACAACAGATGTATGAAATCTCCAGTTTTAATTTGTGCTCCCCATGAAGCAGAACCTTGTGAATAGCCACCAACAGGAGTGGGCTCTGGTATCTGTAAGATACTTACAGAGAGGTACTTCAACTTATCTTGGGGGGTTAAAAAAACCCTCTTTTTGAGATCTGGCCTGCCTTGAAGTGAAATCTAATAAACTGAAATAATGTCTTGGACACTTTCAGATGCTAACAAATGTCCAGAGATAAGAATAGATCTGACTGAACTCTAAGGGTTGGTTTACCTTTCTCATCCACTCCGGGACTTCAAAACTGCCCTATCAAGCTCTTGGTGCATTGAGAGAAATTTGCTTGTCCTTCTTTGATGCAATACAATTTTGTATTTGTAGCATTACCCTAGTAAAATTTCAGAATGAAATGAGATGGAATACAAATAACACTAGAATTTCTTTAATATCCTGAATCATGAATAGAAGCATGTCTAGACTGAAACACAAACCATGTTTTAAAACAAAATTCAAATCCTCCTCCATTCACTGCCAGCCGCTGAGTTCAGTCCCTGAGGGTCTGAGCAGGGTTTCCTCAGCTACGGCAGCTGGCACGGGCAGGGAGTGCCACTCCTGGCCTTGGCACGCTGGGTGATTTCCTCAGCTCGTGCAGGTCTTGACAGATGCAAAGCCTTTCACTTCACTTGAAGGACCACAAAACCCTTGGTGCATGATTTGGGAGACTGGGAACTAACTTTTTGATCCAGGAGGGGAAAATGAGATCTTTTCCTGATTGTAATCCTCTAGATCTGTTAGAATTCCTTCAACATGTTTCTTCTAAACACAGAAATAACATTTGCTCTGAAAAGAGTTCTTGATGCATGCTAAATTTGCCAGACATTTCACTTTGAGACAAAGATATGACAAATGTGCTTCCTAACATTTTCATGTTGATTTATTCTCCCTCACAAAGGACAACTTCATAAAGAGCTTGAATCAGATCCATGTTCACACTTTACATATGCAACATTTTTGTGGCTGACAAAGTTGGCTTCTCATGAAAACTAACTTGGAAATAAGAGTCAAACCAGAGAAGGGCATGCCGAGACCGCTATATTTCAGTAGCTATTTTTTTCCAACTAATCATCATTATTATTATGACTAGATATTTACCCTTAGGTGCATTGAGCAGATCATTCTGACTCATCCATTCACTGGATGTTGTCCTGCTGGGTTAATGATTATCTTTTTTGTCTGAAAGATTTGTTAATTCCTATAACTGCATAGGATAGCTATTTTAGTACTTACCAGGTGACCTCGATGCTGACATAACCTTTCTGGTATTGCTAGCTGTAGTTTGTGTCATGACATTAATGTGAATTATGGCTGTCTTGAGGATACAAACCTTCATATAGCACAGATGGTCTGTAGGAAAAAAAAATTGTAATGACGGTCTGCACATCACACATTCAGTCTTCCCTTGCAGACTATTTCCTTTATCATTGCTTCATTCTCTTTGGCCCCTTTTAATCAAGCATCTAAGGCATCATGTATTGCACAGGCTATGCTCTATAATAAAGACTGTAACATGGGATTCTGGAAAATACCTCTGCTACCAGCATCATCATGGCATCTTGTTGGCCTCCTCCAAACTTGCTTAGCAGTGTATCGCCATTACTTCCAGAGAGCTGATTTTTTTACTACTTCTTTGAAAGAATGATGAAAGCTGTGTAAGCTCATTAGCAGAGCATGTGTGTAGGCTTAAAATTACAGATAATAGACAAAGGTTTGGAAAGTCAGTAATTCCTTTACATATTTGCCAAGACTTAGGTCAAGGTTCAGGGTTTCCTTTGCTCAAACCGGTGAAATCAGAAATACCTCCAGGTGTTCCGGCGAGTGCTGGCAGTGCACACGCAACACACGTGATGAGGCACAGTTCATCTCAGTTGTTTTCTGCAACCGTGTTTAGTCTAAATTGCACTCAATTGTGATATGCTTTTCTTTTTGCATTAGTATTTCGCAAAAGCCAATCCTTTTATTTAATGGTTCTTGGTGTTTTCTATGCACTCTCATAGCCTGTTATTTCTAACGTTATGGTAAATTCATTGTAGTAAATTTTGATGTCACAACCCTGGCTTCTCATGTCAGTGAAATAAATAGTTAATATATAGGAAAGTGTTCATGTGCTTAAGAGTAATCATCACAGAAAAATTACTGCTTTTCCACTCAGAAGCCCAGTCCTTGTATGTCACATCTGTATTTGTGTAAACGTTTTTAAAAAAGCAGAGTGGCACAAACGTGTGTAGGGAATTTGAAAAATTGATATACACATAATTAACTTGGAGTGCAATCAGATATTTTACAGGAAAATTCAGCAAAAGGGTGTTTTTTACCCATGTTAGTCAGCTCTTTTTTCATGAGCACAGTTCTTCTGTTTTTACTGCTAACAAAGTCACAGACTTTAAATCCAGATCCTTGGGCTTAGATCCAGGAGAGGGTGCGAGGATGGGTCCAGTTGTACATCTACACCCCGTCAGTCTGGGGATGTGGAGGCAGCAGTGGGAGCAAAATCTACCCTCGCCCTTGCGTGCGCCGTGTTCCTAATGGTAAAAATTATGAGAAGCTGGTTGCGTTGTCTTGACAAATGTGTCTTTTGATGTCTGTCTGAGTGTGTCAATAAGCAAGAAGCCTTATTTGTGATGTTAAATGTATGACCTGGGCACCTTGCCACCGCTGCCCGGGGTGAGACCACTGACTGATTCCGTGAGGACTACCCTACAACAGTGACAGCTGCTCCACCTGGCCGCTACACCCCACCTGGTCTGAATACGCTGTGCTCCTACCAAATGATTTTTTACATCTGTCTTGGAATATACCCGTATTAAGACAGTTTTCAGAATATTGTTTTAAAACAAAACCAAATCTATTTTCCTCCTTTAAATCTCTCAGCATCTTTGCAGGCAAAGTTATTTCTTATTCTTGTATTTTTCATTGTCACAGTTGTTCACACTGATTTTTTTAAAGAATTATGCTGTGTGTGTATAAATGTGTGTCACCCTTGCCAGTCCATGTTAGAGAAAGCAGCAGTAAACGTTACTGCATCTGGGGGCTGCAATAATTTGTCCTTTGGACATTGACTTTACACATTTTTCAGGGAGCAGAAATTGGATGAATGCCACGTTATACTCCAAACGCCTCTGTTAGGCCCATGACATCCCTTCTATCAGAAACAGCATAAGCGTGGGGATAAGATGTCTAATATGGAACAAGCCTGAAACAATACCTATTTAAGATTTCAAACCATAACAAGTCTAGCTTAAGTCACATTTTCTAGATAAGCATTTGTGCACCTGGCAGTAGGATTTTATCCTTAATAAGCAATGTTAGAAATAAAGTAATGGTCTTAAGAGATGAGCTGCATAGGAGAGTCCATCTTTATCTTATAAAAGAATGTGTTTTCTTTATTTTTATTAGGATTTTTGCTTAGTTACCGAAGTAATGCATACATAAACAAATTTTGAAGGCATACAAAGTCAGAGCCTGAGCAGAGCCTTAAAGAGATACCAAAACCATCCTGTTTTCAAAGTCAGCTCTGTTTCATGTCACAGGGCAAAGTTTCTAATGGAGGCACAGTGACTGACCAGCAACTGCAATTTCCTATGTCATTATTTTAAAGCGTAAGAGTAAATTTAATATAATTCTTGGTGTTTCTTTTGTTTTATTAACCAGTTAATTCAGGCGATGGGATAGACTACAGCCAGCAGAAGCGTGAAAATATTGGAGATCTGATTCAAGAGACACTGGAAGCCTTTGAACGCTGCGGTGGAGAGACTGCTTATATAAACATTAAATACATGATCCCTACGTATCAGTCGTGCATATTAAACTGAGTTGTAACAAATGGGATGATTCCATTTGTGTTCTTAAAAAAACTGTATCTGACTCTGTATGGCATCTTGTTAGTCATGCTTTTTTTTCTCTACAGCTGCTAAAATAGTGGCTTCTGGGGCATTAGAGCGTTAGCACTATTGTGAACGAGGCTTTCCAATACATAAATAGTGTCTGTTCCTTTGATTACAATGGTGTACTGTGCCTGTTTGTTCCCTGAAAGAATTGCTCCTTTATAACAGAGCTGACTCGAGCAGGAATCGGAGTTAAACCTTCACTTGTATAGACAATAAAACTATAATTTTCATACGCGATTCAGCAATTGCTGTTCTGTGTCCGCTTGCCCTGAGGGTGATGTCAGAGGCTGTAACAAGAAGAGTTTATGCTGACTGCTTAATAGGTGTTTGTCATGGAAGAGAAACACCAGTTCAGCAATGCCTCTCTAGCAGCTGTGCCAAACAATGTGCGCTGACATACAATAAAACTGTTGAATGTATATACAAATTACAGTGGGATAATTTATACGGCCCATTATAAAGCACTGTCATAAAATTAATTCATGTTTCTTACACGCTCCTGATCTCGGCTTCCAGGTGTTTACCTTTTCATGGAGCTTGGGTTCCTCTTGGTGAACATCAGGCACAACCACAGTATTGAAGAAAAAAAAAGCCCAGACAGAACTTCAATAAATCAGATGGAAGACGGAGTGTACATAGCGTATCAGTCCCTAATGGCACTGTTAAGCTAGGTAAATGCAGAATACGCAGGGACATTTTTAAAGGGCACTGGGTATTTTTTTGTAACTGCAAGGTTGCTATTGCTTTTCTGTTATTATGGTACACATGTGTACAAACAATGTAACTGACGTTACAGGAATCCCTTAGAATTTCCTACTTAATTTCTCCCTGCATACCCACAACACAGAACTGATATAATCATGGATTTAAGCAATGCTATTGAGGTTGACTTTGTTGCTTTTTAAGCATTTCTATGGAGTAAACCTGCAAAAAATAAAGCAAGTTTTACAATTCTCAAGGACAACCATTTAAAAATATTGAGTCAGTTTGAAACAAATCAGGAGATATGAGCTTTGTCTAAAAAGCATGACGTTTTTAAAAGTACAGACTTTGGGCTCATTTTGCTTTTATTCCGGTTTCTGGAAGCTCTTGAAATATATGCAAGTTGCACTTTCAAGTGTTTCTCTGTAACTGTTAGAGCTCAAAATGCACTCGTTGGTGTTAGACGCATGAAACTTTTTCCAAGTGCTTATGCACATCCATATTCACACCCCACAAGGCTTGCCTGTGCGAGAGACACAGCCCCTGCTCTGCCCTGTTCTCTTGGGTGCCTGTGGGAAGCGTGGGGAGCACCTTCCCACCTGCGGAAACTTTGAGCTGGATCTGTTGTCAGACTGACATTAGATGTGCCTTTTTCTGTTCTGTGGGATCTTCAGCCTGAGGAATTTTTTTTTCTTTTACTTTTTTCTCTTTCCTGTAACTGAAAAAAAAAAGTTGAGAGGAAGATTTTTACTCTTCCTGCCTCCTGGAGGAACGGCAGCATCAAGTGATGCCGCTGGCCACAAGCGCTCACCAGTCCCCAGTTTAGGCATGGCTGCTGCCCTTTCCCAGGCTCTGGAGACCTTTATTCCTTATTTGGTTTTTGGTTCTTTCTGAGTTTTCTTTTATGCATTGCCAGGGCTTCCCTCAAGTCACTAGAGCTTAGGCAGTGTCTGTCCCGTGACTAACACACACCTGTGGGCGATGAGCACATCCAATATGCTGCCTCACTTCTAGGATATCTGGAAATCTTTTGCCTCCCAGTCAGAAAGGAAAGTGAAGCCTGGCTGCAGGCCCATGTCTTGGGAAACTGAAGACTTCATCTTCTAACCTGGCATCACAGAGGCTAGCAGGATGCTGCAGGGGGGGCTAAGGCCACATCTCCTCTTCCAAAAATGCCTTTCTACGCACACACACCCTGGCACTGTCAGGTCAGCCTTCGCTTACAGTTTCTCCCTCTGTTTCCCCTCAGCAGACCCCTGTCCTGCATTGCCCCTGGCACCAATGAGCCATACTTTTTCATTTACTGGCACCTATGGGTTTCGCTACTGTGGCATTGCAGGTTTCCCATGAGTACAAAGTGTGCTGGAGGACTATGGCTTGGAGGGAGCTGAGTTATTCAGCTCAGAAACAAATCAGGCCCTTCATAGAAGGAATAATCCCAGGCCACCTTTCACTCCTCAACTATTTGTATTCTGTCCTTAAGAGAAAGCCCAGTACTGCTCTTTGCCTGAGATCAAAAAACTCCTCAATAGCTGGCTTTGGTTCCCCCGTCGCTGGGCTCCAGCCACAGAGCTGCTCGTGGAAGGCACAGTACGGGAAAGGGCTCTTCTTCCTGGGATTTCCCCATCCCATCACCCCTCTGCTCCCTGGTGGCACTGCTGAGGATGAGATGAAGTTGCAGGCTCCTCACCAGCTTTGTAACTCCATTCCCTGACTCATCCCCTCCCCTTTAGCTCAGCTAGGACAAGACTACCGACTGACAAAGAGGCACCATGGAAAATCGGTACTTTGTGCAGCTGCAGACTTGCCCAGACCTGATCCCCTCACCCCTGCGCTCTTTCTTGAAGATTTCTTTCACAAGATGTTGCTTCAACAAGGGGCGACCTTATTGCAAACCTTAAGGGCAATAGAGGCCATGCCCATTCACATCAGGAAAAATAGGTTTTACAGAGAAGTGCTTTTACCTGCAAGTTCAGGATGGGAACTTTAGCCTCTATCATGCTATTTCTATGACTGGGCCATTGCTTTAAAAGTGAACATTCTCCCATAACCTTATTAATCCTAGGAGCTAGACTGATATAAAAAAGCATGATAAAAAACACAGGTTGGTAATTTAGGAACACTGAGAATAAAACTATTTTAAGATGTCATTTCACTAAGTCAAACTGTAGGTCTGCCAACCTTGACAGTGTCCCCTTAGGTATGATCAGCAGCATATTTATAGGCAATTACAGCACAGCTCAGAGCACTTTATAAAGCACAAGATCAAGGACCCAGGTGCTTAAGCATATGAGTAATACTATGTCATTCAATACACTGCTCAGCTATTTTGCTATGCTTAAAAAATGGAATTGTGGTTAAAAAATAGTAACTGCCTCTTTTTTCACCAGATCATATAATTGTGCTCCCTGACACTAGGGGCAAGGCAATCAACAGTTTCTAATTGTAATCAATTAAAAGGCACTCTTGGGCCAGGTGTTTCAAGGGGTATAAATTAAGCATAGGATGATTATGTGTAACTTGGCTCTAGAGAACTGATGTGGTGTGTGTCTTGCTCTGAGGGTTACTTTCTAGCTCTCCAGCCACTGTGAGGTAAGTAGCATCAGTAAGGAGCCCTAGTGGATGGTGAAATAACTCCTAAGTGTTGGTTTTTCTGAGCCTGAATGTTTGAGAGGTCTCTGGTTTATCTTGATAAACATGGTAGACGGGTTGGCTGGTGGTTGTTTAAAAAGCATGTGTTAACATTAGAAAAAAAAAATCTACCTGTGGCCTTCTTTGTCTTGTGTATTCATCAAAACAGGAATAAAATGAGATCTTTTCAATGATTCCTCCCCAAATCTGTGTAAGGGAACTCTGTAACAGGTGTCACAGTTTTGGGAACTCTGGTGTTTTGTGAATGCTGGTGGGTGCTGTAAAGCAGTTGCTGTGCAAGCTGTTGAGCTGCTGAATGGCTCAACTTGTCTGTGCGAAGCTGAGCAGGGGCAGGGGTGGCTGTGGCTCCTGCCCAGCTTGGGCTGGGGGTGCCCGTGGGCCCCTGCGGAGGGGCAGAGCCTGGCAGAGGACTGGGCAAGCTGCTGCCAGCACTGGCGGTGGGGAGCCGGAGCCAGGCTTCTGGCTGGTAGCTTTCCAGTGTTTCAAAGAGATGAAGCTGACAAAAAGAGTTTGAAAAAGGTCTCCCAGGAGTCAAATACAAAAGGGCTATGGGAAGCTGTAAGTGGGAGGGAAGGTAGGGGACAGTGGCTGGCGGGGGGGTGTCTGCGTGTGGCGTGCAGGGAGGTGTAGCTGCAGCCAAGCAGGGCAAAAATAAAAAGCTAAAGCAGACACTATGTACTTTCCTAATCCTGTCTGGAGACCCTCTGACTTCCAGAAAAGCAGTCTCCAGTCTGAGGGGCTCTGCAGGCAGTGGGGCAGTTCACATTTTTCCACTCATCTGTAACATCCTGTGTTTTCTGCTTTAAATAAAAGCAGCGATGTTTGCGGGAACTCTGTACAAAGCCTGTCTGCTTGCAACGGCTCGGAGCTGCTTTGTGCCTTCTGGAGACTGGGAGAGGAAGGTTCATGCCCTGGCAGGACAAGAAGTTCCCTGCACTGGCCCCATAATCCTTCCGGCGCATGAGGGGAGGGAAGGGGAGCCTGTGTGGCGGGCATACCTTAGCTGTGCTTGTTCTTGCCTGGCGAATACAGCCTGGGTATGTCTGTGAGGCTCCTCACTGAGAGCTGTCACCTCCTTAGGACAGTGTGTCCAGAGGAACAGATGGGTCTCCCAGCACCTCTGGGGTGGTGGGTGCCCTCCGGCTTCTGGTGAGGGGGGTGGGAGTCTGCCTGAGCTGAGGGGGGCAATCTGTGGCCTTGGGGAGGAAAGCATAGGTTTCTTGCAAAGCTAGGGGTCAGCTGTGTGCTGCGTGTCCCTTTTGTGATGCCACTTCAGGTGTTTATTCCACAAATCAACAAATACTTATTTTTTTACCAACACTCAGGAGTGAGTCGGGCAGCTAAAAAACTGTGCAGCCCTCACAAAACGCTGGTTTGTAAACCTCTGCATGCTGGGGACTGTGGGCACAGCAGGACTGTGTGGTGTCACTCGGGGTCAGCGCGCCCAGCACTGGTGATCACGCCACTCCCCTCAGCACTTCCCCCCTTAGCAGCAGAAGCTTGCTTGGTCACCCCACTGGGGCACTGGCTGGCCCTGAGTCCCCATCCTCCAGCAGGAAGGGAGGGGGGCAGCTGCTCAGACTTTTTGCCAACGGTGTCCCTCTCTAGGAGCAAAAGCCTCAAGCTACAGAAGAGTGGGCACCTTTGTAGGGGAGGAAGCGCAGGGTGCAGCTGTGCTGGCCTGGCTGTGTCCAGGGACATTTTTGGGACTGCACCCTCTCTGCTGGTGCTGTGGGTGCCCACATGCACAGGAGCCCTCTGCATCCGCTGTGGTCTGCTGATCCTGGCTGCTGAGGGCATGGGGTGAGAGGGGATAAAAAGGGAACTAATGCTGGTGCTTTACAAGTGCTGGAAGAGAAGTTAAATCCCAGCCTTCTTATTCTGCCTTGGTGAGGGCGAGTTAAATGCCTTGAGGTAACAGGAGGAAAGAGGTCTTGTACACCTGTCTCAAGAAATCTGTATGATGTACCCTTAGTTTATTAAAGGATCTAGGGGTTCCAAACTTCCTGTGTTCATCTGCATCAGCATAATGTTTAAAAAAAACCCAGAGGCTGGGGGAGAAAGGGAGCAGCTGCAAGCCAACCTGCTGCCTCAGCCTGCTCCACTCTGGTACAGTGGGAACATGCTGGTCTTGGGGCTCGTCTGTGCACATCTTCTGCCTCTGGTGGCCATACAATACACAACTTGGTAGAGATGAATCGATGACACCATGTTTAATGTGGTTGCAGATAAAAGCACGGACGTCTCTGGTGGCGTACAGCATACTCATGTGCAGACGTGGGTGTTGCAGCCATTAGCATCCATAACCACTGTGGTTCTGTGCCTTCCATGGACTTGTGCTGACCTGGCATGAAATCACATTGTTCTCTGATATGGATAAAGAGATCAAAGAAAACTTGTGGACAAACTCCTCGAAAAGCATTGGGAAGCTTGAGGGGGTCTCCAAATCACATCCTGTCCACAACATGTACAACAGCATTGGATGCTGAGGTTCACTGGGTATAAGCCACACAAAATTAACGTCTGACATAAAACCTCATGTTGCATGTTATTGTGTTAAAGGGGGAAGAGGAGGTGGCTTTGGCTTTAAATGTGTGGTCCATCCAGCTCTGTATTAGATTTCAATTTCTGTTTTCTGGATGTAATTCCTAAGCCCTTCCCTAAGGACCAACTACTGAAAAGCAGCTCGACTTGCCTAACTCCAGCCCTAGAAGCAGGGAATGGTATCCCTGCATCTTGCAAGCTCCATCTCGTGCATTAGTCTCATTTCTTTGTCTTTGCATGTTCTTGCTTCCTGCTTCTCTTGGGTCCCTGTGGTGCTGTGCTGAGCTGGAAGAGATGCTGATAGAGCCATGTGGGTAGAGGCGCAGCTGATGAGAAGAGAGCAGGTGGGACCAGCTATTCCGGCAAAGGCTTTTTCTTTTCAGTTTGATTTGGGGAACTTGCGCCTTTTTCACCCCAGAGCTGCTCCCTGGGCAGTAGCTGAGGCAACATATTTCTGGAATAAGTCCTCCTCCTGCGTAATACTGCAGTGTATTGGGAGAAAAATATAAGTGCTGCTGCAGGTAGGGGACAAGAGTGAGAGCAAATAGCGGGAAGCTCTTGGCTAGTGAGTGCTGGGAGGCTGTGTCCAGCTTTTTTTGGGCCCCGTGGCTGTGCATCCCAAACCCTTGCCTCTCTGGGCCACCATTTGACCCCCCCAGCCACTACCTGGGTGTTTTCTGTGGCTGTGAGTTTTTTTTTTCTTTCTGTAGCAGAGCTTTTCTAGGCTCTGCTGGTGTGAAGGGCTGGACAGGTGCCCCAGGCCTGTGATATGGGGCAGACTGGGACTTCCTCCCTTGCTTCCTACATGACTTCCAAGGTGTGCTTGGAGCTGCTGACACTGCTGCTGGTGGTCAGGGAGTGCTTTTTCTGGAGTCACTTTCTCTTCCAGCTGCTTCTGTCTCAACCTGCCCACAGCAATGTCCCATCTTGGTGGGTTGGATGTTGTGACTAGGATGTCATCAGGTGTGGTGGAGCTGAGCCTGGCTCCTCCTGGCCAGCAGCACAACCTGCCAAACCTCTTTCCTCTTTTCCCCATAGGGGCCAATGCAGCCACTGTTGGTGGTGTTGCCCCAGGCTAGAGCAAACCTGTTCGCAGGCACACACTGGCCAAGAGACCCTGACGCTGGTGGTCTGCAATTCCCCACCTCTTTGGAAAGCAAATAATTCTTTCAGAGTGAAAAAAAATGCATAGTACCTAGCAGAAATAGTGCTTTAAATCCACTACTGTAAGTCCAAAGATAAAACCCAGATCTCTTTTAAAACCCTCTCAGTGTGGGGAAGCCCTTGTTCAGCCCCATGTTTCACAGTGTGTGTTTTATCCCTCAGCTATTCACTGGAAGAACTCCATGCCTGAAACTTTATTAACACTGAATCATTTATGTCTGTTACAAAGGAAGAAATTGCTACTGCACTGCCTCAAGAATCAAAGTAAAGGGAACATCTGCTCTAAACTTCTTGCATCCGATTAATGCTTGCTATGCATTATTACTTACAGGAGTAATGTGACTAAATTAAAGGTTTTTTTTTCCTTGTGCCTGCTTTTATGCATTGCTTTGGTATAAAATGTGTGGCTTGCTTAAAATCAACCTACAGCTAAAACTATGTCCGCATAGAGCTGAGCCCACGTGTTCTTTGATGCAATTAAGGGCACAACTGAGGCGTTCTGAAAGATTGCCTTGAAAAGGCCTTTTGTTCACTCCCCCATAGGGGCTGGGTGTACAAGCATGTAAAAATGCAACATTAAGGGGGGAAAAAAAACACCCTCCATGAAGGATTCTGTAGACACAGAGCGATGTTTTCTGTAGCTCAGCAGCTGTCTGTATTCAAAGGCAGGGAAATGACTTGTGTTGTGAGGGTGATGATAGTTTTGATAGGAATCCCCCGCATCACAAGAATGTTTCTAACGAAGGAGGAAAAACCCACCAGAAACATTCCAGGGCTGCAAACCTGCAAGCTGCTGAATCCAGCATCTAAGCTGCACTGCAAAGACGACAGCAGCAAATCTAGCCACTTCTGCAGGAGGCAGAGAGAGTTAGCAGCTATTTTTCTTTTCCTTCCTTTCTGAAGTACGTGCAGTCTTACCAATGAGCTTAACTGATTGGGGGGGAAAAAAAAAAATCTGGAAAATAAAGCTCTTGAACTTGCATGCCTAGAAACCTACCAGCATCACGTGGATAGCAAAGGCCACATATCTCACAAAATACCACAACATTTCACAAAGGCGGTTTAAGAGCTCCAATTGAAAAAAGCTTTCTCTGTGAAATATCTTTATGGATCTACAAAGCAGTTAAAGCCTCCTTGGGAAAAAAAAATGTGTACATCTCTAACAGTGCAGTGGCAGCCACACACTGAGGCCTCATTAATAAGGTTTCTCCCTTATCAGTAGAAGGAAAAAATAAATCCTCATCACAGAAAAGAAATTTGAACTACTAAATTCTGACCGTTTGCTTTTAAATCCTAAATATATCTATATAAACCTGTGTAACAGTGCTCTGGCCTTCTTTAACAGATGGATCCTGTTACTTAAAGCCAGTAATGACAATAACGGGGCCTACATAAACTTGATAAGACCCTTTTCTATCAATAGTTCTGTTATTGACATAGTGAAGGATTGTTTTTTGTGGTCTGTGTTATAGCAGCTTTTAATTATAAGACAATTTGGGTGCCACGTGCAGTAGGGAAATCAGGCAGTTGCGAACCCTGCAGTGTTCCTTCATGCATACTATAACGGTGGGGTTTTTTTCTCCTTAAAGAAAGAAAAATAGTGTTCCTTGGTTTTCAGCGGGGTTTTTTAAAGCTTTTTTTCCTCGAGCATTTTTCAGCTCCTAAGATGATGGTTGCATTGTCTTTGCTCAACAGATTCCCTTCATACCCACAAATATTTCCAGCTTTTTATTACCAGCGTGTAGTGTTGCACTGTCTTTTCTTGTCTCCCATATTGTTATAATTATGTTTGGGGAACAGAGATGGATGGCGTGTTGAGTGTGTGTTTGGTTTCCCCGCAGCCCTCGCTCACGGCTGTTTTCTATAATTTGATCAATAGAAGGCAGTTGTACAAACAGTAGTTCTTAATTTCCAGTTTTTGGTTTCAAGTTTCTCATGAAAAATTTAAATGGTTTTCTTAAATTATACAGCACAGTTTCATTTGCTTTGCCTGAGACATCTCATGACACTTGCCTCACTCCTCCTCCCGTGAAACCACAGGGCTGACCCTTCTGGGCTGCCTGGTCCATGTGGAGACATGCGCCCACCATCCTGAAGGCTCAGGGAAGCGACTGCTCCTTCATAAATGTTCCCAAATAAACCTCAAAGGGCAGATGTTGCCACTGAGGTGCAGAAAGGTCTGGAAACTTGGCTGGGGGTCAGGTGAAATGAGCTGTGCCCCAGGCCCAACCTGGGGCTGGGCCTGTGAACCAAGGGTGGGAGATGCCCTCAAAGGCATGGCCTCCAAGGAGGTCAGCGAAAGGACCCTTTCCCAATGGGGGTGTTTAGTGGCCACCACACCCAGCTGTGCATGGCCCTGGTGGCGATCAGATGCCTGCTGAGCCCAGTCCTGCAGCACCCACCGACCGGTTCCTGGCAAAAGCGGCTGCTCGACATGCCCGGCGTGCACCGAGCTGCCAAAGTCTCAGCACATCTGCTTCCTTCCTGCCATGACAGATGGTGGCTACGGCTGGGAAGCGCAGCCAGCAATTGGCATCGGCTGGGCTTGGTGGTTGAGAGGAGGAGGAGGCGGCACCAGGGCAAGGGTTTGAACACAGGGATACTTTCTCACGGGAGATGCCTCTGCTGCTTCTCTCAACTAGCTTTGCTCCAAGCAAGAATAGGAATGACGTATACGGTGCAAATGTAAAGGGATCAGGGAAGAGCTGTGACCACTGACTTCTAATGCTCAAAAAAAGCCCGCTTTCTCTTTTACTCCTCGCTGGACGTGGTGCAGCATTATGGCTGGCAGAGCGGACCACTGCAGAGCCATCTTCCCAGGGGTCTGCGGCTCCCTGGGGACAGCCAGCTGAAACCCGAAGTGCTGCCGTGCGGTCAGGAAGTGTTGCTATTTCTGCTTTTAGCTGAGCAAACTGAAGTCACACGGAGAACGTGTGTTAGAGCAGAGGATGAAAGCCAGTCACTTGCCCTAACAACTGCTGATGCTGCTCTGGTGCCAGACCTCCTCCTCGCTTCTTGGTCTCAATGAGAGTAAAATGGGGAAGCGACACCGTGTGACTGCTCTGGTTTCAGTTCAGCACGTACAGAACCGGTTGTAGCTGCATGGAGCAGCCTTTGCAGCTAGATATTCCCTGTCTTAGCCTTCAGATGGGCCTTAATGAAGTCAAAGGGACTATTAGTATGAAAAAGGAGAGCAGGAGCTGGCCCCTGACCTTACCTTAAACTTGTATTGTTGCTATACAGTAGGCTGCATGTTTTTTCTTTTCCTGGATAATTTGTTTTCTACCCCAAGCAGCACTTTAGAAGGACCATATTTGCACTTTAACCATACCTTCATCTTCCTGCCATGGGGTCATTTCAGTTGGCTTCTCTGTGTTGCTTTGGTTTGTGCACTTTTAATCCGTTTTACTCATTAGCTCTTAACCTGCATTTTTCTATCTAAATGACTTTCTACAGAAAATGTCAGGAGGCTGGAAAGCTCCGTCTCTTACATCATATTGTGATTTGATATAAAAGTAGCATGCACCTTGCTTTAAAGACTGGCCAAGGTTAAAATCTGTGATATGATCTATTTGTTTAGGAATTTATACAAAACTGCCGCTATCAGACAATAATAAGAATCGTGAAATTTGCTGTGAGAGGCATTTCTTTTTTACTGTGAACTTTACGCCTCTTTACTTATTTCAGTAAATGCCCAATAAAAGCGCAATAAATCCAACACCATAAAAGCACATATAGAGGGTTTGCACTACGGGCTTTGTGGCTGCCTGACTTCCCCACCACGCATGGTACCCGGCCTCCCCGTGGTGCCAAGGGCTGCCTTTTGGGACCTCCCCATCACGTGCCTGGAAAAACCCATCTTGCCTGCCGCAGGCGATGCCCAAGTGCCCCTGCTGTGGGCCGCCCTGATGCTGTGCCTGAGGCATGGGGGAAAATAATGTAACTGCAAAAAATGGGGGGTGGCTGCTGCCCGAAGGCATCTGGGAAGGGAGCCGGGCAGAGGCTGCACCCCCTGGGGAGAGGGGGGAGAAAGGGGGTGAGGGCTGTGCTCCCCTGGCAGTGGGGAAGGGCTGCAAGGAGGGGCGTGTGGTGTGCTGGGGCCATCCCGCTTCACATCACAGGTCAGTGTGGAATTTGTGAGCGAAACTAAATTGGAGGGGGGGAGGAGAAACAAATGCTGTTAGCAGCTGCTTGCATGGAAATGGGTAATACCCTTTAAACTTGACTTTAACAGGGAAACATTAAACTGTGTGTTTATGCCTTGTTCTTTTTCTCCTATAAAAGCCAGTTTAAATAGCAGAAATGGGAAGGAAAAAAACCCAGATAAATTAAGGCTGAACCAAGCTGAAAATAACTTGCCTGTTAGACTGACTGTAACCTTGCATATGTGATACCAGGAATGCTGTGGGACACCTCAGCAAGGGGGGATGCAACCACCCGTGCGCAGGCAGGGATGTGACAGGGGCCTCCTCAAAGTCCCTGTTCCTGCTAGAGCCACTTTGTGTCTGCACCTTCCTGACCGACACAACTGCTTCTGCCAAAATTTCCTGGGGACAAAGACACAGCGTCCCCTCCAGCCCCAGCTGAGTGAGCAGCCTCTCTTGAACAAGATTAATAGGTCAAACCCCCAAATCTTAAATCCCATAAAGGAACCCTAAAGTGACTGCTCACGGGCTTTGCCGGCTGCACTGAGAGCTGCTGTGCCATATGGATGGGGACAACCGGACCCTGCTGCAGAGGAAATGAGAGCTCAGCCCGTGGTGCCAGCCCTGCTGCAACATTTGCTCTTATGGCCAATAGCTGGGTCCTTCACTGCTTCCTGTGGGTTTTGTCCCTGGCTTCTCTCCCAGGAAAAGGAAACCTACCCCTTGAGAGCAAAATGCAGAGCCCTCTTCTCTTGCCCACATCAGGTTGCGGTCCTGTCTGTCTTTCTCCTCTGCCTTGCTAACTGATTTATAGCTGCATACAGAAGAACAGAATCAGCCTTCCTAGTAGGTGACAGTCATTTTCTAGCTCAGTCCTATGTCGGTATGGGTTTTTGATCATGTTCTCCTTGAGCTGAGTGATGGCCTAGTGCTGCTGTCAGAGTCAATAATCAAAGCAGCCTTTTGGACACCGGACTAGGGAAACAGCCGTAAGCGCGGCTGAGGAGACAGCTGGGAGGCAGACCCTGTGCATTAGGCTTTGCCTCCCTGCCTGATGTCCTGTTTGGGATCCAGGTGGAAAGTCCTCCCATGGACCACTACATAGGGCTGAAAGAGAAATATCCGGCTGCTGTTTCAAGGGGATGGATCTGAGCTGACCTGTGACCGGACAAAAATGTCCTGGCAAATTATGTCTCAGGGAATGGTTTTCCTGCCAGGCGAGGAGAGGCAGCAGAAATAACCTGCTTTCCTGGCAAGTGCTGCTTGGATCCAGTGACCTGGTCCCAGCCTGTCTCTTCTCTCTGTGGTGTGTAGCTCTGCACACCAGCATGTGCTCAGAAATGCCTCTGAGCAGGGACAGAGCCCACTGCAAGCAGGGAATAATGGAGCTGAGCTCCTCCGAAATGAAGGATTGCAGGGAAGAGCTGAAGAAGCAATGTGAGCATAGGAGGAAGTGCTCAACATCACAGGGCCGAAGGATTGAGAAGCTTTGCTCTGTTAAGAGAAAGGTGGAAAAAGCTGATGAGAAAGGGAGCAAATGTTCTGGGAGGAGAAGGAAGAGACCAGCAGTGTACAGGAGGAGAAAGGCAGCAGGGGAGAGAAGGTGAAGGCAAGGAAGATTGATGGCGTGGAAGAAGGAGGACGGTGGAGAAGGAGGAAGATGCAAATTAATTAAAGAGCAAAGAAAAATAGGTATCCTGGTGGACACAGGTGATTGAGGAGGAGGCACAACTCTTATTCTGCTTTCTCTGCTCTAACGGGAGGATGTGGCTGCTAGATCTCCTGCTCCAACAATATCCTTGGAGCTGCCCACCCACTCTTCCAGGAGGTACCGATCCTAGGCTTCTACTGGGGGACACTGGTGCTGAAAAGACATTAAGTGCATAAAATTGTGATACAAGACAAATAGATACTTATAGCTGTGTAGGAAAGAGAATACTGCTTAAATATTTAATCATGTTTTGGTTTACAATAGTTTAATGGTGTTAAAGCATCTAATACATGCTCACGGAAAAATCAGCATTTTAAAGCTATAAATTATTCTTGTTGATTTCCCCCCCCAGATGAAAGTAGCCATTTGACAACAGGCTCCCTCAAACAATTCAGTCCATGATAGTCTCATTACAAGCTAACGTATTTGCTCACACGTCTGAACCAAACCACTGAGAAAGTAATAAGTGATCATTCATAGATGCAGGCTGGTAGCTAATAGCATCCTCACTTACCTTCTAAACACTGAGCACAGTTAAAATAAATTCAGGATCTATGCATGCGGAAAACTCGATTGCAGTCGCATCAGAGATGAACCAAAAATGGAAGCATTCAGACTTGCTAGCGTAAAATCCAAATAATGGCCTATAATAGGTATCAGCCTGAGAGGACAACACATCTCCTGTAACCATATTAAAGGGACTTTGTCAATGCGTTCGGGGCCCACATCCTGGTAAATATATGTAATTCTGTCCAAGTAGATGTACTATACAACTGAGTGCTGGAGCTAGGTAGGAAAGCCTCTCCTGGTGAGGCCTCAGGAGCTGCGTGTTGTTTCCTTTTCTAGACACGTCTCAGCTTCAGTCCCTGTTGAGTTACTAGAGATATATGCCAATACATCCACTGGATAGGAGGAGTCTGGTGGAAAGCCAGCTGAAGGTGGGTGTGCTATCCCATGTTCCTCTACTGAGGCTGTTAAGGCTTCCAGGGCCCACTTACACAGGGAAATATTTTAGAGGTCTATTTTAAAAAAAACAAACAGGTGAAGAAAGGCCTGTTTACACCTTGAAGATTCCTTAGGTAGACGGTAGATGCTTCAAGTCGCTGGTGTTTTGGAAACTAGCCCTTGAAACTTGTCATGCTTGACCTGCCATGGCTTCTTTGCACGTGGCAGCAGCGCAGACGCGCTAGGGGTGCATTACGTGGGTACACCCCAGGTGGCCGGGCAAAATAAGAGAGCTGTCACAAGTTCTGCTGTGCATGGAAACAGTGATTTTATGGATGATACTATATGGTGACTTATTAAAAGCTGTGATCCTCCAGCAGCTTTACTCTATCATCATAAACTGGCACTCCTTGTATAGTACATTAAGCTGGGTAATTCTGTTGGTTCTTCACTAGGCCTGGCAAAAGTGTATTTAAGGTTGCTTCATATGGGCTGGTGAGCTGAAGATGTCGTTGCTCTAAACAGATCATCAAGAGGGAGGAAGAAGCCACCTAGTCAGCACAGCGTGGACATTTTGCAGGGCAAGGGAACCCAGTATGGCAGGGAAAATCCAGTGATCAGCTACATCAATCGGTGTGGGTGGCTTGCACGCCTGGAGTGACTCTGCTTTCAGCACCAGTGAACATAATGGCAGAACTTGTCTCTCTGGGTGTAATGATCAGGACAGGTAACCAGAGCTCATGGGTTCCTGCCCCTGCTCTCCTATTGACTTTCTGTGGGACATCTGGGTTGTAGCTTGACCTCTTTATGCCCTAATTTTTCTTTCAACAGCATGGGAATACTAGCTGTTTTGTTGAGGTGTTGTGATGCTCAGTTAATTGAGGGAACATGCCAAATGGGTTAAACCCAGTGAAAAAACTATTCAGAGTGCAGCGTTATTAGGATGTATCCAAGTCTACATTTTGGGAAACGTTTAAATTCTACCACTTAAATATCCTTTGCAAATGGAACTTGCAAAAAAGCAGGGCAAGCGCTGCTAACACAGCTTTGCCACACACTGTCAAGTGCTTATAAACTCTATTTATAGCTACAGTTAAAGATTCAGATATGCAAGTACTCCATTAAAAGACCACATTAATGAGCCCTTGGAGAAAATATCTCACAAAGCCTTTTGAGCTTGTAACTGCTCAGTTGTGCAGGGCTTCTTGCTTGTTAACATTCATAAAATATAAATACTCTGTACTAAACACCAGCACTTTGTGGATTGCAGTGACTTATCTCACCATCAGCAGCCTAACCCATGCGTGTGGAGAGGCAGCGGCGTTGGTGTGGTGGCAGAGCTCCGCTGTGGGCCGTCCGCCTGCGCCAGTCGCTCGCATGCCGCCTTATCTGGGGGCCTTTCTTCCCAGCGTGAAGCCAAGTGTCAGATTGACTCGCAGGTCACTACCTGTGAGTATAATTTCGGAGAGAACAATCCAACCTATTAGCTGAGAGTGGCAGAGCTGGGCCTCCTTGCAGCCGCAGCTCCAGAGTGTGGCAGGTATTCAGAGCAAAATCTAATAGATAAAAGTCGCAGGAGATTTATTTTTTTTCCCCTTGCCATAAGCTAGCTGATGAGAAGCGTCACTTGAGAGAGAAAAAAGTTGCTCTATTTGATTTGTCGTTATTTCCCCGTTGTCCTTTCCTGGCTGTGATTATGCAGTTCCCATTTTCTCATTCTTTCCTCTCACGGAATTCCGTATTTTAGGTTGTGACGGATGCTCTTGCTTAAACGTTTTTGATGTATGTTTTATCTGCAATTGCTTGATCAGGTCTGTATTGTGTAAACAAACACCACTTGAGCCCATGTAAGAACAATTCTCTCTAACCTTTAATACTGCATTTCCATCCATCCACGAGGTGCAAAGCGCTTGAGGACTGGAGATGAACATTTCTGGTTTTATACCTGGCTCTCCGCAAGCTGAAGAAACGGAGGTCGGGAAAGATGAAGTGACTAGTTGGACGCTATTTGCTGGCACTTGTTACCAACCAACCTATGTCATTTTCTTTGTGCTTTTGGTCCCATTGCCTTTTGAACAGAAAGTGCCCTCCTGGAAGGAACGCTTCTGCTCCCGAAATGAAAAATACCGACAGCAGGCTTTAAAAAGCTTCAGGGCAGTTATTACTGTTCCAATGTATCATTGATTTCAGTAGTGCATTAGCAGGCTTGTTAAGCAGGATCTAGAGTGCTTAGCTTTATTTTATGGTGGCGAGTACCTGATTGTTCAAAATATTAGCATCGTATTGTTACAGCAGACTGGCTAGGACCATAAACTGCCTGGCGCTGCGACTGCTGCGTGGTTACCGAGTGCCTGATAAAACACGCGATCAGCTGGCAACGTAGGCGGAAGGCAGGGCTGTGGCACCACGACGGGCTGCTTGCCTGCCGCTCTCCTCTTTAATTCCCCTGTATCTGCCTCACTCTGTCTGTCTGTCAGCAGAGCATTGCTGTCTGTCTCGCGTGAGCTCCCGCTGGATCCCTCACCCTGAGCACCGCTGCATTTCTGCCCATCTGTAGGTGAGACTCAGATGTCACCTGTGCCAATAACCTGGAAGACGGCAAGAAAAATCCCATGGCCCAAGGGGTGGCCCGCTGTGTTGGGAGACGTGGGTGGGCTTCCCCTGGGCTGGCTTGGGGAGCTGGCCCCGTGTGCAGCCAGCTGGTGGTCCTGGTCTCAGGGTGGTCAACGGGGATCGAGTTAGTGCATCAGCTGCCCAGATGGACATCTCTTTATTAGGATGAGGTGAATCTCTTTCTTGACTCTGATGGCTGTGCAGACTCACCTCCACCAACCACAAGGGGAGCATGATCCCTGGTTTCCAGGTTCCTGTTGAAATGCATGGCAAACTTATGGTGGGGGAGAGCTTTAACAGCAAAGATGGAGATAAATTCAGTCCAGAGCACCTGTATTGCACGTTCCCCCACGTGTTGTCAGATAAACCCCTCGTGGAGTTATGGATGAGAAAGGAAGAGGCTGTACCCTGACTTAAGGGTGGCCTGCAGTCCTGAAAGTGAGCACCGCAGGCAGGGCTGGAGTGGGCTTCCCCTTTGGGCTGTGTTGGTGGAGACTGCATATCCTCAGGGAGCGGGCAGGAGAGCAAACGCTGGGGAGATGGTAGAGGGGACTTTGGTTTTGTAACCCACCGTCTCAGCACCAGCAGGGGTTTTCTGTCTGTCTGGGCAGAAATGGCTCTGTGGGGTTTCAGCAGGGGAAGCGTTACGCTATGTGTGTCTCATGGTCTTCCAGGAGCAGCTGGCATGGAGCAGGGGGCTGGGGGCGTACAACAGCGGCTGCCTCTTACATCTGCTGGGGGTTGAGTGTTTAGGAGGTTCATATTCTTGGTTTTTGCATCTGTGTAGGAAGCAAATTCCTGCGATTGAGGAATTTAAATACTTTAAACCACTACAAAGCAAATGGGTCATATCCATGTCCTCCATTCTTTAGGTGGTGTGGGAAAACAAAGCAAGCTGAAAAAAATCTGCCGTCAGAGTCCAGGGGCTGCCTTGCTGGAAGCTGGTCCAGCCTTCAGCTGTGTTAATTAGGTACCTATATATTAAGCTTCTGTGAGAGAGCAAAGGGGAAGATGAGAGGGAGTTATGTGGGCCTGGAGAATGAACAAAATGGTACTGGTGGAGGCAGGACCTGCATGTAGATCAAGGGGGCTGGAAAACCTTAGAAAATGGGAAGCTTCTAACAGAAAAGCAGATGGGTTTCTGAAAAAAAAGGAGTAACTTAAAGAATCAGAAAACTGTTTTTATTTTCAGCTGAATTAGAGTGAGGCACTTAAGCGCATTCACAAATGTGGACCTTAACTTCTCTATCTTGGCTTCCCTTGCCATAAAATGTAAACAATAACACTTTCTTTACTCATGGGGTAGTGTGAAAACAAGCTTGTTCATGTCTGGGAAGCACTCATATGCTATATGGGAGCTATAGCAAAGACTATGAACATACAGTTAAGGCTACGGGCTTGCACTGTGGCACGTGGCATCTGCCCAGATATGCTATGCATCATGCAGAAGGGCTAACAGAGGTCTACACGAAAACACAGGCCAAATGTAATGAGTTCTGAGAACAGGAACTTGTGACTCCCCAAAATTAGAAGTGCAAAAGCTTTGAACTCACAGAAAACACCGAGAGGTGTAATATACTCTTCAACAAACAGCAATAGACAGTGAAGAGGTAGGATATGGTGTGGAAATACTCAAAGGTATAGCCCACGGAGTTCAAGAAATCCGTATACCGTTGAAAAATAAATCTACTTGGAGTAGAAATGACCATTGTGGATGACCGGGGAAATACAAAGAGCAATAAAGAGAAAAGAATATGAGACCTATAAATCAGCAGGGTCAGCGCTGCAGGAATGGGTACAAGGGCCTATTGTGAAAGAAGAATGCAAGAAAATGATCCAAAAACCCGAGACAGGAAAAGAAGATGGGAAAAGATGTGAACACAATAAAAGTTTTTATAAATTTGGTATATAGGAAGCCAAAGGTTACTCGGGAAACTGCCATCACCTTCCTGAGCAACAGGGAGGCTACCTTGACAAAAAGGGGGATATTGCCAGGAAAGTGAATTACTACTTGTACTCAGTATTCAGCAGGGAGAGGTGGAGAGTCTGTCACAGTTTCTGTATGTTTTCCAAGGACAGAAAATAAACAATCATTGACTGTAAAGGCTACCAGAAAATTAAGCAATTGAATAAACCCACCAAAATAAAGAACTATTAAAAACCAGGGTTGTTTACTCCTCAGATTTATTTTAAGAAATAGATGCCGAAGGAATGAAATCAGCAGGGAAACTTAAGCTGGCTGTGGGAGAGGTACCTAGGAAATTAAGAATAGACATAGTTGCATCCCAAACTTTTAAAGAAGAATAACGGGGGAAGAAGTGTTTAAGAGGTCCAGGGAGCACTCAAGACAGCTGGTTGTCCTTGCTAGAAAGACAGATACAACTGGAAATCAATTCTTTTACTTCATTAAATAAAAGAAGAAAAAGAGGGAGTTAAGAGGAATAAAAAATTACTTTTAGCATCCTCAGATTTCAAGAGTACAGGGATTCAATGTTCCATGTGACATCGCTGTGTAAGATGGGAGGTACGGGACTGCGTATTAGATGCCAGGCTTGATTACAGAATCCAGGTGGTGATGAAAAAATATGTAGAGGTTGTTTAGGGTAGAGGTGGATAATGGACGCTTCTCTACTGAACTCTCTTAGCGCTGTACAGCTGTCACCTGGAAGAAAGAGCAAAAGAAAGCAAGGACATCAAAGAAAGCTATAACTGAGAGCAAGGAGGAGGAAGGCTTTTGGAAGTGGAGGATGTTTGCACTGGTATTTGGAATTTAACCTGAAAAAATGTGAAGCTGGGAAAAAGAAAGTCAATGTAAAGGTGCCTTAAGGAGATAGCTGGGGCAAGTCAGCATAGGAAAAATATCTGAGGAAGGCAGCCAAGTTTCTGTTTGTGTTCCTTTTTAAGGTTCAGGGAATGAAAGAAGTAGGGGTGAACATTGCAACATCTACTTCGTATAGGCTTTCATGGAGTTCAGAACCTTAACACGTGTATTTACAGTGTACAAGGAGGCATAGCTACCTAGCAATGGGACCCAAAGCTTGTTTCATGCTAGGTGGGCAGGTAACCTACAAGCAGTGCTGCAGATACCTGGTGACATAAAGTGGTTCAGTGCCTGTTTCTGCAGGGTGTTAGCTGCCATGGAATGGGAGCCCGCCTGGAGCTGGATCGCAGGCTCTCCTTCCGGCTGACTTCTTGCAACCTCCCGTTATCACGGTAATCAGAGCATGTGGCTGGGATGTGGGGAAACTGAGTACAAAGCTTGCTCTCCCTTCCTGAAGGTGTTTCAGCCTGTAGCACCCCTCTGTAATGCTTTCTTGGATTAGGCTTTTTAGATTCCTCCTGAGGAAAGCTATTCTAATTTGTACATATTGTAATTGGTCCACAGAGAGTACAAGAGCCGATGGCCCAGCGAGGCAGGTGCCACTCTGTTCGTATTTCAGCATGACATGGATAGTGGGATAGAGTCAACGTGCAATGTTGAAGTTTTGGGTTCCAGCATTCATCTGCAGAAGGATGGAGGCTGAAGGGAGGTAAGTAAGGGAAAATGGGCAACCTTAACTGTATGTAGGCATAATTTTTGAAAGGAATAATATTCAGATACACAGAGGTAAAGAGAAATGAGAAGAAAATGCTACATTTGAGCTTACTGCAGTAAATTATGCTAGATCGACTGGTATTTTTCTTTGATTAAATTTAATTATGTCCTAAATAAAGGAAATGCTTAGTTCTCCTGCTTAGAAAATGTAGATGATTGGTGAAGCTGGAGGACCTGAGGATTAAAAGGGGAACTGTGAGACACAGATAAAGATTTGGCTAATGGGGAAATGACAATGGAGAAGTTTGAGAAGGGAGGTAAATGGAGAGCAGTTATCAGAGTAGTTTCTCAAGAGTCATCTTTGGGATACCATGATCTTGGAGAAAAAAAGAGGCAATGACAACATTTTCTGCAGCTGATGCCCCAGAGCCCTGTGCTGATCACTGAATCCTTTGGTGTCTATGGAGGCAGGCTGGTGATCCCAGTTAGGCACTGAAGGTAGATGCTTACAGCTAGCTGCTGTGAATAGCTTGCTTTCTGCTGGAAGAAATTCTTCCCTTAATGGATGGATTTTATTGTATTAATGTCCCAATGTATTTCAAATTGGTATTGTTAAGCTGTTACTGTAAATCACTTGTAGACCAAGGTGCAAGGGAAACCATGAGATGTCAGCTGCATCCTCATGCACGTTTTCCTGAATCTAGACCCCCAAAAAGATGTTAAAATCTTTATTATGTCCCAACTGTGATAAGGCCAATAGGGATCCTAACTCCTAATCTAACTGCTACTGGCATTTACCTATCTTCAAAGTAATTATTTTTGCATTTTTGTGTGTAGATAGGGAGAAATTAAGGGATGCTAGAGCAGTATTGTCATGGCTGCAAAACCTCCTTGAGCATTAAACTCTTCTGTGTGGTCTAGACATTTACAGTCAAGTCATTATACTTCCATCACCAGATGTGGACTTGTCTTCTAGGAGACCTTTACCCTTAGTGAACTCCAGCAGTAACATGTCACGTGTAAACGCAAGGCCTGTCCTACACTTAAATATTGCACAAACCTTATTTTGAAATAGGGTTCAGTCCTGATGGACTTGCATGGACAAAAAGAGCCCTCCTTCCTCAGTACTGAGGCAAATTTTTGTCTCTGAGGGGCTGGGATTTGCTAACACGGTCATGCATCCTCAACTTATTGATCAAATGCAGTACAAAACACCACTCTATACCATCTTCCTTTCTTTCCCTTTTTTCCCCCCTCCTCTCATTAATTTCAGTCCCGTAATAAAAAAAAACATAGTTACGTTAATTGGTATGACTCCCCCTCAAGGGCATTGTGAAGCATGAAATAATTCCATTCATTACTGACAATGCAGGGACATGAGTTTTCCCTTGAGGATCTGTCTCGTCTGCTGATTTGGTGACCATACAGAACGTCGATAGGATTAGGGACATATTGTTTTAAAATTAATAGTTTGTTGAGGGGGAGGTGGGTGGGGCGGGGGCCGGAAGGTGTTGTGTGGAAAAAGGAAACTTAAAATTCCAGAGATTATGTTCAACTTTGAGGATCTCGGGGGCTGATGCATCTAACTGGTATTTATCAGGCAAACCCAGCCTGCTGAGACATGGTGAGTCCCGGCTTTTGTTTTTGAAAGGCAGCTGAACTTGTGTTTGAAACATGCCACAGACCAGCAGAAAAGTAAATTGATGTGAGGCTGGTCAGATTCGTTTCTCCTTTTTTATTTTTGGGAGTCAGAATTTCATTTCCCTAAAATCAGTAAGCACCCAGGCTGTCCTGAGCTCGGTTTGGTAACGGAGCTGCCGCTGGGTTGCAGAGGTTTGTCCTCTGCTCTTACAGGTAGCTTGTAGCATGCCAAGGAAACACCACAGTCCTCGTGCACAAACGCAGGGGATTCTAGCTGAGGAGGGAGGAAAAACAAGCCTTTTTTTTTTTTTTCTTTTTTCTTTTTTTTTTTTGCTGAGCTAGCAAAAAAGCATCTATTGCTACTTTTGCTGCATTTGCAACATTTTCATTAGCAAAGGGGTTTTTTTTTTTGGAAACCAGGCTGCCTTTGTGTGGAGGAAGTGAACCTCCTGATGGCTATGTCATTTCCCTTGTTTCCAAACAGCTTCTTGTCTGAGCATACAACCTCCACTTGTCTCACTCAACATCTGGCTATAAAAAAGCAGGGAAGTTTCTGCCAGCTGTTCTTCTGCTCTTTGCTGTTCTCAGATGATGTTATCAAATCCTTACTGCAGCTTTAATTTTGCTGGATTAACATGCATACTTTTTGAGTATTGTTCTTTCTGTGCCCTGGGTAGACTTACTGGTTTGATGACATCCTTCCTTACCACTGAAGGTTAGGTCCAAGCCAGCAGTGACCCTTCTTGCATGGGTGTGTTCATTAGCTAAGTGCAAAATACCAAAGAGCGTCAGACACGTAGATTGTTGTGTCTCTTGAGCAGCCTCTGTGCTGAGGATTACTCATGAAAAATAATCAGTAAAATGCGTTGCAGATGAAGGCTGTGACATGAGAGATAACCTTGCCATTAAAGGTCCCATAATGCAAGCCCATCTCCCTCACAGAAATGGAAACAAGGATAACATGTCTTTTAACTGAATCAATAGAGATCAATGCAAAGACAATAACTCAAGAAATGGATGCATTAACCAGAGAGTAAGAACCAATATACTCCCAAGTTGAACCACGGCTCTGGAATTAGATGTACTGAGGGGATACAGACCATGTTACTAAAAGCAATTGAAATCATAAGCAAAAAAATGACAAGTTTTCATTTTAATCATGGGATTTGTGGGGGGAGGCTCAGGAATAAATTAGCTTTGTGATCAGGAGTGAAGGACCTATTTGCTCCTTGGGGTTATCTACAGGTCAGCCATCTGTAGCAGAGGATGTGACTGACTAACTTGGCAGAAAAGGAGCAACATCAGCCAGGGGACCGTGTAGTCACCTTCTCCGGGCTACCCTGTGTTGAGGAGAGAGCGAGCCTTCCTGTTGCATCTGAGTAAAGCCTGGAAATATGTATTTCATACTTCTACCCACATGTTTTAAGAAGGGGGGGGGGGGGGGAGCATAAGAAAGAAACCCAACCCACAACAGTCTTAGGTTTTACAAGCATTTTGGAAAGGTTTGTGCAATTGGAGAGATGACATCGTACCAAGCAAATATGCACATGAGAACGCTAAAATCCCCATTGGAGGAACTGTGTGGAAAAAAAAAAAAGGTGAGGGAAATACACGGTAAATGTGGCATCTGGCAAGTGCAGCTGCTGACACTGTAGGTATCCTGTGCACAACAGAGCTTCTGAAAACAGTCTTTGGTAGGGCTCTACCCCAAGATCCGGAGAGAGACGCTGACTGTATGCAGCTCCCACAGTAATCTCTAGGAGATGTAACTGCTTAGCACTGCTGGAAAAAACCCAGGAGGCTATAGACTTGCGTCTAAATATACTGATTGAATGATCTTTTCTGGGTCTTGCCTTTGTCAAAGAATAGAGTGAAATCTGAAGTTACCAGGAGTATATGTGCTGACCCTCAGCCCCGCTACCACACCTGCGGTTGCTCTTTCAGTCCCAAAGCCTTGCTCACAGCCTTGTACTTTCCCATTGCTCTTGGAAAGCTGAGGGTGAAGAAGGCAGCCGTGCTGCCTTGCCACCCCCCCCTCCTGCCCTGCCTGCCACCCAAGCAGCCGAGAGCAGGACGGGTGTTCCTCGGGGGTGTCTGCCCAGGGGACTGTAAGGCACAGCAGGCTGGGAGCAGGGTGCTGCAGAAAGGGGGATCCCAGACATGTACTTGACTCTGAATCATAGAATTATAGAATGCTTTGGGCTGGAAGAGACCTTCAGAGGCCATCTAGTCCAACTCCCCTGCAGTGAGCAGGGACACTGCTAACTAGATCAGGTTGCTCAGAGCCCCATCCAACCTGGCCTTGAATGTTTCCAGGGATGGGGCCTCCACCGCCTCTCTGGGCAACCCGTTCCAGTGTTTCACCTCCCTCATTGTAAACAATTTCTTCCTTAGATCCAGTCTAAACCTACCCTGTTTTAGCTTAAAACCATTACCCCTTGTCCTGACACAGCTGGCCCTACTAAAAAGATTCTCCCCATCTTTCCTATAGGCCCCCTTTAGGTACTGAAAGGCCGCAATCAGGTCTCCCCGCAGCCTTCTCTTCTCCAGGCTGAACAAGCCCAACTCTCTCAGCCTGTCCTCATAGGAGAGGTGCTCCAGCCCTCGGATCATTTTTGTAGCCCTCCTCTGGACCTGATCTAACAGTTCCATGCCCTTCTTGTTCTGAGGGCTCCAGAGCTGGACGCAGTACTCCAGGTGAGGTCTCACCAGAGTGGAGTAGAGGGGCAGAATTCCCTCCCTTGACCTGATGGCCATGCTGCTTTTGAAGTTGGCTTCTGCTGAGACCGAAAACAAAGGCTGCAGAGCACAGCGGTGATTGCTGTTTCTCAGGGGCTGACAGGGATCCTGGCTAGGCCTCTGGTACAGATCATCCCTAAGGCAATACAACCACTTACAAGGATGGTTTCCAGCGTACGGTCTTAGCAGCCCACTGTTGGGAATACCTGTGAGCTTATGTTTGATCATTGGGAGATCCCACAAGAAAACAGACGAGGTAAAAGCCAAAAAATAGAGATCGGTTTCTGTAGATGCAACTACACCTTTGAAGCACTTGCTCTACTGCCATAAAGCAAGTAGGAAAATCTTAGTAAGAGACACTTGAACATTTTAAGCATCACTCTTGGCAATAATGACCTCTCATGCATATTTATGTACAGCACTTAGCTTTATAATGGCCACTTGAAAGATATTTAATTCTTTTTTGCCTAGGAATGAAGCTATGTGGAGTGTGACAAAAATGTTCCAAGGTCCAAATATTAAAATACAGAAATTGTCCTGGTATTTCCTGCATGCCAGCCAAAACTACCTCCTGTGAGTATATGGTTTAAGAATTTATGTACTTTGTATATGGTTTAAGAATTTATGTAGTTCTTGATTAAATGAATACGTGTTTGCAAGCATATATACATACCCATAAGAGTTAGTAAAATCAGGTAGTTGCCACAGGGCTTCAATCAGGCTTTCCTGGAAGAATTTCAGACAGGTCGTATGGCTTGGTTTGGTTTGTAAAACCTTTTTGTTGCACAGAACTTAATGTTGTTCATTATGCACTGGACGCAAAATCATATGACTACCATTTCCTAAGTAACATAATTATCTTATTGATTCTTAATGGGGCAAAACACTACTTTTATTGTTAATTAATACTGCCAAATCTGGCCATGCAATTCTGGATGTAGGAAGTTCAGTTTAATGTGTGTTTAGGGGGAAAAAGTCTAAAAATAAATGTCTTAAATAACTTTTCCTTTCAGAGTATGAGTATAGATATTCCTTTGTGTGCTCCCTGTTCTTAACTACTACAGGAAATACAACCTATTATCGCTTTTCATCATGGAGAAAGAAATATAGATAACGAAACACAAAAATGCCCTGTGAAAAACATATTTAAAAAAGCTTTAAGTAGCTGAACAGAAACGCACAAAGCAAAGATACACAACACTGCTGTTTTGGAACCAAAGTAATTTTATGGAAAATTAAAAGAATACTTGCAATAATTTCAAGGGCTTACACTTTCAATCTTATTTTAAGTGGAAATGTATCAGGAAATTATTACATAGAGGGCACATAAATAGTATTTTCTCTGTCCCACGGAAAAGACAGTATGAAAGATTCATTAGACGCTAGGACATATAACGACTTCTCGACTCTTTCAGTTCTTAGCCAGTGCTCTAATGAAATTCAAACCTGCTACATCTGCCATGCTACACTGTTAATTAGTTTTCTATTTATTTAGCTGATCTAGAAGTGGAAAGCAATCTATTGCCAGTGAATTGTTTGACTTCTATGCTAAGTAGGCTGCATTCCAATCCTCTGATGTTGAAACTAGCATGAATCCAACTTTCATCTCATTGCCATGTCGTATTAGCACCCAGCAGATTCTAGATACAAAGACTTTTTTTTTTTTCTCTCCTTTGGTTTGTAAAAGACCAACAGTTCTTGTAAGTCAAGAAACAGAAGCTAGGCAATATTTCTGCAATATCTCTTCCCTACCCCCCCGCCCCTTACTTGCTACAGTGGATTAAATATAGGAGGTATAGAGGCTGTGGTTTATTTAAAGTGAAGGAGGAACACGATTTTAAGCAGACCATGTTCATTATGTGAAACAAAAAATATTGATGCATATTCTGCAAGACTGAATAAAATACTACCCAGCCTAAGAAAAACCCAGAATGCCTTGGCAAAGTTATGAGATGACTTTTGCGCATGCTTCGCCATTTTCTATTTCTGTCTGTATTCTGCAATATATTGCGGCATCTAAACACGACATACTGTATGTGACTTACTCCTATCTTGC
Organism: Gorsachius magnificus; assembly: GCA_034008185.1. Classification (NCBI taxonomy): domain Eukaryota; kingdom Metazoa; phylum Chordata; class Aves; order Pelecaniformes; family Ardeidae; genus Gorsachius; species Gorsachius magnificus. The sequence continues at coordinate 50,105,064 of CM067083.1, read as the reverse complement.
AGTGTCAACAGAGACACTGGATTGTGAAAGCATAAAATAAAGCCAGATGTAATTAGGAAAGAAATGGGCTAGAAACGAAGCCATTAATCTTAGCACACTGCACTGCAGGAGCTATGGTGTCTTAGAGGGGGTGTGAGAATACAAACCTACACCCAGGCTTCGGAGTTTGCCTTGAACTTTCGGGTTTTTCTGAAGCCTAGATACCAACTTCAAAGAACGTGCTTTTTGGATCAGGCTTGTCCTAACAAGCCACTATTATACAATAAGCAAGCAAAATGCTGTACTGAACTTTAGCAAAGCAATGACAAAACTGGTCTGCTACAGTATTGTTATTATTTGTAGAGCATCCTTGATAAAATTCTTATCATAGGCAAGGCATTGGTTTTGAGTAATTTACGGTGTAAGTCAGAGGACAGAAGACAGCTCAGGACAGCAACAGACAAAAGCTGGGTCCAAGAGCACACTGGTGGTAGTGTTCACAAAAGAAAAGCTCCTTACAAGACAGAGGAAATAAATCTCTTTTACTAGACCGACTGATATTTTTGGAAAAATGTTTTTGGATTTCAGATCTGAAACACAAATAGTGAACTTTGGGTTAAGCACCGGTTGAAAACCAGTGAGTTTATCTTTATTGTGTTAATTGATTAGATGGCTTGAGATTCGTAGAAGAAAAGCTTTTTAAAAATAAAGCTGTGATACTTGGAAAGAAATTTCAAAGCCAGGGCTAGACTCAGACAATGAGGCTAGAAAGGAGAAGAGATCTGAAGGAGGCAATGTGTGAGATAAAGTGGAATAGGAAGGGAAAATGTGCCGAGTTTTGAACGGAAGGAACTTGAGATCTCAACTCGGTATAGAAAATCCAGGAAGAGTCAAGACAGGTCAACCCAACTTCTTTTCTGATTTAAATCCCTTGCTGTCTTTCTTTGCTGTTTGGGGTTCTGGGATTTTTTTTTTTTTCTTTTTTTTTCAGTGATGGGCATTTTCTTGACTTTGCTGCTATTTCTCTAGTATATTTCCCTCTTCCACCTTTAGGAAGAGCAACCTAAAAACCTGGTAATTCTGAGTCTGGGAAAAAAAATAGCACAGCATAGCGAGATGTTTAACAGAGTCAGCAGTGACATGAATTCCCTAGTGCTCCCTGGAAGCCTCCACTCTTACAGCTCAGTGTTTCATCCTGGTAGAAAAAAAGGAAACAAACTGAAAGAGTCAGATTACTTTTCCTAAATTTTTCTTGAGTCCTTTTCCTGGGTTTCTGGCATGTTCAGAAGGACTGAACAGTGCTACTTAACAAAGCGTGCCGTTGAGTACATGTTGCATTTGTAATGGTTGCGTTTGAATTTTTGATAGTCAGGAACAGGAAAGAGTATAGAATAGGATTTATTCATCTTTTCCAGTGTCCATAGAGCTGAATGGACTGAAAGAAACAGCTGAGGTTGGAGGCAGAAATCTGAAGGCTAGAGTTCTGATAATGAAACTCTGCAATGTATAAGCATGTCTTCTGATGATTAGGAATAAATCCATGAGTTTCAAGAGCCTTAAATATACCTGGTCTACAGTTTTTCCAAATGGGTAGATTATCTGCATACACATATGAAACAGTTGCCAGAAAGACTTCTGCTTATTATGAACTATTTATAATCTTCCTGTAAGTTGCTGGAGCTGAGTCTCAGCCACAGCTCCCCTTGTCTCTGTCCAGCTGGGAAAATTTGGCTTTCTCGTGTCTGTCCCTGGGCGCTCAGGGTGCATGATACAGTACATCCTCTCTCACGGGTTGCTTCAGCCCCAGCTCAGAGGGGGCAGGGAGCTCATCCTGCAAACAAAGCTGCTGTGGTGCTCCTCGTTTTGAGCAAGTTATGCGCTTGTGTCTTATTTTATGCAGTAGCATAAAAAAGGGAGTTTGTTTAAACTCCCATATGCAACCAACAGATGCTTGTGACCATGGATGTTGCATAATCAATGAATGATAACTTATAAAATCTTTAAACCTGCAGAAAGAATTCAGAATTTCAGCAAATTTCTGTCTTGTCTGGCTGCTCATTTCAATTGGCTATAGAAAAAAAAAAGCCAGTTGTGCATAAACTCCATCTGTTCTGATGGAGTAATATGTATGTGGTTGGGAGGAATATTTAAAGGGATATTTCAGCAGTGCTGTTGGAAAAACAGAGAAACTGAATATGGGATCAGGATTCCATTTGATGCACAGAGGAGCCTGCAATAACCAGCAGTTCAGCCTTTTGCAAAAATATTGGCAGAAAAAAATTGATCCTTTAAGCGTAATGTACACCTTGAAAGAAATTTTGTAGGCTATTTGAATTATGCCTCCATTTTGCAATGCTATGTAATCTGATTATACAAACTACAACTCGAATTCTTGCCTATGCAGATGTTGCACTGAAATGCTGCTCTTGGTATTCAGTAGAGCGAGCTGCAGACTTTACTGAACAGTGGAATGAAAGGCAAAGAGTTAAGGTGCCATTTCATAACGTGACTGACATAACTCAGACTAATTGTTCTTCTGGTCTGTGATACATAGACACAGTACTTCTGTAACAAGGTTTAGTTGAGAAACACCCAAAGTACAAGCGAGGACAGTGAAGTGTAGTTTTAATTGTAGGAAAGATAAAGGGTTTGTGGAAGAATAATGAGGCGTATGTCTCTCTCCATTTGTACTCCTTGCCTCCCCATCACTTAAGCCCTCTTTAGTAGAGGTAGCTGTAATAAGATGTGAACTTAAATTCTCCGTGTGCTAGGACACAGCAGCCAGCAGGCTGTATTATCATAACAAGCAGCAACAGCCACCCCAGAAGCCTCTACATGTCTTTGGGTCTGATGCAATTTTACAGACCTGCAGAACAACTCTGGTGAAATCATGTTTATGCCAGAAGATCCAAATGGATCGGAGGAATGGCAAAGAGAAGGCGGGGGAGGAGAGGAAGCACCGAGCTCTACTTTCCACAAAATGAAGCCTCTGGAAATAAGATGGTGCCAAAATCTCTGCATTTTTTGTTATGTTATACAAGCTCCTTCACAGTTCAGGCAAAAAAGGTCCTTGCTCTGGCAAGCTTACACGCTAATTGAAACCTTTGTGTGCCTGCACAACACAGCAAAATGGAGAGCCGTAGCAATGGTGGGAATGCTACGACATTGGTCGGGTCGAAATCCACGTTTCAAGAGTATCTGCCACGAGAAAAGGGTGGATGTGACTGCAGGATGAGGGGATATATGGCATAGGGAAGCTGGCTGGAGCAGTACAGCTCAGGGAGAGTGGCACCACGGGAGAAGCCTGGATAATTAGGCAGGAAAGAAATTATGCAGGAAACTTGGGAAAGTCAGGAGTTCTGAGATAGATGAAAAGCAACCTAGCAGAACAACAAATGGAGTCGATTTGTTGTTTGAATTAGGTGTTTGAAGTTGGAGTAGCAGGTGAAAGGAATAAGGAAGATGTAGCCATCCGAGAGGCTTTATAGGGATCACCTGAAGCCCAGAGGCAGAAGGAAGGTGAGAAGTTGAGCTGTGAAGAAGTGGTAAAATAAAGGAAAGCTAAGGTTGAGATATATCTCTTCTGGAGGTAAGCATGGCAGTGGAAGATTAGGGTAAAGGGAAAAAAGGGAACTTGAAGATGTGAGCTGTGTATTGTGGGGACAGAAGTAGGAACAGAAGCATTAGAAAAGGAAGGAAAAATGTCCCTTGTAGGTTGGAGAACAGGGAACACTGGATCTAGTAGATTATCTATGCAATATAATAAGCAAAGTAGTAGTAGAGGATAGAGGGCTACCATTGCTTTTAATGGTATATCCTAATCTATATGCAGTATGCAATTTCATAGAGTTTCTTTACAGACTTGCTAGTAATGGAAGTACAGGTAAAAACATTGAGCTAGAATATTATAGGCCCTTTATACTCGGTGCAAAACGGAGAAAATTTCAGTGATGCATACCAGTGTATGGTCCAACACCAAAAAAAGTACCTTTTAAAGAAAAACTGGGTTAACTTTTCAGGGAGGAACAGTTCCCTGGCCCTCCGGGTATCGTGAGCTTTGTGCTGTTTTCAGTGAATGAATGCATTCTTAAAATGTCTGCAGTTACAAACTTTCTTTTCTGCAGCACATGCCGTCATGCCTCTGGCACTCTGTTTATGGTGTGCTTTCTGCAGCTGCCCTCTCCCGTGGTCCTTCGCCACCACCCTCTGAATTCCTCTTGGGTTCATTCTGTTATTTGCTCCAGTTCTTTATATTTCTCTACTTCCATGCTATGTTTCTTCTGCTGTGGAGGCTGGGATGCGCTTAAAGCTGTATGCTAAATCTTTTCCTTCTGTCTGTAGCCCCTGACCCCTGTATGCACGGATGAACATTTGCCTCCTTGTTTCGGAGAATGTTTGCTTCTGCAGGTGATCTGGCACCCACGGCATCAGTTTGCTGCTTGCTTTCTGTCTGCTGTTTGCAATTCACTCTCCTTTTCCTTAGATGCGTCACAGCTTCTGATGAATAGTTGTGTTTTTCTGGTAGCAAGAAAAAAAGGCCTACTTCTCCTCTGCTGAGACCGAGGCTTTCTCTGAGAAGTGATAAAGTCATCTCCGTGGTTTTAAAACTTGGAAGACCTGACCATGTTGGGGGGTGGTGGCGAGGGGGGAAAGAGAAGAAAACTCTCTGCATTCTGATCCTGGGGAATGTCCTCTCTTTGTGTTATTTTTTCATTTACTTTTGAGAAGTCAAACTGCCAAGCAAGAGTGACTTTTTTGAAGGATAGAGACCAGGAGGGAGAAGCACCTAAGTTGCAGCCCTTTTCTTCCCCTGCCCCCCTTCATCAAAGGCCCTATTTTAACCATTGGCTGCTTCTGTGTTCTGGTGGATTGAAGGGAAATATGCACATAGTCCGGCACCACATCCTAATGATTGAAAAGAGGTTACCTAGCAGGACACTGTGCAGTAGCCACCCTCTTCCACTGAGCCTACATTGTCAGCCTGGGCAGTGCCACTTATTTGAATGTGGCAAAACCATCGCTACAATGCATGTTTTCCCTCAATGTGGTATAGTCTGTGATATAGTGACATAGAAAAAACTCTATTCACTTATTTCATAATAAGTTTGAGTGTCGCAGCTCGTATCTGCATGTACGTACACTTTTTAAAAAGTTTTTTGTGCTTTTGATTTTAGGCCTCTAAAAAGCTAGTCATGCCATGAAGAAATACAAAATGCTGAGCTTGAGACTCAGTTTATTTGCACTTAATGATATTGTGAAGTTTTCTGGTGTTTAAGTTCTATGCTTTCTTTTGCTGTTTATTCTGGGGTCTTCTATTTCAGCATGTTTAAATATCTGATGTAACAGAAACAATAATACAGGTGAAACGCCTGTCATTTTTATTGTACTGGTCACCCCCCATTTATATGAGACACAGTTTTAAAGCCTTTCAAATACTGTCTTTGGAATTAAAAAGGAGTTGGGTTTTTGTCTTTTTTAAAGAAAAGCCCCTTTTAAAGGGATATTGTAATTTTAATCATTATTCTGGAAAATTAGGGATGAAATCCTGGCATCAGTGAGCCAAAATATCCATTTATGTCAGGTGGGCTTGAATCTTCCCTCTGGTTTAAAAAACAGTGTTACCTGGTTTTATGAACTGACTGCAGTGTAAATCTGCTATTGACTTTATGCTCAAATGTTTTTACTTCTGAATTACAAGAACCTGAACAAATGTAATCGTTTGCCTCACGTCCCATGACAGCGGAATAATTGAGGCCGTTCACTTTCACTCAGGGAAAAGCAGAGCCCACCAATACTCAGGAAACCATTCTGAGAAAATCAAACCATATCAGTACAGATCCAGGTAAGCGTTTTCACAGGTTGCATCCAGTGGGATTGCTCATTCTACTCTTCCCTGCTGGAAGAACATCTTCGCCTTGTTCTGCAGCCCTGGGCTTGTTCACAGAACAGTTATGGCAATGGCATGATGGGAGGTTTGAGGATCAGGTCTCTATTTCACACCCACAACTGGCTCCAGACACAAAACCTCCCTACTCCTGTGCTTGGAGACACATTGGGTCCTTGTTTCTTCTAGCAGGCCTTTGTGATGGTTTTTCCTTCTGTCATCACCACTGAAATCCAGCCAGCAGCCCACTGTTCAACACAAATCAAATGCTCTGGGTCTGAACTGGGACAGAAACCTTTATGAGAAGAGACTGGAGCTTTGTTCTTGGCAGTTTTAAGCAAACTGCAAAAGCTTTTCTGTGGTGTAAATGGCTAAAAAGGGAGTGCAAGTACTTCTGTGAATGACTACAGAAGACTTTGCTTGAAATTGCTAAGAGTGCACCCCATATATTGCTTCCTTCAAGGTTTCATAATGTGTGAACCCAGCTGAGAACTCACACGGTTAAGCTGAACACTGTGCTGTTACCAGAGAGCTGCACAACACAAGATCCAGTTTCTGACCTCTCAATTTCTGCTTCATGGAAAAGTGGAACAAACAGACAAAAAACCTTCAGATGGGGAGGTCTGTCTTCAAATTTATTTTCTATTTCACTGCTAAGACCTAAAGCATCCAACATTTTGCTGCCTATATGGCCTTCTGTGAATGAAGATACCAATGCCCACAAGCTGTTTCTTAAGCTTCAGAACCAGTTTCAGTTTGTTTCTAAAAACAAAACCTTTATTGTGTTTGGCTGAAGCTAAATAAACTTGAAAATCAGATTTATTTATTTTTTTTAAGAGTGGTCTGCTAATTGGTGTCGAGGTTTAAATATTTGAGCTTGTTTATTTCCCCAACTTTCTTAAATTATGTTTTCCCCTGTTATACAGTCTATTAAATCAGACTTATCAAAAAGGAAACATTTATTGATATCTTGAGAGACGTGTGTGTCTAATTAAGGTTGTGTTGCTGTGCATATTTTATATTAAAGTAAATGTTTCCTGCAATTTGACTTTAATCAAGTCTGAAGGGCCTAAATAAGTGGTTGGCTCTGTCACTTTTTTTTTCCCTTTCCCTGGACTAAGTGAGGATGTACGGTATCAGTTTGCAAAGTCACGTCATTTACCATTGCTTGAGGCAGCTCTGCCACACCCTGCAGTATTTATCCAATGAGTTTGTCCCTGGAAATGCTGGCAGATGGTACTAAATGCACATTCTTGATGGAGCTTCCAAGTGCTGGTAAACCCAGAGCAAGTCTGGAGTATTTGTAGGTTGCTGTTTTGAACTGTGGTTAGACAGCTACTTTACTTATTTCTTGGCTATGTCACCCAATTTTACTTGGAACTATGATTACTGGAAGAAAAGAAAAAAAGGTTTATAGGTTTCTGAATTCCTGGTTTAAAGTTTCCCATTTACAAGCTTACTTTTTTTTCTTAGTTGTTGTGCAAGTGCCCTCTTTGTGCAGTTACTGTTGTCCTTTGCTGTTTTCTTTACTACCTTTCTTGTCTCATGTACAGCTACCACTGTTAGAAAGAAATTCAGTCTCAAGGATGTAGCCATTGAAACACCTGTCCTGTGCTTGAGTTCCACTTTTCTTGTGCTGTCCCCCTTCTCTGTGGTTACCTTCATCCTTCGTTGTTTTTTCCACGCTATAATTTAAACAGTATGGCATGTAACCTGATCATAAAAGATGAACAGAAGAAGACTAACTAGTACTATTTTCTCTGTGAAGCACTGTCAATTTGGAGTGAAATGTCATATATGAGTATGTGGAAATGTGTCTAGGTTTTTAGAAGAGTCATTCATGATGCAAGAATAAGTTTATGTAATTAACGATAACATTTCTATCAAATAGCTGTGTAATGGATGGTTATCTTCTGCTGGCAGAGGGATAGAGTGATGCAGAACTCTTGCATAGTATATTTAAATACATATATACACAAATACTATTTAGTGTGTGCGTATACATATATACACACACTACTATATATTAATATATTTACACATTCACACTTACAGAAGTACAAATATATTTGTGTGGGGAGCCAAAGGTTTCCTTTTCTTTTATCAGGCTTTTCTAAATTTTGGCAATCTTTTTGTTGCTACTCTAATTAGTATACTGTGTAATAACTTCAGATTAAAGCTATTACCTTACTGTAATAGGAGGTTTGCACATAACAGAAAGAGGTTTTTTACCAGTGGTATCATAACGCAAATAGATGTAGCAGGTAAGAAGAGGAAGAAAGGAAAAATATTTATTTCCCACTATTGGGGGTACTTAACCACAGAACAGCTGCATGCTTGGCTCAAACTCATGCGGGGCTCACATCTGCACTGAGAGATGAAGAAGCCAGGAAGCGCATCCAGGTGTTGGTGCTGTTCAAGAGTCAGAACTTCCCCGGGGACAGTTTTCCCCCAAGGCTAACCAGTGCTTCCCCAAAGGCTCCCTGGGCACAGTTTTATAGGTGACCACGCTGTGTGGGATGAAACCTTAGCGGTATGAACACAGCCCGCCCAGGGTGCCTGGCCTTAGAGTCACAGCTGGGTCCTGGTCCTGTTTGTTTAACTTTATAGAAGAGATGCAGCCAGAAAATATCTATCAAAAGTTGACATTAAATCCAGATTCCTTTTGTCTTGTTCCAGTGCCTTTCTAGATAATTACCCTCATTTATATGACATCATTCTTAAAAATCACCCTGGTAAAAGGACAAAGGCAGTTTAAGGAACAAAACAAACCCTTTTATTTTCCTCAGACAAACATGACAGTATGTTAATCAATTTGTTTCCAGCTTTGATGATGTTCGTGGGTTGTTTTTTTTTGTGAAAACCAAGATGACAAATTAAAGAAAGCAAAAGATAACTGATTCAGAAATAAACTTTTAGAATTCTCCAAAATTAGATCCTGTAATTAGTACGCAACTTATGAGCATTGACATTTGGTGGAATTACACTTGTGCGAACAAACTCAGTTCACGCAGTTTAGGAATACTAAATGATCTTTAGGAAGGAATGATGCTTCAGGTTTTTGTAAGCTTCCTTCATTGATTGAATTCCTGATATTCAACAGTTCTTAAAACAAAAATTCTCATACTGCCAAAGAAAATCCTTGACAAACAAATTGGCAATGGTTATTGCTTAAAAAATGGCAGAAATGGAATGGTGCCATTTATTATGTTCTGACATAGGGAGTATGTATTCTTGAAATAACAGTATAGGGTCCATATTAGTTTATTCTGTATTTTTCTTCAAATAAGTCTCTGAGTTTTGCCTGTATCTTCTTTTGCTTTTCAAATAATCACTTTGTATTGATAAAGTGTGCAGATTCTGCTGGCAAAAATGACAGGTAAGAAAAGAATTATCAGAAGTCTGCTCTTCTGCCCTTCCCCTTTACATGGAGAAATTCAAACAGGAGAAAGCAGGGCGAGAAAAATCCTGTGCTTGGAGAGGAAAACTCTCCCAAATCCACTTTCTTTCTTCCTAAGTGGGCACTGTTGATATTGGAAGCAGCTTGTCTGGGAGAGCGACTGCTAACCTTTTGATGGTTTCTGAAGAAATCTGGACTTCATTTGTGTAAGAGGGAGGAATGATTTTCTGTTTTACTCCACCAGCATTTCACAGCCTTGCTGTTACAACATTCGACCCTTAGAGGAGTTCTGTACCGAAGGTAATACATCTTCGTGTCTAGAGGCAGCCTCGGGTTCCTTCATCAATTAATTCATGAAGGTTAGGTGTCTGAAGGATATTTCTGGAAACTATATTTGCAGGGAGTCCTAATAAACTATGCTCATGAATCTGAGCTATGAATCTGATCATTGCTTACGTAAGAGAAGAAAAAAGCATGCATCTCACCCATAATAACTTGAGAAAATTTGTAGACCTGTTATGTTGATATTCTCAGAGATTATGAACTCACCCATATATATATATATATATTTTAATTTTAGGGGAGAATCTGTTTTAAGAAATTTGTCTTGAGACATCTTATGCTAGACCTCTAAGCACTTGGTAAGTTGTCTGTCCGCTAGGAGCTCTAGATCTATCTATCAGCAAAAATTGTCAGTACAGGAGGAGACAGCCAATTTTCATGTTATACACCTAAGTCAATTGTTTAGGCACCAAAGAGAAATACTGTAAGCATGTACATTAAACCTGCAATAAAAAAAAAAAAAAGAATTGCCTTTCAGATTGCCATTCAGTTCAGTGCCATCCATGCAAATACATCTTCCATCTGTGAGATGACTCTGTTACACCAGTATGGAAACAGCTAGACTTCTCACAGCGTAGGCAGATTGGCAGATTCCCTTCAGAGTTCTGTGATTCAGCTGTAGGAATTTTCTTTTTGGGAAGAAAATAAAAAGGTAAATTTATGCAGGAATCCATTTGGAAAAATCCTAGCCTAAAGATTAAGTGGTCTCAAGAAAGTACTTCCTTGAAAACACATGGTTGTACCCCACTGCCTTCAGATAAAATGTGACAACACTTCAGAATCAGTCTTAGGAAAAAGGAAGTTTGCTCATTTTTAGTGTTCACCACAAAAGATGAGTGTGGAGAGAAGTTACCTGCAATTTCCAGTGATGGGTGGGTTTTGGTGTTTGTTTTGGGGTTTTTTTTGTTTTTTTTTTTTATCCTTACCTATCTTGTGACTTCTGAATTTGAGCAAAATTCTTCAGACAATGGAAAATAGTAAAAAAATGTGAAGTTCTTCACCTATCGAACAACTGAAGGGGAGTTCCTACTGTTGTAAATATTAGCCTGTTTGGTAATCCTGACAGCACGGTGATTTGGGTCCCTATAATCAGTTGCATGACCTATTTTTTTTTTTTTTCCTCCAGGAATTAGGATTTTGCACTGGGACCTAAAGTCTGAATCCATCAAAAGATTTCTCTGATTCAGTAGAGTGAAGAACGTGCTCCTACCCTGGGTGATTTTTGAAGCAAAACTTCACAAAGCAGAAGATCACTAGGTAGGTTTGTGGTCTCGCCTTTACGAATCCACTAAAAGCATTACTGTTTCATTTGTGCATTTTCATCTTCTGGAAGCAGAGTTTATTCTAATGGGTTAGAAATCTCTGGATGCAAATGGGTTTCAGAGGAAGAAAATAAGTGCTAACTCGTTTATGTCCTATATTCTAGTTAAAGAATGTGAGCTAGCTAATACGCAGGCCGGAAGTCCCAGTGGTCTAGATGGGACTTTCTGGCTCCTCACATGGGTCCCCAGTTTCTGGGTAAGCTTCTGGGACGGGAGGAGGCGGCGTGCCCTTAGAGCCAGTGTGCTGGGCTGAGGTGCAGCCCATGGGTGCATGTGTGTGATGTCTAGCTTGGGCTTGTTATCTTTGTAAATTCTTGTCTTTTCCTGTGGCATTTTCTTTTGGGCAAAGTACAGCTATCAGCTTTCCTCATCATTAATATGGCACTCCTGTGGGCTGCAACCTCTTTGGCTTTTGGGGTTGAGAGGGTTTTTTTGGGGGTGTGTGTGTGGTATGGCACTTTTCTGGTGTTATAAATGGCAGGACTCTGACATACCTGCTCCCCGACTTAGGTGTATGGTTCATCCACTGTTTTTACCCCAAAAAGCTACTTTCAGTGACCTTGGCTTGTGTGCCACTTTTTTCCTCCTCTCTTTGGGAGTGTTAACAGCTTCAAGGGAGCCAAAAAAACCCACGCCCAACAAAAAAAACCCCTACTCAAGCCATGGACTCCCTCAACTTTGGTTTTTCCTTACTGTTCTCCATATAAAAGCTTTCTGCTACGTCTGCCTCTACCACATCACTCGTTTTCCCCCAGCTTTTCTGTCCCTTGCTTCCAATTCTTCCTTCTTCAAAGCTTTTTCAAGTATCTCATCTCCCTGCTGCTCTCTTCTTCCAGCATTTGCCCGCCTGATGCACTTTCCTCATTCCCCTAGTAACCTGCTGTGCCCCGTGCGTGTATACATGGGAGGAAGTCCGCCCTCCCCGCCCTGCAAATCCACCCACGATAAAAAACAGAGGCGAGACGTTATACAGACATGCAAATACGTTTCGCTGAGATCCCACAGAAGTGCTTCGGTTTGCCCAGGCCAGACAAGTCCAGGTAAGTTTGAAATTCCCCCAGTTAGGAGACAAAACTGACATCTTTTGATCACTCAGAAGTTTAAGGGGTTTGAGTACTTCCAACATCCAAAATTGTATCTGTGGTCATAACTGGCAATGCAGATTTATAGAAAGAAAAAAAAAAAAAAGCAAGGGGGAGAAGATGTCGGCTAAAGGATGAAAGACTAACAAAAGTGATGTAATTTCAGTTGTCAAATACTAATTTTTTTATTAGGTTGTATACAAACTTAGTGGCATCTACTAAGCAAAATTTATTTCACTTAACTCTTGGGTCTCACAGGGCAAAGTAGCGGAAAAATAGCAAAGTCAGTATTTGAAGATCATAAACAATAACTTTAGAATAAATGAAATGTAGATGGCTTTACTGAATTTAATTACATATGAAACTGAATACCTTGAAAACAAAGTACAATAAAAACATGAACATATTTATTAGGGCAATGTTTTATGAAACTCAGATAGGCATAATTTATAAATATGAAAACCAGAGCCTAAACAGTGACATATCACTGCACTTGAAGAGCTCAGAGTTAACATTCTGCAGCTGCATCAGTAAGTTTTTAAATGCTAGCACAAAAGCACATTTTAAGATCTCATGTTCTGGTTCATGAATGTGAAGGAATTTACTGTCCCACTTGCATGAGTTAAGGCCCTGTCTGCCACAGCTACACGTGCATCGGAGAATAAAACAGGAAGGTAGAGATGATTAAAGGTTGAAGAAATGACTCTTCTTGACAACGTAGTATTAAAAGAATTAATATATCCACATTTCAGTTCTAGTATTTTAATGCAATAGTCTTCCATCTATAAAAAGCATGTTCCTTAAGTTAGTTTTGAGCCACCCATACTGAAAATAAATTCATATTCTAGTACATCTAGCTATAATCTCAGTATATTGTGTACTTAATTTAAAAAAAATGTCAGTTTAGCTTCCAGAAAACCCATCAAGTCTCATAAAATGTAACCCTCCTAATAAATGTACTGAAGTTTACAAAATCATAGCAAAACCAGTTTAATTATTTGACTTGCAACTCAAATGTTAACTGCACCTTGTATCATACAAAAAAACCCCCAACATATGACTTTATTACAACTGATGTTAAAGAGGTTAAACTTGTACAGGACTGAAGCTTTGCCTTTTCTTCATTACTGAAAACACAAATCCAGAGAAGACTTTTCAGACAAGCTTTCATTTTTCAATTAACATGTTTTATTTCAAATTTATTCAGAGCTGAAACGAGAGTTACATTTGCAGCTGAGGAGAGCGAAGATGAAACTTTGTTCTTTTGTGCTCAGCCATACAATTTATTTTTTCTCCTGGCAACAGATTTTAAATCTCCTTGCCTTTTTTTTTCTTTCATGGGAACTGTTTAGTAAGTGCCGACATTAGAGCTGACAAGGCTTTGTGTGTTTTTTTTCCTTTTGCCTGGTTTCTGTGTCTGTGTGTGCAGGCATGCATTCATTAACGTAATTCCTCAACATTCAACAAGAGTGCATCATAAACCAGAGGAAAAAAGCCTCATAAATATTTAGATCCCCCGTCTACCTTCCAAAACTAAAGTGAAAAAGAGTATTTAGTAAGGACTTGGTTTGAGTTAATCTGCATATGAACTGAAAGGGGGTACAAAAGGATGAAAAGGTGGTGGAAACGAGCATACAAACCCCATAGTCTCCAGGGGGCCATTCATCTTGTTCTTGTCAATACCACCTCAGTCTCACTGCTTGGCTGTTTTCTGCGCATGACCCGACAGCCCAGCTTTGCAAAGACAATGTTGCAAAGGATGTGCATGCTTTCTTCTTAGTTTTGTTCCATCGTGTAATTTTTCAAGAGGAGAAGCAAAATACTTCACGTTTCGGAAGCTGGAGAAATTTCTCTAAATGCTTCTCTGGGGTGTGGAGTGTGGGGTCCACACCCTGACACACAAACTTAAAATATTTACATAAAAGGACAAGTAGGTTATATGAAAAGCAATTTTAGGTAATTTGACAATTAACTGAGAGGTAATGGGATCACAATGTAGCTTCAAGCATATTACTGTCAGCCGTGCAGCTACAAAACCATACCATTTGGACCTAGTGCTGTATAGATTTATACATAAAACTCCACTATTTGTAATAACCACCACTGTCAGAGTCCAAAATTACAGATACAAAAGAACATCAGTAAAATTTGGTATTAAATGTATTTTCATAATTGAACAGTCACTCAATCATTTACATTGGAAGGGACCTCTTGAGATCATCTAGTCCAACCCCATACATGGGATTCTGCAAATTTTTTTGGTATTTTTATTTGTAAAAATGAGGGAATGTTTTAATACGTTCAATAATTATTTAATTTTTTTCATTATCTGAGGTAAAATTAATTTTGAAGGATTACCTCACACTACCTACATACAATGACTTGTGATCTCCGACTGCTGTGCTTAGGTATCCTTTTCAGCCAAAAGGGCACAAAGGCCACTAAACTCTGTAATTAGACACAAATAATCATTTCACACATGACAGAATTCTTGGTCGTAAGCAGCCAAATGACAGCAGTTTCTTGGTTGTTGTGAGGACAAAGTTAAAATTAAATAACTCAATTCATGAAGCTCCCCATCAGTCATATGAAGATACAACAGGATTACATCAATACTATATGCAAAATGGTCATTTTGATAATATTTGTAAAACTCGCCTTACTACATTGCTAATCTGCTATTTTGTACTTGTGATAACAGAAAAGTCCAAGTATATTTTCAAATTAACCTCTATATTCGTCTCCTCTTTAAATGAACTCAGCTGGACTTTTTTTATTTGATTGATTTTTGGTTTTTTTGTTACCAGACCTCCCCAAAATCCTATTACTGGAGCAAAATAGTCAATGTTATCAACATGACATCAGGTACAAGCCTGAGCCTGCAAGCTGTGCACATGCTGCTATGACTCCCCCACTAATCACCTGTTGTCAGTCTACCACAAAGGACTCCACCTACTCTGACAAACTTCTAATGAAGTACCAAGATGTATCTGTAGCCAGAGGGATAATTGATTTCACTACTAACCTGTAAGACAGGCGCATACAAACTTCAAAAGGGGACAAAAGATCAATTATGCCTCTAGTAATGAAAATCAGATGGATTGCTATAAACAGACTACCTGGAAGGAAAACCAAGGTAGGGACGTATACTTTAATTGACTTGCAAAGGGGAAGACCTTCTTATGGCATGAAAATTGGCCACCTGATTGGCTATGTCACAACTTTTTAAAAGCAAGCAGAAGAATTTGAGAGATGGGGAAATGCTTTAAGTACAGCAGTGCCTCCTCTCCACCTCTAACAGAGAAGTGGTTTGCCAGCTTCCCAAATAACAGGGACTTTCCAGACCTTTCTAGGGTGGGAAGAAGGAAGGCTGCATAAATTGGATTACTTAATACCTGTTTTCAAGCTGATCATCTTTAATCAAAACAGAAGTACAAAAATTCAAAATAACTTTTTCCCTGCCTTGCCTCAAGTAGTGTTTCCTTTATAGTTCCTACCACAACCTATTTTTTTTTGAGCATGTTGTCAGACCAGACTAAATATTCATTTGCTAATTAATACGTAACAAAACAGTATTGTTGTGCAAACTGGGTAGCAGAGTATAGTCTCTGGGAAACTTATTTTTGCATTTCTCTGCTCCTCAAGCAGAGAGGACAACAGTTACTCAGTCCTATCAGGATTTGGGGGATGTGTGCTAAAAACAGAGACAAATGTCACACCTGTTCTGTAAAACCAAAAACCTGTAATCAAGGTAAGTGTAATAACCTTTCTTTCTTAGTTTGACAAGTTATGTAAACACCTGAAAGGTGAAGAAAACTGGCCATGAAACTTTCAAATGTGTATTTTTAAACAAACACAATACCATAAGAGATGTTAACATTTTGGTGATCATCTATCTTTATGAATGACACGATAAATTCCGTAATATAAAGCTGTCTATTGTAGAAGTTTTTAAGGCCACTTTCTCTAAGTTATAAGAGAAGTTGTAACATGTACATGGAAACTTCTCATGTTTGAAATGAACAGGAATGTCTAAACGCACGTGAACTGGATCCGTACAAAAGTAATTTGAATATACAGGTAATGCGTTGTGTTTCCCTTTCCTATATTTCAGTCACAGTTAGAGACCAAACATGAAACATTTGAAACTAAGAATAATAATAAAAATTTAAGAGAGTTTGAAAGATGGCCAGCAGAGTAAAGTGTTATTTTTAGACACTTCAAATTTAGCTGCAGTGATTTTTTTTATTTTTTTTTTTTATCAGACCACTGTATCTAAGTCTGGTCCCTTGCCCCTCTACTCTGTGGTCTATCCAATGCAATGACTTTATGGATGTAAAATACTGACACACTTCTGAAAGCCAAAGATAGGGAATGAGCACATTACCTTCAACTGAGTAATTTAGTTCTTGTCAAAATCCTGAACCCAAGCTGTTGCTCAGATTGTTCTGAGAGCAAAAGTGGTTAATAGAAAAATGTTTCTGCATGCTTGCAGTGAGATTTTGCTGACCATTCAACATCTTGCAGTGGCCACTCCAGATGTGCAAAAGATGCAAGACATCTGCACAGACGTGGCAGATGTGATCCAAGAACTACGACGGAAAAGTGATCTCCTGGAAATTCAAGTGGAGTACCATAAGGCAAGTGAATCCCACCCTTTATTGTGCTGATGTAACTTGTAACAATAAATTACTGTAATCATGCAATAAACTGATTTTAAATAATAATCAGATACAGTATTAGCTAAGTAAGATCATGTGATCTTGTATGAAGTGACCGTAGCTCAAAAATGAGTCAGATATCCTAGATCAGCTAACAACCCGCAAACACTCACCTTTTGGCTTTGAGCCCGAGAACCATGTTTTACTGATTGTTATGACTTGTCCTTTGAGCTCTGGTGACAAACAGAGACTTAAAATGCACCAGCCTACAAATGCCAACAAAGATGGCACTAGAGATTTGGGATGCTCCCTGATTCTATGAGGAAATCCTAAATCTATTCAACTGCTTAAGCAATAATTCTCTGTACTTCTGTAACGGCTCTCATCCAAGCAACCTCAAGTACCTACACCTCAAGTACTTTACTAGAAAGTGTTTCATAGCTTCTGAAGAGTAGAAAACCATGAAATGGGCTCTGGGGCATATCGTTGCTACAACGTATGTGGCTACTCTATTCCTGGGAAGACCTCCCACACTCAACAGAAAGACTGTGGATAGGAGGAACAGAGAGGAGACAGTAAATCATCCACAAATAAAACAAAGTTTAGGCTTCCTAAAATGAAAAAGGACCACAAAAATATTAAGAAATTAAACACGGCTGTTTCCTTTTAGAGAAAAGGCCACGAACAGGTAGGGCAGAGAGCAAGTTTCTGAGCATACTATATAGCACAGAAGCTATAGCGTGTGGGAAATCAACCACCACTGTAGCACTACTCTCTCTCCTTTGCTTTGGATGAACACTGTTGAGCAACTCTGTCTCATCTCCAGAAGCTTTTAAGATTGCTTGGTCCCTTTCTTTCCTCACAGCTTTTTAACTCCAGATACTCCTCTTCACCATTAATTACATTAAAAAAGGACTTGTATTTAATAAAGACTTTGGAACATGTAAAGTGTTTTGAGTGGGAAGAAAAAGATTTCTAGTCAAAAATAAGATTCTGGATTTTTCAGACTGAATAATTACATTTTATTAGAAGGTCCAGCCAATACAGAAGCTTCTCACTCATGACCAGGTTTTAAAACAAAGCAAAGTTTTCTTATAATTCACTTAGATGTTTTCTATCCAGTTAAATATAAGCTCCTTGTGTAAGAACTGCTGCTCTTTGTGTACTGAACATTAAGAACCATGAGCAACATATCACTAGCAATCCCTCAGTGTAAGTCAATGTATGTATACATTCATATTTCAGATATGTTAAAGTCAAATTAATGCATCAATTACATTTTTTGGGTTTAATTTCAAAGAATGGTTAATTTAAATCTATTTACAAAGTTAAAGCTGAACGCATTTGATTTCTATTCAACAGAAACCAATGTACTATGGTACTTTTACCAAAAGATGGTGCACCTGAAAAACAGAACTTACCAGTTTCTTTAGCTGTCAGCCCTTTGCCACTGGGGTTGTCAAAATAAATCTGCAAATTTCCCTGACATGAACTTTGTCCTTTTTTTTTTTAATCCTCTAGTGAAGGTGAAAACACTTCTATGGTGAAAAGTAAAAATACCTTACACAGAAATGTGTCTTTCAACATTGTATTTTTATTTAAATGTAGTAAATAATATAATGGCTAAGATCTCTTTATATTCTTATTTCCAGATATCTTAATAGTGTAGTCTTTTAAACTAGAATGGGTGTTAGCTGGACTCCAGCAAGAGATAGGTTATATTTAGTAATGGTCAATTCAGTGCCTCCCCCAGTTAGGCAGCACTGACAGGAATACACACTCACTGCTGCTCCCGCTCCTGCAACGCGTGGCACAGGCTGGCTCACACAGCATTTCTGTACGTGAGCTCTCTGCGAGGGAGGGGCCAGAAGCCATCTGAAATTCTCCCCTACGCAAACCTGGAGCTGTATAGCTAAGGTAGCAATTTTGTGACTGTACAGATGGGAAGTGTGGTGAAAACACTAACTGAAGCTACAGGACTGTGCATGGGATTAGAAACAGTGGAAATGTGCATCGTGTCTTTCAAGATATTATTTGGCTTCTTCTAGTGAGCTAGGAAGAATACCGATCCAACAGTAAAACGCACAAAACCAATGCAAGCGTTTATCAATTACGACACATAGGGAAGTCTATGAGCTTAGAGGTAAAACATACCTACAAAATGCACAATTCATCTATGTTCTGTGAATTATTAGCTTTTTTCCCCCCAGCTTTTAAAATTAAGTGCAGTTATGAACAAGATGATAAAGTAAATTTTATGTTTACAATGTAGTACCTCGATTTAGTTTTCTTTCCCTAATTACCGTTCTCTCAGATTTCTTTCCCTCCTTCTCAGAGTTTTCTGCCTTCCTCAGCAATGTTATAGTAAAACTGGCATACGTGAGATTCATTTTGATCTCTTACTGAAGCGTGTGAAATGAAACCAATCTAAACTTTGTTTTTAACACACAGAGATTGCTTGTGAGCCTAGCAGAACTTACCATCCTCTCTAGACAGACACGTTTTCTTGTTGCTAGAATGTTATCTTTTCTGGAGAAATGTCTACATAGTAGTACATAAAGAAACAGCGTGTACATTCCATATCCATGAAAATTATCCACTTAAAGAAAAATACAATTTAATAGGTGATTAACCTATGGCGATCTTGAACACTGATGTAACACATTTTACTATATATTTATTTACATCTTTTCCATGCATAACCATGGCTATTTTGTACCTGGATAAGGTGAAGCCCAACACAGAGTTGCCCATGCCTTCACCAACATGAGGGTGGTGAGACACTGGAAGGGATTGCCCAGAGAAGTTGTGGATGCCCCATCACTGGAAGTGTTCAGGGTCAGGTTGGACTGGGCTCTGAGCAACCTGGTCTAATGAAGAGGTCCCTGCTCGTTACAGGGGGGCTGGACTAGATGACCTTTAAAGGCCCCGTCCAACCCAAACTATTCTATGATTCTAACTACTGAGCTTTAAACTTAATGCTTAGTATTTTATGAAGCAGAATTTAGGCCCCTCCATCCTATCTGTGTAACAGTATCCTATCACAGTAATTTAAGGTATATATAGAATACATACCTTACCAAGAAAACTGCCAGGTATAATATTTAGATCAAAGGTGGGAAATACTTTTTTGTCTGACCTAGCATTTTCTTTTCTCCCTAACTTGATGACTACATAATTAATACACAGCCACAGGAACAGTGAGAATGCTACTCTTCCTACTCTTACGCAAGTGGATGAATCACACAGATAGCTCTTCTTCTGGCTCCCTTATTCCAACCTGAAACATGGCCAGTTCTAACAGGAGTGATACTGTGGGTTACTACACCCTTCTTCACGGTTGTTGTACAGCTTGAAGTATAGAAGATACAAATCTGAATCCTTACAGACTAAGGTGTGCTTAAAACCTCTATCTGCCTCTTCTTCAGCAATCACTTAGCATCAGTAGTGAACAAATTTAGGCATTATCTCTTCCAAGACTGCACACAGCACTCAGAAGTGTGTTAAGATCTATATGTGTTATTATCTATATTTAATGGATGAAGCCTATCCTGGGATTTAAACAGAAGTCAGGACGTATTTTCAACTCTCTGCTGTGTCAGGAAACATTGAAGCTGGAATAAAGCATCCAATTCTGGAGATAGAATGAAGCTGGCATACTGAGTGGACAGGTAAGCATTAGCATAAATAGTTAAAGAACCTGAGGCGGTAATTGGAACACGGGCTTTTTTTTTTTAATCTATAAAGGGAGGAGTTGGGGATTTATGAACACTAGACTTTCTGCTTATTACTTTGAATGATGCACTACTATGCCTTCTATTTGAAAAGGTACCTGTTGGTTTGGCTTAATGTCAAAGGAATTATGTTTAGACCTTATTCTGTTCGAGATGAATGAATTTCAGATGTCCACCTGGTAGTGGCCATGTCCGACTGCTGCACTGTAGTTACAGCAGCTACAATCTTTTACACCATGAGCAATTCAATACTGAATCACAAACACAGTATTTTTTTTTCTTGAGTGACTGTAATAGGTAAGCAAACAATTGCTTCTTTCCCTAAAGAAGAGTAGTATAGCACACTGGTATCTTCCTGTTACAGACAGGATTGCAGAAGGCTGATGACATCCAACTGTATATGCCTCTGATTTGGTCAACAGACACTGGAAGTAACTGAAAGAGTACGTTTCCCAGTAGTCATCAGCCTTCAGCTCTCCTATTTCCCAAGGTGCTATCAGCTATGAACATTATAGCAGTAATTGAATTTGCTTTTTATGATCATTGCAGGCCTTTACTGTAATATACAGTGGCTGCTGCTGGCATTATCATAATTTTTCTTACTTCAAGATTAGATTAATGCAATAAAACTTCACCTTAAAAGAGAAGCTGCTGGAGAACACGACAGGTTACATGATACAAGAAGGGCTACCTAGATGAAAACACAAGAGTTAAAGATACAGATTTCTGCTTGTCTCCAGACAGAAGTTAAGGTGTTGGCTAGTTACCTAAATAACCTCAAGTGACCACAGGAAACTGGTTGCCTTGAAACAAACCAACCAAAACAACACCCACCCCTCCACCCCTGACATTGATACCACACAACCTCTCCCCCTCACCTGCAGGACCTGTTTACCCAGCTCTGTCATCTCCTCCCCCCACCATTTCTTCCCTCATGGGAAAGCTTCGAAGTACAACACAGCACAAGAGTATTTCTAGTGCCTCTGTAGATCAGGTTATAGGCACACCAGTCTTGATGGGAGCTAAATCTTCTCACACCTATTTAGCCAGAACCAATTCAACTTTCATCTCCCAGGCACTCTTAAAACACCCTTTCCTGGGATGTGGAAGTGTGGGAAGGTAAAGGCAGAGAGACGAACATAAGGGCTCTTAGGTAGTTTTTTTTTGTTTTACTGTATACTTGATGAAGGTTGATTTGCTTATTTGAAACTAATGCTATCTGCATTTTGTTAAAGCATTCAGCTTTTCCAAGGGCATTTTTCCACTGATTTAAATTCAGAGTCTTGAAGTATTTATGGAAAAATCAAGGATGAGATTTTTTTTCTTAAGTCATTTGTTCCTAACTACATGGGCAGCTTCAGCACGTAGCTTTGCCTCAATTTCTGTGCTGTTCAGGCTGAGAAAATAATTCAGATTAAACCAGAGCAAACTAGATCTTGAATTTTGCATTGTACTGCATGAGTAATTCCTCGGTAATTGCTGGCCGCACCATCTTATTCTCCAGTAAGTGCAAAATAGCTTAGGATACGCTCTATTGTTCCTATTAGTATGGAAGACAAGTGATAGTTACTGCACAACAACTTGTGCTGGTATTTCTTACCTTATATTGTGTACTTGTTTTGTCTGCTCCTATTCAAGCACTGGAAGCACTTTGTGTGCAGGAGGCAATAATGAAGCAGTATGGGAACAGCTGCACCAAATCTGCTGAAACACTCTCCATATGCTGTTTTAACTGTGAGAATCAGCAGTCCAGAACAATTATTCTAACATTATCTAAGTTCATCTAATTTTAAGATGAAAGCCTGCCGTCTGATGGATGCCCTTAATCAAATTGAAAGATTTGATACCAAGTTTTCTCATGGTTAAAATGAGCCTCCACTCACTGGTTAAAAATTAGCAAATAAAGGGCTACAAAAGAGCATCATCTTTCAGACGGATCTACAATAAATAAAAGGCTGCCAATTTCATTAGGCATATAAGGTTGTCTTTTAGCTTGACACAATTTTAAAACAAGGTTGGGAAAGAGCGAACACAATCTTGTTATTAAGTAGAAACTGTATTGTTTCATCACCCATAGCCATACTGCAGTGTGCTTTGGGCGTGCTATCGATGGACTAAGGATCTATATGAAAAGAATGGTTTGTAACACTGCTACTCGTTGTCTGATGAAAAGATAGTATTTTCTTGCTGAATACACATTTTTTTAAATGATGGAAGCAGTAAGTCTGACTTCTCTTACATAAGCCATTAATTTTTACTCAATGTAAACAAACCCATGAAATAAAATAAGAATTCTCCTGTCCAAGTAATGAGTTCTACATGTTTAAAGGCAAAAAAATCCAATAAACACTAGACAGAATGCAATAATCCAAGGCATTTTTACTATTATGAGAACTACACTTTCTCATCAATGCACATATTTCATAAAAAGTAGAATAACACTGCTTGACAATACCCAATAAAATTGTACACCTGTCAAGATGACAACATGCCCGTGCTTCTTTTTAGTTTTTGGAAGCATTGTTCATTGCGATTAAGCTAGTATTTAAAGTTTCTTCAAACGCTGTGCAGCATGTATGAAAATACATTTTAATTTTTAGACCTTCAAGCAATAGCTAGACTTTATACCTAGTCCCACTGAAAATTACTGGTTTCAGAGAACCAAATGAAGCATGAAGCCATTTTTTACCTAGCTTTATAATATAAGCTCTACCAAGCTACTGCTCATTGCACCAAGGCTTACTGACGACATCTTAAGTAATAAAAAAAAAATTAAAAAAATCAAGTAAGAACGCCAAGTAGCTGCGTGGGGAAGGAGGAATACGTACAAGCAACCGCGTCGCGCCGCTTTGCCTCTGCGGCTACAGTGAATGGAGCACGGTAATTTTGGTTCCGGCTGCCGGATACTGCTGCTCCCATCACGTCTCCCATCCAAACCCGTCAAACAAGCCACGGCTGACGCCAAAACACAGCGCTGCCCTGTAAGCAAAAAAGGGCGTCTGGTCGCCTTGCCGGCGAGCCTTGGGCAGGGAAGTCAGCGCCGCGACCGGCACCACCCGGGGGACAGCCCAGGCTGCCGCGGGGCGCCCAGGCGGGCGGGCCGCCCGGCTGGGGCACGGCGCTGCGCAGCGCCAGGGGGGCCGGGTTGCTCCGGGGTCGGGCGGCGGGGGAAGGGGCGTGCCTAAGGCCGGGCCGCCCCCCCCCCCCGGCCCCAGCGAGCCCCCGGCCCCCCGCCCCTTCCCCGCGGGGCCGGCTGGCCGGCCGGCAGGGAGAGCGGCTCCCATCACCCCCGCTTCTCCTCGCCGTCTCCTCCTCCGGGGCCGGCTACGGCTCGCAGCCGGGGCGCTCCCCCGGCGCCTCGGCCCCGCGCCGCGCTCTCCCCCTGCCCCCCCGCCGCCGCCGCTTTACCGCTTGGAAATCGCTCCTCGCGCCGCGCCGCCACCCGCACCGCCCACCGCCTGCGCCGGCCGCGCCGCCGCCCCCGACGGGCAGGCGGGCGGGTGCACGCGCGCGCTTCAGTGGGGGGCCCTCCCCGCCCCCGAGGACGCACGTGACCCGGCCCCGCCTCCCCCCACCCCTCCCACGCGCGGAACAGGTGAAGCAACACGACTTTGTTCAGAAGAGTTCGGTGCGCGCGCGTGTTTCCGAGGGGCGGGGGGGGAGGGGGGGAGGCGGCGCGCGAGCACGCAGCGGCGCCCGCCGCTCCCGCGCGCCTGCGCCGCCCGTCCAGGCGCAGACGCTCCGAGGGGGCGTGGCCGGGGGAGCCCACCCCACCCCGCCCCACCCCCCGCGGCGGCCCGCGGCGGCGGCGGCGGCGGCGGCGGCGGCGGCGGCGGCGGCGGCGGCGCCCCCTCCCTCCCTCCCTCCCTCCCTCCCCTCGCCGCCCCGCGCCGCGGAGCGGAAAGGGAGCGACAGCGGGCTCCGCCAAGCGGCGCTGCCGCCGCCGGATAACGGCCGCCCCGCCCCTGGGCCCGCCCCCCGGCATGTCCCCGCCCCCGCGGGCCCTGCCCCCTCCCCTCCTCCTGCCGCCGCTGCCGCTGCCGCTGCCAGCGCAGCCTGAACTGAAGCGAACTCCGGAGCGAACTGAGGAGAAGTGAGGAGGCGGCGGCGGCGGGGCTGAGACTCACCAGCCACAGGCGGCGGCGGCAGGAGGAGGAGGGCGGGCGGGCGGGAGGCGGAGAGGAGGACACGCCAGGCGCAGCGCGGCGGCAACAACAGCGGCGGCGGCAACAGCGGAGAGACACCGGCGGCGGCTCCTCGGAAGCGGCAGCCGCGCCAGCAGCGCCCGCCCGCCCCGCTCGTCCCCTCCCTCCCTCCCCCGCCGCGGAGACAGGGGGCAGCGCCGAGAGGAGAAACCGGGCTCAGCGTGTGTGTGCGCGGGAGGAGGAGGAGGAGGAGGAGGAGGGGGGGGGACACACACCGAGGACTGCGCCGGCCGAGGGCGCACGGAGCAGGGAAGCGGCGGCGGCGGCACCGAGAGGCGGCGGCGGGTCCTCGTGCCCGGGGAAGAGGGCGCAGCCCGCGCGGGGGTTCCTACCGAGTTTCCTCTTTTTTTTCGGCCCCTCGGACTCGGCAGCGGGTCTGCGTTCGTCTCCGGATTTGAATCCTCCTCCTTCTCCTCCTTCCTCGGGGAAGCTCCCCTCCCCGCCCCCTCCCCTCCCCCACCGCCTCCCTGCCCGCCCGGATCCAGCCGGGCGCCCCGTGCCGCGGTCGCGTTGCTCGGCGGAGCTGCTGCGGGCGCTCGCCGTCTCTGCGCGGGCTTGGAATATGGTTGGGGAAATGGAAACCAAGGAGAAGCCGAAGCCGAGCCCCGATTACCTGATGCAGCTGATGAACGACAAGAAGCTGATGAGCAGCCTCCCCAACTTCTGCGGGATCTTCAACCACCTCGAGAGGCTGCTGGACGAAGGTAAAAGCGCTCGCCCGGCCGCCCCCCCCCCGCCGCCCGCCCGCCCCCCCCCCCCCCCCGCCCCGGGCCCCGCGCCGCTCCTGGGATCCCGCTCGGCCCTCCCCGCCCCGGCCCCGGCCCGGGCCGGGCGGCGGGGGGGCGGGGGCGGGGGGCCGGGGCCTGTTTCGCTCTCCCCGCGTTGCTCCGCACGCTCTCGGCCCCCGGCTGGAGAGCCGAAAACAAAGGGGAAGTGCGGGCTCTCCCCGCCCTGGCTGCTGCCGTGTGGTGCCGGGGGACTCGGTCAACGAGTGGGAGGGGGAAGAGGCAGCCCTACCCGCCCCGGCCCCCGCGCTCCCCCGGGGTGTTTCCCCCCCTTTTTCCCTTCCCCGCACCGTCTCCTGAAACCGGGGGAAGGGAAGCTGCCGCACGGCGGGGAGGGAGCGAGGAGAGGAGCTCAGGAATGTGCTCTGGGGGAAGGCAGGGAGGAGGGGAAAGGCAGGCAAGGCAGGCAGGCTGGCGGCGAGGAGCGGGGTCCTGCGCGGCGCCCCGGGGGGGAGCGCGCCTCGGCCCGGCCGGAGGCCGCGGGGGGGCGGCGGGGGGGGGGGGGGTGGGGGTGGTGTTGTGTCGAGATTTGGCTGTTCTGGAAGCTGCTTGAACTTGAATGACTAAGACGGAGGGGGCTGAGCTCTTTCTCGAAGAGCTCCAGCTCTACCCCACCCCAAACTGGCCGCAAACTAATTACAATTTTCTTACATTGCGAGAGAAGCAAGCAAATTCTTCTTTCGGCTACCCTTACCTTTTAAAGAAACTAACTGAAAGACTCCTACGTGTGACTTTAGTGAAGGGGAAGAAAAAAAAAATAAATTACGAAATTGCCTCGTCTACTCCTGCCAAATGTCCACGGCCGCCCCACACCCTGCTCAGGGGCCGCTCCCGGGGTTGTGTGTCCCCCCACCTTTTTTTTCCCCCTAAATAGCTCCCTTCAAGGTTGCGTATTTACAAATAAATAAGAGCATTTTTGAAAGGGGAAAAAAAAGTGTATGCTGGGAACTTCATGCCTCCCATATGTCTTCCCACTACAGTAGCAGACCCACTGTGTTAAAAACAAGGCGATACACTTGTTCTTAGTATTTTAAATTTGCTTTTATGCTTTGAGTCTACAGGTTGCTTTTCTTGTTAAAAGCATTTCGTTTCTTACCACCTTAAACCCAGGCTTTCTGGATACTTTGAGAGACCTGTTTGTTTAATCATATTTGGTAGCCTTGTAGAATATAATAAAACCATGAATTATTTATACAGTTTGAAGTTGTTGGGATTCTTAGCGTGATATACCGAATTTTGAGATTTCGAGTTAGGATTCTTGTTTGCGGATGTATTCCTCCTCTCTAAAAGAAGTTGGGAAGTTGTTGACCTCAGAAGATGAAAGAGCTGGTTATAGTTGGTAAAATAACTCCCCGCCCTCTCCCGAGACTGTAAAAATGAGATAGTGACTGTAGTACAACACAAAATAGCATATCGAGAAAATGCTACCTTCTGAAATAAATGATAGAGGAGTAAAAAAAAACAAACCACCTCACCCCAGAGAAGAATACTGAAAGATGGACTGTGGGAAGCGAGATGAACGATTCTATTTTTATTTTCAAGACTTTTGGTGAAGTTTGAATTTATATTGGAGCAAATACGGATGTGAAAAGTAAAACTTATGTTCTTGGTCACCACAGCAAACAACCTCTTCAGGATAGTTAGATTTACAGTAAACATCAAGAAGAAACTTGACTGAGAAGATGCCTTTTTAGCACAAATGACCCTTCCAGAGGCTTGATGTCGGATTTTGAAATTTCTGAATCTCTTCAACTTAATGTATTTGGCCAGAGGAGGCCCAAAACTTTTGGGTTTTTGGTCAGAGAACAAAAGAAAGAAAAATATTTCCCCACTGAA
Source organism: Gorsachius magnificus (assembly GCA_034008185.1). Lineage (NCBI taxonomy): Eukaryota > Metazoa > Chordata > Aves > Pelecaniformes > Ardeidae > Gorsachius > Gorsachius magnificus. The sequence continues at coordinate 50,077,834 of CM067083.1, read as the reverse complement.
AAAGGAATGTCTGAAATCCTTACATCTTTTGATACATTTTTTAATATGGAAAGCTCTGGAAATCCATTTTGCGAAGTACTGGAGTTCCAAACTGAGGGTTGTGGAGGCTCTTGCTGAAAAAGTTTAAGGATTGTTTTGGACCTATTCTTCACACTTCTGTTTAAAAGAAAAAGAAATAAAATACAATCTGTGTTTCTAAATAGTCTCAGGAAGAAGTCTGCTATCCCTTTAAGCTTTTCTGCTTTTCCTGTTTACGTTGGCAGTTGGGTGGAAGTATTGTGGAGGCAGAAAACTTTTTGGAATGTTGAAAAAAATGTTTCATGCAAATCTAGTAAATTGCTTCAAGACTTCAAAATTTGAACACTAAGGGGCGCCAGTTATTTTTTTTTCTGAGGCCTGAGACTGGCCTCTGAACACCATTTCTGACTTGAGTAGTGAAATTAACAAACCTGTTAAAGGCACCGGCAAATGACAAAAACACTTGTGGATTTGTGCAGGTATCTACATGTGCATGGACTTACATGTATGGTATGCTTACACGGTATTACATAGGCGGAATAGTCAGTAGCAATGAACAGTTGAGAAGTTAGAACAGCTGTTGTTCTGTAAAACACCCATCTTGGTTACCAAAGGGGCACCGCGTTAACTATCCTTAACTGTATGCCACACTGACATCCTCCAGAAGGGTTTAGCAATAGCACACTATAGGTTTGCCAGGAAGGTCTGCAAGATGTAGGACGCTTACTTAAAAGTATAATATTTAATAGTCTCAATCAGCTGTTTCATGGCACTTTTGAGAATACCAAATATTAGGGGCAGGTGTGTGTATATATAGATTTATATACATAATCTAAAAATAAAGTTACAGTGTTCACGTTCCCTCTGTGCCCCCTCCCCCCTGCAATTTGGTTTGCTGCTTCTATTTTATTGTTTTGTGCTTTAGGTAGGTGGCTTTTTTTTTTTTTTTCCTTTTAGTTACTATACAACCATTTTCCTTAAGGTTTTGTTATGCTTGAGGAGAATAATATTACTATCAGCCTTTGCCTTTATTTTTTGCTGGTCAAATTGAAGAAATAAAGTCACAACCCTAAGGATTAAAACAAATAAAACACAGGATAGGATTGCCTTCTCTGCTGGAATGCTAGGGTTTGTTTTTATTTACTTATTTTTACATGCCAGTATTTAAAAACAAAACTCAAATGGGCTTGTGTTGTGATTACTTCTTGTAACTGTATGCAACAAGAGATAGAAATGGACCTGTCGGTTTAGGTGAGGAACAGTACATCTAATCTGGTTAGGTTTCAGAACGTACATCTACTTTTTTGGGCCCATTTCTGTGCTGTATGTATTACCCAAACCACATTTTCCTTTCTGAACTCTATCTTAGTGTGTGATCTTTGAAAATTTTAGTGCTTAACTTAGTAGATGGTCCCTGCCTTACGGCATTTGGTTTTGAAGAACATCTTAAATGTGAGGGATATATGGAGGAAACTTTTTTTTTAAAAAATAACTACTTCATAATAAAATATGAAAGTCACAGTTTTGTTTAGGTTACAGATATGTTTGCATGTGTGTGCTTTCAACTTCTTATGTGTAAATAAGGCTTTTGTGGATTAACAAGGATGTTTAAAGTGCACATCATAATAACTAGGAAGCTGGATTGTTTTTATCAGACTAGTGCAAACCTGTGGGAAGAGAGGGCTCTTCCTGAATGTGGAATAGGCTGTATTTCCTGTAATTGTTTGCACCATCAAACGTGACCTGATTTTTTTTTTTTTGTGTGTGTGTGTGTGTGCTTCAGGTCCTCAGATACTAACATTTATGATTCTAACCTAGACTGTTTCTTCTGACAACTCTTATATTTTAATGGTCCCCTTTGTGGAAAAAAAATAAAGTTATACCTTTTTTCTTGCACTATTTTTTTTTTTTAATTAATTGGAGATTTCAAACTCTGCAATTGCACTCTGACCTATTGAAATTAACAAGGTATTTTGATTTTATTCTTTCAGCAGATTGTGAACAAATATGCCTAAACTATTAACTGAGATCTGAGTAATGTAATTTTTGTATTTGCATTTTGTTTTCTTGAACCTGTAAGTAAGTGGTCAGAGTGTTGTACCTGATCAGAATGTACACAGTACCTGAACTTTTTGTAAAAAGATATTGACACAGACTTTATCAGAAATTCATTTTTCCTATGTAAACTATATCTCAAAAGCTTCTGCCTTCCTGTCAAACTTGTGTTGAAGGTGACTTAAAAGTGCGTCTACCTTTAAATGTAAATTAAACCATGCATCTTGCTTTTGGAGATAAACCTAATTTCTTGTCAAATAGTTTTCTTCTTTCTGACTAGCAGCTATAACAAAGCTAGCTGTAAAAACATCTAGGTAGGGATTAAGGAGGATACTTTTTTCTTGGGTATTGCTTTTTCTGTTTACTGTGCTCACTGAGAAAAGCGCACGTGAGCTTGCAGAGCCCAAACCTGCAGTTTTTGTGTCAGTCTCATTGTCTTAACCAAAATGTCTGCATGAGTTAGGACTGAAGAACTGTGTTCTGGTGTTGTAAATAAGTTCCCCCCGAGAAACTATCTGGTTACTTTTGTACGTGACCTTATTTTTTGTGATTATGTAAATGTAGCCAGTGCTTAGCTAGGGTTTTGCTGACTTGTCAGATTTGATGAAGGGGCACTGGCCACATTAGCATGTCTGTTTTTCAATTGTATCAGATCTTGCAATAAACCCACGTTATTTCATTACAAACCATGCCTCTTAATGCAAAAGCTGAGCGATGAATATTCTTTAGGATAAAGGCCTTATGATAGATGTTTGCCCAGAATGTTTCAGACTAATTTTTAAACTTTGAGTTATAACGTTAAAATTGTACAGAACGGCATGCGATGAGCATTGAGTGTTGTTTGTGCGCTGTTTATCAATAGCGCTCTTTTGAATCTGGTTCTTTAATCATCTCTAAATCTGAAGATAATGGTCTGAGGCATTTTTCTGATTTATGACTGTCTCGCAATAATGAGGTTGCAAAGCTTCTAGAACTTGTGTGTTCAAAAACTTCCTAAGAGTTGTTCTGAGGTGTGGGGATTTTTGTTATTCCTTGGCAGCCTCTTACAACATCAAAACAAAAGCTCCATTTCCCTTAAGAAAAAGTTAATTTTTTTTTTTATCTTGGGGAAAAATACTCAAAACTTGCTCCTCCCTTGCAACAGTTCAGTTCTTTTTTAAAAGAAGGTATTTTTGGAGCTGTCTCTGCAACTTTTATAGGATTGCAGTCACCTGGCGTGTAACTTGAAGAGATGGATGTTGTTTTGAGTGATAAAAGTTTGAAGTTAGTAAAGCAGTTCTTTTAAACTCATGTTTTGAAAGCAGTTTGTTCACTGTTGCTTACCAATAATTGATTATTAAAATGTTTGTCAGCAGAGGGTTTTTTTAAGTAAGAGTAACTGTAGAGGAGTTAGTTCTGTACAAGAGATGCTTAGTTGTCTTGAAATTGGGAGAGATCTGTTTGAATTTTTTATTGTTTCTGTTTAGTGTTACCTTAAGGTTGGAATTGAGTTGCATTTTCCTCATCTGAAATTGTATGCAATAGTTTCCAAAGGAACTAGTGTCGTGTAAAAATCACTTGCTAAGGTTAGAAACAACTGACCAAGTGCCGATTAGATTAGGGAGTGGCACACGATGCTTTCATAACGCACAAGGGAAAAAATGAAGGTATGTTGATTCATATTATAGTAAAGTGGGGAAAAAAAAACCCCAACAACTGAGAAACACAGATTTTTAAGAGAGCACTTAGAATGTCTTAATTAGGAAAACAAAGTTTACATGCATCAAAAGAGAAAAGGTCGTGTCAGAAAAAAGTTGCTGATATTTGATAAGCACTCTGCATGTGAAGAGAAGGCTGGACACAAAATTAATGGTTACTTTTGTTGTTCAGTAACTTTTTTGACCAAGTCACCTGTTTCAGTCCTTCTTAAATTAAAACTTTTCTTCCTCTGAGTACATTAAACAATGCCAAATCAGGAATGGGATATTTAGGATGATTTGAATCGTGTAGGCTTCAGTAGAAAAACAGGTCCAATTGAATTGTCTTTAATTACTGTCTGTAACCTTAAAATGCTCTCCTTTTTTCAAGAATGTGTACTGATGCAGATATCCTATTAATTAGACGTATTGTTAGATGCTGATCTGGTATATATTCCGCGGCTGACAGGATAGACCTGTGTTAACGTTAATTACCAGGCCATCCTGACAGCTCAGGCTGATTGAAGTACAGCAGGAGTCTGCCATGGAGACCGATTGGTTTATATTCGACTGCTTATATGGAATGTTGGGGCGTGGGAGAGGGGGGAGATAGGGGAAATGCCTTGCCAGGAAAGCTGTGAAGTAATGAAATGCCCTCACTCACTGACCCTTGTCTTTATTGAAACATAACTCTCAACTTCTCATTTGGGCTGTGTGAGTTTTTCTGTGTTGATTTTGATCAAAATGCATACTATGAAAATCTTATGTTGATTTTGACGTTTCATTGAAATTTAATCACCCAGTGCTAAGAAAAACTAGTAGGAACAGTAAAACCACTAGTGTTTTTAATCTCATTTGTGCTTAAAGCAATGAGGTCGGTAGAAGCACCACGTAAGATACGTCTGTGGCTTTGTAGCAGGAGGATCTACATCTGCGAAGGACATTAGAGCTGCTGTTTGAATGCTGAAACAGATGATAGGTGTAATGTTTATAATCTGAATTAGATCCCTTTGCTCTGGTGGGACAAAGAGTTGGGTTGCTGAAAGTTAAGTAACATTACAGTTACACTTTTGAGTTGAGAAAATATCCCGTGTTACCTTGTGTAGTGCAGTTAAAGTAATTTCCGGGTTTGGGTTTCTTTTGGTTGTTTTTCTTGGGAGCACGTATTAGAAGTGGAGTTAGCTTTTTAATAGCAGGGCTTAGATTTTCGAGACGATTTATGCTTGAATGAGCAAAGCAACCATGACAACTTTTAAAGAGAAAGAATATCCAGCTTCATTAGCAGAGCTGCCCCTCCACGGTCTTATTGTTGTTCCCATTAGAGAGGTGTCTGTTGCAGGCTGGTTGGGTGTCTGAGAGCAACAGCAACAAGATGGTGCAAGTTGAAGCGCTTCTATTTGGGCAGTTGTGCTACTAAACCAATCCGGCTCTGGTACTAGAAGTCGCTGGGTTTTTGATACTCTGCAGGTATTTTAGCAGGTGTTAGTGCTTGGAACGAGTGTGGTGATGCCAACAGGTTTTTAAATTTTGTTCTCGTGGTTTAAAATACTGAGTAAAAATTGAAAATATATTTTCAGTTACTTTTTGTTTGAGAATTGAATTTTTTATACTCGGAATAAAAATAGTAAATTTTGCTTCTCAGTTCATTGCAAAAAATCATTCTCTTGAAGGGAGATGGCAATAGGTAGCTATTAATGGGCATTCTTTTAGCATTTTGCTGGTGTATAGTTGATTGAATAGCACACTGGAAGTTAATTTTTTTTAGTTGTTTTTAAAATATTTTTGACTTTTGCAGCTGGACCTGGATACTTGTACTTTACTCCATAGTGCAGTGCGTTAGAGAAGATGTGTTTCCAGCACAGGGTGTACCAGAGCAATGCTTCGATACTTTGTAACTGTATTGCAAGGCTCCAGGAAGCCCAGGGGTGTGAAGGTCCTAAGGGATACCCCTTTTCAAAGGGGATAAACCATGGAGCTGTTTGTGGGATAATGGGTTGACATCTGAGCATATTAATAGTGGAACAGTTAACACTTTTAATGGTGTATATAACCTTGTAAATGTTTATGCTTCTTTAAGACTTGATTTGAAAAGGGGAAAAAAAAAAAACCCAGCATGACAAACAATTAAAATCTTGTTACTTTGCTGGGAAGTTATGTTGACGTAGTTCTGAGGGCTGATGCCTCAGAACGGCTGCTGATGTCGGAGCAGAAGAGGCAGGAGAAGATAATGCAGTGTTTTATGTCCTTATCTGGTTATCAGTTTTTGGCTTAAAAGGTCAGCTGATATTCTGGACTGGTCAGGGTTTTTTTGAGTTTGTTTTTGTGTGGTGCTGGCTTTCTTTTCAGTCAGACAGATCAGAGCTGTGATCGAGCTCGCCATATGTGATCTCAGAGTAGTTGTGTTGGCACAGTGGCTGAGGTGGCTCGATACTGAAGATATAGAGCAGAGCCTTGGGGAGAGAAGTACATTTGCTTAAACATTTACTTTAAAGTCTGAAACTCCTAATTGATGTCAACTGATTGTGCATCTGGTCCGTTCAAAAATTTGAAGGACGTGACTCTGCAGACTAGCTGACGCTAGATGGAAGCCAGACTTTGCTGAATTCTTTAAATCCTTCAGCTGTTGAAATAACGAGCCTTACTGTTCTGTCTAATTCAGGTTAAAGAACTGGTTTAGAAATCTCTGTAACTGTTAGAAATGTTCTAACTGCAGTATAGTTTTTTCATTAGTGTCTAGGAGATGCAATGCACCCGAAATCTTAAAAAGTAAGCCGCAGATCCATCTAGCAAAAGTATTAATAAAAACTTACTATTCTGGTTTGTATATTGAAGTGGCAACTCAAATCAAACATTCAGCTGATGTTGCATAATGCTTCCATTTATTTATCAGACTTTGAAGCAGTAGCAAATTGGTTAATATTCTTCTTAATGAAGCTTGATCTAATAACCTGCAAATAATTGTATCAAAAGTTAATGCATAATTTTCAGTTTTTAGATGCAGAGCAAGCCAAATCCACTTTTGTTTGCTGTGGAATGTTTTCAGTTTCTTTGCGGGAATGGGGAGGAAGAGAACTCAAGGAAAAGTTCTCTGACCTGGTGCTGTTTGCTTTTGAGCAGTGTTGCTCATCTGTGCTTACTCCTCTTAGTTTGAGTTTGTCTCATTTTGAAGGAGCATGAGCTGCACCCCTACCTCAGAAATTGACATGGACCTTTTTTCAAAAAGCTGTCAAACTGTCATCATTCCTCCCCTCCACCCCTCAACCTTCCAGACTAACTTTGCGTAAATTCTGCACATATAATCTGTTGACAAGCGTGCTCTCTAACGGTTGGTTTGTGTGTTAAAGTTGAAGGTTAAAATGCTGTAATAGGCCCAGCTGTCTTGTTTAAAGTATGATGTTTTTGCTGCAAAGACTGTCTGTGCAGTGAGAAAATAGTGCGTGTTAGATGATGGTGCAGACAAGTTGTTGGTAGTTCTTTAATTGCTTAAGTATCATATCATCTATAAAGATAAGTATAGTCAGAGAGGCTCATATGCAGTCAGTTTATGAGGGAATTACTACTACTTTAAATCACTCCAGGCTTTTATGGAAATCTGATCCTGCTGCTGAATCAACCTGAAGCAAGACTCCTTGTACGGATTCTTTCGTTCCCACTTTTCACACGGTTCTGTCAACTTTGTGCTCAACTGGTAAACAGACTTGAACAAAATCTGGGCATAGATGATACGGTAGGGATCGGAAGTTCTAACCCAAGATTCTATCAGGAAGACTGATTATATGTGTATTAAAACATCTTGAGAGGAAGAATGATACTTTAGTATATCTCTTTCAGGTATAAAATTAGTGACTGCAATTGCTTTTAGAAGCAAAATATATTTCGCTGTTGTAATAAGATGTTTACAGAGATTTGAGTCACATTTGAAATTTCTTCTAGTGTTTTTGTGTTCATTCTCTGGGTAAATTTTCTTTTTGTGACGAGTAATATAATCCTTGGGGAAAAAAAAATCTGGAGAAAATGTTATCTAAGGATCAATTCTACCTCAGAAGAAACTGAAGAATTGTACAGTTGGCTTACTTGAGAAAAGCTTATTAAACTTAGGGACTTTAAGGAACTTTTTTTAGAGATCTGGGACATTTCAGAAATATACTGATATTTTGAGGGGAAAAACTTCCCTATATCAACTTAATATGGGGTTAATTAAGATTAAATTCTATATAGATCAAAGTACTTCTAATTTCTAATAATTCTGACATAGCTTCCAGGGAAGCAAGGAACTGTGCGGAAGCTCTGTCTATAGGTAGTGGGGTACATAAACCTAGTGCCTATTGATTTAGTAACTGTGTTTTATTCATAACTATTCATGAGGAATCTTGTTGGTTCCAAATGGGAGGTTTAATGCACACTGAGGGCACTTGGTAGTGCCGAGTTTTAATACTGTTAAGTGTCTTCAGAAAGGTATTCTTGCGTCAGCCTCAGATTAACATGGGATGAATAACAGAGCAATTCATCAACTAGGCAGCTCTGAAGAGTGTCAGCAAGAAAGCTGACGATGATGAATTGGAGAGAAATGGATGCTGTGGTAGATAGCCACTAACAGCTAATGCTGGAGTGTTGAGGGATGGCAGTTGGTATTTAGGTGTATGCTGGGTAATTAAGTGAGGAGGGACTGCACTCCTTTGCTTGGCCGAGTAGGAAGGAAACACATCCCTTCTACAATTCAAGAAGGTTACTAAATTCAACAGTCTAAAATGACAGATGGACAAAAGATTTGCATCAGTCTTTAGTACTGGTAAATGTGAGTTATGTTTTGAAGACAGACTGCTGACCTTCCCTTGATGTTTGCAATCTCAGCAAACTCAATTGGCAATAAAAATTTGGATAAGTTAACTTTGAGGCAAATTTAGTTTACTCTGAACTTAATTTTGCTTCAAGTTTTGCAGTAACCTTTCTTAGGTCTCACAGCTTTCAGTTACTTTCAGTTACTGATTACTTTCAGTTTTAAACTTGAGGGGGGGTTAAACCAGAAATAAAATTGCCTCTGTTTTTTTTGCTTCTATCAACATAATAGCATAACGAAGTGTTCTTTGTCACGTGTATAGGTCTTTCTAATCCTATTTAATATGGTTTGTGCTAGAATTGTTTTTGACTACTTGTTGTTATATCAAATTGTTGAACACTCGATACATGGAGAACAGTTTAAACTAGTAATGATCAAGTTCTTTACTTTGGGTGGGCTGTTTGTATGGATTTTTTTTGACTGTTTAGTTACTGTAGGTAACTAAACTTACATGTGCAGGCGAAAGAGTGTATGTACAGGCTTTCTCAGCCCTGAGCAGAATTCAATACTGAGATCAGTATCGAAGACAAGCATTTCAGTATGTCATACAGCAGTCATAACTAGTAGAGTATAATGGTATGTTATAGTATAAATTGATACACAAGTCAAACTACATTTTTAGTACATTTTTGTCTTCTGCATTAAACAACTTGTCTGCTGAAAGTTTTGAGCAATCGTTAATAACTAAAATGTGTTCCTGAATAATCAGAAGGATACCATGTTCTCTCTTTCTTCAGACTTGTATTATGTGCTTTTAGGATTAAATTTCAGATACAAAGGCAAGATACTATTAAAGCGCTAACATTTAAGGAGCTTTTTTCCTAGTCTAGTTATGGATTAGTAGTTTCTCGTAGTATGTAATATATATAGTTGAAACACATCTTATGCTGCTGTAATGTATGCTTTTTTTTTTTTTTTTTTTTTTGCTTGGAAGGCAAAGGAATGAATATTGCAAGTAATAAAACCTGGAAAATTTCCAGGCTGTTAATTTAATTAATGAAACTTAATGCGACAAATACAGGTGCAAAGACTATGCACCTATCAATAGGTGCATCATGAAAAAATTGACATAAAGGACATAGTACACTTTAATAACATACCACTGTGTAAGTAAATACAAAAATTGTGTTATATGTTGATCTTGGAACTGTTAAATAAATCATTATATGAAAGGAGCAGAAAAATCAGAATACATTTTCTTGACGTGCTTGCATTTTGAACTGAATTGTCTTTCTGCTCAGAAGATGTTTCCAATTTACAAAAATAATATAACAGCTTAAGTTGGCATTCAAACATTATGATATTATACACTACACTTGATTTAGGAAAGGAGAATAATGCTGAAATATAAAGGTGTCAATAACTGTTGTAGTGTGAGATCCAAAATAGGTTCTCATCAGTTCAGATCAAAACATTGGTTCAGATCATCTGTTTGGCAGAATATTTTCTTAGGATAAGAGAGATGGAGGTACTTTATATTGAAGTTAATGTTTGTACAATCTAATCAGGATTTCCTCTGCATGTACTGTCTTTTTCCAGCTTTAATGTATACTGTTTTTCCTTGTGCTTGTCACACTGAGCTACTCCAGCCACTCCTTGTCCTAACCTTTTCTGACATGGCAAAGAATTACAAAGCAGGCATATTTCATGTTGCAGCACCATCAGTGAAATGGCAGCCGCTTGCACAAAAAGTAACATCGAAGAGTTTTTTTTCCTAAACTTGACTCTTAAGGTTTTATATTTTGCTGTTGTGTGAAAACAAAATAGTGTTTGATATGGGACCTATGGAACCACGTTCTCTCTGAAGTAGACAGCGTCTTTTTTTGTTTGAAAAGTTAATGGAGCTAAATGAAAAGCAACATGAGTTACCAGAATGGTATTTTTCAATCTATGATTTGCAGACCCACTGCATATGAAGAGTTGCTGAAGATAACAAAGAAAAAGGAAGTCTGTTGTTGGGAGATCTAAATAGGCTACACCGAGCCTTCACCTCTTCTGGGAACTCTTTGTTAGTCTGTAAGTGGAAAAGGTTGAAGACCACTGATTTAAAGGCATTTTTGTTACAGCAATTATGCTTTTCCGTGGGCTGAAGTAAAATTTTGAAACAAGAAGCTTCAAGGAGATCACAAAACCAAATTGTGTTCACCATTATGTAAATTGAAACTTGTTTCACCTCTCTGCATTTATTCTTTTCTTAGGACTTCCTGCTATTACATATTTACTGAACTAGTGAGTATGGGGATGTTTTCCCCGGATGAGATGTAGAGAATCTAATTATATTTATCAGTAGAGTCCAGTTTGCAGCACTGGAACTCCAAAATACTAAAATGTTAATTGCCAAGAGTAGGTATAAGAGATGTAACTACCAAATTCTGTTTGGTATGCTATTATTGTAGAATAGTTTCATTGGTAAATTGTCTTTAAGGTCATTTGTAGCTTTCAATTTTAATTCCATTAAAATAGCTACACTGTTGTCATTCGTGAACAAGGATATTAAAGCAAGTTCCAGATGCTCAAGTACCTTGAGCTGTAAATATTTCAGGAAATGTTTTGAGTTTTCTTTTTTTTTTTTCCCCTCGAAACTTCCCCCTCTGCATGCCTCCAGTGGGATAGTCTAGGTGCAGATCTTTTCTATGCAGTAAATCCGTTCTTTAAATCAATCCTGAATATAAAGTCTTAATTTATAAGGTCCTTTCTGGTGGATTTAACAGATAGATGGAACCAGTGTAATTCAAATCTGTATTAATTTTAAACACAATTTTATAAGCTTATAATACAAATGTGATTTATAGTTAGCATTCAGTTTAAATATTGGATGTTTAAGTTGTATGGGAGGTTGCGCTTTTTCTACTTGTTAGTTTGTTCGTAAAAGAGGCTGTTCTTAAACTCACTGGAATTTGTCAGCTAAAGAGAAAACTGATGATTCTGTAGCTACCCAGTAAAAACTTATATTATCTTCAACATTTTAATTATGTACGTAGCAGAGATTGTGGCTACCAGACTGGTAAAGTAAATATTAGTTTTGTGTTAATAGTCCCTGTCTGTTTCTACCTTGTGTGTATATAGACATGGATGCACTCGGTTTCTCTCTCCCCCCTCCTTTCTTTCTCTTATAGTAGTGGTACTAGTTAATACCTCTCTCTCACAGTAGTAGGAAGAGGTTACCCCGTTATGAATGTTGTCTCTATGGACAAGATTCAGTATCATTAGAAAGAATGTTTTTTCTGATGTAATTAAAAGTTATACATAAGATTTGCTGTAGTTGTAAAGCCAAAGGGGGGGGGAGAGTCTAGTTTAGACTTCACATATCTGACAATTTTTAATATACTTCAATTAACTGAAATGTTCCCTTTATGTTAAGAATATTTTAATGTAGCTTAGAAATACCAGAATTAGAAATTTTTTCCGCTAAGTGTTTTCATTAAAAATAAAGCTTTCTGGCTTTAATAATAAATGTAATGTAATGTAATTGTGAATTGACAGGAAAAAATGAAATTCATATTTTTTTAAAAATGTATTCTTAAAATACAGTATTGAAATTTACTTATGGAACATGGTGGATGTCATGCAAACTTTCATGCAGAATTTTTTTTATGCTGTTCTCTTGCTTCTCTTCTGATATGTATTGGTTTCATGCAGAGCACTTTCCTTTATAATAAACCATATTTTGGTTAATTCTACAGATTTTGACAGAACAGTAACCCTTCTCTTATCATGGTTTCAGTTAGAAAAGCTCTGATCTCAGCTTTTGCTGTGATGGCAAGAGGTAAACACTGATGCTGCATTATCTTATCTGGTTGATAATTTCATCTAATAGTCCCGGAACTTGATGTGCCAGTTGTTAAATGCACTGGACTGAAATAATCAGAACTTCAGCTTGCAAATACCAAGCTATTGTTTTCAGTGAAGTTGAGTTGAAATCAACTTTCTGTGCTGCATTGCAGTGGAAACCAATTAATTACAGTGTGAAAATATGCCATTTTTATTGTCAAAAGAAAGCTTTAATATTATTCTGCAATCTGAACAAATGTTTGGCAGTTTTGGTTGAAATTTAAGTTGATTTTATAGACAAATGTGCTAAAAAAACCTTTGGGTTTTTAAGTTTTGATTTTTTGAGTTCATGTTTATGAAATGGCTTCTCAGATGATTTCGCTAATTTAAACTGCTGCTGATGCCATGCGATATGTCCTTTTTATTAGTCATTGAAGTCTAGATGGCAATTCCATGTTATTTCATGTTACCTATCTGATATGATGCAAAACATCTCAGTTGTGTAAAACTTAATAATTTCTGATATGTGCCCGTGATTTACTTAATTTTTTAACTGCTGCCAGTTAAATATCAGAGATCTATGGTTTAACAGGTGTTTCTTATGTTTTAAAAAGACATGTAAGAACTAACTAGAACAACATTACTACTATTTCCAATGCTGTTATCTTCACTTACATGGCCACATAAAGTAAAGTGACTTAAGAAGGTCTCACAGGATAGTTTGACTGTTGAGATACATCAGCTTCATAACAGATACTCTTTGCTTATCTGGTAAGAACATATTTTTGAAAAATGGTGTGAGAGTAATGCACCTTTTGAAATGCATCGTGTTAATACAACTGAGTAATACCTAAATAAGCTAACACGTGAAATTAACTTACACTGTGTCTATAGATTGGTTACCTCTAATACAATTCAATTACCTTCCAGTGTGGCGAATACAGCTATTTCACATGCTAAGATGACATTCTTGTGCTTTTTTGTTTTGTGCTTCTATTAAGCACAAACCAATATGAATTTAACTCCCATGTTCCTAAAGATCTGGCACGTGGCTTTTATTTAGCTCTTATTCCTGGTGGTAGCTATCACTTTGCTGCTCTGTGTTTCCAGTAGTATATTTTTGGTTTTAAGTACAAATTTTATATTACAATCTACTTAGCTCAGGTAGCTTATATAAAGGAGCAAAATGAAGATAGGGCATTTTTTTTGATTCTTAGCGGAGGAGGATGTTAAAACATGTAGCATAGTTTGCTTGAATTGTGTTTGCCTCTATGGCTTCCATATCAAGAGAGAGCGAATATTCTGTATTCTCTTTCTGAGTACTTTTCAGGCTTGCTCAAAAACTTTTAAGGAAAAGTCAGTGGAAATTTGAAAGCAAAGTTTGCGGGAAAGAAAAGGACACTTAACACGAAGAGAAAATGTATGTAAAAAAATTTCTGTAGAGTGCTAACTAAAAAATACAATAATACAAATGTTTAAAGACAATTTCACATATTTTGGTAAGGAGTGCAAGGTGTAATCAATATGAGGACTGATTTTATTCTCAGTAATGTTTTGATTAATGCAAGTAGACAAGTTTAATGTCAATACATTTGTTTTTAAACCTTTGGCTTCTAGAAACACTTAATATAGGAGGTAATGGTGGCTTTTACTGAAAAAGTTGAACTCAAGGTACTACCTGTGAAGAACTTCCTCTGAGGTATACCTGCTATTAGGGCTTTTTCAGGTGAGCGATAGGTCCTTGCGTTACATTGGAGACGCTAATGTCTGAATGGATGTGATGGCTGCCTCGGAATGATGCTGCTGTTAGCAGTGAAAAATGTCTTCCTTGCGATTCTTGTGCAGCAGGCTGTGGAGTGCAGCACATTTTTATAATAAAGGTGATGAATTTAATCGCAAACTGGCAGCCAAATGGAAATTGCAGACCTTGATACTGGGAGAAAATTGCCTATAAAGCAACTCCTGAGAGAGCAGGCTTTAAATTTATCCACCCATTTCGACATTGAGGAGAACATAGGAATTGCAGGGTATTTTGCTTGGCCTGTTTAGTTCAGATGGATGACGCTTCAGTCTTCCTTTATTTAAGAACTAGATACAGTGTTGTGTTGGTTTTTTTTAAAAATAAAAAAAAAAATGACCTTGCTGCTTAAACTTCACATGGTAAGGCTTTTGAAAAAAATCTATTCCCTTATTATCTTGAAATTTGCTCCTGTTATAAAGTAGGACCTCATATGCATAATTAATTGAAACTTATCAACTGCTTCACAGATTTCCCCTTATGTCAGATTTAACCCTAATGTGATTTGAGATCTAAATAAAGCATATCCATGTATTTGAAGGCTGTTTTCAGCATTACGCTAATGTGAGAAACAATGCCATAAATGATTTAACTGGTCTTGACGTCCCACTGTAAGTAGGATACTTTCTCTAACAGAACATAGCATAATTTCTGATAGAGGCACAGCATTTTTCAAAACTGTTGGTACTGATACATTTCAGCAAATCATCCTCTTAATCTCTTTTATTTTTAGCAGTGCCAAATGCTGATGGAACTGAATTTACAAATAAGAATCCCATATATGGTAAGCACTATACTAAAAAAGAAGACAAAACATTCTTTAGAGTGCTTACTGAAAGATGATATGCTTATCGTCTGTTCATAGAAATAATTGCAAATAAGTTTATTTAGAAATATATACTTTTATTGGACACTTAACTGAATGTCCTCACTGCAACACTCTTGGACTGCTCTTTTTGGGTGCTTTGAGAGATGATCATAATCTAGGCAGAATTAAGAATGAATAGTGTTGGATTTCTTGCTCTCGGTTTAACTTCGTTCTGCCCTTTAGAAAATCAAACCTGGTACCAGTCCTGATAGTTTGGTTTTGTTTTTTTTTTTAAAAAAATTACTTATTTTTTCTTTTAGTAAAGCAAAGCTTCCTAAGAGGTAGTACCCTTTATTACCAGAAAGCGTAAGGATTATTAAGTAGTTGTGTGGTGAAAACAGCTGAGCCTCATTCTGGCAGTTGTTGGAAGTCTAGCACACACCATTTCTATAGTTAATGAGTAGCTCATCCATATTTCTTTGCTTAAAGTACAAGTTTGTAGCAAAATAAAATGAATGGTTGACAAGTTCTTGGATTTGTTTTACACATTCTATAGAAAATATAGAATAGAATTTCTATAGAATATACTGTCTATATAAATTCCTGTGTGATTTTCTGATCACAGGAAAACCATGGCCTAACTTGCTTGAGAAATGTGAAGTAGCATTTATAATCTTGTTTTATGTTACGTTAATTTTCTGAGACTGCAGTAGATTCAGCTGAACACATTAACTGGACTTCAACGCTCTGTTACAAGAAGGACAACTTTTCCTCAGAATTTTTATTTTACTGCAGGTAGACAGTACAGACATCTAGAGTTACCTGGTATAACTTTCACTCCTGTTCCTATGCTTTTTATTGCCTTCTGACTGTAAGCATTCAAGGCACCCATTCAATTAGGAAAGACCAAGTACAGGTCTTGGGTAGACTTGAAACTGAAATGCGTGTGCTGAATTAACAGAAAAAGAGATTATGTCCAACCTGTCTACTGCAAAATAACTGTAGGACCCTTTAAAAAAAAAAAAATTACGGGAAAACCTTGGAGAGAAGTTATGAAAGATGGTTGTGAACAAGTTTGGTAGGGTGATGATGCAAAAAGGAGATTCTTGTTTGGGAAGGTGTCATTTATTTGTTCCTTTCTGCTAATTCTGGCATTCAGTGATTTGTTTCAGCTCAATAACCTGGAAGAAAGCTAATCAAGCATAAAAGAGAAAACATATGAGTAGTCTTTTGCTCGATTAGTGAGTTGAATTGGCTTACTAAGGTAGACCTGGGGTGAGAGATGTTAAAGAACAGCTGGGAGTGAGAAGACAGACAGTGATGACTTCATTTTTCAGCAGCAGTGTGCTGTTATGATTAGTAACTCTTCCTACACTTCAAAGGAAGGAGAAGTGGTACAGCAATCCTGACTTTTGGAGTAAAGCTCTTCTGATGGTCCAGATTTCTGATTTCTTCTGGACTTTTTTTGTGATATGCAGTCTCCTTCCTTTACACTAGTGAACTTTCTTTTGTAGTGTCCTAACTTCCAATTTTTTACAGCTTTCTCAGGATCTGTCATTCTTTTCTGAGATGAGTGGTGTGCTGCCTTTTTAACTGTGCAATTTTTTGCTTCCATAAAGGAGAGTGGGAATAATTTCATACAGCTCACTGTGACAGTTCTTTGGATCTTGCATTTGATTAGGATTAGCTTTATTTTCACTGTTCGTTCTTCCTGTTGATTGAATGTCTGTGTAGACATAAGCTTCTGTGTTGCCATTCATCTTTTCTAAGTTTCAGATTAAAAACAAACAAACATAAAACCCAAGAATCAAAAGAATGTAATAGCCTCTTAAAAATGAGTTGCAACTCATGTTACAACTGGTGGTAAGACGTAACAAAACTGCCAGTAGTAACATTTTACTCTCAGTACAGTATATGATTAATGCTCTATTTTCTTCGAACACTCTAGTATAGATCGATTTTTCAAGTTAATTTTTTCCTCCTGGCTTTTGTTTGTATTGCATATATCAACAAAGAGTAAATGCCTATCAAGGAAAGGGGGGGAATATTCTAACTTCTTGTCACTATTTCTGGGTGGGTGTGTGTGCACTTAGGAGCTCATATGGTCTATTTCTAACGACAGTGGTTACACTGGCATTTATTCCCTACAGTTGTGTGTAATCATGTTCACGGTTTGGCAGTATTGACTGTGTTACATCAAAATGGGTTTCCTTTTGCTGCCTTTGTTTCATCCACTGCGGTCTTCACCTTGCATTTCAACAAGGAAAACTGGCTTGGTTTACTTTATGCCAGTTATCCCACCTCATAATCTTTACCTTTTGTCTAAACTTTTTTTTTACATCTCTACTTGTAAACCAGTTATATTGCGCTGACTACTTTCACCTCATTTTTCTACTTCCCTATACTGATACCTGCATTATAAGCTTTCAGAAGGAGCTTTTTCTTGACATAAAGCAAAAATTCTGCCTTTTCTTTTTTTTTTATTTGCTTCTGGAGGAGTTGGGGGATCATAACAGCCACTTACCTAAATGGAGTGCAAAGCCCCCAATACTTATGTCCCCATTTGAAGTGCACAGCTACAATTCGCTGTTCACTGTTTATGTAATTATTTATTTTTAATTTTGAGAGGAAGCATGACAGTTGATACCAATAATGCTGCTGCCTTTCAAAGCTGAAAAAATATACCAACCAAGGTCTCGTAATTGAATACTCATCACATTGAGGGAAACTAACAGAATTTACTCATGTAAGCTTTTCCTGGCAAGCTGAAATGTATTCTGCGTGTATCCAGGCTGTTTTGAATAGTAATTATAACTAGTGTTACTGGTTGTATTTCTAGTTCCTTGCTACACTGTTATGGAGCGTTATAAACTTTACGTAGAGTGTTTGCTGGTACTTTCAAGAACACTTTATGGCGTGATAGTCTGGTTCCATTTTCTGTAAGAAAATCATGTTGAAATGAGTTTTTCAAGTGTCAGTGATGGATAGAGGACCCAAAAGAAGCTCTTCTATGCTATTCCGTTCTGTGGGGTTTTTCTGTTTGTTTAGTGGTTGTGTTTTTTTTTCCCCCAGAGCACAGTGTAATTGAAAGCAGTCAAGCTCTTATCAGATGCTCTGCAGATCTAGTGGCAGGAGGGGATTGAGTATTTGCCTATGCTTTTTTCTTTATCCTTCAAAGATTATTTCAAAAGAGAATTGTTTCCCCCTGCAGCCAGTATGTGGGAACAGGTGGGTGAAAGAGAAGAGTTAGAGGGAAAGAGACAGAGACTAGCAGAAAATATAAGCCTGAAAGGCTATTTCAGGTTTTGGCTGCTTCTGCACTCAAAGCTTATAAAAACAAGTCTTGAATGTTAAATGGGGGAAGAAAAATGAAACTTTCCTACTCCCATTCGACATAGTAGGTGTTAAAATTTTATTTCCCTTCTGGTAATGTAGCCTCAGCTATATGCCATTAGTAGTTGTGCATGGCTGTGATTTAACGAGCAATGGTTCGTCTGCTCAGGCAGAATATAGTTCTGGGGAATTAATGTTGGAAGCACTAGTGTAAGCTGGTGTGTAGCTGAGGCCTCATCTTGGTTCTGTTTTGATACACTGTATTGAAAGTTGAAATACATCTTACCACTACCACCCCCCTGCAATGCTGTTTTGGAGGGGAGGGCAGGGAGGGGTGTGTGTGTGTGTGTGTGTGTGTTTTGTGTTGTGTGGTTTTTTTGGGGGGGTTCTCCTTAAGATGCATAAGATAAACCGTGAAACAAAATTCAGATAATGACTTTATGGGCAGGCTAGCAAATGTGATGCTATCTTTCACTGTAGTATCTGGTACCAAACACTATCACAGTGAAAAAAAATTATTTTTAGTGCCTAAATTGAAATCCTGTTTCAGTCATCCAAAGTATGGGTGTGTTTCTGAAGAAGTATATGAATTCTGTAATGTAAAGCTGCAGATAGGACCTCTGGAATGTGTCATGCTGTCATATATCTTTTAAGTAGCTCTGATACAACTTACAATTAATGTTGCATTTTATATTCCAGTAAATGACCTCGTGTTGTATGTAACTTTGCAGAATTACCTAAAACTTCTCATGACAAGTGTGTGGTTTAGGCTGAACTATACTGAAAGCTTCAGTTAAACAGTGAAAAAGTTTTCAAGAGTGAACATAGAGGAAAACTTCCTAGTATTTTAAAACTAAAAATACAGTTCTTAAATTTGCTCTGAGAGGTTGCCAAAGCGAGTGTTTTTATCATTCTGTCTAGCAACCTGCCTAGATTCAAATGAGACAGATTGCATGTTTGCATTTGAGCACTTAAATGTCCGAAAAGACTATCTTGCTGAGTATATGCTGTACCTCCATCCAATTTCTCTAATTGAGCTATCTTATCATGGATAGGCATGCTTTGCTCCAACCTGAGAAGGCCATGTAATTGCAGCTGGCGCTTTCTGTGGATCTGAGGAATGGACTTGAGAGAACCGATTTACTTCCCTGTATTGTGAGCAATTGCTCTGCTTTCTTATGAAATTTCAGCTTCTACGAAAGAATTTTTTTTTTAATATATTTGTAAAAAGTCAGGAAGATGCTGTGTTTGGACAAAAAAGTGGTGATGTAACCATTCTTCACATCCTTGCAGACTGTTTGGAGGTATAAAGGAATGTTGGGTGGGAACTAGAACTGACTGAAGAACTGAAGGAAAGAAGAATATCATATCTTCCATAGGTAAAAAATGGGACTTGAGTATGGAGAAATGTAAGTTTGGGAGTAGGAGAGGATTTGGGATGAGGAAAACAGGCAAAAGCGTATGTCTACTAGAACAAACTGCTTTCCAGAGCCTGGAGTAAACCCAAAGTCTTGGAGTCTTGCCATGTCTTTGCTGTCAGGAAATATCTGTAAAACCCAGAGGCAAATTGTCTCATTCCTCCTCTGCTGCTGGACAGTATCTTCTGCTGCTGTCAGTTAATACCTTATTTCATGTGGCAGAAGTCTTTGAATGTAAAAATGCCAGCTTAGCTGACTGGTTGAATTTAGCAAGTTGCCAGATATGAGTACAATTGTTTTGTGGTGGTAAAGCTGATCCATTAGACGCACACAGATGAAGACTTTCAGACATGCTTTTTTCCCCCTCACAGGAAAAGTAATGTTTCTGATGCTGGGGGATCTCAGGCAGCAGTACTCTGAATATTTTTTGGCAAAGGAGTAAGGGCCAGACCTGCCTCTGTGAAAAGTGCAGTATCCTACCATCTTGCTACTGAATTTGAGTGACTAGAACAGATGACTTGTAGAATAGTGATGAGCTTATTAAGGAAACAAGGGATAAGTAAGGAAGAGGAAAAAATGATCATACTTTTCCTTCATGAATAATAATCACAGTTACCGGAAAACTTGTCAGTTATCTTAAGTACATTGCCTAACACATCTGTGGTTTCGTTATGCTGTGTATACATGTTGTGCTGGATTTTGCTGTCTCAAAGTAAACTTCCTGTAAAAACAAAGAAAAACCCTTCAAATAAACAAAACAATCATCTATGTAGAGAAGATTTATTTCATAAAGGGTCTGAATGCTTATTGAACAGACTCTTGTGCCCTCAAGTGCGTTTTAAAGTCCTGTTTCCTTTTATGGTAAGGTACACCAAAGCATGCGATAAGTATATTCAGTTTTCAACTTAGAGGTTAAACATATGCACTGAGTGTTCTAACAAATACTCGAGCTTGGGATACGGATTCTAGGATTAATTGTCTTGAGTATCTTAGAGGAAAAAGCCCCACATTTGCAAGCACTCTCTTTTGATTTCTTAATGGTGTTTCATGAAATTGTTCATAAAGGTCTACTTCCCAGAAAAGAGCGATTCCTTCAGATTTTTTTAGAAAATACCTCTTGGTGTTGAAAAAGAGAATATTAACTGCAAGATGTAATAAGGTATAGACCAAGACAGTGTGTACTTATTTACATGGAAAGAAGCATTGTGCTTATTCTTGAAGGTGCTCTCTTATCGATGCATTGTCTCAAGGCAGGGCCTAATTATCTGGTTATAGTGATAATTATTGTTACCGATGAGTAATAATAGTAATTCTGGATTAGAAATCTCAATTATTTCAATTAATAATGGCATTTTTGCTATATATGTTGGAATCATGGGTATATGAGAATATTGTCATAGTTTCCAGTACGGTTATGTTGTACAACTCTATAAAAAGTTAGTAGTAAATTATCGAGAAATACTAAAATACTCTTCACGTTCTTGAAGAGAGTGCACTTGATGTCTTTAGAGGAAAGGCTGTGATTGTGTTTTATTAGGTTTTAGTTGATTGCTGTTGAGACAACCTACATAACCATGCCACTTGGAATCTCGTGGCAAAGTGTGTAAGTTACCTTTGATGTACCTGTAAAGTGATATACCTTTACGAAGATATCTTCAAGGTAGTTTTGACTTGTACTGACCTAAATATGCTGAGGGTTATTTTGTCTGTGGCTACCTCACGTATCAAGGCAGATCTGCCTAATAGGGGCTTGATATTACAGGCAGATCTAGTATTGTGTGTAAAACAGAAAAGAAGGATGATTGGAAGGCTAGTCTAGTCTGACTACTTACAGAAGTAAGAGTAGTGTCGCTAACCAAATATTTACTACTGTTTACAGAGTGGGCAGGCCATCTGCAGTCTCAGTATTCTTAGGGAAAGCTCTGCTGTGGTTGTAGGGAGCGAGCATAGTTCTGTGTTTATCGAAATAAGAATCCACCTAACAGAGCAGATAACATTAGTTTTTGGTGAGTATCTGTTTATCATATAAAGGAGCAAATAGATTGTGAATCTACCTATACCTCTGATAGTCAATGGGATTTTGTCATAGTGTGAAAATAACTCTTAATGGAGGTTTTTGATAGTTGAAGGCCTTTACTTTTTCTTGAAGGAGATGAAACTTTGAAAGGTAGGCTAAGTATGTTTTAACATACGCAACTGCAAATCAGATTGAACATTCCATTCACTATGTGGAATAACAATAAATAAAATAGGGCAAATAAAAGCTAGTACTTTTCATTGCGGTAATAGAAGCTGAAGTAGCAATATTCTTGTTTCTCACTTTATCAGAGGTTGATGCTTTAGGGTTAGTTGATTCTCTTCATTAAAGTTTTGCTGGCTGTGCATGTTTAGGAAAAGTTAGTTGCCTTGCTAATTTCCTGCCTGCTGGTAATGGGTCGAGTCAGATGGCTGAACTAATGCATGGTACAAAAGGATGGATAACAGTAAGATTAGTAATAATATAATAATGTCTCTTCAGTTTAACTTACGTTCAAGTCTGGAAAAATACTCAGGTTTAGTAAAAATGACAATTACAAACAGTCTGGTTTTTTAACCTTGAAGTTAGGCCTCAGTCGTGTAAGATTTAGTTTGATTGTTGCCAGGTTTCAGTTCTCTGGAGAACCATGTTTACATAGGTATATTTATCTTTTAGAAGATTATTCAGGTGTGTGTATTTGCAGTGAATTCAAGCACACTTTTTTTTTTTTTCTCCTCTAGGTTGATGAAAAACTAGCACCTTTTCAAAGCTGACTGGTTATCTTAATCACTTCAATGTGAAATTGAAGTTGTTTAACAGTTTTAATAGAGGAATCCAGTGACAGTTTTTAAGAAGTGCTATTTTCTGTATGTGCTACCTAGCATAAATACGAGCTTTTTTTTATCCTTTCAACACCTTGGTTAAAGTATTTAATGAAGTTACTAAAAATTTTTACTTGTTGTATTTCTCAAATATAAAATTTCTGTCACTGATTATGCATGTGTAATAAATTACAGCTTGCAGTAAGGTAAAACTGTACTTATTAGCATATGTAGTGTTCTTAATGGATTCTTTTTAAGGCTGGTGCTTGAAATAATAAACCCCTTAATCTTATTGTACATATGATAAGCCTGGTCATACAGCAGTTTGATAAACCATCTGCATACAGAATTATTTTCTTCTTGGTGTGTGACCTGTCTAATTTGCTGTAATGGCAAGGAATTGCTATCCCAAACTATGTCTCATATATCATGTTTTGATTTAACAATTTTTTCACACCAAAATTGTAATTCACTATGGTGGGTTCTTCTAAAATCACATGACTCAAATTCAGAAATTTTTTTTTTACTGTTACACTTACTTTGTGGCCAGTTAAAATTTGTTTAATTTTACAGAACATGTTGCCCTTTTAACTCTTATTCTGGTGGCAGTTGTCAGTGTAGTAATGAGCAAACCTCTCTTTTTTTTTTTCTTTTTTTTTCCCCAAGCCAACCTCTTTATTTTTTCCTTTGAGTGGCTGGCTGTTTTCACGTGATCCAAATATCCTTTCATATCCTCAGTATTTTTTCTGAATGAGGATGACCGAAATTGTATGTAGCACTTCAACAGAGTTCTTCATGCAATTCTTCCATTCTTTATTGAAAATACTATACAGAGCTACATCAACTAAGATATTTGCTCTTCCACTCTCCTGGTCAGTGTGTGATCGACGAGGTGTTTTGCATCCTGTCAGTGCCAAACAGCACATTCTTCATTGGGGGCGGGGGAAGCCCCTGGTTCTGCAGTGTTAACAGTTCACAGTGAGATTCTGCTTTCACTAATTCATTTTTAGAGATCATTCAGCTCACCCTTGATGAGGTTTTCCATCACCTTTTCTCAACCTCCTTTTAATTAGTTCTACTTTCAGCACAGCTGTTGTCACTTTGTTTTAGCTCATACCTTGAAGAGCTTATCTAGGAATCACCGTTTCTTTAGTTGAATTCCATGCAGAGTGTTGCATGGGAAACTCAGCTTAGCACTGCTCTGTTTTTATAAGCACACTCATAGTTACCATGTTAGCCTAGCACAGTCTAAGTTTGGGAAACTTGTAGTATGCTTTATAGACTTCCACGCCAGTATTTTAAGTTCTTCAACACTTCTGAAACTTGGCATAGTAATACTAATGGACTAATGTGTCTGTCTGGAATATTTATTCTTGAACGAAATTTTGGAGCCTTTTCCTGAATGAGTACATGTTTGGTTATTGTACTTCCAACTCAGAGTTCCCAGCTTTTCAGACATTCATCTTTGACCTCTTCTGTTCAGATGATTGCTAACAAGTTTCATTAGTTCATCATAGTCACCTGTTTTGAAATCTAAGCCTAAATAAAATTTATTGTTCTGTTTGTTCAAACTTTATTTGACGGCCATCTCCTTTGAAGTCTTCTCTGCTAAAGCCAAATCTGAAACAACATTATATGTTGATTCATCTACAACATAATGGTTCAACCTATCAGTTTATCACATGCAGGAGTATTTGACTACTGCTATATTAAGAATTGATGTCTGCTAATTAAGCTTTGTAACTTAATAAAAAGGAAAATTGGAATTTTTAACACAGGTGGGTGAACTTAATTTAGGGCTTGTTAATACAAGGCTTATGTATTTTGTTAAGAAGAGATTGTGATTAAGTAGAGATTTTGTTTACCTACTGCCTAACTCTGGGAAGTCTCCCAATACTTAAAATTAGTTTGAAGTTGCATAGTGCATCTTGATAATGTATTTAATGTCAGAGCAGTGCAATAGTTAATGTACTTAATGTGGTAGATGACTACCTTGTCAGTGTTGGTACTTGTCAACCAAAAATTGTTACTTTCTTACAGTTTTGGGAATAAAATGCTGATAGAGCCAGGGTAGGGCAGTGTGTAAAACAACACTGTGATAGGGAGCAGTGTGTTTAAAAGTGGGATTGTATTACTGTCATACATGATCAGTTAAAAAAAGTAAATTGGGAATGAGAGGAACTAGTCAGTCCTATTCAAATGGATTAGATTGCAGTTGAAGTGATGAAAGCCGACAGGTCAGCCTCTTAAGAAATGGTGCTTTGTATATTTAGAGACATTGCTTTCACAAATACTGGCATACCTTTGTTTTGGCATGCTAGCAGGCTAGAATTAAAGATGTTCACTTTATAACTAAGTAATTTGCTTATGATTAGATATGTTTGCTTTCTCAGGTTTTGTGTGTCGTAGCTTGCAGTATTAGGTAAATTCCTCAGTTGATAACCAATAATCACAGGTTTTTTAGATGTCACAGGTATAAAAACTTAGTGCC
Source organism: Gorsachius magnificus (assembly GCA_034008185.1). Taxonomy (NCBI): domain Eukaryota; kingdom Metazoa; phylum Chordata; class Aves; order Pelecaniformes; family Ardeidae; genus Gorsachius; species Gorsachius magnificus. The sequence continues at coordinate 50,052,791 of CM067083.1, read as the reverse complement.
AAAATCCAGGTTTTTATAATAATAAAGTGTCTTCATTAGCATCTCAACAGCAGTATAGTATATATATTTTTTTATAAAGAATGAATAATGTTAATTCTTTGTGACTAATCAGCTAATGCTGACTTTTTTTCTTTAACTTACTGACTATGTACGTATGGTCCAGCTAGCTAGCTTTTTTTAATGTATCAGGTGATCACTGTGTGCATATACTGTAGAAGATTCAGGTTTATGACAAGGAGAAAAGACTGATACAAAGCTATGTGAAAAAATGTCGGAGAACATAGGATATGCATCTCTACTTTCCAGCAATTCCTGAAATATGTTATATTAGCACAAAGTTTTGTGTTCCCTCAGAGTGCCTTTGTGTGTGAAAGATGTGGGAAATTTACTTTGGACTTAAAATTATTCGTAAAGTAGGGAGAAGAGTCCCATGACATTACTGTGTTAGTGAACAGCTAATTAGTTTTGGGTGATCATGGAAGTAAAAAAACCTCCCTCACTCCTTTCATACAAAAGACAAAAGTGCATTAACAAATGGAATGTTTTCTTGTAATTGCTGACTCTGTGGAGGATGGTTGTGGATGGTTTCCAAAAGATTGAGAAAATAACCTGCATGTGCTTTATGTTATTCTTTGTAAATGGTGTTAAGATGCACCCTTGCAAAGCAGGAAAGAATCTAATGGTGCTGTTATTTAGTTCTTTCAAGTAGGTTTTTTTAGTAGTTTTCACTATTTGATTTCCTCTCAGTTCCAAGAATAACCAAAACTGAAATTTAGATAACGCCAATCAGAATTTTAATTATCCACTAAACTTCAAAATGGATTATTTTGGAGGATCTCAACAAGGAATTTGTTTAAACTGGTTTGTTTTGTTTTACAGGTTGTAAAGTAGCATCTTGCCTTTTACTTTTAGGCACTCCTTGTGCATACTAGTGGGATAGCATAGGGTGTGGGATTTCTTTGCTGATACGGAGGGGGATTCTGATGTGAATTAGGCTATTGTTTTCTGAAGTGTTCAGTACACATTTTGAGAGAATGTCCTTCTGGCTTTAACTGGAGAGCTTCCCATTACATGAGTTCAGAGCTGTTCAACATAAATACAATTTATTTCATATGCTGAAGATGCCTGTAGAAATGGGACAGCAATTGACTCTGTTGTGAATGGATAGATTTAAACAGAGGGAGCATGGAATAGTGTCTGGTCTGTTGGAGAAGATCCATTGCAGACCGGTTAATCTGCATTGTTCACAATTTCAAAAAACAGATAGTAAACTGAGGTTAAAGATTTTTTGTTTAAAAAATACACACCTGGGGAACTAAAACCATGGAAGTTCTGTCGGTCTGAGCCGATATTGTTAAGCTGATGTTTTTAAATAGCAGCAAGTAACTTTGTTGTTCAAATCTCATAGAACGGATAGCTCCTTTCTTTCATCTTTCTGATCATGATTAGTAGTTTGTACAGAATTGTATTACTCCTGATTCTCCTGCATCAAAGATATCCAAGTCATTTATTACTATGGTTAGTTGCCAGACATTTGAATCATACTACCATGTATGGAAAAAACAAACAAACAAACAAAAACCTCAAATAGATTTAGCAGCTTTATGTATGTGTAACTGTGCTGCTTATGACTAAGCATTTGGGGGCAACTTGCTGCTAAAGGGAGCTAGACAAGAAGATTTTTGAAAGTGTAATAATTAAGCCTGATATGAATGCAAGCCAACAAATCTGCTTCAGCAGTCATACTGTGCTGATGGAGTTTACTAGTGAAAAATGTTTTGAAGAGTTTGACGCTGTTAATCTAACCCATGTTGTAAGGAAATTTTCTAACAAGCAGAATCATAGAATCATTTGGGTTGGAAAAGACCTTTAAGATCATCAAGTCGAGAACAGTGTATGTTTGCTTACTTTAACTGAGTTATTGTGTAAGCTTGATGTAATGCTGAGACTTAACAAAGAGATTAATATTCTGGATTCATTTTCATGTTTTTTAATGTTGACTTTTAAAACACTTTAATTTTCCTTGACACTTAAAAGTTTAATTTAGTTGAACTGTTTTCTGTCTATCAGCTAATTACTTGCAGAAGCTTTCAGTTTTAGAAAGATACTCAATTGGATGTGGATGGATAGTGTATGTCAGTCGCTAGGTGATGTCAGTTGAAGATACCAAGTAGACTGCTGACAGGCTCATTCAGCTAGAAACTTCTAATGGATTTTTATGTTAACAGTTTTTAGGTTTTTTGGAGTGTGGTACTGGGATATGAAGAGACACTGGATCTCATCTCAAATGTACAGCTTTTTGAGTTTACCAAGAAAGAGAGTCAACTGTAGTTAATCTTCTTTATATTATTTTCTTAAGTGAATGCAGATTGTCGCTGTCAGATGTAATGCAGAGTTGATGGACTTTGGATCAGACCTGTTCTGGCTGTTCTGACATACCATTGTATTAAGTAATGTAAATGCAAGTTCTAATAAGTGGAGACAAATGCATGAGTGTGTTAAATTTGCCAGTTAATTATGCCAGAGTTCAATGTCATGCTCTAAACCAAAACTGCTGATGTGTGAAAATTTGTCAGAAGTGGACTGTTTTATCAGCTTTGATGCTTTATCACGTTTGTCTAAATTTTTATTTTTTTACTCTGTATTGGTTTCTGAAGGACAGATGATAGGAATCTTGTTTGCCTGATACTCAGGCATTTCACTGATTAATAGCAGGGAGTGGGTAGAGTAAGTGCTTGCCAACATTTTAGTCTGTACACTGATGAGGCATGCGGGGTACAGGTCCATGTGCCACAATATTAAAAATTACTTGTTTTTTGCTAGCGTTGCTATTTCTGCTGCATCAGCAATAGTAGCAAACAGCACTGGTGTTAACAGTGAAGACTGTTAAAATTGTGATGAATAAACCCAACTATTTCTTTGCCAGGTAAGCATACTAAAGCTGCTAGATTAGAAAACACATGAGTTGCAATGTTCCACCAATAAAGCACTTAAAAGCTTTCTGTTGACATTTATACAAAGAGAACAGATGAGTGTGCTCTATTTGGTTTTGAAGTCAGTTTGATGCAAACCTTACAACTGCCCACAATAGAAGGAGTTTTGCAGGCTCTTCTTGCAAAAAGAAATGACTGAATTTTGATACAGAGAGTGCTGACAAATTGCTGAAAGTGCTGCCCACTTATCATTGGACTGACAGTTTAATCATTGAAACTGTACTGCTAGATTGGACTCAGAGGAACAAAGGAGAAGAAACTAGAGTTTTTCCAAGGCATTAAAAGATGAATGGAAATTTGAAATGCAAAAAAAAAATTTTTTTTTTTTAAATTACACTGCTGCATGACTTGTGCACCATATTCTCAGTGGTCATATCCAGAATTTACAGATTCTTTTTCATTTCTTCTGAGAGAAAATGCTGATCAATTTAGTGCATGAATGGAGCAATGTCACATTGTTTTGGTTCTTGTTTTAAATTTTTATAATAAAGGTATTTAAATTTGGTACATTCTGTGACAACAAGGTTCTTTCTGGGCAGGTGATGAGCATCAGCACACCATTCATCTTGTAGTTTGAGCACGTGCTCTGTCTTCAGAACACTTTCAAGAAAGGTTATAATCCACATCTTCAGAGATTTTTCAGTAAGAGCAAAAAATAATAGCTCTATACTTTTTCTGCTTTTTTCTCTCAATTCTTAATTACATTTTCCAGGTGCTTTGTTTACAGTATTATTGCATGCTGTTTGAAGAAAACACTGTACTATATAAACTAACTGGTATCTAGCTGCAGTTGTCTAATTGATGAGTATTGCTTTACTAGAACATGGAATGGATTGTCTGCCTGGATAAACCTTGGATCCATAGTCAGTGGATTTGGATCCTCCAAAGTGGCAATTGCATGTCTGTGTATTAGAATGTTTGTAACTTCTGTTTACTAGTTTGGGGACCTATCTGATTGCAATAGAATTGGAAAATGTATTTTGTTACTTAGAAGTACCTCTTAAATTCCTAAATTGATGATTCAGCAGCAGTTGTGTGCAGTAAAAATATTTTATAAAGATATTAACTTTTTGCGTGCATTGCAGTGCATTTCACATTAATAAAAACCCCAAACATTAAACTTCTTAATAGTAAAGAATGAGAAGGGACTTGAATCAGTTGTTTTCCCTGCCTGCCCCTTCCACTTAATGCATGCTGATCTCATGAATTTGAGTGGACTTAGTAAAGTCATCTCTGATAGACAGTTATCAGAACTTTTCACTTGTCACAAAAAATAACTGTGGAAATATTGAAGGCATTATTTATGCTTGTTTTTATGCCATATATCACAAGAAATTTATTGTAAGAATTAACTTTTTCTGTCAAAATACTTAAAATTATGCTTTATGTATGCCATGGATATTTTGGGCGTAACTCGATTTCTGTGAGAAAGTAGAAAACTGAAATTGAATGTTCTGTGCATTACTGAGATGCAAGTACCATGTAGATTTTTAGCTATATGAAAAGAACTGTTTTTCTCACCATACCTCTTAAATATTTAACTTTAAAAAAATTTGCTTGTAACTTTTTTTTTTTCACATGGCAACTAGCTTGTGATTGAGACTCTTTAAAAGAGTGTTGTGCTTTGCTTCCTTAAGGGAGCATGCTGACTGGTGTTACATAGATGGTTAGTGCTTTCATTCATTCTCAGTCTCTTGCTGATTGTGGCTATTGGTTTGTTCCACCCCCATTTGCTGTGTATTGTAAAATTCAAGAATGATAGATAAGTGGCTCTTCTGTGACAGATAAACACTTCTTATTTTCTTCAGTTTAAAGGATTAAATTCTGCATGCATTGATGGCTTAACCTTGTGTTAGGAAAGGAACATAGGCTGAGAGTGGCATCAGTTTAGCTGTGTTTAAACTGCTGGCGATAAATTGGAGCAAATTGTTAACATCAGAAGATTTGTTTCAGTTCTTCAAATTCTTAGTTCTAGTTTAAAGTGCAATGAGGAATGTGTTGGTTTAAGAAGTGTCCATGTCTGTTCCTCTTTCAAAAGATAAAGCTTTATAATTTAGAAGAAGCCTTCATGATGAGAAAATCTAAAGCTGTGGGCACTGGGGATAAGGGTGGTATGCAACTCTGAAAGTCATGGGAGGGGAAGAAATTGAACCTTTTCAGTGATTTCAGGACTAGATGACCTCTAGGGGTCCCCTCCAACCCAAAACATTCTATGATTCTATGATTTCCTGCTTTGAATATGCTTGCTGAGTGTTTTATGTAGACCCATTTTAGGTTGCAGTCCAACAGTCTTAAACGCATGTTCAGAGTCTTACTTCCGCTAAGGGAATGGTAACTGACAGCTGAAAAGCAATAACTTCTTGGTGGTTTTTAATGTGATGACAAACATTCAATCTGAAAACAGTTCTTCATGTGCTCAAGAGGGGAGAATACTTTATCATTAAGTGTCTCGAAGAAATCAAAAAGTATACCTCTGTAGGCAAATCTAGTCAGTATAATCAGTGTGTCCTGCTTCAGATCATATCTTAGAAAGGTGTTAGAGAGATTGAAAAATGCTATCTGTAGATGGAGGAAACAGAAGATTATTTTACTTGCATAGTTTTCAGGGACAGAGGAAGAAAAATGTTCTCCTGGACCAGAATGCATGCCATTGCCACCATAGGTGGCTATGTCATGCCACATTAAGGTGGAACAAGATAATTACGTTAAAACCAGTTTGTCTTTTTATGAGTCTATTCCTCCACTGCCCTGCTGTTAGCAAGACAAATTTGTCATTTACTGCTGAATTTAACTACTTACAACATACAGAGCAGAGCATTGTTAAAGGTGAATAATGCAGATTTTGAAATTCTTCATATGAGTTTCTGTTTCTACCTGTACTGGAGATGGGTACTTGGATCTTTTCAAAGGGAGGCCTATTACTGCATTTGCAGAGCTCACAGGTTTTAGAGGTATGTTGAAGCTGCTGTATGCTTTTTTTAGCCACATCTACTATTATAATTAAGTACCTCTCTTTACTAACTCTCTTTTAAATCCCTGGAGTGTTATACTACATAATTACCACTGCGGTGTTAAGATAGAGGTAAAGTAGTTAGAACTGTACTTGGACATTTGCTTTGAAAGTAGAGCTTTCCTTATTTTTAAATCAGTTGGCTTCCTGTGAGATACCATGGCGGAAGAATTTGTAAAGAATTGTAAATGTGGAGGAGCTAAAGCCTTGCAAATGAACTTGGGAAGTGTGATTTCTTGAGACACATGCCAAAGAAGCTTTTGGGATGGGAAGACGAGACATCGGCTTTGTAGTGTGTAAGAAGTGATACGAAATAAATCTAAATAAAAGGCTGTTTACTTGAGTTTCTCATATTTTTGATGATATGTGGATTCAATGGTAAAAAATAAAAAGGTGTACTTTGAAGATGTGTGACCTTCCTACTTTTGTACTATTCCTGTCCTCAGATTTTTAATTATTTGTAAGTATTTCAGAACAGAATAAACTAGATACTTGCCTAGAGGTGAAAGGAGAGCAGAGATTTTAGGTTTTGTAACATGCTGGTGATGAGGCTTTCTGGAATCTTACTGCGCTTCTGATAAAGTCGAGGGAGGTGCTGGAAATACACTAGCAGATAGTTCCGTAGATAAGTGTATCTGCTTAAAGTGAGTGGCAAAGTTGCAAGATACTCAAGGGACTAGAAGCTTGAATTTGGTTTAATAGAGACAGTAAAAGGAAAGATTATGTGATCAAAATTCAATACTTTTGTGTGGACTCTTATTGAGACACAAAGAGGTGTGATTAAAACAGAGGCAGGTATCTGAGAAAACTGCTGTTAGTCATAAAAGAAAAGAAAATCTTGAAGATATGTAAAAACATTCATCATCATCTGGAAAAACCCAGGATGCGTATAAGCAGATAAATAGCTTCAAGAGTTGCGTATCTGGGAGAATGGTTGTGGTCGGATGGGCTAATAAGTTGGGAAGGAAGACAGGCTATATTCTGTCCATAGTTAGAAGTGAGAGAGAGAACAGTGAACAGGAGATTTGATCTAATTATTTTATAATTTAAGTAGTCGTCCTTCAGTTCTGCCAAATACAAGATAAGTGAAAAGAGAGGCTCCTAGATAGTGTATTATACAGAAAGGGAGTTTGGAGACCTGATCAGCAGTTAAAGAAAAACTGGGAATACGTGCTTGTTATTTCCCCTATTGCTTCTGAATGTTTCTTCTGAGGTTTTGGGGAAAGTACCTAAGGCAAGAAAGACGATAAAATGTCAAGAAACAGAAGAAACAGTAGCACTTGAGGAACCAATGATAATGATGAGTTGATGTAGCTTGACTATCCCTGTTCTGATGTTTGTCAGTGTTACCAATGGCTTGAAGGTAGAGAAAGAAGATAAAAACCTACGTATGCAAAGAAAACTAAGTTTCAGGTGTCTGGTCTTGTAGCAGAGTAGAAAATACTGAGTTGGTAGGTGTCTTCATTCTGTATAATAATGTTTGTGGCGTGATAGACGACTTAGGTTTCACACAAGCCAGAATTCAGTGGTAGTCCTCAAGTCAGCTTATACCATCTATGCGTGTTCTGATTGTTTGGCTCTACAGTGTCATGAATGTGACATACGAGTATTTGGCAAAGGAAAGATTAAAATAAGTGTTCAGTCTCTCATGTGAAAACTAGGATATCTAATGTTAGTGATTATATTCTACATGAAAGATACAATTTAAAATGAAATTTTCAGCGCAGCTTCTCTGTAGCTGCCAAATACAAATAAAAATGACCATGTTGGTACTTATGCTTCAGTACTTCGGCAGACTGCCTAGCTTGTTTCACTGTAGTGTAAGTTAATGGAAAATCTGAAGAGAATGAAAAGGAAACAAAGTCTGCCAAAAGATAATAATATTTGTTCAAAGAGATGTGCTAAAGGGTTTCTTTATGTGCTGAAGCCAGTATAAATACTGTTTGTAGTTCTGAGGATTTTGTGCCCGTTGCCAAAATTGTCAGTGTAGAAGCAGCTGCAGATTTTTTCCTTGAGCTATGATTATATGATGACAAAATTTGTGTTCTCCATTCTAAAAACAGGTGTTAACCACCGAATTATTATATAGTATACACGATTGAGTATGTCAGTTTCCAATGGAAAAACAACTTCTTAAATATGCAGAGTAAGTTTGTTAGAATTAATTCAGACTAACTCGATTGAAAACTGGGTCTGCTGCGTTTCAGAGATCTGTCATTTCTGACACTTTCCCTTTCCCCCTCCCAGCTTTTCAAGTGGTGAAATCTCAGCTATTAATCATTTGCCAGAGAAGAAATTGATTATGAAACAGAGGTTATATTAATCTCGTCTGTTGCCAGAGTTGCAAGTGACTTCTCATTTCTGTGGCTTCCTGTGGTCAGATGAAAACATAAAATTTCTGTTTTCAGTTTCATGTTAATTCTGAATATTTTGAAAGCAGTTATAACAATTTGAAGTAAAAGACTGGAATTACTGATACTTGTTTTTGCTTTACAGCCCACACTATCATAAGTCTTAATGCTTTGGGAACAATGTTTAAATGTTAGTTTTCAGCTTGGAACTTGGTTAATACATTAATTTTAAGCAATTCTGTAGTGATGCTGGAATAAACTCATTGAGAAAATTTTATGCTAGTTGGGATTCTGTAACTTGTGAAATGTAGCATTTTTTTATTCTTACAGCAGCAATTTATATACCAGTTTAACATTCCTAGAAAATACAAACTCTTGTTAAATCTGTGTTTTTGTTAAATAAGAGAACGCTTTGTGTCCGTTCTCAGATTGTTACAGTTTAGTGCAACTAACCTGGATTTGAATCAAATTATCCATTTTTAACTACCTTATGTATAACTACTCAACTTCATACTGCAAGTAAATACCCCAAGGTGTGGGTAATACAGGTGTAATTGGTAGAAACAGTACTATAAGTCTACTTGTGACATTCCCTGGTGCTGTCAAGGAGTTTTTCATTACTTTGCAATGAAGTAGTAGGACTTTTGGGTGTATATGGAAGTTGCCGAGGTCTGTGATGCCATACTTGTCTTCACTTTTTTCATTATCTCACTGGGGGTAGTCAGTAGAATAATATTTACTAGTTTGTTGTCACACTGTGTGCTCAGTAACTGCACCCTTGAGTCATCATGTTTCTCACTGCTGAAAGACACACCATTTCATTTCCAAATGCTGTAGTTAATCTCATAACTAGCAAATAGTACTGTATAGATGCATTTTTGTATTTTTTTGTTAGGTGCAGATTTCTAATGTTTTGCTTTTTAGGTGCTTTACTGTAAAAAAATATGAGAACTGTTTTTATACATCTTTTAAATTATGTGAACAGTCTTGTAAGTGTTTAAGGAGCTGCCCATAATTTTTACTTCAGTAGCTGAATTCCACAAACAGGATGAGTAGGCAGCAAATTTAAAGACATGAAGAAAACACTTAAGATGGGTGCTGCAATTTAAAAAACCAACCAAACAACAAAAAACTAAACAAAACCAGCGTAGATTTTTCTTTCAAGTTACCATGATACTCATGAAGAGAAGAAGAAAATAGCATTAAGATTTGGGAAAGATTAGAAAGAGAAGACTGTCATGCTAGATTATAATATGTTACTGTATTTAATACCTAATATACGTTTTTCCCCCCACAGAAATTAGCAGAGTACGGAAAGACATGTATAACGACACATTAAATGGTAGTACGGAGAAGAGAAGTGCAGAATTACCAGATGCTGTGGGACCTATTGTACAGTTACAAGAGAAACTATATGTGCCTGTAAAAGAATATCCAGATGTAAGTATATCTTTTTAGTCCCTAAATTATTTCTTGATCCTTGTGGTTGTCTTTAAATGTAAATTTCATGTGATGCCACCCTTGGATCACACTGAATTGTTTTTGACAAGATACTTCTTAGGGAAGCAGTATATGTTGCACTCGGTGGCTTGGTTTGTAGTGAGTGTGAGTGGAAAAAGGTTGTGTTAGATACCAAACTAGTATGGATTATAAAGCCGTAGATCTAAGATGTGAATTGTCTTGTTGATTCAGTACTGTCAGTCCTGAGAAACTGTGTAGTGAGTTTTATGAGGGAAGTAGTTCCTGAGACAGTGTTTTTTCCTCTTAGTATGTCTCTAAGAGTCAGTTGGAGAATCCTTAGATACCCTTTAGAGACCTTGTGGAGACTACTTAATCTCCAAATACTGTTTGTCCCATACCTATGTAACAAGTTCTGTTGCATACAGAAGTGTATTTATCTTGGGGTTGGGATATCTCCTTGCTTGCCTGCCAATATTACATTCTCCATTGGGTGTTCTGTTCTATTGTACACCTACCTTTTTGAGGGAGAATGCTTTCAGTTAATTAGAAGTATGTGGAACTCCTGTGGTCTTGAATGGTTTCTTAAAACCACTTGGGAAAAACAGTCCTGTCAAATTCTACCCCAACCATTTTCATTGTTCACTGTCAAAATTAGAAATTGTGTTATTCCTCCCTAATAGAATTTAGAGGTCCTGTTGCAGTGGAGGAGTGCAGCGTCCAAGCGAGGCATTTGCACGTGAAAGTGGTATAAAGTGGAAGAAAGGATGCAACAGCAAAAAATGGAAGCAACAGTTGTGTATTTCTGTGGCTTTTCTTTGTTTCATTAATTAGATTAAGCTCTCCAAATTGAGCCTTATTATTTTAACGCTGCGTAGAAGATACAGGCCTCTAAATAAAACCCCATTGTGCCATACTCCATTAAGAAAATTAAGTGCAAGTCATTATTCAGAACAGAGTATTTAGACAAATGCCCCTTTTCAGTTTTCACCAAGTTGTTTTGTTGCTTTTGGGTTAAAATACCTGTACTGGGAAAAGTGTTAAAAGAATTTGCATTGGCAGCAGGGACATCTCTCTCCCCTTACCTTCCATTTTTCTTCCAAATTAAATGTACGCATATGCATATCTATATACACATATGCATACATATCCCCACATGAAAAACAGTGAGTCTTTTGAAACTCCCTCGAATTACAGATTTTTGAGAGGAACCGTGCTATGCAATAGTTCTGTAAAGTGATTTAAGTAGCTCTGTCTGTATATATCTGTATATATCTTAGAGTTATATTGCTTATTTGCTTTTTAAAACATAACTTGACTGTTGAAATGTTGGTTTTATAACTTGACAATGCATCCTTTGAGAAGAGTTGCCTCAGTTATCAGTTGTAGTTTTTACAGAACTTGATGCTTGCTGTACCAGGTTCATGAGATTGGAAGAAAAAGGTGTTGGATTTCCTGTAATTATTATTAAGCTTTTCTTCTAGAAATCAAGGGTGTAGTAGCTTAGCTCTTCACTGCCAATTAATTATCAAATGTAATGTAAATAAGCAGGAAAGTGTTTGTCAAAGCACTTTTGTAACTTCTGGTGTACGATTTATCTAGCTACTGCTAGCTTTCTGTGTGCCTTCAGAAGAATGCCCTTAAAGTGGTCACTAATTTAGTTTAACAAAAGCTTCCAAATTCAGAAGTTGGAGAGACTTGTGATACATATGAGATTTGTATATATGTGACTTGGAATAAAAAGGTAGTTGGTTCTTGTGAGATGATGTGAAATGTTTGTTAGCAAATGTGCAGCTTCTACCACTGCGGTGGTACTTGGTGGTTCAAGCTTCCTTGGGGAGCCAAGCCCAGTGTTCTCTGTGCTCCTGCCTGTCTACGCGTTGTCTGTATTTGTTTCTAGCTACTCAGAATGGGATCTGCACAGCCTCAGTAACTGGTTAAGCAACGAGAATATACTACTACATATAAAAAAAAATGTGGGTTTGTATGTAGGCCCTTTCTAAGAACTTTCTGCAAGTTATAAATTAAATAACCTGCTTTGCATTTTGGGATAGTACAAGCGTTCAGGAGGTCTGGAGTACAGTGATTCCAATTTGTCTTAAAAAAAAACCCCTGTAAAATTCACTTGTAAAGATTAATTTCACCTGTAAAGATTTTTTTCATTGTAATCACACAGTATTACGTTACACTTTTTACTCATATCTGGCAATTGATTTAATTGTTATCAACTACGGGAAGGCATGCTGTGCAGACTGTCCGAGTGAGTTTGTCCGTAAATCTGGTTAATTCTATCACCATTCTCATTCAATGTACAATCTTGTATACCTTACGAAGACATAAATATGGATGAACTTAAAGATTATTCAGAGAAGAGTGACCAGAAACTGTTTTCTGGTGTAGATTTAGTAATATTTTTAATAACAGAAATAGAAAATAAAATCAACAAACTTTTATGATGTTCTAATAAACTTTTATTCTGGAATTTTTTTTGACTTAAATTATAAGGATATAGATTAGTTGACTGTCATGAATACTGAATAGTACTATAGTACCATTTGTGCACAGAATCCTAAATTAATTGTGAGGCAAAAAAATAATGGTCTGCTGTAAATTTAAACAAACTTACATTTTATATATGTATACATAAACAGATATCTATACATCAATGTATAAAAGATGAAGCAGTAAATTTTGATAGCTTACATCACTTTGATATTACTGTTTGACTGTCCTTTGAGTACCTACACAGAAGAAAGAATATATAAAATTGAATTACAGAGCTAAAGTAAATACATAATATCCCTGAAAGTCTCTTAATGGTTTATTTTTTTATATGAGTGCACATTGAGTACTTCTGTTCTAAACCATGGTTGATACAAGGTTCAACTTCCCAAAAAATTGTTTGTCTGAAACACCCCGTAGTTTTTAAATGCTGACTGTGTAAAGTCTGCATTTCTACTTCTGTACTAAAGTGTAAGACATACAAAAATCCTGCTCATTTTCTTTTGTATGTTGTATTAATAAGGAACATTTTTCTGTGATGTAATTGCAGTCTGATAAATTGCATAACTGTTGGGGTGGTCTGCTTTCTGGCTCATTTTTTTTTTTTTTTCCATTGCAAGCTATAGTAATGTGATTGTGTATATTTGTGTATATAATGTTCTTCTGGCACCCTTGGAAGGTGTTAGATCTTCATAGAGATTTTAGTCTTAAAACTGAGATTTGAACTATTTAGCTTTTCTGAACCATGCATGTGCTCCTGAAACTTGAGAGAGAAATTGTGCAGAAGGCCCCCAGAAGATTAAATTCCATTAGTTGTCCATAATTTGCCCTTCAGTTAAAAATGTGTTCTCTCTGCAGTTAAATCTTTGTATGCTCATTTAAGTCTTTGGTGTTACAGTTTGAAGGCAACTCCAATTCATGGAGAAATATCTTCCATCAGAGTTTAAAAAAGTAAGAAGAAAAGATGTCTGGAAAATTATTGAGCTCTTAGGAAGCAGAAGAATGGAGGATATACTGTTGTTTGTGGGTGAATAGTTAATAATCTTTAGCATTTCTTATGCTTTGGATAAATGATTAATTTTCTTGAATTTCCCTAAAGAGCTGAGACTAAACTTTCTGTCTGATATCAATTTAAACAGTTTTTGGAATTAGTACCTCAAATTTAGACTGAATAAATTTTTTCTATTATAATCATGGCTTTATTATTAATAAGTACCCTGTTAGCTCTGATTAATGTGAAATTCTCTGTTGGAACTCTTCTGTGCCTCTTCAGTAAAAATGTAAGAACTCAGTAATTATCGCATCTGAAGTAGCATGTCCTTTGAGTATACTGAAGCTCAAAGGCCAGCAGTGATAAACAGCTTGTGCGTACTTTCTGACCATTTTAGTTAAAACTGTTTAATTAGTACAACAGAACGATGAACACAGGGATTCATTTTACTATGGGGAACTTACTGACAAAACGTTTAAATCCTTTTTCAATTTGGTAATATCAGAGTTTAATAGCATCCCTAATATGGATTAGGAAAATGATAACATCCTATTTATTTATTGTTCTGATTCTTTTACTTAAGCTCTTCATTCCCTAGTGGTAAACAGGGAAGGAGGCTAAAAGAGCTGGTCTTGTTTACCCTTGCGATAGGAAGGAAAGGGAGAATATAACTGGACTCTGTAAATAGACTTGGGCTACAGAGTACCAGCAGGGTTGAAGGAAGATTTGGCAAAAGGTCAACTACTGGTACAAGTACAAATGTGTATGGAAGAACTAAAATGGTTTGATTACTAATTTTCAGTCTGAATGAGATATTTGGAAAAATGTAGTAGAAGTAGTGGGAGCAAGAAGTTAATTCTGAGTTTGAACTTTATGTATTTATGAGAGGCTTTATGTACTCTGGTTGCAAATGGCAAAGGAATGGATTAATTAAGAAAGGTCCCCTTTGTTGCTAATAAAGTGGAGGCATGCCTTAATATTTGTATGAAGGTTTTTTACCCTTTCTGTCTGATGTTTTATTGGATTTCCTTCCATTACTGACCATCTTTTGGCTTGTATTCACACCATACTTGCTTTTTTTTTTTTTTTTTTTTTTTTTTTTTGTGCACCTTGCTGAAAGATGACATACATTGTCATAATTTTATTCAGAAATAACCCTGTCAAATCTCCAGAGCATGTTCGTCCTCAGAGGTAAAAGGGTGGAAGACAGTCTAGAATACATAAGAGAGAAAACCCCTATCCTTAGTCTCTGATGGTAATCTTGCAGGCTCAGTGTCAGTTCAGCAGTACTGATGAATGTGGTCCCTCTTTCACACTTGTGAGAGTTTTTCCTTCCCCATTTAAGTCTTCAAGCACTAAGTGCAGTTAGGTTAGATGGGTGATTACCCAGTCATTTATCTGTTAATACTCTTATTTGCATTTCATTCTTGCTTTCAAATTTTGCTCTTTAACTATTTGCAGATACTCTGTTTTGTGTGTGTAAATAAAAAAAAAAAAAAAAAAGGAAGGCAGAGTGGAGGCAAAACAAGTAAAGAGTAAGTAAATGGCACTTGCTTTGGCTAGGGACAGTTTCCCTTAATATTTTTCTAAAGGTAATTCGGAAATCTGGGAGAAGAAATGAGTTGCATCAGGTACTAGTAACACAAGTTGAACATATTTGTTAGGATGCCAGTTTGTTATGGTGATGCTTGTATTAGTAACTTCTTCAAATTAACATCATAGGATTAAACTTTTAGTAATGTCCAGCATGTGTATGACTCTTTTAGTAGAAAGTAGTGGATTATTTTTCTTGTTTTGTCACTATGCAGGTCCAACTCGTAAGGGTAGGAGTACTCTAATCTGACATTAACAGCAAGTGCTAGACATTTGGGTGCCTTCTGTATGCTGCGGATGAAAAGGAGTGTGTGTGTGTGGGGAAGTCAAGTGCTGAAGACTGTTAGGCTAGAAAACTAGTCTAAACAGTTAGTTTGTAGATGCCTGTTGTTTTTCTGTGAATTAAATATCTAAAATTTTAGTTAGAATAAATTAATCTTACTAAAAATGGTTAACTTTGAGAATTCCAAAATTTGAGCTTGCAAAGGTTGTGTCCAACTGAACCTTTTAAAAAGCAAGCTAAAACTTAGTAATCAACATCTATATGCTTGGTTTTGCTCGTAGGGTGCCTTTCATTATTGCTCATCACTCATTCGTAATTGTGCAGAGTTAGGCTTTCAGTGGGCAATCTATTTGATCAGAGCTGTCTTCTCAATTCCCTCTTTTGTTTTAGAATTTTGCACTTTATGTGCATTTATTTCTTTAGTTCGTGGGCTACAAAAATATTTGGGTGCATGATTTCAGTTGATCATGTACGACAACTCTGTTGTGTCAGTTTGTATACGCTTCCTTTCGCTGAACTGTTTTCCCTCAGAACTTCCACTTTGTGTAATAGCTTTTGCAAGACTAAGTACCAAAGAGTTGTGTGCAAATACAAACAATGAAAGGTCAGTTGTGGGGCAGAGAGATTTGTGAAATGCTGATTTTGTTTTTCTTTTTTTTTTTTTTTTTTTTTTGTTCAATCTGTTCTTTCAAATGTTAATGGTAGTAAAGAACGGTTTTCTACAGAGAGGAGGAAGTGCTTCAGCATGACATTTTTGCTTGCTGTTGTGAATAGGTCAGGTACACTTGGGTACACCTCTTGAACTTCTTGGTAGTTTTTTGTGAATTAACATCCTGTATACTTTAACTAGGATTGGGGACTGCAGTAAACATGGAAATATATCAGTAAGGGCTAAAACTTAATAGAACAAGGTAGAGCTGTGTTTAAAATACATATATGGATGTACTCAGTTATTCAAAGTCAAGAACAGATCTTCCTTTTTCTTTAGAGAGCTGAAGTTGACTCCTGAAGGATGGAGTTAGTAGTTGAGAAGTACGGTGTTTTAAGGAAGTAGGAAATATAGAGAGAAAACCCCTTTCTTGATAATGAAGAGGTTAAACTTTTTTCCCTCTGGTTAGTTGACATAGGAGACGTATAACACTGAGCTGCTGTACTTTCTCCAGAAACTTAACCTGGTAATCATAATACCATGCTACCTTCTCTTCCCCCTCAAGCCCCCATATATCTAGTAGTCACTAAGATTTTGACAGGCATACTACATATTTCTTCCTTTTTAGGAGCTCTGTAGTTTAGGTCTTACTGTTTGCATGCTCAGATTTTTTCTTTTGGAGTTCCACTTGCAAAAGTAATTCACTACTTTCTCGTCAGAGGACAACGTGAGTTCTGTAACTTCATATAGGTAGATCAGTGACATGCAAGTCATTACTTACTATGCTTGCTCTGTTTCACTGGGATAAGAAGTCACTGAGCCCTATCCTGAATTGCTATTAAAAGTTGTTTTGAGTATCAGTCAAAATATCAGCCTGCTATTTTCCTTGTAGCTCTCCTAAATCATACACTCAGGTAAAAATCAGCTTGCATGTTGTCAGTACTAAAAGGTCTGTTGTTTACTACTAGACTAAGTCTGCCCACAAGCCTTGGGGGTGCATATTAATTAAAAAAAGAGTTGCCTTTTAAGCAAGAACATAGACAAGTTAAAGAGGTGTGCTGGTTTTAGGTTCTGCTGTTTCTGAAGTTCTAAACTCATCAGTACATTTTACTGTGTATATAATTTGTCAAGGAATAGTATTCAGTGTAATGTTGCATTTATAGCATTCATTTCTGATTTGAATATGATCCATAATGCAAAAGAACAGGATTGTTTTCTGCATTTGCATCCCATTGATGTTGGTCACTTGGTCTTTTTCTGATTCTTGTTCAGAGGAGGATTGTACACAAATACCAGCTTGTGGGGTAAACTTTCTGTTCAGAAAGGGCTCTGGAGCCCTCAGCACAAGAAGGACGTGGAACTGTTGGAGCGGGTCCAGAGGAGGGCTACAAAAATGATCCGAGCTCGGGCTGGAGCACCTCTCCTATGAGGACAGGCTGAGAGAGTTGGGCTTGTTCAGCCTGGAGAAGAGAAGGCTGCGGGGAGACCTGATTGTGGCCTTTCAGTATCTAAAGGGGGCCTATAGGAAAGATGGGGGAAATCTTTTCAGTAGGGCCAGCTGTGTCAGGACAAGGTGTAATGGTTTTAAACTGAAGCAGGGTAGGTTTAGACTGGATCTAAGGAATAAATTCTTTACAACGAGGGGGGTGAAACACTGGAACGGGTTGCCCAGAGAGGTGATGGAGGCCCCATCCCTGGGAACATTCAAGGCCAGGCTGGACGGGGCTCTGAGCAACTTGATCTAGTTAGCGGTGTCCCTGCTCACTGCAGGGGGGTTGGACTAGATGACCTCTAGGGGTCCCTTCCAACCCCAAACTTTCTATGATTCTATGATCTTTGCTTGCTGCTTCTGTGTTTTATTTCATAGCTTAGGAAGTGTTGTTTACCTGCCTTAGTTTTGAACGTTGTATTTAGATTAAACACAAATGCTACCTCAATAGATACCTCTGCGTAGGAGATTCTGAGATTGTGTAGCTAATAGGTATTCATTTATTGCTGTATGGATCTACTCAATTCATTCAATTAGTCTCTGGTATTTTTTAAAGCCAGTAAGAACAGTAGTTGGGCACAGTTGTTTCATTTCAGTTACTTTGGCATAATATTAATTTACAATTCTAAGCTTTTATGTGTTTCTCTTTCTTATTAAGAGCAGTGTAGAATAGTTGAATTCTGTGAAGGCACTGATTCCTTTTGAAATTTGCTGCAGTTCTTGAAACTGTGTGCATTGTCTTTCTTTCATATGCACTCTATTTTAAGAAAAATAATTCTGGTTGATGAGCAGCCAGCTCCTTTTTACACCTTACCTGCACTCATTTTTGCTGTCTCTTTATTATATAGCATAGTACCCCCCTATCTTCTGGGCAGGCTCATGCACCTGTCCTAATGGTGTACATTTATCCACCCAACACTTAATTTTAAATTGCTTGGTTTGATTGATGCTTTTTCAGAAGCTTCTGTTTCTTTAAAGTACTGACATCAGCTTGATCAATATCTTTCAGCTTAAAAACAATTTAAACAATCAGAACATACTGACCTAAAATTTCAAGTTCATTCCAGTTAGAAACATTATGATCTGTAGTGGACAGTGGGCACTGAGGGCTTTGCCCTGTTGTCAATGATAAAGGGACTGCTTGCTCTGGGAAGATTGTCAACTGAGTTATGATTTAAAGTAGTCTTAAATATGTGACAGTTCCTCAGATTATTTTTTTTTTTTTTCCCCACCAAGTACAGGTGGTCTAAAAATATGAATGCTGCATGAAATAGAGAACTCATATTGCTGTTCCAAATTTATTACAGTGATTAGTGGAAATGGCCAATAGTTATCTTAATGCACCTTAAAGTACTGATGACAATGAATATATTATTCAAATTAACATTAAATTTCTGGGTCATACTGTTTAACCTAATTGTTTTAATTTTATAGTTTGAATTCATTTGACTGTATTTGATTACTGTTTTTTAAAGTGAATGTCACTTGCATTAAAAGTAGAGCAAAGTTGTTGTTGCTCAACACAAAAACTAAAACAATATTTCTTAGGTTTTGATTTCTAGGTTTTTTTTCAGTTTAGTCTGGCCAAAATAGTATTTTCCATCTTTTTTTTTTCTTCCACGAGTGCAAATGTTGTTCTTGAGACCTGGAAAGTTGTAAACAAGGGCTTGTGAGTCTTTCTGAGGGATTTCAGTTTCTTCCAAGGGAGTCAGCGGATGGGCAAGCTGAATGAGAGAGAGACCTGGAACTCTGGCTTTGTAGCATAAATAGTGCTGGAAGATAACTTAGGATGTAGAGGTGTATGTTACTATAGGCAGGTAGATTGGCATGTGAATCTGAAGCACATCTCGAAGCTTTATGATAACTCTTCCTTATGCCTTTTTTCCTGTGGTAAATGTGAGGTAGTTCCTCTTTTGTTGCAATGACTGCAGTAGTGGTGGTCATCACAGAACTGTTGAATGTGGTAAAGTCTTGTCTATCTGTCTCCTTACTTAAAAAGCCCAGGGTAGAAGGCAAAAGCTAGTTAGAAATGAAGCCTAAATGTAGTAATTGTTGATATGTTGCTATTTTAGTAGTAGTAGTGTAATTGTAAATGTTTAGGATGGTAGATTCAGTATGATTTGATAATGCGAAGGTGCTATTATTACCGTAATACTAGAATGTAATACTGCTCTGTACTGCGTGATGCTGGCTGAAGCACGTAACTCTATAATGCATATGTCGTGTTGTATCTTTAAATGCTCCCGACCAGTTGGGCTCTTCGAGATGTTTCAGGTGCTCTTCAGTTTTGCCTTATTTGTCTTTTTATATATTACCTTCTTACAGACAGAGCAGAGTGTTAAGTTTTGGTAATATAACAGCTTTTAGCAGAAGTCATTTAAAGCAAACAAGGTGGATTAGATTTTAAAACACTAAAGAAAATACTGAGGGGGCTATAATTTGAGATACCTTCCACATTTCTGCCCTGTTCTCCTGCAGTTCTAGGCTTGAATTTTGCAAACTTACTTATTCTGGCAGCTATACACGTATATTGAATGCTTTTCTAACAGCCTTTTCAGAAGGTGAATGGGATTGTTCAATTTTTCACTTTAAATATGGTCAACACTGAGAAACCTATTTATGATTTTTTTTTTTGAAAAAATAATTCAACAACAGCAAGTAGATATTGAAAGCCACTAGTCTTTTTTTCTTTTACACTTGGTTGAAGCATGTCACTTGAAGTCTGTAGTAGAATAACAAATACTGCCAATTATATAACTCTACTGTTTTTTGTTCTAAACTTTTGGGAGGGGGATTGCTTTTGTTTTGATGAAACAATTTAGAATTACTTTGTGACGTGTTTCACTATTTTCACGACATAAAATTCTAGACCTAGTTTGGTAAATCAACTCCTAGTGAATGCAGTGCAGTGCAAACTGCGTACATGGAAATTGATTGCAATGTACAAAGCTGCTGTGGCAAAGCTTTATCATTCTCTGTTTAAATCCTGAGTCTTTGTAGTTCTGATTGTTGAAATACTCAGAGCCTTTTCAATATAATTAAAGCTATAAATAGGTATTTCAGAAGTTGGTTTGTCTCAAACTAGGTAAGAATTCTGATTTCCCTCCCCACGAATTCATATAAATCAGAGTTTATTTCTACTATAGAGCTTTAATTCTATGAATCAGATTGCAGTTGTGTTACCAATACTCAAATGTGTGTAAAAGTAAAGGAGCAAAGCAAAAATTATCTAATACTGGTTGTGATTATAAATTACAATTTAGTCAGCTAAATTAGGTAATTAAAATCAGTCACATGAATGGAAAGCATGTTTATGTTCGGGAAGGTTAAATACTTTAATTTGTCACTCGCTTCAGAAACTTCATAAAAAGCATTTTTTTCCCTCAAATGTCTTGGTAGAATATGGAAGCTTTCATCACAGCTGTCATTGGTAATGCCTACCTTTATCCACAAAACAATACTATGCATCTTTATCATGGGTTTAGTTGCTCTGTTGGTTGGTGTGGTGCTTTACCTCTTTTTTAACTTTGCTTGTCAGAGAATGCTATTGTGGAGGAAAAAATAGTAATTACTATTTATATAATGCAGCTTTAAGGTCTTCTGGTTTGGGAGCGTGAAATTTCTGTGTTTCCTCACACCTTTCAATGTGACTAATAAATTTATTTTTGGAACTTAGAATTACAAAATATTGAATGATTCAGTATAAAATCTATTGCCTGAAAGGGATGTAGAACTTTGTCTAAACTTCCAGTAACTAATAAGATAAAATGAACTGGTTACGGAGCACCTCTCCTTTGTATAAACTTAAGTATAACCTCAAAGCCTGTTTCTGCTTGGTCATCTCTTCCTTTTTGGGGGAGGAAAAGTGATTGCATTTCTCTGATAATTTTAAAAAAGGGAACGGTGTCCTATAAGAATTTCCATTTCTGCAAAGTATTTCTAACAACAGTATCACCATCTGCAATGGTGGTCCAATTTAAACATATCTTTCTCACTTCTAATTACTGAGAATTGGAAGTAGTCTACAGCAAAATTGCCAACTTTAAGTGCCTTGGGTAATGTCACATGTAGTCACATCTAATTAAAAGGTATTATTATGGAAATTAGTTGTTGGACTGTATATCCTGAGGATCCTTTGTTATTGGAATATGAGTTTAATGATGTAAACTGTGAGGCTTAGAGGGCACTGCTGGAACCTACAATTAGGTTTTGGAGACCGATTTACACACAGCACAACTTGTTAATTCTTTAGATAAATGTGTCACGAATCCCAAGTAGAGCATGGAATTGAACAATTTTTGCTCATCTCCTGGTGTTATTGAAACTGATGTCTTGTCACTGTTCCGAAAACCTCATCTTCGTGAATAGGATGAAACAGATTATTCACTATCTCACTTAAGCATGCCTACTATTAGATTGTTCACGGGATCTGATTTCCTGAAAGAGTTTCTGTTAACAATCTTTCAATTACTGTTTAAAGGTTTTTATGACCACTTAAAGAGGGAACTACCAAACTGTACTGTGGGCCTTTAAATCATTGCAAATGGGCCTCTAACGATAACAGAGATTCCTATTTTAAAACCATGAAATTGTTAATTTGTCTATCTTTACAGCTTTCTCTCTTATGTTGATAATTCCAAGCAATTTAAAATCCAATTATTTCCAAAATATGACAGTAATTAGATTAGTGTTTTTACATGAACAGAACATGTAGCATAAAATTCATTTTGAGGGATTTTATTGTATAGTTATTTGAAATGGAATTGAAACTACCCCGTTAAGATTTTCTTTAAACTTGTGGCATGGGGAAAAGGGTTAATGTTTAAAACAATCTTAAATGGAAATCAAATGCGACTTTAATGCACAGTTTATGTTCATATGTATGAAAAGCATTGAGAAAGCAAAAGTGGAGCAAATAGTGAAAAACAGCGTAGTACAAATTGGGAGGATTAGGATAGGATTTACCTATTACTTGAAGACAGAATAATGCTAAACATGCTAAAAGAACAAAGATCTGTTTCACTCAAGATCTAAAGTTAATATTTATATAAACGATTGAACAATTTATAAACAGTGCAAATGAGATCAGAAATTGGGGAGGGGGCAAAACCCAAAATGTTTTTCACCTTGAGTATGTTTGACAAGGCATGGCTTTTGTCTCTAATAACTGATAAGGTCTCTGCTTTGTTGTTGTGTGTTCTTGTACCTCCTGGCTGCTGATCCAGCCCACGGTGTCGGCTCAGTGAGGGATGTCAGTAGGCTGGAGCAAAAGGGTCATTAAATGGTTGACACTGAGGGATGGCAATAACTGAGATGGGAGCTAAATATATAGGTTTGTGACATTCTAGCAGCTGGCTTAAGTCCTGCTGTTTGTTGCTTGGCTATACTAGCCTTAAAAAGGAAGAGAATGCATTGTAGCATGAGGAAGAAAAAAAACAGCTGGTGGCTTATCAGTCAGCTCTAATGACAGAGAAGGTTAAAGAGTTTGGAAGGACAAACTTTGAAAGAGTGCTTTTATTAGTAACATAAATTTCTTAATTTGATATAAATAGTTTTATAAAACTAGTCTAACACTTTCCAGGATTCATTCAGTGCAAAAAGAAATTAATGCTTCATTTGCTGTCCAAAGGAAGTTACTTTAAAAATTAACTAATTTACTTTTGATTCCAGCAGTTTGTTAGGTGGTTTTACAGTAAAGTTCTAATGTTTTCTCACTCCTTAATGGGAATATTTGGAAACATTTTGATACTTGATTAAGTATTTTGCAGTTTAATACTTAATTTAGAAAAAAAATGTTTATTTTTATAATAAATGAAAGCATGAATGCTCTCGATTGGTATAAACTTTATATATCTTAATCCCCCTCTTTATTAGAGGTGTAGAAAAGTATCGTGATTTTATATTTGATGTATTTTCAAAATGAAAGTTAGCGTTTGGGAAAATCACTGTTAATTGTTTAAAAGGCTCATATTTTATACGTAATAGAGGCAGTCCTCCACTGGGTTTAACGAGTGAGAAGGAATGGGTCCAGCCTTTCCCTGAAAGAAGCTGTGGGCTAAAGAGTGAAACTGTACTCTGGCCTAAAAGCCTTTAGTGGAGAGGACTTTGCTATTTTTTGTTCTTAAATGTAGACAGGCTTGTTGTGCAGCAGCGTAATCTGACAGCATGGGAAGATATCATGAAATTCCATATCTCCTCCTCTTAGAAGGAGCTGGTATGTCCCCTTGCTTAAAGTTTGTTGGAGTGTTTGTAGAAGGCAAGTGTAGCCGAGGAGCTTAGTGGCATCTTTTAGAAGACTGCAACAATGATAGATGAGTCTCATTTGTCTTAATGTTAAGAGCTGTTTTTTTTCCCATGATAGAAGTAGCTTCTCCTTGTTATGATAGTACCATCAGAGTGATTTTCTATCAATTTGAGATGGTCTTGCATTAATTTATTGTCTTTGTGTTTTATCTTTTCTACAGGGAATACTTAAAATAGGTATGCGAAAGTTCAGGTGGACTGTGCGTAGCATGATGATGCACCAGATATGGTTTTCAGGCCTTGAGTAAAAAAGATTTGAGCTTCTTTGCTCAGGGAGTTTAGTCAGATTTACTTTTTTTATGTATGGAGAGATTTATGGCTGTGGAGCTACATAGTCATTTGAAAATCTTCTCTTGCATTTAGTACATGATACCATTTCTGAAGTGCTAGTTACCTTTTGATTTAGCACAGCAACCCTTTGTGGATCTCCATTTTGAATTCTGTAAGTTTTTTAGGTCAATGCAAATATTAACTATGTGATGTACGATACAAAAAGTATCAGAATAAGTATCAGGAAAATAGTAGCTAATTTAATGCCTTTATTCCTTCTACCTAATGCAAGTGCTGATTATAATACTAGCTTTTTTCCAA
The DNA here is from genome assembly GCA_034008185.1 of Gorsachius magnificus. NCBI lineage: Eukaryota > Metazoa > Chordata > Aves > Pelecaniformes > Ardeidae > Gorsachius > Gorsachius magnificus. The sequence continues at coordinate 50,028,578 of CM067083.1, read as the reverse complement.
GTGGTTATTTAATTCTATACGGTAAAAACCAGAAGCACACAGCTTTTGTAGTTTTGAGTTAAAGTCAGTAATTTAAGAGTTATTCTTGAATTAATTCTCTCAGACTTTGTAGGTAATTTATCTGACTTGCGCTGCTTCTTAAAGCAACTTAAGCAGCGCAACTCCTGCAGCACTTTAAAGTTTCTTGACTCTGACAATATAATGTAAGTTCTTTATGGTGGCAGCATATCATTCATTTTCACAAAAAATGTAGATATCTCTTGGTTTGTTTGGATTGCTTTCTAGCTTCCATCTGAAGGTTGTATTCTCTAATGCCAAAATTATATGATGGAGGTGTAATTTTGCTACAGGAAAATGAAAAAGAAAAAAAATTCCTTATACAATCCTAAACCAGTAAAACTCCTTAGTAATCACTTAATTTTAAACTAAATTATAAATGTCTTGGCATAAATGTTTACGTCTTCATTAATTTTTATAAAAACTGAATCAATTGTCAGTAAGATGTGGTACTTTTTCAAATCTAGTAGGTTAGGATATTTAAATTTTTGTTTTGCTGTTAGATAGAATAACCTTCGAATTAGTCAAAGAATTTGTAAACAAGTGATGTTAGCTCTTTGGCAGCTAATCTGGCAAAACTGTGCTCTTGAGATTAAAAATACTATCTTTGTGTTAACATATAAAATATATATTTTTTCATCTTTTCCACCTTTGATAACACATGTACACATTGTGTTTAAAAAGTCAGGTGGAATCTTCTGCCCAGAGGAGATGAAAATAGATATTCTGAGAAGACTGTGTTATAATTTGTGGATGAAAATTATGTTGGTACACTAGATGACAAGAGAAATATATTTTGAAGATTTTGATTTTTGGATGTACAGGGATAACTATATCCTGAATTCCTATGGCTGCATTTTGCTAACAAGTTCTGACAGATACCTAGTTAAAACATAGCAAAGGAAAATACTACGTTGGCTTCTCTGACTAGTTGCAACGCATTCAGTTAACTAGGTTTAGCTGCTGTTGAGGTTATTCTGTCATGTGCATTAGAATTTCTGTGCTAAAATTAAGTGTTAGGGGTTTTTTATTAAAAAAATTTTGATTAAAAAATTTGAACCTCTGAATGAAACACCAAGTATTTAATCTGAATACTTGATAATTTACTCAGGTTCTCATATAAAATGCAAGTTAAGAATTGGGAGAAAAAAGGTGGAGACTTCAGTGTGTTACTTTTTTTTTTTTTCTTTAATTCTGTGCTCTGGGATTTCTTTTTTCTTTATTAAAGAAAGCTCTATTACCATCATTAAAATGACCTGGAAAGCTAGCCTGATTTTTTTTTTTTTTCTTTCCTTTTTTGTAATTGATCCATTGTATTTACATGGGGTTTGTAAAGCTGTTTGTCAGTTAAACAAGCTCTCAAAGCTTTCAGCACAGAGGTTATTAGAGGTGAATAATGTGGATTTAAAGGATTTAGTAATTCATTCTAAATCCCAGCTATACATTTAAATGCATTTTTCTTTTTTTTTTTTTTTTAAAGGAGCGTTTTAAGCATTAGAACGCAATCTGCTGAGTAAAAACTGTATTTTATTGACCTCACATGGATAATCTGGTTTGTCTGGTTTACAGCTGCAGTGATCTGAAAAAGATTCCGAGCTTTTTGAATGATCACCAGTGGCTGATATTCTGCTCAGTCAGAAGCAAATATAAATAATCTGGTAATTGGCAAGTCAACTGTAGCAATAAAACTAACCTTGCAGAATTGTGGCATCTTTAAATGGAATAAGTTGATATTTTTATTTTAAGATGGTTATGTTATTTAATGTTGCTGTGCTGTCTTCGGGCTTTAACTGTACAGTACTGCTTCCTAAAAACAATTTAGTCTTTATTATAGCAAGCAATATATTTATTAAAATTTATCACCCAATTAAAACAACCACGGTTTTCTATCTGAAATTACATGGTGTGCTGTTTATTTTGACATATTCCAGAACACAATTTGAAGCAGTTTTTAATTTGTTAAATAATGTTATGTTGCCAGAATATAGGTACTAGCAAGGAGAACTTTATAGTTGAGTAGGACTCAGGGTTACCTTTTGGAAAATGTAATACTTGTCATTCTTGTAACTAATAGAATTACTTTTTTTTTAAGTGAAAAAGAAAAAATAAATTTAAAAATCCTGTTTTTTAGTATTAAAAACTCTTGAAAGTTCGTATTTATTGTACCACCTGTTTTAATGTTACTCAGAGAACTTCACTAGTAAGAAGCAGTAATAAATGAGTGGTTCTTAAGGTAGACTGAGCTGTTTATTATGGTAATTCATCCTTGGAACCATGAAAGCATGTATTGCTGATGTCCAAGAGGGAAGGCTGCAATTCTTCAATCTCACAGGGAGAGCAAGGTGTTACCTTCATCATGGATTCTTTACTGTGGTCTTATTAAAGCTTTATTGGAAAACATAGATAAATCTATATCAGCGTTTCTTATTAAAAGACTGTGTGCAGTCCCTGTTAAAGGTATAGTCTGTTTATTAACTGGCCAATGAATGCTGAATATTATGCTCAGTTTTGGTCAGCCAACTGGCTTGCAGCATGTTTGTGTTCATTCAAGAGATTTTAATTCTGAACATAATGTTAACTGTTTGGTGTCTGTACCGATGCCATTTTACTGGCTCTCTAGATGAGGTGAGTTAGGGGTTAAACAGCGCGGAGGAGGACTGACTTATGCATGCCATGTAACAGAAATACTCCCGTACTTAGTACTGGGATTTAAGGTGTTCTCCCCTGCCACAAATAGTGCTCCCTAGTGAGCTTGAAAAACTTCCTGGACATCTTTCTCCATTCTGGTGATCCCATGGAATCTATGCTGTTGCAGTTGGTTTAAGATGATGTGCTTAAAAAAATAATCTAACTTAAAGGAACTTAAAATGTTACCAAAATTACTGCTACAATAACTGTGGGATGTAATACCTAGGTTAAATGTAGATCTGGGAAAGAGTAATAGATGTAGGTATATTTACTCTTTGTTACTAGCTGAGTTTTTCATTGTAACCGCTGAGATGTTTAATACACAGACCTCTTCACTAATGTGTTATTTTGATATTCCTCTGGATGCTGATATTTTTGTATAATATATCGCAGACTTCAAACTACTGAATGTTAACTTTGTTATCCTGATGCAAAAATACTATATGCTTTAGTAATGTATTACAATTATGTTCATATCCTTTATTTTTGCATTACTAAATGCTTTATTTACAGAAGTTTTGAACTAGACTAAGCTTGTCTTACTCCCACAATAATTATCAGTTCTTGCCCGTAACAAAATGAGTTACTCTGTTGCTTTGATGTTGAAAAGTGATTATGGTAACTGAGTTAGGAAACAAAAAAAATCTCCATAATCTGTGTTTGAAAAAGTATACAATGAGGTAAATAAAGATGGAACCAGTCATTGTGAATTACATATCCATGGAAAATGATGCTTGGCCATTTACTACACTAAGAAAAAGAAAAATCTTTTCATTCTCTCCTTTTTTCACCAGTGATCAAGACTTTGGGTGTGGTTTTTTTTTTTGTGACAACTAAAATTTTAGAGAATTTTGACTATTTTAAATGTTTTTAGCTGTAACGACCCTTTTATTAAATGTCAGGGATTAAATTTCTCACACTTAAAAAAATCTCGAAGGTATTTCAAATGGTGTGCTAGAGGCTTGGGTTTGTTTATCCAGCACAGAAGTACCTAATTAGGAATATGACAGATCCTAACTTTCTGAGGGTTGATACGCTGTATTGTCTTCTCCAGTACCTTAATGGTTTTGTTTTTTAAGTGATGAAGAGATTGTTTCATGGTAATTTTTATATTTAAGTTTCTTAGAGCACAGCATGTCTAATTTACTACTTAACTTCATTGCTTAAATGCTTTGATAGTTCTCATTTACCTTTGATTATAGTATTAGAATGGCGTATGTCAGATACACCCAGCAAATATAAGTGGATATATTTGACATAAGCAGATTATACATGTCATGCTGGTATTCACTACTTATGTACTTCGGCATTTACTTTGTTATTTCACTTAGAAAACATGCAATACAGGAAGGGATGGAGGGAACACTTCACATGCATTGTTGTCTGCAACCTCTTTCTTATTACCAGTAGGTGTTTTTGGAAGACACTTCAGGAAACAGCATCACTGTTGTCACTGGCAGTCTTAACAACTACATAAAGTTAGTTTGTATGTAAAAATTAACTTCTATATGTGGTTACTATAGTCTGTGTTCACTCTATTGACAATGATAATACCATCTGCTCTTTCAGCCTCCTCTCCCTGTAAAATCTCATCAGATAGTCTGTTTTTCTTAACTATGCAAAACACTTGCCAAATTCTACTGGAGCATATTTAAAACACAAAATGCATGCTAATGCAGTTAATGAAAGATTTTGCAATTTCACAATTATTTTCTTTCTAAAACATTGTACTTTTCCCACTTGATTTCTTAAATGTGTACAAGTATCTGTATATGTAAACTTTTCATTCCCTGTTTTCAGTTAATCTATGGTGTGGTCACTGAGTAAGCTGTGTATATGATGCCCTTGTTTTTATTTTGTAGTAATTCTTATTACTGCTTTTCTTCAACAAAAGCTGTGAAGCAGTCTTCTGTTGAGATGAGTTGTGATGAGTGAGAATCACTGGAAATAGTCAATAAGGCATGAAGTTTTCTATTAATAAAAAGAGACTTTCTATTTCCTTAATCACCACCTATCAAAAATCTAGTGGTATCGTGTTCTGTACTGGATGAGATAGTGACAGTATTTTGAAGCATTTTGAGAAAATATTTTGACTGAAATAAACGGGGGGGGGTTACAAATGTGGAACTGAAAGGCTCTGTCTTTAATCAGTTCCTGCTGTTACTTACTGTTGGTGGCAAATTTATTCGTGGTCATTTTGAATAAAGGAAAAAAAAATTTAGGTGTACATGTTAGTGCTCTTACAAGTGTGTCTTATGTGTGTGTTTGTGTGTATATATATATTTATATAAATATACATCACTACAGCTGCTCTTAAAAGAAGAGCCAACTTTGTGACAAAGTTGCCATTGTGAAAATGGGTATTTGGTCATGATACATTAATTGAATAAATACTTGAAAATGTTACTGCTAGAAAGCATATTCAGTGTAAGGTAGGGTAAATTGCCCGTTTAAGTTATTTCTGTTCTCCTATAAAATGCTTCAGATTAACATTTCTGAGAAAATAATCTCAAAGCTACCTATCTATAATGTTATGCTACAATTTTTGTTTTCTTTATTAAACACTAAACTGCCTACCTGAATGTATATGATCTTACCTTCTTAAGGTTTAATATGCTCTATTTTCTTTTCTAGTACCTCAAGTGGTTTTATGCTTGTTTCAACTTACAGGCTTTCAAAAAATTTAATTGGCCATATATCTGTTGTTTTTTATGATTTTTCTAAAACTCAGCTTAAAGCAATTCAAGCTATTTCTAACAAATGCAGAGGTATTTTATGGAAAAAACTGTGTTATCAGTATCATAAACCAATGTTCCTTTAAAAAGAAAATTAAAAAAACCCAACACCCCCAAATTTGCTAATTTTGGTGGGTCGGTGAAAGGTTTTGTTGGGTTTAGAGCTTTGTCTTCTGAGTATGATGCTTTGTCACTATAGTGCTATTTTTTATCTTCTACACTAGTATTTCCATTTTAAGATTGCATATAAATATTTTTCAATTAAATGCATTAACTGCTTTTCTTTATCAAAACCACGTGTGAAAATAAGCACTCAAATTTGATTGTAACAAATTTATTAATACTTAGGAGTAATGTTAATCGTTCTCACAAAGAGTACTTGCATTTAACAAACAGCATTGTGAGTGTCATACGCATTCATCACGTTTTCTTTTGAATGCCTTTCTCTTTCTGCTGCAGTTCTTTTGTGTTTCCTCATTATTTCATTTCTACAGTTAGCACCTGAGCCTGTAACTCTGTCAGATTGTTATCTCCCAAATGGTCTTGGAATAGGACTATTATGATCTGAAGACATAGAAGTTTCCCTCCAAAATGGCTAAACTGACTGTCAGCGTTGCTGCTTAAGATAAAATTGCCACGTGTTCTCCATTATAACATCCAGTTTTCAGTTGTTTCTTAACTTTGACATATTTTAACCACTGAACCATGCAGAGTCTTGGTCTTCAGCTGCTTTTTATTTGGTGGAGAAAAGCATTTGAAAATGAAGTGAACAGGAAATGCTGCTCTCCATGTCTTTAAAAAGCAATCTAAAACACCAGGACATTTTGAACTACATTTTTGGGATGCTTTAGTTTGTCTAATGTATTAGTATACAATCTGAAACCTGCTTTGGGTATGGGAAGGGTGAATGTAAGGTATAGTTTTCTGTCTCTGTAAAAATCCACTTACAGCTGGTAGAGTTATGTCTGACGCTTAACGCTAAAATAAAATCCTGTAACTGGAAAAAAAATATAATTAAAGGAATTTATCTAATTTTTGTGTCCTATAATTAAAAAAAAAAAAAAAAAAAAGGAATTATGAAAGGAAAAAGAACTTGTTTTCATGCATGGCATAACTATACTGAAGCTGATTTCTACAGGCGGTTAAGAATTAAATAACATCATCAAGAATGGACATTGATGGTTACAGATACACAGTTGTAGTAATTACAGTGGGGTTCTTTGAGGAATTTGCAGGATTTATGTGATCTTCTAAGCTGGAGATCGGAAGGCGAGACCAAATGCCAGGTTACTAGAAATGCAGACATACTGCAAAGCATTTGTTGTGGATCATTGGTAAAGAAAGGGCTCTTTTTTGTGTGCTTAGAATTTTTGATGAATTAAAATGTTTATTATTACATCTTAAAAGTATTCTTAGTTAAAGTCAACTTGAAGCATAGAGCATCTTTTGGTTTTGATATAATGAGGAACTACTGAGGTTTTCCTTAAAGTTTAGGCTGTGTGCAAAATGTTTGTACTCAAATATGCATTGTATCTGAGGAACACATAAGCTTTCTAAAACATTTCTTGATTCCCTTTAGTTGAAATAGACTTTAAGAATAGCTTGTTTTGGCTTTTTTCCCAGTCATAAGTAACTAGCTCTGCAAATTCAATGTATAGTAAGTCATTGGAACATTTGCTAATAAGATGGTAGAATAAATTAGCTTTTAATTGAGCAAAATAATTGTTTAACTAAATGCATGTGCTTATGTTCTTTCTTGCTAGATTTGGATATTTTAATCAAATCAGATTTTTTCAAATTATTCTCCAGTAATGAAGGAAAGAATTTTTTTTAATCAAATAAATTAGATTTTGCCATATCTTACTTTCAGTTTTCAAAGAAAAACCACAAAAGACAAAAGGTACAATAATAGCACGAAATTTGTACTGCTGGACTCCCTTAAGTTCCTCAGATTTTAACTTGCATGGGAAGTTTCTTACACACTGCATTTCCCATACATTGTAAAAATCAGGCATGCTTCTTTGCAACCTCTTACTAATCAGCAGCTTTGAGTCTTTAGCATAGTTGTTCTTATTTTACTTTACTAGTTTTGTTCTGGGTGTAGGGACTGGTGTGGCATAGAAGGACTGTAAAAGCACCTGGTCTGCTTGGGAAATAGTTGTTCTATGCATAGGGAATACAAGCTGTTTTTATCAGGGAATTTCTGATGCAGCGGACTTGTTAGGTAGGACATCAGACAGAAATTTTGTCAGCTCTTGGGAGTGTCAGTTGCTGTATAGTAATCCCAGATTACTAATTACAGATTAATATCCCAGAGTAGGTACAAACATTAGTATTTAGAGCAATTTTTTGCCTAGTACATTTGTTTCTGCTTTTCCACTTCCAATAACAGAGATCCTCTCCCAACATATGCTGTCTCTTTTCTTATGATTGTATATTTTGGGCACCTTGTTCAAAGAAAGGCAACACATGTCTTGCACACCAGCAAGACCCTGTAGTATTTTGTATATGCTGGAAACTTCAAGCCTGTAAGGATAGCAAACTAAGGGAATGGGAGTGATGATGTGGAGAAACAGGCAGAGAGGGAGAGCAATGCGTTGTAACTGGTTGGAGCTTCAGCAAAAAAACCTTCAGAACCTGAGCTCCAATAGATACTCCAATTCTTGCTTTTTTCTTAATATCGTTAGTGTTGTATACTTTCTGGTTCCCTCCGTTGTTCCTAAAATGTAAAGGATTCTAGGTGGTGCACAGGATGCTCTTGTGTTTATGCATGTCACAAACATGCTCTTCTGGAAGTTGTTTCTTGAATTCTAAATTGGAGTTTGTATAAGAAGATTTGAGAACACAAAAAATAAAACTTAGCTCAGCTCTTCTAAAAAAATGGGAAAATAATTTTGAAATATCGACAGTGAAAATGTTAGATACATAAAAAGATATTGAGTATAGAGAAACATTAATTGTTGGGGAAGGAAAGACTAACTTGGTGAAGGAAAATAAAGCATTTGATTGCTTTTTCTATATTGTTGATGTAGAAACAGTTAACTTGGCATGGGTCACTTCTGCTTGATTTTTAACATACTCTCTAATTCCAACATGTGTGAGGTTGGATACATTCATAGTAATGCAGAGTTAAATTGGTCAAACTGATTTGTGAACCACTGCTGTTTATTTTCTAGCAATTCATTGGGTATAAGATGAATCCTCTAGGATTGAACAGGTGCAGACTGACAAAAAGCTGTAAGAAATTATAGGGAAATATTCCTAGCTTTGGCTCTGTACAAATGTTAGAACAAACAGCATTCCTGAACCCAGGTGTGTTATTTGTAGGGAAGCATGAGGCAATGAAGAAAAGTGTGATTGGGTGAGAGTATGGGACAAAGTGCATGAGAAATCTTGAGTTAAATGTGATAAAAATGGTATTTTGAATTTATCAGCTGTATTGGCTTCCGGTAATTCTGTTTGTGTAAGAGGAGCAGTAGCTGCTGACACAACTGGCTTCTGATAAAACTTTTGAGACTGTCCAGCTAGAAGGCTTAATCTCCGCTGTGTTCCTGAGTTGTGCTCTGCTGGTCGCTACTCTCTCTGCCTAGTCCCTTCACAAGAGAGTCAGAATTGTTTTTTCCTCTGGAGCTCTTTAGCTAGGACTTTGAGAGGGTAGTCTGAGGAACTGAATATTGACAGGGATCCATCAGTACAAAAGCTTGAGAAACATTTGTTAAAGCAATAATTGCCTTAAACTATGATAATTGATTGTTGATAACTCAATTAAGACTGTGCCTCAGGTGGGATCCTACAGAGTTCTCCTTCAGCTTGGATCTCTAAGACATTCAAGAATAACTTGATTGGTGGCATAGAAAGCATGCTTAGAAAACAATTAAGTCATACTAAATGCTTTTAAAGATGGAATTAAAATTCAAAACTGTCTGGAAATTAGTGCTCCTGAAGTCAACAATGTGGAATTCGTTACACAAATGTAGAGCAATATGTTGTTGTAGGGGGGCATAAAAGTTGCACATGAATGCAAAACTGGGGAAAACTGGCAAGGCAGAAGTAAATGGAGAAGAATGTCTGGGCTCAATGAATGTTGAACCAAACATAAGAACTGAATTTTTTGGGGAGGGAAAGAAGAAGCTGCGGTGTTTTAATGGGAATGTGGTTTGTAAGATGCAATTTATGTAGTGTTCTGAGTAATTTAACCTTGTTGAGGTCTCTGTTGAAGTATTGCCTTGTCCAGGCATTCTGCGTTAAGAAATGAACAAATTGGAGGGCCCAAGAGAAGTATCAAGAATATTCAGAGTTTTGGAAAGAATACGTATTCAAAAAGATTCAAGGTGCTAATGCATACAGTTTGTAAAGAAAAGACAGGGGGTTGAGCTATCTTAGAACAATTTATGAAGGCTCTTTATAAGGAGACACTTATTCTGGGAGTAGCTGGCAAAGAAACTGGCTTAACATTTAACAGAATGTGTTGCAGTTTAAGTCAGCACTTTCTCATCTAGAAGCCACAATTCTAAATAGTGTTCAGACTGCATGAATAAAGTTGCAAGCTTGAGAGCAATACAAATTCCTGCTTTTTTTTTCTTAGTAGCATAAATTGGTCTATTTAAATTTTTTACCCAAATTATCTTATTTTAGAATTTGATTATTCTTTTAATCCTGAAGCAAGTAATAAAATACTAGAGGCTGCTGTTTTTCTTGGGAGATGGGGAGAATATAATGATAGTCACCTTGTGCATTGATTAGAAGAGTGGTTTGAAGTCAGGTTTGCGATGTTATTTTAACTTTAACTGTGGAATGAGAGAGATATATAAAGACTTAGTGTGCCGGAAGTTTGGTTGTGGAGAAAGGCAGGTAAGATGCTGTTTGTGTAAGATAGTGGTATGATTTTGGTATTAAGCATTAAATGAGTAGCAATTGCAGGATTTTGATATTTCAAGGCTGAACTTTATCACTTGTAGCTGGTTCATTGCTTTATCCAGTCTTAGTGAATCTTCCTTAACTTCCTATGATGCGCAGTTTGTGTATGTGTTCACAAGTGACTTTAATCTTTATTTTTTTCCCCCAGCAGTTGATTCAGACTTCATAATATCTTTGTTTTTTGAGCTTGGAATACTAAATAATTTTGTGAGTGTACCTTCCCTATGAACAATTTAGCCATTGTGAAACACAACTATTTTTGTTGAAGAACTTTAATTTGCTTGTGTTCATAATTTCTGCTCACTCCTAAATACTTTCTGGTCTTCTCAGTTTTATAAGGATTTCAAATATGTTGAGCTGTAGTGCTCAAAACCAATTTTAATTAGCTGAGGAAATGAAAGCCAACAACTTCTCCATAATTCCATTGAATAGCTTTGTTTACCAGGATCTAAAATATCCAGACTTCTGTCCTTACTGTAGAGTTTCTGTTCTCTTAATATCTTCTTTGAATTTAATCTTCAGTCTAAAATTTCTAGGTTTATGTATCCTCTGAGCCTCATGCTTCATCTTTGCACTGTAGTTGTCACAGAGTACTGCTATATGTTCTTAATGCTACCTTCACTTAGTGTTTTTTTAATTTATGTCATAATTTCCAGAATGTGTGATTGAAAATAATGAAAGGGAAAAAACCCTGGAAAACAACTAGGAAATAATGTTATGTCTGGCTAAATGGCAGTATTACTGTGTTAAGCGTAGGCAGGGGGTTGTCAGCTGATACTGAAGTTAGCCAACTAAACATGAAATACTTGCTCTGTTTGTATGCACAACTGAGTAAAGGATGCAACTTACAAAAAATTACATGTGCCGTTGTTGTGTATCTGTATATACATACATATATATACACACACATATGTTACATTTATATGGCAAATACAATGTTTTCCAGAAATGTTGCCTGTGAAACCTAAAGTGAATACGTAACAAGCCTTAGGTTTTTTCTGAAGGAAATGCTATGGCATGGGTAGATAAAGAAGAGTTTCTGTAAATGTGGGTGGCCAGCCAGCAGCATGCTGTCCAGATAGAGTCCACCAGAACAGCATGGAAGGGTGAAAAAGATTGTTTTCTGCAGGCTCCTTAGCTGTAGGCAGGGAGCAAATGAATAGTGGGCCTGTTCATTTGTGAAGGCCCTGTGCCACTATGGGACTGGACCTACACCTGGCACCCAATCAGTCCCACCACATGGAAGTTGCGTGTATGTCTGGTCATGCAACCAGAACCTGCATGTTTCTGTGATGTGATGCACACTGTTAGCCTACTAATGAGCGTGTCTGGTCATGTTAGTGGTGAGGGAGGGTGGTTTGTGATATCTGCAAGAGCTCATATGACTTAATGAGGAGAAAATTAGGACTACCAACTGCCCTAGACTACCAGATGTTAAACTTACAGCTTTCAGGTGAAAAAAGGTTTTTATCCTGCAAAGTTGGGGTCACATAGGTGTCTAAGGTATGAAAATAGTACTTATCTCATTCTTTAACCTCAGGTGTTTAGTGTAGTGATCTAAACTAATAAACACTTGATGATATTTTAGAGGCAGAAATACATCTTGTTAAATTTTTAATTAATTTTCTTGTTTTTATAGAAATAATCTTTTTTTTTTTTCCCCCCCCCAGTTTAACTTTGTTGGAAGAATCCTTGGGCCCAGAGGACTAACAGCTAAACAGCTTGAGGCAGAAACAGGATGCAAGATAATGGTCCGAGGGAAGGGCTCAATGAGGGACAAAAAGAAGGTAAGATCTTGAAAGGTAGTGTAGTTTCAGATGCATAGTTTTATTTCCTAACAGAGGATAAACTCGTGTCTCTCTTATTTGTTTTGTTCTTGCTATATGCTTTTTTGTTACCTAGTGTTTTTTACAGACTTAGTAAATAATACAACCTACCCTAAAGAAGTTAAACGTGCATGCTCCATAATGGTGCAACTGGGAGTCTAACTAGCAATTATAAAGTATTCTTCAATAATAACTAACTTCTAATTGTGTCATGTTTCACAAGATAAAGGTAAAAATTGAAGTTAAATGTATTTTTCTAAGGAAGAGCTGTTAACCTTAAAGGTGTTTCTTGTATTGAAATACCAAAGTAGGGATTTGTGCAAGTAGTGTGGACTGGAAAAATGTTTAATGTATTTCTGGCAGTGAATTCTGGCCAAGTGAACCAAGAACAACTGTGTTTCTGGAATTGTTTTGTGTTCAGGTGGCGTTGCAAATGTACTTAGGGATCTTTCTTGCCCTGTCCTGTAATATACATGCTCTGCCCTTATAAACAGTCGCTACACTTTTCAGAGTAGAGCCATCCTGAATGTCAAGTTGCTCTGGTGATAACTCCTGGAAGCAATTTATTTTTGAAGGTTTATTTTCTAGCTATTTCCCTCCACCTGTGGTTACTACTGCTGAAGTTGCACCAGCAAGTCCACTGCAGTTTTGAAATGTGCACTTGACAGTACCCTTTTTTCTCTTTGTTCCCATAAGTATTACTTCTTTTGGTTCTTTCTGTAGAAAACCCCCTCTTTTCCTTATCTGATCGGCCACATAATACATTCTATTGATACATATATAGCACATAACAATTAAAATAGAAAGCTAATGTCTACTCAGTTTAAAATCTCAGACTTCCCAGAGGTTATGACTGTGTCACTTTCAAACTTCATTTGATGCCTCTTGTTTTCATAATCTGCTGTAATACTGACACCACCCTTTCTCTTACTCTAGCTGTAGCTATTTTGGATGTTCAGATTGCCAGATTTTGAGCAAATATCTATTCTAACCTATGAGAGTTTTTGGTTGTCTAGGTTCTGTAGAAGTAAGAGGGTGATATTGTCTTAAATGCTTGATCTCTGTGAAGGTTTCTTTTTTTAAAACATTATAGTTTATGACCTGAATTCCTTCTACCTCTTGGCTGGGAGGACATTTATTATATAAACGAGTCCTACTGTCATGGGGTTTTAAACTGTAAATGGGTAAATAGAACTCATTGATACTTTTGTACAGGATTTTGAAATACATATTTCATATAACTGGGGGGTGGGAGGAGACATTAAAATTTCTGAGTATTAAAATTTCAGTGTGCTTCACCCAACATCAAATTGTGTGGGTGTAGATGCTATATTTTAAAGGAAAGTGTACGGTTAGCAATATGTGAACAATCTTAATTACATAGCTTTGTGACTATTAATAGTAGTAATTTTTTTACATATTGTATTCTTTAAAAGAAAAAAAAAAAGAAATATATCCTGGGACAGGAGATTTAGTGAAAATATTATTTCACTTTAAGAGTTTGTAAAATTCACCTAGTTTTCTTAAGAGAACACTATTCGATCTGCTCTTGAAAGCTGCCACTTTTTGGCTGGTAGATTAATTAGATGTTAAGACTTCCGACTACCTGCGTAACAAAGTAAGTCTTCACTATGTGGAATATACTAAAAATCAGTTTGCAACAAATGAATTTTCAAACTATCAATCCCAAAGAAAAGTACTCATACTTTAAAAAACAGTGAGTACTTAAAAGTTCATTCAGCTTTTTCCCTATTTAAACATAGTTTTTAAAAAGACATTGTGTTTTTATCAATAATACAATTATTTTCTTCATTTATGGGCAGAATTTAACTTTATTGCTGCTCCCTCTTTGTTTTAAGAATGGTAATTCTAGGTCAGGGTGGTTCATCAAGAGTTAGGTTATATAACTTTTTTTCTGGATAAAAATGTTAGTTCTGGTTCATTTATGTTCATAGATACCATAAGCTAAAGCATTTAGGCATCTATTCTTCAGAGAGCTTGTAAGTATAGATTGAGACCCCAAGTTTAATGGTCCAGAAATAACATCTCATTGTCAGTAGTGAACGTATGTATATCTAAGGTAGTCATTAACATTGATGCTCTGATACATCCTTAAGTTTTGCAGATGGCTTTGCTGTGTGGAAAAGCACACTTAGTTAACTGTGTTAGCAATAGCTATACTTGCAAACAGCTACAGTAGTGTAAAAACAAAAAAAAAAAACCCACAACCCTGCATCTGAGGCCTCAATTTTTCTTCTGAAGAGACCCATTCCCCTGTAAACATTTCATTTGCAGACCCTTTTGTAGAAAGCGCTTGGAGTAAAGATTACTTCAGATTTCTGGAAATCGCTGTATGTTCCTTGGCCCACATGACATAATCTCCCTCACTTTGTCTCTTCCCTGTCTTTCTTGTTCATGCTAGCCTGAACAGAAAACAAAGTGGCCCAATGAGTTCCACATCAGCTATGGTAGCCATTTTCCCAGGTGTGACTACCAGCGCATTTTTGTTAGAGCTGTACAGCCTTCATTCTTTGAATGCTTTTTATATTAGGTCTCACTGAAGACTGTCCAGCTACTGAAGATGTTCTGTTCCCATACTGTCAGCAGGGCAGGCACTTGTGCGCCACCAGCCAGCTTAGTACATGTGCATGCACCAGGTCCTTTGTTACTCTCAGCTACCAGCTAGGGTAAGTTCATTCTCTGCAGTGTTGCTGGTCACCACCATGTGTTCTGACCTATCCGCTCAACAGTCATGCAGGTCTTGGAGTTTGTGAAATGTCTGTTACAGAATCACAGAACGATGGAGGTTGGAAGGGACTTCTTGAGATTCTCTTGTCTAACACCCCTCTTCAGGCAGGGTCAGCTAGAACAGGTCGCCTAGGACCGTGTCCAGATGGCTGTTACATTTAGAGCCTATGACCTCCCACTGCTGTGTTTCAGAACCTGTCCTCTCCTGTGGGGAGTCATCTCTCTAGATAGCTTGGGCAGGTTTACTGTCTAGGGAATGGTGTCTTTGGACTGATTTCCCCCACTCTCCCCACTTTTTTTCTTTGGTAGCTGTTCAAAGGAGAATAGGCAGTGAATTACTGGAATTTTGTCTCTGAGAAAAAGCCTAGACTATCTGAGACCTGAGTATGAGTCACCTGGTTTTTTGAAGTTTAGTGAGAAAATGAAAGCTGTCTTCAACAAGGACAAGTTCTGTCTGATAGATCAGCTAGAACTTTGTACACATTAAAAGCCACAAACTGATCCAGTCAGTCAGTGCTTCAATGCCCATTACCTCTTCTATGTTGTCTGTTGTCTGATATTTTCGGAGCACAGAGTACTTGACCATTGATGATTTCTTGAGGTAATACTGCAGTTAGTGTTGAATATTAAATAGTTTAATATACTTGAATGAAGATATATTTGAATACCAAATAGTATAATACTGGTTGTAAACCAGTGTTGAGTACCAAATAATTTTCTTGATAAAACCTATTTTCATGCCATCCATTCCTAATCTTTCTATAGCTCTTTTGCTCTCATGAGGAGATTGGTATTAGTAGTTTATCTTTTTCAGACTGGACTTTTTGTTGCTATACTATTGTTGCTGCAGTAGGAAGAATTTCATAATCATTGATTATGATGCAGTTTGTAATGCAACCCAGTAAGATGCTGCTTCTAAAAATAAAGATTTGGAAGCTGTATTCAAGACATGATGATCACAAACAGACTAAAGTAAGGAGGAGTGACATTTATAAATTCAAGGAGTAAGTACACTTCTTGCTATTGGCTCTTGCCTCTTTTCCTGGTGAATTATACTTACAGATGAACTTAGTCTTGCAGTGCAAGCTAACTGACTTCCTTGGCAGTCAGTGCCTTTTAATGATAACCATCTTTTATTTTCTCAAGGGGCTTCTCTCTTTGCAGATTCTACTTCAAAATGCTAATGCACTTCAAAGTGTAAAAACCAGAAGTAATAGTATTCTCTCACGGAAGGTTAGGTTACGCTAATTGTTTTTTTTTAAAACCCTTTCCTTTTACCTACGGTCAACGTTACTTAGAAAAGCGAGTATTCAAGATTTTTCCAGTTTTTGACTGAATTGCTTTGAAATTTGGAGGAGATAAGAAATGCAGGTTAACTTGTATGTGTATTTTTAAGTACATTTCATGTCTGCAAACCTGATTGCCCAGTGTTAGTTATAAAAGAAACCTTATTCAATGTGGGAAGGTATTCATTACTAAACCAGCGTCAGTCTGTAATGTGAAAGCTAAATGGTACTAAATACCATCTCCTAGAGTAAACTGTCCATCTACTTTTTTATTCCTACCTTGCTAGGGGTTGCAGAATCCAAGCGAAAATACAAAGACTGACATCCTGAAAAATAAACTACCTGGATTTGCTCTGTAGAAAATTTTACTCTCCTGTGTGAGCCTATGAACAGAAGTAATGAATTAGAAATCTTTGTCACATGGCATAAAATCTTGGAACTTGCTGACAGATTCCCCCCAGAAAGCAAGGGAAATCCTCAAATCGTTTGTGTCTGAGGCTCAGCTGGTAATCAGAACATGTCTCTAGGCTGCCTTAGAAAAACTTAAAATCAAAACCTTAATTACTGAGTATATTGTGATTAGAGCCTGGAGGTACTTGAAGGAGATTATTGGGGAGGGCAGAGGGGTTGCAGGCATTCATTAAAGCTAATGAACGTGTAACTTTATTAAGACCAAGGCATTTTTTGCTTAGTCTGAACGTACTGCTCATTAGGTAGTGAGGAAAACTAGCAATTTTCACACCAATCAAAGAATGTTGCTTATCCAATGATGGATAGGTGAAACACTGGGTTTTTTTGTCATCTCCCTTGTCTTGCATGAATTCCATAAAACAGACATTGAGACACCCATAGGGAGTCAGTTCTGTGCTCTTGAACACATTGACTGCCAGTATCTCACTTAGGGGTATGCAGCCTTATGGCATCAGGCTTCTGGCTTGTGGCAGTCTTGGTCAACTACATTGGTTTTTCCCATTTCTTCCTACTTTTAGTCAAGAATCTCCTCTAAAACAGTGTGAGGAGAGAGCATAATTCGTTTTTACGTCATGAGGAAGCATCTCATTATGATACATGTAATTTTTTTTCTTACAATTGGTTATTTCAAAGAGAAAGGCAGGCAGCTATGCAATTCCAAATTTAAAGTACTCAATGCCTTCATCCACTGCAACAGCTTCAAATCTGTTGCACTTTGCTCTATATTAGGTCATTTGAATTTATTTGTGGTTCCTGACCTAGAGCTTACTTGTTCCTACATCACTGTTCACCTTGCAAGCAGAAATTACGTAAGGTTACATGAAAGACAAGCTCTCTGTTAGTACCAGTCTTGACCTTTGGCTGGTGCAGAGTTGTCACAGTAAATAGATAATTCCATTTCTTTGGACTCTCCAATTTTGTTTTCTTTTTTATAGTAAGGCTAAAAAGGAATTAAAAAAATATCCTTGGTACCTATGTGAAGCTTGAGGAAAAGATTAGAGTGGAAAAATTTAACTGTCTTGTGATCAGGATATTTTACTATGTTTACATGCTGTATAGAATTGAAGTACTATATCTTTGTAATATTTTAATACCTTTTAGTCTCTGAAATACAATCAGATACACTTTGATTTCCAATGGAAAGTCTTAACAAACATTGTTTAGCTTATAAAGTGAATTTGCTGACACTGAATAATATGTACTTTGTAGTGCATCTTGTTGAACAAGCCCTATTATTGCAACCCTAATTATAGGATGCTCAACTTCTACATTCTATGAAGAGTACTGTGTGTCAACAAATAATAAAGCTATGGTTCTGACATACAAGTTGAAATGGAATATATTTAGCATATGGTAGCAAATGGTAAAGTTGTTCTGTGTTTCAGAATGAAAGGTTGACCAGCCATCGTTGTTATTGTCTTCTGGGAATAAATTGCATGCCTCAGGTCCGTTGCCTTTAAAATCTGCCTCTACACACAAGCGTGCTGCTGCTGTTTGATAATTTCATATATCTGTGTTGAGAAATCATGGCCACGGTTAGGAATGGCAATTTAGAAAAAATTCTGTAGCTAGTTGGAAAGGTGGGGTTTTGAGCATTTGTCAGTACTGTTAGGAATAACAGAAAAAAAAATTCTTTAAGTGACTGGGGACATTGGCATGTGAAAGTGAAAAGGAAATCCATATGCATAATATGTGACTTGAATGACTGTCCTTTTATTAAAAAAAAAAATAACAAACCAAACCAAAAACTAAACCCAAACAAAACCCTTTCTGACAATGCCAGTGGTGTTTCTGGAGGTCAGGTGCTTGCTTTTCCATTTAGAACGGTAACTATCAGAATCCCTTGTCAATATCCATCAATAAGGGTACTATTTGTTAAAATGAATTGACCTGTTCTTACTGGAAGCTCACTGGCTGAGGCAGTGTGGAGCCGCAGTTGGATATTGTGGATCATGCTTTGTTAACTTTTGTTGCACATGAAAGCTGCAACTTGTCTATATAAGAGACTGCCAAACTGGTGGTTACGTTCACTTCTAACTGCTATCAACTTCTGTGACTATACATTAAAAGTCACTGTATGAGCAGGCTGCTCAGCTAAGATTGAGATACTACTTACACAGCATGTTCCTGAATCTACTGCATTCAGGTTATAAACTTTTAATAGAAAATTACTTAAGGCATTCAGAATGCAGTATTTAAGAGACTACCCTGGGAACAGTTAACTTCAGCATCTAGCATCTTCTACAGTGACATTTCCTCCAAGCATACTTTCTCATAAGTATGGATGTATGCATTAAGCCTGATTTCTCAAACCGATGCATCAGACTTGGGAGGCTTTCTTCATACTTAATTTTTGACCACTGTAGTAATTGGCCTTTTATTCTTAAACTAACTTTAAACAAGAAAGTTTTATTCACGTAAAGGTACTACTGAATGTACATATTCAACATATCACAATTGCCATTTTAATATACAGTGAAGAGCGTACCATATTAAGCTGTATAAGAATTTGTATGTAGCAGTGTGGTGAAGAAAAATCCTCTAGCTTAAAATCCAAGCCTGTTTTAAGAATATACTTGGTGGTCAATACCACTTTGCTTTCCTAGAGGTTCATTGTAAAACATAAGAGGTAATGAAGATAATTTTGGTTGCTTGTAAGCTAGGTTTTTTCTTCAGTAGTGAGTACTTCAGAAAATAGGCTTTTCTATTCCAATTTTAAAACCTTTATTGCATTTGTAACCACTTACTTTGAATGCAGGAGGAGTTGCAAAGCTGGAATTTATTATTATTTTTTATTAAAGAATTGCTGAAGCGTGGCCTTTTCCCCTTTTCACTCACAAAACAGGTCTCTTGAGTTAAATCCCTGGTAGTCTGGGAGTGGTGACCCTCTGATGAGATAAGAGTTTACACTATTAGCTAATAGTATGAAAAAGAAAAAAAGTCATCACAGAAATAAAAATTCATCTTAGCAAGTTACTGCTTTAATTACATAATTAAATGCTAAAGGCTGACTAATAGAAACTGTTCTTCAGGAAATTCAAAAGGCAGCAATGTTGACGTTAACAGGCTTTTTTTTTTAATTATCCCTGACTGAAGGCTGACTCCTTTTAAGCCTGTTTATTGGGGGTTTTGTAGTCCAGAGTCTCTAGAGTATCATCTTTGAAATCTTACCTACATACATCTTTTAAGTAAAAAATGTTCAGGTCACATTGACAGTAGCTAAGAATACAGTGTAGGCACAGTTAGCTCAGTTACGTATGGGAATGTGAATTTTAAGAGATAATGTTTTCCTTAAGTTTTATATAAGATTTGACAAACACTTCTTATTTGAAGTAATTTATTGCAAAAGTCTTTTCATTTAACAGTCTGAGGAACACTTTTACCTTCAAAACCAGAATGATTTTGTTTTGAAGGACAGAAAAATTTAGGTGCCTGAGGGCCTTAAGAATTACTGCAAAGCAATATTAGTCAAAAAATATTACTGATATGTATCTGATGCACTGCATCTTTTAGATAGGTTTATTTCATACATTTGCTTTTTATTGGCTACATACTGAATATATCCACTGTACACTGAATATATTTCTGCATGTACTCAATACAAAGTTGCAGCTTTGAGCAGATTTTGACGCTATTAAGAAACATGTTTTCCTACCTAATGTGAAAAGTAGCTGAAGCCTTTGACTGTGATGAACTTTGATATCAAAATTTGATTGTATGTCATTTGGTTCTGAGAGCAGTTAAATTGGTAAAGTTAACTAATTACTGAGTTAATTAGATATGGAAATAACTGACTTAATGGCATTAAAGAAGTATTTTGTTAAAGACACTGGAAGCTGTAGACTGGAGGAGTGTAATCAAAGCCACACTAGTTGAAACCAACTTGTATTATACTTTACTTTCCTTTTATTTGTTTTTCTGTCAGTTCTGTGCGAGGAAAACACCTTATGACCAAGAGGCAAGAAAATCTAGATTGTCTTGAAATTGGAGAAAAGTAGCACAAAGTGTAGTGGAAAAAGTATGTATCAACAGAATCTAATCATTGCCTGAGTATCTGTGTATAAACAAGTCTCCATTTTATAAATTAAAATTCTATGTCTATTTAATGGTAATTGACTCATCTTAATCTGCACTGTGATAGAAACTATCTTTCTGCAAAATTACTCCTAAGCTTTTCTTAGGTGGGAAGCACAGAGAGTGTTAATTGTGTTGTAAAAAGTTGACTAGGCTACAGCTCACAGCTGTTTTTATCTGGCATTTGAATAGAAGTTTTGAAAGGCTTGGGGGACAATTCATACTGAATTATTTTGAGATATTGACAAAATTGCCTGCAAACATCTATCTATGTTTTACTTTGTCTGGCAAAGTAATGAAAGAAGTGAATGGTTTTAATAACAAAAGTCTACTGTAACCTAAAAGTTTTTTCACACTTACTGAGCAGAGAAAGATGAGACAAGTTACTGAACTAGGTGAGACTTTGTTTTAGCAGAGTATGGGCATTCTTAAGTACAGTCATATAATTTTAATCTTAAAACTTTAATCTTCTCTTGCAGGGGTAATAGTGCTGAGCGATATCTAATAACACTAAAACAAGGGAGTTGATTCTTGTGAGATTCCACAAATGATAGATTCAGTGATACTTCCCTATCTTCATGATACGCTGTGAAGGACGACTAGTGGTTTTGCAGACTTCATCACCGTTTTCATTTATGAGCACCACTAAACTCTTTCTGGCTTCTAGATTTTGTTTTAGGCTATAACCTTAACCTATTGGGCTTCCCTTCAGTGGATGATTTCATGTTTCGTATATGACTAGCTTTTTTTGAACTTTCTTAAGAATTAATGTTGTGATATAAGCTTGCTTACCAGAAATAACTTGTGTTCAGGGTTGCATTTTGAGTGTGTTTCCTAAGTATTGTGAAACTGTGCTTGGATTTCTGTGTGGGAAAGACCATTCTCAGTTTGAGGCTTACAGGACTTTCCCTGCCCTTCCTACGTGAAGATTGAGTCTACTTAAATGCAGGAATGGAGGCAGAACCTGTTGATTCAGGGAGGAAAGCAGCATACCCATGTGTTTCCCTAGCAGGTATTAGTTCTTGGCAGTTCTTGGCTCTCCATATTTTTTGGGGGGCTGCCAGCAGGCAGAATGCAAGTTGTTGTTTACCATCCTGGATATGGCTCCTTAGGGTCAGATTTAGCATTTTTATTGAGACTGATAGGAAGGCTCTTTTGCATGGAGCAAAAGAGTAAGCACAAAATAAGATACCACTATTGCTGAAACTAAATACTTAAATTACTAATTGAAAATTTAGAAGATAGAGAGATTTGACTTTCTGCTACTTTATTGTTTTCTGGATAGAGACAAGTAATTTTTAGTGTTTGTGGAAAGATAACTGGATTCCTTTTCAACTTGGAAAAGTCAACTGTATGATAACGATCACAAACTGTAATTCCTAAAATGTCTGAGCAATTTGCCAGATGTGACACGTGATGTGTGTTTGGTTTAGATGGTGACAGTTTTCTACTTCCTTCAGATCTGCTGGCTCTGTGTTAGCCTTTGTCTTGCCTAGACTTGGATTAAAACATGTTATTAATCACAGGTTACCCTTTTGCTAGGTATGGCCTACAGTACAGTATATTAAGGATATGTATGAAATTCAAGTAGCTGTGTAGATGTTACTAGGTATTCAGTGGGACAGTATCCTTACTTTTACGGTTTATCTAGCTACAGTTGCAAGATTTTATTGTTGGTCTTTACATTTTTCAGATATGGAGAGGGGTTTATTGACAGACAGTTGCACATTTTTATAGCCTTTTCTGAGAATAATTAGAAGCTTCTGTCTGAATTTTTCACATCTTTTTGGGCAGTAAATGGGGAATGTTTTGATGAATGTAGGACTCACTGAATGCATGCGTACTGTGCATATATCTTAAAAAACCCATGTGTTTACTCATAACAGCTCAGTTTAAAGTATGAAACACAGAAGAAAACTTGCTACTCTTGCAGTAGTAGAACACTTGTCCATGGCCAGTACTGAACTTGCTTGGAGACTTTAACTTAATAGAATCTGATGTTCTGTGTAAATTATCTAATTTGATTGTTACGTGCCACAAACTCGCTATGGAACACGCACAACGCACAGTATTCGTGCTTGCTTGACGAATTTGTTAATGTGAGTAATTCTTGAATGTAATTTGGATCATAAATCAGTTCAGACAACCAAAATCTTGTCCTCTAACCTTAGTAGCCTGAAATGAAGAAGGCATTAGGCTGGTTTTGGGTATTGAAAGTAAAATCTGCAAAACAGTGATTTCGGACAATAGCTTGCATGTGCCTGGCAGAACGGAATAACTGGCAGCTGAAGTAACAGGAAGACACTGTCTGTAAGAAAACAATGGCAATATCAAACTCTTGGTTGGTTTCATTAGAAGATGTTATAAAATTATGTAGAAAACTTGATGAGAATGGGTGGAATCAGTACAGGGAAGAGCTGTCTAATTGGTATAAAAAATGTTACGAATTTGCCACAGAGTTGCTGGCACCAGGGCCTTTTCATGTGTGAAGAACTGATACTTCTGGGGAATACACACACAGGGAAGCTGGGAAGCACAGTAGTGTATAGAGCAATCCAAAATAATTTACAGAGCAGTTACATTTTCATAGCAAGAGCTACGGAAGATTTTTTTCTTCTTGAGTCTCTGTAGGATCATGAATTTCTCTCTTAATGGTTCTGTTCCTTTTGTTTTGCACTAGGTCAACTTTTTTTTTTCCGGTCCCCTTTCACAAACTTCTCCCTTGTTTCGTAAGTTGTATTCGTTTTCCTTGCTTTGACATACAGGTCCTAGTAGTTCTCTAGTGAGATCTTCTCTGGCTGTCTTTTTCCATCTTAGTCGTTGCTGACCTCCTGAATGGTCATGTGCTTTTAAATCATTATAATAAAAGAAGGGTTAATTTCCATGGTGCTTCATTTATCCTCTGAAAATACAATGAAATGCTGTGAAAGTGCACTAAACTGAGTTTTGGTTTTTAGCATCACTTTGTATATTTGCATGAAGGTAATGAATGATATAAAAACTGGAGTTAGTATTGCAACTGGGGGACTTGAGTAATTCAGGCAAGGAAGATAACATGAGGCACAAGAAAATCAACAACAGACTTCTCATGCTACTAATTAACAGTTAAAATCATTTAACATGCAGAAGACCATCTGAAAGGGAAGAAAAAAATTCAATAGCAAAAATACCATAAAAAAAAATTCCTTAGAGTCAGGGTGATTGGTGAATTTGCACTGTTTACTTACCTCGAAGTTATTGGAACGTGAACTCTGAATGTAGTAGCTTTTCAAGACGTGGAGAGTGTGAAGAGGTGTGGAGAGTAGATACTGATGTTGCCCTCAGAATTAGCTAGAGGTTTCTGTAGCTAACTTGTAGATGTGACATGAGGAATGAATAAAAATTAAAGGTTATGATTAATTGGTATCTCAGCTAGAATTCTTGAAATCCCTTTTGATTCCGGACAGAAGTAAAATAGGCAATATAATTATGAACCAAACTGTCCTAGCTTTTATGCATCATTTTGCAAGTATGCCAGTGGTGTTTTTTCATGCAGAAAAATGGAAGGTTTTTTCTTCAAAAGCAAAGAACAGCCTGCTAATCTAATGCCTTGATCTGGCATGTGGCCAGTGAGTGCATATAACCTAAATGTTTGGATATAATACTTGTTATGTAAATTATGATGACAGTTTTTCCTGTGGTTAGTAAGTCTGGTGCAGGTGTTAACTTTTTCCCAGTCTTTCCCTACTATTCTGACCATGTGTCATGGCACAAGATTAGTATGACTGTTTCCAGTGAGGATAGCTTTTCATGGAGGCAAAAAGGAATTGGTTGTTCTGGTGTGGGGTTATTTAATTGGAGGGTTTTTTGAAATTACTTTCTTTGAGTGTTGGTATTGTGGTGGTTTTCTTTTTTTTTTTTTTTTTTTTTTTCCTCCTCCCAACACTATTGATAGCAGTTTATCTTAAGAAAACCTCTTCCAGCTCAATAGCCAGCAAAATCAGACCCCAGTGTCATGAATGAAAAGCTGAAAGCTGGTCTTTCTATTCTCCTGTCCTCTCTTGATATAGTCTGTGTGTTGTACATGTATCGTCTTTGCAGTCTGGAGCTCTGAGAACAGTTCCTGAAGTCCTGTCCAAACCATGGATGTGGTCTCCAAGTTATCAGTAATTTTTCTCTTCTGGCTCCCATGTTTCTCTGTGTCAAAATGCTGGTTCCTTTTCTATCCATAGGATCTTTAAAGTCTGGCAACACATCCTGATGCTTGGGCCTAGATAAACTTTTTTCTTTTTTTTATTTAATAAGTGTGATCATGTACCTTAATTTGTTGGTCCTTAGTGTTTATTTTGTGGTGGTACTTGGAAGCGTAAGGAAAGAAGTGCTGACACCACTTATCCTTTCTGTGGGAAAGCTGCTGTTCACTGTAGCAATTGCATGTTTGCTTGAATGAGGAAGAAGCAGTTTTTTGAAAGATGAGACCCCTAGCACATTAATACCAAGAGTGTCACTGCTCGTGTACATTTTGGAGTATTTCTGTAAATGGTTATCTGTAACATTTAGTCCTGCAGCCGTACAGAAATGATTAATGCTTCCCTGGCAATTATACATTGCTAAAGGGTTGGAATGCCAAACCACATTTAGCTGACTGTCTGAATCCACCTGAACTACCTGACTGATTTAATTGATCCATTTGATGGAATTTATGGGGAGCCACTTAAGATACAGTACTATTAATTTCAAATGCCCCACATGTTTATGACCGTATATATTCAGGGGAATTTAATTTTTAGGTTGCTGGGGGTCTTGGAGGGTATTTTGTTTTAATGAGCTTGCTGAACTGACAGAAGATTTAGAAAGAATTTTTATAGAGAGAAGTATAGGTTGTTTTGTGTTGATAGCTTATGTTGGAAATCACTCTCCATCTAGTGAGCAAGTGAGCTTCCAATGACCAGGCAGTCTTTGAGGTGGCTTTGAAACTATCTTTTATGTTTCAAGTTGGCAACACTGGAATTGAATGTTCACTTAAATTTTGACTCACAAAAAGACCTAGAACTTTAATCTGTTAACTCACACTGACTCATAACAGCATTAATCAGAAAAGGTCTTAAGATAGCTGTGTTACAAGCCAAAATTAGTGATAAATTTTATAGTTACTAATGCAGTTTGAAATACTGAAACTAATCTGGAAATTAGTCAATATCTGGTGAGGAAACAAGGGTATTGCAAATGCCAAAATTAGGTTTTGCAGTTTACTAGTGGAATATTTCAGTATCCAGCCTTTTAAAAGATAAATCCAATTTAGCTTGAAATGCATGATTTGGAATTGTTAATTTGGTAGTAAAATTAACCTTCCCGTAAAAAAAAAAAAACCAAACACACTTCTCAGTTTCCAAGAAAAATCAGATACTTTGAATTTGCCATGTGTTTTATATACACTTGAAGAAACATTTGTTTCTTTGAGAAAAACACATTTCCTATTGATTATGTGTTTCAGTTCTGTTAAGGAAGTCTGATTTTATTTGGTTACTGCAGGCTTCAGACCTCTTATTTGCAGTCTAATTGAATATGTGTTTTGTGACTTACAGTAGAAGAATCTACCATGAAATAAAGTTTAAAAAGAATAATATTTGGCCTACTACTCTTGTTCCTATTAAACCCACTTTCAGTTGGCTGGTTTTGCCAGTTGGAGTATTAAGTACAGTAAACTTGACTAGATAATGCTGTACCACCACCCTTGCCAGAGGCAGAAACTGGCAGGAATCTGGCATTTTGAGTATCCATTGTAGATCCTGTCCTTTCACAGTAGTAGATGCAGGATTTTCCCGTGTCTTCCTCAGAGAACCACGTAATGGAGGGGGGAGTGTTTGCAGGGGCACCACTGGGAAGGAATGTTTGGGTTCCCCTGTCAGCAGTATCGTTCTTTATGTCAGGCTGTAGCAGGTAGGAGTTCAAATACACAGGTTATATTTGCTGCTCAGTTGTTTATAGTGACCCGTAGGGAAGAAGCAACAGAAGGGATATAAACGTTGCATGGGCAACAACAGCAAGCTGACAGGCAACGAGTTTTGGCTTTCTGGCTGGTTAAATAAGGCTCCTTTGTTGCAAGAGGAAGGAAAGATAAAACCAAGTTGAACATTTAAAGGGAAAAAAAAAAATGAAGTAAATTTGAAGACCCTCAAAATGTCAAATAATCTGTCACGCACATTCATCTGTTAGCTCATAAATGTCAGCTCTTGTAAAAAGCCTTTCCAGCTTTTCCTTGGATCTGAGTTTCCAGAACATTTCAGGGCCTACAGCTGGGCTTCACAGTTAAACTGATCTTTTTTTTCAGGTTTTTAAACAGTCCTTTGAATCAGGCATCTCTTGTAATTTTTGCTGCTCTCCTGACCTTGAAAAAGGATCTGTACTCCTGCGAGAGACATCTTGAAGGATGGTTGGCAATCATGGAATCAACCAAGAAAGCATTTTATTTACTTCAGTTACCTGGTTTGAAAGCAAAGCCTTAGGAAAGAACTGGTTTAGCTTCCTTTGTAAGTGCACATTTCCTCACAGCTGAGTCACTGAAAACACAGGCTTGCTTTTTAGGGATCTTTTATCCCCTCCTGTTAGCTTGGAGGTGATTTTGTGATCATTTAGAGGAACAACCGACCAACCTCTGCCCCCATCCCATTTTGTTCTTGATTCTTTAGGGTTTTGCAAGAGCAAGCTTTCAAACCATCAATGGCAGACCATAGTTGTGGCTAACAATATTTTATAGAGTAGTCCATCTAATATTGCAGTAGTTCTGCCTTTCTGGGCTCTTGAGACCTGCTGCAAAACATCCTCTCTCACCATTTTAACCTGGGATGAGTGCATCTGAAACTCTGGGCTGCTTATAGAAGCCCCATGCTCATATGTGTTCTAGGTACATGAAATTGTAAGTCTGTACTTCAAATAGAACATGTCTGTGAGCCCTCCAAAAAAAAAAAAAGGGGGTGGGTGAGTGGGTGTCAAAATGGCTGTTCTTGCCAAAATTACCCTCATCATGTGGTTTCATAGTTACTTTCTTTATATGAATATATTTTCAATATACAGTGAAAAAATACTGATATTGAATAATTGTGCAATTTTAGCTGTGAAATTTATTACCAACAGTATCATAAATATACAAGCAAATGAGTTTTTGTTAATTTGAAGATGCAGTGAGCTTAGGTATTCATAATAACAGTAGTGGGAAAAGTGCGGTTTTTCCAACTTAGTTAACCACTATCATGTATATATTAAATTAATTGCAAGATCGTTTTCATTCCCTGATGAGCCATGTTCTGGGAAATGTGCATTCCCATATTTGCTTCTAAAACCCTGATAAATGCAATCTGTTGGAATCTTTTTAAGACAATAGCGATTTAATGAATAGCTTGTGTGTACAGGAGAAAAGAATAAGCTTGATTGCTTACAATCTGACATTTGAAAAAGCATTTTTTTAGATCTCTTGTATTTGCATATCTAATTGCTATGTAATCAAAACTAAGTGAACTGTAGCTACTTGAAACCAAAAAATGAAAGGCAATCATCTTTACAGGGGGAAATATCCCGCTCACATGCAAGCCTGTCTGAATATTAGAATTCTTCTTGTGTTTAATTATAGGTGTCTGACTGAGCAGTAAATGTATGCCTGTGTATTAAAGGAGTGAATGTGACCCTGAAACATCAGCTTTCCTTTGTTGAAGCAAAGCACTGGCATTGAGAGAACTTAACAGTGTTGTGTATTTTGGTGATAAGGGATTGTGCCAGAATAGCTGTTAATTACCTGCTTTGTTTGATATGGAAAGTAGTGGTTCCGCACTTTTCTTCCCACCAGTGACAGTACTCAATTAAAACTTGTATTAAACAGTGATAATGCCCTCGTTTATCTGGTGGGGAAGATGTGAGGTGAAGAAAATTAACAGGATTTTTTTTGGCTGTTTGGAGGCAGCTTTGTTTTTTTTTTCATTAACCTAGTGAAAGAAAAACTAGTTTTCTCTTTTTGGTGCGATGGTGTGTTTAGTTTTTTTTAAATTCTTTGTGACTCTTAAATCTTGCACTTTAGTAATAGTGGCTACAGTAAAAGTTAAAAAAAAAAAAAAAAAAAAAAAAATCCTGAACCATAATGTGGAAGTTTGACATTTGGAAGGCTCTTGCCCTATCCTGCTCCATGTCATTCCTCTGTGTGAAGTGTCTCTTGCCATGGGTTTTTATTTTTCTGGTTTTTGAAATGTTATTGCATAGCTTACATGTCAGAAAAAGAGTGGGATTTAAAATTAAACTTACTGCCTGAGCTTTTCTATTGCAAATATTTGAAGCATGTTTTCTAATGTACTTGGTTTTCTCAGCTTCTGTTAATATTTGTTATTTTATAAAGAAATGTCCTCGGATCTGATTCTGCAAGATTTCATAATCAGCTTAATATTTTTCTCTTAGATTTCTTAAATACGTGACAAAACTGAATACAGTATTTTGAGTGGGAACCCTTCAGTCTGAGATAGGATTCTCTAAGTAGCAGCTAATTTTTGCATATCTAAACAGAAACAACAAGGAGGAGTAAAGCAAGGAAGTTAATGTAGAAGAAAGACTTGGTAAACTCTGTGGATCTTTGTTTCCTTCAGGTAGCAATGCTGAAGAATATTCCAAAATTGAAAATGTACAAAATACATCAGTAGGCAATAAAAAGGGTATGGTTTCAGTAATGCATAAATGCTTTTTATTTCATTCATCCAAAGAAATCAAGGAATGGCTTGGTCGCCTTACTTACAAAGTTTGGAAGGTCTGTGTTCAACAAGCTTGAACAGCTTTATTCAGTAGTGAAAGCTGGAAGTTTGATGCTAGACTAATTTGGCCAAAAATGTGAAACAGTAAGTGAAAAGGAGCAATTACTGTAACAGCTTTAAAGCATGTACATGAAATTCTTTTGTAGATCTCAGTGAATATGGCAATGAATGGTAATTCAACTAGAACTTCAGAGCTTTGACTTAGGTGAATAGATGTCACATGTAGAAAGATTGGTTGCCTGCAATAATTAGGCACAATTAATAAAGTTTGTTCAGAAGGCATATTGCACACACTGAATGATTAGCAGTAATGACTAGTCTTAGATATAACCTTAGAATTAAACAATAAGAAAATCATTATAGATAAAACAGTACCTTAAAAGGCTTTCTAAGGTGTGGAAAACTTGAAAGGTTTTCTTGTTTTGTTGAAAACATAAACAGTGTCATGGTTAAAGAGCAGAAAGCTAGCTTTTATTCGGTAGTGGAACTTTGTAATCTCACAGGACACAAGCAAACTGTAGAGAAAAGTCAGGTTTAAAAAAAAAAGTTTTAATTGTGAAAATTTATCATGGTTTACAGAAAGAAAACTGTAGAAAGCCTTGCTTAGATGACATCTCATAAATGGCATGTTTTTGAAGTAGTCTGTTCTTCTTTTGAAGTAAATGTTTTTCTGGGCATATTAGGTGATAAATTAAATTATTTAATTGCACCTAATTAGCAATAAATTTTCACATGACTATTGATTACATTTTCTTTAGATAATTCATAAAGTCAATAAATGTAAATTTGTTCCTACTAACCACACAATTCCCCTTTCATACAAAGTAAACAGTGATAATCATTAAATAAGAATTTGATAAGGAGTTTTATGATCTGGCATTTTGAAGTGCAATGATCTCTGTCCATTTCTTTAACTGTTTTTCCATTTTTTTCTTCTGCACTGTAAAACAAAAAAAGTGCAACATGAATCTGAGATGCATTTACATTAGTGGAATTATTCATGTCATAGCAGTGCTGCAATACAGTATTAGTATAACTGTGTTAGCTCATCCATGTAGGATTAGGTTCTGCAGTGATTAAATAGCTTCCTGTGATCAGAAATGCTCACTGAATAGTCATTTCACTTTATAGGTGAGTGTTGCAACCCACATTAGTCACAGATAGTTTTTCTAATACCGAAGATAGTTTGTTGAGGCTTCCTTAAACTTTTTTAAAACCTTTTTTGAGGACTATGTTCTTCCAGAATGAGTAGTCTTGAATGGATGTCTTGTACTTACTGTTCTCTGTAAAGCAAAGATAATGAGTCTATCAGATTTTTCTGTTTAAGTTAAACTGTTCTGATTACATTTCATTGACTTTGGCCACTTGAAATAATTTACTCACATTTCTTGAGTATTTATTATACATTTCAGATTTTTGAGGAACTGTTTCAGGTGTTTTTCGAGAAATGTTCTATTTCCTTATACACAATTTAAAAATAATGTGCTATTCAGTTTTGAATAGGTATTGAACTGCTGTATTGTCACATAATCTCTACATGCAGGTCTTTTTGCAGAGAGGAAAACTTCCGTGTTGAAATTATTTGCAGTGTTAAAATGTGGAAAAGTAAAGGAACTTTATTTCCTTTAGCAGTTGCCTTTTGTAGACCCTTTTTGCACGAGCAGGCTTTCCCTTTACATTCTTTCTTCTAGGACTTGCAGTCATGTTTGGGGGGAATTTCAGTATATCTGATTGTGCTTTAGAGTGAGGTTCATAAGTCTAAGACTGAGGGAAAAATCTCTTTTCAATTTTTCTATTTTGAAAAATGCCAGGTGGAATGAACAAATCAGGTCATTTTCTGCACTCACATCGACAATTTTTCCCAAATTTAATTTTTAAGTTGGACAAAAATGTTGTGTTAAGTCATACACTTGTTCAAATAGCAAAAGCTCATTATCTCTGTAACCTTTGGAAAAACCCCTCAAATTTCTTCTACCAAGAAGTTTTAGGACATGAAAAATCTAGAAGCTAGAGTTGACTTTCAGCTCTCCAAATAGTCCTCCAGAAGGATACTGTGGGGTCAGGCCCCTTATCTCCCCCCATAATCTGAGTTGATGGTACTTGTCATTTGAAATCTACATCCACATGCTAAACACGTGGGTTTTTTCTCTCTGACGAAAACAGTACTACTGAAAGCATGTCATAAAACTTGTTTTTATTGCAGATGTGCACAATAAATCATAATTTCCAGCAGGCTCAGATCCTGCCTATGTAGGATCAGCAACTAAAACACTGAAAATGTGAACAGTATTTTATTTATGGTTGGGACCTATAGAGCATGTCTCACATTTGTACTTCTACCTTTTAGCTGTACTTTAGCTGTATAAGGTACTTGCATGCATCTGGTATTTGAAGTATTCTCTCTACTGAGGTAATTCTGAGCACAGCTACATAAGTTTGTAAAGTAGATATTGGTCCCTTTTCATAGCCATTTGGACAATTGAGAGGAGAATGTTATTCTCTAAGGGGTACAAATTCAAAATCTACTGTGAAACAAAGTAAGGAGAATTTACCATTTAGCCCTTGGAATGTCTGTGCCTCAAAGCTAAGAATTTTTCTTTTTAAACCAGATTTTGAGTGATTCAGAATTCTCTTCAAGAAAATGTGAAGAATTCTTCTAGAAACAAACTTTAATTCCATTGATTAGCAGAGTCAAGTTATGATGACCTTGGATATGCTCTAAACCAATTTGTAATGATTACTGTCAGAGCAGTTCTTTTTCTGTTGAAAAGTAATGGCCTATGATATATTGGAGGCCAGATTAGATTATACTGATGATTCCTTCTGGTCAAAGTCTCTGAAATTGGAAAAAAATGACTTGGCATTAAGCTTAGGTATGAAAAGAGGGATAACAGTAAGATGTACTGAATAAAAATTCAATATAGTATAATGGAAATTTTAATTTATTAAAGTTTTATATAAATAATGAAAACTTCTCTCTCTCGTGTGTGTGTGTATACTACTGAAGTATGTAACAATTCTGCAGTCAGATTGAATTTAAGGTTTTGGTTTTTTCCCCCATATCTGGCTTTGTGCATCATGGACTTCATACATATATTCCTGTATTCTAAAATGGAAATAGTTTATTGGTGAGGCTCAAACTGAAATGTTGGGGCTCTGGTATGGTTTGGCTCTATGTAATCTTAGAGAATTCAAATGTTAATTGTGTAGAATTTTTTTTTGTATATTAAGTTCTATTGCTTTGGTCATACTGTGAACAGGGCACTGCTACAGTAGCCAATGCCTCATTAATCCTGAATTCAAGAAGAGTACTCAGCAACAAGTTTTAATGATTAGAGTACTGGGCTTTTGTTGTGTGTCTTGTTACTGGCCTTATCTTAGAAAAACTTCTTGGTTTAAACAGGGTTAGCAGGGCTTTTGGAAATTTTTTTGTTTCTTTTAAGAAAAGAAGTAAAGTACATTCACTTGTGCAACAAATTTGAGACTGTCTTCAAGGGTTTTTAAAAAGAAAAAAGGAAGTGAGGCATGATCGCGCTAATAGGCAACAGGAAATGAAATTCTGCAGCAAGTTTGAGATGAACAAGATCAGGCCTGAGAGATCAGGAGGAAACTGAGAACAAGATATTCATAAATGCTCATTTTTCTGTGATTTTTTTCACAAATGCATTTTCTATGATGATAAACAGTTTCTTGCTTTCTGCAACTGAGAAGAGTAATTTTCATATGTATCAAACTAGGTATTTTACCACTTCTTTGAATTCCAGCCTGTTCATTGTGTCTTCATACCTGCAGTTACAGTGGTTGTAGCGTTAAGAGCTACGTGATTACTTGGGGGTGGGGTGAATATTAGGACATACAGAACTTGCAGAATGCATGGATTTCAGCATCCTGGGATGACTTAGCGAACAGGACTGTTTATAGTTGTCTACATACCACAAAACCCCCATGCTTATCCCCTTATGGAAAGGGGATTTGAAATGCACAAATGAAAAGCTCAGTATGGAGCTGTGTAGTAGTTACTTCTGTGCCTGGTGTTTCAGATGTTATGTGCTTATTCCAAATTAATTCAGCTGTTCTTTGGACTCTTGGTGAATATATACAGTGCGAACTTTATTTCTTAGTTTAATTCTTTATTTTCTTTATTTACTTATGCATGTATATTGTGAAAAACTGTTTGCATGCCTGTGTTTTTGAATCTTTGTGTGTGGCATTTTTATGTGATTATCAGATTTAAGAATTTATTTGTTGGTATCTTCAGAGTAAAGAATTGGAGTAACATCTCCTGCCTAAGATGGGGCAGTGTTTTAAAACTCTAATAGGTAAGTTATCCTGCATGTTCTATTATGTTAGAGAAAGCTGTTAAAACAGTTTGCATATATTTAAGTGCCCAAATAAAAACACTTCACATCTTGCTTTGAGATACCTCGTGCCTTGAAGATGACAGCTTTTTTTTTTGCTTTGTTCATCCATTTATTTGTCTGTATGTTTTATCCTGATGATCTGTTTTCTTCGTAGAAGATAAGCTATGCCTACTTTTTACTTTGCATACACCATAACTGCAACGTATCCATTTCTTGCCTTGTGGAGCTTGAGTGCTGGTGTGTTAATAGTTGTATATTGTCTACTAAGCCAGTTTAGTTGCTAAAACTTGATTGCAGTTGGTTTCGGACTTTATTATCCCCATTACGAGAATGTGACGTTCTACACACAAAAGTGGGATACGTCTTACTAACCCTGCCTGTGGGGTAAGAGTTGGGGGTGGAACAGGGAGGATATGGAGGTTATACTGTCTGTACACTTGGCTGAGCACGACCTGTACTGAAAACTTCGGGTTTACTCTTGTTGAGTATTACTGTATTTTGTTAGATAGCTAAAAAATTATTTACAGGGGGGGAAAAAACCTATCAGCAGCTTTTTCTGATAACTTCTGACTTTACTGAGCGCTTTTTAGTGAAAGGTGCCTTTTCCTGTGAGACCATATGGTTTTGCAGCAAGAACTTTTAAGTCTATGGTTTAGCATTGTTTGTAAATTACAGTAGAAGATAAATGTCGTTCAGATTAGTGTGTGTTACTGTGGAGAACAGCATTGAAACTGGCAGTTGGAATACTTTGATTTAATTCTCAGTTCTTTTCAAAAGTGTTTTAGTCACTTCTTCTGTTCCATAACATTTAAATGGGGTTTAATGCTTTGTACAAAATAGTTGCATAGGTATGAGGTGTATCAAGATAAGTAGTTGCACGGGTAGGATATGTTGCGTATGTTTACTTTACTAAAGTAAAATATTTTTGTCATTGGTGTGTTTGGTAATCTTAAAGTGATTTTGACACAATGAAAATGCACTTTTCTTCAAGTGGGTGGTAGAATGGGTATTGAAATAACCACAGATGTCGTTAAATCAGAACTTAATTCAAAGGGTCTTTACTTACATTTTCGTCAAATTATGCAGGATTGAAGAGGCTCACACACTCTTAAGCAGAGTAATGCCTGAGCCCTGTAAGTTAATCATATTGATAGTCCTCAAAGGACAAAATCTTTTTGCTATCACAAATTATTGGAGGCTTTCTGTGAGTGGTATGGCACTATGTTTGGATTGATCTAATGGGCAGTTGCCATTAAAAGCCTTGGGACATCTGTTCCCACTGTTTCATGTGCATCCTCAGGAGTCTGTTGAGTTTGTGAGTTTCTTAAATTGGCCCGTGCACAATTGTCTAAGCAGCAGGGGCAGCTCAGGGGAAGTAGCAGAGTCAGGACCACTATTTTCAGTGATAGCTGGTTGTTAAATAAACTTAACTTGCAGAGTTAAACTTCACCTTCATGTTCCATGATATGAGATACATGAGTGTCTGCATTAAAATGTTCTTACTTTACCTCCAAGTTTGCTATTTTGCCATTAAATTTCACCCAGCAGAGTAAGAAGTTTTTGATGAAAAGGATTCTTGTGCAACAGAAAGGAGAAAACTGTAATTTTGTGAATTTTTTTCTTCATAGCTTTGAAACAAGATCCTGGAATCTTATGCTATGTAGACCTCTAAGTTAGTGTTCTGAACTAAACTTGATTTTCTTAATTTTGACTTATTTTCTAATACTTTATTGTCAATATTTTAAATAAAGATAATTTTTTTCCATTGGTAGAAGGAAAAAAATTACACCAAACGTTCCCCCCCCCCCCCCCAAACCCAAAAAACCCAAACCCCAAAACAACAAAAAACCAAACCAAAACAACCCATCTTTGAATTATGCCACTGGAGCATTTAATTCAGTGCCAGTACTGTTTGAATCTGTGCCTGCTGCTTGTTGTAGCTGGAGAAGTAATATTATAATTGTTGGTAATACACAAGGAGCTAAGTTGAGGAATAGACCTAGGGTAAAGATGCCCAGGGTTTTGGCCTCCTCTTGTGCAGAATTCGCATTATCCGAGTAAGTTGTTAAAGCCACTGCTGTCCCTGAAAGAAATGCTTATTAAGCTGTACATTGTGTCACCTGATGTTCCTATCTGAGTATATCAAAATAAAATACTTGTCTGTCAGAGAAGGATGTTGAGGCTGTCTAATGCTGGTTTAGCATTTCAGCCAGATCACATTCCATGTATGTAATGATGAGGAACTTCAGCCAGTTCACGACTACAACCCTGTTCTATGTAATTTAAAGACAACATAACTTCTCATAATAGTGTTTTAAGTATATACTTAAATGTACTTTGGTTATATCTTTCTTATTTTTAGTCATCCTGATTTTGTTTTTCTTGATGACTGCATGTTTTTCATAAATTTTTTAACTTCCCTACTTATATGAAAGCCCTGGGCTTTCATATATAATAACTACATAGTTGAAGCGTGGGTGGAAGGAATGGAGAAGGGGCTTTAAACCATTTTTTGAATGGATTGCATGGTACCATCCCATCTTGCTTAAAATTAATGGGCTATTATGGTTGCCCCAACAGTAATGGGTATTAGTTGAAATAAGCTGTCCTCTTTGCTCATAAGCTGTCCTCTTTGCTCGTTTGCATCTGGTATGAATTTGACATTTACTTTTTTTTTTTTTAATTAGCCTCAGATGAAATGCACTAGTTTTCTAAAAAACCCATTGCAGCAACTTTTATGCTCTGATAACTGCCTCAGTATAGCATACATACAAATTTACAGGTATGTTAGTAGTGGAACAGAAAGTCATGTTTGACTCCCTTTTATAGCTAGCCAGCTCATGTTTGGTTTTTTTTTTTTACTCTTTCCCATTTGCAAAGAACTTCTAAAAAATTGGTTTTCTACTCACGTTGCTATTCTACTCATGTCCCGTCCCCCCCCGATTGCTTTTTTTTTTTTAGCATGTATAATATTAATTCGTAGAACTGCAAATCATCGGTAGTGATAGTGCAGGAGTACTTAACTCTGGAAGGGGATTTTGTGTTATTCGTCACTCAAATGAAGAACTTGAAGGAGGTGGGGGTGAGGGGAGGAAAACTGAAGTTTGTTCTTTTTTCTATGACTTAGCTTCTGTTGATTCTTGCATTGCTTTCCCTTAACTAGGTTGTCTTATGACTTGGGATTTCAATCTCAAGTGTAAACAAGAAGAAATACATTGTATCCATCGCAGGATAAAATAAAAACCCTAATTCCAACTCTTCATGCCTCTCTTAAACATCTTAAAGAAGCAAAATAGGGCACAAGCCCAATTTTTTTTTGCTTTTCAGGTCTCCTTTAAGAGCAGAGACAACCATGATCCAGCTGTTTTGGAGGTAGAGGCAAGTAAATGTTTTACTTCTTGTAAACATTCAAATAAATAAGTTTTTACAAATCATCTATCATTTGAGGAGACCCTGGTTGAAAAAGAACCTCACACCCTTTCCCTAAATGGTGAATTTATTTGGTATGCTTGATGTGAGGAAAAAATATATTTAAGCTTTTATTGATTATTGGCAGGCTTCACATCAGTTACTGTTGCAATACCTAATGGTGTAAAAATATACAAGTTTAATATTAGTAAGGTTTTTGTGATAATAGTTGTTGAATTTTTTTTCTCTTGAACCTATCTTCAAAATGTAAATTGTGTTGCGTGGTTCATCATAGTTGGGTTTTTTTGGTTTTTTTGTTTTTTTAAATAAAGTGGCTAATATTTGCTACCTCCAACTACTGAAGTTCAAATCAGCTCTTCAGCATTCTCACTAAGGGCAATTCAACAACCTCTTATGTACTGGCTCTAAACCTGTAATTATTTCTATGCTGGGGACATTTCTGAGAGCTCATGTTGAGTTTCTCCTGAAGGTACCATTTGGGTTCTTAAATTAGTATTTCGTCTCTTTTCTGAAGGCTGTATTGGAAATACAGGAAGGAACTATCCATCTGTATTGCTGAAGTTTTAAAAATCTGTCAGCCTCTGAGTGTTACCGCTCATCGGGGAATTTGACTCCTTCAGGTATCTCAGGCTGCAGATCCAGGGCTGCTTTTAGGATGATTTAAATCAACTCTTGCTGTTCAGTACCACTTGCACAGCCCTAGCTAGGCATACTTTCACCCTTCCTTGAGACAATTACTGGTGATTTAAATTACTATGATGACCTGCTTCAGTGCTAAGCCAGCTGAAGACTAAAGCTGGAAACTTCCTGTTGCTTTTGAGAACCATGAACTGGATCACAAGCCCTTGAGTAGTCAAGGTGACTTAAAGTAGCTTAAACTGTTGTGGGACTACAGGCTTTAGGTAAAGTGCAGTAATTGTTCCTGAATTAGTTGAGCTGGATGACTGTGGCTTCTTGGTATGCTGTGGAGATACTTTTTACATCTTCAGATGATAAATGCAGGTCTCCAACTAATTTTTTTAGACACAAAATATGGAACATAAAGGCTTGAAATACCTGTTCTCTCCACCACTGATTTGGTGTGTTTAGTTTTCCTACTTAAAGAGGCAGACATTTGAAACAGACCAGATTTTTTTGACTGTGAATAGGTATAGATGGGTGCTAACTGGGAACTGGGAAGCAAAGATGTGAAACTCTACACTTGGGTTTTAGTACTTTTAAGTATCAGAGCTGGTTTTTGGGGAATGACTGGAATTTTTCAGTGGTTTTGGCGTCTTTTTCCTGTTTGAAAGTAGTGAAGTTCACTTGTGACACATCTGGATGAATTTTTAAGTCATAACACAGTGCAAAGATTAAAATGTAATAGCGAATACTTAGAGATCTTTTAATTTTGTTGGCAGCCTGCAATTGTAACATGGAGAATATTAATGACAAGTAGCATGCTGATGCTGTTAATTCTTACCAAGTTTCTTTGAATGCTTTGTAAAGGACCTACTTCAAGTCTATTCAGTTAGGAAACTAGATACTGTTTTTGGACCTTCCTCTTCCTTGCTATCAATAAAAGGAGACAATTTGTTTCACAACAGTACAGGATTACATGTATTTGGGACAGTTTTGCTCAACTTCTCTTTTGGGTGGTGGTGGTAAATTCCATCTTAGAGGGTTACAATGGAGACAGGAAAGAAGCTAGATTTTGGTCAGCTAATGTGAGAGTATAGTTCAGTGGGATAAAACATTTTGCTAGTTAATAAGCGGTATTGACCCAAATTAATAATTGTGCCAGTTTGAGAGGGGAGACAAAGGGAAAAACAAACTGGCCAGGTCAGAAAGTGGGAGGTCAGCACCTGTCGGCTGGCTGTAAATCTGTCATCTCTTGGAAATGCATTTTGAACAAAGGGATTATGCTTGTGCTTTCCTGAAGAGTAGGAAACATTTAGAATGAAGGATGCCACCTTTCTTCTAGCTGTCTCTCTAGGATGTGAGCAGAGCGTGTAATTATTTTTGTCCTCAGTTCACACACAGTTCTGTCTTATTTTCCAAGATGGATGAAACCATTGCAGAACGTAGGAAAGGCATGCACATAATGACCTCACCATTTTATTTTGACTTTTATTATTTAGAAGAATATTAATTTAAACTGTAAAAGTTTGGTTTGGTCTTTGTATGGACAGATAAGCATGTGATCTAAAACCATATGTAGTGGACATACAATTCCAAAACAAGTTTGGAACTTGTCTCCTGAAGAGTAGCAGCAGTTATTTTTTTTTAATAACTATTTGCATGTTTCTGATAATGTAGGGGAATGTATTAAAAATTACTGACTTTAAATGTCTTCAGACTTGGTTAACCCATCAATGCTTTACTTTGCTTCTGTGGCTTCATACCGTAATGACATTCTGTTTGGTTCTTTTAATTTGTCCAGTATTTATTAATGATACTTCTCTCTTCATTAAGATCTTTGTTTAGCTGAGGGAAATGGCTAAATCTATCCATGCTTCTCTTTGGGCACTGTGTTGAAAATGCAGAACTTGCAATTTTGCATAGTTAAATAAGGCTTAATTTTTCACATTATAGTGACTTGCAATGGAGCTGTGATAATTTGGTTAATTTTAGTTTTTATTCAGTTTGTGCATTCATTTTTACTTAAAATCTTGCAAATGAAAATGTCAGCAGATTCAATATTTAATGAGATTTTTTTAAAATTACATTCCTTTGGTGAATGTTTTGGTAAATTTTACCAAAATTTGTGGGAGTCAAAAAGTTCCTGTGAAACCAGATGTCTTTTTGGAAGGACAGCAGTTGTAGAACTGCTAATTGAAAGTGATCTTGAAGGATGCATAGCGGGACATTCTCTCCTAAGACCAGTATACATGTATGCAATGCAAATACTTTGATATTTTACTTTGAATTAAAATTATGAATAGCTTTCATTTTATGTTGTGTTTATGTAGTGAGCAAGGGTTTTATTACACTTCATTTTCAAATTTAAAAAGTGGTCAGAAATATCTTTTGATAATTACTCCTTTACAGAAATGCTATTTCAATAATTTCACTTAAAATTACATCTTCCTATTAAATATTTTCAGAAGGTTTTTCTTTTAATTATGTTGCACACATACTATATAAAGAACTGATGATAGTGTATAGTATTTTAAATGAAATTTAAATTTGTGGGTTTGAGCTCATTAAGCGTAGAAAGCGAAGAAAGAATTCCAAACCCCAACTTTAAGCACAGATTCAGTGAATGACCAGAGAGGTCTCTCTGAAAGCCACCAGAGAGTACCAGAGGGTTGCAATGTTCTAATTCTTATGAATCATTAAAGTAATACTGCTAAAGGGAACTACCCACTGGCTTACTGATGTATTTTTTTTTTTTATCACTGGATTGATGTCACCTGAGAGGTAAAGGGGGATACCGATCCTGAAGATCCGTCATCTCTGTACTGTAGGAAATGCTTCCCTAATACATTATCAGCAGTATTCCTAAGAGCCATTTAATATCAGTGCCAAGCTGGCACTCAGTTATACAGTCTTTAACTGGCATGACTATTACTACATTTTAATCTGGCCTTGAGAACCCATGCCACATGCTGGATGTCCCTCATTCTGCAGTCATTATAATCAATGGAGTTGTTGCATGAAATTGGTCATAAAAAAGGTTTGGAGCAGCAGTCACACTTTGAGTTATCTAAGTGGTAGCTTGGGTGTGTCAAATCCCATATAATTGTAGCAAGGATTTGAGGCAAACTGCTGCAATAAAGCAATATAATTACAGACTGCATGCAAGGCTGCAGTCCTAAATACATGGAAAGTTTGTGTGCTGAGATCATTTGAGACAGTAATTCTGAATTCTTCCAAAGGTTCAATTTTGTTTCATTATGTAATATTTATTGTCGGTTCTATACTCAGTAACAAATTTGGAGAGTTTATTCTATCAATTTTTTTAAATTTTATTTTAAAAGTAGAAGTTAGTTTTCTTTAATTTGCATTAGTATGTTGCCTGTTACTTTCCATTTGTCTTGAACTGTTGTCCAGGTCATTTGTTTACAAATAGATTTGTTTTGTAATTATTGCAACTGAGTAAATACGGAAAGAACAGAACTATTTCAGGAAGAGGGAGTAAAATGATTAAAACCCAAAGATATATAAATATATGATTGTGTAATCACCATAAAATTAAATTATTATAGTTTTAGAGTAAACTTGCAGTTTTAACAGCTTAGCAAAAAAATAAGAGAATGGAGATAAAATTAAAAAAACTGCCAACCGTACCCTGGGCTGCATCAGGAGAAGCATGGCCAGCAGGTCAAGGGAGGGGATTCTGCCCCTCTACTCTGCTCTGGTGAGACCTCACCTGGAGCACTGCGTCCAGCTCTGGAGCCCTCAGCACAAGAAGGATGTGGAACTGTTGGAGCGGGTCCAGAGGAGGGCTACAAAAATGATCCTAGGGCTGGAGCACCTCTCCTATGAGGACAGGCTGAGGGAGTTGGGCTTGTTCAGCCTGGAGAAGAGAAGGCTGCGGGGAGACCTGATTACGGCCTTTCAGTATCTAAAGGGGGCCTATAGGAAAGATGGGGAGAATCTTTTTAGTAGGGCCAGCTATGACAGGACAAGGGGTAATGGTTTTAAACTGAAGCAGGGTAGGTTTAGACTGGATCTAAGGAGGAAATTCTTTACAATGAGGGTGGTGAAACACTGGAACGGGTTGCCCAGAGAGGTGGTGGAGGCCCCATCCCTGGGAACATTCAAGGCCAGGTTGGACGGGGCTCTGAGCAACCTGATCTAGTTAGCGGTGTCCCTGCTCACTGCAGGGGGGTTGGACTAGATGACCTCTAGGGGTCCCTTCCAACCCAAAACATTCTATGATTCTATGAAAATATAAGGCTAGGCTGTTATTATTAAATGTGCTTAAAATCTAAGAGTCTTAGCAGTAATGCTATATAAAATGCTATGTTCTTTGTTCCACTCAGTACTGTACTACTGATTGTGGGTCACTGTTGAAGAAAGAGTTGAATAAATCATGAACAACAACATACTACACTATTATTTACGCACTGCTTAGAAGTATTACCATAGTATGTATCCAAAGCAGACAACATAAAGCTCACATAGCCCATTGCTCAAAAGAAACAGGGGAAAAAAAGAAACAAATAAGAGAGGAAAACCAAACCCCAAAACCTCAGAAAACCTGTATGAATGGAGGCTCAATCTGAATAAAACCATTGCCGTTAACTGGAAAGCTGTCTAGCTGTAGAGCAAATCAGTTACTATGTGGATTAAAGTGACCCTGAAATTTAGCTTTATAGTAGTTTCCAACTGGTAAAGAACCTCTTACCCTGTCTGGACATGACAATATATTTGGTAACATGCTGTGAATTTACGCCACCTGTAGCATAATGTCTGTTTAACAACAATATTCTGTGGAAAATGAGTTTGTTACATTAGTCAATGAATTTGCCTTCTCCAAAAGACCCACGGACTGTAGTAGGGGGCCACTGTTTAGAGCAGAGCAAGCCACCATTTGAGCAGTGGGATAAGAACCATGGGCAGTCATCTGCTTAACAGTGCCTGGTCACTAAGATAACACCCTGACTGCAGAATTAACTTTGAGCATCACTTCTGGTCTCACTCCTCTCTCATCCCAAATGTAAGGCATCTTTCTAATGCTTCTGTAAATCTGAAAATTCCAGAACTTAGTACTGTGGGAGAAATCACTGTGTAAAGAAATGAGAGCACGCGAATAGCTGAGTGACATATTAATTATATAATTCGTTAGTGGAAATCATCCTAAATGATTACAAAAGCCTTTTTTTTTTTTTAAG
The DNA here is from genome assembly GCA_034008185.1 of Gorsachius magnificus. Classification (NCBI taxonomy): domain Eukaryota; kingdom Metazoa; phylum Chordata; class Aves; order Pelecaniformes; family Ardeidae; genus Gorsachius; species Gorsachius magnificus. The sequence goes on along the minus strand of CM067083.1, from coordinate 49,985,399 downwards.
CCTTATGTAATAGGGCAGTATTAGTGCTGCTGTATGATGAACAGGGAAACGGGGCCACTGAAACCCAGCTGATACCTCCTTGATATCTCCTGTGAAATTACACATTTTTAAGAGGAGTGAGATGCAAATTCAAATTAGAGGATGCTAGAATTAAGGTTGCTAGTTATGACCTTTTTGTGTAAATGAACTTCTCCTTGCAGTTAATAGCTATGCTGTGAGTGACTAGGTTTTTTTTCTTTGCCACACACTTATTTAAATAAATGGGACATAGTATGTTCATTTCTCAGGTAAGCAACTGAGCTGTAACACTTGAAGGGGAAAAATGTTGATTGCTTTGCACACCTAACTTCAGGTGAGTGGAAACTGAGTTTTCAGAATACTTAACTTGTAAATAGCGATTTATGTATTACAGTAAATTTACATTGACATAAGCGGCAGTGGTAAGTGCCCAGCATGTCTGCAGAGTTGCAAGTCAGGCAGTCAGAGCATGGGGCTCCCTCCTCTTGTGAGGGGTTTGGTGCGGCTGGGGAGCACCGGGCTGGCTGTGCAGTCTGCTGAAGGCATGGCTGGCAGCTTCCTGCAAAGGGAAACGCCTGTGCCCTCCTTTGTGCTCCCTCTGCTACTTGTGGGATGTGTCATGGAGCCAGTTCAGCTTGCTAAACAGGCAAAAACTAATCTGACAGCAGTAGTTAGCGGCTGTGTTTAACTGGCTCTAGAAGGGCCCAGTGAGAGCTGTTGCTGGTGCAAAGAAGAGGGAAAGACTCTGCAGGTAGCCGAGAGGAAGGAGAAAGGAATGGAGCCACATGTTTTGGTGGGAGTGAGCATTTACCATTTCAGCTCTGTCATTGAACTGAAGTCTATGGAAGAAACCCTTCCATATGTGAAAACTGAGAATAGTTCTGATTTGGGAGAGTTTCTGAGATGACTGTGTGAGATCAGTGTTCTAACTATAAGCACAGACATTGTGTCTATAAAGCTGGCAATATTCATTTAAGCAACCACTTAAAAAAAGTTTGGTTTATGTGTAGCGCTACATTTTCTTATTGGCATAAGAGGTGATTTGAATTTCCAAGTAGTGTAAGATAGGGGTTTTGAGCTAAAGCTCTGGCATTTCAACCACGTCAGCCTGGCCCTGTCAGTAAAAACAGCTTTGCTTTTCTGTGCACGGCCTCTTTCCTGCATTTTGCTGTGTTCTTGTAGCCCAGCAGTAAAGTCCTGTTGGCAAAGTATCACTGGTTAAAGTATTTCATTTACTCCCCTTCCTCTACCCTTTCCCCTCCCCAACCTGTGCCTCAGCCAATCTAAAAAACCAGAGGTGATGAATGTTTGTTTTGACTCTCAGGTTTTTTTCAACTTCACTGAGCAAGAACACTTTCTTTGTGGCTCGAGAAGTTATTCGAAGCTTAACTACTACCTATGCATGTTTGGTTTGAGTCATGAGTCTCTTATTTTTGTTGCTTTAATAAATAGTAAAAGCCTAAAGATCGGAATGTCCTAAAATAAAGCCAACAACATATTACTATAAAAATAATTTTATTTTACAGTACACATCATCTGATTTTAAAGAAACAGTGGTAACTGTTCATATTCTTCAACAAAGGTCACTTAAGGTTTTTTTTGCATATGAAAAGTAAAAACTATGAACCTGGTCTTCAATTGTGGGGTTTTTTTGAGGGGGTGGCAATAGGGAAGAGTTTTCCTTTTTATTTTGTTAAATTATCTGGCAGTTCTGTGCAGAGTTTTATAACTGTATCTGAAACTTGTCTGTTACGTTGCGGGTTAAGAGGTGGTACTTTTCAATTTTCTTGGCACACTGAGGTTACGTTAACGTCTTCAATAAAAATGTCTGGTAGTGACATCTTCGTATACTTTTGTGCAAAGATTTGGAGTGAGTGAAATTTCACTTTTCTTACTAAGTGTTAATCAGTTTCTGAAAAGATGTTAAGTAGGTTAGTAATCACGTATTATTGTAAATGTTAACAGCATGAGAAAATGGGGAGGAGTAGTTCTCTCTTTTAAAAGCTTACAATTATTTTGTAACTAAAAAAAGTGAAGGGTTGGCGTGACCATGCTGTCATTTTACAAAGTTGCTTTACAATATGCTCCCTTAAGACCTTCACCAAGATTTATGCAGAGTGATCCCTATTGATATATCTTTTATTTTTCATATATATATATATATGGGGTATAGATGTGCCTCATACTTGAGGAAACACTAAAAGCAAAATGGTTGCATTTTCAAGCAGAGGCTGAGTCACTAGACTCTGGAAGAGATAGGCAAATTGAGATTAGGAAAGTAGAAGTGTGGATATGTTGGCATTAAAATACAGGGTGTAAGCAGCTCTATTTATTCTCATAGCTCCAAAAGGTGACTTAGCTATTATGTTTTTTCTCTTTGTATTTCTTTCTCCTCCTTTTCTTTAACAGTGCTGTAAATTCAGTCTGAAATAAAAAAAAAAAAGTAAAATCAGTCATTTATTCGTAATAATAAAAAAAAGAAATTTAACAGACTATGTATGAAATAATGTAGCTGTATCTGTTTCATAGACTTTTAACATAAATGAGTGAAAATTGCTGGAATCCATGCTTAGATTAAGCAGGAATAGCACCTGAAGAGAAGTGCGGTTTTATTTTGTTATTTCTTGACCTTCATGGTTTGTTCAACATCACTTACATGTGGAGCTGTCATAGAAGAGCCAGAGCACGGGTGTTTGAGGATGAGCTTAACTGCGAAATGGATCAATTTAACACTGAGCTCAAATTACTGAGGAGGGGCGTGTTCATGCATTGACCAGCTTTGTTATGCAAAGCAGCAATCAAATCCAAGCGAGGCAGAGAGGAAGTAAAACATGGATTAGGGAAATAAAAATGGTTGAAATTCAGTAAAGACAGATGCCACAATTATCTAGGGCAGTAACTGCTGATGAAAGTTACATGATAGTTCTTCAAAAGAGGAAAGAAAATGTTCAGAAAAGTGTAAAATTATGCTACCAGCCTAAGAGCTGATCATGTTCTCCATTGGATACAAAAATATCATTTGTTTTATGTTTTTTACTTTTACAAGTGCTAGTGACTAATACTGCACTGATTCCAGTGTTCAAAATTCAGTATGCTGTAAATGCTAGTCCAAGTTGCAGTCAAGAACAGTATTTTAGGGTTGGTTTGGGGTTTTTTTTGCTTGGTGGTTGGTTGTTTTTTTTTTCCCTTTGGTTGGTTTTTTGTTTGTGGGTTTGTTTTTTTTTTTTTTTTTAAGCTATTGAAAAGTCTCTAAAGAAATATTTGGGCATACTACACTGTGTAGATGAGAAGACTGAGAAACCAATGAACGGACACTTTTTCCCTTAAATACAGCTGAGGAGTAGTAATAGCACTTTTCTCAATACTTACTCTATTGTTTAAGGAAATGTGAAAACACAGATCGAGTATTTCCTGAAGTTCCCAAATCATTAATCCACAGGTTCTGATGATGCTTTCCATCTTTTGTGTTCTTTACACAGATGAAAGTAAAATTTTCATATGAATGGAAAAAGGAAAATAAGGGGCTCACCTTGAATGAAGTTGGAAATACAGGTTCTGCTCAAAGTGATATTTTATACATTTTACCCAATCATTCACAGCTGCAAAATGCTTCCAGTCCTAAGTAAAAGATCAGGAACCTGCCTCCTGGTGATGTCCTTTATCATTGGGCTAGAGATGCCTCCAGCACTTAATGCATGGGGTTTTTTCCCCCTTCCCCTCCTGGACAGTGTCTGCCTTCTTAAAGGGCAAAGTGCAAGTGCCTTGTTCTGCCTTTTTTTTGGCCCGATGTTAGGGCCCTCCTGGAACACCAGCACGGTCATGTTGATGCATTTTTGGGTGGGGCAGTACTAGGATCTTGATTGTCATTTCCTGGACCAGTGTACCAACTGCTGGATGGTTACATTGAGTTTTCTTGGAGTTGCAACTTCTTAAAGCAACTTTCTTGAAATTGCCATGCCTTGAGTTAGTTTTGGAAAGTATATTAGGTCCTTTTGGATGTCAGCACTTTCAGCTCTCCTAGTCTGAGAATCCTGGATTAAAAACAGGCATCAGACTTTCAGTTTAAGACTGTTTAATTAAGACTATTTTGCCTTTCAGCATGTACTTTAGCAGAGTTTTAGACACCTATGTAAGTTTTTGGGTGGAATACAGAGGCACGTACCTTGGTGTACTAGTCTTCCTCCTATAGAGGTAGAAATATAACAGTAAATTAAAATATAATGCAACTAGAATAATACTTAAGTAAAAACTGAGATATACAGAAGAATTTTCATGTATTTAAAAGAATAAATTTAATAGTGTAACATGGTATAATATGATGATACTGACATGTTGATCCTTCTTATAGAAATACCTTTTCAGGTCATGGGGGGAAATAACTAGTTCATAAAAAACAGTCTATTGTGAATATATTTTCTGGTTTGTTTTTAACATCCATTTAATGATTGGTGAAATAAAACTTAAAAGTTATGTTAAGACTTTGTAAACTGAGCAATTCCATTTCTGTGTGTATACCTGTATGGTATATAGATGCTGCTTGATACTAAGGTAGATGAAAGAACACTTACTTTTGTCAACCTTTCTCCATCTAAAGCTGAATAGTAGAACCAGCTTTATACTGATTAATAATGCTCATAAACTTAGAGGCAGATACATTTATGCAGAAGTATTGTTAGAACAGTTGCAGGTTATTTTGAAGTTAATTAGTGACTGCTAATGAATGGACTTGAGTCATAAGTTGAAATAAACTTACTCTCTGTATTTCCTGATTAGAGAAAGCTCTGAAGAATGTGTCTACTGTTACACATCAGGTTTTGTTGATCTAAGCTTTCATTTTAAAATGTCTTCTGTACCTTAAGATTCAGAATGTGGAGGGGTACTGCCTTTCAAAAAGCTGTCTGAAGATAACCATGAATCCGGAAGGCTGCTGCATTCAGGTTTTATTGGTACTTCATTTTCTTTTGAGGGAATTTGATACTTGTTTACAGATATTATTACATTAACAGTGGTCAGTGTGCTAATCGCAGTATTGTGAAATGCCTTGTACTGCTTATTCCCTTTTCTGTAGGGGAATAAAATCATACTTGGGTATCAGTGTAACTGTCTCCGTGTGAAGTTTACTGCTTTTGGAATGCTGATAAAATTAAACTGCTAAAACTCCTACCTGTAGTCCAAAGTCAGAAATGAACAGCCTCACTCCTCTCACTCAGTAAAGTTTGATGCTTCATGGTAATTCTAAGTATCAGTTGAATTAATCTCTAACAAACCCATCCAGGTGTTGTGTTTATGCTGTGCATTTCACGTGCTAAATTTTCACTTATTCTCTGAGGATACTGATGGATACAAAACAACTTTACTTTCATCCCAAAACAGTGAAATATTTGGTCTTGACAGGCTCCCGGGTTTTGATAGCACTCACCAATACAGCTTGTTCCACAGATCATTGCTCTTACTTTTCACACTGGCACAACTTAAGACAAATAGGCAAGATGATGATCCTGGAGAGACGCAGTCCTGTTGCCTGTTTCACAGAAACTTACCCTTTGCGATGGGGAGTCTTCTGCTGGCTCTGCTCCCTGGAGCAGCCACTGTCCAGCTAGAGCCGCGCAGGGCAGGGGGCTCAGGTGCGCTGGCCTGGGCGGTGATGGGGGCCTTCCTCTTCCGTCAGCAGACGGTGGTTGTTGGATCAGCTCAGCTGTGCTGTGAAGCCACAGCTTTAGAAAGATCCAGTGTGGTGTTCCATGTGTGCAGGAACCATTTTGACTGCAGGGCAGATGTGAACTTGGGGCGGCGCTTGGTTTTGAAGTTTCCTGAGCACAAAGTCTGTGTTGAGGCTCTGAGACATAGAACAAAATCATCTTCTGTGTGTTTAATTGTTAGGTTGTTTCGTGCCATCAGATTTTTTTAGAATAGTTCTTAAAAGATTTTCTAGAGAATGCTCTTTGACAATGTTTGACAGCTATTGTCTAGTGTAATGTGAGTTGGAAGATACCAGCTTCTTAATCCAGAATTGTCTTGAAGGGGGATTAGTATACAGTAATAATGGATAATTAAAGACATAGTAAATAATACTAACTTGTCTGACATTCAAAACTGAGTATGTGACAATTTATTAACAGTTGATCTGTTGCTTCTGTAGGAGAAAAGTTCCATCAAAAATTCTAAATGCAAAGTAAGCTAGTGTTCTCCCTGACCAGGTGCTGCTACTCCTTCAGCATTTCTTTTGTTACATTATTTTTGCACCAGCTTTCTGCTTGTGAGCTGCTACCATTAGAAGCTCAGTAGGAGCAAAAGTCTATGTTAATTTGCCTGACTGTAACTGCACAATTATAGCAGTTTATCAGCAGGGGTCAGGACAATCAGTGTGTTCCGATGCTTCATGTTATAAAATTACTTCTGTTGTTCAAACAGATACTGTAATTAGTGCATCATTTTAAACTGGTTTTCTGCAGGGCCAGCTTGGAGTTTCATCTGATAAAAACCTCTGGTTTTGCTACTTACCTAAGCAGTTGTTTTGTTTGCAGAATACTTCTGAAGTACAACTTTTATTGAAACGTTAATGTCAAGAATATATCATGTGAATACACTTGTGAATACAGGTTGGGGTTGGGTCATTTGTTGGGGGGGGGGGTTGTTTATTTTTTCTGGTCACTCCTGTCAAGACTTAAATTCACTGGCAAAAATTGAGTCAGAAAATTCCATGTTTGTTTTCACAATTATTACTACATACTGTCATTTAATACCTAGTTCTTACATAGGTGAACAAGTTGCTTCATGTCAGATAATAAAAATAAGTGTGTGCTCTGTCCCTGGCATGTGCATAAGTAGATTTCACTTAGGATAGTTTAATGAGACGTGGTGAACCAGACTTTTAAGCGGCAGTTACGTGTTAAAATGTAGTCCCCCATCTTCCCCCTTTCCCAGTTATAGCACTGACCTCGTGTTGGCACCCAGTAGCCCCTTATGACCTTATTCAACCCACTTGTCCCACAGAAAATGGTGGGGGAAGGGGGAGGTGGTTTTGCTGCATCAGCACGTTGGCCTGGCTCTCTGAAAGGCTGTCATGGTGCTGGGGCCAGTCCCAGTGGAGGGGAGGAATAAGGACTGCCTGGTAAGGGGAGTGAACCTTTGGAAGTTGTTAGATTGGTCACAAAAGGATACAATAAGACATCAGTGAGAGATGGTCCAAATTATTTTTGTTTCATTAGGGCTGGAGCACTCATGAATTTGTATCAGCTGATGTGGAGTTATTTGTATATCTGAGACTTCTGAGTGGTTTATTCCTTGCACAATATGTTACAGAACTCTGTCTTCCAGATGTTTCTTTTCAGCGATCTCTGCAGCAGAGATGCCAAAAACTTAAAAATAAAATTCTGTAGCTCAAGTTGTCAGAAAGAACAGTTATGAGAACAAAAGTAACGTTGAACAACACAAGATGGAGAACTCTTGTGGCCTATGAAAGGTTGCGAGTAATGGCTTAGTTTAGTGAAAACAGCATCCTTAGATTCCTCTGGCTTGGTTTTACCTGTTCAACTGTGTTGACAAAAGGTTGTTAAGTAAGGTGTAATCCTTATTGAATGGTTGGGTAATGTTTCTCTCTGACTCATTAATTCAGACCTGACATTGTTGCATGGTTAAAATACTTAAACTAGAGCAGGACTAGAATTGGCTTACAAAGACCTTTCTAATTTATCACTTTTTAGTGAAATTTAACTTGCGTTGTTTCACCATTGCTTTAAATCAATGTGTTAACTTTTTAATTCACAAGCTTCTTTTAAACTGCTCTTCCAATTACATTTTAAAATTTCATGGATAGATGTCACTTTTCATTATGGAAAAGAAACATTCACCTAGGACTGTTGTCAGTTGTAATGTACCTGTAGCACAATTTATTAGACAAAATATATTGTGGTAATTCTACTAAATAGCTGAATTTCTTCTCTCCCCATCTTACCTCCTCTGTTTGACTGTGAGAAGTGGCTGATTATACTGTTTCTTATATCTTAGGATAATTTTAATTAAAGTTCTTAGAATGTACTTGAATTAAACCTTTGTACAGTTTAAAGGACTAAAGCTATTCTGATGCCTTTTAATTTTAGTGTTCGATTTGACATTATGTGAAAACATTCTTCCCTTTTACTTTAGCTTTACCGTGTTTTTTGTCATTCAATAGGGAGAGCAGCTTATTGTAATAGGTTGGTGAAAACAGAATTTAATAACCTATCACTTCAAGATGAGTGAAGATTCTAAGGTTCATTCTCAACAATTCCTTGAGCCAGGGGCTTTATTTCTTTAAAAGGACCCTGCTGTTTGTACTGAGCTGTGTCTGTATTTTCTAGTGGCCAACATTACTGGAAATTATATTAGTTAGAGTGGAAAAAGTGCATAGGATGGCAGCTGCACTTTTTTTTTAATACTACTGGCTGTAGCTTTCTGAAAAAAATGCCATGAGGAAAACTTCCTTCCACTCATACCGCATTACATTCATTCTTTCTTTATTGTCTAATATATCCCTGCCTACATATAAACAAATACTAGGAAAGTATTCCTTTTCAGTGTTTATCTCACTATACAAAAAAGATGTCCTGCTATACAAAAAAAGAATTGGACAGGCTGGAGGAGGTCCAGGGAAGGGCCATCGAGATGATCAAAGGACTGGGAAGCCTGCTGTATGAGGAAAGGCTGAGAGAACTGGGTTTATTCAGCCTTGAGAAAAGGAGGCTTAGAGGTGATCTCATCACCGTGTACCAGTATTTAAAGGGTGGCTACAATGAAGATGGAGACTCCTTTTTTACAAGGAGTCATGTGGAAAAGATGAGAGATAATGGGTACAAGTTAATGCTGAGAAGATTCCGATTAGAGGAAAATTTTTCACAATGAGAACAGTCAACCATTGGAATAATCTCCTCAGGGGAGTGCTTGACTCCACTACACTGGACACGTTCAAGATGCAGCTGGACAGGGTGGTGGGGCATCTTGTTTAGACTGTGCTCTTGCCTAAAAGGCTGGACCAGATGATCCTTGAGGTCCCTTCCAACCTGGTATTCTATGATTCTGTGATTTCATTTTCCTTTAATGGCATTCTGACAGCATGAAATGGCTGGATTCTACTTCCTAAGTATTTAATTCTTCAATTTACTTTCAGTCAGTTGGCCATACTGTGAAGGTCTTTAGGCCTTTGAGGTGAGAAATAAAGTTTGAGATACTTTAACAGTTGTTGATAAAATATTTTGTGATGGCTTGCTTTCTGAAAATGTTTTTCCCCTTTCACCATTTGAATCTTTTGAACAATTTCAGTCAAGCTTGACAGATACTTTTCCTTTGGGTTTAGAGTTTTTTGAAAATTATTGGCTAGATAGGAGAGGCATAACTTAATACCTCTAGTCAAGGGAAGAGATGTACTGAGTTTTCAGTCATCTGCTTTGCGTAGCTCACAGAAAGATAGTAAGCTGCTGTCTCTTTCTTGTTAAGTCAATAGTCGAGGTATTAAGTAGGAAGCTTTGGGATGGGGATATGAAGATGTGAGTAGAAATAGCCTTAAAGGACTGGGATACAGGAGGTATAAGACTTGGAATTACTGTGGTAGGGTGAGGTGTATGGAAAATGCAGGACACAAATCAATGGGGAGATAGACTTCAGTATTTCTAGTAATGGAACAACTTTTCTACTATTAAAGCTTGGCTGTATAGATGCAAGTCAGTTGCATCCTTTGCCTGCTTTTTGTTCCCCTCTAAATCCCTGCCCACAAAAATAAAAAATAAAATTTTCTGTCATTATGTTACTTTTTCTTTTATTTTTGTGCAACTAAACTTCGAGGAGTTGTAGCAAGATTTTTTTTTTTAAAAACTACCTGATACAGTGACCTTAACAGCAAGATAAATATTGGGCAGTTTCTTCAAGTCCATTATTGTGTATAGGTACCCTGAGAATAATGAGCGTATGCGCACAGGCAGCAGAATGAAAGCAAAATCTGTTTACAGAATTAGGCTATATTTAAGGATAGTGAAATTTCTGCCAAACAAGGAGCACAGTGAAATTTCATCTTCCATTTATGTTGCTCTTAATGTTCTTTAATTTAGCAGACAAGATAGTTTGGTTGTAATTAAGCTTTTCTGATATTGTTGTTCCCCAAGGTTGTAGCATAAATCATTTTACTCCATAATTTCCTGCATCTTCACTGCCTCCATTTTTCCTGTATAATTCTTCCATAAACAGTCTCTGGCACGCAGGAAAACTTCATGCTGTAAATTACTTCTTGTGTATATTACGTGATTTTCAATATACGCAATTGAATTTCTTTTTCCTGAATCTTTTATTCAGGTTTTCTGGTTTTCTTGGTGCTGTTTCTTTCTTCTATGCACATACCCTTCCTGCTGTGGTAACAAGTGTTTTTTGCCCAAAATAACTCTCATGGCAATTTCTGTTACCCCTCACTGTTTTTTCTGTAGGTAGACCTGGCAATCAGGCTGAATTGCTCAACAGTTGCTACTGAAGGACAAGAGGCAATAGTCACATCGAAATGAAAGAAATTACGTTTAAACATAAGAAACAGGTTGTTTTTTTTTTAATTGCAACTGAGCACTGAACAAGTTGCCTGGAGAGGTTGTGGAGTCTCCATGCTTGGAGATATTTAAAACCTGGCCTTCAGCAACCCTGCCCTGAGGGTTGACCCTGCCCTGAGTGGGAGGTTGGACTGGTTGATTGATGTCCAGGGTCCCTTCCCACCTCAGCCATTCTTTGGTTCTATGAAGTAACCTGGCTTGTCTTAGCTGCAAGTCGCTTCGAGATAGCTACAGTTTGTAGTTTCTTTCTATGGAGTTATAGAGCAGGGCAAGTTGCAGTCCTTCTCTCCTGTCCATCTTTTCACCATTTTCTCCCCAAACAATTTCAGAAGAAAACCCTAACCAACCCTTAAAGTCTTGGACCATATTTCATGAGTCTTAAGAAAGATACCTTCCAACTTGAATTCCAGATATATTCAATTTTACCTGTTCAGCATTTTCTATAATAAAACAGGGTTGAGAAAAGTAATTTTCGAGACTTCTTGCACAGAGGACTAGTTTAATTTAAGTAAAGCTTTTATGTAGGGGAAAACCATCCTTTCAGGATTTAAAAGAAGGGTGAGGTAGCACAAAAAATTGCAGCTCTTAACTGCAAGAGATTGCAGATTATCTCTCTTCCCGTGACCCTAGCCCTGTCATTCATTTTTCATCTTTCCGTTTGAATGAATGACCTAGTGTAGATCTGAATTTCCTGATTTTGGTAAAAACAAACAAATAAATATTCAAACATACATATTGGTATAACATTCCACTAGCATTTTCAATAAATCAAAAGACATTTCTTGGAAAACTGTTAACCCACTAAGAAAGGAACCTCATGGGACAGCATGGAAGCGGTGGAGGAATTCTAAGCCCTGATCTGCTGAGGTAGAACAGAAGAAATTGGAAGCCCTTTCCAAGCTCTATTATCTTTTTTTTGTTTGTTTTGACTAATTGTTTTTTCAAAACATATTGTGTGGACTTTTATTCTTCTTAAGCTTTCTTTCAGTCTTACTCATTGACTTAAGAAATAGTACTCTCCATAACAATAGGACCTTTATCAAGTGTACTAGAACACCTCATGACCACAGAAGAGTATATATAGAAATAGTCATATACTAGTTCACTTACTGTACTGATAAGTATTGGTATGTTTGTTTGTGCTGTGAGGTCTGACCTTAATAGTTCGTGTGATTATTGACTTTACACGCAATGTGTTCCATCTAAAAGTAAATTAGGGGGTCTATAACTTTCTGGGGGAAAAAAGCCCTACAGTATCATCTATTTATTGTCCTATGTGCAGCTTTTAAAAAAAAAAAAAAAAAAAAACAAAAAAAACCAACAAAAAAAAAAACCCACCACCAAAAAAACCCAAACAAACCAAAACTGAACAAAAAATGCTCATGCTGCAACACAATAATTTGAAGTAGAATAGTCAAGATTATGTTAATCTGAAGTATTTAAAAACTGAATAACAGATAGGCAGGCTACCTTGTTTTATATAACAAAGTATTTTTTTTGTATTCTGAAGGTTACAAATCAGGCATACATACACTATAACAATGTGCGTTTTATTTTTCATTGCTGAAAGGTGGCAACTCCTCCAACTCTTCCAAGATTTTGAGACTTTGCAGCGTATCGTTTTCGTTATGAAAGAAATAAATGCATTGCAGTAATGCCCCTTTATGTTTGTGTCCAGACGACATATAGGCATGCCATTTAATTGCATGGTAACTAAAACTGGATTTAGGCATTCCTTCTCTTTTAGGAACAGAACTTGCCATTTTAGTTGGGGACATCTTTCCTTGTCATTTGTCCCTCTTGCCTTTTTTTTTTCTTCTCTGGGGTACCATAGTTGTACAGGTTATCATGTATCTTATGTGTTAGTAACCAGTACCTTTCCCATTCCAGCGTTGTGTCAGCTCACCACCAGTCAGTACAAGAAGAGGTAGCAGCATGTTCCTTGCTCTGCCCTCTGCTGGCTTAGGAACCTTCTCTTATTCATCATACCTGCAACATAATACTCTGTACTACCTCATATTAATATAGCTCGTCACCATCTTAAAAGAAAACAACTCACCCCTGCTTTGGAATAAAAAAAAAATAATAAATTGAATTGTTTAAATAGTAATAGTGGAGTTTTGATCATGATTGAAATAAGCTGCAAGTACCTTGTGGTAGCTAGTTCTTTCGAAGATTAAATTACAGCAGAGAACGTGTTATAACTCAGCTGCACTTTGCATCAGGTTCTGTTTTATAAATGAGGAGGTTTATTTCTTCTTTCTTCAGCTTCTGAAATTCACAGAGATATTTTCACAGCTACCCTTGTTTGGGAAGTTGGCTAAGATAACATGAAAAAAAAAATCATGGTAGCTGATAGTATGGAGTAATGCACGTGTCCACATGTTACCTGAAGAATTGTGAAAAGATATTTCCGTCAAAGTACTGATTCTTTTACCTAAATTTTATACACATCTCTCATTACTCTATTTTTTTTCACCATTTTTATCCTTGTCTACTCCACAAAACATTTCAGACTTAAAGCAGCTGAATTAAAGATAGAACATTCTAAGGAACAGTGCTCCCTCAGGTATATATGAATATGAAGTACTGCAAGTGTTTGTTGGTATTACATCTTCAAACGTTTCCTTTGCATGTCTGATATCCTGGAAGAATTTTAATGAAATTTTGGAAAAAAGACACATTTACAATTAACTTTGCTTGCCTTATTTTTTTTTTTTAAATATGAATTGTGCTTAAGCCACAAGTGTTTATCTTACAAATAGGAGGCTCTTTAATTACACCCAGGATTTTAAATAAGTGGTTTTGTTTATGCAGGCCTTTATTTAGATTCAAAAGTTATAGTAATCCTTTCTCATTCAGTAAAGTTTCAATTCTTGCCGGCGTGCCTCCTCTGCCCCCATTTTCTGACTTGATTACATTTTAGATACTGTCAAATTTAAATTATGTTTCTGGGAAATTTAGCTAGCTTTAGTCATTGTTTAATAAAAATGGAGTTGTAAAGTTTCTTCTGTGTTGTATTTATTATCTTTATTTTTTGAAAGACTAGATACTTGAATCTGTTACTTAAATTCAATTATATCTGTTGTTTAAAAGTGTTTACATTTTTAAAAGTTTTGTTTAGCGTGCCCTCCCTTTTTGAAAACATTACTGAGATTTGTCTTTGGGATTATTAATGTCATTGGTGTAACAGTACCTGTGTAACGGTGACCATCTTGTTACATGCTTTTCTGTGACTTCAATGTTAAAGCCTTGTCATCTCCCCCTCTCCGCCTTTCATCCCATACACGCAGCTCTGCTTTGAAGATTGCAACTACTATTCTTTTTGTAATGTTTGATTCTTGAACCTTTTCTTCATAAGTATTTAAAAGCAATTGTTAACACTGAAGAATTGTTCTCTCTTCTTGAATCTCTTGAGTGAATCAGGTGGAGTTCGTATGTATAGTGTCTGTTTCAGTTTCCTTGAAAATACTAATTTGCTTAACCACCAGTATGATTTATCTGTCTAACCCTTGAAAAGCTCCAAAGAATATTGAAAGCAGTACGGTGTTTGTAGTACTTCTTGTTCTTGTTCCTTTGTTTGGTTGGGAAAGGTACTCTAAGAAATCACATTTGTTTTGTAGTCTTTATGAGGGTGCAAAACACAAACAAAATCCCCAAAAGGATATTTTGAAGCCTAAGTTCTTGTTAAGTAATCATATAAAACAAAAGTCTCCAGTACAAAGAAGTCTTTTCCCATCTCACTGAAAATACAGTTCGTACTACTCACAGAATTGAGTTTGTCTACTGTTTTGTAATTGTTTTATACAGAATGTAACAATGCTTCATAGCTTCCCTGTTTTAATTTTTTTTTTTAGGAAGAACAGAACCGAGGCAAGCCCAACTGGGAACATCTGAATGAAGATTTACATGTACTTATCACTGTGGAGGATGCTCAGAACAGAGCAGAAATAAAACTGAAGAGAGCTGTTGAAGAAGTAAAAAAGTTACTGATACCTGCAGTAAGTATCTGTATGCAAGTCTTTCCATTTCCAGAAATCACATCTGAAATACAATTAATACTGCAGCAGTAAGAGTAAGCCTGCAGAGCGACATCCTAAAATGAAGTTTAGGTATTTTTTTGTAATGCTCTAGCGATCTTTAAAATGTTTCATCCTGGATCGAATTATTCCTCAGAACAGAGTAATATTTTAGGATTTGTTAATTTTTTTGCCTGTTTTAGATATAGATGCAGGAAACACCTTTAAAAGGCAGTGCTGAACTGTAATAAACATAAGCTTTCTCACCTTCTTTCAGTATAAGGGCTTCACTTTAAGGCTGGGGAAATACGACATGCCTTTATGTTTTGCTTTGAGATGATTCTGATACTTTTAAGAAAAGAAGGCATGTTTTCTCAGATCATCACAATTAAACACATTCCAGAAAGAAACAAAACCCTTCGGGAACACAGTATCAAAAAACCGTGCTTTCAATACACTGGGGAAAAATAAACATAGTGAAATTGGAAAATGGGAAGATGACTTAAAGCCTTTTGCAGGGACCAGAATTACCCTGTGAGAGCCCTTCTTAGATCTGCTCTGTGTTCTCACTCAAAGCAAGGTGACTCAGCGTGGCTGTGTAGTGCATCCCATGCCATTAACTTGCATCTTGTGCTGACTTTTACCACCACTTTTATGCCATTATAAAATGATAAAAAGAAATTATATCTTTTTCAGTTGAGGGAAATTTTTCTATATTATGAGAGATTATCTTGCGAAAGAAAGTAGTAGATGATATTTAAATGACCTAGTGATTTGTGTACTTAGTGAATGCTAATAGACACTGGCTAGACAAGGAAACTTGTGGTGACACGTGCTGTATGAGGAAAGTTATTCAGAACTCATTTTTAAAAGTTACCAAAGATCAGAAGAGAGACTTGGTTTTTGAATATATGGTAGAATATTAAGCAGGAAATACGAAAAACATGTAATTTAGACCTCTTCACATTGCACTTCGTCAGTCTCTGAAAGCAGAAGACAACTAGAGAAAGTAGATCTTCAGAATTTATTTATTTACTAAAAAGATCTTGAGCACATTGGGATTGAGTTTATAATCAGGATTAGAAATGGTAATAAGACTTTTTATATGGGCAAAACTTGAAACTTTGTGTTCCTTCTCTAACTACTATGCAGCAAATAGTGTAAAAACCACACAACTCAAACTTCCATGTGATGCAGAATAAATTTTGTCAAACGTCTGTTGTAATTATTATTTGCTGAATAATATGACTGAAGGGTCATGTTCAAGATGACCTGGTAGTTCACAAAACCCCAGTATGTCTGAAGTACTAACGTGCATACCCTGTGTATGTTTGTGTTAAGCTTGGTTTCTGGACATGGTGTATAGGTGTGTTTTGAGCCTCCAAAAAAAATGAATACACTAGTAGTTTTTCATTGTGATAGTGTCAGCCAGCTCTTTGTCTTGAAAATATTCTGCCTCATTTAGTAACTTAATCAGTTGGGGGAGCTCTATAATCCTGATTACAGATTTCACACACACACATACCCCCTTTAGAAAAAAACACCACCACAGGGCTAACTATTGTCCAATATAGCATCAGTTGAAAAATACTCTGACAGTTCATTTCATTAACGTCTTTAATATATTATGTGTAGGCATAAGAGATTTGGGTGGTGCTTTCTACATGCGCAAGAGTTAAAGGTGTGTTGGCTCTCATTTCTGGAAATTATGCCTTGTTGAAACTGCATCTGTTCAATTAGTATCAAAAATGGCTGTTTAATCAAATTATGGTTTCAGGCAGTTTGAGAGTTGAAAAATTCTGGTTTAGGATTAAAAGATATGAATTAAAAATTTCTATGAAGGAAGCAATAAACCTTTAAATAATCAGGGTAAGCATGAGGGGGGAAAAAAAGAATAACAAGATGGGGGAAATTGTGGATGTTGGAAGATTCCAAAGAAGCTCTAAAATGTATGAATAGAAAATTAGAAATTCCCTTTCATGTGGTAGAGTACCTGCAACTATTGCTGTCTTCCAAATAAATGTCAGAGGATTAGAACTGATAAAATACTAATTTATTTCTGGTTTATCTCCAACCAATTTGAATAAAATTTGAGATTATGTAGGAGAGAAGATTCAGTCTCATTCTTGCCATATAGTGGCAATGCTTTGGTTTTCTGAGATAGATTTCAGAAAAGCAAGCTAGTGTTAGAGATGCGAATGAGTTACTAATTTCTTAAAATAGTCAGTTATTTTTATACTTAAGATATTAAAAAGTCTAATTACACTTTATAGCAACAGTGCAAAATAGGCACGTTTCTAAAGTGTATTTCTATTTGAAGGTACTTGGGTGAACAGAGACTATTTCAGTAGCAAAGTGTGTTTCTTCTAACCTTTATGACTCTGGATCACTAGTGAATTTTTTTTTCCTGTGTGGGTGTGAATTACTAATTTCCCTTTCTCTTATGTTTTTACCAAGATGATGGTATAGTTTATCGTTAGAAATAAAAAGGACAACTTGAGGCACACTGGCTGAATGAGGCATTTTTTTTCTTCCTAAGGAGAAAGGCCAGAACATTTTATTATTATTATTATTATTATCATCATCATCATCATCATCTTGTATTTAATTTACATTACTTAGGTATGAATTTTTTTTTATTATTTTGGTTGTACTTCAACTTCTATAGGACTAACTTTTTTCCTCTTCCCATAGTTCAGTGACATATTGGTCACTATCGAAACCTGCAAGATCATATGGTACTGCTGCTTTCATGTTTTTCTCTGGAGAAAAACAGGAAGAATGAAGCAGTCTTCAGGCCTTAGGGATCACATTGAGCTGCACTGTCCTTATGGCTCCTTCTAAAGTGAATCCTACAGCTTATTGATCTCCCCTCTCTTCAGTGTGATAACTTTGACAGTTTATTTGTTACTCGCCAGAGTTCAGTAAGGATGGGTGGTTCTCTTGCAAAGGAAAGACAAAAGATGCTCTGGATTGTGCACTGCAGAACAGAAGAAAAAGCGCAGATCTTGTGTAAGGGGACATACCTAATAATTAAGTATAGCATACTGAGTTACAGTGTCATTAAGGGTTTGGGATTATTCTTTGAGGTCCGGAGCAGTACATCTGTTTTCCTCTGCTAGAAATAACCAAGGCTTCTACATGTTCTAAGAAGTGTTAAATAAACTCTTCTAGCTGAATGTATTTTCTAGATACTCCTTTTGTTATACAGATGTCCAGGTCTCTTTAATTACTAATTTGCCTTTATACTAACTGTCTTTATATAGGATGAGACACCTACAATAGAATTCAAATTTCAGGCAAATACTTTTTACCCCTTTTTCTGAGGAAAAGATCCTATTTCTGGCTTCTACTTAACTTTTCTGATTTGGTCTGGAATCAGTGTTTTTCAGATTCTTTGTATTGCACTTCCTCTGTTGGGGCAGCTGTAGTTTTACTTAGTTGCTGCCTCCATCTTGTCTGAAGATAACTGCGATGTAGTATTAGTCAGTGATGCTCCCTGTCAAACTGTGTATATAATTTGTCACTACGATAATGGAAATTTAAGATTGCGATGGGTAGAAAATAATGTTTCAGTAGAAGATTGTTTCATTTTGTTAGTACATTTTGTTCTTGCCTATAATAGTGATTTTAGGTTTTTCAGTCTTTAATATCTTTACATTTAGCTGTATGATATGGGGAAAGTATCATTATTTAAACCAAAAAAATCACTGAGCTTAATTAAAGTAAATAATGTAGCCATATTGATTTCATAATGTCAGAATCCTTAAAGTAGATGAATATCAATGGCAGTAATATATTTTTTTAAGGTAATTCAAACACAAATAAAACCATGCTATATAAGAGATGATTAATGTTTTTCCATATTAAGGAATAATTATCTTATGACTTAAAGTAGATGGGAGTCAACAAACAACCAATTTTATAATGGTCATTTTTGTATATTTTGTAGCAGCTTTATGCATTGGACAATTACCATCAGTCTTTGATAGTGTTCCCAAGCATTTCATCCTGTTTAATAATAGATGTTGCAGTGTTGTAGTTGAGCAATTTTAAAATGTAGTAAGGAAAGGATGAAAAATAAAGACGTTAATAGAACACAGTTTTCACAAGAAGATGATCTGTAACATAAATTCAGAGTCCAAATTGCCAAAGCCTAATAAGCCATTTAATATTAGAGGAAAGTTTGGATAATTCTTGCTGTATGGGGGACCTGAAGTTGGAAACTAATTTTGCCATTCTTCAGGTCAAACGAAAAAAAAAAAAAAAAGAATCCAAAACCAAACCAACTTTGCAGAGCTACAAAGTCTCAAATGTTAAAGCAAAAATACCAAACTGGCCTGAAAAATGCTGGATTAACTGATGTTACTGTCCTTCAGCCATATCATAGTTGCTGCTACGACTATATAGTCTGTTTCCAGCAAGCTGTTCGGAAGGCTGAATAAGTCTGAATTCGTGAAACTGTGAAATAAAGGAAGCAAAGCATACACCCTCGCCTCTAAACATTTTCATAAAGAACAGAGAGAAAACAGCTATACTTAACAAATAATAGAGTAGTAAAAATCAGAATGAGAACAATTGTGCAAATACCTGAAAACTGCTCAAGAGGTTGAGGCATTTGCTGAATGTGATTGATTAAGTCTTCTTGAATTAAGGTTTTACTGGGTGAATTTACTTTGGCCTGAGGGGCTGGTAAGGTTTAAGTGCAAGGTACTACTAGGAAAGTAAAAGTAGGAGCAGGGAAGAGAGTGCTTAGAAGATGTGTTAACTAGGGCAGTACAGTAAGAAATACTGGCTGTTTTCAGAGGAAAATAAGCAATTTAACTCTGTAAGGACTTGTATTTTACTTTACTTGTAGTGCAATAAAAACAGCCTCATCAAGTTACAACTAAATTCTAGATCACAGAGAAAAAGGGGAAAACCTGCACTGATGACGGCTGCCTTCAGGATCAGCTGTAACAAAGGATGAGACTGGGAAAAACCTTAAGCGTTATTTTTTTTTTAGTGTCAAAAGATTAAAACAGATTACAGACACTGTTTATAAAACAACGGATTATTAAACTCTGTATAGTAGAAGGCAGAGGATTTAAGAACAAGATAAACAGTGGAAGGAAATTTGGGGAAGTAAGATTTGATTTTCACCTTGAAGATCTTTTTAGCCATCTTTTTTTTATGAAGAAAATATCATTGAATAAAAGAATCAAATACTAAACTGTTCACTGTAAGCATCATGGAGCATGATACTCTTCTTTATGTTCAGTGTCTTGAAACATAGTATGCCAATAAAAATATCAGCAAAACTTTGTATGAAGATGTAATGCAAACAGTTACAACAAATGCTTGTGACCCAACGGTTAAACAAAAATATCTGTGTTAAATGGGATACAGCCTCTTCTTTGGTATCTGTTGCTTTAAATTGTGAAGAGCTGATAAAAAAAACCACAGTACAAGCATTTTGTGGTTACACTGAATCGCTTGCTTTGCTAAAGAAATTAGTCTTTTCCATGGTAGTCCAGCTAACGTGCAAGGATTTTACTCGGACTTTCTTCTTCCAAATGCTGTATTCCTTAACGAAGCAGCAGCAGAAAATGACATTCTAGTGTTTCATCCAGTTTAATGTGCTGTATAATGCATGATTTTTACAAAAAGGAGCGTTCTTTATAGTGATGCTTGGTATGTAAGTACTCTCTAAGTGTCCTCCTTCTGTTTACTCCCTGTTACTAGAGATATTATTTAATGGTATTTCTATTTTTAGTCACTCCTATATACAAGAGATTTTCTCTATATAACGAGAGAAAACAATGAAGGGGCAACAGTATTAGCAGAATGTTTTATTTTTCAGTTGGATAAGTTAAAAGCATTCTTTCCAAAGGACTGCCTTCAGGAAGTGTGATGAGGTGAGGATTCTTTATTAGTTAAGGTAAATTTCTAATTCCTTCCCTATAAGCATAGCTGTAAATTTCTGTTGCTGTTTATTTTCAAATTCTTAAAATAAACTGAAGGATGTCTTAATTTTTACCCCAAAAAATTTGCGTGCTGTGAATTACATAGCAAAAACCTGATACAGTAGAAAGAACTTTCAGAAATTTTAATTTTGCTTTAGATTTAGTAAAAAAAAAAAAAAAGATATTGTAGTAATGCTGTACATAATTTGTTGCCCTGTAGCTAAGACTAGCAAAAGCTTTTATTAGATATTAGGAGAAGACTTCATTTGTTTTAGCCATCTAATAAGCCACAATAAATTCTGCATGCAAGTTTGACTTCCCTGAATAGCTCTTTCTAATTCATTCCTGCATGGTATGCTGGTTTTATATTTTTGCTTTCACAAATGAGAATATAGTGCCGCCCCGTTGAAATGCCAGTCATGCTGTGCAATCCATTGTTTGCTGCTTGTTCAGTTAAACTTATAAAATGAGTAAGTGATACAGTAGCAGAAAAAGGACACTGCTGTCCTTAAAAGCTTTTTAGGAAGTTCCTGCATTACATCTGTTCTGTCAGTTCAGATGGAAGTCTGTCACAGTGCACGTCATGTAAATGATCAAAACGGAAACTAGGTAGGGTAATGAAGCACCCAAACTTCTTGGGAGTGACTGCTAGATAACACGTGGTAAACTTTTTGATGTGGAGGAGAGGTGATAGTCTATTATTTTTAGTAGTGTGAAGCAGACTCAATGTTTCCATGACAATAGGAACGAAGGGCTGCTGCGGTCCTGCCATGCCTTCATCATTTGCTGTTCCTGCTTCCTGTTATGCATCAGAAAGTACTGTCCTTCAGCTGACCGGGTAGCGAGTCCATTTGGTGGAGAGCTTAACCTTGGATTAGCTGACTTGCTATGGAGTCAGTTTTGTTTTAGCACTGACAGAAGTGACGGAATGAGAACATGCAGCCGGAGAAAAGCGGACTTAAACTTTTGTAGAACTAGGAGTGAGTGTGTTCACCTGCAGATAGGATGAGAACAAAAGGGTCAGAAGCTCAGTGTAGCAGAATATGGCAGTGGAAAACAAAAGAGGAAAGCCTACTAGTATGTAGGTCTTCCCCTTCGGTTTTCCGCTGTCCGGTATGTCTAGTACAGGTAATTTCAGCAGTTTATTCACAAGTTGAATAAAGAATTAGTATTCTTGAGCAGTACTTAAGTAAATTCTGGAATGTGGTCTTAGTTTGCTGAAAGTTTTCACTGTAATGCAAGTCTGAGTTTTAAAAATGAGAATCTCTTACACCAGTTCACATCGGAAGCATTTATGTGTTGTACTTGTTATGTTACTGCAGTGTAAAATTTTTGAGCTTACACTCGTATTGACTATTAACAAAATTATTTCAGACCAGCTGCAAGTGTGAAGCAGCTCTCTCTGTCATTGTGTACTGTGACAGAAACTCTGTAAGACCAGTGGTTCATTACCACCAAAATAAAGTCTGTTGATGGAAAAGACTTTTGAGACCATATTTAGTACAAGATATCTGGGTGATTTGCAGCTTAATTGTATTAAACCTTGTTTAAACTCTGTTAAATTCCTCAAGTCTCCTGAAATGATCTGTGTAGTACTAAGGAGAAAACTAATATTATTCATCAGAATAATTAATCAGAATGTTGTTCATGAGAATAATTTTGAAAGAGGATATAAAATCTGCTGGTTTATATTATGATTATAAATTTGTTTTCAACTTGCCATTTCCAAAAAGTTGGCAAATAATGAAAAGGTAAATATAAATTTATGATCGTCTGTGCCCTCGCATATTTCAGTTGATTGTTTTACAAATTCAGGCATGTAGTCATAATCAAATATACTTATGTAAATGTAAATATGTCTAGTTTTATTAGCTTAGAACTTAGGTAGCAGTTTGTACTGTTTCTTGTTCTCCCTAGGTTTTCCTTATACTAATGGTAGAAAGAAGCTCCTCCAACAGTTATTTCTATTCGTCAGAGTGGTTCCAAAGAATGTTTATCAATATGGTGATAGGCGCTTTATATATATAAATATATATATATATATAACGGCTCGATCGAGCCATTATTCTGAATCTTCTTCTGGACAGCTTTGACGGCTTCTAGAACCCAGGGAAACTAGTTGATTGTGCCTCCATGCAGTTACTGAGAATACTGCTGAATTCCCCTTGTCCTTCTCCAAAATAACTTACTGGAGGTGTGTATCACCCTCCTCTCTATTCAGTTATTTAGGGTTTTACAAATGTGTAACATGAGAAATGGTAGATCGTAATTTCTGAAAAAGACCTTGGGAAACTTAAAAAATAGTCTCTTCACACAGAGAAACAATGAAGCTCTGTTGCCTGAAACTGAGTAGGCATATGCCCTTCCAAAGCAGGATTATGCATTGATGACGAGCTCTAATTAAGTTCTACATGGGTCTTGTCTGTCTTTAAGAAATGTGCTTAATCTATTTGGGTAGACGTAGTTCTGGAATTAAAAAATGACACTGACCTATTCTGGTAATTAATTTTGTGGTATCTACCTTTTTTCTTCCCCCCCCATATTTTTTAAGCTTGCTTACTCTGTTGGATATTTTTTGCATGTTTCCTACAGCCTTTTTTTTTTTCTTCCATATCTTTGTTCTTTTTCTGTTGATGGCCCTGGAGCAGAACATGGAAGCTGGAATCTTTGTATAAAATCTCTTTAAAGTATTTCACCCCTTATAAGAAGTAGATGATGAAGCTATGATTCTCCTTGGCTGTCCATCTTGATAAAGATGATGAGAAAACTGCAGCAAATTACCCATGCATTATTTTCCTTATCCTTCATTTCTAGTTCCAGTTGGTCTTTTAGATTCCTGTTTTACTTCATATTTTTGACCTCAAAATAACTGTACTTGTCAGTGAATTTTCTGTGAGAATTTGGTTTTTAAATTTGTAAACACATATCTTAACTGTAGTTGAATTTTATTGAACTTGAGGACCAAAAGTTGTTTTTTGGTTGGTTGGTTTTCTTTTTTGAAATCACAGCCTTATACCTAAGTGGAAGAAGTGCTAATTGTAGAATTGGGATTCCTGAGACATACTACAAAGAGTAGAAATTTGTTGTCCTATACTTTTAACACGTTTTTATACTAAATATTAACCAGACTGTATTAAGGAGGTCAGATCACTTCATGTACAAGTCATCTTGGCTTTCCTGGAGGGATCTTAGCTATTGCAAAGATTTTTGTGTGGAGTAATAGTAATCAGTAAACATTTCGTTTTTCTAGCTATCTAAACCATTCTTCATTGCCAGCATTAGTTTTGAAATCTAGATTTCTAGTTACACAAAAATAAAGCTTGTCATATAAACTTCTGTGATTTAATGCTGACTGATGACTTGCAGTCATCAAGTTGCTCTGCATTTTGCTATTTTGATGTCAGAACACAGAAAATTCTAACCTTTGGAAAAGCGCCCAGGGTTTTTCACCTACTATTCAATAGGAAACTTAAGTGTTTCTTTTTTAAAACAGTACAGAAGTGCTTGAGCTTCCAGTGGAGCACTAATAAGATTTCTTTTTCTTTCACAAGTTGTTTATAGGCTAAGGCTTTACTATCGGAGTGTTCTGGACCCTGTATCAGGAGGAACATACTTAAGCATGATATAAGGGGTTGGAGCTAATTGTTTTAAATAGGTTGCATCATTTTGGACTGGACCATTTGTAACAGACTTTGAATTAAACTGGAGATGCTAAACTGTCCTGGAAAGTGAAAGATTAGATGAGATATTACTGGAAAGTTGCATTGCTTGGAACACAATTATTGATGAGAAGCATTTAAGACTCCATCAAGTAGTACTTTTTTGTGTGTTTTTGGAAAGTGTATGGGTTTATATTTTTCTTCTATCTTATGTATTTTAGTAATTATTTTAAAAGCTCTGCCTTACTTTCAAACATACTTTATTAATAGGGATAACACAAAACCAGAACTGCCTTCTACATCTTCAGTACTACCATTACTAGCTAATTTTTAGTATTTCCACAACATCTATGTACATAGTAAGTTATATTCATCAAATTCAACTTGTGTTGGAAAGTGAAGTGCGTTTTAAATTCAAAACCACTTGGAATTACTGGATAGAAGGAAATCTGATCAGGAGCAAATCTTAAGAAAAAGTCAGGGGTCTCTAATACTATATTCAGATGTTGCAGCCTCTTACAAATGGATTGCAAGATGTGAAGTTTTCTTTTTGATCAAACACAGCTGTAGATGCTAAGAATTTCAGTTGTTTTGTTTATAAATAAATAAATCCAGCCTTTGATAGACACTTTTCTACAGTCTCCAAAATTGTACATTGCAAATATTTTTTCATGAGACTAAAAAAATGAAAACGCCAAATCCACCATGTGGAGTTGGCTGTCTTAAGGTATTTGTAGTAATTTTGATGAAAGCTAAATTTCAGTCATGTAATTGCATACACCACTATTCTCTCATCTTAGAAGTAGCTTCTTTAAGATTTCTTCATGCTCTAGCTTATGTGTCCTAGTTCAAAAACAAAATTCAAACTTTGACTACCCTAGTTTTCCTGGGAACTGTAGTAGCTGTAGTGATACAGTTGTACTAACGCAAGCAAATGATAAGTCTGGAAAGGTGAAATGAAACTAGAAGTAGTAGAGGTGTCATGTGTACTCACCGGCACTTGAATGCTGTAGTGGTGGAAGTTACACAAACAGGCAATTCTAGTTCTTTGCTAAGCCTTCTGGCTATGTTAGGCAACCAGTGGCCTCATTTTTTCTGTATCTGCTAGTCTGAGCTTTTATTTTTTAATGAGTAGACCTAGAGCTGCTAGGGTCTTAAAGAAAAGTTCCGAAGTTTTAAAATGAGAGCTTGCTTGCTTAGTTCGTTAGAATTTATAATCAGAATCAGGGCTATCAACAGAGAAGTGTTAAATAATAAAATCTTCATGTCATTGTGCAGGAAAGCTGTTTGAGAGAGTATAACCACTTGGAAGATAAATTATGAAAGACAAAGGGAGCTGAGAGGATTGTCTGAATTCCTTATACATTTTTAACCCACTGTAGTATGCATGGTATTGATGTGCTAATCTGATTTTTTTTCGGTTAATGGTATTTCTTGTCATTTGGAACAGGTAGACTTTTGCTGTAGTGTTGAGAAGAATACTGTTTTTTCTTAAGCCTGCAAAAGCAAGGCCTGTATTTGTATTTCAGTAGTCATTCCTGAAAGTACTGATTGATTTCCGAAGAAGGTGATTGGGCTGTAGAGAGGGACTCCTTCAGTGATCCTTGCAGTATGACCTCCTGTCTTAGGGGATGGTGGAGAAGTCAGTAAAGAGACGCTTTATTACTCAGATTTATTCCCCAGCTTCGGGGAAATCTGTTACTTTTGAAGATCCAAAGGTCAATCAGATTCAAGAAAGATACACATTAAAAAATCAGGCTTTTAAAATTCCTCTAGTCATAGAAATACTTGTTTTCCCCTATGCTAGCAGAGATACTGTTTAAATAAACGTTTTCTTCCTCATTTTCTTCCAAGTGTGGTGATAGCTCTTTACTGATTTATAAAATACTCTGAGGGGTAAATGTTTACTAAAAAAATCAGATGAAAGTTGTGCTAACAAGAAATAGTTTCATTGATTTCAGCTTAGAATTAATTTAAAATTATCTTGGAAATCGTTTTGTTACATAAACCTTCATGTAAATTTTATGTATTACTGAAATATTTTTGTGGAACAACTTTTGAAATTATACATAGATGTATCCAGCTATGTAGCTTTTGTGCTTTAAGGCTTTAGTAAACCAGGTATTAAATGACATATCTTGTCTTAGAAAGTAAATGTGAAGCTTAGCAGTTCTACAGAGTGACCTAGGAGTCGTGCTCAACTGGGCAGCCTTAAAGGGACTCCAGTAGTACCATTTGAGAAAATGTCATCTCTTGTTCTTGAGTAAATCATATTGCAGTGCTTGGAAAATAAACTGAAGCATGTAAGACAGTAAAGGTGATAAAAGTGTAATTTATTCTTATTATGGCATGCTTTACATTCCATATATTTTGTAGCTGTTAGAAGTAATCCATTTGTAGCAGTCCCAACGTATAAATGTTAATCATCATTAAGTAATACTTTATTTCACTACTTACTGTAGCTGGAATTTTTTTTTTAAAGATCCAAAGTGAGTCCAGTAACCAGATCCCATTAAAATTAATAGTACTTTGTACATCTGAGTTATACAGGCTCTTCTAAAAATCCTAGTCTAGGTTACTTTTAGAAACTTGTGGATATGATAGTAATGATCAGTGGTTTAAGTTTGAAATCTAGGAATTGATTTTTACTAAAAGTCTTTAACCGATTTGGAAACTTTAGAAATCTTTGCTAAAACAACTTTTATGACGATGTAGTTGAGACATAATCCCCAACATAGTCTAGGTGCTGGTTTTATTTATTTTTGCTGCATTTTAATCTGTTTAATCAGTTTCCTCTGAATGTGAATCACACATACCCTTTCAGCCCAATTTTAAGGTTGAGGGGAACCAAGGAAACTGGATATATGACTAAATGTCATTTAATGAAAAGCAACTGTGGTTTAAGGGCATGGCTTCTTTTACTAGATTCAGTAAACTGTTTTAGAGGGAGGTGGCTCTAGTAGCTCTTGGGGAAAAAAAACCCAATTACTTCTTTTGGTGTTTTGATATCAGTTTGCTTTTTTTATAAGCACTGCTTTTCAGTTTAATAATTTCTTTCATAGAAGTGTCAAAGTAGAATCCTGTTTAATTAAAACAGTTTATTAGCAGGGAACCTTAACTGGCATTAAGAGCAGTAAATATTGCTCCTCTGTGACTTCTCTAAACAGCTTTTCTTTCGAGGGAAGCTTATGTAAAAAGTAAAAAAATGAAGTTTTGTCATTAAAGGTCTTCAGAACATCAACATGTTAGCTCTGATAAAAAAGAGTAATTTCAGGAAAAAAGTCTTTGAGAGTTGTAATTGTAGAAATTAAGTGGTAAACATGTCTACAGTCCTCTAAAGCATTAATATTATTAGCATGTGTTACCAATCCAAATGAGTTAAGTAATACACTTAAAAGCATAGAAATAATGGATTTTTGTGGAGGAGATTTTTTTCTTTTTTTTTTTTCTTTTTTCAAAAAAGCAGTCTTTCAGTGCTCCTCTGTACATAGCTTTAATATTGAGGCATCCTTTGGATTTCAAACCAATTAAACAAGTTCTTTTCCTGGCCTTGACCTCAAACATATGGTTATACTTCCTTAACTTTATCAGGAGCATTTTTGTATTTCTGGTGATAAAAGTTCCTTTTCCTCAAAAAGAAGGGCATATGTTGCATCTCTGGCAGAGGGTAACATCTATCCTGTGTAGCACATAATCCACAGTTAAGAGTGACAAACAATGGCACCATCTAGAAAGTGTGGTTGAACTTAAAGGGTTTCACCATTGAGTTTCTTGGAAAAGAAAGATTGCTACAGGTGACTATTCCTAGACTTGTATCGGTGTTTGATCCAGAAGAATAGAAAAATCTGATCATGATTTAAGTCTATGAGAAGTACTTGGTGTCATAGTGCAGGGCCCTGCTTTTGTCTTGATACCCAAAGTATGGCATCTTAGAGATGCTAACCAGACCGTGGCTTTCCTGTCCTTTTTTGTAGATTTTAGCTCTGCACAGTTGTATAAGGAAGGAGAAGAATGTCTTAAAACCAGAGTATCATCCTGCTTGGAGAGTGCTCATAATCCTGAAGGTTCTGATGTGACTGAAACTGCCTCTTGTCTCAGTAATGAGCACCTCCCTCAAGCACAGTTCTTTGCTACATAAATCTATCCACACTTGCTTTTGGGAGTAGTCTCCTAGGGTCTTCTGTAGCCTCTCCACCACCTTCCAGAATCTTTGCTATACATTGTGTTCTGCTGCCTCATTTCAAATACATGTTTGAATCATTTTCTTATTGTTAGCCTCCACTCAAAAGATGTTCTGGGAAAAGTATTCATAAAATGGTATATGAACCAGGCTGTCACTTAAGCCTCTGTGGTTAACATCCAGACCTTGCACTCAAAACTATAAGATGAT
The DNA here is from genome assembly GCA_034008185.1 of Gorsachius magnificus. Lineage (NCBI taxonomy): Eukaryota > Metazoa > Chordata > Aves > Pelecaniformes > Ardeidae > Gorsachius > Gorsachius magnificus. The sequence continues at coordinate 49,956,806 of CM067083.1, read as the reverse complement.
GTACAAAGAGTACCTTTGGTTGCTTCTGTGTTCTATCAACACTCAACAGTTTATGTACTGACTTGCACAAAAGCCTCTGCTATATTATTTGCTGGTTATCTTGTCTTCTTTAAGTAAACCAGTTGGGTTTTCTTACTTTTGAGATACCCCTTACTCTCCCTAGTAAGACTGACATGCTGTTGTATCGTTCTGCCACTCTCAAACGTAGAACAGATAAATCTTTGTTCTTGCTATGATTTCGGGACTTGTCCTGGTTTCAAGAGTGTCTTTTGTTGGTACTGACAGTATCTCTGCTGCTTCATGTACAGGCACATAATGACGAACATATTATTTAAGTCAGATTTGGGGTTTGGATATGTTTTCACTTCTTCCCAGTAGACAAGAGACACTGTCAGTTCAGTGCAGACTTTTGTTTGTCCTATGTCCAAAGATCCTCAGAGAACCACTGTCTCCAAACAAAGATAACACATTGCATTTTTCCTTATCTGAATTATAAGCTTGTAGAAGATGACTCTTAGCTTTTTGCAAAGGACATGGTTGATCCTGCTTTAAACATTATATCTCCACTAAATTTCAGGATGAAATTTACAAAAATAACATCTGTTTCCTACTTACCATGCAGAATTCACAGAGCAAAGATGGACTTCTCAGAGGTTGTGCTGCTTCTTTCTTGGAGCAAATTTCATCCACTGAACATAAATGAAATCTTTCAGTAATAGCAGCTGTTCTGACTCTGAGACCCAGATCTTTTGGCACCTGTGTGCTTAGATGACCTCAGATCTCAGATTTTGAGTGTTGTGTAAAGGAACAGTCAACCCTCCAAGTTTTCACATCTGTTGCAAATCCTGGACAGTGTTTCTAAAGGGATGCTATTTTGTCTTTCCTCTCTGTGCAAAGGGCAATTACTGCCTCTGATAGGTGAATCTTACACAAGTTCAAATGATATAGGTGTGTAGATTGCAAATCGGTACAGGCTGTACATCCGGATCCTGGAACTGGGGACTCTCAAGGATGTCTTCCAGGTGCTTTCCCTGGACAATATATGCTGGCAGTAATGGAAAGTGCAACAATGATGGTTTCATCCTAGGAATAAATAGATAGTGGAAGATCCTTCAAAATACCCAAAGATCAGTCAGCACCAGTTGTCCTGACTATCCTGTTAATTTCTCAACAGTCCTTTGGAAGCTAAAAAGAAAAGCCACTCAGTGGCTACTCAAAATCTTCTCCAACACCAATCAGACTCATGTCTGATTCATTTTTTTAATACTGAATCTCTTGCTCTGAGGAACGACTTAGGCATTTAAGATGATGATGTTTCTTGCTGCAGCATAGCTCAGCTGATTTTGGCTTCTGAAGTGTCGTATTAGCCACAGAAAGGAAGTGACCTTTTTCTCAGAAAGAAAAATGTACCATAATTGGAATATGTTATTAATTTGATGTATTATTTTGAAATTTTAATCCTAAAATGATTATTTCACTGTAAGACTCGTGAAGATTTTCCTGACTTTTAAAAAAAGAGATGGCTGTAAATGTATTCTGGAGTTTGTAGTTCCCAAGACCATATGTCTCTTCTGTATCACATAGTTAATAAAAAGTTACAAGAAAGCAGTGTTCTTTGGAGGAGGTAATTCATTAGGCACATCAGTATATTTCATCCTTAACGCTATTCAACTTTTGTTTCTGGAGGTTACATGAGAGAGTTTTCCTTTACAGATAATTTTCTAAAGAAAACTTCCTGGAGAAAGTGTCTCTATTGCAGAATAGTATTTCCAAAATAGTTTACATTTATGTCAGTAGATTCAGATTTTTGAGTAAATATCTCTTCCAAATGTTGTTTTTACTATGATGATTCCATGGAGAACTTTTCCCAGAAATGACTGCTTAACCTTACCATGAAATGTTTTCAGATTTTGTATTCTGAGTCTTTAAACTGTGGAGTTTAGTTAATTTGTCTTACAATATCAGTACTGCTAATTTTATCTCTGTTAACAAAACTCTTGATTAAATATTCTTATTAATCCATATGAATTTCTTTGTGTGGCAAGAGTTTGAGATCAAATGTGCTGCACTGTAAAACATAAAAAAGAAGTTTGTGGTAGGGAATAGAGTAAGTGGCATTTCTCTGATTGCTGTTGTAATAGGGTACAAGTTTGCACTTAATTTAATATGTATGTTGTAGTGCAATGGAGATTTAGGTCAATGCACTCTCCTGTGAATCGGGAAATTGTTTCAAGGCTTTCTTTATAGCAGATGTTTCTACCCTCCAAAAATTAGTCTTTGTAAGTAAGTATTGGAAGAAGCAGCAAGAAACCTTCCAGGTATGCAAGTTTAAATAGGTTCAAACTAAAAAGGGTAAAGAAAACTGTTCAATGCCACCTTTGAAGATCTTTCTTATTTAGAGTGCTTAATTATATTTTTAGAAACTAATTTCTTTTTGCAGTTACACTTTTCTGAAGGTTATCCATATAAGTCGTAGGCTGTTGAAATAAGAGCTTCCCAGAAGGGTTAAAACTGGGGGCACAGAGGATACTCAAGGTGACTTGAACCTTTTCAGTAAATGGATAATTTACTTTCATCATCAAAACTAAAGCAAAACCAGATTTTTTTGTTGTTGTTTGGTGGATCATGGGGTAACTAAACAAAAAACAACAGACTTACTGCGGTACAAAATATGAAGTCATACAGTGATTTCAGGTGGGCTGATCAGCTGTTTATAAATACTTAAAAATGACGAAGCAATGTGAGGAAGTGTAGGTGGTAATCTTAACGTCACAGTAAGGCAAATGGAACTTTCTGTTCATAATCTGCCAAATATAAGCATATAGTATAGTTCTCAACCTGGAAAATTATCAGAAACCCCAAAATGAAAATGGAATTGTGTCCTTATTAAAATATTAAAGAATAACACCAGGCACTAATTCTTGCTTAGTTTAAATGAAGACAAAGGATATTTTTATACTTTGTTTGATGTTGAGCTGTTCTTAGGGAGCGTGGAAGTGGCACTCATTCATCTGTAGAAGAATTTGCATGCAGTACTTGGGAACATAGTACATTTAATATGTGTAGTTCATGCCTCACATGTCATATGCTCGTAAACTTCAATATATGTATAATGTGCTAAAGAGAAATTTCATACAAAATATTTAACAGAGCTGCTTTCTTACATGGGCTTCTGCACCATTGCTCCTAGTTAGAAGAGCTGATCCTCTATTCTGGTTGTAGTACTTACACTGTGTGTAGAGTTATACATGCAGTGTTTGACACTACAGTACAGGTATGCCTTGAATGTTTTACAGGCGTATGAAGATCTGTAACAGACTTTTAGAACACCAACAGGCACTTAAGAAAGAAATGAATATAATTTGGGCAAGCATAATTAATGCATCAGTATTGTTTTATCTCAGATGCTCCTTACATCTCAGATTAAAGCACATTCCTTTGGATTGTTTGTACCTATTTTTTGGTACTAGTTCTTACTTCACCAGCAACCTTATAAACCAGTGAATGAATTTCATGTAGAGGTCAGATGGAGCAATATATTGGAGTTACGTGTGTGGGTTTGGTGTTTTAGGGTTTTTTTTGCTTTTCTGTTGGTAGAAGTTGTAGACTCTGCTTCACTAATTGGGCCAGATGGGTCTGACTACTTTCTTAGATGAGTCAGCCTACACTTAAAAGATGTTTTTAACAATACGGCTGTATTTCATTAGAAGTGTTTCATGATAAAATTGTCTTTGGGCTTCTTGTTTGCCATTGCATATAGGATTTTAGAACTAAATCTGTTCTTAAAACAAAAGTGCAGTAAGTTTAGAATATCTCAATAATTTTTTAAATTAAAGTTACTGAAAATTTAACTTGCTCAAATGTTATGAATCAAGCTAATATGGAATTTAAAATCATACTTTGAGAAGACAAATATGAGATGGTAGTTATTACAAAGTTAGCTTTGCTTCCATTTTGTGCAACTTTCTAAGAATGTGGCTTATTTTTTTATGTCTAGTTCTTTACTAGTTCTGGTATGTTTTAATCTGGAGAAAGGAAGAAAAGTTGTTGTGATGTTTACTATAGGTGTTCTGGCTCTAAAAGAAATGGTGATATGACCAAAACTATGTAGTTCCTAGAAAAGGTCAAAAGTTCATCCTTGTACTTCAATTTTATGAGTAAAAGGACAGTTGTTCTTAGTCCTGTAATTTACAGAAAAGGTCTGTCTTTTTCCAGCTACATTTCGTGGTTTTTTCCCATTCAAAACTCTTCACCAATGGTCATAATTTTTCCTGCAATAGTTTATTGCATTTCTCCTACAACAGCTTATTATTTAAGTGTAACTCTGTTAACGCTCACACCTGTTGTTTCCTTCCTTGCTGTCATCTTGTCCTGGGCATGTATCCGGAACAGCTTTTAGACTTATGTTCTGTGCTCCTTGAGATGACTCAGAAAGCATCGAGTCTAATTGATTTCATCTCATCAGTGAAAAATTTAGTGACGCTACTCCAATTTTTTTCATACAGATTTGATTTGGTGCTTCTACATTTTCTTTAGCTTTTTGGAGACATATTCCTGTTGTTTGTCTTGATTGCCAGAAAGTCCTAGATATTCTGGACATATTACACTTATCTTTCTTATGATGAATATCTAGTGAACTTACATATTTACAGCTAAACTGAATATTTCTTCTATGACACCTCTGCTCATTGTTCCAAAATTGCAACGCTTTTGTTTAAAAAAAGACCATAAATGCATACAAGCATCCTGAGGATTTAAAAAGTTAATACAGTAGTTGCAGTATGAAAATATTTTATTTCACTGCAACAATGTTTTCTGATGTGAACATGTCAGAACTCTTTGAATTGCAAAAGTATGTTCTTTGCTTATGGCAGTAGAAGGAGGCCTCTGAGTGGAAGCTGACAACACTTTTTTTTAAGCTGAAATGTCTGAATGAAATGCGATGATAAATAAAAGAATAGCCAGCATTGTGTAAACAAAGCTTAACTAGGGTTTTATATGTATATTACAAGTTTGAAACTCTCTTTCTAATGAAGAACATTGCAAGAGGCAGTCAAACTTCAGAGGAAATGGTGATAGCTTGTGTGACAGATTGGCCACCTCAGTGAGAAGCCAGTGGCAGCCATATGAAGTTAAAATAGTACTTTAATTTTCACCATTTAAAATACTGTTCATGTAAACAGATAGTTTTTAAATGTGTTTTTTTTTTTTTTTTTTCCAGCATATTAACTATGACTAGAAACAAAAGATATTCAGGTCAGGGTCAACTATGGAAAACATAAGCTAGCCAAAAGTGGTATTCAACAGTTTATTCTTTTTCCTCACTGATGGACTTGCTTTTTAGAAATGTCAATTACATGCTTAGTGTAAGAAACATGTAAGTGAAGCAAGTGAAAGTCAAGTGTAAATGGGGAAAAAATGGCAAGAATACAGCATTGAAATAAATTACTTGAATCTAGTGGATCTTTAGCATTTGGGATAAGGGATAAAAAACTCCAGCTGAAAGGTCATCAAACCGTGCACCAGTTCAGTTTCTGAATGGACCAACCAATGTAATATCCTGATAACAGGTTGTGCTAGGCATGCCATATCATATGAAAGGCACAGCAGTATGCCTAGTTATGAATATTTCTAATGTGTTTTAAATAAAGTGATGGGATGGTTTATAAGCATCCTTGATATCTCTGGCATCCTTGTTTTGTTCCTCCAAGCTGATAGAGAGATGGATTTTAAACAAAAACAAACAAAAAATACTTAATCCATAGACATGAGCATTTTTGGCTAGTGTGGCAGGAGCATTGGTATTCATGTATTTCTGAAACCTTGTAGAACAATTTTAGCAATACATTTATGACAATAGCCTCAACCTTTTTTTTTTGTAAAAGTGAAGTCCGTTTCACATGTGGGTTTACAAAGGTTTAGCTAAGGCATATCAATAAATGGGTTTCTTCTGTGGGTTATAAACAGGAGAGGAAGTAGAATCCTTACAAACTTACAGAAATAGTAGAATTTATCTGATCATAAGGTTATACAGGTGAAAGGAAGTGAAGACAAATCATTCAAGATAGGTCAGTTATTAAATCTAGTATTGAGAAAGAGGGAGGTCAGGTTTGTATCCATTCCTAACTTTAGCAGTTACTTGGAAGTAAGGACCTATTGGAGCTGGCACTGTCAACATACAGTGCCCCGAGCCTTACAGTGTGTCTCAGCCTGATTCTTACACAGAAGGGGAGAGGCTTTCCTGAAAAAATTAACAAGTTGTTGTTTAGAGAAAACCTATTCTGAGGTTCATGTTTACCTTCCTTAAAAGGGTTATGAGATAATTTTGCAGCCATGGCCACTTAGTTCATGATTCTTTAAAATGCATGTTCGTTAACCACATCGTCATCCACTGATGAACAGCCTTGTGCAAACCAGCCACATTCATTCTGAATTGCAGCTCACTGGCATGGGTGATGTTCTCCAGATTAAATACCATAGAAGTCCTCAAATTTAGTGCCAAAATGGTCTGTCAGTATTTAAACAAATATTTTTCTTTATGCTGTCTGACTATATCACTGGATAGAGCTACAAATATTTAGTGGAACCTGAAATGCAGGCTGATCAAAATTAATCCAGATTCATTAATATGGGCCATTAGTAGCTAACTAGGATAGATTGTTAATTTCAAGAGATAATCCTGTAATGCTGTGGAGTTGTAGGTTATAAGGGAACTATGGAAGATTTAAAAATAAATAAGAACATACAAACCTGTTTTCATGTGCCTAGAACTCGTGCTAAAGAGGTCATTGCCTCCACTGGAAAAAACATTTAAGGGTTGCTAAGTTGGTAATCGCTATGATCTAGTGCATTTGTTGTCTCTTCCTAGCTTTCCTTTGATAACTCCTGTTTTCCGTGTCCATGTTAAACCATTGGGATAAGGTGGTTAGTTCTGCCACACTAAGGAGGGAAGAAGGTAGTGTCTATAGGAGAGCATACTCAAATTTTATCTGAAGATACCTCAAGTTTTTTTCCAAGAGCATTTCTTCAAATGAGTTGGACATTGCTAGTCGAGGGAGGATGTTGGTCTTGTTTAATTCATCTCAAGGAAGATGTTCTCTTGACTGATTTTCCAGCTGCTGTATGCATTTATAATACCCATGCCTTCCCTTTTCCCACTTTTTCAAAAACGGAAGTCACCTTCCACTTCTTCAGGGTACTACATTTTATGGGAGAAAAGACACTAAATTTTTTGGGAGGACAGCAAGACCACTGTCTTCATTCTTTCTAGAAGACAAAAGTAAGCCAGGGTTTAGGCTTTTCCAGTGCAACAAATGTTGGTCCAGAGACAGCAAATGTTTATTCTGTTCAACATTGAGCTGCTGTTTACTTTTCAATGGAAGAGGGAACAGCTGGAGCAGAAGAGCAGGGGAGCAGTCATTAGTTTCCTTCACTTTTTTTGATTAAAAATGACAGAGGAAAAAAGCATTGTCACAAAAAAAACCCATACCCTTTTCAAAACAAAAAATGCTATAAAAGGACCTGGGTGGCTTTTTTAATATTGAGACATTCTGGTGACAGTGAGACAGTGGGCCCTTACACATTCAGTGTAATGACACAACACACAATATTCAGTAGTATTTTATGTTGTACCTTGTTCTGTAGTTTAGACTATTACATGCAGTATAGAATAGCAGTAATAGAAGAGGGATTAATTTCATTTGAGAGGCCCCTAAATATCTTCAGTAGTCAAAATGCTGAAGTTAGTGGTTCAGTTGTCTACTTTGCTGTCATGATACTTGGCTTTTTCCTTCCTTGATGTTTGTTCTGCACAACTTAGCTGATAGAAGATTCTCTGTCTTTGCAGTCATGGAGCCTCTCTTGTAAGAAGCCGTAATGTGAGAGTACGTCTCTTCCTGTACACAAAGGTGTTGCTACTGTTCTCTGCCGTGCACAGCCATTTTAATCTGAATGGGAAATCTGTCTAGGGACCCCGTACAGTAATTAGCAGTCTCTTCAGAGTGTCAGAGCAGAATTACCATTGTAATGGTTTAGCTGGAGGATAAAAGGATTGAATTTGGGTCTGCCTTCCTGCCAAACTAAATGAGTTGCCATGGGAATTTTCAAATATAAGAGGCGTTTACTTAAAGCAATTTGGCGGGTTTGAATAAACTCATAAATTACGGGGTTTAGAGGAGAGATCCCTGCTTTCTCTGGCATAGGCTGAACAGCAAAGAAGGCTGTTAGAAAGCTGCTTACATTCTTAATGAGAATAAGTTGATCCATGCTCCCGTGCAGACTATCAGCTTATTAAGGCTAAACTGTTTCTGCTAAATACAGTACAGTAAGCACATTTTGAGAGACAGGGTTTGCAACAAATCCCTGGAGTAAAAAACGAAATCTGATTGCTCTAAACATGAATTGAATTTCCTTTGCTAGATTAGATCTATTTTCAAGTAATGCTATTAAAAATGGTTCTCTGTATTGTTTCAATAAACATTAACCTGCTATTGATTTCAACTTTCCTCTGTGCATGTAATATTTATTACGACACTTGTCAACTCTGCTTCTGAAAGGGGAGGAGGGCATTGAATGTTTCTTTTGAAAACAAATAAGGTGCTACGGCCCTTTGAACAGTTTTTTTGGGGGGGGTCACATGCAAATGTTTTCCCAGCTCAGGCCTGCCTTCTCTCTGAAGGGAGTTGGGCTTTGACCTGCTGACTTCTTTGTCAGCACCAATGCTATTGAAATGCGAGAAGATGGACTTGGTGCTTTCACAAATGCCTCAAGTGATGAACATCACTTATGCTTGTTTAACCTTCAGTTGTGCTCAAGAAGTCAGCTGTAGTAGTAAGAACTGATGACCAGTGTTTTGCACTGCTTGTTTGGAAGCATGTATTAATGTTCTCCTAGCCACTTAGGTTTGATAACTTAAAGGAAGAAATAGGGAAGCTTATACATGCTTGAATGCTTTGATACTAGAATTAAAAGTATGTTTTCAAGGACATGTCATACTTGGAATAGTATGCAATATTTTTCCCCAAAATAATTTTTTTGGGTATATAGCTTAAGGCTTGTTTCCTTGTGATCCTTTTTTGTGTGTGTATCAAATCTTTACTCATCATAACTATTAAGATATGGCGGAGGAACTAATTAAAAAGAGAGCAGTACTGCTGTAATGGCAGTAATTTAGACTTTTGTTTAAAGCAATAAAAATACGCTTAGAACTCCTTGATATAATCTTACATCACTAGCAGGAATCCTGTAAATTAGCAAAGGAAATAGTAAATTTGTGCTGGTGATTCAGTAGTTGAACAGCTGCTAAGTTCTAACGAATTCCTGAACTGTTACTAATGATGCAGCTGAAACTGTTTGGTAGCCTCAGGGTCCTGTTTCTGTGAAACTTTAAAACTATCTCCAAAGAAATTAGATGAAGACAAGAGCAGCATTTACTATTACTAATACTCAGTTACTTTTAGAGGTATTGGTCCCTCTCATTATTTTTGCTCCAGAGTGTGTATACTTAAAATTGCCAGTGAATTGATTTCATCAGACTTGATTTCCCCTCTGCCCCCACTTTCTTAAATGAGTTAGTAGAAGGCAACAGCAAAATGTAAAGGTATTATCTAAGTGTTCGTGAAGTGGCTTCCAAAACTGAAACTATGAATACTTTTAGACTCTGTATTATAAGAGGGATGCTCAATGATCAGAGGACTTAAACAGCATTTGTTAAAAAAAAAAATTAAAAAAAATTGTACAGCGCTACAGAGAACTGGGATACTGGATTGAACTGAGTGCATCGCTTAGATACATAGTACCATAGCTTGCCAGCTCTGCAAATCATACTATTACAAAACCAGGCGTAAAAAAAAAAAAAAAAAAAAAAAAAGACATTGGTATTACAGTTTTCAAATTTCATACTCCAGGATTTTTGCTGCATTTCAGAGTTCCGGTTCCATAGGCTGGGGGCTTGACTGGGACCTAATCTTAGTTCAATTCTTGTGCCCTCTTCCTCTCCTCTCCTCGACTTGGATGGCTGAGGTGGAAATAAGTGACAATAAGCACAGGAACAGCTTAAACTGTTTTTTGCTGCCAGGTCAGGTGTTGGGATAGGGATGTTTGATAATTACTGATAACTGAATCTGGGCTGTGTAGTTTGATCTTTGTTTTGCAATACCTGGTTGGAAATTGGGGGGAAAGTGGAATCGCTTCCTAATATTTCACTTAATTTTTTATGAAGGGTTTTCATAACCTGAAAATTATTGATCAGTCACATCAGAAACATCCTTTTCCAGAGTGAATGAAGACATGTATCAGACAGGTTACCTCATAGAAGATGGATATTTTCTTTGAAGGATATTCTGTCTCGTGAGCAGTGCAGAGAGAAATCTTACGGTTTTAACATCTAAAAGCATGACATATGAAAAAAAAAAAACTGGATAGGAGTCAAGTTATCTATTATGTTGTCTTAGGTAAAACTGAGTTGGACCTGCTGAGATCTGAATCTGATTCCAACTATGGTATGTTTTCATGAGATGCAATCGGCCTGTTTAACAGTTAGAAGCAGAAGTCCCCTTTCTGCTTCACTGCTGAATCCAACTGCAGACTTCAACTACTTGTTTTGTGGATGGATATAACAAAATAGCACTTGTCAGGCCTTTCCATGAGATGATTTTCTTTGCTAAATGGTAGAAAAAAATTCTGGTGATTTTTGAGAGGTACATCACCTTGCTGAATGTCTCACAAGTACCAGAGCATGCAAAAGAGTGTTAAGGGCATGGCCACAGAAAAGGTGGGAATACCATAGTGGGGAAGAAGTGGGAAGCTATACTTGTTCTCTGTGTTTAATTTGTTATATTTCTAGGGCTCTTGGCTCCTGCTGGTCCAGGAATCCAGAGAATCAAAGAAATGTGCATTCTACTAGGCCAGTAGGAGTAGCAGCTGTTTCTTCTCAAGGCACACACCCCTCATCCCCCCCCCCTTTTGTGATAAATTCTCTGAAAGTATTTTTATCCATTCTCCGTTTAATTTTGCTTCTGCTGGGGCATTGTTACATTGGCCTCTGATCTTTAGATTCCAACAGTTTGTTTCTTTCTGCAATTCTTTTCACTTAGTCACTAAATTGTAGGCTTTTGGGAGTGGAAGCTATGCATGCGTATTGCTGGTACCTGAACTCCAGATCAGAATAGTGTTTGTATACTGTTATGCTAAAATTAACATTGCACACAGAGGCATGAAAATAAAACGCATCATCCGAAGTCATACAATTCTTGGCTAAAGAAAATCAACAGTTCTCACTTAGGATAGCTCTATAGAAGAATATAATACAGAAAAAGGAAAAAAATATTGATAAGGTCCTCACACTATCAAATCATGCATTATTTTAATTTTGTTAACATGGACCTTTGTGAGTATTGTATATACTATTGAATGGGTATGGATTTCAACTTGGTGGTCTAAGGTGTAAAAGTTACCAGTTTAGGATGATGATGTTTTAGAACAGATTTAAAATTAGTATTTTTCAGTGGTTTTAGAACACGGAGAGCAAATACCAAAGAAGTTCAAAGGTCTCTGCAAAACATGAATGCATACGGATATTTATGGTAGTAAGTAAACCATTAAGGTTGCAGGCGTTGCTTCTGATGAGCAAATCTACAAATGGAGAAAGCGTACTTCACATAGTTTAAGGTAGCCACTAGAGGAGCGTGGTTAGTACAGTTGCTCAAGGAAATGTAATGGTATTCTTCCACTGAAGGTCAGTGTCAAGAGAGAAGAAAATCAGAAAGGAGAGGGATTGTAAGTAAAGCGAAATGGGCAGAAACTGAATAAAATAAAAGATAGTCTTGTAGGAGAAAGAGGAATAAGAAAAATGAAATTAAGTCTTTTAATATGAAAACAATTCAGTTGGTTGTCAGGTAGTGGATTCCAGTTAGAAAAGAAAAATCTGTGCTTCTAGTTTGGAAATTAGACTGCTGGGCTTCAGAATTAGCAAGAGTAAGACTAATTCCACGTGCAGCTGAGACAACTGACAGCTCTGCACGGGGGAGGTCTCAACTCCCAACAATCTCTCCTCTTTTATGCTGGCACACATTTGAGCCTGCAGTGAGCTCTTTCAGTTTTGTAATCTGGCAGAAAACTATTCAGATTAAAAAAAATAAATAAATAGTCTTGCCAGATTAGCAGGTTGACATGGCTCAGTCATGGATACAGTGATGGATACAGTAGAGCAACAATGAGGGAAGAGTAGGATTGTGACCCCACCAGTTAAACTGTCATAAAGTGCCACAGGAGTGCCAGCTGAGAGGCCTTTTACATCTCCAAAATAATTTTTGACTCCTTTGACAGCAGTGTAAAACCTCAGACTAATCATCCAGAACTAATTTTTAGCCTGGGAAAAAGCCTTAAAATAGCATTTTATTTTTTTATGTTCTAGCATTGGCTGTTGTGTTTTCTAGGTAAACTTGTCTGAACATGTCTCCTCTGAAATTATTCTCCATAAATTTTCCATCTGATTGATTTCCATTCCATTCTCTGTTCGGTAAGGTCTCAGCTTTCTGTACTCAGTCATGTGCAGATACATAGCAGCTTACTTTTATACATTCTGGAAACAAAATTCCATTCATTTCTCTGTTTATTTGAATAGCTTCAGACTTGCCCTAGCTTTTCAGGCCTTTTGGATTTTTGTTGTCTGTATTTTTTTAAGGAAAAGGGTTTTTGTCTCTTCCCAAAAATTTTTTTTTGGTTTTTTTGGGGTTGGGGTTGTTATTTCTATGTATAATTTATACACACATTAGAAGAGGCTTTTAATGTAAAATACTATGTATAAGTATATAATCCAGAAAGTTAGAGGATATGTGAATTTAGGTATTATTTTGAAATATTCATGAGAGTCTGGAGTTCAGGAGATTAAGAGGGCCTAAGGTGATTTATCCTGTGGTAGAAAATGTATTTTAAGCTGCTTTTGCTTATGGATGTGCACCTTGTCTACTGGAATATGAAGTTATAATTCTACAGTCTCTGAAAGACAGTTTAATTTGTACTTACTTCAAATATCTAAATGGAAAAAGTTGGTTCTTCCTAATGATTGGATTAGAACAATAAGTGTTTAGAGAACCAGAGTGTCTGAACAATATTTCAGCAATTGTATACAGAACGATGTGAAAAATGATCGAGGATGAAATCTGGAAATGAGAAAGTGGTGGAGTTTTACTTGTATAACAAGGACTCAAGGATCATTCTGAAAACAGCTGGAAATTGCGTATCGGTATGCAGCTGGCAATACAACACGGAGTGAGAGTGATGGACAAGGCACTGGTCGTGAATGTGTAGGAAGAAAGTCAGTTACCACTTCGGTGGTTTTAGAGTGGGTTTCTTTTTTTAATATTAAAAGTGCTTGTTCTCTGTAAAGTTGATACAATGTGTATTTTGCATTTAAGGTTAGTTGGAAGGCTGCAAAGGAGATCCTATGTGGAAATATTGCAGGATTATCCTATCAAGAGGGGTTTCCTGAGCATGACACGAGAGCATTGATCCAGCGTGGCTTGGTGACAGCGGTTTGTTTTAGCCACAGTTCAGGGACTCAGCTGCTTAGAAAACAAAAAAGGAAAATAGTTAAATGAAGTTATGGTGTGATAGCTGATCCAATTCTGTAGCAAGCTGTTCAGATGCAATGCCATGAAAATATGTGAAGATCAGCAACAAGTAGAAGCACAGAAGTCTCTATTTCTGTTCCAGTATAGCCTTTAACTTGCAGTGAAATTTGATCAAATTTATACTGTGAGTCCTGCTAAATGGTTGTGTAGTGTCTTTGTTTCTGCTGAGAAGGCAGATTTTTAAATTCGTGTGTTGAGCAGCAGGAAAGGATGGTGAAATTAATTATTTAAGTTAGGCCTGATTCTAGGACAGAAAATTAGACTTAACTGAATTGTTTTATCATGTAGGTTAATTTAATTATTATATAGGATACAATGCTTATTAGTAGATTTTGGTAATGTAGCATTTTAGGAAAGAAGAGGTGAAAAAGTTTGGGTCAGTAATTTCTTTGGGGACTTTCTAGTAGGTTAACTACTGTTACTACATTGTAAAAAATAGGTGGTTCTTATTTGTCAAAATCTGTATGTTAAATACTGACCTTTAAGTTTGTGATAAATTCCCAAAGCCAAAGAGGTGACTTGTCTTGAAACAAGAAAGCTGGTTTAATTTTCTTGAACACAACCAGTGCGTCTTACTCCAGCTTCAAGTTCAATTTTTTTCCCCAAGAACAATAATGAATAATTAAAATAAGGTTTGCGTATGTTTGAATTAATCGTGATGATTACATTGGAAAATTACGTGACTGCATTAAAAAAAAAAGTCAAATTATTATAACGTCTGCTATTCTGGAGTAGTTACAAGAAGCTGAAGTATGTTGCATGATTTTTAATGATTTACTAAGAATCCACTAGTCTTTTGTAGCTAAAGTTGCTAAAATTAAAGGAATTGATTATGAAATGAAAATCTGTTGCAAGGGTATTTTTCTGTAATACTTACAAAAGTCAAAAGTGTCTTGACTAAATGTATGAGACTTTGCCTTATAAGGCTTTTAAAATTATTTTTACTGCTAAATTTATGTTATGTAGAAATAAAATAATGATACAGACTGGTAAAAGAAACTTTCATGCCTTCCCTCAGCTCTCACGTGACAGCATGAATAAATGTTTGGGGCTGGCTGGTGTCCAAGCTGCCTTTTGTCAGGTTATCATCAGATGAATGCTTTGATAGCCGGTGCTCTTACCTGATGGACAACTCGCAGTACGCACACACGCCTGCTCCTCGGCAGCACAGGCTCCTAATAGCAGCCTTCAGCAGCCAGAGTTGCTCGCCTTTCGTTCTCGGGGCTGGAAGGGTTACCTGCCTGCGAGGTAGCCATGGGTTAGGGCTCTGTGTGTGAGGGAGGGGATGTGGTTGGTTGGTTGGTCAGGTGAGCCCAGCAGCACAGCTCCCTGGGGAAGAGGAGCTCCTCAAAGGTCCTTTGTGCCAGCCTCCGCCAGGCAGCCCCGAGTTCTCATTCCTGTCTCTGGAAAGTAAGCATTGGCTGGTCTCTAAAAGCTGAAAAGAAAGCTCAATAAATAGCAAAGAAAGCCTTCTCCCTAGCAACACGCTGCCTTGAGCAGCTTGAGCCTTCAAACAGAAGGTCATATGATTGACATATTTGTCCCCTAAAGAGAGTGCACACAATTTGTTTTTTCACTTCTCTGTATTTTTAAGCTGTGTGAAAGCGGGTTTTAGCCAGCCGTGCAAGAGAGCAGACTAGCCAGTTGGAATACTACCACCCCCTCCTCCTGGACTTCATCAGCTCTGAGAGCTGAAGAACAGGAAAGTCAGCTGTGGAGTTTATGGAAGAGTTAACTTCAGTTTTTAAACAGTAACATTTATATTAGAGTACCAGTGAAATGCACGAGACATATGTGTGGTATGATATCCAACAGAGCTATGGGTTACTCGTATACTTGTAAGCAGCTAGAATTGTGAGCTTTTAGTACTTGTTCACTTTTTAGCAGCTGTTGAGAATTACTGGGAGTATATACTGAGCACATAGGTCCTTTTAAACTTTCAGTGTTGTGTTTCCACAGTTGGACTAGAGATTTAAGACTTAGGTCAGTTGAATTTTTAGGCATCTTACATTAAAAAAAATACAATTATTTCTTTAGATGGTAGCTTTATACAGAGTTCAAAATGAAACAGTCATTAGAAGATTCCACCTTAGGGATTGTGTGTGTGTGTAGAAAAAGGCAGTGTCAACAAAACTGTGCTGTTGTGCTTTCTGTTATTTTGAAAATAAAACAATTTATGTAAATGTTTTACAAACAGTCAGGTAGGTGCAATGCAGAAACAACTGTATTAATCACATTTAGCTGTCATGATTCTTGTTGAAAATGCGACGTACAGCAGTAAGTGTGACAGTCTTAAAAAGCTGTTGGAAGACCACCGCTCCTTGAATACTAACATTTTATAATTGGGTACGCCTAAACATTCACGGGTTTACTCTGGTTTTTAATACATTAGTTTATTTTAATTAGTCAGTATTACTTTTTCAGGACATCTCAGGCTGAAGATAACAATGCCTTAGAAGTTACTATGGCAGCTTGAATTCCCATGTGGTAGTCTGCAGCCCTGAATCCTGTGTTTAATGAAACACATAAGAGAAGGTACACTTGAAAGATGTGTACTAATTCATAGCAACAGTCTTTGTATTCCTTGTCACCAGCAGTTAGTTTTCTTTTGTTGCTCTAAAGAGAGAGACTCGCCACATTCTTTCTAGGTTACTAAATTTTATATGAAATGTCATTTTTCTTTTTTTTTTTTTCTTTTATTTCTTGAGTGGGAACAGATTAAAAACATAATGGACATGTTTTCCTTATGAAAACACGGGCTCATACTTCAGTACAATTTTGAGAATTAAAGGCTTTGTTTATGTACTAAAACATTAGCATGGCTGGAGACGAAATTAGCTGGCATTGGACTCTCTTAGAGTTTGCAACAAAATACTAGTTTTGGAACCCCTTAATGGGGTTTGTGTGTGTCCCTGCCCCCCTCCACCCAATATCTGAGTTCAGTGTCTTTGCTTTTATAGGAAATTTACAGCCAAGCAGAGTATATAAGCTCAAACTTTGAATAGAAACTTGCTGGGTGTCAGGGGAAAAATAAATGTTACAGGTCAGGCCAGAGGTATCTACAAGTATTTTAATTAATCATTCCATTGTTATATTTCTAACAGCTGCTTCTAATCTGTACCTATTTGAACAACCACATTTATCATAGGTAGTTGTATAGTATAAGCTGGTTAAATTACTTCTATAACTTACTTAAAACTCAGGATGGGTTAAAGTATTTGTCCCGATAGAAGTGGAGTGTGTCAGCACAGTCTTAAAAGTGGTTTGGCACTATTCAATCTGTTTGAAAGGCTACAGCTGGAATAAAGTCCTGCATAATATAGGTCGTGTTTGATGTCTGCTCTGTTCAGATTCCCAGGATGTTCATGGTACTCAAGATGTTGCTGGTAGAGCTGTATGTGGGAAATTTGTACCTGGGGCTTGCCTAGTAGTATCTCATTCAGTGTGCTTATGCTTTAGCTCCTTTTTTCAGAATGAAACTAACTGGTGAGGAGGAATTGTGAATGTCTAGCATTCCAAAATTAGAAATACCAAAATTAAAGTGTGTAGCTCTGAAAGTTTCTTTTGACTGGGTTTGCACATTGCTAAAAATAGATCTAATACTTTAGATTGCATTATTGATCGCTATTTCATTTGAATCTTAATGCAAATGTTAGCAAATGTCTGTGCAAACAAATAAATCTTAATGTATTTCAGTAGAATTCTGTCTTTTTGAAAACATTTTAGAAGGTACTGTATAAATATCTTTTTCTTTTAGGATGTTTGGGGGTGCAGTGTATATGTGTGTCATGAAAGATGCATTCCTGTTGTGGAGCTTTATGAATTGCTGAAGCTGTTCTGTGTGGTGTCTACAGATTCTTGTCACTGATTTTATTAACGCCATTAAAAGGTTGAGGTGCAAGGGAGAGAGGAATGATAATTCAAAAAAAAAAAAAAGGCTAAACAAAAAACCAAATTAGTATTGTTGAGTGTCTAGTATGACTGACCCAAGGGACCCTATTTCCCTGAAATCCCAAACCACTGTGATTTAAATACAAGCTCATCACGTCTGTCTTAAAGAAATGTTGTGACAGACATAAAAATCCATTAAGGTCAAGCAGAATGCTACTGGTGATTCCCCCTCCCCCCCCAATATATTAACAAGTAGTAGCCAGAGGGTATACGGTGAAGCAAACCCATAAGTTCCACCGATGCTGTATTTCAGCCTGGCTTACAAAATGCACTTCATGCTGATTTTCTGTACCTTATCTGTATTCTCTTCTTGCAGAAATGGAAAGTGGGGGAGGGAGGGCATAAGGAGTCCTGAAAATATTACTGGTAAGCCAAGTATCATGATTAAACAGGGATATGTCAGATAAGGTGATGGAAAGTGTAAAAAGATATGCTGCCTTTTCCCCCTAGTGTATCTTTAACATTATGACCAATGAATTTGTCAAGTGAAACAGCCGTCGTCTTTGCATATCATTTGAACTGAGAGCTTGCTTTGAAGAAGATAAGCAGACTGTGTTGCCCAGAAGAAATAATGATGCTAATTTATCTTTGCCTGTCCTCATAGGCATTGCAGTGTACGTCAGCACTGAAAAGGAAATAGAGAAATAACGGAGCTATAGCTTGCCACCTGTTCAATGCCACAGCATCGTTGATGGCATACAGGGCACTAAGAAATATGGCTGGTCTTAAAGTAGCGATTTATTTTACTTTGTCTCAAAAGTATTTGGAAAAGTTTCCTCTGATACAAGAATAGCTGCCAAAATATGCCAAAAAAACCTCTTCGGCAAATTCTCCTCAGCACAAACAAAGCTATGTCGTAGGCTTTCTGCTCCATCGCCATCAGAAGTGTATAATCAAGGATGAGAAAGTCTGAGTTACATATGTTTACCAGCAACTTCTGACTACCAGTATTTACATTCTGAGCATGGGAAACTTGGATGTCTTTGTCAAATCTTTTGAGGGGAAGGGATGACAGGATGTTTTCCTTAACACTGAGTAATAGAGTAGCTTGCCAGAAGTAAAAGCCTTTACAAAAGTGAAAGCTGATGTCTTGCAGCAGGTAGTTGATGAATAGTTTGGGTATTCCCATTCAGTTTCTTTTAAAAAACTTTTTTCTTTGTTTTTTACATCAAGTTACCAGTCATCTTGCCTAGGATTTCATTGCCATAGATACTTGAGTCTTTTAACAACTTAAGACTTAAAAAAAAAAAAAAAGACCTTCCAAACATAGAGTAGGTTTTAAGCATGCATACGTTAGCTTCAAGGATTCCAATGTGGTTTAGCCTATGATCTTTTATAATATATTTTACAATATATTGGTGTCTGAGATCTGTTTTTTGTTTTAATGCGTTTGTGTCTAGGAATTTGTAGTATATTGTTTATGAGGGTTTTTGTTTATAAATTTTGAATGGAAGCTTTTTGTCCCTGAATGGAGACATTCATGTGTAAAGGCTGTTTAACTGGCGCATGGTATGTTAGGAATACTTACTGATCTACAAGTGAATTGCAGTGGAACATTTTTCTTTGTCAGGGAGATAAAAGCATTCCAGAGCCTGGAGAGTCCATCGAGTGTCCCAGCGCAAGCCTCCAAGTTGCAGCTGTGTGGCTGTATAGCAGCAGGGGACTGTAGGAAGGCAGGGTGACAGACCCCTGAGGGGCAGCAGTGCCTCCTGGATAAGAAGGTTAAGATCACTAGCAGTAAAATATTTCAGTGATGCTATTGTGTTTTACCAAAATTCATATTAAATTAATAAGTTGCAGGTGGCTTATACTATACAGATATGCAGGTTAAAGAATAATGAGTGTCTTTGTATTTAATGTGTATATTTCCAAAGATATGGTGGTAGAAAAGTTGTGTATATTATATGTGGCAATTGTTAATGACACTTCTATTTGATGAAGAGTTTTAAGTATCTATTCTTGTTCACTAGTATAGTCTTCTTCCATAAGCGCCAAGTTCTCTGCCCTTCTGTTTGGAGTGTGTGTAAAATTATTTAATGCCTTACCTGTGTACTAAAAAATAGTGTGTTATTGGCAGAATTCTCTCCCTGAAGTAAATGCAGAGGAAAGCATATGGACTTGGACAAAATGTGGTAGCTGGAAGAGGTCTCTCTGAGGGTGGCAGGAAAGGTGCCAAGCTGCTGAGTATTGCTATTCAGCCAGAGGTGGTGTGGGGCAGGCAGGAGGGTGATCTGCTTGAGAAGTTGCTGAGGTGCTTTTAAGTGCTTCTCTTTGGTGCTCTTGCCTTGCTGAGGCTGCCCTGTCATTCTTTCCATGAGCCCGGTGTGACAGGCCTGCTGCAGTAGGCTGGGGAAGATCAAGACTGATTTTTGGCCTCCATATTCCCAGCTGATTTATGCATCTCTTTGCTTCACCATCATTTCCTCGTCCCACTTGCTGCTCCTGCTCTGATCCTGAAAGAATAGCCCTGAAACAGCTTAAAAGGACTGCTCCCTTAAGCAAAGCCAGACTTGGCTGCATTGGGTGCAAGATAAAACTGTCTGCAGCCTTTCCTAGGGCTGGGCTCAGTTCAGTTCATGAGAATTCAGCTGAAGTGCAGGGATGTGTTACAGGATTGCAAAAATGTCATCCAAAATGCATGACATTTGGAAGTTAGACTGTCAATGAAAGTCACTAACATCACCTAAATAAGTGCATCTCTATTACTACGAATGCAGGAAAAAAGTATATTTGTTATATTTTCCAAAGTAGTTACTGTAAAAGGAAAATGAGCATTATATGGGGAAAGTATATGTGCTTGTACATAAATGCTGAAAGCCTTCCCTGCCAGTGTTGGTGGTAATAATAATCAGAGTTTGTTCTGAGACTTGGCCGGGTAAGACTGAGGCCCAGGAGCTCTGTCGGGATAGGGTATCCCTGCTGTCCTGATGTCGTACAAGTGAGTGGGTTGTTTGGTTTGTGAATTAACTCAGCTGCAGTCACCGTCCACGTGGGTGGGTTTGGGTCCGGCAGCAGTATGGCAGGGCTGTATGGGTGCTGACCGACTCCACAGGGTGCTCGCTCGTGGATCTCTGCTCTGTAGTAAACGTTACTACTTGATCCTTCTTTTCTTTTAAGATAGTATCTTTCCTTCCTTCTCCACTGTAATTTATTACTGGCTCCTCAGAGTTGACTGTACACAGAATCTAACAGTCTACCTGTCACCTCCGAAGCCTTCACTGACATAGCACAGTGAATGCGCTTCCGTTTGGAGTCTCTGTGCCTGTTCTGCCACCTTAATACCCTCTCTATCTAGTGCGTGTATGTTTTGTGTATAAACAAGAAGCTAAACTGTACGATACGCTTGTGGGCCCACTGTATGCCAGTGAGAATCTGAGGCATTTAAGTGCCTAATAATTTCAGAAGCATTAGTTAAACAAAAGAATCCTCTGAGGATCTTGGGGTATCTGAGGTTGAAGTATAGCTTAGACATTGATAATGAAAAGAAGTCATTAAAAAAATTAAATGGGGTGCTTTATCTGAGCTCCCTTTTCACGACATGAAACAAGCTCTTACTAAGAGCAGTTTATTACGTAACTGCATTCCTCATTGGGGTTTTTTTGAAACAGACAGTATTGCCCGATGTAGGAGACAGAACTGTGGCTTTAATTGGGCATCAGTATGGTCACTGTCGTGTATTTCATTTGAAATGGTTTTATTTTGGGAAGCGTTTCCCCAGAGACTTCACATAGGTGGTACTTGTAGTTGTTACTAGCATTTTGAACCATATGAGTATTAATTCTACTCTGATGAAGATTAGAAAACAAGTTACTTAAAATTATAGCGGTCACTGGCATTTGGTCTCCTTCGAGTCTTTTTATTGCTAGCCCAAGCAGAGCTGTTGTCTGTGTGCACTTGGCTTTGTTAGGATTTCCTGCTTGCATCTCTTCGGTATTTGTATTCAGTGAGCAGTTACGAGTGCTTACATTTAAAGAAATACGTTTCAAGATACCATTTAAGGCGTTTTCTTAATCTGCATGTTATATTGTACATGAGAAATACAAGGAAATCACTGGAGATTTAAGAGGATGAGAGGTTTGAGTCAATCACTTGAGCTTCAACTTAGTAATGCAAATCTGGCTTTAAGTGACCTTATTGATGTTTGCTCAAAGTAGCTTCCTCTTGGTACAAATGACTGAGCTTTGTTGTTGCTATTGTACAGGTAATGTACTGTCCCTTTAGAGATTGCCTTTGTATCCCCGGTGCAATCTCTCATTGCTTTAACAGAGAGTGCCTGCAGAAATGCCTGGAGCGAAGATACACCGCATCCGTGTGCCTCATTTGATCATCTGTCAGCAAGGAAGAGAGAGGATAGGGCAGGCAAAAACATGCACCCGTTGCTCTATCCCAGCTCTTGGAAATTGGAGGGTCTGGCTACTGATGAATGATGTTCAAGTAGAGAGCTTGATACCACAGAATGAAGGATGTGACAGCTATCTGAAAGTGTCCTGACCACTTCTGTGACTTACTCCTTGAAGAGAGGTGGCAAGCGACTCTTGCAAGTTTAGGGTGTGAGGGGGCAGCATGGTTTTGAGCAGTAGTAGGAGGGTGGTGCAAAGAGTGCTAAGCACCCGTGTCTTGAGGAGATAGCATCGTATAATAAACAGTGCCATCTTCTGGGAGGAGTCAGAATGATGCCCTTGTGGTCAGCATTAAACATGTTTTTAAAGTGTTGGTTGTGGGTTGTTTGGTTGTGGGTTTTTTTGTTTAGGTTGTGTTTTTTTTTTCTCTCCAATGAATGCTTTGAAAAACCAAATACCAGAAGTTGAAAGACAGTGTTAATGTCTAGTAATGCACGTCCACATCTGTGAATTATCACTGACACAGTCTTTAAGGAAAAATTTTAAACTATGTTTTGGAGTCTGTTTAAAAGAACAAAAGTTTATCAACTGCTGAGCAGTACTGCAGAGAAGTAAATCTCAAAAATAAAAGTTAAGGACTTGGTTTGCTTTGTATGCTGAAGTCCATTATTATTTTTGTAAACATACTTTGGAAAACCTAGATAATTGCAACATCTTTTCTCATAGGAAGCATAGTGACCTATAGGAAAATGTTAAAGATCCAAAGTAGGAATGATTACTTTGTCTTTTATTGCTTTTAAGTTGTTATAACTCTTTGTTCTGGGGATGTCAGAAGGGAAAAAATGTTTTCTGTCTTAAAATTATTATCCTATAAATAGTTACATTTGGAAAATATTCACTGTGGTGCAAAATCTGGGATTAGAGTTACTAAAATTATCCTAGCAAGTGGAATGTAAGATTCAGCATTTACTGAGACTCATTAATGGTGTCAGATCAATCACCTGAACTCTTATTTGGAGAAAGTGAGCAATTTTAGTAACATTAATGGAACTATATGGGAGATGCAGCTGACATTGTGAGAAGGTTTTTTTGTTACACACTTTAAATAAAAAAATAAATAAAGGAACCCAAGCAAAAAGCCAATAACTAAGTATAACCATTATGGAGGGAGGGGAAAAGAGGAATCAAATGTGTTAAAAAATCTTTATTCTTAAAATAAATTAGTTAAGGTACACCCAAAATTACAAGAATTTGTGAGCTCAGGATAGGCAGATTTGGATTTGGTTTTATTGCATCGTGATTGTCTAGGTAGTTTACCAGCAATGGAATAATAGTTCCTTAAAAAAACCCAAACCAAACTTTCTTTTGCATGTAACTTGTAAGTGTATCCTGTCATATTAAGCATGCTATAGTCGGCACATTTTGTATTCCAGAGAGTCTCATTTTAATGACTGTGGTGTCTGAGTTTTGTGGAGAGTACAGTACTTAACTGTACAATTAATTTGTAGTCAAAATGGTAATTCAATGTGCATTTACTTTTTCAATATTAGTGTTAGCTTGGGCTGTCACACAGTATTTAATATATAAAGAAAATGTCTAACTTTCAGTATATTAATTTAAAAAAAAATTGTTACTGCGTGTAATCTTTCTGTTTATGCAAGTCCTCAGTATTACAATTAGGACTTTAATTTCTGACATCTGAAAGTAATTTAGTGTTGACCCATCTTACCATGTTGATTTTAAGTTGTTGATAAAACTCAGATGTTAACATTTCCGTTGCAAGGGGTGGTGGCCCCTGAACATACCTCACGCTAAGTACTACATTTGTTTAGATACAATTTTAAAACTTTTTTTGTCTTGTATTTTAGTAAATTACTTCTCCGTCGTTTGGGAGTAAAGTATGTATAACAATAATTTGCTTCAAACTTGCCTGAAAAAATATTTCCCTATGCGTTTGGAACACTGCGTGTAGATAATCCTATTAACTCTTAACTAGTTTGAGATGATGTTTCACTGCTGCAAAGTTATTTAGTAGAATTATTTTGGTTATTGGTGGTGATTGCTATTTGTGGCTTTTCATTCTGGGTTTTTTTTTTTTTTGTAATCACTCATGCTCTTGGAAGCCCTAGTTCAAACCATCTGTAAGAATTCTAGTTTAAGATGGGCGAATAGCTATCTCTGAAATCAAACATTAAGATCTTTAGGGTGGATGGCACAGTATGTTATTATCCAGGCTCCCATTAACTTGGAAAATGTTGTTCCAAGTATCTGGAAAACACTGTGTGAATAGGCAAGATAAGTAAAAATATAAGAAATGTTTAGCAAAGGAAGAATGCAATGCAGCTGACACTGAAGCTGCTCTCTTTTCCATCTGACTTGAGAATTTCAGCAGTGGCATTCAGTACAAGCAGCAAGGTGATAACAACATTAAAGTAGATGCTGACTATCTCTCTTGGGTTTCCTATATCATAATATTGTTTTCCGGTTGATAGGATGTAGACTAAACAAATGGTAGCATTTCTGGAAAGACAGATCAGAAAATGTCTAGTTTTAAAACTAAAATTGTACTAATTAGAAATATTTTTGTTAGTCAATGAAAAAGCGAGCTTTTTTACTGAATAATGTGTAATATTTATGCAAGCTGTGGGGATACCACTGGAGTAGATAACTTCAGGGAAGTAATTTATATTGAGGCAAACCCAAGAATAATGTATACTGTGTAAATACTAGTTACTGCCTAATCGGCATACATCTACATGTGCCAGAATTATTAATTCTGCCTTACAGCAGTTGTTGATGTCCTGTTTGGAAAGCTGCTCAAAGTTTGTTGTTTTTTTTAGTTTGGGTTCCCCTCCCCAAAGTAGTTGGTATCAGCTACAGTGGAGCAAGTTACAATAAGCTGGAGCTGCTTAAAATTTGTGGTGTCTATTCTTCCTCTAGCCCAATAATACAGTTTTTTAAAAGATCCCTTTAGGAGTACATGGAAATGTTTACTAAAACTTGAGAAAAAAGCCCTTTAAACAGTTGCTATCAAACGCAACTTACACTTAACCCTATTTTTATAATTTATGGTATGAGCCTTTTTCAAAACTCTTAAGATATTTGTCAACACCACTTAGTCATAGACAAATTGCACTTAAATTTAAGGAGAAGTTGACAAAGCTTCCTGGTTTTGTGACTAATGTTAAGCAGGTATTTTTCTTGGTTAAAACTTGAAGGCATTTTATTCTAGGTCCCTTAGATCTTGTGCAGTCGTGAATTAATAAGCCTGACTTTTTTCCTGTCTTTGCACACCCAGGCAGAAGGAGAAGACAGCCTTAAAAAGATGCAGCTGATGGAGCTTGCAATTCTGAATGGCACCTACAGAGATGCCAACATCAAATCACGTAAGCATGTCATAAGCTCGAGGGTCAATGCTGTAGTAATGTTTGCAGGTTTTGATTCCTAAAGCTACTGTTTGGCAGATGTACAATAGCAACTGTGTTGGAGAATGGAAGGCAGTAAAAAAACAACAGAAGAGTAGGTAGCCATTGTAAAAGATCATCTGGAGATAAGTTATGTCAGTTTTGGGGGGTTTTTTGTTTGGGTTTTTTCCCCCTCTTTTTAAACACTATATCTGTGTTGAAATATTTACAAATATGTAGTTTAAAAAAAATTCAACCCTTGAGCCATATTTTTCTATTTTACAATCATTTTTTCCTTAACACCTATAAAGAACAATGGACTCCTTTTCAATTTTATTTTTAGAGATTTAATTTGAAAATGTTACAGATGTTCAGCATACTGTGAATACATTTTTCTGTATTATATTCCTTCCTTTCATCTTGCTTGCATGTGTCCCCCCAATGTTATGTTTTTCCAACAATTCATCAACTGATTTCACAGCTGAGTTCACAGGGATCAGTGATGTAATGAGCCATTTTTATGATTTCTTCCATTACATTTGTGTGAAAAAGCTTTTGCAAACATGTGTGTACAGGTTGAAAATTAATTACGTGTACCTACTAATGAGGTCATATAACTTATTTGTGATACAGATTTTTTTTCTCTAGTTGAAAAGCTCATTTCTCCTCCTGAAAATGTAGTTGGTGATACTGTTCCAAAGTAAACTTTTGCTGTAGCTGTGATACAGATGTCAAATGTAAGCACGGTTAAATCAGTCTTTTCACTAAGGACCTACTGATATTTGCAAATTTGTTACTCCACACAGTTACTGTTTCAATGTTGAATATGTTTAAAGGTTGGAATGCAGTTAGGTCAATTTGAGAGTGCTTACACCAGTGTAATTATGCTGATTTGAAAAGAGACATAAGCAAGGGCTTTTACCACAACAATGGTAGCGGTAAATCTTTCACCCCTTATGAACACTGTAATATTCAAAGCTAGGTCAGTTTAAAATATATTTTAGTCTCTAAATTATTGCAAATTTATGAGCAAAATAGCTTTCAGATTAACTTAAATTGATGCAAACTGTTGCATAGAAACCTTTATATTAATTTGAGCAATTTCTTTGTCTGATCTATTCCCATTGGCCTATTGTATCAGTGTAAGTGGGAAGATGGATTTTTTCATTTTTTTGACTAAAGATTTCCACACTAATATTCACTTTTTAATAATAAGACAATTTCACTATTTGTGTTTTGATTTTACTGAAAACTTGAAGGTGTAGAAGCCATCCTGGTTTATTTCTGTTTAAGAAATGACATGAAAATGTTTGAGAAGGTTTTTTTAATTATGCATTAAGTCTGCGCACTTTTGTTCAAAAAATAAAAATAATTGAAAAACCACAACAGTCTCAAATCTGAAAAACTTCCCCCACATTTCTCATCAGACCACCTGTAAGTTAATTAAATCCATGTAGATAAACAGTAGTGCATAGAAATCTATAAATTATAACCATTTAAGATTGACTGTTACCAGGTGAAGTGTTAGTGTTTAAGAAGTTGTTCATTTTGTGTGCCAACAGGCTTCAAATAACACTTAATGAAATTTGCTAGCACCGTTTAAAAAAAAAAAAAGCACTTATTTTCTTTAACTTAATCAAGGCCATAGTGAACTTCTAATACAAAGAAAGTATTTTATTTTGGGGAATTTGATCTAGAAATCACTTTCGAGTATTTTATTCATGCTAGAGTAGGAGAGGAGATGCATTCTGTTTCTAGGTCATCTTTAACTTCACCGATCCTGGAAACTGGAATTGTGTGTATGTTTAAACACAATTTTAAGATGTATAAAAACTGTAGACTCATACGGCAGCTCTGCATAACTGAGTATCTGTGGACTCTATAGTTGCACTAAATTTTGTACTCTGTATTTGATTATGACAGTATTTTCCTTGTATCTCCTGCATGCATCTCGGTCTCATGCAGTCTTGATAGCATAAATGAAGAAATGTGGTCTAAATGGAGCTTTTGTGCTGTGTAACCTGTTTGAGAAATCTACCTCACTGTTTTACAATGGCTTTTTTATTTTGCATGTTCATACTTAATCACACTGGAAAATGGAAAGCTGTTTGCATTTGAATGGTGTGCTTTGGCACTGTGTGATCAGCGCATGTACTAATGATTTCCTTTTATTTTTCTTCTTTCCTACTTTTCCCCTTTTTTCCCATTCTTTCCACGTTTTGTACTGCTATCTCCATACTTTCCTCTGAATTTCTTTGCTTACTGTAGCAGCCCTTGCCTTTTCTCTTGCAGCAACAGCCCAGGCTCCAAGGATTATTACTGGGCCTGCGCCTGTTCTCCCACCAGCTGCCCTGCGTACTCCTACGCCAGCTGGCCCTACCATAATGCCTTTGATCAGACAAATACAAACCGCTGTCATGCCAAATGGAACTCCTCATCCCACCGCTGCAATAGTTCCACCTGGACCCGAAGCTG
Organism: Gorsachius magnificus; assembly: GCA_034008185.1. NCBI lineage: Eukaryota > Metazoa > Chordata > Aves > Pelecaniformes > Ardeidae > Gorsachius > Gorsachius magnificus. The sequence goes on along the minus strand of CM067083.1, from coordinate 49,929,005 downwards.
GTTTAATTTACACACCATATGAATACCCCTACACGCTGGCACCAGCTACATCAATCCTTGAGTATCCTATTGAACCTAGTGGTGTATTAGGTAAGATCTTTGTACGCGGATGACTGGAGAATATATTGCTTATGCTTTTGTGGTATTTGCAAGGTAGAGGTCATGAGGCTCAAAGAAAAAAAACTGAAGCAACGGTCGTACCTCAGGTATATCAAAACTGCCTAGGAAAATGACTCAAATGGTGTAACTCTTAAAGATTTTTAATATGTTTTGCATTACTAGATATGTGTAGTATATTAATGTTTGTGTGACACTAGATGGTGGGTATATAGGCAAGGGGAAAAAAAAAAAAAACAAACCACCAAAACAAAGAGAAGTTAACATCTATTATATGTCATTTGGGCTCCCATAAATACCAGATTTCTTTGTGCTCTCTTCAACATAAATTAATTCCCAGTAATCTTTGGAAGAGTGAACTTCCTATTTTGCTATACCTTTTTAGTAGCGAGATTGGAGAGAATGAAGAGGTCATCTTTCAGTTTGTTGGGGTTTTTGCTGCTTTTTTTAGTGCACAACTGATAAATCTCTCAGTGTCAGAAAGCTGTAAATCATGTTGTAAGCAGAAAATAATTTCGGTGAATGAATATAAAGCAAACTAAGTTCTGACCAAAGGATGATACAATTAGCAACTTTACTGATGGCTTATTTTATATACATGGGATTGAAATGTCCATCATTCCTAATATTCCAGACCATTGACTTGCTGTGTGAAGGCAAGAATGATAAAGCAGCCGTGGCAATTCAGTTAACTGGTCAATATGGAACAAGCAGTTCCAATAGTTTCTTCCTTCCCTACCCTCTGCAGAATCTAAATAATCTTTTCTCTTCAGCTTGTTGTGAATTGCATATGACCTTGGTGCTGCATAATGTTGATTTTATAGGACTTTGATCTTAGTTTGTTCAGTGGTAGTTATTGATTTACACAAATTCTAAACATCTCTAATGAACACTGGACAATATGGTTCAAAGTCAATATCTTGTTGAAAGTATTGCAAAAAATCAGTGTTTCACTTATGTGACAAATACTTGTTGAGTTATCTGTATATGTGCATGTTCCCACGTTATATTTTATATAGTTAAAAAGAAAATGTATTTCAGACTTCTGCCTTTCAGGATTAGTGAATCAATAATAAAAATTTTCGTAGGACAGAAGTATGCAGTAGGGTCTGTCTTTGAGCCCCTTATGGTTGTTTTCCATTACCCCATAGCCAAAACGCAGTGAGCGTATGCTAATGTCATCATTTATTAATTTCCCACAAACATGTAAATGTTCTCCCCAGCTCCTCCAGCCCCAGTCTGCGAGTACACTTGTGATACGTTCTGGGGTGAAGTCACAGTTACGTGCATTGTCACAGTAGCTATCACTTGCTGGTTAGTGGCAAACCCCTCTCCTCAATTCAGTTAATAGCAAGTAAAGAAACACATCATTCCATAGTAATAATTTAATATGATGCAGAGAACTTTGATTTCTCACAGGATTTTCTATAAAGAGAGAGGAGGGGAAAATTACTCCTAAGATGGCATCTGAAACCATTGCATACTTTTGGGCTTAGCTGTGAGAGCACAGGTGTAATGCCCAAAACAGATCTCACCAAATAATCTTATTTAAAAAAAGGAAGGGGGACGTGAGGGAGAAGACCACACCCCCGCTTAGGTAGCATAGAATCAATAACTCTTAATACCTCTGCTCTATTATCTGAGCAAACATATAGAGTTAATAGAATTAAATTAGTTTTTCATTGAGTTTAATTTTGTAATCACTCATTCTTAGTATGCTATATTTTGTCCATTTTTGTGGTGGACCATTAAGATGTCATAAAAATAATTCTGTTAAAAATGGGCAGAGAAATGCATCCCCCATTAGTATTTTTGGGGATATTGGTGTTGGGATCAAAATTTAGTTGGTGACTAACTTTTAATTCCCTTCCTTTTATCTTCAGGTATGGCTTTCCCAACGAAAGGCTAAGAATTCAAGAACGGTCTTAACTGATCCTTCATCAGATCTGAATTTTAACAAATGCTTAGTTTCAGCAGCCTTGAAAAAAGCTTGGCCTAGCAGTCAGTGACTTACTTGCACTTTTTTGCACATAGATTTAAAATAAAATAGTGCTATTAATTTGGATTAGCTCCTATTATTACAGAGTAGCTGTAATTTATGAGTGTATAGTAGTATACTGACTGCTAAGTGTTCTATATAGTGTTTGCTTTACTAATCACCTAATTCATTGCAGTTCATACTTATTGACTTAAAGTTTAAAATCACAATCTGTAGGCTTGAAGAATTGCTTTAAAACTTCTTTTTGTGGTAGAACTGGAAGTGATCTTAAGGTTAGCAAATAATTGTCAGTATTAAAAGATGGCATTATTTAAAATAGTCCTGCTGCAAGAAAGGCACTTCAGTGAATATGTGACTAGTAAAGCTTAAATGTGCTTGGGTCTAATAGATTTCATGAAATACTGTAATTTTGGGATTGTAAATGAATGGATTAAACAGGTTAAGGCCAGGATGTTTAAAAATAAATGCAATATTAATCTGCACAGATAAACTTCTTTTTAAGATTAAGATTTGAAGCTACTGTGCCTTAACTTGTTGCTTTTCTTAAAAAGAACTTTTGTAGTTAATGATCATTTAAATCCATTTTGATAAACCTGCTGTTAATGTTTTCTTTGAATGTTTTCTAACTTTGTCTTGGTAATTGCAATTTAACTAGGTGCGGTGGCTACTAAAGTTCGAAGGCACGATATGCGTGTCCATCCTTACCAAAGGATTGTGACCGCAGACCGAGGTTAGTTTAGTTCTGCAGTTCTTGTTTGTAAGAAGTGCTTTGAGTGTACATGAGATTTGCAACACCACAGCTGGTTAACCAAATACCATATTTTGACCCATTCATTATTTTTCTTAAAAGTCTGAATAGTTAATAATTTAGAGCTTTGGGAATGCTTGCAGTTCTTAAAACATTTTGTAAACTTGGCTTTCCCAGCTCAATTAAATATGTAAACTTTGTGATTATTTAATATAAAGGCTATAACTGATTCCCTTTTAAGAACTATTTAAAGCTCCATCTGCATCAAGAAACACTATGAATTCAGTGCTGCAATAATTAATTTGGTCGTGTCCCGTCGTCATGTCCCCCCCACCCCCTAGTTTGTTCTTTTAATTGGTGTGGAAATATCAGATTGGTGTTGCAAAATAAAATGAATGGATGGTTGCTTAATGAGAAAGAAGTAAAGGAATAAATGCCTCCTGTCTGTGTCTGGAGAAATCTGAAGATTTAGATTCCTTTTTTTCTGATAAACTTTTGAGCCACTGTACTGTATATTATGAGGAGGATGCATGTTCTCAGATACCTGACTGAAGTCAGAAAGGTAAGGGCTGTGAAGATAATACTTCAAAAGTTGTTTGAGTTTGAATTACTAAGGCTGGGGGAAGGGAGGGTGTTTTGGTTTTTTGCCAAAATCTGTTTCTTGGTATTTGCCTTTTGCTGCTAAAACGTGTAACCTGAAGGAGAAGCAACTTTTGAAGTCCTGTTGGTGAGATGACATCCAATATTTGGGCATCTCTCTTTAACTCTTGAATGGAAAGTAAATCTTCATTTTTCTCCTGTTCCTCAAGTGTAATGCCTTTGGACCCCTGAATGAAGTATTTAAGCTTATTGAGAAAAGTGATTTTTTCGGTTTATTGACATTGGCTAGGAAGCAGTGTGTGGGCTGAATTCTTATCCCATCCCTGCTGCTGACTCACTGAGGGTTTCCACAAGTCATTTAATCTCTCTGTGTATGTTTTCCCATCTGTAAAATACGGATAATAATACTTCCCTACCTCACAGGGGTGTTGTGGGGATTCTTGTTTTGTACAGGGCTTTGAGGATGCAAAGCATTGTGTGCCAAGTATTATTATTCCGCTCTCATCAAAGTCAGTGTTGTGCAGGCTTCCATGATATTGTAATATTCAAAAGTCAAATTCAGGTGACAGATCTGACATCTCCTAACATTTGACTACACTTCACTTCTCACAACTTTCCATAAATTAACTACAAGAAACAGTACAGATTTAAGTCATAACAGTAAAAAGGGTCCTCCTGGATATTTGCTATATTTTTGTAACATTTTTATCTTTCATATGTAAGGATCTTATGCTTTATGGAAAGTGTAAAGCTGACAACAAGACACTACTTAAGTTTTCTAGAAGATTGCTTCTTCGATATCCCCGCACGCTATTTACAGCCCATTGGCTTGTTCTCATTTCTTGAGAACTCTTCAACAGGTGACAGGGTCTAATCAGAATAAGGTCATAGCCCATGTTTACCAAAACAGGAAAAAAAAAAAAAAAAAAAAAAAGGAAAATAATTTAAAAAGGAAATAGAAAAAAGATTCAAACCTATCTCTGTAAAGAGTAATCAGCGGTAAGGTATTTGGTTATCTTTGAAAGTTTGACCTGATGATGCAAAAATCAGTTTTTGCTAATGGTCTTTCATGATCTGCAGTGGTAGTTTCAGGTGACAAGTGAGACTACCTTTTTGGTTAATAAGATATTTGCCTGAGACAACTTGTAAATAAACTGATAAAGCATGGGGCGGAGGGGGTGGGAGTGAGGTGGTAATGCCAACTTGTACTTTAAGTTCATCATTGTGCTGTTTACTCAACATAGATTTTAAATATTTTGGAAGGGCCTAGATGTTTCATCTGGGTCACTTACAAGTAATTGAAGTTAGTAATTGGTATAATTTCACCTTCTTTTAAAATACAGGCGTTTTCTGATAATTCAGTGTTCATATCTAGCCACTGTCTTAAGTAAATAAATAAATACACATGGCCTGTCTCCTATGGAATAAGTCATGCATACCTCTCTTTTAGCATGAAAACCATGCTGATATTTCAGGAGACTGTTATTTTAAAGTTTTATCTAAATAATCCCAGTGTCTATTAAGAAACTTACACAAAGTTAATTTTACAACTGTACTTTATTTTATTTTGAATTTGAAATCCTAGATTATCACTGTGCAGATTTAACAGTTTCACAAAAGGTTTTGAAGAAAACTTTTTTCAGCAATAAACCAGTTTCTTTTAATGTGTTAAAATTACATTGTAGAATTAAAATACTGTCAGTATTTCTATATTCACCTATTTGGCTTTCTGTCACCAATATAATTCTATAGCTATAGCCATGAAAAACAATGTCAGCAAACCGAAATCCTTTTTTTCAATGCAGAAACTTTTTTATGTAGTTAAATGTCACTAATTCTATATTCACATTCATTGGGTCTGAAGTTGTTTTAAAAATTCTAAATCGACTTTCAGATGACTTTGTAGTACTACTGCATTCACTTTTTTAAGTAGGTTTTTATTCTTTGCATAGTTGTTTTTTGGTTTTGTTTTGGGTTTTTTTTGAGATAAGCACTGCATTTAAAGCAAGAATCCCCAAATGTGTAAATGTTTTACAACTAAGCATTTAGGATTGGTGAAGGGTTGAAAAACATAGCTCATTTTAACTCAGAATAAAACCCCAGTTTATAAATAATACAAAATTGAATTTGATGCATATAACAGAGAGACTGACTGATATAATTGTAATAAACTGTAAATGGTGTTGCACAGTTGACAAACCTGTGTGTACTGTAGAAGGCCAGAGACTTGGCAGAGGATGTATCACAGGTGTACTGGTCTTTTTAAAAGGTAGCTTGCTTTGATTATAAACTCCACAAGAAATATTAATGCTGAGAATTTTCTTGAAAGTTTTATCCAAACCAACTGTCACATAATTTACCTATAAATTTTAATACCATTTAATCAAAATTGTAATCAATATCAAAATGCTTTAAAAGTCTGTGTTTCTAGTATACCTGTAAAGTGGTGAGATTGTGCCACATAAAATATTTATTTTTATTTTTGCTTATTTTTGAAACAGCTGTTTTAATTTAAACAAATCCCACTTAGCATGATTCTGAAAAAAATCAGGGAGCATGTGGTCTCATTTACGTTACAGTAGTAAGTTTTTTGTAGTGTTATGAACTGTATCCTAAATGATAGGCCATTTTTATTATGTGAAAGTAAATCAGCCCATGAGAAAGATTGCTAAATCGATGCTATCTGTGAATATTACACCTACTGGACTTCATTTTATATAATGGCACAAATCTGACTTTGCACTGAATACCTATCTCACTTTCATCTCCTCTGCCTTAGTCAAAATGGCAACAGTACAAAAACTTTATCAACCTCAGAATTTATTAGCTATAATTAAGCTGTTGAATGAGTCTTAAAAAAAAAATAAAAAAAAAATCATACTACTGTTAAGTGGACCAAGTTTGGTGAAGGAGAATGTAAGAGAATGATTAAAGAAGGAACAGCTCAAGAGCATTGGGAATGATAACTTTCCACTTGAGAACTTTTTTATGTTTTACTGTAATTTGTTTGTGGTTTTGGGTTTTATTTTTTGTTTTGTTTTTTGAATTTTTTTTCAAAAGAAAATAGTATTTACAGGTGGCTTCTTTTAAAATATAAAAATATAAAGCAGGAATGTATATGAAATGTCAGATTTTATTGTATTTGCAGAGTATTAGCTTTGAAAATGAATTAAGAGAGCTGTTTGTAGTTTTAAAACGCCTTATTAGTATCAATTAGATATTTTCTCTATTTTTTGATGTACTTAGAGCTTTTTAAGTATAGACTTTAAAATGGCAGGACTTTTACAGTGTTTACATGCAAGTGCATTTTATAAGTGTCCTATATGTGTAAAATAGTATTTCGAACGGGAAAATGCTGGCTAAAGTAGCAGGCTGAGCGTTTTCCTCGTTCCCACGATGATGCCTACGTTGCTAGACTACAGTTTAGTATTGCTTTGTATCATGAGGCCAAGAAATTCCATGTTGTTTGTAAATAGAATAAATGAAAGGCAATAAAAAATTTATTGAACAAAAACCCTTTGTTTGGCCCATAGTTTGTTGAACCAAATTGTTTCTTTTAAGTCCAGAATTCCTTAGATGACTCCATTCTTTTAACAACCAGTTATTAATAATCACATCCATCATTAATAGTTGCTTTAATGCTTGCACCTGGGGAGGTACTAATGCTTAATAGCAGTCAGATACTGATGCTGTGCACTGACTGTTGTTCCAGAAATCTTCTACCCAGTTCCAAAACTGTTCATCGTTTTTTGTTTTCCAATTTCCTTCATCGACTGCTACTAACCATTAGTCGTTAGTCGTATTTTATCTCTATTTCTCCTGTTAACCGGTTTTGTGGGAGCGGGCTTCTCCTTCACGTGTCCAAATCATGATGGAGGGCTGTCATGATTTTATTGCATTCTGTAGATGGTGTCGATCAGTATGTCAGAATTAAACATGCTTGGTTTTGTTATTAGTTGTGATTAGTTTTCATGTTGTCATTAAGCCGTCACTAGCTGGAACTAATCTCTTCTCTATCTTTTCTTTCTTTTTTTTGTTTTGTTTTTTTTTTGTTTCTAACCACCCAGCCGCCACCGGCAACTAACCTATGACCTTCTGACCTCTGAACTCTTCACCCAATGATGACCTGACCATGCCTGCCTGCTGATCAGTTAACTGGTAAACGCCTTTGCTTGCCTGTCTTCAGTGCAGCGAGCTGGGGCACTTGTCCGTTCGTCTTACCATCTAACAAAACAGACAAAGAAATTGTTGTCCTCCAACTCCGCTTTTTGTTGTTCTCCTGTTTGGGTGAAAGTGGTTCTAGAACCTGCACTGAATAGTAGTAAAGCAATAAGGTCCAACTCATCCCTCCGCACTGATCATCCTCTAGTGTCCCACCCCAAGCGAACGGTAAGGAGGCCTCACACGAGATGGAGACAGATGTCCCTTAACTACCCGATGACAGAGGCAGTTACTGTGAGAGACTTCTAGGAATATTTTTCTTCTCAAAAAAAAAAAAAAAAAAAGAAAAAAGAAAAAAAAAATGAAGTCAAAGCTCTCTCTGAATGTACTGTGTGATGATGCATCATGCATGAACCTTTGGTCAGGGATGTCATTGGGGAAGGGATTCCAAAAAGTATTCAAAATTTGATACGCTGTTTAGTCACTACCGGTGCCCTCAAAGGGCAGACGTTGCAGCCTTTTTTCTATTGCCTGCCAAATTGGACGTTTTAAAGGAAAGTGTGCCATGAAATGCAGATTACAATGACTTTTCAGAACTACGTTAATGCAGAGAACAAAACAGCAACACTATTAAAGCAAATTCTGAGTTTAAATTATTTTAACCATATTTTAATCTCCTCAGAAGATTACATGAGAACAAGGTACATGCATTATGTGTCACATTACTGGGCAAACTGTTCAAATATTTTTTTTAAACCTCCCTGTATAGAAAAAATTTCATTAAGGATGTAAAAGCCATGCTTGCCTATTTGCTGTATACATGTAATGAAATTGTAGATAAAGTGTAGTGCATTGAAACAAAATGAACAAAAAAGTAGATACTTTTACTATACAAGGGTGCTGGTGCAGAAAAAAATATATTTTTGGAAATGTAGCATTTTATACTTTCAAGTGTTATAAAAAAAGAAAAAAAGAACAAAGAAACCCTTTATTTCATTAAATGATTTTTTCTGGTGGTTGTCAAGAAACAAAAGACCAAAAGAGCCTTTTAGTCTTTCTTTTTTATTTTTTAAGTATTGGAATAAGTCTAAAGAAAAGGAAGTGCCTTATTTTCTTCATGGTCATTTAGTCAAATGTCTTGTATAATCAGCTTCTCCCTCAGACAAGTTACTGCATGCCACTCAGTCGCCCAGTATGTGAAAGAAGCTGTGAGGAAAGACAAATGATGAGTTGACCATATTAATTACCTGATTTTTGCCATACTAGCGTGATGTGACTTTGCCAAAGTCTCACTACGTAAAATATTTGCTAAGTTTTTGTCAAACCAGCCCATCATTATTTCAACCACTCTACTTTTTAAATCATAGCAAACGCCGTACTTGTGCAATGTAAACCAAAGGGTTCTGTGATACAGACTGCCTCATGCTAAATGAGACTATTAGCTGACAAATGTTTGTAGAGCTGGAAGTATGTCATTTGTGTTCAGGGATGGAGAGGAGTTTTCTTGATTTTTGGTTGGAATAAATATACATCAAATACAGTAGGCTTCGGCATCACCCAGAAAACTGATGTTCTGTGGATAATGAAATTAAGTGCTTAGCTAGCTTTCAGTTACAGTCTGAGCCTGTCCCCAGTTTTCGCAAGCAGCTCCTGCAGTGGCAAACAGCATGCACGTTATTTATTCTTCAGCCCTTCTTCAACTGCTGTTAGATCTGTCCGCTGGCTTTTCTTCGTAAGATAAGCAGGAGAGGGACATCAGCTAGTTGTTTGAAGTCCAGCTATACTTTATTTTTAACCCTCATTTCCACATGAGATTCATACAGCTGGGCAGTTGCAAGAGCTGAAGCTGTTGAACGCACAGTATTTGATTCTGAAAACATTAAGTATTATTTTGCGTGGGGCTCAGTACTAAACTTGGCAAATATCAGGTGATAACTTTATTCCCCTCTTGTCAACTTATTCTCCTCCTGCAAATCTTCACAGCTTCCAAATGAAAGGTCAATAGTAAGCTAAGAGGGCTTACATTTTTAAGCACCTGCATGGTGACCTCATCTAACATCTTGTCTCACCTGGAAATAATTATCAGTTTATTTACTATGCAATAGACATTCATCCTTTTGTATCGAGCTAGCTTTTTGTTTATTGTGCCACTGGCTTTGTCTTCCTGTTACACATACAGTTGTGTTGATTTTACTTACAGTATATGCTGTGCCATTTTGATTTTATTTTGGTTGGTTGGTTGAATAAACTTGCGACACTCGAACATTTGAAGAGAGATTTGCTAAAACAATACCAGTATTTGATCCAGTTTCATCTCAACTATGATAAAACCTGGACATTTTAGATGTTTATCAAAGGTCTTTTACTGGGGGGGAGGGGAAGTGTATGAAATAGATGTGTGACATGTGAAAGTAATGTTTGCTCTGAACAAACTTCTGAAAACTTAGTTGACAAAATTTTGGATCAACTTAAAAAAAAAAAGCATGACTTTTGAAATCTCTGAATGCCTTGGTTCTCAGTATTATCATTCTTTAATGACTTTTTCTTTATTAAAATAAGTAGTTTTAAGACTTCTTTCTGACAGTATTATGTAATTTTTTTAGAGTGGGTAGATGGGAGTGTCGCTTGTATGTAACCGTACAGTTGACATGTATTTGTCTATTCTTTATTATCTTAGTAGTTTCATGCTATGTATGTACCATAACCAACCTATTGCCTTTTCCTTTTTTTAATGTATTTTTCTATCTTGTTTTATATGTATGTTATATAACATTCAAAAGAATTTTTTTAAAAAAGGAAAAAATGCAAAACCCACAATTTTGATAACTGAAAAATTGCCAATTGTTTTGCAGTACTTTATTATATCGGGAGTGTTGTCTTTCTTGGGCTTTTAGTTAGCTACTGGATGAATACATTAGACATATTTGGGTTTTAGTTGGGTTTTTACATAGCTTGCATTTTAATTCTTTGGTTCTTTGCTGTTTCTATTAACCCATAGCATTATTTTAATAAATGTTATAATACCAACCTACTAACTCTGGACTATGTCTGTTTATTAACCATTACATGTTTAATTAAAATAAACAAATAAAGACGGAAGAATGTAAAGTCTTGAGTTACTGGACTAACCCTGAAGAACGTGACCACAGATAACACAACGTGACTTGTTTTTATGTTGTTTGTCGGCTGACATTCTGCACACTACTATTAAGTTGGCTTTGGTCATTCTGGCCTTTTACCTTGGGTAATAGGTGCCAGTAGAAATGGGAACAAAGTAGCATTTTTTGAGGCATTCTTCTTGTAGAGTCTTGCCACTTGCCTTTCAGCATCTGCAATACTAATTCCACACTTTCTTTTTCTTTCTCTAAAATAATTACTGTCGGCTCACAGCAAAAGAGCAAAGATGCCAGTGTATTGGTAAACCGTGACGGTGTACAGAAACCAGTTTGATTCTTTGTTGAACCATTCGGAGGTCACAGTTAATCTCGTAGTAATTTGTGATTTGTTGGTTTTGGCACCTGGTTCACTGTTGCATCATGTGACGTTTCTAAGCACAAAATACTTCTAGACAGGATTACCGTACATCGAAATAACAAAATCCAGGGGTTTTCCTTGCCAAAAGTGCCTTATTTTCTTCATGCCACACTATTTTTAAGTAACTTTTTTTTTTTCCACTTCTGCTAAAGTCTACCAATATTGCCTAGCTCAGGGGAGTACAATTTCTGTAAGCCAAAGGTCGAACTGGATCATTTCCTAATGACTGCAGAAAGTACAGAAATACACCTTTCACTAAATTACCAAGCAACTGCCGTTTCAAATCCCAGGGCTGCCTCTATGTGATCCTTATCCCTGTGGGTGACTGTAGCAACAGGAATGCAGGGAACTGAAATAGTGAAAATGCTGGTTTGAATGTACATCTATGCAAATATTTTTACAGAAACGTTTTTCTTTCTTAAAGCTTCTGCTGTCCGAGGCTCCTTTGCATACCCTGGGTCGTCCTCATAGATTTGTAATCCTAAATGGACGGTAATTACAGCTGATGCCGAGGGAGACCCTCGGTGTAGATCACTCTGCAGATATCAACAGGTTTTGTGAAAGCCCAGTTTTTTCCTGTAGACAGTAAAAATTCAGATGAGGAGTCTTTGCATCTGTTCAAGTGCCTTCTTTAATTTATGATGTTTCAAAACTACGTATCTTGAAATCCATGCGATATAAAACTTTAATTTTAAAAAGTTCTCTCAGTATTGGTAGTAGTAATTAAAATAGAATGCATCTTTATTTTACAGAGGAAAAATAATCTAGCTCTGATGAAAATGTTTGTTAGTTTTTTTTATGGCATGTATCTCTTTATTTGTTTTACAAAAATGTATAGGTACAGCTGAAATACCAGTGCATTTAGAGTAGTTTCACTTATACAGAAGTCTTTTTAAGTTAACAGGTTGTGAATACGTTACTATCCTACAAGTCAGATGATAAAAAAATCAGTCCTTTGCAACAGACAGCATCAGGACCTTTTGACTGGATAATGGCATGAGTGTCATTTCAGAGCAAATAATTTATATTCCTAAAGAATTTTAATCAGAGGCACACATTTAAACTCGGTGAAGTACTCCCTCCAGTTCAGGTGAAACTATTCAGATGGGACAAAAGATTAGTATTTTATATTGAAGAATACTTCTATTCCCAGAATGACTTTTCTGTAAGATTATTATTTTACATTTTTATTAGATATTTTACATTTTATTAGATTTGATAGTGATACTTTGTCCACAGTGCATTTTCATCTCATTCTTCATTATATGCAGTGGTGAAAGTTGCTGTAAGTTTTTAAGTACCTTAAAGCTGAAGGACAGCAAAAAAAAGGAAAACTCTTAAAATCAAAAATTTATACTAATTATTGTTGTCCGCCAAATGCGTTTCTCAGTTTACCTAAGTGCCTGTCTAAAAAATTAACTTTTATACTCTGCCTGCTTATAGGAAAGAAACAGGGTATTTTTAGAACTGAATTTGTTGTGGCTTCAGTATTGTTACATCACTGGAGCTAGGTTGTTCTTTTTCATTATTCTAGGGTTAAATTGGCCTGTCATTTGAAAGATCATACATTCAGGTCAATTAGAGAGTTGCTATTCCAGCCAATAAAGGGATTTATCTTAGGGTAAATATATATATATATATATATTTTTGTTTGGGGTTTTTTTTTTAGTGGATCAGAATATAAACTAAAACATGATAGAGCCTTTCAAAGTAAAATCTGAGCAATCCTCTTCACTTCTTAAAAGTGAACTGTTGTACCAGAGTACAACAAATTTGGTTTCTCCGAGAGTATTTTTTTTGGTGTTACGAATCCAGAATATATTTTGTAAAGAGTCTTCAGGGACATCTCTCAAATGTTTTTAATGAACATATGTTTGCTGCATACTGACGATATTTTATTTGAACATGTCTTTAAAAAGTATGTGCAAAATCTGCATGTGATGAATGGTTTATTCCCAGATAGTACTCTCTGAGAAGGACCAGTAAAAGGTTTTCTACCCTGGAAATGTAGGGAAATACTGAAATGAGTTGCCATCCATTATGAAATTACTTTAACTTGAGGGAAACACAAGTGTGCGAAGCTTAATTCTTTGTGTCTGGGTAAAAATAGCAGTCATCATAAATAGAGCATTGTACAGAACGGAGCCTGGGTAACACATTCCTAGGGTTGAAAGTGCATAACTGTTACTGGAATTTCTCTTTTCGTTTTGATATATTTGATATATTTTTCTAAAACGCTCTTAATGGAATACTGTCCAAATAACACCTGAACCATAACATTAACACATGGTAATCAATGTTGAATCAAACTGGTTAACAAAAAGTACAGTGCTCTTCCTTCTCTGTGCCTGCGCACTAATTGGAGGTGGAATGGTTCGGCGTAGGAGGTGGGTGTCGGGCACGGCAGGTTGCGGTGCTGATTCCTTGGTGCCAGCAGTTCGGATGTCCGCCTTTGACAACAGACTAACTGGGAGGAATCTGACTCCCAAGGCAAAGTTTAACTGAGATCTGCAACTCTTAGAAGAATTAATTGAAAAAAAAATAAAACAGCAGCAACGAAACAACATATATCATATATGCTTTGACTTGTATTATGGCAGTTTGTGTGAAACATATAAGGGTTTGTTTGTGCAAAATAATGTATTCTGAGGGGAAAAACAAACATGGACATTGCCAAAACACATGTAAATAAAACACCATTTATGACTGTACATTATGTGCAATAAAGTAACTGGAAAAAGTGCATGTACTTTATCCTCAAAAGCAAACTGACAGCTCTCAAAGCTGTAGCTATAGTTTTATTTTCTGAAAAGTTAAATTTTATTCTGTATCTAAACAGCAGAATAAAGAATGTACATTTTTCACACCTCAATTTTCATTAATGCTTTTAGCAGTGTTATGAAAGATGTTAATTGTTGAAGAGGCTTAAATTTTCCACGGTCGTCTGACTACCAGGGTGTTTTTTGCTGAACAGTTTCTTACTGCATGTGCTGTTGTTGTCTGTAACTGTAAATGAAGCAAGCATGCATTGCATACCGTAAACATGCAATACACGTTTTGAATATAGATTTGTGGATGCCCCAATTCTATATATTTCATAAAGATGACCAAGTGATGTTGATGATGTACTTCTGCAAGCATCACTGTTACAATTGTTTGGAGCAAATAAGGAAGGGGAGTACCACTTTGTAGCAGAGCCAGGATACTGGTTTGGGGTGGGGGTTCTGGTTACGATAGAAAAAATGAAGATAATAAATCTGCCACCCTACCTAGTGTGAACCTAGTGAGAAACACATTTTGGAGAAGAAATAGATTATGATGGTTTAACATTTTCATTAATATTTATGTGATGATCCCTGGTAAGAAAATTTCTTTACCAAGGTATTCTTTGCTAAAAAGCCCTACTATACATTGTTTAAATAAAAAAATGGTTTGCCTCAGAAGTAAGTGTACAATAGATAAGGGTTAAATGTGGCGTCTTTAGGAGTCTGGTAGAATAGGGGAGGCTAAATACCAGTGTTCGGGTACAATTCCTCTCCTGCACTCTTTCAGGAAGGAAGAAAAATTTGGGGTAACTAGCGTTCAAAGATACCTTCCACTCAACAAAGTGGTAGCTCAGTCATACCTGAGCTAGCTTTAATCTCCTAGTTCATCAAATGTAGAGATGCAGTACAGCATGTGCCCCTCGAGGAGGTAAAGCAGCCCTCGACACCTTTGCTGTTACTCTGGATGCCAGCGCAAGCATGCCCCTGCACTGCAGCCCTGGCTTGAAGCGTGGGCACGGCCTCACCTGCCGCGCTGTCTTTGGCTGTGCTGTGTAAACCCCCTCCTTCATCCACCCAGACCCCTAGAAAGCAGAATGGTGATGATCTTCCTTGTCTCCTGCACCAAGTCAGTAATATCTATGATCACGTTCATGCTAGGAATTGCATTTATTGGTCTACAAATTAAAGTTATATGTGGAATTTAATGACTGGAAAATTTCTATCAACAACTTTACTACTGTTCTACCAATGCTTTCTGTGAAAGTGTTTTGGTATGTTTATGGCCTAACATTACTAGATGTCTCCTGAACGCTTTTACTACAGTTACTGTACTTCCCTTGAGGAAATACAAACTTAACCATTATCTATGTCAAAATAACGAGAGGCATTCATACCAAAGAGTGCAAAATGCAGCATCTGAAATGAATGTCTTTCACTCTGGCATTCAGGTCTGCCAACAAAAGTAGAAAGAGGTATTATCCAACTGTTTTCTCACTATCCATATCAAGTTCTCAAACAGTTAAAAATAGACAACTGACAGCTAGTTCCTCTCGACTTGAGCTCTTCTAAAAATTATTAACCACAAATAACCAGTAACTCCCCAAACGACAAGTTTTAAAGTTTTTGTTACAAAACAGCATAGCATATATTTGCCTTTTTTAATTTCTGTCACTGCATTTTCAAAGTGTTTTCATCTTCAGCAACAAACAAGGTTGGCTACTTTGAATAGTAAACTGAATAATCTCAGAGGTGAGGTTCAAGGAAAAACCACCAAATAGTGGCACGCCTCACAACACTACATCGTTTCAGCAGCTCATCAGTAAATAAAGGTGCTTTCTCTAAATTTTACCTATTTGTAAACCCCTTATGCAGACAAGAGGCTAAGCAGAGAAATGGCTTTTGTTAGGGGGACCTTTTCAGAATGAATTCTGTCGATTTTGAGTTCACTGGGGGTGGCCTTTCTGAAACAGGTGGTACTTCCACTGCCCGGAGCTAGGAAGACCCCAGGTCCTCTTGCCATAGGTCGGTCATTCAGCAAGCGGTTGTCTCGGTGTTACTTCTGGTCTGCTTTCATAGTCTCTTAAATTACGAAGATGAAGCCTCATCTTTTGTATCCAGATGGGTTTGTATAATGAGAGATGTATCAGTCTCTACCTTGTAGGGCAGTGTTTTAAAGGGGCATCATTTTAACTGAAGTTACTACAGTAAAAAGGCAGGTTGTGTGAGCAAGAGTATTATGGGAAATGTTACCATACAATAAAGATACTAGCATCCCTGTTTCGGAGTCTCACTGGTTTATGTGCATTAGAAATGCACAATGTAATAATAGTGTAATATTCACTTCTTGTTGTGTACATCTTTCCAACTATGATTTCCAGATTCTGTTGTTTTGATAATTTATAACAGTGGACAAGGTGGTTTTCATGGGACTCAGAATGTGCTTTTTACAGATCAGAGGTAGTGAAATTACAAGATACTGCAAATCACTCCTACGTATAGCCTTTCCACGGAGCACAGCCTTTTTCAAAGGAAGGTTTTAAGGTCTCGGCCTCAGATATTAGGTAATACATGGTAAAATTGTGATGCAGGGAGCATAGTTTATTTGTTAGCCTACCTGTTAATCTCCAAAAGTTTAAACATCTGTTACCAGTTCTAAGATGTTACTGCATGTTAATTGCCACGGCAAAATCCGCATCTCATTTTTAACATGGGCGCAATCTGGAGACCTTCACATCCATACTACGCTAGTAAATCTCTCAATCATTTAATGGTAAATCCAGTACTGCAGAGGGGACCACAGGGCCATGACTTGCATGCTCTTGTGTGACTTTTCCCATATAACCTTAGTGATGAGACAATTTTGATTCTTTCCCTGAAAGGCAACGGATGAAGCAGATCTTCAGCTTTGTTTCTGAGAGAAAATAGGAAATGTGTACCTATCTGGACTGAAAGAAGATAAAGAGTAACAATAATGTCAGAGCTTTGAATCCTGTCCTGAACAGATTAATAGAATTACTTTGGACTTTGTATGAGCCAGGAGGAGGAGGAGACAAACCTAGACAAGAGCAGCATTGTCAAGAAGCCCGTGCTATATTGTCAAGAAGTTCATCAGAGACTGTAGGCTGGAATTTTAAGTGAAGAAAATGGAAATCATCTCAGTCCTTGAAGAGCTGGTTTGCCATATCTCTCTGTTATCTTAAGGAAACTTGTTAATTTCTCTATTGGAAATCTTTCCCTTCTTCAGCCTAATTTGAATTTCATGTTCTTTTGTTCTAAGGTTCTGCCCTGCCCCCTTCCGTGCCACCTTACCCTTATAGACAAATTCTCCCTTCATTAGGATGGCCAGGTGGTGCATTTCTTCCTTGGTATAGAAAGACTGCAAGAAAGTGTTCAGGTCTAAATCAGGATATGCAAGTACAAGATTATTTAGAAAGCCTGTTTTAAATATATGTGACTCGGTTCAAGCAGGTGGAAGAGGAATGTGACTATGGCACAAATCTGACTGGGTTTGAGATGTTTCTTTTATTGCTGATGATTTGTGCAATTTTGGGCAAGACCCTTGCAGCCAAATCCACAAAAACACAGCACTGGAAGTGGGAATTAGACCTTATTCAGGTGGCATGATATGGAGTGTTATTACCTAGCTTTTCAACAGAAAAGTCCTTTTGTGTTATTCCATAAGAGAAAACACCATCAACTTACCTTCTTTTGTCCGCTTTTAGCAGCAACATCAACAAAAAAGAAAACCCTGGGTACCCAGAGACAACATACCTGCTCTCGTGCAGAGGGGGAAGTGCTGGTCAATAAATCCCTGGCTTTCAGCTGCACCCACAGTAACTACCTTAGCAGCTCAGCTGCTTGGGTATGTATCTCTCCCCATTTTCACATGCACAGCCTGTATGGTCGTAACCTGGCCATTTGTGTCCCCCAACTACCCATAAAGAAGCTCAGTACTGTTTCACTCAAGTCCTTTTGTTGCTCTTGTTCTGGATCTTTGTACCTCAGTTCCCCGCCAGTGAAATGAGGTTAATAGGAGTAGCCCAGTAGAGCGTCAGCTGTGGATGACTGCATTCAAGGCTGTGGAGTGCTCAAACAGTACAATGCCGAGTGCTCTCCAGTATCATAACAGTGTCCAAGTGTCTTACAATCTTGAATGTACTTAAAAATAAAGCGTGTAAGCAAAACAAAATGCCTTTGACTTCTTACTTAGTCCAACCCATGGTATCAAAGGATTGCACAATCCCGTAGGCCAGCTGAGTCCCAGCCTCAGGGCAGATAACCTCAGTGGGTACCAGCAGTGCCGGAGATGGCTGTCTCTTGCTTTGGCTTGATTTGTGTTCATAACTTTCTCCATCCTTCATGCTCACTCCAGATGAACTGAGGTCCATTCCAGTTTTTCGCAAGTCCAAGAGGAGGTGAGGGACAGAGATGCAGCTGCAGGGAACAGCGCTGCTTTGTCTCTTCACCACTGGAAGGTAGCGGTGGGGAGTGCCGATTGCACTTGAGACCCAGCAGGGCAGGCAAAATCGGATTGCATTGCAAAGCCACTTGGTGGAAGTCAGAATTTCCCAGTACAACATGGGAGATGGGCATGATGCTAGTACTAGAGTCTCTAACACATTGCTTTTTACTTGTCAGATTGCTAGTATGGTCAGCAAAATACCGAGGTTGCTTGAATTTTCTGCTGCTTTTTAGGAAAATGCCTGTCTGCTCCAAGAACTCTTCAGTGTTCACAGAGCCCACTGAAGAGTCCAGCACACAGATAGTCTCACTGATCTTTGTGTGCTGAGGTTGAACAGCTTTGAGCTTTCGACTATAGCAATCCCGATACCGTTACGATACAGTGATGGTTTAACACATGGTGCCCTTTACAAATCTAGATCTATTCAAATGCACAGTAAATTCAAGGGTCTGGAAAAAAGACGCAGCGAGGCAGCATTCTGCATTAGTGTTAAACAAAGGTGCGCGAGTGTTATTGGCTGTAGGAGCGGGTGCTTGTGACATACACCACCTCCATTTGAGAGTTGAACTTAAAAATTGGGTGGCTTTTTTTAAATCCACAACTGGGTGCTGGATGTTGCCTTTTGTTTCATTAGTATTGCTCTACCCTGACCGTGTTTGGGAGCAAAAGTCAGTGTAAAACCACGAGGTCTCCTCTGCAATCACCTGAGGTTCTGATTCTTCAACTCTCAGGCTACGATGCGATTTTTGAAACTGAAATGCCTTAAAATAATTAAGTTCGATGCAAGAACAACATTTGCAGCTTCAGGCTTTTCGCTGTTAATGGTTACGTTTGGATGCCAATTTTGCAGTGAGCTTCCTACTTGCTTCTGAAGGACAGAGATAAATGGTGTTTGTGAGAGACAGAGCTTTGGGTTTCTCAAGCAAGAGCCAGCATTAGCAGGTAGGTATAAAACAGAATCACCTCATCAGCCATAGCGCTAGTCCCAGCGAAGCCCAGTATTAGCTGATTTATCCTTGGTGTCACTCAACCACAAGTCAGCTCGCAACCAAACACTTTCGGTCAGCCCTCACAGGTGGAGAAGCAGGGATTTAGCTCCTCAGTCAAGGCTCTTCTAGGATTTTATCTTGGTGAAGTAAACAACTGCATTTTATTAGTTGTCGTGTACATCACAGTGATAATAATGAATTATATCAATGAGGTAGGACTCTCACCTGCTCTGGATTTTTCCTGTGACTTCCCTGTGAGAGGGAACCTTGAAATAAATGATTTCCACGCTCTGGCAAGCGCCTCATTTAAAACAAAAGTGAAACCAATGAATGAAATAGTCAAAGTTCTGACTCTTTCCAGGAGGGAGGGAAGTAGTAAATAATGTTGCCTTAGAACAATCTCTCGCTTGTCACCCCTTTTCCCCTTGCAGTTTGCTGTCACTAGTCACTGTGAGCCAGACTCTGCACATGGAAGAATCCTTCAGCCAGAGTCAGTGGGGCTGCTCATGTGAGTAATTTGCAATGCACACAGATGGGACCATCAGGCCCGGTGCTATTAGACTCATTTCAGCTATAAATTCCCTGGGCAAGGATTTATATTTCTTGTCAGTAAAACACTGGGTGCAATTCTGGTGCTATGCTTTTTTCCTTTCTTTTTTTTTTTCCTTTCCACAACTTCTCATTTTCTCTTCACGCACACAGAGAGCGCTACAAGGATGAGAGTAGCAGCAGCTCTGACGAGCAATACTAACGTGCCTTGGTCCTCTGAGGGGCTCCTTTGGATGATTTAGCAATGTCACTCTGGCTCTTAAACGTTCCCTTTGAGTCAAGAGCCACATCGGTGATGGCAGGTTGGGAAAGGGAGCGCCCAGTTGCAAAGGCAGGAAGAAAAGGTACCTCGGCGGCTGACGGCAGCAGGAGAGTCTGGTTGTGCCGGTGAGTCAGCCCCAGCGCTCGCTCCGCTTGCTGATTCCAGCCACAGACGGGCATGTGCAGGCAGGGAGAATTCCTAGCTTTGATTGCGTGTGGGGAAAGGACCTGCTTATGCTGCCACGGTAAACTCTGTTCATTCAGAATAAAATCTCACAAAGCATAATTGCCAAAATCCTGGGACGAAGTGTTTCTGCTTAATCCCTGACACGTCTTGCTCTTTTCACTGGGAGAAAAGCAGTCATTTATGGGGTTTTTTTTTCCCCCCAATTTAATTACCAGCTTTGATGTGTCTATAATGGGAATAACGGCAGAGGATACAAGGTCTTCTGTCTCCACTGCTACCTATACACTTGCATATAAACAGCACTTTTGTTTCATGGGTTGGAATAACGGCTGAGGGGTCGTACCACCGGTGCAGTAACTCTTTTCCTTTGTACCAGACCTAATAGGCCTGCAGTAAGGAAAACACCACTTCTGCTTTGATTTTAGGCTGAAACTCACCCTGTGCAGAGGTCTGGCCCAGGGCAGAGGCCCCGCTTAAATCCTGCTAAACCCTCAGATGGGCATTCCAGGTTCCCCTCTGATGGGTAAGGGGATCTAGAGGGGTTTGCATTCAGTTCATGGATAAAGGCACGTAAATAATACCTTTACGGCTCAGGTACATCTTGAAATATGCAACCTGATGGCAGACAATTCTCCTTTATTGTGCAGATACTTGTTCTGAACCGCACGGCTGGTAAGTCATGAAATATTAATGGCCATGCAAATCTTCTCTTCTGTATCACAAGCTTTTCTGTGTTTCTGACCTCTGACTTCCTTTAATCATCTCCTGGGTGTGTGGTCTGTTACTATTCTGAGATATCTTGTGAACAGGAGCAAAGTAATTACTTGATCCCTGCCTGCTGCAAGAATCTTTTCGAAAAGAAAATGGATAGCTTGTGAGACGCTTCCTCCTTGCATTAAAATCAACCCCACCTACTTGCTTCACAGGATTTCTCTTTTGGTGGCCTGAATGCAGACCGACAGCGTTTGGTGTTATTTTCATGACTGTAAAAACAGCATTCTTGGACCTCCTAAGTCATCACCTGCTCCTCCATAGATTAAATACAATTTCTGGTTAGATGTCTTCTCCCCTCCTCTCCCCCTCCTACTGGTTTTGCTTAAGGCATCCTTATTAAATAAGCCACAACTCCAACCACCAGGCATTTTACTGTGATTTGTTACAGGAAGGCCCAAAGATCTTTCAACCAGCAGCTGTAGAGCTTGTTGGTTATGGGTTTATCTTAGCCATCTCCCTAATAACAGAGGCTGAATTAATGCCTGAAACATGAAGGTTTTTAAGAACCAGGGCATGCATTTTTGGCAGAAATCTCCTTTCCTTTTTATACCTATTCTCTAGATAACTAAATATATTCTCCAAATAACTAAAAATAATGACGTTACCATTGTGGGGAAATATGGAAATACCTCCTCGCTCCCTGCCAAACATAGGAGAGGTCAGTGTTTGGTGGCACACGGGTCTGACAACCAAAGGAGAAGCAGCTGTACAAGCAATACGGCTGGAGAGAGCGAGCTCATCGTGGAAGAGCGTTTGCCATACGGGAGCTATTTTAGTAAAGCCAGCATGATGAAAGCACAGACAGGAGTAGGTATTTTTACAAGTGAGCTTGTCGTGACTGCCAAGAGCGTAGCGTAACACAAGGACAATAATGACCACACAGTTTAGTACAAGGTTATTAAATGTTGACCTACAACTGGTTTCTGATTTCTGGAGCAATTTTGCCCAAGTGCAGGAGTCAGCAATCAATGCAGCACCAAACCAGATGCTGTCAAAATGGCAGTTTCATACATAAAAGGAGGTGGGGGAGAATAGCTAAGGTCAAAACATTCGTTATCAGAGCAGAGAAAAAAAGAACTGGGATACCTCAGGTGTCTGTAATATCCCACTTTGTGATACCTGGGATGAAACAGAAGAACCTCTCTGGGGCTCTGCCGTTCAGTCCTCGGTCAGTCCGGGCCATTTCTGAGGATCAGGTGCCAGCCTGGGAGGAACCCCCACCCCGAGTTTTGAAGGTGCAAAGATATCTACCTCACCCTTGGTTTCAGTCAGCAGTTAGGTGCCTACGTGGTTTTAAGGGCATAGGTGTCTGCCAACCACCACTGTTCAGATTTCCGGTATCATTTGTATTTTCCCAGCCCTTGCCTCTGCTTTCTAGCTGTCCAACCTTTTCTTCATAATTTTTCTTTCTTTCACGCTTTCCTTGGAGTTTTTTTTTTTATTCTGAAATGATCTCGGTGACTCCTGGCAGACCCGCAGCTTGGCTCACACAAGTTACAGTCATGTAGCAATGTCATTCAGCGGCTTAAAAACTGTCAGCCCCCGAACCCGGGGACCACCCGCGGCTGGGCTGTGCCCTGTGTGGGGAGCGGGAGCCCCTGGCCCTGTGGGATGATGGAGAGCTGCCGTGCCACCAGCCCGCCGGCGCTGTGGGAGCCGTAGGGAGAGCAGCCAGAGCAGAGAAGCCGGAGCCATCCCTCTCGGCCCTTCTGCAGCACTGTGGTGCCGCGCCACGGGATGACTTACCCGTGTCTAAATGATGGTAATGAGTCCAGCTGCAGGTGTGGCCCACTCTTAGCTTGCAAAGGTGACGGCTGCTACCTCTGGTTTTGGCAAGAGATGAGCCCTGACCAGCTGGAAGGAGCAGTGAGTAACCCTCCTCTATGTGGCTTTGTAACTGAGCTGTGAGTGACTCCAATACCAGAGCAGTACCAGCAGCGCTGACCTGCCCATCTCATGCTGCTTCACTTGCGACTCCAAGCTAACCTGCAGCCTTGGTGTGCCTCAGTGCCACAGTTTGGGCAGAGGAGACCCAGGGACAGTGGGTTTAATGCAAACCTTATTAAAGGAAGAAATGCTTTTGTAATATGTATGTATGTATGTATGCCCAAACACTCGGTGTAAGTAATTAGGAAGCTTTCCATGGTTTTTTCTGTGCTTGGTGTTTCCCTCTAAAGCTGCAGAATTGGTTTTTATTTGAATAACCCTTTCTTACCCCTCACCATCAGGATTTCATTTGCAGGTCACTCTCTCTTTTTGTGTTGTGCACCCAAACCTGGCCAGCTAGAGCTGGCTGGGCTGGTGTGCAGCAGCCGGGCAAAGAAGCACGTGGGATTGTCTCTGGGGAAGTCCGTTTCTGGGGACAGCACAAAGTATGCCAGCCCCCCTCTGTCCTCCCTGCTCTCCACCGTGCCCACATTGCAGGGTGGGACAGTGCCCATCCTACCCCTTCAAAGGTTGTTCTGCCACCTTCTTCTGTCCTGAGTGCAATGCCCTCGATGTCCTCGCTTGACTTTAAGCTCCACCTGTGGTACCGGCACATCAGGGATTACAAAAGCTGTTTGCCCCTGGCTTAAACACAAGGCATGGGCTGGCTTGGCTGCATGCAGAAAACTGCACCGCTGATGTTTTCAGCAGCTTTCCCTGTGTGCACGGCGCTATTTAAAGTGAAAGCACTTTGATTTGGAAAAGGCAAGGATGGAGGTGGAGGCTAATAATGGAAGTTTATAAATGCAGCTGCCATTATAGCACTTTGTGTCTTACATGCCATCCTGCATTTACTCTCCTGGAACTCTCTCCTTCTCTTTTAATGCACTGTTGTTTTTCCCCCTGTGAGCATACTGCTGCTGAGAGTAGCTAGGGTAGCTGAGTTTGATCTGTTTACGTGCCTATGGGTACAGTGTGGGCTGTTATTTTAACCCTGCAAGTGAAATGATCCATGAAACCTCCACAGTGAACTGTGCCACGGGACAGACTTTCATAATCTGTGGATTATACTGAAAATAGTTTCAGGTGTTAAGAACTGCGAATTCTTATAGCTCACGGCTATTTAAAAAAAAATAACCCTCTTGTATTTAAAGGCTTTTAATAGAGACCCATCCACATAACACTCCTGTGGCACCAGCAGCGGGATGCCTGACTCTAGTCTGGGTCTGGGCTTCTCAGCGAGGCTCTGTCCCTCGTCAGCTGCAGGACATGGGCAGCTCTAAGGGCGGTTCATTCTAGATTAGGAGAAAAGTCTAATACAAACAGGGGGAATTGTTCTGCTTCTCTGTTACCTGCCCAGGCTGCCCATGTAGTGGGCTTGGCTGGACGTGTGCCCTTCAGACAGCAAAACCTGTGTGAGGCGAATGGGACGCGCGCTGAGCCTCTCTCAAAGCCCATGGCAGGCGAGGTAGGCAACACAACCCTAGTCCTGTACCACAGCCTTGAAACGGGACCATCCCTCCTCTCCTGCCTCCAAAACCTCTCTGTCCCTCCTGCCTCTGCTTTGCAGAGTGGGAGCCCAGCTGGGAGGTATGCCACGGCGTGCACACAAAGCTAGCTGGTTTCTGCAGAAGCCTCATGGATTTGTGAGGCTGACCTTCCCCGATGCGGCTCACTCACTGCCCTTCAGGTCCCTCAGGGTTTCCTACCTTGCAAGAACAGGGGGAACTCCTCTGCCCCAAAATCCTCATCAAAAAGCACTTGCTCAGAGGTAGCGGCAGGCAAAACAAGTTCTGCAGCTGAACTCATATTAGAGGAATTATTTCAAGCAGTCTGTACATTCCTTCTACTTATAATTTATTATTAACAGTCTGAGAGGGAGAAAAATAATTCATTAAACAATCAGCAAAGCATTCATAAGACATTATTGAGATCAAGTCTCAGGGAAACGCATGAGGCTTCACAAATATATTAAGTTTTATCTAGCCAGTTAAGTAATTTTACATAGGAAAGTGAAACTTAATCCAACTGCTCTGTCTCTGTAGCTGCTGCTCAAGGGGAAAGAAATTCAGATCCACTGTAATCTGAGTAATAGGTTCAACAGCAGCTCCTCATATCAGAGGGAAAGGAGAAGTTTCATCTCATAGTTTCTGCAGCCTGCCCCATGCTTATCTATTCTGTGGTGGCCAGATATCAGAGCAGACCAGTCAGAGCAGTCCCCTTCCAGGGCCTGGAAAGCAAAATGCCTCACTGTGAGACCCTTCTCCCTTCCTCCTTGCTGCAGGCAGTTTGTGGGCGCTTTCTTTGCCAGATGGGAGCTGCGCATACCCAGACTTGAGAAAAAAGTTTGAAAAAGTGGAATTTCTCCCTTAGCCCAAATCTGCATTCTTGCTTTAGTTGGCAATGAGGCAGTAAGGCACTGCTCGGTTAAACTCACCCCTCGGAAAGCCCCCACTCTCTCTCCAATATTGGACATCTGGTACACTTGCCTCCTAGCCACACTACTACACAGTGGCATGATTTGGTTTTGTTACAGAGAAGCTGAAGCTCACCAGCAGCCCCGCTTCTCACCCCCGTACTTTGCTTTCTGAACCTCCACCGTTTGCTTGTGCTATGCAGTGATGATCCTGTATGAGAAACGACTTAAAAAACATTATAAAGACATTTCTGGGAGCAGTGGTGTCTTCAAAGGAAAATTCTTGGGAAGCTGGAAATACGGTGGGAGGGAAAATATAATCTTTCTCTCATTGCAGATGAACTTCTGCCTTCCTTGAAATTCCTGTGAATTTCAAAGCCTTTGATAGTCATGAAACATCAGAGGAGCCTTTATGCTAAGCAAAACCTGTGTGAAAGCAGCACTGCTTCTGATCCCACCAGGAGCTGCTGCGCACCCTGTTCCTCCTCCTCGTGTTTGTCATCCCCTCAGCCGATGCAGTCGATCCGCATTTGTTTGGGTGGTGGTGGCCGTGCCCTCACTGTGCTGTGTAAGCCGACGCTGGAGCAAAACCCGCTCCAGGACTTGCTTGCATGGCCAGTGGGCTACCCCATCTGCTCTCCTGCGGGCCAGGCTAGCTGCTCCCCAGGGATGGCTGCGCTCCATGCCCTGGGATGCCTTGCCATCAGCAGAGAGCACAGCACAGCTTGCTTTTAGCCCAGCCTCCCTTACAGGTCAACATCAGGTGGAGAGGCCGTGGCAAGGAACTTTCCTGGGAGAGCTCTGATGCCACCAGGCATGGGTGGCAGATTTATAGGTGGCCACAAGTCACTGTGAATGCGGGTTACTGAAAGGGACAGCATGACCACCACGAGCTGGGACAGCCACTCCTTGGACAGGTACAGCCTGGGTGTAGCCAGTGTGATGGGGTGGGGAATTTCTTCTCCGTAGCAGAACCAGCAGCAGCATACTATGCAGGGGGGGGGGCATAGAAATTGCAAGGGCTGCAGAGTTGGAAAATGATCCCCACAGGCCCCTCCTCGGAGGGGGGTGCCGGTCTGTGTGAGAGCAGACACAGACCTCCCGCTTCCCACACCTTGCTTCCCAACCGCTTCCAGCAGCACTTGCAGGTGTCCTACCATGAATCCCTTCCAGAAAAGTTGCTGGCAGAGAGCAGCATCTGGTCGAGCAAAGCAGGGGAGAGAGAAGGACTAAGAGCAGAAATCCCGAGGGGGGTGTGTTCCGCCTGGGCGATGGTTATCCTGTGAGGACCGATGCATTTATGCCATCCTCATTCAATGGGAGGATAGAGGCTGCCGGGGCGGCTGGGCAGCGGCACGGCGCGGCTGGTCCCGGGCGGAGGGCAGCCCCTGCTCCAGCAGCCTGTGGTCTGCCTGGTGCTTCCCTTCCCCAGGCACTGGCCGAGTGGAGAAGCTGCAGCTGAATGGGGCAGGACCTGGTGTGGGCACCCCTGGAGAAAAAGCCTACAAAAGCTGAGCAAAGAGCGTCGGGGCCCTTGCTGGGAGAAGGCAGTGAGCGTGCTGGGGAACCTTCCCGCCACCGCAAGCAGTCTGCAGGTGAGCCACAGCCCGCGGCATGGAGAGCTGCAGGTCCGAAACAGTCATCGTCTGACCACTGCGGTGTCATTGCCAGCTTAGACTTACCTCATCTCCCACAAATGCAAGCTGATTTGTGTTTGACCCGCCCGTCTGATTCACATCCAGACACATCTGATCCATGGTTTTGAGACCATATGCAAGGTCTGTCCATGCTTCTCTCCTGTCCTTTACCGTGTCCGTTCCCTTGCACTCCCCAGGCTTCCTACCCCAATTTATTCCCCCTGCTCCCTCCTGCCGCTGCTCTGCACCGTGCTGCTTCTCAGGAGCTGGTTTGTCGTCTGCCTTGCTCCGGCATGTGTCCTGCCTGTGGCTATAGCTTTTCTCTCCAACAGGTAGCTCGGTTGTTCTTAAACAAGCTGAAGAACTATCAGACTATTTTTGGAGCAATGCAATGTGTTCCACAGAAAGTGAAGCTTATGCTTTCTGCTGGAGTGGTGTTGAGAAGTAAATTACTCTTGATGTGAACTGAATGTAGTTTTTGAACATGTGATTGGCACAAAGTATACAGACAGTGACTGTCTGCAAGGATAAGCTGAAATAAGGAGTCGGGCAAGTTGAACCTTTTTTTCATTACTTTTTTTTTTTTTTTAAGCTACCTTGGCTGAGTAGCTGACTTTGAACAAGGGCGGTGAGGTCCCGGGCGGGTGTGGCACATAAGCTATACAGGGATGTAGGCAGAGGTGTGAAGCACAGCAAGAGTGATCGAAGACTTTAATGACTTTTTGTTAGATATACCACGGAAGGACGATGTTATGATGAGTTATATGGACCAAGGTCAGGATATGAATTTGTAACTGAGGCAGAAGGCTGTAAAATAAAGCAACAGCATTGTCCAGTTCTTCACATGACTAATGAAGCATCACTCGATAATGCTGGTCGTCACTGCCAAACACAAATTTAAGCACAGCTCCTGTTCCCACCCTCCAGTGTTTGTCAAGCTGGTCCCCTCCCAAAATGGACTCTCTTCTGCAGAGCCAGCAGACGTGACTTAGCGATTAGCCAAAGGCCATGCAGAGGAGGAAAGAAGAGTACCAGCTCAAATTATTCCCCACCCCTTCTATGGGCAGCACGCAATGGTTTTGGACTGAACTGTGTTTGAAACGTGGTGCGCTGGTCTCAACCCAGAGGACAGAAACAGCACATCTACCTAACACAGGTGCAGCTACAGCAGCAGAGGTACCTTCAGGTCATGCTACTTGTTACTGAGAGTTTTACTAAATAAGATTTTTTTAAAGTGTATGATAAAAGCGTTCCATATCTGAGGCAAGTGTGGCAAGGGGAGAGGAAGGGAAATCATGCTGAAATCTGGCAGTATGACAGGGTGGTTTAGAAGACAAATCCTCTAGAAGAAAGACAGTAATTCAGGAAAGCTTTATTGTAAGTGAAGAAATGAAGATTTGTGGGCTCACCAGAAAGGCTCCAAGTGATCTGATCTGAATGTAAGGCAGAGGAGGCTTTTGCAGCAATAAGCAGCAAGACAAGGAGGAAAACCCAAAATAATAAAGTGACAAAGTCCAATACCTGATTTAAGCCCATCTTCTGTCTTTTTCAGAAAAGAAAAATCTGATCTGAGCAAAGCTAAGAGGAAGGGAAATTAGATAGAAAAGGTAAAATGTTAGTTGCCTTCCCTCTTTGAATTGAGCGAGAGCTAGCAGTTGAAGAGGTAAGAGTAGCTAACCAGAAAGTACGTATCAAAGAGGCTTTCCTGAGAACTGGTGGGTCCACTGAGTGGCCAGGGTGGAAAAGCAGAATCCTTCCAGGAAGAGCCTTCTAAAGAAGCTGAATGATTTTGGGACATAGGTCTCCACTGCAGACTAAGACAGAGAGAGAGATGCAACCCCTATCTACTCTTCTCAAGGAACTGTTTACCTTGTGGTAACCACACAACTTCCCCCCCCCCTCCCCGCCCCAATGGCCGTCAGCCTCCTTACAGAAAAGTTCATTGCCTTTTCGCAAAAAGACTCCTTCTTCTCATGTTTTTCCTGAATCTCAAGCAGACCTCCGTTGTCTGATCTGCATCACAGTTTTTAGATGTTTTGGAATGAAGGTGTAAGTAAAAGGCCATGCACTTTACACCCACTGCTGAGCTCTGGGAGAGGGCAGGAGCAGTCCCTCTCCCCCTGCAGAGCTGCATCGCTTCGCCATTGCCAGGCAGCACCTCCAGGGCTGGAGATATGGAAAATCACAGAATGACATTTCAGTTGCAAGGAAAATTGAAGCCCTTTTTTTTCAGTCTAATGTGGTCATTTTCCTTCTTCTGCTGTACAAGAAAGGGGTTTCAAAAGCAGGTGGAGCTAACGTGCCTTGGCACCTATTGGAGTTGTTGGTGGTAAACATCTCTTGACTTCTGTGGGGCAGAGCTAAAGCACGGCTGCTGCTGAAAGAAGAGCTGGTTGAAGATTGCGCCCATCTCACAACAAGTTTTAAGGGGTTTGTTCCTTGCTGGAGCAAACATAAATGTTTTCAAGTATTTTTAAGGGATAGAGATGTGCATTATCAAAGTCAAGTTTTTTTGATTCGCACCTTTTTCTCCTGCCAGATGCAACAGTCTGTCTCCACTAGAGATGTTGCATCCACAAAGCTACAGGGACATGTTTCAGCTCTGACAAGAGAAGGGATGCAGGTGATATCTCCACTCCCACCTCCCCAAACAAAATTTGATCAGATATAATATGGCTGATTTCAAGTGCAGCCAGAAAGCAGCAGGTGTGGGAAAAATCCTCCCTTCACTGAAAACTTCAGTGATTTCATGTCAGCCAGTACAAAACCTGATTGCAGCTCTAGATTTCAATGCAATGACCAAATCTGGCAGGTAGTGCTTGGAGGAAATGTGGGGGAAGATAGGCTGGTTGGGTTTTGCCTGTTTTTAAAATCCCTGTATAATATTTACCACATACATGCTTCATAATCCCATAGTAAATAGCCATAATTTTCCCATTTCACAAAGTTAAATGCCCACATGCCTACTTGCACACAGACAAAATTGATCCAGGTGCAGCCTGCGGAGTTTAAAAAGGTCATTTTCAAGACTGGGGAGAGATGGAGAGACCAGCAAGCTGGTAACAGCAGATGAGGAGAAGGCTGAGGTACTCAACAACTTTTTTGCCTCAGTCTTCACTGGCAACCTCTCTCCTTACCCCTCCCAAGTTGATGGATGGCATGAGGGGGACTGGGAGGGCAAAACACCTCCTGCTGTAGGAGAAGATCAGGTTCATGACCACCTGAGGAACCTGAACGCACATAAGTCCATGGGACCTGATGAGATGCATCCCAGAGTCCTGAGGGTATTGGCCGATGTAGTCGCCAAGCCACTCTCCATGATATTTGAAAAGTCATGGCAGTCAGGTGAAGTCCCTGGGGACTGGAAAAAGGGAAAGATTGTTCCCATTTTCAAAAAGGGTAGAAAGGAAGACCCTGGGAACTACCGACCTGTCAGCCTCACCTCTGTGCCTGGGAAGATCATGGAACAGATCCTCCTAGAAACTATGCTAAGGCACATGGAGGCCAGGGAGGTGATTCAAGGCAGCCAGCATGGCTTCACCAAGGGCAAGTCCTGCCTGACAAACCTAGTGACTTTCTATGATGGTGTGACAACAACGGTGGACAAAGGAAAACCAATGGTTGTCATCTATCTGGACTTCTGCAAAGCCTTTGACACGGTCCCCCACAATATCCTTCTGTCTAAATTGGAGAGCTATGGATTTGATGGGCGAACTGTTCGGTGGATAAGGAACTGGCTGGATGGTCGCATCCAGAGGGTAGTGGTCAATGGCTCGATGTCCGGATGGAGACCGGTGATGAGTGGTGTCCCTCAGGGGTCCGTACTGGGACCGGTGCTGTTTAACGTTTTCATCAATGACTTAGACAGTGAGATTGAGTGCACCCTCAGCAAGTTTGTGGATGACACCAAGCTGAGTGGTGCGGTTGGCACACCAGAAGGACGGGATGTCATCCAGAGAGACCTGGACAGGCTGGAGAAGTGGGCCTGTGTGAACCTCATGAGGTTCAACAAGGCCAAGTGCAAGGTCCTGCACCTGGGTCGGGGTAACCCCCAGTATCAGTACAGGCTGGGGGAAGAAAGGATCGAGAGCAGCCCTGCCGAGAGGGACTTGGGCGTGCTGGTGGATGAAAAGCTGGACATGAGCCGGCAATGTGCGTGGCAGCCCAGAAGGCCAACCGTACTCTGGGCTGCATCAGGAGAAGCATGGCCAGCAGGTCAAGGGAGGTGATTCTGCCCCTCTACTCTGCTCTGGTGAGACCTCACCTGGAGCACTGCGTCCAGCTCTGGAGCCCTCAGCACAAAAAGGATGTGGAACTGTTGGAGCGGGTCCAGAGGAGGGCTACAAAAGTGATCTGAGGGCTGGAGCACCTCTCTTATGAGGACAGGCTGAGGGAGTTGGGCTTGTTCAGCCTGGAGAAGAGAAGGCTGCGGGGAGACCTGATTGCGGCCTTTCAGTACCTAAAGGGGGCCTATAGGAAAGATGGGGAAAATCTTTTTAGTAGGGCCAGCTGTGAGAGGACAAGGGGTAATGGTTTTAAACTAAACCAGGGTAGGTTTAGACTGGATATAAGGAGGAAGTTCTTTACAGTAAGGGTGGTAAAACACTGGAACGGGTTGCCCAGAGAGGTAGTGGAGGCCCCATCCCTGGAAACATTCAAGGCCAGGCTGGATGGGGCTCTGAGCAACCTGATCTAGTTAGCAGTGTCCCTGCTCACTGCAGGGGGGTTGGACTAGATGACCTCTAGGGGTCCCTTCCAACCAAAACATTCTATGATTCTATGATTCTATGGAGGGTGTTGCTGTTAATGGAAGAAGGGATATTTAACATCTTTCTGACAATAAACAATGCAAATAACATTTGTTCCACTGCCATCCTTTTGGCCTAGAAGTGCTGCTAAGGCAGTTCTTTTACTTAATATAAATATTACCCACTGCAGTGTCCTCTCCTGTCCTGGCTGGGTTGTGCAGTGTTTAGTGGTGCAAAATTTCCACCAGGGCTCGGGATCGCGCCGCTGCCGTAAGCCTTGCATTCTTTGCACTCATGCTTCTTGCCTACAAAGCCAGCTGCAATGACTGCAGGTGGGTGGCCCCACCTTCTCGCTCCCCCTCCCTGACTCTGCCTGTGGTTTTGAGCAAGCTCAGATTACCTGCAGTCTCCGGGTATATCTCACTCCCTGCTGTCCTGTAAAATCAACAAACATCCCCACCTTCCCCATCCCCGCTTCCCTTCTCTGAATGCTTGAAGACCTGGGAACTCGGCATTGCTGGTGGGATTTCAAAACCCATCCCAGGCTCAAGTGCCAGATTTGGGCTAAACAGCTGCTGTGTACTGTCAGATCTACACACTACAATGATTTGTACGGCCCATTGCTGAACCAGCTAGAGCCATTTGTTTAAAAAATAAAGAGACAGATAAGTTCAACTCTTCCCCTTCTCCTAGCAAGCCGATACCATGTGCCTCTCTTAAAAATGGCTTGCTGCAGAATGCATTAGAGCTAAATTATCATTTATGTTTGTCACAGGGATTGCTAATGTGTAATGAGATTTTAGAGTTAATGTTTTGTACAAAGCACTTAGTGGTGCTGGGATGAAATTGGTTCAGGATTCTGATGTGGTGTTTTAATTAAAGATATTTTCCAATCAGGGCCAAGCAAATGACTTGTCAGAAGATTTTGTACCCATCAGCCAATATACCAATGTAACGCTGGTCTCGCTTTCTGCTTTTGGGTTCTCTTCAGGGAATTAGAGGAGAGAGCCTCTTCCAATTTTGTGCAGAACAGCCTTTCTTAGCTGCAGTCTTTACAGGGAAGAAACACATAGTTGATGCTCTGAAACTTTCACCTGGACGTCAGTGGCCTGGTTCATTGCAGCGTGACACTAGCCTTACGCTGCTTTGATTTTGTTGAAACTGCAACTGCAGATTGGTGCGATACGTGCATGCGGCCTGAAGGCAATGGGGAGCCAGGTCCTGTGAGGCGAGTCCTCGGCTCTCGTCTGCTGTACCAGGGCCCTGCACTCTGACTGCCAGCTCCTCTTCCCTCCCCTGCTCTGCCGTTGGGTGCAGGAGCCAGGGAGGAGGTAGGATGCTGGAGGTCCAAAAAAAGGGAGAGGAAGGATTTCCAAAAACTGTACCTGGTAAAACCAGCATGTTGATGACCAAGTTGTTTCTGGCTAAAACAAACAGGCTTCGGATGTATGATTCAATGCAAACATCACACACATGTTAATAGGCACAGCTTTTATTAATTGCTGGACAATAAAGGTTGTTATTACCAAAGTAACATGTTGTTTTCTCAGCTATCTCTGGTCCACACAGGGAATTTCAGCCAACATCAGGTCTTAAGGTGGGTTATCTGCTTCAAACAAAATCACAAAGCTATAACCAAGCATGAAGTACAACACACGGGGTTGGTTTCAGGCACGGGCAGTGCAAGCCTCTGGCAGAAAAACAGGCATCGTCCTCATCATTTGCTTTGCCCGTCCTGCAGCCCTGAGAAGCTGAGCTGGGAAGAGCTGTCGAGGGAGGGCAGGGGGAATGCAGGGACGTGGGTCCTGCTGGGAAGAGACGAGAGGGGGGAGTTGCCCTTTCCAGTCCTCCTCACACTTAACCTTCTTCACCCTTCCCCTCCTGCCTCTCCAGACGTCAGAGCTGTGACCAAGGCCCCCCTTTGCCCCCCACCCCCTCATTTTTGCCCCGCTCCCACCTCTCCCAACGAGTAAAGGCACTGGGCCCCCCAGCCTCAGGCAGCCCCCTTGGAGGCCGAGTCAGCTCCACAAGTGCCAAAGAGCCCTGTGGGAGACCCACCCGGCAGGGGTGTGCGGCTGTGACACGGCAGTGTCATTCACTTGGGTAATAAGGCTGAGCCATACCAAAACACCCCGGATTTGTATAGCTCCATGTTTGGTTTTGCAGTGTTTCTGACATAAACCCCTTTAGAGCTGCGGAGTCGTGAACCTTTCAGTAGTATGCGTTGCATCCTGCTTGCTACAATAATAGCAACAAATCCTTCTTTATATGCTCATGATTTCAAATACATTTTGTTTGTTTTTCACTGGTTTGTTTATTTTTCTAAGAAAAGCAAGGAGGAAGCTTTTGTTTTATAGAGAGTTTTGATGGTTTAATACATGTGCATGAGTTTTTTCTTGTATCTTTCTTTTGCAGGTTTGCCTATCTACATATTCCATGACTGGAAACAGGTGAGCAGTAAGTAGGGATTTGAATCCCCAAAGTAAATTGTAACATAATCTGTTAATCTGTTGAACTCTCTAGCTCAGCATGGAAATTCACCTGAGCGGTGTAAAAGGATGCTACTGACTAAATAGAAAGGTGAAAGTGAATTTTGCAGAAATAAATCTCACATTTACACCTCTACTGTGTGGTGGGTGCATGAATATGCTGGATACTGTAACATTTTCTTTGCATAAACCTTGTCTGACATCACAGGATCTCAGGAAATTACAGCGACAGAAGGAGACCAAGCTGCCTATCCAGGTCAGCCCCTCAGTGAAATAGGATTCTTCTCCATAAAACATAATACACACCACAACAGCATTGTACATCTCTTGCCCAGCTATGTGGGTGC
This sequence comes from Gorsachius magnificus, assembly GCA_034008185.1. Taxonomy (NCBI): domain Eukaryota; kingdom Metazoa; phylum Chordata; class Aves; order Pelecaniformes; family Ardeidae; genus Gorsachius; species Gorsachius magnificus. Next base: position 49,894,296 of record CM067083.1, on the reverse strand, counting down.
TTTATCCACAAGAGCATTGACACACCACTTAATGAATGGTGTTGACCTTTTCAGAAACAGTGAAGTACCAGCATGCATGGGGCATCTTTTGCTGCCAACCCCAAACATTCCAAAATCATGAGTCAGAGCTCCCTGATTCGTAAGTTGTAAAACCAGCTGAGAAAAATGTTCATGAAAACACCAAACAAATGTGCTGGTGTTCTTCTCTGCCATGCATTTTATTGAATCTGCGGGTTTGTGCCCTCAGAGGTCACTCAGGTTAAATTTTAAGTCTTTTATTCTCTGGAAGTGACAGAAAATTCTGCTGATATTCCCATCCACTCAATGACAGAAGTCAGTGACAGAAACTGGGGAATTACAGTGAACTCTGAGAGAGGCACCTTCATGGTGCTTCTGACACACATCTCTGCCAACACATGCCGAACTGTAGGAATTGAATTCTGCATGAGTGTTTGCCAGGCAAAAACAATTAGGAGGTACAGGAGAGCTGGATTCATGTCCACAGGGGTGGTGCTAAAACTTCCAAGGTTCCTGCTCATTGCTGCCAGGACGCTGAACCAGCTGATAGGTTTAGGTCCCTGTGGTCAGAGATCCCTCATCTGTGGGGAGTGTGGAGAAGAGAGGCAGAGGAGTTCTGGGTTGGTGGAGAGCCAGGACAGAGAGCCATGGAGGGGCTCCCCATCCTTGGTGTGATAGCACCTGGGAGGAAAGAGTATACCCTGTAGGAACTGAAAACACCACAGCAGAGAGGCTGAGAGATTGTTTACAGGATCCTTTTGGTAATGCAAGCAAATGCATGCCAAGCACCCACACCTCCCTCATTCTGGAGAGTGAAAAGGCCAAATTTTAGCACATGGCAATCAGGTACACTGTGGTGCCGAGCAATGGAGCAGGGGCCTAGGCACATCTCTCTGTGTTGCAAGCACCACTTTCACCGTGGCTTCAGGCACAAGCATTACCAAACCAGATTAAAGTCTTCTGCAGCAGTCCCAGCACTCGAGTGATCAGATTTGGTGTTTGTGAAAGATTTCACACCACCCTGGATTTTTTTTTTTTATTTTACACTCACACTTTCATCCAGCCTCTGTTACTGAAAAGGTCAATTCTCCTTCTGCTCTGCCATCTGCTCCTGGGAGACCCATCCCTTCCAACGCACCCCTGGTAGCCCCAACGCAAGTGTGGCAGCGGTGGCAGCAGGAAGGTGAATTAAAGCAGCTGGTCCCGGTGGGCATGCACATGGGTATTGACCTGTGACTCCCGAGGAGGTGGTTTCAGAGATCTGCTTAAGGTGAGGATTTTAGGCCTGAAATATGGACTGAAATTTCACTAGGAACCTGCTAGGTACTCAGCACTGCTTGAAATTAGGTCATTCCTTAAGCATCGGGGTAGCCAGTACCATCCACACCGCTGGGTTGTGGCTCTGCTGGACCCATTCAGGCAAGGAGGTTCAACCATGTGCGCTCTTCTGAGCTCCCATATCTCATGGCACCTCTGCTCCCAAGGGCTCATGTCTACATTTTGACCTCTGGTTCAAAGTCTTCAATTGCTGCTTGCTCCCATAAGCTGATTATTTCCCTGTTCTGCACTGGCTCTTTTGTTCCAGAAAGCTTTGGAAGCATTGTTTTGAGATGTGTCTTTTTCAGCCCCAGAGCCAGGGCTTTTGGACCCTCCAGGTATCTGGCTTTGAATCCTGCTACGTGTCAGGGTGCCAGAGCTGTCCTGGAGGCTGCAGCCATCAACTCCTCAGTGCTGCACTGCTTTAGCACATTTGGCTGTGCCCTTTGGCAGCCTTCACTTAGTGCCTTGACACCAGAGTTTTGCGACTAAAAGCGTTGTTTCCTGGGAGCATTGCTTTGATTCTTCTCTCTCTGGTACAGAACTTCTTATTCTATGAAGTGGTGTGTTTTCCAAGCCTCTGTAGCAGGAGTCATCTTGCTCCAGCCACAGTTTCATGGGCAGGAGATGCCAGTGGGATGCCCTGGTTGCAGAAGCTGCTCGTACCAGCGTGTCTGTTTAGCAAGTACAGATGGAAAATGCTGGTGTTTTCCCCTCATTGATCACTGTCCAAAGCATCTGAGGCTCCAACAGAAGAGCCAGAAGGGAGCAAAGTTGCTGTTCCCACAGTTTTGGTACTTCCTATCACATCTCCATTTCTTTAGAAGTTACCACGCTGTACTTCAGGCTCGGCATTGTAGCTGAGTTGGCCCCCCACGACAGGCCTGTTCTGGCACAGGGGCGGCTGCAGGGACCTGGAGCAAGCAGTTCAGCTCAGGTGTAGGGACATGCAGGTTTCTCCAAGCCTAAGGGCCCGTTCGTCCTTTAACTATGCCTTTTTTTTCCCCTTTTCTTTCTTTCCCTGTTGCTGGTGCAGGTGGCTGGAGTACTCTGTGCAGTTCTTCTGTTTCAGGCAGATAAAGACATCTGTAACTGTCAATAATCTACCAGCCCTGTCCTTCTGCCATTTTTCTTTTGTTGTTTTACACAGACTTTTACAAGTGGCTCCCTCTCAAATTTCCGGTGAAATGAATAATGTCAGCTGAGCCTGTAAATCTGTTTCCCTCTGAAGAGGGAGGAAGACACCATAGACACAGGAATGCCGCTGGAGAGGCTAAGGAGGACACGACTGCAATTAGGCTGAACAATTACGGCAGCTTCCCCTGATTCCTCTTCCCCTCTCCTGCCCTAGCAAGGCATTCCTCCAGCGCCCGCACAGCCTTCCCAAGGAGGGTTTCCTTCGATGCTCCGCTCTTTCCAAAAGCAGCCAGTCTGTAATGGGGGTAGCTCGCAGCTTGAGGGGTCCCATCGGTCCCCTGGCACCTCATCAGTTTAGAACCTCATTGCTTTAATTTGTCGTCTTCCCAGGCAGGGTCTCCCCCCCACTCCTTTCCTCTTTTGCCCGTGCTAAACCACCATTGCCAGGAGTGAAGTCAAGGGGACATCTGCTCCGGCAGCAGCTTCAGCTGTGATGGTTGAAGGGGACATCGCTGCCGGCCAGCCCCCCTCAGCCCTCGGCTACAGCCTGGCACGCCGGAGCAAGCTGCCATCCCCTCCGGGGACTCGGGTATGCTGGACCCCAACCCCATGCCAGGAGCACTGCCACACCTGCAGGGTGGCAGAGGCAGCTGGGCAGAGGGTTGCCTCTCCCGCTGCTGCCAGCTTCTGCACAGGAGACCTCCCACTTATGGACACCTTCCCTTGGAAACCTCCCCCAAATCCTGCCCTGACAGGTTGCTGTGATGGGAACTTTGCATCTCTCTGCTTAAACAGGCACCACGGTGCAGCAGACGGCCTCTTCTTTGCAGGGCCTCCGTTTGCACCTGTGCCTAATTACGTCTGCAGGCAGAAGCGCCGAGCAGAAGGATGTGCCCGAACAGCTAGACCACGCTCTCAGAAAGCTGCTTAAATTGCTGTTTTGATCTCTATCACTCCTCAGAAACCTTCTCTTTGTTTAACGGCGGCTAAGCTTTTGCTAAGTAAATCCAGCAGGTGCCTTGCTGTTCCTTGCTACCTGTAACCAACTTTCTTTTTTCCCTGCCTGCGATGGGCTTGCTGCTGAGCCCTTACCGTGCGGGATGCCACGCAGGGCTGCACCAAAACCTCCCGGTCCCCTCTCTCCTCCTCTTCCTGCCCGCTGGGCTTGCCCTGGCACGGGCTCTTGATACGGTTCTTTTCAAAACCCATAAACTCATGACTGCTCACGTGGCGGGGCCCAGCCTGGCTGTGCAGCCAGGAGTGGTTTATTATGAGAAATGGTCTGTCGGCTGCTGCAGACTCGCAGCAACATAAACGTGTTGTCTGCAGAAACAACAGAGAAGCGAGGGGAGGCAGGGAGAGATTAGCTGTGAGTGGGAGGGTGAAGATATGGCGAGTGGAGGTCAGAGGAAGCGTGGGTTTGAAAACAAGACCAGAATGTAATGCCATTGCTCTGTGATTTTTTTTTTTTTTTAAGTAAAAAGGCAGACAAAACTGGCAGGTTTTAACATGGGCAAGCGTCCAGCAACTCCTTCCAACGCTAGTAACTTATCTGTATCAGTTCTGCCACCCACCTCCCACCACAACAGCTCGCTGGGGCATCAGGAGAGTGCCGCCGCGGCGCTGGGTCGCTTGTTTCTCAGCTGTCAGATCACGAATAGGGGTTGCTATTTTTTGAGACCTGGAGTAAATTGGAGAAAAATCAGTGGGTCCTTGTCTGGCCGCTGACCAAACCAGAGCCTCACTTCATTGTGGGAAGCCTCAGAGAGGGTTTTAAGCACTGAATATTTGTCACCAACTTTGCAGCCTCCATTGCTTTTACCCCTAATCTTCCTCACTTGCTCATGCTGTGCATGCAGAGGCAGGGAGGGATGATAATGGACTTGCAGTTGTACTTGCTGTTCCCATAACAAACGGCAGGATCCTCACATAAATTGTTTGAACATGTAACACTGCTCGTATTTCTTAACGATAAGGGCTTAGGAGCTGCCCTTTTCCAAAATGAAAGAAATGAACCAAATGTTATCTTTTTGTTTTAAAAAATGATCCCTGCAACTACAACAACAAAAAGCCATTACGATGATCCTTAAAGGTCTAGCAAGTTTTATGGGAGAGATTTTCCACTCCCCATGTCTGGCTTCGCTCCCATTCACTCTCCCTCTTCCTAGCCCACGTGGCTCGAGCTTTCTAGGGCAGCTTGAGCTCCTGGATACAGCTGAGCTGAACAAGCTCGCCCGGGAGGACATGTCAGAGGTCAGACCTGAAGGGAGAAGTAACTCCTTTGGATACTGTGTCTAAAGCCAAGTGCTCCAGATCTTGCTCCAGTCCCCAGTGCATCCATCATCAATTATATATCTGTACTCAGTGTTTACACAGGTTTATTGTTTATCGTGAAATATTTACTTCAAAGCTCTGCATCTGCTCTTAAGCCCTACAATAGTGTCTATTTCTTACCAAGGAAATAAGATTTCACCATAACCTTTCGGTGCTACAGCACAGGTCTGTTAGGTGGCTGGTGCCGGGCTCGTGCCAAGCCAGGGCAAGCAGCCTGCTGCCTCTTGCTTGGACCAGCAAAGACAGCAGGAGTGCATTTATACTTGGAAATTTCTGAGCCTAAGGAAAAAAACGCCTCCTTTATCATGCATTTAATAGATCTAAGTTTCTGGAGGTAGTAGGGAGAAATTAAAAAAAAATCAGCTTGAGCAGCATATACGGACACACGCACATACGCACACACCCATACAGGTTTGCATTGATGAGTCTGAGATAAAAAATGTGATGATGTGAAGTCGCTTTAGTGCCTTCCCAAAGCAGAGCTCAAGCCCTTGGAGCTGGTTTCACGATCTCTGGAACAGAAGGCCTGGAAACTTAACCCATTTGATTTCTGCATTGCCCTCCTAGCTTAAACATGCTTATGTAGGTTAATGCACGCACCCATTAACTTTCCCACTGTCAACTGCTGTTAGTGTATCTGCTTTAAGCCCTGCTGGGAGGGAGATGGATGGGCTCCTCCAGATGCCATCCTGATGCTGCTTTCTTTAGTTCAGCCCTGGGGGATGCAGATCCTAGATGTCTCTCCTGGAGCTGCATGTGGCCCTGCAAAGCAGTCCATAGACACGGTCTCTAACCTTAGATTTCTGATCTAACAGCATCCCAGGCTATTCTTAGGTATATTAAGTGGCATTAATGTCTTTATCTACTGTAGATAAGTAGATAACTTCTTCCCAGGTCAGAAAAAGAGCCAGTAAGGGCTTCAGTGCTATAAGCTGAGCCAGCTGCAGAGGTGTGAATTGGCTCCCCAGTTATAAGAGTTGCCAGTCAGCCCTGTGCCTAATCCCTTAGACCATGGCTGAGCCCTGGAGTGGGGCATAGGGAGGTGCTAGGATGGGAGAGGGGCACAAAAGGAAGAGAGTGATGCATAAATGAGAAGAAAGAGGCACGTGAAGGCAAAGTCCTCATCTGTCTCCAGAGGCCTTATGGACTAACTGAATTGCTGCTAATAAGAGCAACTTCCTTCAATGTACTCTGTATCAGGTATTTGGCATGGCTGTGTCTTAGCAACATGTCTCCCTGCACAAGGCTGTAAGGACTGTAATGACTTAGACAGCGAGATTGAGTGCACCCTCAGCAAGTTTGCGGATGACGCCAAACTGAGTGGTGCGGTTGACACACCAGAAGGACGGGGTGTCATCCAGAGAGACCTGGACAGGCTGGAGAGGTGGGCCTGTGTGAACCTCATGAGGTTCAACAAGGCCAAGTGCAAGGTCATGCACCTGGGTCGGGGTAACCCCCAGTATCAGTACAGGCTGGGGGAAGAAAGGATCGAGAGCAGCCCTGCCGAGAGGGACTTGGGCGTGCTGGTGGATGAAAAGCTGGACATGAGCCGGCAATGTGCGCTGGCAGCCCAGAAGGCCAACCGTACTCTGGGCTGCATCAGGAGAAGCGTGGCCAGCAGGTCGAGGGAGGTGATTCTGCCCCTCTACTCTGCTCTGGTGAGACCTCACCTGGAGTACTGCGTCCAGCTCTGGAGCCCTCAGCACAAGAAGGACATGGAACTGTTGGAGCGGGTCCAGAGGAGGGCTACTAAAATGATCCGAGGGCTGGAGCACCTCTCTTATGAGGACAGGCTGAGGGAGTTGGGCTTGTTCAGCCTGGAGAAGAGAAGGCTGCAGGGAGACCTGATTACGGCCTTTCAGTATCTAAAGGGGGCCTATAGGAAAGATGGGGAAAATCTTTTTAGTAGGGCCAGCTGTGAGAGGACAAGGGGTAATGGTTTTAAACTAAACCAGGGTAGGTTTAGACTGGATATAAGGAAGAAATTCTTTACAATGAGGGTGGTAAAACACTGGAACAGGTTGCCCAGAGAGGTGGTGGAGGCCCCATCCCTGGGAACATTCAAGGACAGGTTGGATGGGGCTCTGAGCAACCTGATCTAGTTAGTGGTGTCCCTGCTCACTGCAGGGGGGTTGGACTAGATGACCTCTAGGGGTCCCTTCCAACCCAAAACATTCTATGATTCTATGAGATGGTTGGCATCAGTATGCTGTGCGTAGTAGAAAGCAGGTGGATTTGCTTAGTGCTTTGGGTGGCAAAAAGTGGGAGCATTTTATATTGTCTAGGCAGGAGTTAATATTAATGTATTATTCACTCTCTTCCTTTGGATGTGTCACAAAGTCGGTCTGTGCAAGGAGGAGGAGGGGAGAGAGGCCTAGAGCCAGTGCAGATGGGAGGCGTGGCTGAGTGATGAAGAGTGAAAGATGCTGACCAGGCTCGGGCCACACATGAAGGGTTGGCTGCCCCTCCTGACAGTCCCTAACCATGGAGAAAGACAGACCTTGACAGGGCTGTGGCTGAAAGAGAGCACGCTCTTTTCTACTCACGTCTGTCTGTGAGTACCATGAAACCGTGGGGTCAGTGCCATCTTCTAGAAGAAATCCTCTGTTGGCAAGGAAGAGAAATGGGTTTTTTTTGGCGCTCTACAGAGTTGCTGGGAGCGCTGTGTTCCCACCACTGAGCTAGATATTTGAGTGGAAAGTCTTCCAGCTGCTGGACACCTGCTGCTGGAGCAGCTCTGTCTCCCCTGCTCAAGAAACCAGCCTGTCTTGGAGGCACAGCCCATGGGTGGAGACAGGCTCCTGTGGGCTGAAAGCACTTCCAAAACCTAAGCAGCTTCTGCTGTCCTGAGGTGTTGCTGCTTCATAGGAGTCATTTCTGAGCTCTTATTGACAATTACCCTAAAGTAAAATGAATACGCTGCTGGTTGCAGTGTAGGGTTGTTCGACATAGCCAAGGGTGTTTTGGTGGTGGATGGGGGAGAGGAAGGGAGAGAGATGCCATGTCCTGACCCAGACCTCACTCCTACTGCTTAAGCTGGCTCTGTAGTGCTGCCCACCACTGCTGCCCTGGATGCCTCCAGGGTTTTGGTACAGTGCTGCCCTGCACCCAGCCCCTCTGCAGCCCAGGAGGGGACTTGCTGCAGCGTGGGGACATCCACCCATGCTGGACAGAGCAGATGAGGTGGCTTCTCAGTCTGGATTTAAACTCTTCAAAGCAGCTGCAGCAGGGTGGAGGATCTGGCTGTGCTGGCCTGGCCCTAGGGTGGTGCTGGTCTCCTGTGCGTTATTTTCATGCACACAGAGCCTTGTCTGTGCCTGGGGTCTGGCCAGTTTTGGTGAGTGGCGTGGGAAGGAGGGAAGCACAGTGGGTCCCAAGTGGGCCTCTTGCCTGTGCTGCCTTGCAGGGATCCATGCTGGACATCTGGTAGGGAGCCTGCTGCCATTTAGGAAGAAGGTAGTCACCCTCATGCACCTGCACCTCCCTGATGTCTGCACAGCCACCTCATTCCCCAGCTGGGGAAGGTGAGGGCTGGACAACTATGTCCGGATGGAGCTGTGGCATCCTGAGCTTGGGGCTGTGCTCCCAGGGGAGCTGCTCCATGCTGTCCTATTGAGGCACTTTCCATTGCCTAATTGGAGTTGCTGGGGATTGTGTATATCCTCCAGCAGAGCACAAAGTGACACGATGATGACTGTCATGTGTCTCTGGTGTTCCCTCTTCTCCAGAAGAAACCTGGACTGAAGTGTACCTGGGCTTGTTGTCCCACAGAAAAACATGTGCAGGTGGTGTGCATGCACCCTTGATGGCATGTGCTTGGGGGAGGCACAAGCAGAGCTGTGCCCTTTGCATGGAGCTGAAAGGGGCAAACCTGAAGCCGCTCCTCTCTGCAGGCTGAGCTCAGGCTTGGAGGCAGCTCCAACCCCATCCCATTCCCCTGTGCTCTGCAGCCAGCGAGCACAAACACGGGGGTGTGAGGATGGCCAGTGTTTATTTGGTTTTCATGGTGGATTTTGCTGTTTTCTGAGAGCAGGAATGCTGCCTGCTCATTGGCCTACTCTAGTGCAGCTGCACCTCTCTGTCCCAGCCCCAGCTGCCACAGCTTAGCTTTGCCTCAAAACACATTCTTGTGCTGGGTGCAGTGCCTCTGTGCTCTCAGATGGAGATTGGCTTTTAGCTGCCTCTGCCTGCATGGCATCTGCTTCCCTCTGCCTTTTTAATCCTCTGCATTTTCCATAACCTAAAATAAACCAGTAACAAATCTGGGATGCACTTCTCCAGCCAAGGGGACAGATCTGGGGCTGTGGTGTTTTGCACCTACTGTGATTTCTGCAGCAGTCCCTCTTTCTCTTTCTTTTTTTTGTTTTACAGAAGATTTGCGAGAAATATATTCTTATGTCAGTAACATTCAAAGGCAAAAAGGAAGCCTGCCAGAAGAGAGCCTTAAAAGTCTGACATATCATTCAGAGAAGAATTTTCAGTAGAATTATGCTGGATTTTTTCCAATAAATAAATTCTACAGACTGTTAAGGGAGAGCTTTTAGATTAATGGAAATATTACTTAAATTAAAATTCATCCCATTAAGCCATCAATTCCATTGTCATTGCAGCATCATGTGTTTAATGTTAATGACATGCACAAATAAAAAGGAAGAAACCTATTTGTTCTACTGTGCCAAAAGCTGAGTATGGTCTGTTGTGGAGAGTTAAACACAAGCCAGAGCGGGCACAAGGGAGGATCAACAGAGACGTGGTTAAAATGCACTTGCAGAACGTATATTGCACAGTACTGTGTATGGAAATGTTGAGAAACGTGTCTGGGCTTGTATTTTCAATGAACTGATTTTTTTGTTTGTTTGTTTCTTGGTGACTTCAGGAAGAGGCTTTCTGCAGCTTGTAGGCTATCTCCCTTTGTTTTAGGAGCCTCCCATAGAGGAGAGCAGATCTCGGACTCCAGCTGGGACATATCCCAGGCTCACTCTTGTGCCAAGGAAACAGTGGGCAGCTTGGAGGGGAGCTGCCAAATTCAAACCATGTCTTGAGCTCTCTGCACTTCCAAGATGAGCTCTCACAAGACTGGGTTTCATGCCACCTGCATCAGGACCTTCTGCTTCCAATCAGGCTGGACAACCTGAGGGATAGCCCTCTGGGCCTTTCGGAGCATCTGTTTCCCATCCTGGTGAGGGGACAGGTGAGTGAGCAAAAGGGAAAAGCTAACTGGCTTCTACCTCTTCTGCCTTTTAGTATGACTTCTGCTGCCTTCCCCCCTCCCAATCCAGCATAGGTGTTTTCTACATTTTCTGGTGCATCACTTGCCAGCAGGTGACAGGGCTCTTGCTTGGGATGGATGTGAGCTTGGCTGATCTCCCACTGTAGGGGTTTTCATCTTGAGCCACCCACTGTGGCACAGGCACGTGTCCTTGGGGGTCACCCCAGGTGTAGGGTCTGCTGCTGGTGCCCTAGGGAGAGTGGATGGCCCAAGCAGCCTGGGGAGGAGGTGGGTCTCCAGCAGATGGGAAGGACTGTATCATGGATTAGGCTAGCCCCTGTGAGAGCTGCCATATCACTGCCACCAGTGCTACGTTGCATCCCCACCCCTGAGAGTCTGCTTGGGCTTCTCATGATGGCTGTTGTGTTGCAGCACGCTGGGGTGTCTCATGGCTCTTCCCCATGTTGCTTTGGAGAGCCTGGCTGTCCTTCTGGCATCCAGGTGCAGACCAGCACTGGCTATTTTCCCTGAACCCCTGCTGGAAAGCAGGTGGGCTGCTAACCTGGGGGACAGACTCCAGCATTTAAAGCACCACTTCTAAACACAACTGCCACGAAGTTCAAGTCAGAGGGCTTTACACGGGCTTGAGAAGGATTTCAAGGCAGCATGTAGATGACTGCAGTGAAGCTACTTAGTGTCTCAGTTCAGTCTCCAGTCCATAGACTGGAGCATGCTATTCAACAGAATAAGCCAGCACAGAAATTGAAAGGCAAGAGGAATCATTGCCCATTTGTATCTTCCGTATGTATGTCAACACTCATGGTCAGGATAGCTCCAGTGTCACGGATGGAGTGAGAGGGAAGCAAAAATAATATAGTTTATTGGTGTAAAACAATGAGTTAAAGTTCAGTGGTAAATGTGACAATAGTTTATAAGATTCAATGGCAAGGTACACTTTGTTATTTACTGCATAGAGGACAGGGTCAGACAAAACTGTGAGGGAGACCCTTCTGTTGAGTCATGAGGTTCAGAAAAGATCCCCTTGCTTTCTAAACTCCCTCAGAGAGGAGTCTAGGTGTGGCTGGATCCAATCCTAGTCCCAGACTTGGTCAACGGTTTATGTCTAAAGGATTATATATGCGCAATTAATCCTTTATGTCACTTAGCTAAGATTTCAAAGTTAGCATGCTGTTAGTCACTTACCAAGAATCTGTTGTGGTAAGGAATCTCTCAGCCTCGAGGAGTAACCTTGAGAGGTGTCCCTGCTCAAGGGGAGATCCTGGCGTGCAGCCCGCTGCCATGTAGGAGAGGTCAAAGGGCTCTTGGACTGCTCACTATTTATGGGGGTAAGATAATTGGCTCATAGTCATATTTGCATATTGACCACTGTGCTTGGGTGGGCACATTCCACAATAGCCTTTGGCTATTGTGTTGTTATCTGTCTCCCCCCACATCCAGTGGGTGCATCCTTCACAACCAGACACATCTATCACCACTGCCACAGGTGGTTATCACTTGAAAGAGGTCAAAGGATGGGGAGTCAGAGACGAGGGGGGACCACACCGCCACATCCAGTAACAGCAATCTAGGTGATAGCTACCTCCCACCTTTCAGAAGACAAACCAGCCTCTGTTATTGTGGACACTGCCTCTCAGGAAATGCTCCATCCACCCTGTGGAAAGGAGTGTGAATGGGTTTATCTGGCTCTTGGGGTGGCATCTCCTTGCTTTATTTCTCCTTTATTGTAGGTGAAAGAGTCTTGGGGCAGGAGGCCCAGATCCCAGTGGAAGGCTACATGTGCTGCCAGGTCTTGGTGTCCCCCAAAACTGGGAAGGAGGTTTGACCTGGAACTTGTTCCATAATTCTTGACTTCTTGGTCTGTGTAGCAAAGTGTTGGGAAAAATACTGGATCAGATTTCATGCCCCTATGGGGCTTGGGGAATGTTTGTAGCAAATGGAAAAATGACTCGGTTTGAAACTTGAGGTGGCTTTAAATGAATAGAAAACCCAAGTAGGTCACTAGTGTATCCCTGGGTTTCTCATGCCCTCTTCTCAGGCTTTGCCATGCAAAATGAACAGTGCTTTTCTTGCTGAGACTAAGAATACCTTCCAAGACAAGTTCCAAGGTCAAGCCATCCATTTGGCTTTCTCCATTTATATGAATTAACTGTCTCTAGCACAAATTTGAAACAGTGCAGATGCATTATTGTTAGAGCATGTTTTAGGAGCTTCAGGAGCACCAAACATATCATTACTTGTACAGAAGGAGGGTTCCCAGGCATTTCACTGCACTTGCTATTTAGGCTCAGTTACCACAGTGGCTTCCCATTCTCTTTTCTTTCCAGGTTACTCCTTTGCCACAGAACAAGTATTTATTTTTCACCAGTAGCACAAGATATATTTGCCTTGGATTCCCTTGAGTGTTCCTTGCTTGTGGTCAATAAAAAGTTCACAGAGAGTCTGACTGCTACGTGTTGTCACGGCTACTTTCCCATAGCTTGATTTCTCAGCCTCCTGAGGTAGGGGTGGGCTTTCACTCAGGGGCACTGGAGTTCAATTCCAGTGGGTTTTGTTCCCCCCCCTTTTTTTTTTTTGCCTTTAGCCCTTCTCCATGTTCTCATGAAATTGTTCTTCCTTTCATCTTTCCCTCCTGTTCCTCTTGGGTCCTCAGTTTTGGTTCAAAGACTTGGTTTGCCAGAAGACTTCTGTGTCCCTGGGTTGCACCAGGTATAATTCATTCCCAGGGAAAGAATGGGCAGTTTGTTCATTCCCATCACCATCAAGGCCTTCCTATGACGGAAAATAGCTCAGGGTTTCTGCGGCTCCCTTCTCCCACAACAAAATTAGCCTGTGGGCAGATACACAGTTAGTGCATCTCTATCTGTCTTGGCCATGAGCTCTCCACAACCAGCATTGTCTCCTTTGGGAAACCAGTGAATCTGTGTTATCCTCCACTTCTCTGCGCTTGGACTGTCTGCTTTGCAGGATCCTGTATGCTTAGTGCAGTCCCAGGGTGAATTTAGTCCTTTCCTTTTTATCAGAGTCTTTTCTCCTTAGGGCTCCAGATTTTTGGCCATGGTTGCCATTTGCCACACTCATAGTTAAAGGCCTGCATTGGTACATATGGACTGTTTCTTATTTGAGAAATGGGCATGGCAGTTCTTCCATGCCTCTTAGATGCATTCTGAAGAAAAGATGTTAAATTATCCTAACTTCTAATCTCTAGTATATGTGATTACTGCATGTCAACCAGGCAGATGTACATAGTAAGACAGTGTAGGATGTTAAGATGGCCTTTCTAGCTATGGGACAAATCATCATCAACAAATACTTGGTGGTCACTTTGACCTGAGAGTGGGGGCAGGCCTTATGCTTTTCTCATACACCAGGAACGCCTGTGCTGTTTGAGAGCAGGAAAATATCTCCTGAGGGTCACGTAGCAGTGTGAAGCTGACATCCCATGGGGGAAGAGTTTGGATTCTATCCAGTACATCTATGCAGCAGTCACTTGTAATCATTGCTAATCCAATGAGAGTAATAAGTAGGTATGGACTCCTGTATGGATTTATTGGTCTGAGGGAATACCACTGGCAGAGATAAATCAAGGGACAATATTTACCAGAAATAAATGTTGACATTTATGGAAACCTAGAGTGTGTGTTCACATCTTGATATAAGGAAGAAATTCTTTACAATGAGGGTAGTGAAACACTGGAACAGGTTGCCCAGAGAGGTGGTGGAGGCCCCATCCCTGGAAACATTCAAGGCCAGGTTGGACGGGGCTCTGAGCAACCTGATCTAGTTAGTGGTGTCCCTGCTCACTGCAGGGGGGCTGGACTAGATGGCCTCTAGGCGTCCCTTCCAACCCAAAACATTCTATGATGTATTTTGAATGTTTTCATGAGAGCTACCTGGGAAGCCTCCATTAAGGGTGTACTTCCTAAAGGGTAGTAAGTTTTTCTCTTAAGCTAATATTCCAAAGGGATACATTAAATTAAAGGTTCATTTAAAAACTATTTCTTTTCTCCTGGAAAGTGAATAGTATTCTTAACTTACACTGCTGCAGTCCATCATAATGTGTTTATTTGCATGTGTAATTTGGTTATCTGGTGTTACTTCAAACTCAGTATGACTAATTTCTGATGAGTAAAGAACAATTTGGGCCCTGGTTCTTTCCATTAATCTGAAAATTAACACCCCTGGATAAAATCTTGCCCCCATTGATGTTGACAGCAAAACTGCTGTGGATGTCGTTGAGGCTAGGGTTTCACCTGCTACTGGTATGCTTAAACACACATCTGAGGGTTTGCAGTCCACATTTTACTGACCTGCTGTGTGTCAGGGACTCTCCTAGTGTTCAGCCAGCAACTCCTGTCCTCCAATAGTGATATGGAGACCTCAGGAGAACAAGACTGCTGAAAAAAATCAAAGGCCTGTTGCAAAAATCCTGACCTGCTTTTCATCTTCCAAGGGTTGAACAGGTTAAAGGAGTGAAATCCAGGCTGTCCACACTGTTTGCACATGGTGGTTACCCAGGGTCAGTGTTCCCCTGTGCAGTCAGGCAGGGATTGATTTTTGTTTGTGTAGGTCTATCTCACAGCAACAGAGAAAGATGTTATAAACATGGGAAAATCTGACAGGAAACCTTTAGGACTAATATGTATGTATGCGTTTAATGAATGGTGTATTATATAGCCCAGAAAAAATGTGTTGAAACATATCAGAATTGTGAAGTGAAACATTGGGCTATGGATGGATGGTGTTTCCTGACTGAATAAGTATCCTCTGTGGTTGGCCTGCATTTATTTTATCTCTCTATTTTTCAGTCTTGCTATTCAGTAGGGGGTTTTGGGTTTCCTGGACTCTGCAGAGGATCAGTCATTTTCTCCCTGTGGCATTCTCAGCAGCGCATCTTCATCCTGTGCATATTCACAGCTGACTGGGTGCACTGAAGTGCTTTTATTCTTTTTGTTTCCTGAAAAACTTGGTTGTAGAGAGGAAAATCAAAAAAGAGGGTCAGCTAACTGGGAAGGCCCCTGTAGGGAACTCAAGGACCTTGCCTTTGTTGAAATTGCTTGGAGCTTCATGATGTTAATCTTTTCCACCTGACAAGTTAGCCAGATACAAGAGGTCATGGTTAGTTTTTACTGAAAGGAGAAAATGGTTTGTTGGGTTGGGTTTTTTGTTGTTTTTATTTTGTGTGTGTGGTGTTTTTTTAAAAAAAAAAACAACAAAACTCATGATGGGCTTCTTTACAAAATCATACAGCCAGAACCAAAGGGCAAATGACAGTGTCTTTGCACCCAGCTTTCTGCCAGCACTAACACAAAATGGCTTTTTTTTTTTTGTCTGTCCTGGGCATAAATTCCCAGTTCTTGTTTCCTTTTTTTATGTTCTCGGCTTCCCTGGACTATTGCCACCCTGCTGCAGACAAAAAGCAATAACCAGATAAGCTCTCCCCTTTGCACCTGCATTTACTTGCCTGCATTTAGGATGAAAGCAGGGAAGAGTCCTTCGCAAGGGCTATGCATGAAGGACAGCAAGTGCATCTAAACAGCAAGAGTCTCTGTGAGCAAAGCAGAGATTGTCTTCCCTCTGCTTCCAATAGCACCTTCCTATTCTGCAAATTAATCTTTGGATGCCTGAAGATGAGCACCCAGAAAATGAGGTACAGACAGCAGCGGTGTGTGACAAATCTAGATTAGGAGCAATCTATCACAGCCAGGATGGTACCCATGTCTGAACTCACAGGCAAGAAATACTCATTGACATTAGTGGGAGCACAATGGAGGCCCAGTTTGCCCACAGTTACTATATTAAATGACCTGTAACTCAAAAGGTCTTGGACGAAATTTATTATTCTGCACCCAGCACATCAGTTTGCAGTGACATTTATATCAAGACAAACTCTGAGGAGGTGATAGCTAGCAGAAAGCAGGGGAAGAAAAAAAAAAAAGAATAAATTAAATCTAGGTAATTTTATTAATTTTTTTTTAGTTTAAATACCTGTGGGTTCCAGTTCCACAGAAACAGCTTCTTTTTGCAGAAGGAATTTCAGATCCCACAGAGTTTCTGAAACAAAGCAGGTGCTAGGAAGATTTTATCATAGAAAATTATTTCATTGTTAAGTAAAGAGAAATTCCCTCTTACTTCTCGTCATTGATATAGGTCCTTATCTGTCCTGCCAGAGTTTCCTAGTACTCTGTTGATCTGTTGGTGGTGCTAGTCAAGAATATTGCCCCCTCTGTTATCTCCAGGTGTATGCCTGTGTTGACATGTATATGAAATGGCTTCTTCAAACACCATTCTATTGCTTTTTCAGTATGGGAATTAGAACAGAAAGCTCATCCACTCCTTAATATAGAAAGAAAAATGGAAATGTTATTTTAAAATATTTAAAGTAGTTAAAATAGCAATCAGCACAAAGTGAGTTTGGTCCTTTTTTTTTAAAAGCAGCCCCCCATTGGCAGGTGAATTACAGCCATCGTACTTGGATCCAGTCTCCCTTCACATTTTGATGAGATTTCGTGGCTCTTTCATTCATTTATGCATGCATCGAATTATGCTTTAAGAAAGTTAGAAATGAAGACAAGACATGCTGCTTGTTTAAAAGTATCTTGCATAAATGCAGTGTCTTTTAATTTTGGGTAAAGTCATAGAGTGATAATGCAGTCTAGAAGCAGATAAAATGCTGACATACCCTCTGCAAGCTTTTCTTCCATTGATAAATATCCTTGCTGCCACAGATACGTGCATCTTTGTCCAGCTTTGTCCAGCTGTGTGCTGTAGTACAGAGCCATCATTTTGTTCTTTGGGCAGATGAAAGTTCTGAATGTATAGGCCAGTAATTTGTTATACTTAGTGGCCTGATAGAGATTTCTGAAGGTTACGTGGGCCTGTCAGGACAGGGCAAAGAGATGACCAAAATTAACATGTATAGGAGCATTTATTGTGCAGGATTTTGGTGTTTTTTTCTAGCCTGAATCTAGTGAACGCTTCAGTCATGCGTGTAGTTAATAACTAAGACGTGCCTTCGTAACTGCAATTGGTAACCCTGCAAGGATTGTCCTGCACTTCTGGCAAATGATGTCTTCTCCAAAAAACAGTTGTTTAGAAAAATCATGAATTATTTAACTCGTGCTTCTACAAACAAAAGGCACTGAAATTATTATTTTCTCTTTTCTTTTTTGGTGTTTTGTTTAGGAGCCTGTTTTTCGTGATATTCTTTCTTCTAACTCAGTTTGGTGAATGTGTTACAATGCCCTCTGTTTGACAAGTCTTCTACAGTGCCCGTCAGAGAAACGGTGGCTAAAAGGAGTCTGGGAAAGTACTCAGGGCTGTGAGAGTGGTTTTCTTATTTGCTGGCCTGCCTGTCATGAGGAGTTGGGGCAACAAGTGAGATTTCACTTCCCTGGGCCCCCTCTGCTCGAAGGTAATTTGAAAGCACAGGCAGGAACACCGCTGAGCCAGTGCAAAACCTCATTGCGCAGGGGGACACTAGGACTGAATCTGTCCATCCCCATGTGAAAATGTGCCCCAAATGCCTTGGGTCAGCTTTTTTTTTTTGGGGGGGGGGGCGGGGGGGGAGGCAGGGGCAGCAAGCTAATGGCTCAGCAGGAGTAGTGGTGATGCCCAGGTCGTAGGGGTCTCACTCTCCGGTGGTTTGGGAGGCAAACACCCCCTGAACCCCACCAAAACAATAGATCCAGCCCATCTACAGAGGTTGGGTGATCAACGTTCATGGAGGTTGGGTGGTCAACATTCAAGCGCTGCTGGCGATGAAATGCTGCAGTACCTTGAGGTCAGACATCGACCTTTCAACCAAGAATAAGCTGAAGGTCTTGATGTGCCACAGCAGGGGCCCAAAGT
The DNA here is from genome assembly GCA_034008185.1 of Gorsachius magnificus. Taxonomy (NCBI): domain Eukaryota; kingdom Metazoa; phylum Chordata; class Aves; order Pelecaniformes; family Ardeidae; genus Gorsachius; species Gorsachius magnificus. Next base: position 49,876,412 of record CM067083.1, on the reverse strand, counting down.
GCACATCGGTGATTAAAAGCAAGTGTTGCTTGTGGTAACTTGTAAATATAACACTCGTCATCTTGCACCCTCCAGGTAGACCTAGATACTGGGCAGTTTTAACTCCATTTTAATACTGCTATATCTATGACTGAAATCATAATATTTATGCAGGGTAGTTTTTCAAGAAGCTTAGTGGATGTGAAAACAAGTTCCTGGGCTTTCCCCTTTCGTGGAAGCAAGCTGAAGGTCAGATTTACAACATTTCAAGCTACATTCTGTGCTCATTTACACAGCTGTAATCTTGAGTTATGCCACCGAGAACAAGCAACAGCTCCAGACTTACAGGGATATCACTGACAGCAGAATTTAACTCAGGGTTGCCAAAGCTTGACAGAAAAGGAGCTATGAGGGTGGAATTTGGTGTTCGTGAAGTAGCTTGTGTATATTCAAGGAATGCAAGAGCCCAAAGATTTATTACTAGTGTTCCACAGCATTATTGAAATTAGGCTTAATTATCTGTGTAATTTGCTGGAACCAGCATTTTAGCATTTTTGATCAAGTATATGCCATTAATTTTAAAAAGAGATGTACCAGGCTGTTCTCAAAAAGTGGAATAAAAAGATTTAAAAAGAAAGCCCATAATTTCTAAACTGCGGTTTCAAAAGCTTTGAACGTTGTTGTTGGTTGAGTGCCTCTCCCCCCTTTGCAAACAAACAGTCCATTCGCAGTTTGTTCATATGGAAGAAAGTTCACATCACCCCAGAGGGTTATTCCAGCAAGCAGGGAAAGGAAACATCTCCTTGTTCCCAGGCTTGCTGAGCTCTGCCATTCCTCTCCCTCCTGCCCTTGCTCCAGCCCCATGAATGCCACCTGGAAATGGTGTTGGCCATCCTTGGAGGAAGGAGGAGGAGAAGTGGAGCTGTGAGCAATAACCCACCCCCTCCTTTGCAGCAATGAAAGCACAAGGCCCCTGCTCAGACCCGTACCCCGCCCTCTCCATTCAGACACCCTCCACGGGTACTGCTGGGTTCGGAGGTATCAGCTCCATGCCTAAACCTCAGCTGCTGCATTGTCCTTTTGCCAGCCCCCTGGTGAGGTGCCCCCTGTGGTCGCCTGAGCTGCTGGCAGAGAGGGATGCTAAGAACAGCAGCCACAACAAGGCAAGTGCTGGTTTCTGTGGAAACTTTGCAGAAGACCCTTAGCCACTCTCCTTGACATGTATGTTGCTTTCCTCTTTCCAAAAGAGTGCTTTGAGGATATGGTCATTAATATGGATGAATAGCTGGAAGCTTACATGGACACTGTAATGTTGAGGGCTAGAGGAATGCCAACACCACCAGGTTATTAGCTGTCATTTTGCCAAACCTCTGCCCGAGCAAGCCTTTGTTTTTGGGACGGCTGCTGAGTGGTGATTTTCTGTGATCAGCACTTCTCTAGTTCAGATTTGCACTTCTGCTTTTTTCCTTTTATACCTTCTCACTCCCTGCCTCTGTGTAGGCCTCCAGCAGTGCTGAGGTGGTCAGCATGTCATTTTGGGAGGCAAGCAGTAAATACAAAAGGGCAGGGGGGGATGCCATTATTGAAATGTTCAATGCCCTGGCTCAAATGGTGGAGAAGCATCAGCTCAGACTTTCCCAGTAGATGATTAACTTTTGTTTGTGCAGGGAATGGAGCCACAGTAAGAATGCAATTAATTACACCGGCAGGCCAGCAGCCAGCGGTGCTCTCACTTGCAGCTTCTGGCTCTGCAGGTCTGATTTGAGAGTAACTAATTAAACGCAGGTGCAGGCTAGAAGACTTGTTGAATTAATGTACAGTGTCGTCTTTTCTGCGTTCCCAGGCATTTGTAGCTCACAAGAAAAGAGCAGGCGCTTGATGCTACAAATAATAACAGAGTGCTGATGACGGAGGTAATTAATCCTTTATTATTCTGGTGTGATGGGCTGCTGCTAGGGCTGTCATTCAAGTACTTCTCATGTAAAAAGTGTCTCAAAGGTGAAAGAACAAGAAGTAGGTGAAAGACTGAGTAATGTTTTAATGGATTTTCTGGTGTTATGGGCACAGATACATCTTCAGGCTTTTGGCAAGGTTGGCAAGACCAGGCAGTTAAAACTCAAGACCGGACATTCACTGTGCTATGTTCTGGGCTGTCTTTGACTTGGTAAGGCCATTTCAGCAGGCAGCAGCTTAAAATGACAATTCAGGGTGCTTCGAATGACACGTGGACACGGAAGAGAAATGCAAGGCCATACCTGTGGCTCACTGTGGGCTTCTTTTGCTCTTCTGCTATTTTGTGGACATCCTCAGTTGGCTGCTGTCAGTAACCAGCTACCAACTTCAGTGGACCTTAGGTTAATCCCAGTGCTGTTCCTCCAGATGGTGCAGAAGGTGAGATTGGCTTCAAGTGTGTTTAACGGGGATGTCTAAGGAGCTGCAAAAATAGCAAATACTCTTTTGGTTTCTTTATTACTAATAACAAATGCTGCAAAGTGGTGTTTGTTGCTGGTAACTTTCTGTGGCCCAAATAAGAATCCTTACTGGTTCAAATCAAACTCTAGGACTCAGAGGAGAGCAACTAGGATGATGAAGGGACTGGAGCATCTCCCCTATGAGGAAAGGCTGAGGGAGCTGGGCTTGTTCAGCCTTAAGAAGAGAAGACTGAGAGGGGACCTCATCAATACTTACAAATATCTTAAGGGTGGATGTCACAAGGATGGAGCCAGACTCTTCACAGTGGTGCTCAGCAACAGGACAAGGGGCAATGGGTACAAACTGAAACATAAGAGATTTCAATTGAATATGAGGAAAAAGTTCTTTACTTTGAGGGTGACAGAGCACTGGAACAGGCTGCCCAGGGGTGTTGTGGAGTCTCCTTCTCTGGAGATATTCAAAGCCCGCCTGGACGAAGTCCTGTGTAACATGCTCTAGGAGAACCTGCTTTAGCAGGGGGGTTGGACTAAATGATCTCCCGAGGTCCCTTCCAACCCTTGCAATTCTGTGATTCTGTGACTCGAATAGCTTTTCCAGTTAAAATTAAAGGTAAATTATGAAAAACATTGGCCTTCTGCTCTCTCCGTTGTCATTTACTTCCCTGTAATACCCCTTCCTCCCAGACACAGGAATTTTTTTTGATTTTATGAGATGGCAAGGAGGATATATATAACCTTCTGTGGTAGAAGCCCCATGGAGTGCCAGGCATTAGGAGACTTCAGCCTCAACACAGAAGGAAAAACCCAAAACATAATGTATGTGTCTACTTTAAAGACAGTAGTGGTTTCGTGCTCTTCTTGTTACTTCATAATGAAAATAGTCCAAAGCTATTAGGAATGTTTATAGTGAGAAAATAATGCCGAGTATAATGAATGGATCAGATAGAACAGACCATGTTTTATTCAGTGTGGGAACCAAACACTGCCATATTGTACAGATTTGCTGATCTGGAAGAATTGTGCTTGCCTTATGGAATGCAGCTCGAAAGCTGAGTGCATGAATATGATGGGTTTCTGGTTTTTAATGCAGAGACTTTTAAGACAGAAACATTGTTTAGAGAGATTTCTAAGGGATTACGTAAGTTCAGGAAATTGGCAATAATTTATTATCCTGCCATATTTTCCAGTGGCTTTTGTTTTCTTTGCATCACAATTCTTAACCCACTGGAAAATTGTATTCAATATTTAGATGAGGGTTGTACTCTGCTACAAATGTTAATGCTTCCTGCATGTTAGGGGAATAGCTGAGGACATTTCTTAGCGTGAGGGTGGGTTCTGACTCTTCTTTTCCTCTTTGCTTGTTACCTGCGGTCCTGTGGGAAATTTTACATGGTGGACTGTTTGCTCTCACTAGGCACAAAAGAAGTTTGAAAAAAATGCTGGTTTACCACTGTTTGTCTTTTACAACAACAAGAATCTTCAATGACCTGCTCCTGGCTGTGGGTCCTGATGGGAGAGAGCTTGGGAAGAGTGAGGCCCTAAATTACTGCTCAGCTGATAGGAAATTTAGCTGTAGCGCGTGTGTGTGCATAGCCACGTGTTGTGCTGGTAACAAGTATGATTTTTGTGTTCTGAACGCCACGCCTCTGAAATTTCCAGGAAGCTGCTCTTTGCTGCTGACAGTTGCTACAGAGGCAGCAGCAGCAGTGAGACGGTTTTTGTTCATGTCTGCTTGTCTTCATTAATTTCCAGTGTGTCATTTCAGCTGAAAATATGCAGTTGCTGTTAATGTGTTCAGAAGCATGATGCTGGCTGGGCAGCTATTTATGTCACCGTAAATATTTGATGAGGAGGTGTGTTATTTTTAGCCACAATCACAACATACCATTGGGATTTATAGGCCTGAAATATGTCATCTAACACATGATCATTTGTTACCTTTACGGTTTCCTGAGGGTTCTTTTCCATTTTCCTTCGTAATTTGAACCAGAAAGGTGGTGATTCAGAGGGTGTTGGTATGAACTGTGGCACATAAGCTGCATAGTAGGGGGAAATGTCAAGCCTCAAATCACGGGTCCCATGCTGACGGGGGACGCTGCCGCCACTGAAGCAATAAACCCAGAAAGGCTGTGCAAATATGTGAATGTACAAATGGCTCTGAAAGCCGTGATTTTTATATTCTAGCAATCACTGCCATAGGAGTGCATGACTGACAACACAAAGGACTTAGATTTACTGTAGAGAGATGTAAATTGATAAGCCCATAGACAGCCATCATTCTTCCTTTATTCTCTCTCTGTATCCCATGTCTTTCTCTGCTGGCGTAATCAAAGCTGACACAGCGCATGCTATACCAAGTTATATTTTTCGTAATTATAAGACAGTACATAAGATCTGAGGCTGTTATTCAGGAAATGGCACAAAGCTCACTGAAATACAGGTTTTCAGACTGATCCTCTGATAATATTGTTTTTCACATAGATTCTTGATACTCAGACTCTACGTCCATGTCTTTAAGCTGTCTGGGTGCTTTAAGAAGGGATAAGGACAGTGGAAAAAGTGAGGGAGCTTTTATGCAGAAGAAAACATACAAAGCGTGAGATACTAGTTTCTAAAAAAGTGTGTGTGTGGGGGGGCTGACTTAAGGGGAAGAGGTAAAAGAAGTCAGGAAACCAAAACAGAGATCATCCAGAAAGACCAAAAAGAGCAATCAGCCTCCCCCTTAGCACAGACTGGTGTGGCACACCTCCGGCGTCTTGAGGTCAAAGGGTCCTTTTCCACTGATCCATCTCATCAGGCTCATCTGCCTCTCACTTGAACTGCAACATTATTCTATCTAAAGAGAACAATGAGATACAATAGAGTTGCTATGATGCAGATGCGCTTGGAAATCTTGTTTTTCCTCAGGTCTGAAAAAGTACTGTAAAATCTGAACACTAATGCAGCTCTTTGACCTCAAATACGTACACTGAAAATTCAAATCCCGTCTGGATTCAGTGAATGCGAAGCTTGGAAGAAGGCAAATGAATAAAGCTTGCCTCGCTCTGGAGCTCCAGCAGGGAGGTACTGCAGACCTTCTGGACAAATCCCAGGGCCATGAGTAATTTTCCACATACTTTCACTTAAAAATTTGCTAGTTTTTTTACTGAATTAATCAAAAGATCTAGGAGAAAGAAAAATGACATTTGGGTTTTTTACTTTAGTCATATTAGATTAAAAATAATAGGGAAAATGGGATTATCTCACTTGATAAGGAAAAGATTATTACTTTCCATCCAAACACTGTTGTCTCTTTCCATGTCAGCCTCCCTCAGACTTATCCGTACTTCCAGAAACAAACTGAGAAACCTATAGCTATACTTCATGGATGTTTATGTGCAGACCTTGTCTGCTCACTGGTGCACGGGGTCGCCATGTGGGTTGGAAAGCACATTTCTGTACAGTACAGGTCCATAGGTTACAGGCCCATAAAGAGAGAGTAAGTGGGATGTGCTGTATACTTTGCACATAAAATTTGATAGTGTAGTCTCATATTTAGCCAGAATGCTGTTCAAGCTCTTCCTCCTGCCTTTGCTAAACCTGGGCTGCCTTCCATGCTAGTTTTGGTCCCCCTCTAGAAAGATGGGCAAAACCTTCTTGTGTGACAGTGTGGGTTAGTTTATTTATTGCTGTGAAGCATGCCAGAGTTATCGTCAGATACCAAAGCAGAACAAGTCTTTGTTATTTGCACAAAGACTCTGATATTTGCCTTTGACCTGCAGCCCCTTGCCCCTTTGCCTAAATGGATTCCCACAGGCTACACTGTTGGCTTTGCTCTCTGGGGTCCAGACTCACGATATCTCACGTCTTGCTTTGCCTCACCTACTTACACACGCAATGACCATAAGGTAGAAAGCAAGGTATTTCTCTCCCTTTCATCTTTAAAACAGAGAACTTCTTGCATCCAGTAGCTCCTCTACTTAGATATAGCTAACAGATAGTTTCAAAGAATCAGAACTGATTAATTTTTATTTTTCTTTAAGCAGTTACTCAGGTGCCAGAATTAGGAGCCTGTTTGTGCTAAATTGTCTCTGTAGTCGATGGAGAAAGAGAAACGCTTCTGAAGGGAGATTTAGGTCTTAGGTGCCCTTTGGAAGTGCCTCGTTCCTAATGCAGATGGTACCTGATTTCAGCATCTCAATTTTAAATGCCTCCAATTAAGCAGGATGAACCTAGTGCTCTTCATGGTGTTAGGAGCCGGCTGAGAAGATGTAAGGAAAGGCACTGCTGGTCACACACTTCTGTCAAAAGGCAGCTCCTTGTCTTATGGTAACTCATGGAGTTACAAAAGAAGGACAAGAGTCCAAATATTTTTGGCTAGAACTAGTGAATAAAGCAGCATGTTGAACTACAAATGACTTAAGTGAGAGTGGTTGTCTGGAACATTCTTAAGAGATCAACCCCAGGTGACTCCCAGCACTCCGAGTGCAGTTTAGATCTTTCACTGGCATGCATTGGTGCATTATTGCACCTGTCGTTGTAGGACTTTTAACCTGAAGTTGACTTTTTGGGGGATTATAGAGAGTACTTTGGAAAAAGGACAGAAATTTCTCTATAATGCTTGCAGTGCACATATAGCTCTGTAGCAGCTGCCCAAAGGGACACTGTAAAATGATTTTGCATCAGTCACTGAAAACCTCTTTGGAATAGCTATCCTGACTTGCTATGAGTGCAGATTAGTTTCAAACGCAGGAAGAAAAGATGCAAAATTTTATTACCAATTTCCTAGGCCATCCGATTCACAGGACACTCATGCCAAAAACGTGTTTGCTGGACTATTTTCTTAACAGGATCATTATGTTTTCTTCAAGATAATTCTTAAGAAAGAATTTATTTCTTCTCACTTTTTCTTGACTGGTTCTCTGGCAGGAATAGGCCTTTGGGAGATTCTTAGGAGTGAAAGAGTAAGAAAACCATCTTCCAGAATGTGTGCTGCGTGTTTGTTGCTGCATATTCCTTCAGAATTTGCTTTTAAAATGCATATTGGTTACAAAATAAGCCCGAATGAGCCATTATACTCTGGTGTGTAGTTACGTATTTAAGACACATACCAGACACAGCTTTAAAAGAAATCTGTATGGAAACAAATTGCATTACGTTTGCAATAGCTGAAGGTAGTTGAACAGCAATACCTCAAGCCTTTCAAAATACTAAAGTAATTTACACCATTTTCTGAATATTCTGAATTTTCTATCCCCCCAGCCTCAGAATCCAGTTTCGATGCCTTTGCGGCATAGGAACAGTGGAGGTCTCAATATAGCATAAATGACCTGGGCTCGGCTGTATGACAGCCTCGATGCAGGTTTAGTGCTCCTGTGTTACGGACTAGCTCAGAGCAGGATTGCTGGCCTTTGGGAGGGAGCGTTACGTGGGTCTAACACACCACACTGAGAGTGAAGACGTGGGCTAAGGAGAGAGGCACCTGCAGCCACAAGGGTGAAACCCAACTTTCTGTCTCTCCGAAGATGAAGTGCAGTGAAGATGAAGTGAGGAGCAGGGATTTAAGTTTGGGACGAATGGTTGTGGTATTTACCTGAGAGAGGGGTGCAACTATGTGGCTGGCCAAGAAGGTGGAAAGGTCTCTGGCTGCTTGTTTCAGGGTTTCAAACTGCCACTAGAGCAGTGTGGTTCACCTCCCCAGCTTTGACAGTGTTGTACCCCACATTCTTCCTCTTTAGCTGGTACTTAGGAAAGTACCTGCCTCTGGGGGGCTGATCATTGGAAATAGCCAGAAGTGGTGGCAGGCACTGGTAAGGAAGCTGGGTGTCTGCCTGGGTTGATGCTGTGGAGCATCACCAAGTGTGCTTTCCTGCCTTGAGACAGCGGTCCCCACATTAAATCTACAAACTGCCTTTCTCTGCTCAGTACGGTTGCAAATGTTAAGGAGTCACATGTATTAGCACTGGCACATATAAAGCAGAGCTGCAGTAAATGAGTTAAGTGTCCCGAGGATTTGCGGGCTGGGGTGTTGTTTTTTCCTTTTCTGGAGCTGAGCACTCAAGAGACTTACGTTAAACCTGGGACTTTGCAGATCCTTATGCTGATTCTGCCACTTATTTATTGTTTGGCCTCAGGCTAGTCACTTAACCTCTTTGCTGCCCTAATTTCCCCATCTGGAAAATTATATTTACTTACTTCTCCTGAGGATTGCACGGGGCTTAATGAATGCCTGTAAGGGATTTGGAGATCCTCAGATCTGAGATGACACAGGACTGCAAAAGATTCACTGCACACGTGAGGAGGAGGGAGGGGGTGCCCAGGCAGGAGAGCCTGCCTGCGTTGCTGGCCTGGAACAGAGCCTGAAAGCGTAATCAGCAGGGGAGGACTGTACTGCCTGGTTTTAGACGAACCCCTCTTCCTTGTGGCCTTTTCAGATTTGCTGGAAGAAAAAGGAGGTGAGTGGCTGAACAGAGAGGAGGGCGGCTGAGGTTAACTGCTTTCTCCTGTTGGTCCCCTGGATCTTCTTGTCAGTGCAGTAACAGCTGGATCTCCCAGGAAGGTAATGATCTTCCCGGATACTCCATCTTGCTGCAGGCTATTAGCAAAACCAGGCAGCCCCTTTGCTGCCCGTTTCTCTAGCAGGTAAAAATGAATCTCTGACCAAAAAGAAAAAAAAAAAAAAAAAATTTCTTCCATATAATTAAGCAGCATTAGAATGAGGCCTGTGCCTTTGCTGATGAACTTCAGTGAAAGCAGATGGTCACAATGGTATTAAAAACTAAAGACTTCAGTCAAGCTTTTAATTGAAAACAATTGGACCCTGCTGGATGGTAATTACCTTGGCTGCTTGCAAATAATATCACAGCACTGCTACCTATGAAGGAAGAACGGAAACTGAGTTAATAAGAACTGCTTGATCTGCATATAATAAACAAGGAGCATCCAAAACTATTTTCTCTGGTAGCTTCTCCCCTGCAAGATGCTTTCAGGCGGTTAGCAGTGTGAAAAGGAACACAGAGTGGCGGAAATTGAAACGTGTGAAGCGTTAGCTGGGTTCATAAAATAACTTGAAGAGCCTGTCTTCCCCCATCTCCCTCCTTTTTTTAACAGTTGAAATCCCAGACAGGTCTGAGAAAAACAGCAAAACAAAATAAAGTGGAAAAGCTCTGGGTTATCCAGCCTTCCTCCTCTTCTGAATGGCAATGACAACGGCAGGCTGCCTTCATCTCTTTTTATCCGCTTTCTCCTTCCCTTGACCGATCGACTGGAAGGCTGGGGCCTTCCAAGCACCCGGAGTGTTTTTTCCCCCATTCTTAATTGGATTTTAATGACCATTAACTCATTATGCCTCACTCTCTAACAAAGCAAATGTAGTATGTGGCATATTTTGCACTGCTTCTAAAAGTGATCTGACAATTTTCTCGCTCCTCTCCCTTTTCTGTGCTGGGATCAGGTGAATTGTCAAGGGCTAGCCCACCTAAAGGGTTCCTAAATCCTGCTGTGCTATGTATTTGTTGACACAACGTGACATTAATACCACTATACACTGTCTTTCCTGCTGGGGAAAAAGACCTGTATTGCTGTGGATGTGTGGGTGGAAAAAGCAGTCCTAACGTTGTATCTTTCCAACACGGGTCCTGGCTGTGTATAGAATGAACCAGATCTTGTCACCTTCCATGTAAACACTATGTTTCGTGTGGTGGTACTCTTGGGCATTGCTTTTTGTCCCCACGTGAGCAGGCAAGACACTCTGCTGCTCCAGAAGACCTCAGAGAGTAGCAGCTGCTGCAATTTTACAAAATTAATGGGTAGCTGTGAACTGCAAGTAAAAGTGATGCAACGATTTTCCATAACATATCATTTTAGAAGCAATGACTTTACCCACTCTTACTTTTCCTATCCAAATATTTGTCTTTTCAAGGCACCAGCCAAGAGTTTGTCTTGTCTTGTCTGGCAGCATGATGAAATGGACTTTTCCAGTATGTTTCATCTGGATTTGATGATTTTATGCCTGGAGTTCAACTTTCATTCACTTAGCTCACCGTGATTAACACAGGGAGTGAGGTCCTGGGCTTGTGGAAGTCAGTAGAAGCTTTCACACTGTCTTTGGTAGGATTTTGCTTATTTTTATGTAATCAGAATATGCTTAAAGCTTTATTGATGTAATGCCTCTGAAACTGCTGGCCGAGCACAGTCACAAGACATAAGCGTACCTCATAGTATCATTAAAACTGGTGGGTTTGGTTGCTGCACTACCATCAAAGTTGAGGTTTGTGCTCACTTGTGCTTAGGATTGCCTGGCAGCCTTACCCTTGGCTTTTCCTCTGCTGCTGGGCTCTTGGAGGACAGGTCTGAGGCTGATGGGGCTGGTGTCCTGCTCTGTCTCGTGGTCCTTATGTTTAAGTTGATGGTGGGGTCTGAGCAGAGTTTTGCTCACAGCCTTTCCAGTCCTTCCTTTATCAAAGAACTTGGGACAAATATGCGGCTAGGAAAGGCCGCCTTTCAAAAGTGTCCTACACTAGTGGCGGCGGTGATTCTATCAATTTTATAACAGCTGCTTACTTTTAACTCTACAGAGTATGATCACTTACTGTAATTACTGCTTGCAGCTTCGAGGGAGCTGGTATAGAGCATACTATTTTAAAGGTATAAGTAAGGCATAAGCTCTATTGATCTAAAGTATTCTGAGCGATAAACAGCTGCTGCTTTGATTAAAGCTGAAGGGAAGCCGAAGCATTTAATCAATCTCCAAAGCTGCTCCGAGTATATTACAAAGCAATTGTGATTATTGCTATTATATGACAAGCTATAGCATAATAAAGTAAGAGGGATCATTTTTCTTGGAAGCATTTAGAGGTGGCATGGTGCTGCTTCTCAGCCTGCCTGACGCTGTCACCTCTGAAACTCGACGAAGTGACAGAGCGTGCCAGCTCAAGCAGGCTAATCTTGAAGGGAAAATGCAAGAGCAGGGCCTCTCAGGTCCCCAGAGTCTTCTCTTCCCTGTGCCTAACTGTGGGAAGGGGGAGAAGGAACGGGGCAAGCGTATAGTAATGCTGGCCACATCACAGCCCACTCTGATCCCCACATCCTGCACAGCTTGGGGTGTTCTGAGCCATAGGATATGTTTGTGCCTGCATAACAGCCCTGAAGGGACCTTTCTTCCATTACTTCATTTAATCACTTCTTGAACAACCTTGGGACAGCCTTGGTCTTCACAACATCCTGTGATGGTGCATCGCACAGTGCTGTCATGTGGCTTTGTAAAATAGTACTTTTTTTGTGCTTGTTTTTCAACTTTCTGCCTGATGATTTCTTTTAGTACCTTCTTACTCTGGCATTATGAAAAGCAATGGATAACGGTTAGCTGTTCACCTTTTCTATTTCATAAACAGAGAGATGTCTGCCTCGCCCTGCTCTGTTGTCTCCTTCTTTTCCAAGGCTTATTTAATCTTCCCTTTTCTGAAGCTGACCCATTCCTCTGACCACCCTTGTCATCCCTGTATCTGTCCCCTTCTTCATTTTGCTGCATGCTTTTTGAAAGGGTGTAACCAGAATTTCATATATTGCTTTAAGATGTGGGCTTTTCTGAGTTCATTATTTTTTCCTTTTACAGGTGTTCAGTGATCTGCACTTATTACATAGCTTATAAGCAACGTGTACCACGCAGTTTTGAAGGTGTGGATATAAGAAGGATTTTTGAAAACTAAGGAGCTGCATGAAATAATCTTAGGTTTAAAATTTATCTTACATCACATTTAAAATATAAAAATGGAAAGGCTATGAACAGAGTAGAACTTTTCCCCCTAGAAAATGTAATATGTAAATAAATTAATAGATGAGTTTATTAAACAAAGATTAATAAATTAATAGACAAATTAATAGATAAGTTTATTAAACCTTGCCCTTGCTGTATTTGCAATGAAGATGTTTTAGCACGTAAGCCTGGAGAGGATAGCATTTGCAAAGGCTAATTTTTGCTGAGGGTGTCTCGTCTCAGTCCTCTGAGTGGTTTCTTCAGTCCTTCTCCACTGAATATAGAGAAATATGAACTTCTGTGAGCCATAGCTGAATCGTCTCTCAAAATCAGAAAGTAAAAAATAAAACTTAAATTACTCATCTGATCTTTATTATTCACCTGGGGAGAAACACCAAAAGTAAATGGAGCTTACATACTGATAAATTAGGGCATTAGGCACAGATAAAGTAGAATGGCATTAAGAGGCGATAGGATGTGCTTTTATACCTATATTAATTTAAAATTGACATTGCTCTTTATTTTATTTGCTTTTGGGAGACTTGCACTTGCACTGAATCCCTCTGGTCCACTGCAGTTTGCCAGTCAGCCCACATTGCCAGCTGTTGGTGGAGATTAACTCCTTTGGGTTAACTCTTCGAACTAACCTTGGAAAAGCAAGGCTGGAAGGGCAGGACTTCTGCCACCTTCTGTTTCTCAGCCTGTCTTGCTTTCACTCCTGCTTTCAGCATGGTCTATGCTGTGTGGAGGGAGGGACCTCCAAAGATATGCTGTGGCAAACTTTACTTTTGCTGAATGAATCCCATACGTGCAAGTCAGATCCCTTTGAGTTATCAGGCAAACGCAAGATGGCCCTGCTTTTGTTTCTCTATCATGATACCTCTTTTGAAACTTTAAAACATTCGAAGCTTCTCATGACCTTCATGTGCAACCCTATGCATGGCCTTAGAGTGCTGGAGGCTGAGCCTGGTGCAGTTATCTTTGTTGCACAAAATTCCTATTGCAAGAACCATTAAATCTTCTTTATAGTGGTTTCACATGAAAGTCACAAGTCTTCTGGGAAACTTACCCTGAGTTTCACTTCATAATGGTACGAGAGTCTTGTGAGTCTTGTGAATGCAGGTTTTTAAGTGAGAGTTTTTAAGTAAACTAAATTTCGATTGGGAAACCTTGAGGTTCTCCACAAACGGCCAGAGCTGGAGCACTTACTCTGTGAAGGGGAGGCTGTGGGCCCTGGGCTTGTTCAGCCTGGAGAAGAGAGCGCTGCGGGGAAACCTAACAGCAGCCAGATGCTCAGGACCTTTGACTTAGCTTCAATATCGCTAGTTTCAGTGTGCTGAATGGGTTGGACAGTTGAAACTATAGACCTAGCTGACAGATGTTTCCCATTTGAAAGTGGACCATAGTGGCCTACTGATGAGGAAGGCTTGCTTTCCTCAGGATGCAATTTGAGGAACATTTACCTTGCAGCTGTGATAGCCTTGCATTCCTGCACTGTTAACTCAGTGGCACCTGCAAAGGTGGCATGGGAAATCATTAGGGGAATCAGTTCACGTTAAAAGTAATCCTTTTTTGTTTGGTTGGTTTTACCTGTTGTTAAGTTGATTCCGCCCATGGTTCCATGAAAATTCATCTTGGTGCAACGGAGGCATAGTGTGATAGTGGGAACAAAAGAGCAGGGAGTGCTTCAGATGGTGCTGGGTTTCAAAGAGGCACTTTTCAGGCTGTGTCTTTACAGTCAGTTTTTGAGAGGCCCCTGGAAGTAGCTCCCAACTCCATGGCTCCACAGATAGCCGTTGAAGATGACCGTTTCTGAAGCCAGATTTCAAGGCAAGTTTGTGGCAAAACCAGGCTGCAGACAATGATGAAAGCCAACTAAATACTAGTGCCTAGCATTTCACTTATGCCATTTTGCCATTTTTGGGGGTTGAAATCTAACCATTTGTTAACTGGCCCCATCACGCGTTGCTACTGGGCACTGAGATTCGTTGTAGGCCTACAAGATGATCAATGTCTCCTGAGCCGTTTAGGAAGGGACCTTGCAGCTTTTCAGGTCCTGCTGCTGCTTTACCTTGAGTGCACTAAGCCTGGCTGGCCTGGCTGCTGTCCTCTATCCAACTGCCTCAACCTTGTTGCTATTTTATAACCAGAGATGGTGTCTGAGCAGAAGGATGTGAATGCAGCAGCCACTTCCAAGAAAACCTGTTTCTGCCAAGGAGGACAGGATTTTGAGGAGCTGCAACTGTCGGCTAACCTCACCTGGAAAGGAAGCATGATGCCTTGCGTGTTGCAGGGCCTGATCCTGCACCCTAGCGCTCAACCTTGGCATTGCTTCTGCTGGGATCCGAGTGAATCCCCGCCAAACCGAGACCCACTGCTGTTTATGTTCCTTTCTAAAACTAATCTCTCTTTTCTCCACTATGCATATTTCCACCTTTGTGCTAATGAAAGCGCTGGATTGTTCTGGGGGATCGCATGGAAAATATCTGTGAGCTTTGGCCATCTCTCTGAAATACTACAGTCAATTTGGTGTTTGCTTTGGCGCGTTGCTGTGAAAGATCGTAGAGTGCATGTGTTTATACGCGTACGGGGAGAGAGAGCTCCTGCTCATTGTGCCTTTGTGAGGCTGCCAGACTGTCTGGCCCCGTCTATTCTACTGTAACTGAAAAGGGCCTTGCGAGCGCTCGCTGTGCGCTTGAACCAGGGCTCCGCTAGGCACAACGCTTGGAAGCCGTTCTGTCAGCTTGAAAAATCATATTTCTGCCTGAATATTGTTTGCTCCCCATTGTTAGAAGTAACATGTAAGTTTACTTGCCAGTGGAGAAATTTTCCCTTCTTCCCTTTGTTTCCTCTGTGTATTGGGAAACTTTGCATACAGAGCATTTTGCCATAGCAGGCAGCCAGTTCCCCTTTGGGAACAGAGGGGATCTTCCACACAGAAGAATGAGAAGTAAAGTGTGAAAGTCAGCGGTAAGATGCAGCCCTGGTCGAAAGACCTGGCCACTGCTCTTGACAAAGGACTTATTTTCCTTCTGTAGCCCGTTGCCTTCTGAAAAAAGACGAAACAGAGGCTTTCAGGTGGAAGGCATTTCTGTCCAAACTAGGATTTCTCTGCTCTGTGTAGATGTATTGTCCGGCTGAAAGCTCCCACAGCACCCTTTGAGGAGATGAAGGATGGCTCCAGCAGCCCATCGGTGAATTTTCCTGCCTATGAGAAAGCTCATTCTAATATTTAATGATATCTGTGAGCTCCTGCTGAAAAGTCATGGGCTGCAGGACCTGCACTTGACTAGTAATTATAAAGTACTTTGATATTGAACTTGGAGTCTGAAAAGCAGTGTGTAGAACTCGGGTCTCCTTTCCTTTTTCTAGTGGCAGAAGCATTTATCTCAGATTCCCTCTTCTGGAAGGAATAGCTGGAAAACAAATGTGCGTTGATGGGAATTGCCAACTACCTGGACCCAACCTGTAGCCCATCTGGCCTTCAATCCTGTCTGTAGTCGCACTGAGTATTTGGAGGAAGATGCAAATATTGCTGGAATGGATGATTACAAATGACCTGCAAACAAACTTGCCTACTGCTTCCTTGAGAGCTCTGTCTCGGCTTTTGTTTCAAGCGGCAGCTCTATTAATTTCAGCAGGGGAGGTACAGTAACTGATACTTAACAATTAATTTTTTTTGTTTCACCTGTCAAGCTTTGCTGGACAATTTTGCTTTACAAAATCTATAAGCAGGGAACATTGGTGTTTTCTTTTGTACTGGAGACATGAAGGAATTAAAGGATTCAAGATTGTAAAGCCTTCATGAATAATTTAGGCTCTGTTTCCAACAAATATTCACTCTGCTACATATGCACTGATACTGGGCTCAGACATTTGTGGTATCAGCAACAGCGCCAAACCCCCGTGAGCCAAAAGGAAATAGGCTTTTATTCAGTGTCAGCCATCAATCTGTTTCCAACCTTCAGGATATAATCTTGTCAATTAGGGGCTTCTGCTTGAGAAACCTGGCCCGTTAGCTTGCAACAAAAATAGAACATTACCTTTACAACCTCCTCTACTATATGTTGCGCAGCCCAGCCAGCCTTGCTCCTCTTACTGCTCTGCTTCATATTGCTCTTGTGAGTAAATATTGCTGCACATACTTAGGCCAACGTGTGCAGTCGCTCAGCTTCTTCTGCTAGAATGACTGAACTACCCGAGACAGAAATGGCAAGAGTCTTCTCAAGCAAACCAGTCAGTGAGTGCCATTGGGTCTTGGCCTGATGGTTTTGAGGGATGATCTTGGCATTATAAAGATTGAAGAAAGCCTGGAAATTTATAGTTGAGAGGTAGCCTACATCAGATTCTCTTAGTCCTGCCACTGATGCAGTGTGAGACCTTTAGGCAAGGATTTTTGCTATTGTAGCCTTTTAAGTCTTTTGTGTTGGTTTTTTTTTTTTTCTTGGTTTTGTTTGGAAATACTGAAGGTAAACACACTGCTCTTGCAGCCACATAAGCAGGCTTGCTTCATCAAGAAAGCACCTTATGAAAGCTCTGCCTAGTACACGTGGATCCTCTAAGACGAGTGGTGCTTCATACTCCATGCTTCAAAGCGTTGACCACCCAGCTAGCATCAACAACCAGCGAGGTGAGGAATGATCAGCAGGCCCCCGTTTTTCACTAGTACCAGGATTAAACCTTTGTTTCCACTTCTCAAACCACCACGTCTGAAGGTTCAAAGTGGTGCTGTGCCTGCGTGCATCCCCCCTGCCAGGGCACAGGCACACGCTTCTGTAAAACTTGTCAGAGGTAAGCTGCTGCTGCGAGCTACACGACGTCAAGTGCAGCCCTATGCATTTGCGAAGATAAATGAATCGGGAGGAAAAGCGCCTTTGCTGTGCCGCTGATATTTCAATGTGAAAGTGAGACCCTGAAATGCTCTGTTCTACTTCAGTAGCTCTAAGAGGAGCCTTTCTCCAGCGGTCTCTGGTACCCAGATTAATTGAAATGATGCCAAAGGGCTCTTTTAAATCTAATTCCCTCCCCCATGTTTGCAGTCTCTTCTCTTCCCCCCCTCCCCCCCCCCCCCCCCCCCAGCCCTTCTGTCTACACCCTCTCTCGAACAATGCCCTTCTGGAAGGGACTCGAATGTAATTCAGATGAAGTTAATGTGAAGTCAAGGTTGGTTGCTCATCTCCCTGAAACCACTGGCGAGTGTGAGACGGGAGTTCAGACGCAACTGGGAAACTCATGAGCAAACCGAACAAAAAGCGAGCTGGAGGCTGGACATCCCCACTCCCCCTCCTCCCCGTGTGACTTTCTCAGCTCACGCTGAACCCTTTGATCACTTGGTTACGTGGCAGCCTGGGCCGGGGCCAGGGATGTGTGCACGAGGGGAGGCTGCTGTAATCTGCGTACGCTCTTGATACACCCCATACCCTTATTTCCACAAACACTTGCACACATCACCATGGGGTGCATCACTGCTGGTGTTCCTCCAGCTGAAATGCAGGAATGTCCCTGCCAAACACAGCTCCTTTTTCCAGAAATCTCTCCGATAACAAAATTTCGAACAAATATGCCTGTATTTTGTAACCACTACTCTATTTTTGCCTGGTGTGTTTCTATTTGACACTGAAATCTAAGACTGTGAGCACAGTCGTGCTATTCAGGGCACAGATTTTGTGTCTTTCAGGAGTGGCTGCTCTGGGAGAGCTGCACAGCCGAGCACAGCTTGGGAAGGTGCTGCTCATGGCAAGAGCACTGCCAGGACCTTGCCTGAGGAAGCACATCTTCCAGACCACTGGCTTTAAGGCAGCATTTTAGCTCCATATTCCTCTAACAGGGATTTTAGTGCTGAGCTTAGTGGCTATTGAGAACTCTCGAGTCCAAGATGAGTTCTTACAATGTGCTACTTCTATCATTCACACTTAAATGTTGACGTGGCAATGTGCAAAATGAGCTGAAAATCTTGAAAACAAAGGCTAACTGGCTCTAAGGTAAAGTGGATGAGAATCGGTGGTGGAGGTGCGAGCTGTGGTCCCTTGTGCTTCTCGGTTGCATTTATACGTGGCCATTTCTCCAGCAGGAGGTGGGAAGAGTGGCCCGGCTCCTCCTGCCTGCCTCTGACATTGTGTCTTCTGGTAAGCTGCCTCCAGCCCAGTGGCACAAGTAGACTTTTTGTGATTGAGGACTTTCAGCAGGCAGGCTGCATGTGAGCTCTTATGAAAACCTCTGTTTTCTATTAACTCCTACAACAAACCTCATACGGGTTCCACTCTTCTCCGTTTTTTTCTACAGGATGGTCAGAAGATCCTAGAGGTATTATACCATTCAAAGGAATTACACCTGTCAAAATCTCTCTGACTAGCTCCTACAGTACAGTCTTGCACTGCCCTCTTATTAAATGACTCCAGGTTTTCCCAGAGGGTAGATCCACTACCCCTAGCAGGTCATGCAAAGGATGTTGCAACCTTGCAATTATTATTCTAGTGCAAATGCTGAAACTGGTTGAGAGGATTTAGAAACTTACCCCTTTTCTCCTCAGTTCCTCCCCCCTGCCCAAATTACTTCAAAGGTCAGTGAAATAAATTTTGCCCAGACAGATGAAAAACAGCGTCACAGCGTCTCCTCATTCCTGCGGGTTTCTGCTAAACCAGTACCCGGACAAGTGCCTGGAGCAGGAGACTGCGAAACCGCCACAAGTCTCTGGGTGCTGCAGCTAGGAGCCCAGCAGGTGCCACCGAGAGGGGCCAAGACGTGTCGGAGCAGTTGCCCCTGGCTCAGGCACGGGTAGCGGCGTGTGTTGTGTGGTGCTGGCGATGCAGAAAAGTAGGTGTGACTCAGTGGCGGGGTTGCCGCCTGGCACCCATGGGCCCCCCTGCCCGCCCTCCCTCCCTGCAGCTTGTGTCAGGGCGGCAGCCGGGCGGGCTCAGCCCCGGTTGCTCTGCCAGAGCATCCTTGGTCCTGTTACTCTGGTGCGGCTCGGTAGTTACAGCGAAAAAATCCTCTGTTGTAGAGGAAGATAATCTATCTGATGCTCGATCAGGGAATGATCAATCTCTTTGTATAGGGTAGAAGACGAAGCTGTGGGAGCCTAGGATACCTTTATGCCCAGTTACTTACTACTGTATTCATGCTGGGGACTGTGATGCCCCTGAGGCAGCATTAGGAGACAGGACAAATGCCCAGAGAGCTGCTCCTTGTGGAGTGCCCCGGTGCTCGATGTCACCCCTGGTGCGGCCCCCAGATGGCTCAGCGATGTCCATCAGCCCCAACGCTGTGGGTGAGGACGTGGCCCTTACCCTGAGCCTGAACTGCAAAGGCTGCCCTGAGGTGAGATGCTGCGGTGGGTACAGCTTGAGGGAAAAATGGATCTGTTTTCGGAGAGCTATCTGTCTTTAAGATGATTTTGAATGTTCACATTTTTTATGCAGCTTTTTGGAGCGTTTCAGCTACTCCCATTTGGAATTCAATTCCTCTCCCTGTTAATCAATAGCAGACCTTAACAAAACAATATCTCACAGGAGACACGAGCACACAGTGCTGAACAAAGCAAAACAGCCACTGGCTTACAGCAACAATTGCTGCTACACAATAGGTTTTCAAAGCTCAGTATATATTTTGTCCCTAGTGGGAAAACCATAACAAGACTGAATTAGTGGCTAGGCTTGCCAAAGGGAGAAATTAAAGTGCAACGGCTTGTCTGACACCTTGAAGTACCTTTATTTATTTTGGGGGAGAGGACAGCATGAGGAAGTGAGATGCCTATTAGGGAAAACTATTTTCTGTTGCTTTCTAAAGCGTGCAGCAGTTCTGCACACCTGAGGTCCAGGTCAGGGATCAGCGGTACTTTCTGGTGAGAGGGCTCCTGAGAGGCACATGGTGAGTATGGGGACGCTGCCCACGGAGCTGGGGAGGCACAGGAATGGAGGTAGGAGAGTGGCTTTTGAGGGGAGGATGGGCTGGGAGTCCCTTGTCCCTGCCAGGGGGAAGCCTGGGGATGATTTGCAGGAGGCTGTTTGGTGAGGGAGAGAGAAAAGGGAGAGACTATGTGAGAGCAAAGCAAATTCCCTTCCCTGCACGTGGTCACCTGCGAGCTTGCAAACTTAACTGCTCATCTGTGGATCTTGACAGCTCCTTGCTCTGGCACTAATGGGCTTCAGGAACTCCCAGTGAGCTGTAATCGCCTTGGTTCAGGGCTCAGCTTGCACCTTTACAAGCACCTTCACCCCTTGCTGTTAACCTGTGGTCTCCTTTATTCGGCAGCTAAGCTTGTAAATTCATGTAACCAAATAGCTGCACTGTTAACTGCCTGCACGAAAGTGAACAACACATCCATCTTCCAGGGCCCAGCCAGCAGCCTAATGACACTCCTCGCCGTGCTCACGGGTACCCTTTCAGACATAACTGGCTCTGGCACTGCAAAACCTCTTGTTTCAGCGCTCACACAGGCCATGCAGCTCATTCGGATGGAGGGGGGAGGCTGCCTGGGCTTCCCAACGACGGCCACCGTGCACCCAGTGCCCTGTGCCACCATCACCCCATGCCATGGCCTGATGGCTGGCGAGGGAGACCTTCACCCTGCCCGTGAGCCGTGCCTCATGCCCTGGGCCAGGAGTGTGCTTGCAGTGGTTTTATTCTGGGTTGTGGCCGATGTTTGACAAGCCTCTTGGAAAAGCCCTTCCTCAGTTTCCCTGTCCATAAACTGAGTGCAATTTCCTGAAGTAAAGCACCACTGGGAAGACAGCTGCTAATGAAACACTAAAAGGTGCTGAGGTTTTCTGGAATCTCTAGTTCTTGCCAAAGTTTGTGGCTTGAATCCTCTGGTCTTGAAATTAATCTCGGCAAGAAGGTCATCTGGATGCAGACCAGGTTTCCTGCGAAATGAGGCTCATGCAATTTCTCTGTGTGCGTGCGTGGGTAGATGTGTCAGACCCCTTCCAGGTTGTCCCCCATGAGATAGTTTCAGCCTGGTGAGGCAGAGAGGTAGACAGTAAATCCTACAAACTCTGAGGGAATCATCAGTGCAAGCTCTTTCTCCTGCTTCCACTGTGGGAGGAGGCTGGGCTGCGAGTTGTCCCTTTGCTAGGGACCCCATATGGGAGCTGAGCTGGGGACACTGCTGTCCTGGTTTCAGCTGGGATAGAGTTAATTTTCTTCACAGAAGCTAGCATAGTGCTGTGCTTTGGATTTAGTACTAGAAGAATGTTGATAACACGCTGATGTTTTTAGTTGTTGCCAAGTAGTGCTCAGACTGCTCAAGGACTTTTTGAGCTTCTCCTGCTTGGCCAGGTGCATAACAAGCTGGGAGTGCAGCACAGCTAGGACCCAAACTGTCCAAAGAGCTATTCCATACCATATAACGTCATGCTCGGGGGGGGTTAATCAATTGGTCAGTCGCGGGCAGAGCGGTCGCAGCTTGGGCTGTGTGATCGCAGCTTGGGGGGAGTGATCGCAGCTCGGGACGGGCTGGGCATTGGTCAGCGGGTGGTGAGCAATTGCATTGTGCATCACTTGTTTTATATATTCTGTATATTTTCTTACCATTATTATTATTATTATTATTCTCTCTTATTAAACCGTCTCTATCTCAACCCACAGGTCTTACTTTTTTTTTCTTTTCTCCGATTCTCTCCCCCATCCCACTGAGGGAGGGGGGGGAGTGAGCGAGTGGCTGCATGGTGCTTAGTTGCCAGCCGGGTTAAACCACGACAACCGCTCACGGGAAACAAGGCTTGGCTGCTTCTGCTGTTGCTTGTGTTACTACTTGTTATTGAAGGAGAAAAAGCGCAGCTTTCTGTCTGCAAATAACTTAGACCTGTGATATGTTCCCTTCCTCGCCCCAAAGCAATCACAAGCAATCGAAGTTGGGAGCACGTGAGCTGGCAGGGGTTGGATGGACATTGCTTTGCTTTATTTGCTAGCTGCTTACCTGGTGCAACAGGCAGTCCGAGAGAATTTCTTAATTAGCCAGGCTCTGTCCTGGGTGGCACACGTACACCACCAGTGGACGTTATCAGAGCACAGTTATTGCACTTTGGCTTGGGAAAGGTCCTGGAGTAGTTGTATTGTTAGGGAAACAGTCCTGGAGGAAAGGAAAGAAGGAGTCTGGGCCCTGGTCTCCAGT